>OZ008369.1:67448678-69848678 GCA_963931995.1 Phaonia tiefii
CTTTCCTTTCCTTTCCTTTCCTTTCCTTTCCTTTCCTTTCCTTTCCTTTCCTTTCCTTTCCTTTCCTTTCCTTTCCTTTCCTGCAGGATGTTGACAAAGAAATTGTTACAGATGGATCTCAGATGGATAGTGGAGTGCGAGCTGGGGTTTATACGTTATACGTCGGGAATATACCTAATTTTAAAGAGCCATATATTTAGGTAAGGCATCATAGTCAGGAGCTGGTGTTTGACTTCTTACGATTTAATGCTATTGGTTCTTTTTATATTGTATTGTCTTAGCCTTCGACCACATCTAATTTTAGAGCATTTATAGTTGTAATATTATTCCAATTGACTTTTATTCCTTTGTCTCTTAAATTTTCAATCAATATTGTTTCTTCCATTTTCAGACCCAAAATTTTTCCTTTGCGTTCAAACAAACTCATCAGTTGGAGGAGCCGATTTAGATATTGCCTGGGTAGTTTTCACCATACACATAATGTATCAGCTTTTGATATTTTAAATACGAGTAAGAATAATACAAGAGCCAAGTCACTCTATGCATAAAATATCCTCCAGCATTTCTGAGAAATTCTCATGTAAATTATCAGTTTCAAGTATTCCCAGCTATATGATGGTTTCTAAATACATTTTTATTTTACAACAAGAAACATCTGTGAAATGACATTAACAACAAAATAAAATGAAGCAACAACAAATTGCATATTTATTTTCTATAAAATGCTTTCCACAAAATCTCTTCAAAGTCACTGCGTTTTTTCCACACTGATGCTTAGCAACAACGAACTGCTCTAGTGCCCTAAATACATAAGGGTTTTTATGTTTGCACAAGTTTCCCAGAAAAAAATTATGTTTTAAATTGTTGTTGGTAAATCCTGCACATTTTAGAAAGTTTCACTTAAGGTGCATTTTACGCTCTCTTGAACTTCAGAATATGTGAGGAGTGTAATTGGCTAAGGATGTGTATAGCACACCGAAGGACATTTAGGTTTACATGTGTATAACTTAGCGGATTATGGAGTATCATAGTACAACATATACAAGTGTTAATTTAAACTGTTTAATTTTCTTCAGACTCAAAAACTTAAACACGTTTCAAAAACTTAAAATGTTAAATGCTCGGAAAAAAATGGAGGTAGGAATGTGGAAGTGGGTTTAGCAGTTGTCAAAAAAGGCCAAACCATACGTATGTGTAACTTAGTTTCAAAATTCAAAATAACTCGTACCTCCAAGATGAAAAAAATGGCCCCCGCAACATATTGCAGGAATTTCATGAATTGTTGACCTGCTACTTTTTTCTTCCTTTGTTGTCTGTCACGTTTTTGCTTTCAGCAGTTCTCAACAAACAAAGCCAAATTTGCGTAACAAACACATATATCATAACATATTAATCATTCTGTCTCAAACATGTAATATTGAATAGCAAATACAATGTGTTTGGACACAAGTATTCAATATTTGCTACAAGCTACAAACACGTTCTATTTGTATCCAAAGGACAGAAAAAGGATATATTTTTCAGTGTGTGCAGTATAACTAAAGGGTGATTCTTGGTTGGGGCTACAGTGTTAAGTTCTCGGTACTTTACACGTGATTCGTGACGTATCTCAAAGTACGAAGTGTTTAGTTTGCCTTGCCATTTCATCATGTATAGATTTACCAACGAACTCTGGTTGCAAATAATTGAGATATATTATTATCGTCATAATCGACCCACCGCAAATGCTATTTAAACTTCTGTGATCAAATTCCCAATTTCAATCTATTGGACATCAGTTTATAAAGCTCTGTCCGTAGAGTACGTACCAAGGAGAATAGTGCTGCTGTATCTGCCAGTGTTAATGAAGATCGCGATATGTACAGCCGTCGCCGATCGCAGCAGTTGGATGTATGAAACTCGACCACCTGGAAGACTTTACGTAAGGACCTACCATAATCGAAATCCTTACGTCCATATTATGGTCGTCATAATCGACCCACCCCACAGGTTTTTTATTCTACTGTGGCCAAATTCCCAATTTCAATCTATTCAACATCTCTCTATCAACCCCTATCCGCGGATGTATTCGCCAGTGTTAATTAAGATGCAGCAATTGGATTTGTGTCACTGGAACACCTGGACGATTTTACTTAAGGACCTCAATCTAAAGCCATACAAAATACAGATTGTGCAGAGTTGTCAATCTTGAGCATGAACATCAGCTATCGTTTATGTTTATTGTCGGTATACCGCTCTTCTTGATACAAAATAAGAATGTAATTGAAGTTGTGCGCATCATTATCATGTTCCAAACATTTGTTGGTACTATTATTTCAAATTCATCAGTCAGATAAAAGGTTATCGACCAATCTCACGCTCAGGAATGACAAGACTGTGGTCACATTTTCTCATCGAAAAATTGTCTTCAGCGACAAGGCTCATTATCGACTCAATAGGTACATTAATATACAGAATTGAAGAATTTTGTCCAAAGACCAGCCAGAGGGTGTACAAGAACTGCCAATGCACCCTGGAAAAAGCTCTGTGGTTTATGAACCGATTGGACCGTACTTCTTCGACGACCACGATTGCCGTAACGCTACACTCAATGGTACGGTTCAAGGATCATGTGATTATTTCTGCCCAAATTGAAAGAATTGAATTTGGTTGCTACATGGTTTCAACGGGAGAATGGCACACTGCACGCGATGGCATGAAGCAATTGAGAGACGAGTTTGGTGAGCAATTAATCTCACTTTATAGTGCTGTCAATTGGGACGCCTCGTTCGTGCGATTTGACCCAAATTGAACTGTAAAAGCCTTGACTATTAGCCGTCAATGCGAAGATTGACATTGCCCGGGAGTCTCAACGAGGAGGACAGCCATCGGTACATGAATCAGAACAAGAGTTTCGTTCGTGCGATTTGACCCAAAATGGAATATATTTTTGGGCCACGTGAAGCCTCTCATCTATAGGGACAAACCAACCAAGATTGCTGCCCCGGAAGACAACATTACACGTGTTATTGGTGAAATGTTGGAAAATTGTGCCAATATTGGACTTACAGAATGGACCACGTGAAGCATAGCTCTGGGCAACATTTGTAGGAAATTATCATTAAAAAGCAAATGGCGAGCATTGATTTATCGATCCAAATAAATAGTTCATTCACTTATATACATTTTGTGTGTTTACTTTAAACTTTAAAAACCAAATAACAGAAATATCACCCATTATTAAAGTGCATATTTTATTCTTAATTACTCATACGTACCCGTCTACCTCTGTACTTAAGATTTTTATTGTAATGACTAAATATTGCTCATACGTACCGTAACATGAATGAAAAATATCATGGACAGTTCGTAGCAATTCAACATAAAGAATTCGAATTTCTGTAGATTTGCAGACGAAGCTTAAAATTAACTCCATAGTCTTTATTTGTGTCACTTTAAAATATATTTGTTACTTTAATATTTTAATATAATCACTTTAATATTTTAATATTTTTATTAAAGTTTACATTACGTACGCGTATACTCCTGTACTTAAGCAGTTTATTATTTTGATAAAATATTGCTCATACGTACCATAAAATTAATGAAATGTTCGAAGAATTCGAATTTCTGTCGATTTTCTAACTAAGCCGAGAATTGTCTTCATACTCTTTATTTTTGACATTCTACTATTTTTTAAACAGTCGATTGTAAGACTTTTATTCATAAAAATATCAATCACTTATATAAATATTCTGGGTTTTCTTAAATTTTCAAAAACCAAATAGCAGAAAAATCACCCAGTATTAAAGTGCATAGTGACCGTCGGTGGTGCAATGGGTAGTGTGCGCGCTTCTTGTACAGAAGATCCTGGGTTCGATCCCTGCTCCAACCACCTTAAAATTTCTTTCGACGACGGTCACCTCGCTTAGTGACGGCGACACTATCGAGTATATAGCCATGAAAAAGCTTCTCAAAATACCGTTCGGAATCGGTGTAAAACTGTAGGTCCCAATCAGAGAGTGAAAACTGGAAAGCGCACAGCTCCAGTGATTGTGAGAAGTTCTCCCCGGTCCCTTCATGGGATGTAATGGGAAACCATTTATTTATTTTATTTATTAAAGTGCATATTTTATTCTACATAATACATACGTACCCGTCTACCTCTGTACATAAGATTTTTATTGTACTGACTAAATACTGCTCATACGGACTGTAACATGAATGGAAAATATCAATGACATTTTGTAGTAATTCACCATAAAAAATTCGAATTTCTCTAGATTTTCAGACGAAGCTTAAAATTTTAATCCATATTCTTTATTTTTGACATTTGACTCTTTTTGAAACCACCGCTATAAACCTCTTATTGATTTATCGATCCAAATATATATTTAATTCACTTGTATAAATTTTCTGTTATTTCTTCAATTTTCAGAATCCAAAAAAAAAATCAGCCAAAGAATTCCAATTTCTGTCGATTTCCTAACTAAGGTGAGAATTCTCTTCATACTCTTTATTTCTGACATTTTACTATTTTTAAAACCGCCGCTGTAAAACTTTTATTCATTTATCTTTTTTCTTAAATTTTCAAAAATCATATAGCAACAAAATCTCCCATTATTAAACTACATATGTTATAACTCATACGTACCCGTATAATCCTGTACTTAAGCATTTTATTGTTATTATTAAATATTGCTCATACGTACCCGTGAACTGAATGCAAAAACATCGGGAACATTTCGTAGCAAATCGCCACAAAGAATTCGTATTTCTATAGAAATTCAGATGAAGGTTGAAATTTTCTTCGTGCTTTTTATTTCTGATATTTTGCTAATATCTAAACCACCACTATAACACTTTTATGAATTTATCAACTCAAATATATATTTCAATCACTTGAATACATATTCTATGTTTTCTTAAATTTTCAAAAACCAATAGCAAACAATCACCCATTATTAAAATGTATATCTTATTCTAAATAACTTATACCTATGTAGCCGTCTAACCGTGTACTTAAGCACTTTAGTGTAATAAATTAATATTGCTCATACGTAGCGTAAAAGGAATGAATAACATAGGGGATATTTCGTAGGAAATCAATACAAAAAATTCGAATTTCTATAGATTTTTAGACGTAGGTTAGAATTTTCTTCGTACTCTTTAATTCTGACACTTTGCTAGTTGTTAAACCAACATCATAACATTCTTATTGATCTTTCGATCCAAATAAATATGTCATTGACTTGTAATGTTTTTTTGGTGTTTTCTTTAATTCTTGACAACCTAAAAGTAACAAAAATATCCCATTACTAAAATGCATATTAAATTACAAATAACTCATACGTACCCACATTACTGTGTACTTAAGCATTTTATTGTAAATATTACACATTGCTCATACGTACCGTAAAATGAATTACAAATACACTAAATATACCATGAAGAGTATAGGTGGTTAAGAAAGGATGTTAACAAAGCTATTCGTGCTAAATATTATGAAAACAGATTCAGCTCGGCAGTTAGCTCTAAAAGGAAATGGAAGATTAGAAGAGATATATGCGTTGGCAAAGTTGACAGATTCACAGTTGAAGCAGATGCTGATAAAATTAATGAGAGTTTCCTCAGCAAAACTGCAATACCCGATGTACAGTTCAATTTATCATCTCCAGCTTTCGCACCTACCAACTGAAACTTTCGCACCTACAACAAATGGAATTTTCTAACTTTGAGTTTCAGTGCATAAAAGCAACTGATGTATATAAAACTTGTATATCAGTTCAATCAAATGATATTGGTTTTGACAGTTTATGCCCCAGATTTGTTAAACTTTTGCTACCGAATTTATTAAAATACATAACACATATATTTAATACGAATTTGACTACCAGTCTATGTCCCAGCACCTGGAAACACGTTAAGGTTATACCAATACCAAAACAAAAATCTGGAAATGAATACTCCATATAATGAACACTCTACGTCTACCATATTTCTCTAAAGCTTTTGAGAAGATATTGCATGCGCAGATAAGTCAATACCTCAATGGAAATGGTCTATTGACGGATAGACAATCAGGATTTAGGCCAAAACATAGTTGCATTACTGAGCTTACGGATGTGACAAATTTTATAAAAGCCAATATGGATAACAACCAGATTACATTTCTGGTTCAACTGGATCATTCGAAAGCATTTGATTGTATAGATTATAGAATATTATGTTCGAAACTACATGAGCAATTTAACTTTTCTTCAACTGCTGTGAGGTTACTGTCAGCCTACCTGTTTAACCGAACGCAGTCCGTCATAATAAAGAACCAAATATCAAGACCACTGGAAATGCATAGTGGTGTTCAACAGGCTTCAGTCTTAGGCCCGTTATTGTTTTCATTGTACATTAATGATCTACCAGAGCAACTTCGACACTGTAAAATTCATATGTATCCTGATGATGTGCAATTACACCTGAATTCATCACACCTTCTTCTATCTGATGGAATTTCGAAATTGAATCACGATCTTAAAAGAGTTTACAATTGGGCATTGGCTAATAAACTCCACCAAAAATCTCCAAAAATCTAAATGTCTCTTGATCTCGAATAAACCATACGCAATATCAATTAACTCTCCAGTGCTCATTGGCAACCAACAAATTGAACTTGTCACATCGGCTAAAAACCTTGGAATTACTTTCAATGATACTCTCAGCTGGAATAGTCATATTGCCATTGCCACTGGAAAGGTATTTGGCATGATTCGCTCCCTATATGTGTCACAACTCTCTACCCCCAGGCATATTCGAGTTCTTCTAGCAAAAATTTATCTGATGCCCTCACTTCTATATGGCTGTAAACTGTTTTCAAGTTGTGATGCTAAAAGTTTGTCTCGACTTAATGTGGCACACATAATGCAATTCTAAGGTATGTTTGTGGGCTTAAACGATTTGAGAGATGTGAACCTTTTTCGAAATTTTTGTATGGAGTGACACTTGCAAATTTGCTCAAGATAAGGACACTTATTTTTTCTGCACAATATTGTATACACGAAGGAACCATCTTACATATTTAATATCCTACGACTTGGCAAATCCAACAGAGGAATACTGGTCATACCAATCAGACATCGGCGCTTAATATCAGAAAGACAGTTTATTGTTAATGCGGTTCGACTTTGGAACTCCCTCCTAAATAAAGGGTCCGCCAAATAACTTTTTTTTTTTGAAAATGCTATAAATAAAAAACTACTGAATATTTTCTCAAATTTCTTTTTTTATTTGAAAGTACAATCCTTCCGGTTAATAATGGTAAATAATTTCATTCAAATGACTGCATCGGCTGGCCATGCAGTAGCCTACACGATCGATCCAATTTTTAAGCACATTATCGATTGTGTGCAGCTGTATTTCACCAATGGCTTCACGAATATTGTCCTTTAAAGCGTCAATTGTCTCTGACTTGTCGGCGTAACACTTATCTTTGAGGGCACCCCACAAATAATAGTCCAACGGTGTCAAATCGCAGCTCAGAGGTGGCCAAACGACATCAGCTCTGCGGCTGATAATGCGATCTTTAAAAACAGGGCGCAAAACATCGAGTGTAGCTTCGGCTGTGTGGCACGTAGCGCCGTCCTGTTGAAACCACATGTTGCCAATATCCTCCTCTTCAATTTTTGTGAACAAAAGTTCGTTCAACATGGCCCGATAATGATCGCCATTGACTGTAACGGCTACTCCTTGCGCATTTTCGAACAAAAATGGCCCAATTATGCCTCTGGACCAAAATCCGCACCAAACAGTGACTCGTTTTGGGTGCATCAGCTTTTCAATGTATGCGTGTGGGTTTTCTGTGCCCCAAATGCGACAATTTTGCTTGTTTAAATACCCGCCAAGATAAAAATGAGCTCCATCTGAAAAGATGATTTTTTTTAGCGAAGCGATATCGCATTGGATGGTCAGTTGGCTTCAACTCCTGAATCAATTGGACTTTGTATGGCGTCATAGCAAAGTCTTTATGCAAAATTCGTCTCAATGAATTCTCCGAAATGTTCAATTGTTGAGAACGACGGTGAATTGCTGTTGATGGCGCTTCACGCACACTTTCTGCCACAGCAGCAATATTCTCGGGTGTACGCACTATTTTTGGCTTTTCCCGCTTTGGTTTATCGATGAAGATGCCAGTTTCTTTCACTTTTTTTCGCACACATTCTGCAACATTACCATGATTTTCAAAGTAATGTCGCAATATTTCCCAGCGTTGTTCAAGCATATACACAACCATATTCGTTCAGCGGAAGGATAAAACTAATTATCTGTCAAATCAGACATGAGCTAAGTGTTACCATTCACGAAATAAGCACTAGTTGAAAAAAAAATCTATGAGTGTTCGAACTCACGGATGATGTGTTAACACCTTTTTGCTACACGGTACTTGTTCGATTTCTATGAACGCATTAGTAAATGTTACATTGGAAAATAAAAAATAATAGTTTATTGAATTAAATTGTTTTGTATACACCGGGCAATGCTGAACATCAAATGACTCGCTTTGTTTGGCCATAGCAACAACAACGAAACAACCAAACACACAACGTCACACATACTTTGTACGAAGTAGCTGACGTATTAGTGTGTCACCATAACGTCGACTGCGCAAGTCCACGGGCTTGAAAATGAAATTTTGCGTGGCTATGCTTTATATCTCCGTTCAACAACAGCAACAGGCACATGTACATACATACATTATTATGTTAATACATACGCTATAGACACAATTTCGTTTGCCTCACCCCTGCCACACCACTCTTTCATTGCTCTCTTGCTCGCTCATTTTTGTTTAACACGTCATTATTCGCTTTCGCAGTCGCAGAAAATCTGGTTTTAGCAGCAGCATAAAATCTGGTTTTAGCAGCAGCATAAAATCTGGTTTTAGCAGCAGCATAAAATCTGGTTTTAGCAGCAGCAGAAAACCTGTCTGTGTGTTGTTTGCATGTGTTGACTTTGATAGATTTAGTCCCTATACGCCGCTATAGATGTTAACACATCAAAAAAACGTTAGATGGCGGACCCGTTATAAGATTTCTATATCTTGTTGTATGTGAAACCATTTGAAATAAATATATAAATAAATGAACACCAAGGACATTTCGCAGAAAGTCAACACAAGGAATACGAAGATTATCAGACGATAGCTAACGTTTCCTTCATACTCCTTATTTCTGACATTGTGCTATTTAATAACCCTCCACTGTATTGCTTTTATTGCATAAATGCTGCTGCAGCACTGCAAAAATTGCCATATTATCTGGTCTTCATACCCCACAAAAAGGCAAATGTTTGTGTTGGACAACAATCCCAGTGGGAAGTTGTACTGCTTCATTATTTTATTACTGTGCTGCATCTGAGGAAGTTCTGCATTATTCTACTACATAGTATACACATGGCTTTTTTTTAATTCTATAAAAGGACGTAGGCTATGAACTTTAATGCACAATGTAAACAATTTAAATGATGCTATGTATCCACATATGGTACCAGTTGTTGGCAGCTAATGGCGTGTACAATATTGTTATGCCCTGCAGTTAACCTTTATCTTTAAGGGTGACACAAATATGAATAACAAAATTTAAACACATGAACGACACACAGGCAACTCAGATTCGTTAAAGACAAATTAAAGAAATATATACCAAATAGATTTACACCAGTAACACGAAACCCCTATAAGTGGCAGACAGTGGTTCAGAATCGATTTTTATCAACCGAACTGCAGTAATTTTTGACGCAGTAAATATATTTCAGCTGTGTAAAAAAACCGAGTATTTTTAAAAATGCAAGGATTATAAAATAAAATAAATAAATGGTTTCCCACTACATCCTATGAAGGAATTGAGGAGAGCTTCTCACAACGAGCGAGCTGTGAGCTTTTTGGTTTTATACTCACTGGTTGAGGCCTACAGTTTTACACGAAATACTCGATAGTGTGTCCGTCACTATGCGAGGTGACCGTCGCCGAAATATACAGGGATCGAACCTATGATCTCATGTACAAGAGGCGCGCACACTAAACATTGCACCACCGATGGCCACATACAAGCATTATAAAATAGTTTCCCATTACATCCCATAAAGGGACTGGGGAGAAACTTCTCACAATCACTGAGCTGTGCGCTTTCCAGTTTTCACTCACTGATTGGGACCTACAGTTTTACACCGATTCCGAACGGTATTTTGAGAAGCTTTTTCATGGCTAGATACTCGATAGTGTCGCCGTCACTATGCGAGGTGACCGCCGCCGAAAGAAAATTTGAAGGTGGTCAGAGCCGGGTTCGAACCCAGGATCTCTTGTACAAGAGCCGCGCACACTAACCATTGCACCACCGACGGCCACCATACAAGCATTATACTGCAATAATAACATTGACAATCGTTATATTTTAAAAATGATCCCGAATTTGAATACTTTTCTTATTTTACCATTTCAAAGAAAACAATTATAATATTTTTGTTTCATATCGTGTTGACATATTTTGACGAAATTTTTTTTTAATGTTTATGCAAAATTAAAATGTTTACCGTTTTGCAAATTTCCACTTTTTGTATGTTTTGAAAATTCAAAAAATTTGATTCCTATATTCCAATTTTTGAAATGCATTTCATACAATTTCAGAGATATTGAACTTCAATATGGAGAACGCTGCCGTATTTGTAAATAACGCGTTTTTCAATAAGAGCACTACAAAAGTTTTTTTTAAATAAAACAAATCCGGTTCTAGATACCAATGATATTCTTTATTCCTGCGAAAGTACGTTCGATGCCATTATGTATGGAACTTGATTTCTTTTGCATGGCCACCACGGGCACGCTTGCAGAAGTCCAGACGCTGAACAGAATTTTCGAGGGGTTTCAAGCATAAATCGGCCGATACTGCTGCAATTTCATGTTCGATATTCGTACGAAGTTCATCAATCGTCGCTGGCTTGCTGGCATAGACCATAGACATGACGTAGCCCCACAGGAAATAATCTAACGGCGTCAAATCGCACGACCGAGGCGACCAATCGACTGGGCCATTTCGTGAGATAACACTTTCACCAAACTTGGTTTCCAACTAATTGATTGTGGCATTCGGTGTGTGGCTTGTGGCGTCGTCCTGTTGGAGCCACATGTCCTCCAAGTCCATATTATCCAATTGGGGCCAAAAACATTCGGTTATCATTGAACGGTAGCGAATTCGCATTCACAGTAATGTGCCGGCCTTGATCATCATGGAAGAAGCACTTCCCAATGACGCCGCCGGCCCATAAACCGCACCAAACGGTAATTTTTTCGGGATTTAATGATGACTCATGAATTACGTGTGGATTGCTGTCTGACCAATAATGCATATTGACGAAGCCATTCAGCCAGAAATGAGCCTCATCGCTGAAGATGATTTTCCGATGAAAATCCGAATCATTTTCAAGTTGTTACTCAGCCCAATTCACGAACATACGACGCTTATGGTGGTCACGCGGCTTCAGTTCTTGCGTCAATTTGATTTTGTAAGGATGTAGGCCAAGGTGTTTTCGCAAACTTCGCCACAACGACGTCAGAGAGATGTCCAACGCTTGAGAACGACGTGTGAGAGACACATTTGGGCTTTCTTGAACTGAAGCCTCAGCGGCAGCAATATTCTCGACACTACGGGCACTTCTTTGTCTCACTGGCACGGGAACATTTTGTACTGTGCCTGTGGATTCAAATTATTCCACTAGACGCTCAATTGTTGATCTGGTAGGACGATTATGACGACCATAAATTGGACGACCATAATGAGGACTTAAAGTTGAGGCCACTGACTCCAAATTTCGGTAGTAAATTTTAATAATTTCGACTCGTTGTTCGCTCGTATATCTTTCCGTGATGAAATGGCAAACCTTACTGAAGAGAAATGTCAAAAGAGCGGGAAAAAATATGGCGTCGTTTGCTGTCCCTATCGATTTACTTTTGTAGCGTCTCTGTTAAAAAACCCTTTATGTACGACGTCTATTGACAGCTGCTGATGCAACAAAGTTCGGTGTTTTTTCAAAACTCTTATTTTTTAAACATTTAGAACAACCTAGTAGTGATATCAATATTATATATCACGCTAAATCCAAGAACAAGACTTCATAAAATATGTAACCTGGGATTTGAGGACGAGTGCATATTTGGTAGTGCACAGGGACAGGAAAAGTTCCTGCCAAGACCGAAGTGCTTGGTAAAGATCAACATCCTTCTCGAGGTGCCCCTGCTGTTTGCTAAAACCACGGATCTAAACTGAGAAATCGTTACAAATACCTTGCTGATACAGGGTGTGTAACTGCCTAGAGGTTGTTAGCAGCGCAAGCACTAGGATCGGATGCGGTGGTTTAATCAGTTACTCGTCTTTAATTTCAATCAATACAAAAATGTCACTAAATTCAAAGAAAAAACATCCCCCGCGATAATAACATTTCGTTTTTAGCAACGGTTACGATTGGTACCTGGAATGTAAGAAATCACTCCGAAAAATCTAGACTCGAACAGCCAGGACGAGTTATGGAATGCTACAGTGTTGACATCCTAGGGCTTAGGACTAACCCAAGTACATTCGTAAGTTCCATCTGGTCACTGCTTTCTATACTCCGACAATGATATGCAACGCATAAATGGAGGCGGCTTTCTTCTTTCCCCTAGGGCTAGAAATTTTCAAATATCATCCAAGGCTATATCTGATGGCATCATCATTGCGATTGCTACAGCCAACTGGATTTTGCTGTAATCTGCTTGTCAATTGGTCGCACTAAAGTATTTCTGGGATATTTCAATGACAAGGTAGATAATGTCAACAACAACTAAGAGAAAGTGATGCGAAGACATGGTCTTTGAACTGTGACGAATGACAATGGTGACGGTCTCATAGATTTCTGTACTTACCATCAACTGTTTATCGGCGGAATGGAATTCCCCCATAGAAATATTCACAAGTATACACAGGAATCACCTGATGGTTAAACCTTCAATCAAATTGACTATACACTTGTCAGCAAAATGTTTCTGGGTTCCTTGCTGGACGTCAGAACTAGACTTGGTGCAGACATTGATAGCGACCACCAACTCTTGTTGGGCAACTTCCATCTCCGTCCAGCGGTTGTCAACGGCATTAGAGCAAGCATCGTAAAATGCAATACAGACCGTTGGCAGGATCCATCCTTATCAATATTGTACGATCAAAATCTACGATTCAATTTAGCACAGGACATTCCAAATCTAGCAAAATAAATAAAATAAATGGTGCGTTACATGGTCCGTTTAGATTACGACAATTGTCTGAACAATATAGCGAAAGAAACCGAAAATACCTCTCCTGTTCCGGCACCGAGTTAGATCACTTTCTTCGGGCTAGTGATAACCACTCCCCGTTTTCACTCCATAGCGATTTTGTTGTCGATCCATGCACTTCTGATGACCTGAGTAGTAAGTTTTGATGACGTTGATGCACCATATTCCAACAGTTTCGCAGGAATGTTATCAGGACCAGACAATTTGGGATCTTTCATTTCACCTAGTGTCGGTGCGATCTCTGCTTGCGTGGGGGGTTCCGTTCATTTATTTTTATTTCAAGTGCGACATTATTATGCTACCAAAAGAGTACACTGATCGTCATCATCCGGAAGTCCGGATTGTGTCGTAATGTATTTACATCATCGCTCCACTTGCTGATCTGGTGATGATACCTCCGTGGCTTCATTACATTTTAAGGATGCAGTACTCCTAATGCTGTTGCGGCTCAGTTTTTTTATTGAAGAGTACCCAATACGGAAGTTACCTATATTCGGAGCCTTTTCGGATTCCTCCGCTACGAATTCCTCCCACTCTACGTGCTGATTGCCGATAGGCTGATTTTGACTGCCTTTTCATCGTTGGTGTTTTTGGTCCAGGATTCTGTACTAATCCAAGATTTACTTACACATCTTTCTCTCCAAGGACATCCATGGCTGTTACCTTTAGCGTTCGAACAATGCCTGACCAAGTATTTTGCCTGCCCTTTTCCAAATTGGAGCGTAGAGTTTAATCGCGTATCATTGCTATAAATAGGTCCTGCAGATGGTGTGTACTATTCATTACGGTTGTGCATCAAATACCGTTGACAGCCGCTGGACGGAGAAAGAAGATGCCCACTAAGAATTTGTGGTCGCTATCAATATCAGCAACACGTCTAGTTTTGATGTTCAGTAAGTACTCCAGAATCCAGGCCGTCGTTGTGCAGCGGTTATTGAGCGCGGCTTTTGTGCGAGAGAACTTGGGTTCGATCCCTGCTTTGGCCACCTCGCTTAGTGAGGGCAACACTGTCGAGTAATGAGCTATGAAATAGCTTTTAAAAAAAATCGTTCGGATACGGTGTAAAACTGCAGGTCCCAATCATTGAGTCAAATCTAGAAAACGTACAGCTCAGAGATTGCGAGAGGCTCTCCCCTTTCCCTTCATGGGATGTAATGGGAAAATATTTATTTATTTATTAAGTAATCCAGAAACATCTTGCTGACATGTCTATGGCCAATTTGACTGAAGGCTTGTCCTTCGGATAATTTCTGTATATACATGTATATATTTCTATGGTGGAATTTCGTTCCGCCGATAAACAGTTGGTGGTGAGTCTATGAGCATGTCACCATTGTTACTTCTCACAGTTCTAAGACCATGTCTTCCCATTAATTTCTTTTGCATGTTGTTATCGTTGGCCACCTTGGCTTTGAAATCTCCCAGAAATATTTTAATGTGACCAGATAACAAGCAGATTATAGAAAAATCCAGTTGGCTGTAGAAAGAAACACTTCTCCCATCAGGCTCAGTAGATGCATATGCCTGTACCACAGAAACCCTGTGGAATTTCGAATTGTAACTCGCAATGACGATGCGGTCGGATATAGCGTTCTGGTGGTCGGTGTAATGGCTTGTGCTAACGTGGATACACCATATTTCCGCAGTTCCGCTGGAATATTATCAGTACCAAAAAATGGGTGATCTTTTATTTTACCCAGTGCGGCCACGGTCTATGCTTGCGTTGGGGGTTCCGGGGGGAATATTGGAGCATTTCTGGCTCTAGGCGGAAGAAGAAGGCCGACACTGCCACAGAAGATACCCCAACATTGATTCTCCTAAGACAACTCTGGTTCGTGATGTAGCCAATTTTCCAATGGATGAGGCGCGTGCAGTTATTGAGGATTGACCAATGCGACTTAAGGCATGCGTGAAGACCACGAGCGGACATTTTGAATCAAACTTAGCTTTTAGTATATAATACATATCAATAAATATATAAAAAGAATTTGGTCCAAAATCGTTCAATAGTTTTTGTTTTATAGCCAAAAGAAATATAAGTACCAGTATTTATGTCCTTACTAAGTATAAAGCAGTGACCGGCTGGTAACTGAAATTAGCCCCTACTAAGCCAACGTACTTCGCTGAGGCCTAGAATGTCCATAATGTATCATTCCATAGCTCGTATAACCTGTTCGAGTCTCGAGTTTTCGGAGAAAATTCTTACATTCCAGGTACCAATCGTTCACCGTAGTTTGAACCCAATTGTTGTTGTCGTAAAGTGATGTTTTTCTTTGAATATTTTGGCGTGTCTACAATGTTTGTCATTTAAGACGAGTGATTCATTAGACCACCGAACGCTCTCCTAGTGCTGGGCTTCCAGCAACCTCTATTAAGGATTATTTGTATCCATTAAAGATGTATTAAGGATATAGTTTCAGCGACGTGCCTTTTGGATCCGTAGTATTTATTAAACAGCAGAGGCATCTCGAGCACTATGTGGCTCATCGCCATGCACTACGGTCTAGACAGGAACTTTTCCTATCCATGTGTACTACCTGGTTTGCACTCGTCCCCAAATCGGATAACCTCAATATATTACTTTCACATCCTTTGATTCTATTTGCTCTTCAGGGTAGTGTGGATTTTCAAAACAGCAGCACTGCTACTTAGGTGAGCTGCCATGGAAGGAACTCTCCTATCCCAACCTAACCTAATCATTCACACATCTAGTAGATAATGACTACGTCGTAAAATATAATTTTAATTAAATTGACTCCGTTGTAATTTGAACTTTTCTTCCTGTAAACAGAAGAAGGAAACTGACAAAGTCTGAACTTAGTTGCAGATGATTCTAATATTTTCCATTGCAACTTAAGCTCCACTTCCTCCGGAGAACTGTTTATTGTAATTAATTTCATGCTTGATTGAGGCTAGTTGATAACTTTTCGATTGTAGTCTCTGTCATGTGACTGCTTTCGCAGATTTCAATGCATACAGTGAAATTTGGATTTTTGTCCATACCAGTTTATAAAGAGCTGTTGTTCACAGCATCGAAAAGAGAAAGGAAAGAAAGCTTAATTTTCTTCTCATCCTCCTTTCTTATGATGAAGGTTTTTGTTTTTTTTTCGTTAATCTTACAGTCCAGCAGAGTGAAAATAAGAGCAATTGCTGGCAAGTTGATCTTTCCACTTCCACTTTTGCGTAATTCTCGTCCGAAGTGTTGCAAAACTTTAAGTGCGAAATTTATTAAAACAGTTCGAAATAATTGGGAAGTCGAATACGGGATAGATTGATATATTGCGGATGAAGTTAAACTAGTAGTATATCAACTGAGGTATTTGGAGAGTATTAAAGATAGGCCGAGTGAACATTCTGTACCGTGCTGCACTGTGGAACAAAAAATAAAACTTTATGTTGGTATTACGTTGGCAAATGCGGCTTTTCGTTGATTCGTATAATTGTAAGGGCTGAGTGGTTTTAACTTTCTGGTGTCTCTTTAAGACCAGCATTCTAGCACAAACCGCAGACGTCTAAATATTTTCCATCAAATATCTCAAAAGTCGGTGGTGCAATGGGTAGTGTGCGCGCCTCTTGTACATGAGATCCCGGGTTCGATCCCTGCTCTGACCACCTTAAAAAAAATCCTTTCGGCGGCGGTCACCTCGCATAGTGACGGCGACACTATCGAGTATTAAGCCATGAAAAAGCTTCTCAAAATACCGTTCGGAATCGGTGTAAAAACTGTAGGTCCCAATCAGTGAGTGAAAAATTGGAAAGCGCACAGCTCACTGGTTGTGAGAAGCTCTCCCCAATCCCTTCATGGGATGTAATGGGAAACGGTTTTTTTTTTTTTTGTCTCAAAAGTTAAATGTAATGAGATACGCAACTTGTAAAGGGTCCGCCAAATAACATTTTTTTTTTGAAAATGCTATAAAAAGAAAACTACTGAATATTTTCGCAAATTTCTTTTTTATTTGAAAGTACAATCCTTCCGGTTAATAATGGGAAATAATTTCATTCAAATGGCTGCCTCGGCTGGCCATGCAGTAGCCTACACGATCGGTCCAATTTTTAAGCACACTATCGATTGTGTGCATCTGTATTTCACCAATGGCTTCACGAATATTGTCCTTTAAAGCGTCAATTGTCTCTGGCTTGTCGGCGTAACACTTATCTTTGAGGGCACCCCACAAATAATAGTCCAACGGTGTCAAATCGCAGCTCCGAGGTGGTCAAACGGCATCAGCTCTGCAGCTGATAATGCGATCTTCAAAAACAGGGCGCCAAACATCGAGTGTAGCTTCGGCTGTGTGGCACGTAGCGCCGTCCTGTTGAAACCAAATGTTGCCAATATCCTCCTCTTTAATTTTTGTGACCAAACATTCGTTCGACACGGCCTGATAACGATCGCCATTGACTGTAACGGCCACTCCTTGCACAGTTTCGAAGAAAAATTGCCCAATTATGCCTCTTGACCAAAATCCGCACCAAACAGTGACTCGTTTTGGGTGCATCGGCTTTTCAATGAATGCGTGCGGGTTTTCTGTGCCCAAAATGCGACAATTTTGCTTGTTTACATACCCGCCAAGATCAAAATGAGCTTCATGTGAAAAGATGATTTTTTTTTGGAAAAATCGGCATCTGCAACATTACCATGATTTTCAAAGTAATGTCGCAATATTTCCCCGCGTTGTTCAAGCGTATACACAACCATATTCGTTCAGCGGAAGGATAAAACAAATTGTCTGTCAAATCAGACATGAGCTAAGTGTTACCATTCACGACATAAGCACTAGTTGAAAAAAAAAACGTTAGATGGCGGACCCGTTATAAGGTTTCAAGAGAATTATTCAAATATTTATTCATACAATAAAATCGAATTTATCTTCTGCTTAAACATTTTATTAAATCGTAACGCGGCCGCGTTTTGAATTTTATCACAACCTCCTATTTTTAGTGAGAAAAGTATTGCTGTTTTTTTTCACAGACTTACTAATTATTAGTGATGCACAGAATCGAGGAACCGGTTCTGGAGAACCGGTTCTTTACAAAACCCGACCGGACCGGTTCTTACAAGAACCGAATAACGGTTCTAAAAGAACCAAAAACGGTCCCAAAAGAACCGAAAACGGTTCCAAGCGGGCCGAATTACGGATCCAAATGAACAGAAAGTGGTTCTTAAAGGAACAAAAACCCGAAAATGGTTCAAAACAACACAGAGAAACGATTCTAACAGTATTGAAAAACGGTATGAAAAAAACCGGTTTCAGAATAACAGGACTCGGTTTCAAAGATCCAAAAGTATTAACCTTTCATGGTATGGAAATTTGTATTTTATTCAAAATTTAAATTCTTATTTTATATTCTTCTATTATACTTAAAACTCTCTGTGACACAAATTTTCTGAGAACCGGAACCGGTCCAAATACCCGGTTCTTCTCGGAACCGGACTCGACAGATCAGTTTCTTCAAAAACACGGAACCGCACATCACTACTAACTACCTTAGATGTGCACCCTAGCGTGTATTTGATCTACAGTGTCTCCATATTACTCATACGTCACAGTGCAACTTTTTTAAATATGATCACAAGTATTCAATGTATTCATTCAATTCAATTGAACACAAATGTACAATGTGCCACTTAAGGAATGGTGGGTTTTCAAAGGCGATACTTCAATACTTATTTACGGAATATTTTTTTAGAAATTGTACGTATATCCCGGCTTGAATTAACAATCTACCTAATAACTCTACAAATATATTGGACTTTAAGAATATAATTATTGAATCATCAGTGAATCAGCAAGAAATCTTCTGCAGTTTAGACTTCTATTATGAAGCTGATGATTAAATGTGGTAGTAATTCCACTCAAAATCTACCACCTTAAGTCAAAAGTTTTATCGAATCCAGTTCGCAGTAAGGGATGCCACAAGCAGTTCAGAAAAAACGAAAAAATCGAAAAAACTTTTTGTCATTCGTAGATCGAACTTCATGCGAACTGAAACTTGGAATACAGGTGTAGTTTCCGGTTAATCTAAATCTTCAATTGACATAACTATTATAGATACCATTTATTCGTTTTTGGTCAGGGAACTTACAAAATGAAGATAAAATATTTCACCAATCAGTTCGATCTTTTGCCTTACCTCTCCAGTTGGTAACATCAAGTGCACATAGGCATTCGTCAACCTTATCCCTTCAGCGGAGTCTTGGTCTTCGTATTTTTCATCTTCTTTCGAGTTCGGTTTCGAAATCCCTACGAGCTGGTTTATCTTTATCCATTTTACTGACATGGCCTAGCCATCGCAATCGCGTTATTCTGATCCGCTTAACTATGTCAATGTTGGGATCTCATACAGTTCATGGTTCATATCAGGGCCATAAATTATTAGGGATAGTTTTCTCTCGAAAACTCCTAGGGATGTTTCTTCGGCTTTATGGATTCTGCGCCATAAAACAATACAGGTTGTATGAGAGTCTGTTATAGATGGACTTTTGTTACTCGAGAGTGGGATTTATCTTTAAAGTGCTTGCTAAGCTCCAAGTAACATCTATTCACAAGCACAATTGTCTGCTTTATCTCAAGACTGACGGTGCTGTTTTTGGTTTACGGCAGGTCGTCGACCACCTCGAGATTATAGCGGTTATAAACGTTCACGCTTTGGTTGAATAGCGTGGAGGCGCTGCTCGTTGAAACCATTCATTTTGTCTTGTCCTCATTTAATGTCAGACCTACTATTCCTGACTCCTTCTCAATTCTCGAAAACGCCGCAATAACTTATCTCGTTGTGCGCCCAATGATATCTAAATCATCAGCATACGGTGGCAGTATGTGCCTTTTGCTGCTGATGGTATTATTCATGTTGACTGCAATTTTTGTCATAATGATCCCCATTAAGATGTTAAAGAAATCGCACGGTAGGGTATCATCTTACCTGAGGCCTCGCTTAGTTTGAAAGATGTTTGGTAATATCCTTACCAACTTTCACTGCGGATTTGGTGTTCGTCAAAGTCATCCTGCAGAGGCGTATGAGTTTTGCGGGATTACCGAGCTCAGACATTGATTCGTAGAGATTTTCTCGTATGGGGCTATCGAAGGCCGCCTACTAAGCGATAAATTAATGATAGGTGTCGATGCGGTCGGATTTTCTACAGGACTTGCCGTAGCGTGAAGAGCTGGTCAATTGTTGATTTGCCAGGCCTAAAGACACACTGCTATGTTCCAATCAGCCAGCGATAATTAGTTCTCGTCTTTCGGACATTATACTTGATAGAACCTTATATCCACTGTAGTTGGCACAAAGACTCGGGTCATGTATTCATGTAACCAAATTTTTCTAATGAGCCGAAGGAGCTTACCAGATCATAGCCGCCAGCTTTAAACAGCTCTGCGGGTAATCCCTCGGCTCCTGCGGCTTTGGTGTTCTTAAGCCGGACAGTAGGTGTTCTGACCTCTTCTTGGTTAGGAGAGGGGCAATCGACGTCGTCATGCAAATCGTAATCGATTGTCTCGTTGTGTTTGTGGCGTCAGGTACCAATATCGCGGAGAAATAATCTCTCCATATTCCCAACATGATCGGCACTTTTGCCATGAGATTTCGTTCCTTGGCTTTACAGAGGGAGGGCCCTGAACCATGTCCATTAGTTCCGTTTTTTTGACTTTTTGATAGAATTTTCGGGCTTGCTTACTACGTATGCCTACATTTTGTCACTCTCGCGATTTTAGCACTGCCGTTTGTTACGCCTAAAGGACAGATTTACCTCTATTCTCTTTCCTCTATACCGCTTAGTCGCGGCTCGCGTTGCAATTGACTTAAGCATTGCCATACGTGCAGCGTTCTTTTCATCACATGCAATGCGACACTATTCATCGTACCATGGTTTATTGCGAAGCGGTTTTTCGAAACCAAGTACGGTTGCTGCGGCAGTTTTTATAGAGTCGGAAATGGGTGTAGGCCTTCTATGCATGTATTCAGATCAGTGTTTAAGCAGGATTTGCAGGCTGCACCTGCCGAGATGGTTTATGGCCAGTCTATTCGGTTGCCGGGGGAGATGTTAGTTTCAAGTTCATCGATTACAAGTTGTGGTTTTTTTGACAAATTAAAACAGCACTTTAAAAGTTTTCGCTCAAGTTTGTCTCACCATAGTATTCCGAATAAGGACGTCTACGTCGCGAGAGATCTTTTGAATTGCAAATAGGTATTTCTTCGTGTGGGAGAAAAGCGCGCATTACAACGTCCGTATCAGGGACTGTACAAAGTTATTAAGAGATGCGGGAAACATTTCGAAATAGAGGTAGACGGCAAAGTAGTTACTGTTTCTATAGACTCACTGAAGCCTGCATATGTGGAGTATGTCGCTAGTAAGGACCTTGATTTGCCAAAGATGCTCCAGGAGGGGGAGTATTGTAGGTCTTCTATGTATGTAAAGGGTGTTTTTTTCAAGCGCGATAGAACTTCAAATTGTAAAAAATAACACAAAAAATTTAATTTTAATAAAAAAATTTCTACTATTTGTTTCAGTATACTCTGGCAAATCATCATGAATAGACTCACGCTTGAACAACGCTGCCAAATTATCCAAATTTACTTTGAAACTCAGTTGGAAACTAACCCGTTGTTTTATCGCCAAATTGTGTTCAGCGATGAGGCTCAACGGGTTTGTTAATAATCAAAATTGCCGTATATGGAGTGAGACCAATCCACAAGAGACCCTCCAGACTCCATTACATCCAGAAAAATTCAACATTTGGTGCGGCTTACACGCTGGTGGCATCATCGGACTTTATTTCTTTAAAAATGGAGATCGTTACCGCACCATGATCAATGATTTTCTGTTTGAAAATTTGGATGACATTGATCCAGATGAGATGTGGTTTCAACAGGATGGCGCTACGTTTTGTACGCAAAATATAAATATATTTCGCTCTTATGCGGATTGTGGCTATACGTTCACTCACAGGATTGAACCTAGAGACTAGATGTCGCAGTCTTTTGCCAACTACAATTCCGCAACAAAATTCATGCTTTTTCTCGTGGCAACTGTAGTATTTGTCTCAGTTTCTTTTCTTGTGCAGCCATGTCTTGTCCATCGCAATTTCTGGATAGCGGCAACTATAACTTATAACTTTCGAGGACATCTGAAAATTGGATACTTGTTCCGGATTCCGGAGTTCTTACATTCTAGCTGCACATCCGTATATAAATAGTAAATAAATAATTGTTGAATAATCTAAAGAAGTTTCATTCCAGGTGTCCTTAGTGGCTTGAATTACTGATTTCTTATCTTCGTATTGTCTTCCTCCTTCATAATCCTTGCCGGTTAGCCGACCCTAAACATTTTCAGTTTTGTTTAGCTTGGAGAATAGTGTGGCCAATTATGAAGAGGAACATTTTGGTTTGACATGAATTTTATTACATCTCTGGCATTATGAATAGGATCATTATATTTTTGCAGAATCTATGGAATTGGTCAAAAAATAACATTTACTTTAGTGAAATCTGATTGTAACAGTGTCCGGTAAGTTCCTTGAGGCATTTCTGCACGTTGAAATCGATTGTGCTATAATACGTTTTTGCATCCATGATCATACCTCCACCCTCCCTGCTGTGATGATGATTTAAAAATAGATCCCATTTTCTCGTATCGCGAAAATAATAATTGTAGCCACCTCGGTCACATAAATTAAAGTTATTTTCTTCGCTAAAAGCCACAGTACGCCAATTATTAACATGACTTCTTACTTGAATGTCCATATGACATGCTGTCTAGCAAACTGTAACCGGTTTTCTTTGCGCACATTAGTCAGCTGAGGATTTCCTTCAGTTTCTTCAAGTTCACTTCAAGTGATTTTTGGTGCTAAAACAGAAGAGTTTGATGCATTTCTCAAGATCTTTCTCTTTTCGGTTGGAGTTAAAGCGGTTGGTATCCTTCCCTTGTATGTAGTTCTTTCCATAATTTACACCATCTTTTAAGTATCCCACAATAGTTTTGTGACTTTGCACAATTTCTCGCGCAATGGTCCGATAAGAAATAACCCCCGAGTGAAATAACCCCCAAACGAGGAATCAAATAACCCCTAAATATTTTCATATGAAAAAACATATGAAAAAACTGCCAAAATTTTGGGGGTTTTTTATTATTTTTTATTTCATTTTCCTATTGGGGTTTCTAAATTAAGATATAAACATCAATGAAATATCACCCAACAATATTTTAAATTCGGGGGTTATTTCATTTCGTTTATAATTTGGTTATCGTCTCATTTCCCTTCCACATTGGGGTTTATTTCATTATTTTGTTAGGGGTTACTTCATATGACATAACTCCCAAATGATGGGGGGTTATTTGGTTTTTGATTTGGAGTTTATTTCATTTTTATTTGGTTATTATTTCATTGCGAGTTATTTCATTTTCTTGGGGCCTTATTTCATTGGGGATTATTTCAATTCTCGTTTGGAGGTTATTTCACTGGGGGGTTATTTCGTAGAGCCGAATATCCTTGCGAATGATAAACATCGATTTTGGCCTTTTCCGCTTTGTCCAAAAGACTTTCCTTTCCAATTTTTCAATAATGTTTATTACAGAGTAATACTTTTCTTTTACCAATTGTTGGGTGTAGAAATCAAATGCGACTGCGTTTAAAAAAATTAAAAATGTAAATTGGTTCTAATCATATGAACGCAAAAAAATTGTATTTGTTTCGTTTTTTTGGTGGAAAAGGAGCTTTTTAAAATGTTGCATTAAACTTTAATGTTGTTGTTATTATTTTTGTAATCTTCGACAAAAACTTTTAAAAGATATGGCCTACCGAAGCCAGAAATTGAACTGGTTCTAATCATACCCAGTTTGAAATTTTTGTCTTGAAAACCTTGTCAGGTGATGACAATTTATATCAGACATCTTCTTGACATGTCACTAGTTTTGACTTAGGTGACATAAATTGTGAAGGGGCTGACAACGTATGTGAGACCGTCCTATTGATTTTTGCCACTTACTAAGACTAAATGCTGACTAAGTCAATTGCGTGTCATCTGTGAGGATTTTCAATTGTTTCAAAAACTTCAAACTGAAAAATTTATATTTATTTGTAGTTACGAAATACATGCCATACATTTTCAGAATTATTTCAAAATATTTGAAATTTGTTAAAAGAATATGCTAATTTTCAGAGCATTATAATTATGTGCATATGCACATTAGGGTTATGACAAAATTTTAACAACATTTCTTCATCGCACCACGCTATGGGCAATGTTGTACTGATAATAAGAATCATTTTTTTTTATGTCATTTTGGTGAAAAAAGTTCACCCACCGATTGCAATTTCTAAAACTCCCTCAAGATTTTTTTTTTTTTTTTGGAAATATTTTTTTTAATATTTTTTATTGTTTGTTTTCATATATGCATTTCAAGTTCAAAGTTCGACTAGTTTTAGATAATACAAACATATCTTGGGCAATTTTCATAGCGCGTTCCGCGCATATATTACTGCGCTGCTGATTTGGAATTGCAGAGGATTCACCCACCCAGTGCTTCATAAAACACACATGGGCCTTTTTGTATTTTGTTGTGGAGTTGTTTAGAAGTGAAAAATTATTTTCGTTGAAACTTACTTACTTACTTATCCGGTCTCGGACAACCCCGGGGGGTCAGGGACCTTACAAAACGAAGATAACATATTTCGCCAACCAGTTCGATCTTTTGCTTTATCTCTCCAGTTGGCAATACCAAGTGTTCGCAGGGATTCGTCAACCTGATCCCTCCAGCGGAGTCTTGGTCTTCCTATTTTTCGTCTTCCTTCGAGTTCGGTTTCGAAAACCCTTCGCGCTGGTTCATCTTCATCCATTCTACTGACATGGCCTAGCCAGCGCAATCGCGTTATCTTGATCCGCTTAACTATGTCAATGTCAGGATAAAGCTCATACAGCTCATGATTCATGCGTCGCCGATACTCGCCGTTGTGCATTATAGGGCCATAAATTTTTCGGAGTATTTTTCTCTCGAAGACTCCTACAGATGTTTCGTCTGCTTGCGATAGGACCCAGGATTCTGCGCCATAAAGCAAGACAGGTTGAATGAGAGTCTGGTACAGCTGGACTTTTGTTACTCGAGAGAGGGCTTTATCTCTAAAGTGCTTGCTTAGCCCAAAATAACATCTATTCGCAAGCACAATTCTCCGCTTGATCTCAAGGCTGACGTTGTTGTTTTTGTTCACGGCAGATCCGAGGTATATAAATTCGTTCACTACCTCTAAGTTATAACGGTTATCAACGTTCACGCTTTGGTCTAATCGCGTGGAGGCCCTGTTCGTTGAAACCATTAATTTTGTCTTTTCCTCATTCACCGTCAGACCCACTTTTGCTGACTCCTTCTCAATTCTCGAAAAAACCGCAGTAACTTCTCTAATTGTGCGCCCAATGATATCTATATCATCAGCATACGCGAGCAGCATGTGACTTTTGCTGCTGATGATTTTATTCATATTGACTGCAGCTTTTCTTATAATGATCTCCATTAAGATGTTAAAGAGATCGCACGATAGGGTGTCGCCTTGCCTGAGGCCTCGCTTAGTTTCGAAACAGTGATCGAAAAACCAAACATCGCACCATGCTTCACATATGAAATCACAAATGGGTTGTAACATTTCCTGATATTTTGGAATAAGAACATATGCCCCAGAATGGCAAGTATGGCTCTTGAGTTCCATCTTGCGTTACTTATTGGTGGTAAAGTCTTGAAGTTGATATATGGAAAAATCCCATTTCCCTTGTAGTATCGAAAAGTTTTGCACAGTTCCATTTTAGGTTTTCGTATTTTATAAGTACAGTATTTTGTCTGTAGCTGCTTCTTAAATGTTCGTAATTGTTTACTAAAACAAAGTTCCAAAACAAAGTTATATGCAATATTTGGAGAAGATGTTGCACCACCTAGCACCTCGTCCATTACGTGTCGTAGTAATAAATCCAGTACGTGATGCTGACAGCCAATGTATTGTGGCAGTGGTAAAGAAATGGATTGGAAATGTTTTTTGAGTAGAGCAACAACACCATTTTTGACGTAGAATATGTCTTACCTTACGGTATGAGGAGTCATGTCAGGTTTTTATTGTTGTAATCTTTATTTCGGTGAATTTGAGGAAACGGCTAGATGAATTTTTTTAAAATTTTTTTTGTAGGTAAATGAAGATGTTATCTTTCGTTTGATATACATTTCATATTGGTTGATATATTTCTAGTATTTTAATTTCTCAAATGAAAATTGTTTAAACACATACACTCAAACATATGTGTGGTGTTTGGTTGAGTGTTTTTGGTTGCTTAACATTGCTTAGGAACATGTATCTAGTAAAAAGTGAAACGAACAGCAAGCTAATGTTGCTTGGCAACATGTATCTAGTAAAAAGTGAAACAAACAGTAAGCTAACGTAATAAAGCTTTTTTGCGAAAGCTTCAATAAAGCTGTTGTAACATTAATTTTGAATTGTAAAGCGTAAAGCTGTCACACAACGCTCGAATGCTAATGCGAAGACTCGATAAGGTAAACCTTTTTTAATATTAGGGCGGCCCTCTCAACATTCGCAGAACTTATTTCAATAAAAATATTAATTAAAATACATAAATTAAATTAAGTTTAAAAAAATTGAACATAATATTTTTTTTTTTAAACGGACTTGAATCAAATGCCGTTGGTAAATATAAAAATTACAGCAGACAGTTGTCCGAGGCCTTCGGCCACGGACTGTCCCTGCAGGCTGTGTCAGAGACACGGCCATTAAGTTTAACGTAGAATACGCCATCCGATAAGACAGAAAACATATATAACAATAAATGATAAATAATATAAGCAAATGAATTTATTGTTATATATGTTTTCTGTCTTATCGGATGGCGCATTCTACGTTAAACTTAATGGCCGTGTCCCTGACACAGCCTGCAGGGACAGTCCGTGGCCGATGGCCTCGGACAACTGTCTGCTGTAATTTTTTTTTAATATTTAGTTTAATCCAGAGTTCAAACAATTCTTCAGCAATTTCAATATATCTTCCCTTTTTATTTTTTTTTTATATTTGGCAAATGCATTAAAGCTTCCAATAATATATTTTTCTTTTGGCTTTTTGTTTAACTCAGATAAAGGTAATTCAATATTTTGTATATCACAACATTTTATTGAAGCCTCTTGAAATCTTGTTCAGTTCTTGGTCCACGTAATTACATTTTTTTGCACAATTGTTGTACTTCTTTTAAATTTCATTTTAAAAAACACGAACGATAAATTCAACAAAAAAACCTTCCAAATAATACGAAAACAATACGATTAATCATTTCAATACTTCTGACAACAATTTCGACACCTCCATTGACCCTATGTTTTTTTTATAGATAGAAGTAGAAAAAGAAAATATTTCAAATATATTGGTAAATACAAGTACAAATTAAATCAGTAAGAAAAACAACTAAATTACACTTTTTTTTTGCTTCAAAGAAAAGCTACAATTCAAAACTTCATCGCGATCGGTGGGTGAACTTTTTTAACGATCGCGAAAAAGTAATACATCATTTCTTAATATTTTTTCATGGTCTATACGGTTATGCGATGATGAATTTTATATTTGCAAAAATTGCAAATAGTCATAACCCTAATGCACATATGTCTCACTTTTTGTCATTTTATCTTTCAGAGTTTATTTAATATCTAGCAACGGATCAAATACATACATACACATTCATTCCAACAATTAAGTACCTATAAGATGAAATGAAACACCAAATATAAAGACCTCTTGAGCAACTGACCCACTGATGAATGGTTGCTCAAGACGTCTTGTGTAAATGTCATATGGTGATCACCACTCTTGACTTACTGCGGAATATTCCTGCTGACTTTTGACCAAATGCATGAAAATGTCAGGCGGTGTCATAATAATGTTGTTTGTATGGGAGTGGATCGGCAAGTCAGCAGAGACTCGGACATGTCACTTCTTTGTCATAGCTGAGGTCTATAGGAAATTTCCAACTGGGTATGATCGACAGTGTATACTAAAGTCATGCAAAATGTTTAAATAATTGTAATCTCTTCGCTTAATTATAATTTATATATTTCTGTCTAAGAAATACAATTCTTACAGACTTGAAAAACTTAAAAATAATGTAAATCTGAAATTGATTCAAATTTCATCTTCAAGTACCTTCAAATTGCTAATTAGTTATATGGTTTGTGAATTCGTTTGTCTTCAATTTTCGCCTCAAGTGAAACCTCACCACATCAAAGGTGTGTAATGACTTCCATAGTTCGTTTTTAACATGACTGCAGTTTAATTGCAACATCTGCGTTCTTTTCGTTGGTACACCCAGCGAAATTTTATTTATTTATTTATTTATTTACTCAGCTAAAAACAGTAGCAGGACTGAGGAAGCAGGAATTGATGAGGCAGGAGCAGATGAAGCAGGAACAGATGACACGGAAACCGATTAAGCAGGAACAGATGAAGGTGGAATAGATAGAGTAAGAACATATGAAGCAGGAATATGATGCAGGAGAAACAGGAACAGGTGAAGCAAGAACAGATGACACATGAACAGATAAAGCAGGAACAGATGGAGCAGGAACAGATGTAGCAGGACAGATGAAGTAGGAACCGATGAAGCAGGAACAAATGAAGCGGGAACAGATGATATAGAAACAGAATTAGCAGGTACAGATGAATAAGGACAGAATAAACAGAATCTGATGAAACGAGTGAAGCAGGAACAGATAAACCAAGAGTAGTGTCACAGGAACAGATGAAGCGGGAACAGATGAAGGTGGAATAGATAGAGTAAGAACATATGAAGCAGGAATATGATGCAGGAGAAACAGCAATAGGTGAAGCAAGAACAGATGACACATGAACAGATAAAGCAGGAACAGATGGAGCAGGAACAGATGTAGCAGGACAGATGAAGTAGGAACTGATGAAGCAGGAACAAATGAAGCGGGAACAGATGATATAGAAACAGAATTAGTAGGAACAGATGAATGAGGACAGAATAAGCAGAATCTGATGAAACGAGTGAAGCAGGAACAGATAAAGCAAGAGCAGTGTCACAGGAACAGATGAAGCAGGAACAGATGAAGCAGGAACAGATACAGCAGGATGACAATGAAGCAGGAACACATGCAGCAGGACATATGAAGGAGAAACTGATGATTTAGATGGAGCAAGAACAGATGAAGCAAGAACAGTGTCACAGGAACAGATGAAGCAGGAACAGATAAAGCCGGAACAGATGGAGATGAAGTAGGAGCTGATGAAGCAGGAACAGATGAAGCGAAAACAAACGACACCGAAACAGATTAAGCAGGAACAGATGAATAACGACAGATGAAGCAGGACAAACAGATACATCAAGATGAGAATGAAGCAGGAACAAATGAAACAGGACATATGAAGCAGGTAATTTAGTTCGGAACCAAAATACGTTCACATTATTTCTCGAATGAAATCTTAAATCTGGCAATTCTAAGCATTAACAGTCATTAAAAAAAATAATCGCTCGTTTAATTACTTCAATCGAATCCGATAGGGAGAATAGGTGGTGGAACTCGTTAAAAGTATTGCAAAGAGTAAAAACTGGATTAAAGGATTCGTAGTTATGTTTGAACGCGGGTAGATAAAATGGAACATATTGTCTAGAAGCTCTAAGAGGAACATTAGTGTTCAGTGAAGAGACCAAATATGCTGAATTAATTTCTTGATTAGTTTAACAATAAAACATACAGACAACATTGCCCTACGACCCTCTAAAGTAGGTAAATCATAAATGTAAAGGCAACATAATTTTTTGTTTTTCCCAAATGTTGTGAGGAATTTTCAAGTTTTTATTTTACATTGTTTTAGTCCTTGCAAAATTAAATACTTTTCAGCAAAAATACTATGACTTCTTCAAGGTGAATCAACAAAAATAAACTAATTACTAGAGCGAAATATTTATAAAGGCAACAGGTTTATTCGAATATTCTAAAAAGTTTCGTAAGACATTTGATTTCCATTATCGCTAATAACTTCTACTAAGCACCTTGGCATTGAGTTTATCAACGAATGAATATGCGCAAGATCAGTTACCTTCAATTTTCTGGTATTGCATCTCTTCGACCCTTGATATTCTTCAACTGGAGTCCTGGGTGGTATACTTGGGTAGGTGAATACACCAGAGGTTCTCGATCGGATAGAGATCAGAACTAAGTGCAGGCCAGTCGAGAGTTTGTATTATATCTGGGCTCCTGAAAGTTTGGAGTTTTCTTAGACCGATGTACTATTGCGTTGTCCTGCTGGATGATAAATTCTGGAACACAAATTTCCGCTCCAGAATTAACTAAGACGACATCCAGTAGTCGAATATAATACTCGTAGTGAATTCTTGTGCAAACGAAACATATTGAAGTGGTTCGTCTATAAGTCATACCTGCCCCAAACCATAAGGGAACCACCGCCAAAATTTCGCCGCTGACGCATAATTTTGGAAAAATCTCTGTAACAAAAAATATTCGTTCCAGCCGTCAATTTTAATTTTTGCATCGGAAAATATCACCACTCATCCAAAAATGTGTATATTTCAGCGAATTTAAATTTGTCTAATTCGTGTCTTGGTATGAGACCAAGTTTTGCATACTTTTTCCCATATGACAGTTGCAAGTCGCGTTTCATTATTTGTTGAACACGACGCAACCCTGCTCCCAAGCTCAATTCAGCAATAATTTCCTTATCGCCGAAGTTTTCTTTAGCAGCAACCCTTTTGATCTCTCTTTTGGCACTGCCACTGATCAGTGGTGTTCTTCCTGGTCGTTTTGTGTCTCCATATAGGCCACCCTATTTTATAAAATTATCAATGACACAGCTAGATATTTTCAATGGCCTCGAAATTTCCCGATTGGACAGCCCTTCACCATGATAATCTTAAAAATTCAACGTTAATTTTAAAACAGTAAAATAACATTCAAATAAAACTCACTTCTGTTTAAGTTCCTATTTACTAGTGTTCGAATTCGGTTTCTTTTTCATGTTGCCTTTCGCACCAGAAACAGAAAAAACACCGTCACTTTTCATTTAACTTGTAAAAAAGATCGAACGGTTACATTCTCTGACATAATATACCTAATGTCACATATATGCATTAAAATTCTACACCAAAAACCCAGTGCATTGAGAATACCGAGAAAAATATTTTGCCTTTATAATTATTTCGCTGGGTGTAGTAAAGATGGAAAAGACTATTGCTAGAATTCGTATAAAAACAATAATAAATTACAAGCAATTTTGATCGCATTAGTTTAACATTTCAAAAGGTAACAAAACAGAGAAATGTATAGGTTGGTGGAGAAAATTGTATTGCCATACAATGTAACATAAATTAATTTGAATATTTTATTTCATCAGCAATTCACGGAATTATAGATTTTCCTAAATGAAATAAATCTATTCCTGGTAAATTTGCATAAAGTGTATTTCTACGTTTCTCTGGGAACTTACAACCAGAAACATCATCTTTATATACGCGCAGTCCCTAGCATCCTTCAATACTTCAAGTTCAAACTCTATTTCACTTCGACTTGATAATGCAGTCACATAACACGAAGGGCATCGTTTGCGGCCGCTGGTTCCCTCATTATTACTACTGCCCACTGGCAGGAAACACGATAACACCAGCATTATCTTATATAAATCCATAATACTGTTATCCTCCTTGGCGTAGAATTATAAAACTTTGGTGCTACAAGAAAAAAGAACGAAAAGGACATCAGGCGAAAACACAAAATATAATGATGGCAAAGAAATTATCTGAAAGTTTCCAACACCAAGAAAAGAAACAAAGGATGTGTGAATACTGATTATTTTTCTGAAAGGACATCATTAAGGTAGAAGAAGTAATTATGTGTAAACGTTTTCTGATGGTATTTTTAGTATTTGCAAAGGAAACAGGATATTTTCCAACAACCGGAAACGAAGAGTGAAGGTCATCGTTGTTAAGAGGGAATGTTATACTTTTATGTTTAGACCAACTCTTTTATTGGAGCCTAGAATGAGCTTTATTGAAATTATTAAAATATGGTTAGATACACAGTGCAACAAATTGCTGGATAATCTCTGCCAATTATGCACCACTACGGCGGTTCGTTAGTGTATATAAAATTATGACGATTGCCTTAAGGATTTTTTCCCTTATATACCCGTTTTCGAAATATCGCTCTTGTCATTTTAAAATTTTCAGATGTTGAGTAGATATTTGTGAGAGCCAATATTTGAGAAAAGGTTGCAAATTTCATTATAGTGGTTTTGGCTGAAATGTAGCTTGTGAATCGTTGGAAGATCGTGATACTATTACAAAGCGAAAAAAATTTTTTTTTTCGAAATTTTTGCCAAAATTTTGAAAAAATCCACTTTTCTACATTTTTGTTTTGCAATTTTTACTCTACAGGCTGAAAGTTTTATTACATTTTATTGTTGAATTTTGCTTCTGATGCGTAAAATAATGCGGCTCTATACTTTAAGCCAAGAGATTAACGTTTCTTAAACGTAGTTACTTGCAAATCTCATTAAAGTTCAACATTTGACACATATGACACAAAAATGGATGACTGAGATTTTATTTATTCATATCAGAAAAGAAGTTTCATGTGTAAACAAAAAAACAGTTTTACTATACAACTTATGTCCTTACAATCGATACAAATGGAATATTTATGTAAAATACAGCAAAATGAAGAAGATAAAATATGCATGATAAAGATTTCAAAATGAAGTCGTGAAAAAAATGCTTTGTCAAAAATTTGAAAATACTTTTTTTCCATATACAGGGTGATTCAGGAAGTTCCGGAAAAATTTCTCCAGCGTATTATATGCATGATAAAGATTTCAAAATGAAGTCGTGAAAAAAATGCTTTGTCAAAATTTTGAAAATATTTTTTTCCAACAGGGTGATTCAGGAAGTTCCGGAAAAATTTCTCCAGCGTATTCGTTGGCTCATTTCATGAAGAAAAGTCCACTAGGACAATGTCCGAAAATGCACGGGTGCGAAATGGCAGCGGGTTCAAAATTTTCGGACTGGTGGTCGGAGGGTAGTAGGGTAAAGTTGCTAACTTCTGAGCCAGTGGTCGGATTTTTTTTGGGATTGTTGGAAAGGTCTTTAAGAGGCCTTTCAGAATTAATTAAAAAAAGTAGAAAAAGTCAAATCGCCGAGATACAGTCCACTAGGACAATGTCCGAAAATGCACGGGTGCGAAATGGCAGCGGGTTCAAAATTTTCGGACTGGTGGTCGGAGGGTAGTAGGGTAAAGTTGCTAACTTCTGAGCCAGTGGTCGGATTTTTTTTGGGATTGTTGGAAAGGTCTTTAAGAGGCCTTTCAGAATTAATTAAAAAAAGTAGAAAAAGTCAAATCGCCGAGATACAGAGCTTTCGGGAAAAAATGAAAGAAAAATTCACATAACCTCAATTTGCTCAGCCACATGGCAGGTAACTTATGTTTCGTTGAAAGATACCCATACCTCTTACCTTTCCAAAATGACCTAAACGAAGCCCAGAGGTCTTACCGTTCCAAAGTTATGACCATTTTACTGAAATGCAAAAATGTTTGTTTTTGTTTTTGGAAGCGAAATAACAGCACACATTTATTTGTTTTTGTAAATTAACACGTTCAAGATTTTATTTTAGTGAAATTTTCAGAATCAATAAAAAAAAGTAGAAAAAGTCAAATCGCCGAGATACAGAGCTTTCGGAAAAAATGGGGAAAAAAAGTTCACATAACCTCAATTTGCTCAGCCACATGGCAGGTAACTTATGTTTCGTTGAAAGATACCGATACCTCTTACCTTTCCAAAATGACCTAAACGAAGCCCAGAGGTCTTACCGTTCCAAAGTTATGACCATTTTACTGAAATGCAAAAATGTTTGTTTTTGTTTTTGGAAGCGAAATAACAGCACACATTTATTTGTTTTTGTAAATTAACACGTTCAAGATTTTATTTTAGTGAAATTTTCAGAATCAATAAAAAAAAGTAGAAAAAGTCAAATCGCCGAGATACAGAGCTTTCGGAAAAAATGGGGGAAAAAGTTCACATAACCTCAATTTGCTCAGCCACATGGCAGGTAACTTATGTTTCGTTGAAAGATACCCATACCTCTTACCTTTCCAAAATGACTTAAACGAAGCCCAGAGGTCTTACCGTTCCAAAGTTATGACCATTTTATTGAAATGCAAAATTCGGATTGTGGTTGTGTGAAGGTTATAGTTTGCTGCGTGTTGTAAATCAGGACAATGCCAGTAATTGCTCGACTATATGAAAGAGTAAACAAAAAGTTATAGGCCGCCGAAACACGCCGAAATCAGGCGGCGGGGCGGCAAAAACTCAAATAAGGCGGCGTCGGCGGAGTAAAGGTATAATATGGTAATACCTGATCGTTGTTAATTTAGTTCTAGCTATTTCCTGTTCTACCTTACCCGGTAGTATTTGAACAAAACCTTCTTCCTCTGCTATAATATTTAATATTGGTACTTGCTCCCTTTTTACCGGCAGTGCATGTTTTGTCCAAGGGAATGAAACCATTGTACGTCCGTTGGAATGTCCTTGTCTGTTTTGTTAATAACTCATATACTATTAAATGTGATTCCTAATTTCTGTGCCTGTAAATCAATAAGGCAATTGCATTTTTTCTGGTGTACCTCTTTAATTGTACCTCAATACTTAATCTCTTTATCTTAAAGTTCATAAACAGATAAGGAAAAGTTCATCTTTACTATTGTAAAATATGTTCTAGAACAGCAGAACGAGGAACTACACAAATATTGCCTTTTATTTTATTTTTTTGCTGAGTGTTGAAATCTTTCACTTGATTGTGCTGCACAATCGACGATTACTTCTCGGGTAATGAGGGGAGTATTTGATGTGTTAACATCTATAGGCACGGGTAGGGCAATCTATCGAAGTGAACACATGCAAACAACACACAGCGTTAGCATCACATACGTGGTTGTTCTACAACAATAGTCTCTGCCTGAAAATAAGTATGATGGTATTGATGTAGCGGCCGCGAACAAACAAACATGTCGTCGTCGCCAAAGAATATTGAAAAGTATAGAGAACTCATGGAACGAATTCTATGACTCTAAAGCACTGGCGACATCTGTCGAATGATTCAAAACGTATTATTTTGGTCATAACTTGATCCCTAAATAATTTTGATATGAAATATTGATGTGATCTTAAACATATATGCTTTTGTATTGTATAATGTAATAACATTTTAGTGCATTTTGAATTGAAATATTCTATAAAGAGAATAAGACTCGTTTATGCTCGTTTACTCAGACTCTGCAAGAGAGCGGAAAAAGAATGCAATAAGTTCTCTATACTATCCAATACTTTTTGTCGTCGCTCTGTTTATGACAAAACAAAAACAATTATTTCAGTGAGCTAAATATTGCTTTATTTATTTTAACAATATTACATCTAATATTAAAGAAGATGTAAGTAAAAAGAAAGTGGAATAGCAAAAGAGCCATCAGTACAAAAACTACTCTTTTTTTATTTTCCAATGTAACATTTACTAATGTGTTCATATAAATCGAACAGGTACCATGTAACAAAAAGGTGTTAATACATCGCCCGTGAGTTCGAACGCTCATTGATTTTTGATGTGTTAACATCTATAGCGGCGTATAGGGACTAAATATATCAGAGTCAGATTTTATGCTGCTGCTAAAACCAGATTTTATGCTGCTGCTAAAACCAGATTTTCTGCGACTACGAAAGAGAATAATGACGTGTTAAACAAAAATGAGCAAGCAAGGGAGCAATGAAAGAGTGGTGTGGCAGGGGTGAGGCAAATGAAATTGTGTCTATAGCGTATGTATTAACATAATAATGTATGTAAGAGAGGATGAAAGAGTTAGTTTCTAACACACAGCCGGTGAGTGAAGTTGAAAGTTGAAGCGCGCGTAAACTAATTAAGTTGTTTTGGTTTCAGTCGTTGAAGTTGTCGGTTTCGTGTGAAGGACAGCAGTGCTTAATACCTATTGTGAACTTATTACCTTAAATAACGACATATTGTGAAATACTTTAACCCTTATCTTAATAAACTCTTTATTCATTCCTTACATGTATGTATTTACATGTGTTTGTTGCTGTTGTTGAACGGAGATATAAAGCATAGCCACGCAAAATTTCATTTGCAAGCTTGCGCAGTCGACTTTATGTTGACACACTAATACGTCAGCTACTTCGTACAAAGTATGTGTGATGTTGTGTGTTCGGTTGTTTCGTTGTAGTTGCTATGGTCAAACAAAGCGAGTCATTTGATGTTCAGCATTGTCCGGTGTATACAAAAAAACTATTATTTTTTATTTTCCAATGTAACATTTACGAATGTGTTCATAGAAATCGAACAGGTACCGTGTAGCAAAAAGGTGTTAACACATCATCCGTGAGTTCGAACACTCATTGATTTTTTTCACATGGTTTCTTGTCCTAATAGCCTTGAATATTCCCCTACTCATCTTAAGCAAAAATATACTTTTTGGATATAGCCACTTTTCAGCGTCATACGTGAGTTTTACACATTCTGCAAAACTGTGCGTCGTCTGACCAGCGTGAATCCCTCGTCATAACTAAGATGGTTGACTGTCGGCGAAAGATGTGAAGTGGGGTCAAAGTGGTGCTAGAACTCGTTTTCTTATAGACTACAATCATTGCACAGTAGTTCATGAATCCTTTTCTTATATATTTAATGTAAGGAGTTTCGTTTACAAATTCCTTTTTTTTAGATCGGTAAACAAATATACACCCTAGTGTGTGCTAAACAACCCTGCGGCGGAAGTCGCAAGGCCTTCTACAATCAAGGCATGCGGAAGGGTTCTTTTGTAATGCCTTCCTAAAATAAGGCCTGCGGAATGCATGATTTTTTTTCATCAGGTATAACCAAGAAGAAATATTTTTACAATTTTGAGAAATTTCTTTTCCGATTCTTTGTAATCGTAATTTAATTGGAAAATTTCATACAACTTATAAAACTATATTTTTTATTTAATATTTTTCAGGGTTTTTTTAAAATTTTCTATTTGAAGTTGGGCGTGGTACAACTTTCTAAGATAGATAGATACATACTTCTAAATAAATGTGTAGAAGTGGATAATGATTTTGCGATAAAATAAATTATTTTAATTATATTATTGTTTAAGAAAAATAAATTAAAGTAAAGGTCTTCTTACTTCTTTTTTAAGCACTGGACAAGGAAGGCCTTGCCTCACAATCTCACGCAATGGTAAAGGCCTTCCGTATTATAAAGAACGCATGTTTGGTCACGATTTCAGGCCTTCCAGGTCATGACATCCGCCGCTGGCAAAGAAATGTTGACTTAAGTGATTGTGTTTGTCTGCTTGGCTGAGTTGTGGGTGTCTGTGATTTTATTGCATGTAGCTGATTTTGTATCAGGAAAGTGTTGCAAACTTTGACGCCAGCACCGCCCACTTAGAAGTGTTTAACTTTGTTATTCTTACATTTCATATGTGTGAGTGAGAAAGTTGTCCATAGAGTAATTATTTAAAGAGAGCATATTTGACTCATCGTGGTGCGGAATTACAAGAACATCTGACTTTAATTTTTCATGTTGTTTTGGTGAAAAACTGTGAAATTTAAATATGTTTTACCCATTTTATATTGACTGTCATTGTTAGAAGACATTTGTGTTGTAACTAACACAATAATTGAAACGAAGTTCCTTATCGCACGTTGCGGGATGGGGGCTAAATGAAAAAATTTTAAACAACTTTTTGACGTAGAATACGTCTTACCTTACGGTATGAGGAGTCATGTCAGGTTTTTATTGTTGTAATCTTTATTTCATTGAATTTGAGGAAACGGCTAGATGAATTTTTTTAAAATTTTTTTTGTAGGTAAATGAAGATGTTATCTTTCGTTTGATATACATTTCAATTTCTCAAATGAAAATTGTTTAAACACATTCACTCAAATATATGTGTGGTGTTTGGTTGAGTGTTTTTGGTTGCTCAACATTGCTTAGGAACATGTATCTAGTAAAAAGTGAAACGAACAGCAAGCTAATGTTGCTTGGCAACATGTATCTAGTAAAAAGTGAAACAAACAGTAAGCTAACGTAATAAAGCTTTTTTGCGAAAGCTTCAATAAAGCTGTTGTAACATTAATTTTGAATTGTAAAGCGTAAAGCTTTCACACAACGCTCGAATGCTAATGCGAAGACTCGATAAGGTAAACCTTTTTTAATATTAGGGCGGCCCTCTCAACATTCGCAGAACTTATTTCAATAAAAATATTAATTAAAATACATAAATTAAATTAAGTTTAAAAAAATTGAACATAATATTTTTTTTTTAAACGGACTTGAATCAAATGCCGTTGGTAAATATAAAAATTACAGCAGACAGTTGTCCGAGGCCTTCGGCCACGGACTGTCCCTGCAGGCTGTGTCAGAGACACGGCCATTAAGTTTAACGTAGAATACGCCATCCTATAAGACAGAAAACATATATAACAATAAATGATAAATAATATAAGCAAATGAATTTATTGTTATATATGTTTTCTGTCTTATCGGATGGCGTATTCTACGTTAAACTTAATGACCGTGTCTCTGACACAGCCTGCAGGGACAGTCCGTGGCCGAAGGCCTCGGACAACTGTCTGCTGTACTTTTTTTTTTTTTTTTTTTTTGTGAACCATTCACTAGGAGCCCAAACAGTTCTATTTCGAATAAACGATTCAATGGTGCTGTGAATCGAGTCAACAGGCATCATAGTATGTCCGGGTAATAAGTAAGTTATTTTAATGACTTTTATGAAGTTTGCATTTTCGAGGAATGTTATTAATGTCGCAATCATTGCTTTATTTCGATTCTGACCGGCACAACTGTCGCAGTAAAGAGTGATGGAGGTGTGCGTTTTTCTTTCATCTACAAGTTTTAAATATAGGGACAAAATGGTGCAAATTTCACTACATCCCCGCTTTCCATCAGTTTCTCCCCATAAAAAACAGTAGCCATTTCTAGTGCCATTTTCATACACACTTTCATTGTAATACGCATATTTTCGCGAATAGAATAATGTGATGTTTTTACTATGGGGTGTATTTAATACTTTTTGGAGATCAAAACTTGCACATAGTTTCAAAGAATTCCCTTTACTTTCTTTCTGCTCCTTCAAGAAACTTTCCTTGCACTTGTCTTTCTCTTCAATGTGTTTCAGGTACTCTTCTGTCTGTATAAAAGTTTTGCGCTCTTCTACGTCCAAGTTTTTATAGTTTTCACATGTGATACATTTATCTTTTTTAGGTAAATGAAAGCCGATGTGATAATAAGTTTTAAAAATGTGTCGAAAAACTCTTATTGACACGAGCGCAGGGTCCTCATTAATTAATTTTAGATGTTGAGAATAACGTTTATACAACTCCGTTATATTCATGAAATCGTGAGGCAGATAAAGCTTATTGCTTTTATTCCGACAGTAATGTGAAGGAACTGCTGGCAAGTGCTCAATAAAGGATTTTATGAGCTCAATCTTGGTCTGATCAGTTTTATTATAGGGCACGTATCTTTTTTTATTCACACTATAATTCCGTAAAGAATCTGTATTTTCTCTTGCGATTCTTAACATTTTTTGCGATATGTTGAGTGTTTTAAGCAAATATTGTTGGCATACCTTGGTACTAATATTATTGTAATTTATGACGTATGTGTAGCTGTTTTTCTTTTTGTTACCCTCTGTTCTACGTCTTTGCACACTCTTTTTCACAATACTTGAAACAATCCAGTCTTTTTGCCTTATTTTATTTCCAAGACCCCAGAAATGTTCATTGATTTTCAGGCGATCAGATTCTGTAAACTTATCGGTGCAAGAGTTTGGACATTTTTTCTCGGCACATGGATTCGGTTGAACACTAGTATTGCGTTTTTTGACATTTTGTATCCTCTTTGGCAATGTTTTTTTCTTCTTGTAGCCCCTCTTACCCACACACGTTTCATCTTCAATCTCTTTCGGTGATTCAGGCCAAGAAGAATACAATTCATCAGGAGATTGGTCACTATCACTGTAAGGAACGAGCGGGTTTGCGGCCGAATACTGAAAAAATAAATGCCATCACAACAATAGGGCAATTAGGCTTTTAGATGTCAATTCTAACAAAACTTACAATTTCGCTTGGTTTCCACAACGCCATAAATTCATAAAAAGAAAAAAATTAATTTCATAAAAAGAAAAAAGACTCAAACGCCAATCTGCTGTCACCAAAAATGTAAATAAAAACTAAAAGTGTAGTTAAGTCTTTATTGTTTTTGCTGTAAATTCATAACGGAACTACTTAGAGATAAGACATTTTCAGAGATGGTCCGAATCATCAGTAATTATCGATTTTCATCAAAAAACGAAAATCGGGATTTGTGGCTTATAAGTCTTTTTTGCGGTTAAGGGACGATATGTATGTACTAAACATCTGCAACGAATGTCCTGAATGTCATTCAAGACATTCACTTCAAAAGTGAATGCGTCAAATACTACATTCACTGCTAACAAAACCATCTAGTATTTCATAGATTATTCATTTAGAATCAAAATGCAAAATAAATAAAATGCAAATAAATTGAGAACAATTTTAAACAAAACAAAAGTACTACTTTTCAGAGAATACTGCGATGAGTACTCACTGTCGTTTCAAATGTAAAAAAATTCTGGTTGTGTGATTGAGTGGTTGCGTACATACTATATATTAACCAATTTCACTGAAAAATTATCACACACCTTCTATGTTGAAAGCTGAGTACCTACTGAATTGCATTTCTTTCATACTCTCTTATAATTTCTATCATTGTTCGTATTGTGTACGACAAAATGCCATTTGATAAATTCAAATGTTTTGGTGTACTCGGTGTATTTTTGTATATTCCAAAATATTTCAATACAACAAAACATGTCAATAAGAGAAGCAAACAGTGTGCATAATTCATTTCGAAATAGGATTGGATTTTTTTAGAATACTTTATAGAATGCAATGAAATAAAACTAAGACGTTGACGCATAAATTAATGTATTGCTGCAGACCTTTAGTATGCACATTAGGGCGGGTTAATTTTTTTTTTTGATGAAGCGAATTGCAAAAACGTAATCTATAGCTTCCATATATATGGAATAATATCTATTTTGAAACTTTGGGGGGCTCCAAATCCGACTTAGGGCTATGGTCTCTTGATCAAAAATACTCAAAATCACCTATAGATTACGTTTTTGCTATATACATATAGTTATATGGAAAAATATCTACATATTTTGAAATTTTGAGGGGCTCCAAATCCGACTTAGAGCTACGGTCTCTTGAGCAAAATTTCTCAAAATCACCTATAGATTATGTTTTTGCTATACGTTTCATCAAAAAAAAATCGTTCCATACAATTTGACCCGCCCTAATGCACATACAGTGTTGGAAAAAATAATAGGGACACCGATGTTTTTCTAATATTTTTTTTATTTTTTCTATAATATTTAAATATTTAAATTAATTAAATTAAAAGCGTTAAGTACTTCATATACGCTAACAAAAAATATCAAACTCCAATATGATTTTCAAATAAATAATTAAAAAATTGAATTTTTTGTAATATGGCCTTGGAAAAAATAATAGGGACAAGAATCAAAACGTTGCTATTTCTATAGAGTACTGTTCTATTTTAAATTATTAAAGTAAAATATTAATATTTAGTGGTAGATCCTTTTGCATTAATCACTGCTTGGCATCTGCGAGGCATAGATTCTACAAGATGTACGCACAATCCATCGGTATGGAGTACCAAGCGTTCTTAACTTTTTCCCACAATTCCTTTAAACTTGTGGATTTCTGGAGTCCAATATTGCTTTTTAAGACGCCCCAGAGGTGTTCAATGGGGTTAAGGTCCGGAGATTGTGAGGGCCATTCCAAAATTGTTACGCTTTTCTCTTGGAGCCAGGTTTTAACCAGTCTGGAAGAGTGCTTTGGGTCGTTATCATGCATGAACTGCCAACTAAGTGGCATTTCTTCCTCGGCAAACGGAAGCATTTCATTATTTAGAATGCCAACATAATCGACAGCACACATCTTATTCTTAATCCAAAAAATAGGACCCACTCCGGATGCAGAAAAACAGCCCCATACCATCATTGACCCGCCACCATGTTTCACAGTCTTTTTGGTGTACTTGGGATCATATTCTTTGTTCTTCGGTCGACGGACGTAAGTCTTCCCGTCAGAACCAAACAAATTAATTTTTGTTTCGTCTGACCAAAGTACATTTTTCCAGTTTGAACGGTGTTGGTGTTGCTTGGCGAAAATTAATCTCTTTTGTATATTTGTTTCGCTCAACAACGGTACTTTCCTTGGGCTTCTTCCCATTAATCCTGCGTCCATTAGCCTGTTTCTTACTGTCCGACTGGTAACTGGTGCATTTAAACTCAGTTATAGTTCCTTGGAAGACAGAAAAGGGTAGTTTCTTGATAGGCGCACTAAATGTTGATCGAAACGGGATGATGTTTTCCGCTTTCTTCCTCTCGTTTCCATAGTGCGTTTTGAATGGATAGCATTAAAAACTTTGTTCCTCGAAAAGTTCATGATACTTGCTATTTCTCTAATAGATTTTCCCGCATTGTTTAATTTTTTAATCACTTTTTTCTCCTCTTCGGTTGTATGAACTCCGCGACCTATTTTTAAACACTAATTTGTCAATTTACAAAGCACATGTTGCAACAAAGCAAGCAAACGATTATTAACCGTTATTTTTTCTCTCCTCTCAGAGATTGAGCTAAAAATAAAATAGTATTCTATAGAAATAGCAACGTTTTGATTCTTGTCCCTATTATTTTTTCCAAGGCCATATTACAAAAAATTCAATTTTTTAATTATTTATTTGAAAATCATATTGGAGTTTGATATTTTTTGTTAGCGTATATGAAGTACTTAACGCTTTTAATTTAATTAATTTAAATATTTAAATATTATAGAAAAAATAAAAAAAAATATTAGAAAAACATCGGTGTCCCTATTATTTTTTCCAACACTGTATATGTACATATGTATGACCTTAAATCAAAATTATTGAAGTTTCTTGAATTTTATTTCAGTTCCAATTTCTCTTCTAATGTAATGGATTAATGATATATAGATGCAAAATTATCAAAAAAAAATAGGCTTTATGTACCGATCATGCAGAGGAATCAATAGAAAGTATAAAATAATGGTATATAGATCCACGATTGAACCCCATTTTATGTATTGTCCAACCATATTGTACACACTACCAAATTCGCAAATATCAAAATTACAAAAATAACAAAACAAAGCAATGCGATTTGTTTTGAAAAGAAAATATGATACACCGATTCAGGAATTACTAGATAGTCTGAATTGGCTTAGCGTAAAGCAATTATCTTTTTCCCATACAATGAAATTTATTCATAACGTAAAATTAGGGAATATAACGTAAAAATAGAGAAATTCACAGGTATGAAACAAGAAATATGAATAGCTACAATTTGCCTATAGTAAGAACGGAGTCTGATAAGAGGACTATATTTTATGAGGGTATTAAAGAATATAATGAACTGCCAAATATTTTAAAGAATTGCAATAATATCGATAATTTTAAAAAACTATTATTTACACACTGTAGAGCCTTACCTATATTATAGTTAGAAAGTTATCGTTTTATTAAATAATGATAAATGTATTATACGAATAAGTTCGTAAAACTTCAGAACTAGGTCTGTAAGACCGTAATAAATAAATAAATAAAAATGAAAAAGAAGGCTGATAAATTACGGTTCATAAATAAACAAAAAACGGTGAGATTGAACTTTAGATCATAAAGTCCTTAACTGAAAAATGTCCCAGCAAAATATTACACATTGCATTAAGAACACATTGTCACGTAATTACTTATTTAATTGGTTACCATAATATTAATTAGCTTTACCTACTCGATTCGATAAAAATCATTCGATTACACTGTTGTAGTCGAAAAATGAGTCAACGTTCTAGTAAATTGTATTGAAGTATACTGAGCTAATTTGTACCCATGAAACGTCTGTAGAACCTCAAACTTTTACCAATTCTCAGATTTCCTGAACTTTTTTATTTATTTATTTATTGGTACTCATATAGCAACCGATCCCTTTGGCCCATATTTGGTTACAAAATACTACTACAAATTGATATAGTATGTACATATAATTCGTCTTTTCCTCAAATTTTTTTTTTGACTTTCAATGTCACCAAATGTTTCACTCACAATATTTGGCAAAATTGTAGCCATGGTAATGGTAAAGCTGAACAACTTTTGAGAACATATTAATACAATCTGAACGTGTCTAGTCACCCTAAAAAGTTCATAAAGAACACTTTGTATCTTAAAAATGTTAATTTGTAAGTATATGTCATCATTATTCGAACATTACTTTAAATTAAAATACCTCTAATCTATTCCAATACTATTTCTAAACGTAATCAACAGTTTCGCAGTTATAAAAAAAAAAGAATGTTGAAAAAAATATGATTTTTTTCTTAAAAAATTAAAATTTTTATTATTAGAAGTTTTATTAGTTTATTCGAAAGTCATATGACCTATGAACAAAATGAGACATGGATCATAAAAATCGATGGACTCGTTTCGCTCTTATTCGCAATTTAGTGAAGGTATCTCATTTTATCAAGAATTGTATTACTCATAAAAATGAGAACTTATGTTACCTACCTTATGTTACTTATGAAAAAAGCTTTCTGTTCTTGTGTTGGAATTATGGACCGTTACTAATTCGCATATGTAAATTGAATATTTGAGATTGTATATTAACGATTGAAGATCTTCCGATGGTATCAATTCAGGCACAGTAGTTGGGCATCTGATGAACTTGTCACAAATTCGAAACTTATTATTCTAGTGAGTGTGCTTAACTGAATTGTCTATTATTCCAACAAAAACCAACCATTTTTCAATTAGAAAAATGTCCGTAAATCACAATCCCGCTTTTGAGAGAAAAATCTCACTTTGTGACGTCCTTTGTCTATGAAAATTGTACAGTATAATTTTGGTAAAAATATATTTCCGTTCTGTTTTTTTTTCTAAATTTTCTTTTTGAAAGTTGTAATTCCTTTTAAGCAGGTCAGTTTTTGGGATAGTGAAAATTTGAAACAGCTTATGATTCAAACTCACATTCGCTGAACGATGATCATTTCGATGTTTCTATTTTTTTACCGTCGGAATTATTCTGCTGTTTTTTAACCAAAAAATATTTTGTGTTTGTACTTTTTTCTTTTATTGTAGGTATACATGTGTTGAATTTGACAATCGGGTCTTTCAAACAAAAGCAAAGTGACGGTTGTTGTTGTCTTATTGTGTTTGTTGTTCTAGTGCTACAATCTTTAGCGAATCAACACGAGGCGTTGACAAATATTTTGGTAAAGCAGATAGTTGCTTTGGAAAAAATATATTTGAAACTCCATTTCGGAACCCATAAATACACATCTATGTTTCCTATTCACTCTGATGGACCATTTATTGTTTTTGAAACCATGATTTCGGTCGACAACAAAAGTGAGATGATTGATTGTAAGTTCAGATAAATTGCAAGATATCTATATAAATATATTCTAAATTCTTTGAGGAAAATTCAAAGATCAGCACTGATTAGCGTTAGTGGGGCAATGGGTACGACGTCAGGTACTGCACTTAGTGCTATCGTGAACATCTGTACTCCTGATATTATGGCCGAACCGGCAGCCGCTACACCCTGGTGAGAATCAGAGATTATGGCGTCATGATATCGGTGCATTCCGGACACGCTGAATTGCTACACCGTAAAAACGGACTACTGTATCCCCTACCTTCTACCAGTGACAAATCTAAGGACTTCTATTCCGAACAGGAATACCTGGGAAAAGTCACTGGAAGGGGACACCAGTAGTATCAGATTTTTCACTGATGGATCAAAGTTGGACGAGCAAGTAGGCTATGGGGTCCATTCACCGGGCCTAAATGTAAATATCTCCTTCAAGCTGCCTAATCACTCTAGTGTATTTCAGGCGGAAATTACCGCCATACAGGAGGTTGCTGTACTACTGAAAAGTAGTGTCACAACATTCCGGAGAATATGTATCTACACAGGCTGCCATAAAATCCCTGGAAGCCATGTTTGCTACGTCCCTGACGGTGAAAGAAAGCTACTCATCACTTAGGGTGATGGCAGAGTATTTCGACATCAGTCCCATCTGGGTACCGGGACACAGCGACATTCCAGGCAATTGCGTAGCGGATGCGTTAGCTAGGCAGGGTACTACGGCACAGGTTCTTCCGGCAAAAGAAGGTGTTAGTATGACAATCTCTACCTGCCGTTTGCAGATCAGGCAGTGGACCGATAATATGGTCAAGGACAAGTGGAGACTTACTTCAACTTGCAAACAAGCCAGGGTCCTCTGGCCACAGGTGGACAGGAAAAGGACTAGGCAACTACTTAACTTGCCGAGAGGCAGGTTATCCACAATGATAGGAACACTTACGGGACATTGTCTTGTAGGAAAATACGCCCTTACATTGGGACATAGAAACTCCACTCTCTGTAGACGCTGCATGGAATAGGACGAGGAAACGACGAAACACCTTCTCTTGGATTGCCCTGCTCTGGCAGGACTGAGAAGTAGGATATTCGGAACACATTTAGTTAGCACCGTAGCCTTACAGGATATTCCTGTAGGACTTATAGACAAATTCATTGCAACAGCAAATTGGCTAGACGACTAGTCAATAGTTGCTATAGAGGAAACTGCAGGTATCACAATGGGCTTCTTTAGCCTAAGTGTGCTAGACAGCGTGCTCATTTAAAAAAAAACCAAGGAAAGAAAAGTATCCAAAAAGGTATTACCCACAAATTTGCGAACGAATCACAACGTTCAAGGAATTCAAGTCAAAACCGGTCAATGATTTTCAAAAATCTATGAATATTTTATTTTATATTTCAAAGTATGGAAAAATCGTTTACTTTTCGTAAAACTTTCTTAATTTGTTGCATGCGGAAGAAGATTTTGGCTGTAAAGCTGAATGACATTATTTTGCTATTTTGTATTGAAATATTTGCATTAAGTAATATTTTTGTTTATAAATTAAATTTTTTGTTTCTTTTGTTTTTTTTTAAAATACTTAAAACCAATCCTTTTCGAGAGAATAGAAAATTCAGGGTGAAAACAAATATTCACTCATTCTCGATAGAGGATACAAATTACTCGATTGATATTTCATATACTGAAAATAATTGGACCCACAAAAATATATTTATTTTATTGTTATTCTTGTTCAAAACTCCCATTTTAATTATTCGACACTTCGATCCCCATATAACACCATCTTCAGGAATGGATAAATGAGCAAAAACAAACTACAAAAGAAAATATTATTCTTTTACTACTTCAATCATACTACTTCAGTATTGTATGGTAAGTGAGGATGGTGAATGGATCAATGTTATGGACATTGGTCATACACAATCTGCGTTATGTTTAAGATGTTATAAATGTTGGGGATTTAATCATTCCTCTAAGCACTTACAAATATGGAACAAATTTGAGGGAAATGTAGTGAAGTTGGTCATACGCATAGGGATTGCTAAGTGCATAAATTGTGTAAAAGCCAAAGAAAGATTAAGGTTAACAGACATTGACACAAATCATGATTGTAGGAGCACTGACTGCCGAGCACTGCAAAGAAGAAATAAAATAGAATCGGAAAGAGTGGCATATTAGAAATCAAAATATATCAGAGGACTATATTTAAATATTGGCGGTTTATGCACAAATTTTAATGAGATCGAAGCTGTATGTAGCGAAGAAAACTTTGACTTTTTATGTTTAACAAAACCACATATAACAGAAGATATTGGTGACAGGGAAATTTCGTTGGAAAACTTTAATATTAATCGGTGTGACAGCACATCCAGACATACTGGAGGTGTATAAATACAATGTACATAATGTACATATAATGTACAGGAATACCTCGTATAGTACTGCTTCGATCTGTACGGTTTCTCTGTAGTACGGTTTTGAAATTTTCAAAAAAAAAATTGTTCTTGGAAAAAATAATTCTAAAAAAACAATAAAATTTAATTTTCAAAATAAAAAATTTTTTAAATACAATTTTTGGTATTTTCACTTTATTATGAAAACATGAGATTTTCGGAATTTTCCCTTGATTATGAAAACATACAATTTTCGGTATTGAGTGAAAAACAAATTATATGTAATTTGAAAATTTAATTATAAGTGCCTCGATTACTCCGGTTTCGTATAGTCCGGCTAAATGGTGGAACCGATTAACCGCACTATGCGAGGTGTTCCTGTACATAAATATCAAGTGGCAAATTAAAATAATAGACTGTGTTGCAGTAGAGACAAAAATATGGTGGCTGAAGATAGAAATTCGGTGTAAAAATGGAAGGCACTATTTAGTTGGTATTTATAGATCATCAGATAGACAAACTTCACCTGAGGAAGATTTTATAAATTTGTTTGAAGTTGAGATGGAGAAAATTTCCGGAAATGAAAGTCATTTAATAATTGGGGACTTCAACATAGATTGGCTTGAAGACAATAATCATAAGAGGAGATTGGTGGAAGTAATCAATGATAATTATCATAAGCAAGTGGTAGTGGAGCCAACAAGGATAACGAAATCTACATCAACTCTAATTGACAAATATTGAAAATATTAAAGTGAAACAAATGTAAAAATTAAAATTAGTGATCACCAAAGCAAATAAAAATACTGCGCTTTAATAATGCAAACTTTCGAAATAATCTACTTTGTGGAGACATAAATACAGGTTCTTCAAATATTTCAGTTAGTGATTTTGCAAAAACCCTACTGAGCGATATAAATAATGCATTAAGCCCAATGATATTTAGTAAATATATTCTAGTAAATAAAAACACAAAACCTATGGTTCAACAATACTTTAGTACAAATGAAGATAATGAAAATACAACTGTATAATCTAGCGATCTGGTTCAATAATGATTACACCGCCCGACAGTCCATATTACACTTGAACCGGATGATATACGTCTGAAACTATATGTGAAATGGAGTTAATTGGCGTTTTCAGTTTTTCATTTTCTCATCCTGTTGCCCCATAAAAGGACTACAAATTTTCAAAGGATAACATTTTTCAAAAAAAAGGTAAATACTTATTCCCACCCTACGATACCGATATAGGTGTCAACTTAAAGAGAATTATGGCAATTTTTATTATTATTTTATTTATACCATTCCAGGATAAAAATGACCCAAAAAATGTCCTTGAAAAATTATATCCTTTAAAATCCTTTGAAAATCTCCAACAATTTATTCGAAAAAAATATGTTAATAGCCTGTATATAGTGTAATACTCCCCAAAATTTCAACATTCTAGCTTTATTAGTTAATTTTTAATAAAAGTTTACATAAAACTCTTCCAGCAAAAAAAGTACTTTATTATATGGAAGAGTATAAATTTTTATTAAAAAAGGAGTTACACTTGAACCAGATGATATTTTCAGTTTTTAATTTCGTCATCCTGTTGCCCCTTAAAAGGACTACAAAACTTGGTACATACCCTTCTCTTTTCTTTAAAAAGTGTTCATTGAATATTTCCATGGCAATTTTAATACTTTTTCGTGCATGCATGGATCACGGAAAATTTTTGGACTGTTGGAAGGTTTGTAATATTGTTCCGATTTTTAAGTCGGGTGATCGTAGCCTAGGGAAAACGGCGAGTACCGACGTCGCTGGAACGCAGAGCTATAAGTCTCTATTCTGACGTGGACATAGCTAGACGAATCAAAGTGTGCCAATTGCGTTGGCTAGGCCATGTTATCAGAATGGATGAAGATGAGCCAGCGCGAAAGATTTTTGATAACGTACCCGATGGAAGCAGGAAAAGAGGACGACCAAGACTCCGCTGGAAAGACCAGGCAGAAGAATCCCTCCGTATCCTTGGTGTTACCAATTGGCGAGAAAAGGCGAAGGATAGAGCCAGTCGGAAGAATATGTTGAAATTTGTTTGTTTAATTAATATGTGTAAGACGTCTGACCTCATGAGGTTGTAATATAGTCAATAAAAGTAAAAAAAAAGATCGTAGCCTAGTTACAAACTACAGACCAATAGTTATGCAATGCTCATTCGCTAAAATATTTGACATTTATATTGAAAAATAAACTTTTTGATCTTATTAATGATACAATTTCACCATATCAACATGGATTTATGCCTGGTAGATCTACTACGACAAATATAGTGCTATTAACTCGTGACATTATTCATTCCATGGAAGGAGGGTTCCAATGTGATGTTATTTATACAGACTTTTCTAAAGCATTTGATACTGTAAGTCATAAGCTCCTGATACGTAAAATATGTATGCTTGGCCTACCCCATAATTTGTGCTTGGTTTTAATAAACTTTTTACAATTTCGGAAGTTGAGTATTTCTATAGCAAACTCTTGCTCTAAAAAGTACATAAACGCTTATTCGGGAATCCCTCAGGGAACCCATATTGGACCATTACTGTTTATATTATTTATAAACGATTTGCCAAATATTTTAAAATTTTATATATATATTTTCCAAATTACTGTTTAAATAATTTTTAAATTAGCGTCAAATCTTGGAGTAGTTCAAATATGGGAGTTTTAATTTATTTTTTTCTAAGTATAAGTTCTAAATTGTTAATGTTATAAATATTTTATTATGTAGTAGCTCAATTGTTGTAGCACATTTAACCATAAATGGCATTACTGCTTGGTTATTGAATGAATAAATTAAATTAAATTAAATTAAATGTCTGCTGTTTGCGGATGACTTAAAACTTTACTCTTCAGTATCTACGATCGGCGATTGCCAGGGAATACAAGCTGATATAAACTCACTTAGCGAATGGTGCATGGAAAATGAAATTATGATATATGTATCAAAGTGTAGTTCTGTTTCTTATTCTCACTCTCTTAGTCCTGTCTTGTATTACTATAAAATTGATAATCATCCTTTGAGACGTAGTACTGAAGTAAAGGATTTAGGAGTTATTTTCGACGCTAAATTATCATTTTCTTGTCATGCTGACTACATAACTTCCAAGGCTTATTCAACGTTAGGTTTCATAAGAAGGAATTCCAACGAATTTAGAGACCATATGACTTTAAAATCTTTATATGTTTCATTAGTACGAAGTAAATTGGAGTACTGTTCGATAGTCTGGAATCCTTATTATTTGAAATACTCCAATCGAATTGAAAAGATTCGAAAATTGTTTACAAGGATCATCTTTAAAAAATTAAATTGGCCTGAGGCAGTACCTTACATATCAAGAAGAAAGTTTTTGGGGTTGCAATCATTAAGTGACCGTAGATCATATTTTTGTTTAATGTTTGTTTTTAACGCGTTGTCTGGAGATATAAATTGTTCGGAAATAAAAAAAATTATTAATTTATATGAACCTCCAAGGGAATTACGATGCAACCGTATATTTGAGGTGGCCCTGCACAGGTCACATTATGCGTTAAATGAGCCTATATCAAGATGTTTAAAACTGTGTAATAATTTTGCACCAACATTAAATTTTAACGTGTCCAAAAATATATTTAAATTGAACCTATTTATATTGTACAATTAGTATTAAGTCTTTATGTAGCTATAATCTGTAAGAATGAAATTCTGTAGATGATTGAATAAATAAATAAATAAATAAATAATGGAGAAAGTAGTGCAAACCAATTAAGTAAGCACTTTGAAAATAATAACTTATTACACGAAACTCAATCGGGATTTAGGAAAAATCATACTTGTGAATCACTTTTAAATCTGGTGGTATCACAATGGATAATGAAAGTAGCGAAGAAAAATTGCGTAGTAGCAGTTTTTCTGGACTTAAGGAGGGCGGCATTCGAAACCATTAATAGAGACATATTATTACTAAAGCTCGAGAAGTACGGTGTGAAAGGAATAGAATTAAAGTCGTTTCAAAGTTATCTAAGCAACAGAACACAAAGAACAAAATGTGGAAATTATAAACAAATGCCAATACCGATAAATGTGGGTGTGCCCTCAAGGGGCAGTTCTTGGAACATTGTTATTTTTAATATACATAAATGGCGTTCAAAAAGTTTTAAAAAATCGAAAGTATGCATGTTTGTAGACGATGCTCTTGTATATATCAGTGGCTAAAATACGAGTGAATGTGTTCGAAATTTAAATGAGATGAAAAATATCTGAAAATGAATAAACTTAAGGTCAACCCAAGTAAAAAAAAGCTATGCTTTTAAATGGAGACACTACAGAAAATATTTATATAGAAGGTGTACAGATTGAAAAAGTTCAAGATATAAAATATTTGGGTATAATAATAGACATCAATCCTAAATTCGAATCTCACTTTGACTATATTTGCAAAAAAAATATCCAAAAAAAATTGCGTTTTTAAGAAGAATTCGGTATAAGCTGTCAACAATTACAGACATAAATATATACAACACGACAATAAAACCATATTTTGAATACTGCTCAACATTATTATTCCTGGGTAGCCAGCAGATGATGGGGAGACTTCAGAAATTGCAAAATAAAGGAATCCGGTGTATTCTTCGATGCCATCGACTTACCCATACATATAAGCGAGATGTTAGGCAGATTCAACGACTGATGATGAATACCTTAATATTTATATTCAAGATTGAGAATGGTCTTTTTCCATACTAGTTATATGAGACAATATTTGGTTTATATATCAGATGTTCAACCCTATAATTTAAGAAATGTTAATGATTTCAGATTAACTTTCAGTTTTACAAAATTTTCTCAAAATGTATTGTTTTACAAAGGTCTTAAATTGTTTAATGAAATGCCAGAATTTTTGAAATGTGAAAATAACTTTTATATATTCAAACGCAACATTGTTGCATATGTTAAAGAAAAATTTTAATTAAGGGTCCCCGCAAATAATTTTTTTTTTGTAAATGCTATAAAAAAAAACTACTGAATATTTTCTCAAATGTCTTTTTTTATTTTAAAGTACAATCCTTCCGGTTAATAATGGAAAATAATTTCATTCAAATGGCTGCCTCGGCTGGTCATGCAGTAGCCTACACGAAAGGTCCAATGTTTAAGCACATTATCGATTGTGTGCAGCTGTATTTCACCAATGGCTTCACGAATATTGTCCTTTAAAGCTTTAATTGTTTCTGGCTTGTCGGCGTAACACTTATCTTTGAGGGCACCCCACAAATAATAGTCCAACGGTGTCAAATCGCAGCTCCGAGGTGGCCAAAGGACATCAGCTCTGCGGCTGATAATGCGATCTTAAAAAACAGGGCGCAAAACATCGAGTGTAGCTTCGGCTGTGTGGCACGTAGCGCCGTCCTATTGAAACCAAATGTTGCCAATATCCTCCTCTTCAATTTTTGTGAACAAAAATTCGTTCAACATGGCCCGATAACGATCGCCATTGACTGTAACGGCCACTCCTTGCTCATTTTCGAAGAGAAATGGCCCAATTATGCCTCTGGACTAAAATCCGCACCAAACAGTGACTCGTTTTGGGTGCATCGGCTTTTCAATGTATGCGTGCGGGTTTTCTGTGCCCCAAATGTGACAATTTTGCTTGTTTACATACCCGCCAAGATCAAAATGAGCATCATCTGAAAAGATGATTTTTTTTGGTAAAATCGGCATCTTCTGTAAGTCGATCGCAGGCACACTTAGCGAAGCTACTGCATGGCCAGCCGAGGCAGCCATTTGAATGAAATTATTTTCCATTATTAACCGGAAGGATTGTACTTTCAAATAAAAAAAGAAATTTGAGAAAATATTCAGTAGTTTTTTTTTATAGCATTTTCAAAAAATAAAGTTATTTGGCGGGCCCGTTATATTAAAAATCCATAATCATAATTAGGGCAAGGAATCTCATGCACTAAAAAATCGAAAATATGCGCAGAAAATATGCACTTAAAATTAGAAAATATGCACTAAAAACACAGAAAATATGTAATTAAAAATATATTTTCAATATTTTATTTTAAAAAAAATATTGCAAGTAATTTAACAAAAAAGGCTTAAAACAATTCATTTAATATACATATGTACATATAAAATTACTACAAAGAAAAACAAAACCATGAATTCAAAAAAAAATTAAGCTAAATTAAATTTAAATAAAATTATAGCAATTAAGTACATATAAGAGACATCAATTTTAATTTATTGCGTCATTGGCGTAAACAAAAAAGTTATTTTTAAGGTTTTCAAACACAAAGCTTTCCCGATTCGGTCTTAAAAAGTTTTTGTTCAAAGAAAAGGACCGCTCAACATCAACAGATCTTACAGGAGCATATTTAAAAGCACACACTTCTTTCATTGTATAATTGGTTTGGAAAGAATTTTCATCAAATTCCGAAATTCCTGCAATTTCCTTATTTCAAGGAAACCTTTGTTCTTTAAGATAACATTGTTTAATTTTTCAATAATTTTTTTTGCCAATTGACCTTTTTACATGATTTATTTTCTTCACAGAATTATTTATTAAATCGACTGCATCTTTCTAAGAATTTCGTCCTTCTAATTTTTTTATTACTTCGGATAAAAACCCTTAATTGCTATGTACAAAAATCAGTTGAGATTTGAGAGAAGGCAAGTCTAAAATTTCTTTTACGCTTTTAATCGATATCGAATCGGAATCGTCAAGCTCCTTTACTACATCGCCAAATTTTTCGATGTTCTGGGCATAATATTTGACAGCATTTAGCCATGTTCCCCATCTTGTTATAATTGGCTCTGAAGGAAGCGGAATACCAGGAAATTTTTCATTAAAAATCTGTACACGCGAAGGCGCTTTTAAACAGATTTTTTTTCCGTGTGATATAAGAGAATTCAGTTCAATAAAATTACTTCTAATTTCTTCCGCTACTCGGTGGACAGCATGATCGTTACAAGTAACATGCAATAGCTTTGGATAAAAAATTTGTAACCCCTTTGCCGCTTTTACCATGTAGGGCGCTGTGTCGGTTAAAAAAAGAAGAACTTTATTTTTGTCAAAATCCTCACCGAGCAAGGCAATGGAGTCGTTGAAGGCACGAGCTATTGTCGTGTGATTAGTTTTGTTCATTTCTACGACATTGAGAACAAAATTTTGTCGCACATATCTTAATTTTCATGCAAAATTTCCACAATAACATTTGCAACATACCTCCCCTGGATATCGGTGGTTTCATCTATGGAAATCCATAGGAAATGGTCTGTTAAACCATTTTTGATTTTGTTTAATGAGCGAACATACATTTCGTCGATATAAGTTTTGCGCACTGACGTTTCATGTGGAATGAGCTCGTTAGTATATGTTTTCAAAAAATCTCTTAGTTTTGGGTTGTTGAGCTTATACAATGGAATATCTGCTGATATGAAAGCTTCGCATAAATCCATGGAGAATTTGCTAAGCCCCGCTGCTATAGAAGTAGTAATCAAAGGCTGTGTTTTTTCGAAGCGTCGATCATGCAAACCCTTACGTTTTGTGCTTTTCAAATGCTGGTCGACTTCCTTTCACAGCCCACTGCCTTATTGCAAATTTTGCAGAAAAGGACGACTCCATCGGTTTGAAATACACTCGGATGTTCAGACACGTATTTATTAAGATTTGAAGATAAAGTTGCTGTGATTTTCCGCATTGTACTCCGAAAGTATTATCAAATGTTAACTTCGATAATTTTGCAGAAAATAATCTCAAAACCAACTCGCTTTCCATTTAAAACGTGTTATGTGGTGTAAAGTTACAAATTTTCAGCGAATTCCCGAGCAAAACAGTAAAAATGTTGTGTAAATATAAAAATTGACAGTTCAACGGCATGGTTCAGACGAATATTTTGTAACAAATTATGTGCCAACTTTTATCACAAGATGTCGCACTAAATATCACGGGCGTTTTACTTTTTCAAATGGATGCTAACCAAAATACCGAAAATATGCAAAAAAAAAAAAAAAACATGCATTTATTGTAAAATGTGCTAAAATATGCGCAAAAATATGCAAAAACGGGTATTTTTAGCAAAATATGCAAAAACGATTAAATGACATTTTAAAGGAAATTTCACGATTCGCACAGACAACTTAACCGTTTCCGTTTTAGGATGCCCAGAAAAAACCTGCATTTGCATGAGATTCCTTGCCCTAATCATAATATTATACAAATGTTATTAAATAGCATATATGCTAAATAAATCGATCAAAAAAAAATAAATAAATATTTAAAACTAATTACTATGATAAGAATTTTTCAAAAATTTTACTATAACAATTTTGCACGAAATGTAATGTAAATTGTGACATAAGTTGAATAGAAATAAATGTTTGTTAGTCTTAAAGTTTTGTTAATGGGTCGGGAGAAATCCGCCTCTAAGGCTGAAAACAGAGGATCAGACAAAACATTTTGGACCCATGAGGCAAGAAAATGTAATGAACAAATGTTTCGTTTCACATCCTTTGGTGTGTTGGCTCATAAGAAAGAATGTATGGTTACATGAATTAAAATATAAACGTGCGGTGTGTTTTTAGATTTCTAAACATTCGATATTTCTTCAGAAATATTACAAAAATTAAAATACAAAGAACTGTTGATGGAAAATTGTGCAACATGTAAAAAATTTTATGAAATATATCAAATTATTTATATCAAATTGTGGAAAAATTTGGTGAAAATGATGCTAAAAAGGAAATTATGCTAAAATTATGCTAAAAATTTTGAACCATTGCCTCTATCTGGTATTAGTAAAGCAATTATTTTCAACATCGAATGTAAATATCACACCAGGCCAAATGTCATAAATTTGGTGAGAGAACTATTAGGTCTACTATATGTATTAGCCTATGGGAAACGATATAATCACACAATAAAAACGACAACAAAAACAAAGAAAACCCAAAGCAAGTTCTAGCGATAAACCATTTCACAACTCGCTTTGAACGAAAGACTCGCTTCTATACTTGCTCTACCTCTGACATCGTTCGGGCGAGTCCCATAAGAATACACAAGCAGTGGTTTGTTGCAAGTTGACGTTCCAAAACTGTTATTGCTTCTAGCCATCACTCTGACATCAGCCTTAAGTCGATTCACACGCGACTGATTAGAATATACGTTTTTCAGATAACAAATTTTATATAAAACATGTACATACATATATCATATTGTAAAATTTATGAATTCAGAGTATTTTGTAATACTAATAATAAACAAACAAAGTTCCAATAATACTTAGTAACTAACTAAATTAACGTATTTCTGATCATATTATAAATCATAATCCTATCCTATTTATATCTTTAGTCAATTTGAAGATATTTGGCATTAAAATGTAAACTCAATGTAGAATTAATTACAGGTATAGATATGTAGATAAATAGTGAACATTATTTTTTTTTAAATGCAAATTATATAAGGCAACAACTGAGACAGCCGACGACCATAACCACAGACAACATTAAAACAACCACAGCAACACTGAAAACATCATTTTGGAAAAACTTGTCCAAAATGCATACAACTTGATTGAAAACCGTTAAAAGAAACCCATAAATAAACTAATAGTGAAAAACTAGACAGACATCATGACATACGTATGCCCGCCGTAGTCCATCGTACACCTAATGTTTATTTCTTTTTCGAAAAGCTCAAAGTGAACGAGCAAACAATATGCGAGTGAGTGGAATAGTTGTAAAAGAAATAATAAGAAAAAGGAAAAGCTAAGTATACAATAAAATGGTATTTAAACACTATGGCAGGTTACAGAAGACGATGAAAATTAGCACTACCACATCGAGGTATCAGGGATGAAAAAAGTCCAGGTTTTGTTAAACTTATGCGAACTTTTTTGTCTTTATTTTACTCATTTTGTCTCATTTGTCATCATACATATGTATATTTTTTGAAAATAGAAAAAGTACAACCTACCTCTGCGAATATATCTTCAAAAGTTGCCGAAGTTAATAAACAAGTGGAGAAATATATAAGCCCCCTACATTCCTGAAATATGTAGGATTAATGGGAGATTTGAACGGAGCCTAAAAGACCAAATAGGCACATTGAATAATTGACTAGTTAGATCCCACTTCTTATTCACGGGGATGTTATTTAGCAAACATTCTATTAGAAGGGACACAACTCTCTGTAAGATACAATTTGTTTCATATTGAGAATGAAATATATTTTTGAGTGTAGTATTGTAGGCTTTCTGAATAATACAATAATAATATAATTTCCTTAGGAAAGACCAGTTTTTTTTTATTAAAATTTTCTTGGACGAAACAACATTTTTTCGGTATACATTTTTGAAATTTGTACATCGCTACCTTTATTTAAAAGGACGTAACTAACATTTTAAAAATTGTACACGAGTAAAAACTTAATAAATGCCATAATTTCAGAAATTTTCAAAATGTTTTAGTGCAGTTTGAATTAAAAGGGGAGACAAATTTTACGTGCACAGCACACTGATTTTTTCAGTAACGCTGTATTTTATGTTTTTCTATACAAATATGAAAAAACGTTATTTCAAAAAAATGGTTAGTTACGTCCTTTATAAATAAGATGTGAAACATTTATATTTCTTTTGGCGGTTTGAAACGGTGACAGTAGCGTGTAATTATTAGCCAATAGAAAATTATCGGAAAAAAAACAGTTTGGAACCTGTGTAAAACTGTAGGTCTCAATCAGTGAGGGTAAAAATAGAAAGTGCACAGCTCAGGGATTTAATGTGAAAACATTTATTAATTTATTTAATATTATGATATAGAAATTGAATTAATATGCATGTATGTATGTGCACGTTATTTTTATGCTTACATAATTTTAAAAATGTAAACTTACTTTGTAAGAAGAGTGGTTGTATTAATATTTTTTAGGTTTCCTGACAGATTTCGATTTTGTAGAGGAATTTTAATATTTACCTTCTATGAGCAATTTGTACGTATGGATAATGTGCAGTTATTTCGCTGGGATATTGTGTTTATAGACTATTGGGGAAAATACAATTAGGTAATGGTTAAAAAAAGATTCTTAACCGAGAAAATAACGAAATGCTCAAGATACTTTGTTGCAGAAAACAGTATTGTGTTGTTTTTATTGGTTCGTAGTATGAAACTAAAGACCAATTACAGATAAATAAAATTTCACCAAATATAGATAGCTAAACAAAATACAACAAATAAATATACTAATGAAGAGATCTACTAGCCATTAAGGTGTCAAACTTTGCAAATATTTTTATGTAAACAAACCGTAACAAACCGATTGATAACAATTGTGTTTGTCAAACGTCGATATGACAAAGGACAATGTTTTCAAAATATAAAATCCAAAAAGAAATTAATTAAATAATTTATGCACAAAAATTAAACATATGTCAAATGGTGCCAACAATTTCTCATCTCTTACGTCTGATGTTACGGTCTGAACCATACACAATTCAAAAACAAAAGACGTAAAGGATAAATTTAAGATTTTCGTGACTGAGGGAAAAGGAGAAAAGTAAAATGTCAAACTATGCAAAAAATACGAAGGAAAGTCCCAAAAAACAAAAAAAAATAGAAATTGATGAATAACATGAAAACAAAAACTAAAATACAGACAAAGGGGAGATGATGAATGAATGGGATGATAGCATATTGAGTGTTGAATGAAAGAAATCTGATAATTATGTACCTATATGAGAAGAAGTTTTAAACAATAATGTTAAAAAACATATGTATATGTTAAAAGAAAATAGCAATACGAGCAGCAAATATAACTGATAGCAGGTTTTGAATGTAAACAATGTTCAGTGTATCCAAAAATCAAAACAGAAATGAAAATATTTGTGAGAGAAGAAATGTGTTAATATGTACATATATACATATATATATATTTATACTTATGCAGTACGTTTATATTTGGGACATGGGACTGTCCGTGGAGGTGGAAAGTTTCTGATTGCCATTCACTTGGGAGTGGCCAGAAATGATTCCTTCATTGGGCAGTCCAAGCAGCTCACTACTTCCACGCAGTATGTCCTGGGCAATGGCTTTTCGGAAACCTCCGTTAGCTAGCTAGAGTGAGAAGGCGAAACAAATGAGCATCAAATCAGGTATAGTAGGTGACTGATGTCACTGAAGCTCATCAAACAATCGGGCATATTCTTTTGTCCTTAGAAGGCGGATGAGCCAAACATACGGGCCAACGGCGGATAGAAACTAAAAGAAGAAAATCCAGGTTCAACATATCGCATCCTGGTCAGCGTCTGATCCATAATGGGCGGCTGCAATCAAATATCCTGGCAGTAGGTAAAATGCAAAAACCCGGTGGGCTGGGTTTGCCTCCCGCCACCGTTCATAATGGCAGTGAAAATACAAAAACGAAACAGAAAACATAAACAACCCCTATTTGTTGACGACCCCCGCAAACGTTATAAGGACCACGATTTACGGATATGCACTTGGAATGTAAGAACTCTATATAGATCCGGTGCAAGTATCCAACTGGCAGATGTCCTCGAAAGTTATAAGGCTGACATTACCGCTATCCAGGAAATGCGATGGACAGGACATGGCTGCACAAGAAAAAGAAACTGCGATATATACTACAGTTGCCATGAAAAAAAACATGAATTTGGTTGTGGATTTGTAGTTGGCAAAAGACTGCGACATCTAGTCTCTAGGTTCAATCCTGTGAGTGAACGAATAGCCACAATCCGCATAAAAGCGAAATATTTTTATATTTCCCTAATTTGTGTGCATGCCCCGACAGAAGAGAAAGATGATGATGCCAAAGACATATTCTATGAGCTCCTAGAGGAAACGTATGACCGCTGCCCTGGCCATGACATTAAGATTGTACTAGGAGATTTTAATGCCAAAGTAGGAAGGGAGAATGTGTTTAATCCAACTATTGGCAATTTCAGTCTTCATGCTGACAGTTCCGACAACGGTATGAGACTGATTGACTTTGCCGCGGCAAAAAACATGGTCATCAGTGGCACAAGATTCCAGCATAAAGACATCCACAAGGCTACTTGGGTATCCCCTGATCAAAGAACTAGGAACCAAATTGATCACGTGGTAATTGATGGAAGGCACTCATCCAGTGTAATGGACGTACGAGTGATCAGAGGAGCTAACATCGATTCTGATCACTACCTGGTAGCAGCAAAGGTTCGCACAAGATTAAGTAGAGCGAAAATCGTACGAAACCAGACGCAGAGGAAGCTGGACATCGGAAAGCTGCAATTACCAGAGGTAGCCACAGCCTACTCAAGGAAGCTCTCGCAACTTTTGGCACAGAACCCACCCCCTCCCGATGACGATCCTGATGCGCAGTGGAAACCCATTTCCGACTCTATAAAAACTGCCGCAACAACCGTACTTGGTTTCGAAAAACCGCTTCGCAACAAACCGTGGTACGATGAAGAGTGTCGCATAGCAAATGACGAAAAGAACGCTGCACGTATGGTAATGCTTCAGTCAATTGCAACGCGAGCTGCAACTGAGCGGTATAGGGAGAAGAGAAAGGAGGTAAACCGTCTCTTTAGGCGTAAGAAACGGCAGTGGAGAAAACGCGAGAGTGAGAAAATTGAGACATACAGAAGGAAGAACGAAGCCCGAAAATTCTACCAAAAAGTTAAAAACGGAACTAATGGACATGGTTCAGGGCCCCCCTTCTGTAAAGACAAAGACGGAAATCTCGTCGCAGATGTGCAGAGCATGTTGGGAATATGGAGAGAGCATTTCTCCGCGCTACTAGTACCTGAGATATCCGATGACGATGGGACAATCGATCACAATATGGACGACGACGTCGATTGCCCCCCTCCTAACCAAGACGAGGTCAGAACAGCTATTGCCCGGCTTAAGAACAACAAAGCCGCAGGAGCCGATGGATTACCGGCGGAGCTGTTTAAGGCTGGCGGCGATGAGCTGATAAGGTGCATGCATCAGCTCATTAGCAAAATTTGGTTAGATGAATGCATGCCCGGCGATTGGAGTCTCAGTGTACTATGTCCCATATTTAAAAAAGGTGACCCGAGTATTTGTGCCAACTACCGTGGAATAAGCCTTTTATCCATAGCATATAAGGTTCTATCAAGTATAATGTGCGAAAGACTAAAACCAATTATCGCTGACCTGATTGGACCATACCAGTGTGGCTTTAGGCCTGGAAAATCGACAACTGACCAGATTTTCACGCTACGCCAAATCCTGGAGAAGACACACGAAAAACAAATCGACACCTATCATCTATTTATCGATTATAAAGCAGCCTTCGATAGTCCGATACGGGAGAAACTCTATGAAGCAATGTCTGAGCTTGGTATTCCTGCAAAACTCATACGCCTTTGCAGGATGACCTTGACGAACACCAAATCCGCAGTGAAAGTTGGTAAGGATCTTACCGAACCTTTCGAAACTAAGCGAGGCCTCAGGCAAGGCGACACCCTATCGTGCGATCTCTTTAACATCTTAATGGAGATCACTATGAGAAAAGCTGCAGTCAATATGAATAAAACCATCAGCAGCAAAAGTCACATGCTGCTCGCGTATGCTGATGATATAGATATCATTGGGCGCACAATTAGAGAAGTTACTGCGGTTTTTTCGAGAATTGAGAAGGAGTCAGCAAAAGTGGGTCTGACGGTGAATGAGGACAAGACAAAATTAATGGTTTCAACGAACAGGGCCTCCACGCGATTAGACCAAAGCGTGAACGTTGATAACCGTTATAACTTCGAGGTAGTGGACGAATTTATATACCTCGGATCTGCCGTGAACAAAAACAACAACGTCAGCCTTGAGATCAAACGGAGAATTGTGCTTGCGAATAGATGTTATTTTGGGCTAAGCAAGCACTTTAGAGATAAAGCCCTCTCTCGAGTAACAAAAGTCCAGCTGTACCAGACTCTCATTCAACCTGTCTTGCTTTATGGCGCAGAATCCTGGGTCCTATCGCAAGCAGACGAAACATCTGTAGGAGTCTTCGAGAGAAAAATACTCCGAAAAATTTATGGCCCTATAGTGCACAACGGCGAGTATCGGCGACGCATGAACCATGAGCTGTATGAGCTTTATCCTGACATTGACATAGTTAAGCGGATCAAGATAACGCGATTGCGCTGGCTAGGCCATGTCAGTAGAATGGATGAAGATGAACCAGCGCGAAGGCTTTTCGAAACCGAACTCGAAGGAAGACGAAAAATAGGAAGACCAAGACTCCGCTGGAGGGATCAGGTTGACGAATCCCTGCGTACACTTGGTATTGCCAACTGGAGAGATAAAGCAAAAGATCGAACTGGTTGGCGAAATATGTTATCTTCGTTTTGTAAGGTCCCTGACCCCCCGGGGTTGTCCGAGACCGGATAAGTAAGTAAGTAAGTAAGTACGTTTATATTTACTTAGTGGAACACTCTGAACCTTCTGAACACTCAACACCGAACCCCTCTTTTCAAACTAACTAACTAGTGGGCTCAAAAAATTAGCATTCTAAACGTGCGTCCAGTGAGTGTTGGTGTTAGTTGGAAATTAGGCAACACTGAGAAAATTAGTTTGGAACCAAAATTGATAAATTGCATATTTGTGCAAGTTATTACATTTTCTGTTTGTCAATGTATTATTTTGTTTTACTAACTTTATTGTATCATTCATTCAATTTTGTATGGTAGAGAAATATTGGATTAGGTTATGAACAAAAACAAAAATAATAATTCAGATAATTTCATATAATTTATTTTCAAGCGCAGTTGCCACGACGTTTCAGGAAATGGCGAAAACGGTTTTAGTATTTGGAGAAATTGTCATTTTTAATGGCTTTCTTTGCAAATATTTATTCGTTGGATAGTTTTTAAAATATCCGAAATAACACTTCTGCATTGAAGTAAACCGCTAGTTACAATGACACTTTTCAAGTGCTCTGGAATATATTGTTTTTTTTACCAGTAGTATTTAAATAAATACAATTGCGAAACTATTCAAATCCATTCGTACAAACATGGTGTGACAAGGTGAACGAAAAAAAACAAGGATTAAACCGGTTAAAATTCTACTAACTAAAACATATTGCAAATGGAATATGAAGACGAAGAAGTCATCTACAAAGTTGGTCAATGTACTTAAGAAGAAAATAAAGTTTTTTGTACAATAATATGTGGTGTAAACAAATTTTATTTGGTTATACACGCCATATCTCAGGACTCTGCCGTCAGTCTAAAGTCGCACAGATAAGTGCTCTCAGAATACGGTAAAATCGACTTTGGCGACATTATTCTTGGCTCCTTGTTCATTTTCAACTTCGATTGCATTCTTTTTTACATATTTTGCTTTAAGGCAAAACACAGAAAAATAGTTTTCTTCAATATACACGAAGACCTATTAAAAGCATGTGTGTAATCACATTATAAGGCGTGTGCTTATGCACCTTTACCAAATGAAAAGGACGAAAAAGGAGGAATACGACGGCATAATCAACAAAAAGAATATGAACCATAGTAAAGGAGAGATACTTAAAACATTTACTAGTAGAAAACAACGAACCAGAACAGAGCAACAATGAAAAATGGCTAACAAACACATGTTATATTTTTCCCAACGCAGTTTAACAAAATAAGTGATATTACACAATAATTGTGTAAATTTTCCTCAAAAATCTATTGATGAATTCGAAAAACAAACAACTTTAAGTATAATAAAATAAAGAAATTGGCAGGAGAAATTTGTACGAACCCAAATAATAATCCATATTGCCTTAGTTATTGTTGTCGAATTATCTTGCGAGAATGGAGGACGAAGAAATCTTTGTGTGGATCTTTCACTTTTTTTTTCTGGTGTTGCACTCTTTTCTTTGGCTTAAAGAGTGATTAAAGAAAAATTGCCAAGGCGATGATGATGTTGAGTCTCAGTAGTGGACGATGACAATGATGATTACGTTGATGACGATTTTTCGACACTTCTTGTTGTTGATTTTTAGGTGGAGCTCTTCGTCGATTTCGTCTACTAAGATCTATTTCTTGAATGCTGCTGCTTCGATATTGAACCCCCTCTATACCTCAAATTGCAAAAGCGGTTAAGGAGGAAGACAAAAAGTGCCTGATTGGCTTGAACGGATGACTGACTAGCGGTCCGTCCGTCGGATTGAATGATTGACTGGTTGACTCTCTCGATGCAATTGGTTTGTGTTATAGTTTCGTTTGTTGCTCTGGCGAACGGTGAATGACGGGTGTACGTACGATCGACGTACGTACCCTCCTCGGGAACGAGTAAGCTAAATTCAAAGACTTGCAAATTCCTTCTTTTTACGACTTGATTCGATGAGTAGGAGGTACTGAAAATTATTTAACCGAAAACAAAAGCATGATTTTCTTCTACGTGTGGTGCTGGGAAATTCTTTGCTTTTTCACAACTGCCTTTTACTTTTTTGCACAAGTATATTCTTTGATTCATTTATTTTGCATCACTTTATAACCATTTACATATTGGCCTTATACACTTTTTTTATTATATATTGTACTGTATTCTTCTTTTCCTTTTAGCTTCTCCGCCTCTTCTTTTTCTTTTGCTTCTTTTGTGTAAATGTCAAAATACGAAATATTTGATATTAGCTCTGTTTCTTTACTTGCACAATTTTACACAAAGTTACACAAATTTACACAAAGTTACACAAAAGCGTTTCTTTACTCCAAAATTGTGTAAATGAGAGAGATTTTTTTTTTCTCTTAACGTCAAAATGCGTTTCTCTTTTACCCAAATTTACACAGACTTTTTCTTCGGGTAAGTTTGTGTAAAGTGATAAACAATCAGCTGTTTGAAACGTCAAAATAAGAATATATGTTTTATTTGTGAAAAAAATAACACAAGTGAAAAAAAATTATTGAATTTACAATTTTATTAACTTGAAAAGTGATTGCTTTGAGTGTGCTTATTTAAAGAAGATGTTAAGTGTGCAAATGAACAGTGAACATTAACATGATATGCAAGATTTGTTGTCAAGCATATGTTTTGTGTTTTGACATTTGTTTGCGTGTAAGAAAAGTGGTTTTTTGCGTTTCTTTACTTTTGTGTAATTTTGAGCATTTGACAGTGAATTTAGCTTTTACTCTCATTTACACGCACTTTACACAAAAAGTAAAGAAACAGAGCTATTATCTGCTTACTCTTCTTTTCTTCTTCTTCCTATGCTTTTTCGTCGTTCTTCTTTCTCAATGACTATTGTAATTTTTTTGTGTGATATTTCTTCTACTTTATTTCATAATTTCAGATGCATTTGCTTGTAGAATTATTTAATTTGCATTATTTTTCTTTTCAATTTTAATTTTCATCACTTTACATGTATATTGGTCGGTCGGTTTTATTTCTTTTTTTTCTGCTGCTTCTTCTTGTGTGAATAACTATTACTTTTTTTCCTCTTGCAATTTGCAAATTCACCACCACCTTTTTTCACTGAAAATTTTTTCTTTCCTCAATTCACACGCACACACACATTTTTTTCGGGTAAAAGTTTTTCTTTCTGGTATTTCATCAGCAAATAGCAAAGAATTGTTTATAAATTGTATGTATTTCAATTGGTACTTCTTGGACTCTTGTTAAATTAATGTTATACAGAACATTTGATTATTTTTTCACAATGAATAAATTCGAAAAATAATATTTCTTCTTAGACCATTGAATAAGTCGACGTCTCGTCACCAGTCGTCACCGTTTGGTTGTTTTTTTTTACCATGTTTAACTTTCGCCCTGTTTTTCATGTCAATTGTTCCCATTGTTCTCGTGGGAACATGGCGGTAACAGAACGGATAAGAGGATTGCCAACGCAACATATAAAAGTTGAGTAGCGCAGTGTTGTGTTTTTGAATATTATTCATATATTTATTATATTCAAACATTTTTATTTGCCGCGTTTTCACATACAAAATATACACCTACAAATATGTAATAGCGGTTTCCACACTTGGCTCAATTATACAACAACAAAATATAAGGAACTCTAATCACACCTCTGTTGGTAATAACACGGCGTCTATACGAGATATATGTTATAACATTTTTGTCAGCAAACGTCAAATTCAATCGCAGAGAGTACTATGTTACGTGTGGACACTAAATTACTGTTAGTATTTCATGACAACAATGTTATGAGATGAACTGTCAATAACGAACACACAGTTATTTACATAAAATTGAAAGAAGTTAAGAAAATAATACATATACATATATAAAAATAATCAAAAAGGTCGAATAAAATCAACAACTAAGTGAAGAAAATATTTTGATAAGTTTTGGAATCAAGCATCATGTCACAAAGGTATTTAAGATCAAGTTTCCTGTTTTCATGACACAGTCAGTACGACAGTCAGGCAATTATGAAATCCTATAACATTAACATAAATACGTGTTCCCCCGCCCTTGTTTAACATTAACACTAACAGAAGCAAAATGGTTCTGATATTCTGCCGGCGTTCTCTCTGATTTTATGTTACCATTTATCTGACGTGTAGATGCCGAGCATAGTCTAATAATATAAGTCGACGCGTGGCGTGTTGTTGTAATATGAAACGATTTTGACAGAATTTTGTTGTACTCATAGAATAACACATACGTAGAAGGTTTTATTCGCTCAATAAATTAAACGTCATAGGTACGATGGAAATTACACAGTGGAGGGTGGAAAATATGGGTACAATAATACCAGATGGTGGCAATAGTATACAGCGATCCACAAAGGAACTACACCCGAATTTCGTGTTTTTGTGGCAAACTAGTTGTGTTAAATACAATACAAATGAATACCAACGTTAAAAGTCAACAAAAAAGTGCAAAATACATTTAAATTTTTCAGTTCTACACCAAAACGACAGGAAATAGTTAAGTGAACATATTTTGTAACTCCACCTGGTGTATGTAAACATTTCCACAGACCTACCGAGAGAGTGTGAAATGAAACGTCAGATGAGAGAATAAGTTCTTCTATAGATGTGTTATTCTATGGTTGTACTATTGTTATGACAATACACTCGATATGTCAAAATCATTTTATATACGAAGAAGAGGCAAAGGAAAAACGCCAAAGTAAATAATTACATGCATAGAATTACATGTATTAAAAAAAAAGTAATAGGCTGAAATTATACAATTTACAATTATATTTATATTTCAATTTAAATTGCACAACACTTTTCAAACGTTTAATAACGAACAATAAGAATCAAAACAAATGATGAGACGATAAAAAGAAACAACCCAATAACAAAATGCCTGATCAGCTGGGCTTATGCTTCCACTTATATTATTACACTATGATGCCGAGTAAAGTACAGGGCAATAAGGTGTAAACACGTGTTGTAGATGTTGTAAATACAAACAACTTGGTATGATTTTTAATTTATGTAACATATTAAAAAAAGGTAATAAAAATGAATGTAAAACGATGAAAAAGTGAATTTAACGCGAAAACGGGATGAAAACAAAAGATCAGCTGTTTTATATAGTGTTGCGAATTCAGCGATTTTTCCACCATTTAAGGTGATTTTAAATAGCCAAAAAGGCCAAATGTTTGTTCGTATTTGTTGTTGGTCGCAAAATATTTAACAAAAGCTTGATGGATAATTTTTTTTTATTTTAAATTGATTTGTACAGTATATAAATTGTATACAAGTAATAATTAGAGGTCCCAGCGCCTACTGGCATTATAGGGACAAGTTAGCAATATGTTATTCATTTATGTACAAATATATTATTAATTTTTAAGTTTAATATATTAAGTGTACATTAAAATTATTACAATTTAATAAATTTGTTATTCATATAATATTAATGACAAATTAAAGCGGAAGCGTTTCAATCGAACAATGCAATTTACAGGACATTTTAAAATTTTAAATTCTATTCATAGATTTAATTTCAATTGGCAGATTATTATATGGTGTGAGTAATTACTTTGTATTCATTTTCTTGACATTCATTTCAAATTAAATTGTACAGACATTTAATTAACAATCGTAGTAAAGCTTAAAATACTACCGACTTTTAATGTAAAAAGTTAGCCTCTGGTTGTAATAAATAACAATAAATACGAAAGACACTCAATTTGCACACACAGTTTTAAAAACACTACAAATTGTGAAAACCGCTAATCCTATACAGCGGTGTTAAAATTATCGGATAAATCTGACAGACATATCCATGGTACAATAATATGTTCATGGTAAAGTCGTAAGAACAGCTGTTTTCGTTTTTTTCATGAGGTTCTTCGCTTCAGCTGTCACACTCACATGTATTTTGTTTTTGTACTCTTTTGCATTCTTGTGTTGTAGAGTTTGACAGCTGAAGCGAATAGAATAAAAACAAAATGCATGTTGTTGCTGCCTACAACAACAACAACAACTCGCGCTGATATTACCATGAAGACATATCCAACGGAGTTATAGATAAAATTCGATTTTTCGTCCACCCAGATTTGTCTGATATCATTTGAAGCAAGAATGAAAGTTAAATGCAAGAGGAAGCGCTGAGAAAATTTGATATTCACTCACGCACTTATGTATTATCACACAAAATAATTTCTAGCAAAACAAAAAATAAACTCCCACACATCCAGCTTAAAATTGTATTTTACTAATATAAATTACGCATTAAACTTGGCTATTTTCCCGTCATTTTACATTAAATTCCAAAAGTTTATGTAATTTTCACATTTTCTTGTATTCGTTCTCTTTGACATTTTACATCTCGCCCTTTCTTTTTGGTGATAACATCAAAGAAATCGTTTGATTTTCAAACTATTTTGTAAACCATTAGATTTATCTGACGACAGCTGTTCCCAATGACAAATTTTTTTTTGTTCAGATTCGACAAATCGTCAGATCCATCTGATAATCTGAACTCCACTTGAGCTTAAGGAAACATTTACACAAGGGTATTTTTGGTGGGGTGGTAATAGGCAGGTGTCAATTGCTCTCTACACATCTTGTAATCCAAAACTTAAAATTGCAGCGAAATTGATACCAAAAAATTATATTTGGAATTTCTATAGTTAGATACTGTAAGAGTATAAACATAATTGTTGTTGCCTTGTTGTAATTTTTGTAGTATTGCTTCTACCCATGGTAAAATTATCTATCGGGTAAACGCGTCATCCCAGCTGATTTGTGGTTTTTTAATTTTTTCCGTCGGTAAGCTGTCAAATTCGATTTTGTTTCTCTTTGTTTGTTAATAAAATTCAAAGAATTTCAACCCAAATGCAATTTAATAGCATAAACTTTGTATCAAGTAAGACAATCTTATACATAGTGGTTTTCATTATTCAGCTAATTTTGACAGCTTAACGACGGAATTGCTAATGATAATTCTTCCATGCTTCTACCTTTTCAAACTGCCTTGATAGAATCTTTTCTAATTTCTTGGCGGCACTCTCACGAAATCATATGAGCAACCAGCACATATGTACATACGGTGATAGATGAGAATACAAAGGAAAATTAAAGAGTTTCAAAATAATATATTTTTAAACACAGTACAATAAAAGCGAATACAACATTTTGAAAGCACTAAATTAAGTACAACTGTAATATTATTTTCCCAAACAAATTCCAGAAGAGCCGCAAATATACATATACGACGCGGAGAGAAAAAATCAACCGAAGTCGTCAGACGCTCCTCTCCCATTTCGTTTAGACACTAGAGATTTTTTCCGTCGTCGTCTGAAGCATAGTAAAATAAGTAAGGTAAACGCACTAGCAATTGTTACAATCGTCGCTGGCTTGTTGGCATAGACCATAGACTTGACGTAGCCCCACAGGAAATAATCTAACGGCGTCAAATCGCACGACCAAGGCGGCCAACGACTGGGCCATTTCGTGAGATAACACGTTCACCAAACTTGGTTTCCAATAAATTGATTGTGGCATTCTCTGTGTGGCTTGTGGCGCCGTCCAGTTGGAACCACATGTCCTCGAAGTCCATATTATCCAATTGGGGCCAAAAACATTCGGTTATCATTGAACGGTAGCGATTCGCATTCACAGTAATGTGCCGGTCTTGATCATGTGGCGGCGCCGTAACGCCGGCAATGGAATTAGCACATATGGTACCACCTCATATGTTGAACACAACAACAACCCATATGCACCATCTGCTGTAATGCACCATCACAAACGTCAACACAGGGTTGTTTGTTGAGTGGTAAACAAACCCTAATTTATTGTACATCTAACAGCGAATTTCCAAGCGACAAGGAAATTTCGAGATTTGTAGTAGAACAAATCATTGTGTGCGTGTGTGTGACGAGAATTTTGGCTGCGCAATTTTTCGAACCGCCATTATTCTGTCACTTAGTGAACAACCCAGCGATCGAGCAGTACGCGTTTGTATGTTTAAAACGGAAATTTACATACAGCAGCAGACACCAGCCATAGTAAGGCAATTTTGGAAGTGTTCACCAGAGGAAACGGAGGAGTCGTCATCCCGCAACCGTAGTGGAAGCCAGCAACCCAAGGGTACGCCAGAAAAGCAACCCATTTTTGATTTAATTCCCGAGAAGGAGAGAAGTGTCGGCGTGAGTATAACCTCACTTGTGGCCGGAGATTTTCTAAAAAGTGCCTTTTTACCCTTCCAGCTCAGTAGCGGCAAGAACGGGACCCTTAACGGTCATCGTAAAACCGTTCAACAGCGTATAGCAGTTTTTTTTGAGAATTAAGATCCAGTGTTAGAGTTTTAGTGGTAAGTATAACCTCACTTCTGGCCGGAGAAGTGCTAAAAATTTCCATTTTTACCCCCAGCCAAAGGAGTTTCATCAACTAGTGGTGCCAGCGGTGCGTTAGCAGAGCCGCCCGAAGGCAGCAACAAGTACGGGATTTCAAAAAATACTCGGTTCGACAGAAAGGAGTCCACCGCCATCCTTGTGGTTCGCGCACTCGCTTTCCCCTCCTAAACCGGTGGCTTAATCGTCGGCCGGCAGGTAAAGGGAAAGTGCGCAAAGCCGAGGGGTGGTCTAGACCACCTGCTGTCGACCCGTGAACCTTTTGAGTCCCGGGAAGACGCGGCAGCGTTGACTTGTGCCAGCGCCTATCGACGGGCTTGAAATTCAATTACGTTGCTGGACAATTCTATCATCACCAGCCGTAATCATCATTAGTTACAGTCGTCCATATCCACCAACATCATTGGCCATCTATACCAATAGCTACCAACACCACCAGCTTTAACCACCATCAACGGCAGTCCTCTGCAACTATAAACATCTCCAGTTCCGGTAACCAATTATACCACCCAGCCGTTTCACCATCACCAGCTTCTATAATCAGCAGTAAGCCACCAAAAACAACCCTTAGACCCCCACAAGCGGGAGGTTTTCGGTAAGTTCCGTCCATTTTTTTTATCTGACTTATCAAACCGTGGACAGACAGAAAGTTTAAGGCCCAATTCATGGGGCTGAGTTAAGTAAAAGCTACAAGGAATAACACCAGCTGAAAAAGAAAAGCCTATAATGGAATAAACCGTAGATAATCCTAACATAAGCCAGAAAATAAGAAAGTAAATAAATTCTAAGCAAAAACAAGAAAGAGAAAAAGAAAAGAAGTGTTTAAAGGACATGTATGGTGGTGCTAAATTTGAAAAGTAAATAACGAGAAAAATCACCATACCATGTCGTGTTAACGCCATAAGGCCAAGCCTACTGAATTTACCTATATTTATAAGTGAAAAGAGAATAATGAAAATAGTGCTTGAATTGTAAAGAAGATTAATTGTTTAAGCTAGATCTAGTTGTGAAAATTAATTGATCGTGAGTGCTCCCAAGGAGAAATTTGTGATTAGTGTATCAATGTTCTTGTGAAGACTTTATGCCACGCGATAATTAGTCACGGCCAAGGAAAGTTTATTGTTATATGAGGCCTTAGATATTCCTAGAGTTCATCTAGATGTATAGTGAAAATTTTAAATAGACCGAACAGTCACAAGCAAAAGTTTTCACACGAACAGTGGTACGAGCACGATCATGTATTAAGATTAAGAAGTCTTCATAAGTGGAAGCATAAACGTGATAACGTGAACACGATAATAAAACCTAGAACAAGAACCTTTTAACAAAAGCCCACTGAAGTATTTTGGCATTTGTTAAGAAGTTCTCGTGAGAGTTAAAGAGAGATTAGACTAAGTAAGAGGTAGGATAGGAAACCCAATACGGAATGCGTAATTAACCGCCGTGAGGGGCGAAAATTAATATTCAATTCTTCTAAGACGACCTGGACTGTTAACCTTTTATATTATGATATTACATACTAATTAGTAGTTTTGATCTCATGCGAACTGCCTCTGAGAGTTACTAATCCGTGAAAATACTTCGCCGCGAGATTCTAGGGCAATCGGGGCCTAAGGCATTCGGGGCCTAACGAGTTGTATTCTCAGTCAAGTCGTGTTGAACATGAGATTCGGTTTTTTTTTTACGCGAAATAAACTCGTCGAATTTACCAAGATTATATTGGCATAGTTGTCAAACCGCATTTCCTGGGAGGAGTTCCCTATCCACCCCAGTAGGATAAGTTAACTCATGGTGCTGAGTTTAGATTAATTGTAATTAAGTCAAATTCTGAGTATGAAATACTCTTAGTTTAGAAATTTATTAATGGAAATAATAACTTTAATGTTAAAATTTGCAATTAAGGCCAAAATTAATTCACCAGTATCTGGTGTAGCACCTAGACGGTGCCATAGTTATTAAGTGAGCGCACTTCGCCCTTGTGGCATTATAAATTGTTTCCTTTTGAAGCATTTAATTTATTAAATTGTTAAATTTTAAAAATTATTAGCCGATAGAGGCTTTATTATGAATTCTGCCCTATGAAAGGGTTAAATAAAACCAACAATTATAACGTTTTTCGAAAATTATGTTTTTGAATATGGCTGGCTAGTCCGCCAATATGGTAAGGGAAATAGTGTGAGGTAAGTCGGTTAAGCAACTTCGCTAATTTGGGACTCTGAAAGTTAAGCAGAGTCATGGTGAGGCAGCAGGGGCCTCATGAGGGAGGGCCAGACTGGCAATATCATCCGTCAGTCATCATCGGTGTGTTGAAATCTCCTTGTAACAAAAACATCTTCTCTCTTGTTTCGAAAAAGACTTCTCGGTATCAGGAATAATCGGGTGTTCCTTTTTTTTTTTGTTCGTTTTCCATCTATCCGTATCTACTGTTTGGGCTTCTTTTATTCTTTTTTTTATGTCTCAATTCTTCCAATGAGAAATTCAGCCTCGGTATGTAACACAATGATCAAAGGCAAGTTGTTGTCAAGCATGGTCAGTGGAAAGATCCCCCCCGTCCGGCGAGCTTCAAGCCCAGCATACGCATGGCATACCGAGCATCCCGCTCGATCAGCTTACTAACTCGTGTTTCAACATTTTTGAATATAGCAACTTGGCCAATATGACATAATGGCGCCCAACGTGGGGCCCGAGCAGTAGTATCGGTAGTCCGTTTTTGTTTAGTATGAAGTCTTTTATTGTTTTTACGCTTCTCGTAAGTCCCGTTTTAGGAATTTTTAATCCTTGACGCGTTGCGACGAGTATGCCAAGGGGCAATAAATTTCTTTTTAAGTACTTTTTCTAATGTTTGTTCTTGTGAAGTCTTGTCACTGCGACGATGTCGGTGGCAATTGCTCCAAGCAAACAATCGGTTTAAGTTTGATTGATCTTTTATTATATTTTAACGTAGAGTCAATAGTTTAGTTTTTGTCCAGTATAATTGTGTCAGTACATACGTAAGTCCCGGTGAAAGTTTTCAAATTTAACCGCGTAGCGACGATGGCCTGATGCATGGCTGGCAAGAAATTTTAATATTTCATTGAGCGTTTTGTTTCGTTAGTGTTGTTAACAAAACGTAAGTCCCGGCGAAGATACTTAGTTCTAACCGCGTTGCGACGTCGCGTTTACAGCATGAGCGGCAGAATGTTCGTCATGTTTGCTTTTGTTATTGTTGATTTAGAATCATTTAATAGTTTAGGTAGCTACTAGTTATCATTAACTAGGCTGAATGCGATTGAAGCATTCAGGGAAGCCTGAGGGAACGATTAAGGCGATACGGCTTTAGACCCATCGTTTTAATTGTCTTTTTGTCTTCCAGTTGTCCTCCACAGTACAGTACTGTGGAAGTTTTGTTTTCGTTTCGAAGAAGTTTTTGTAATTTCAACACACACCGAGTTGCCTAAACGAACTTACCCACTGATCCCATACTTACCACTAGCGCAATACATATTTTTGGTATCGTTTTTTTTTGATTTTTATTTCCTTTTTATTGATTTTGGGATTGTGATTTCATGATTCATTCTTGAGTTTGGTACGTTTGTTTTTTTGCGGTCAAAACTTTCCTTGGTTTTTGGAAGTTTTTGATTTTTCATATCGCATTTATTTTTTTTTAGTTTTTAAACCATTTCGCGTTTTTCTTTTAGTCATTTAATATTACTATATTTATTATTCTTGAATTGATTTGTCTTTTTATATTTTATTGTTTTTCTATCTTGGCTATATTTTGTTTTCAGCTTTTACTTTTCAGCTTAATTTATAACCTTTTTCATTAGTAGCTTTTGCAGTTTAGGAATTTTATTTCGACCCTCTTCATACATTTCCTTTTTGGTAAAACTTGTTTAGGGTGATTTTGAATATTCTTTTTGTTTTCGAGTTTTGTTTTTTTGCATTGTGGACAACGAATTATTAGTCGTTGGCTACTATCAGTTTTACCTATACGGTGAAGAATATTTTTATTTGATACCCCCAAGGGGAAGAATTTTTGAATTTTTTATTTTTTTTTTTTTGCTTTCGGCATACGAATATGCCTATTCAACGATCACCGCTTGAAGGTAGTACCGACGTGACCGATCAGTCACAGCCGGCCACTTCCGGTGCAAACCTAACCCAGGCTACACTCAGGGTGAGGAATCTTGCTTCAGAAGCGACAGTTACGGCTCCAGCGATGGAGAACGTACCCCAAGCAGCAGTGAGAGACGACGGATCTGTCGCTCAGACACAATCCATCGATTCTCCAAGCTACAGTGTGCTTACTGCTCTCAATTCTCGCACGGAGCGTGCAGGTGAGAGAGGGGAAGATTTTTTGAGACTCGGATTGGTTCCCAGATCGAGACCAGGTGAGATCCGAGAGCACGAGGACGACATAGATCGTCAAAGAGAGGAAGACGCCCTAGTGCGTCGTATTTTACCAGTCATTTTGGAGGCCACTCGGCAATCCATGGCGGGCAACGCAACCAGTTATGCAGCGGCTCGCGCAAGGCCAAATGCGGCAACTGCGGCAGTAGGCTATCCACCTACTCCGTTGAACGAAACATCTTATATGGAGCCGGAGCTGACAACACGAGCGCCGAATACTCTACAGGAGTTGGCACTTCATCGGAATGCCAGGCGACAACAACGGCCTGAGGACGATCAACCCGCGGCTTATCCAAGACCACGGCTAGCATCGACGCAAGAACTAGCTGCTACTGAAGAAGATCAACAACCACCGTTTGACCGAATAGGGGTAGATGCCCAGTATTGGCCAGCACGAGATTCTACTCCACCAGTAGGAAGTCGTGAATCTAGAGCGGAGGGAAATTCGCAACAAGCCAGACCTTCGCGTGGATCCCGTTTTAATCCTGACAGGACCGAACGTCAGGAGTCGTTTAGCCACAGGGGAAGAAAAGTCGACCTGTCTAAATGGGGGATTAAATTCGATGGTACGGCTAAAACCATGAATGTACAAGATTTCTTGTACCGGGTTCGAGAATTGACTTATGATTACGCATATACGGAGACAGAAGTGATGCGAGGGCTCTATCAAGTTCTGGAAGGTGCAGCCCTGGAGTATTACTGGAATTATAGGAAGTTGTCACCAGCTCTCAATTGGGCACAACTTCAGACAGCTTTATTAGCTCAATTCCAGAGGTACGAGAATGAGTTTCAGGTTCAGGTACAAATCTTGAATCGACGACAACAACCTCACGAAAGTTTTCAAGAGTATTACAACGTGATGATGAAGTTGCGGAACCAACAAGAAGTTCCATACACCGAAGCACAACTGGCAGACATAATGAAGGAAAATTTGAAGCCGTCGTTAGCCCAGTTGCTGTTCCCAATTCGTGTGAACAATCTCAGTGACTTCAGCAGAGAGGCTAAGAGGGCTGAGAATTTATTGTCATTACATCGACAACAGCAGCCATCGCGGCAAGCATACCAGCCGCGAGTACATGAAGTAACATTGGAGGAAGAGATGTCCGGTTTGGATGCAACGGGCGAAGTGGACGCTTTAGGCGTCGCCAGTAAAATTATATGCTGGAATTGTAAGGCAGTTGGCCATACATTCCGTGATTGTCCTTCTACCCATAGAAGAATCTTTTGTTACAAATGCGGCAGAGAGAATACTGTGACGCCAAAGTGTCCTAGGTGTCAGGGAAACCTCCCAACGAACCCACCTCAGACCGGGGAGGTGAGGTCGACAGAAGTATAAGCCCAGTCAATACCAATAATTTACCCAGCAAAGACATTACAACACCTTTACCTAATAGCGACACTAGTATTACGATCTTGAAGAATGAAGACCGAGCGGAAGTGGCCCAACCAACACCGGCCTGGAGACAGCTTAAGCCTTTGCGCCAGCGCATTGAAGAGTACCGAGAGGCTCGAGCTAGGATCTTCGGTGTTGCCTCAGATCGCATCAAACGAGCGCGAGAGAGATACGAGAGGCGGCGTCTCATTCGTAGAGAGATCGCAGCAGCTACCTTATTCGAGGGTAGTGATAACCGATTTTACGCAAAAATTAAGATTGGCGGAATTGAAGTCGAAGGTCTAGTGGACAGCGGGGCCTCCGTAACTTGCCTAGGCAAGGGATGTCAGGAGCTGGTAGATCAAGCCGATTTACAGATCCATCGGTTTGGGTCATCCATTAGGACAGCAGACGGAAGTGCCCATAGGATCCTTGGAAGAGTTCGAGCAAGGATCGATTTTAATAAGAAGTCTGAGGAAGTTACGTTTTATTTAGTGCCCACTCTAGAGCGTGCACTCTATTTGGGTGTTGACTTCATGAAGTCATTTAAGTTGTTGGCGAACCTTGAGAGTCTTACCACTCAGGGGGTAGATCTCTGTGAGGAAGTCCAAGCCCCTGAGGGGGTTAAGACTCATGCATTGTCGCCACAACAAAATGAAATATTGGAAGCCGTGGTCAAGAGTTTTCCTTGCTATTCTAGGAAAGGTCTTGGGCTCACACAATTGGAGACCCACTCCATCGACACAGGAGATGCTGTACCGGTTAAAGATCGTTACTATCCTGTTTCTCCAGCCGTGCAAACGCTTTTATACGCAGAAGTGGACAGGATGCTTAACCTGGGAGTAATAGAGACGAGTGAAAGTCCGTGGAGTCATCCCGTGACTTTGGTCCGCAAAGGTGAGAAGAATAGACTTTGTTTGGACGCTCGGAAGCTTAACGCTCTCACGGTTAAGGACGCTTATCCTCTTCCACACATTGAAGGTTTGCTTAGTAGACTCGGAGATACATATTATATATCCAGCGTGGATTTAAAGGATGCATTCTGGCAGATTCCACTAGATCCATCCAGTCGGGAGAAGACTGCTTTTACGATACCCGGAAGGCCACTCTACCATTTTAAGGTAATGCCTTTTGGGCTGTGTAATGCAGCTCAAAGGCTTTGCCGATTAATGGACAGAGTGATACCTTCCGCCATTCGTGATCGCGTCTTCGTCTACCTGGATGATCTTCTGGTGGTATCTCCAGATTTCCAGACCCACATGGATCTGTTACAGCAGGTAGCACGTTGCCTTGAAAATGCTGGACTCACGATAAACGTGGCGAAATCCAAGTTTTGTTTCAAGGAGTTGAAATATTTAGGATACCTCGTTGGTGGCGGTCAAGTTAGGCCAGATCCTTCGAAGGTAGAAACAATTGTGAAGTACAAATATCCGAGAACTATTAAGCAAGTGCGAAGCTTTCTAGGTGCAACAGGATGGTATCGTAAATTTATTTCCGAGTATGCCACCATTGCAGCCCCTATCTCGGACACTCTAAAGAAGAGTAAAGCTTTTAGCTTTACAGAAGAGGCTAAGACTGCCTTTGATAATCTGAAAACTGCTTTAGTGACGAGTCCAGTGCTTGTTCATCCGGATTTCACTAAACGCTTTTTTATTCAATGCGATGCGTCAGATTTGGGAGTAGGTGCCGTCCTTTTTCAAAGAGACGAGAATGGTGACGAACATCCAATTGCCTATTTCTCTCATAAGTTGACATCCGCTCAGCGGAATTACACGGTGACTGAGAGAGAGTGTCTGGCAGTGGTGTTAGCCATCAAGAAGTTTAGACCATTTGTAGAACTAATGGCTTTTACCGTAATCACGGATCATAGCAGCCTCAAGTGGCTGATGTCCCACCGGGATTTGAGTGGACGTTTGGCTCGGTGGAGCTTACATCTGCAGTCTTTCGATTTCATCATCGAACACCGTAAGGGTAAGCTGAACATCGTTCCGGACACGTTATCCCGCTATGAGATGGAGGAGATTTCAGCAGAGGTTATGCGGTTAATTGATCTGGAGGATGAATCTTTCCAGAGCACCGATTACCTGGAACTGATTAAGACCGTAGAGGAAAATGCGGATAGACTTCCAGATTTGCACGTAATTGACGGAGCAGTCTATAAGAGGACGAGACATTACGACGGAGTTCCTATCCACGAAGATTTCACTTGGAAGATGTGGGTGCCTATGGAGCTAACACAAGAAGTAGTGAAGAGATCACATAATCCACCACACGTAGCGCATGGCGGATTTCTTAAAACTCTCAAGAGGATTAAGGAATATTTTTACTGGCCAAACATGAACGCTCAAGTCAAAGCCTATGTTGACGCTTGTCAAGTGTGTAGAGAGGCTAAAGCGGCCAACACCACCTTGAGACCACCAATGGGCAAGGAGGTGGTGATTCAAAGACCTTTTCAACGGATTTTTGTTGATTTTTTGGGGCCATATCCACGTTCGAAGAACGGGAACTGTTACATCTTCATTGTCCTAGATCATCTTACGAAATTCGTGATGTTGAAGGCTTTGAGCAAAGCTAGTAGTAAGAGCGTGATAAGATTCCTAATCACGGAGGTCTGTCACAAATTCGGTGTACCAGAGACAATTGTCTCAGATAATGGTAAGCAATTTGTTAGTCGTGAGTTTGCTGATTTCATTTCCAACTTTGGGATACAGCATTATCGAACCGCGGTTTATTCTCCACAGGCGAACGCGTCAGAGAGAGTAAATCAATCGGTGCTTTCAGCGATTCGATCATATATGAAGGAAGATCACCGAGAGTGGGACCGACACTTGTCGGAGATTGAATGCTCTCTACGTTCTTCCATACATAGCGCGATTGGGGTTACCCCATACTTCGCATTATTTGGTGTCAATATGGTAACCCATGGTAGCGTATACAAGCTGGCAAGACGCCTGAAGTATCTGACCGACATCGGGGAAGAGCAAGTACCCAGGTCAGTGGCTCAAGAGCTAAGTCGGTCGAAAATCCAAGAGAGCTTGCATAAGGCTTATGAGAAGAATGAAAGGACTTATAATACAAGATGCCGTCCAGTCAGGTTCATACCCGGACAGGAAGTTTATAGGCGCAATTTTCAACAGAGTAGTTTTAAGGATAACTACAATGCCAAGTTGGCACAGAAGTTCTTGAAATGTCGAGTGGTGAAACCTGTTGGAAACAGCCTTTATGAAGTGGAAGATCTTAAGGGTAAACATTTAGGAGTATTCCACGCGAAGGACTTAAAGCAGTAGCCTCTACCTCGCGGAAATTGGAGGAGTTGTCATTTCATACCAGCGTGTGCACAGTGGCTAAATCTTCCTGAAATTCTAAGCCAGTATCAGGGCTTGGGTTCGAGCCGTAGAAGTGTGAATGGTAATTGGCCGGAAGGATAAGATTTGTACAGGCTGTATGCCTGAAATACTATGTCGATTTCGCATCTTAGTGACGTTTGTTGTTTATGGCTAAGCCCGTGTAGTTTGATGAAATCATGGCATTGAGTTTATATCACTGTGGTCCCACAGGCCGGAAGAAGGCAGGTAACTTATAGTTCTCCTATCCCTCTTCACGGGCCAAAAAGGGATGTAGCGGATAGAAACTCAAGGCTAATGAAAGCAGTGGCAATTGGAAATACTACCTTTGTGTAGATAAGTGAAGGAATAGTCCTCAGCTACCCCAGGCTAGTAATTCGTTGTCCACAGTTAGGTAGTATTTTGACCTATATATCTAAATTGTCCTGTTGACCCAACCGCCTGTAGTACTAAGTAGTTTTTCTTTTGTTATCATTTCAGCTAGTATTAAGCAAGATCATTGACAGCTAGCAAGTCCCCAACGTACGCACAAGACCGGTTGAGACAGATAAACGACATCTGACAGTATGGCAGGGCAGGTGGAATGTGGTGCATGCTTAATGAGCATAACAGGAGCTAATACCCGTATCTGCGCATCTGACTGCGGTCACATATTTCACGGGAGCTGTGTGGAGACCTGGAGAGAGCAAGGGAGAGACGATTGTCCATTCTGCAGGAGAAATGGATATATGGCGTTTCCGCTCTTCCCGAGTTATGGGGAAGACGAGCCCTTGGTTGGCCAAGGAGAGCTCGATGCGGTGAATGCCGAGTTGGTGACCTGTCGGGAGCAGCTCACGGCGGCTCAAGCAGAAGTGGCACGTGTGAAGGAACAGCATGATCAGCTGCAGACGCAGTATCAATTCCACGTGATGACGCTGAGGTCCGAGGAGTTGGCTGTCCGGGAAGAAGTCACGCGGTTGCGCCAGGAGAACCAACGCCTGCGACAAGGACCCCCGACAGAGTTCAACCTGATGAAGGCCCAGAGCGAGGCGCTCGAGGAGCGATTGGTCACACACGAGGTGAAGTCCCGGCGAAATATAGATAAACTTCGCGCCGAAATTACCACCATGAAGGCAGAAAACCGCAGCCTGACGGAGCGCAATCAGGAGCTGGAGTTCCAGCTGTATGATATGCAGAGGTCGAATTTAAACCTGACCAGAGAACAGGAAGCATACAAGACCCGCTTCGAGGAGGACGCTGCCCAGAGGAAGGGATCGAGTACCGTTGACCGTCGTCTGGTCATCCGGCATTTCGGTGAATCGGTGGTGGCAGATCCAAAAGCGGAAGTGCTGAAGCTTTTGGAGAGGCTAGCTATGACACACTCTCCTGAAGAGGTGACAGTGGTGGAGTGCACCCGGATGCTAGTCCACGCGGATCAGTGGCAGGTGCTGGTTGAGTTCGCGACACCTGGTTTAAAATTTGAGGTCCTGACACGGTTTGGCAGGTTGCAAGACAGCGGCAGAGCGACTATCCGCAAGCTGCAGGTTAAAGACTGCATCCGAGTCAACAGGCTCTACAAGAAAGTCGGAAGCCAGCTCTTCAGGAAGAAGGGTGTGAAGACGCTACGCCTGTTCCAGGACCAGATAATCGTTCACCTGGCCGGTGAAGCACAACCTCGGGAAATAGAGGACGAAGAGCAGTTGCAGGAGATCCTAGACGCGCTCCCGCAGACTTCAGGAGCGAGTGCGGATCGCGAAGAGCAGTAAGGCGAGGCGAGCTCTCTATAAATAAAAGACACGAAAATCTGCAGAATAGCTACAACATCTAGCGGCGACAAAGATAAGAAGATAAGAGAAACTAAAGCCACAGGAGATAACACCAGGCAGTAATTCCCAGACTTCTGATGGGCCAGAATCATCCTTCGGGGTGACAACTGATTGTCAGAAGGTAGGACCCAACATCAACTATGCCCAATGGCCTATACACCTCCGAGTTTTAGTTTCCCTCCCATCCCTCGTCGTGGTAGTCATCGGGATGGTGGGGTTTGTGGCGGCGCCGTAACGCCGGCAATGGAATTAGCACATATGGTACCACCTCATATGTTGAACACAACAACAACCCATATGCACCATCTGCTGTAATGCACCATCACAAACGTCAACACAGGGTTGTTTGTTGAGTGGTAAACAAACCCTAATTTATTGTACATCTAACAGCGAATTTCCAAGCGACAAGGAAATTTCGAGATTTGTAGTAGAACAAATCATTGTGTGCGTGTGTGTGACGAGAATTTTGGCTGCGCAATTTTTCGAACCGCCATTATTCTGTCACTTAGTGAACAACCCAGCGATCGAGCAGTACGCGTTTGTATGTTTAAAACGGAAATTTACATACAGCAGCAGACACCAGCCATAGTAAGGCAATTTTGGAAGTGTTCACCAGAGGAAACGGAGGAGTCGTCATCCCGCAACCGTAGTGGAAGCCAGCAACCCAAGGGTACGCCAGAAAAGCAACCCATTTTTGATTTAATTCCCGAGAAGGAGAGAAGTGTCGGCGTGAGTATAACCTCACTTGTGGCCGGAGATTTTCTAAAAAGTGCCTTTTTACCCTTCCAGCTCAGTAGCGGCAAGAACGGGACCCTTAACGGTCATCGTAAAACCGTTCAACAGCGTATAGCAGTTTTTTTTGAGAATTAAGATCCAGTGTTAGAGTTTTAGTGGTAAGTATAACCTCACTTCTGGCCGGAGAAGTGCTAAAAATTTCCATTTTTACCCCCAGCCAAAGGAGTTTCATCAACTAGTGGTGCCAGCGGTGCGTTAGCAGAGCCGCCCGAAGGCAGCAACAAGTACGGGATTTCAAAAAATACTCGGTTCGACAGAAAGGAGTCCACCGCCATCCTTGTGGTTCGCGCACTCGCTTTCCCCTCCTAAACCGGTGGCTTAATCGTCGGCCGGCAGGTAAAGGGAAAGTGCGCAAAGCCGAGGGGTGGTCTAGACCACCTGCTGTCGACCCGTGAACCTTTTGAGTCCCGGGAAGACGCGGCAGCGTTGACTTGTGCCAGCGCCTATCGACGGGCTTGAAATTCAATTACGTTGCTGGACAATTCTATCATCACCAGCCGTAATCATCATTAGTTACAGTCGTCCATATCCACCAACATCATTGGCCATCTATACCAATAGCTACCAACACCACCAGCTTTAACCACCATCAACGGCAGTCCTCTGCAACTATAAACATCTCCAGTTCCGGTAACCAATTATACCACCCAGCCGTTTCACCATCACCAGCTTCTATAATCAGCAGTAAGCCACCAAAAACAACCCTTAGACCCCCACAAGCGGGAGGTTTTCGGTAAGTTCCGTCCATTTTTTTTATCTGACTTATCAAACCGTGGACAGACAGAAAGTTTAAGGCCCAATTCATGGGGCTGAGTTAAGTAAAAGCTACAAGGAATAACACCAGCTGAAAAAGAAAAGCCTATAATGGAATAAACCGTAGATAATCCTAACATAAGCCAGAAAATAAGAAAGTAAATAAATTCTAAGCAAAAACAAGAAAGAGAAAAAGAAAAGAAGTGTTTAAAGGACATGTATGGTGGTGCTAAATTTGAAAAGTAAATAACGAGAAAAATCACCATACCATGTCGTGTTAACGCCATAAGGCCAAGCCTACTGAATTTACCTATATTTATAAGTGAAAAGAGAATAATGAAAATAGTGCTTGAATTGTAAAGAAGATTAATTGTTTAAGCTAGATCTAGTTGTGAAAATTAATTGATCGTGAGTGCTCCCAAGGAGAAATTTGTGATTAGTGTATCAATGTTCTTGTGAAGACTTTATGCCACGCGATAATTAGTCACGGCCAAGGAAAGTTTATTGTTATATGAGGCCTTAGATATTCCTAGAGTTCATCTAGATGTATAGTGAAAATTTTAAATAGACCGAACAGTCACAAGCAAAAGTTTTCACACGAACAGTGGTACGAGCACGATCATGTATTAAGATTAAGAAGTCTTCATAAGTGGAAGCATAAACGTGATAACGTGAACACGATAATAAAACCTAGAACAAGAACCTTTTAACAAAAGCCCACTGAAGTATTTTGGCATTTGTTAAGAAGTTCTCGTGAGAGTTAAAGAGAGATTAGACTAAGTAAGAGGTAGGATAGGAAACCCAATACGGAATGCGTAATTAACCGCCGTGAGGGGCGAAAATTAATATTCAATTCTTCTAAGACGACCTGGACTGTTAACCTTTTATATTATGATATTACATACTAATTAGTAGTTTTGATCTCATGCGAACTGCCTCTGAGAGTTACTAATCCGTGAAAATACTTCGCCGCGAGATTCTAGGGCAATCGGGGCCTAAGGCATTCGGGGCCTAACGAGTTGTATTCTCAGTCAAGTCGTGTTGAACATGAGATTCGGTTTTTTTTTTACGCGAAATAAACTCGTCGAATTTACCAAGATTATATTGGCATAGTTGTCAAACCGCATTTCCTGGGAGGAGTTCCCTATCCACCCCAGTAGGATAAGTTAACTCATGGTGCTGAGTTTAGATTAATTGTAATTAAGTCAAATTCTGAGTATGAAATACTCTTAGTTTAGAAATTTATTAATGGAAATAATAACTTTAATGTTAAAATTTGCAATTAAGGCCAAAATTAATTCACCAGTATCTGGTGTAGCACCTAGACGGTGCCATAGTTATTAAGTGAGCGCACTTCGCCCTTGTGGCATTATAAATTGTTTCCTTTTGAAGCATTTAATTTATTAAATTGTTAAATTTTAAAAATTATTAGCCGATAGAGGCTTTATTATGAATTCTGCCCTATGAAAGGGTTAAATAAAACCAACAATTATAACGTTTTTCGAAAATTATGTTTTTGAATATGGCTGGCTAGTCCGCCAATATGGTAAGGGAAATAGTGTGAGGTAAGTCGGTTAAGCAACTTCGCTAATTTGGGACTCTGAAAGTTAAGCAGAGTCATGGTGAGGCAGCAGGGGCCTCATGAGGGAGGGCCAGACTGGCAATATCATCCGTCAGTCATCATCGGTGTGTTGAAATCTCCTTGTAACAAAAACATCTTCTCTCTTGTTTCGAAAAAGACTTCTCGGTATCAGGAATAATCGGGTGTTCCTTTTTTTTTTTGTTCGTTTTCCATCTATCCGTATCTACTGTTTGGGCTTCTTTTATTCTTTTTTTTATGTCTCAATTCTTCCAATGAGAAATTCAGCCTCGGTATGTAACACAATGATCAAAGGCAAGTTGTTGTCAAGCATGGTCAGTGGAAAGATCCCCCCCGTCCGGCGAGCTTCAAGCCCAGCATACGCATGGCATACCGAGCATCCCGCTCGATCAGCTTACTAACTCGTGTTTCAACATTTTTGAATATAGCAACTTGGCCAATATGACAATCATCACGGAAGAAGTACGGCCCAATGACGCCGCCGGCCCATAAACCGCACCAAACCATCATTTTTTCGGGATGCAATGATGACTCAGGGATTACGTGTGGATTGCTGTCTGACCAATAACGCATATTTTGCTTATTGACGAAGCCATTCAGCAAGAAATGAGCCTCATCGCTGAAGACCATAAATTGGACGTAGCGCTCTTAAAGTTGAGGCCACTGACCCCAAATTTCGGTAGTAAATTTTAATAATTCCGACTCGTTGTTGGCTCGTATATCTTTCCATGATGAAATGGCAAACCTTACTGAAGAGAAATGTCAAAAGAGCGGGAAAAAATATGGCGTCTTTTGCTGTCCCTATCGATTTACTTTTGTAGCGTCTCTGTTGAAAAACCCTTTATAACCCTTTATTTTGACTTTGGCGTCCGCGTTAGCTTTTGCGTTTACGATCACTTTCGGGACTTTTAGAATACTATCCTTAGTCTTACTTGATACAAAGTCTTGAAAGTCTTGTGATCATTGAAAATATTTCGGTCGTGGTAAATTGTGTTGAATTTATTTTGCTATGTGAAATGGAAAATCAAAATGTTGACAGCTGAAAATTTCTGTGCTTCGACTTTTTTGATTTTTACATAATTTCGACATTTATATACAAATTAAAAACAATATGAATTAGACAACGATTAAGATCACAGCTATTTAAATTTAAAGAGAGGTCGAGACAAAAAGAAAAAGGGGGAAAGATCTTGGGAAGAACAAAATATTAAATCACGGAAAATGCAATCCAGAAATGCTACCAACACAGTTTTAAATTACAAATGTTGAAATTTTAAAATTGTGTTCAACAGTAACCATTACATGGTAGCAACAAAAATAACACTAAACATTTTACAAAATATTGGCAGTAAAAAATTTTGGAACAAAAATATAATCATTCAAAGTATATACATATGTATATATTTAACAGAGTATCTACGTTTCTTTGTATACCACACGGAAAATTGCAGAAGTTTAATGAATCATCATTTGCGAGCCGGTGGTCTGTCAATCAGTGGAGGAAAAAGAAACTCACCAAATCGACTTAGCCAACATAGTAAGCAGATGTAATTGCATTGAATATACCACATAAACTGTTCATGAAGTACGTTATACATAACGTATTGTCAATTTCTTTACAAACAAAAAAATTAATTAAAATAATAATTTCATCGATTTTTAACAAACTTCCAATACTATCAATGTGTTTCACTTTAATTAACAAGAGGACACCGGACAAGATAGTAAAAACATTCAACATACAAAGTTCGTTTCAAAGGAAAGGAGAGCCAACCTTTCACCACAACTGCGGGTGTTATACAAGTTTGGGTATTGTCCCCCATGTTATTTATTATACTTATGGTCGAGGTAATTATACATGGAAACATTAAAAGAAGGAAAATATTGTTTTTGAAAAAAGTTAGTTAACACCTTCTTCCACCAGGGGTTTCAATTGTTCAAATACAATAGGTTATGGTCCTTCATTGCTCCGGGAAAAAATATTTATTTTCAAACAGAAAAATACTGATAATAGTTTTTTCTTTTTGTGACAATTTGTTGAAGTCTTCAAAAGGACCAAAACCATTCAAGAATATCGAGATCAAGATATCAAGAGAAGCGAAAAATCAACAGACGAAGGAGGTTAAGGGGGAGACATTTATGAGGGAACAGTGTACGTAGTGCAGAAGTCCCTTAAAAGGAGCTACAGATGCTCAAATAGGAAAACACAAAAAACGTTGAGTTCTATCGAAAGACCAACAGCTACGCAAAGACTCTGATTACGAGCACAATATCTGACGACATATGCATAAAGATCATGGAAAGGTATCAGCTTATGATGTATGGGAAGAGTTGCATCAACAATTTGAAGCAACATCAAAAGATCAGTTAGTTATTCAAGACGTGCACTGCATTATTTTCGTTCGAGTGTACTGATGATTGCGATGTTTCTATGCATATATCCAAATTAAGAAGTCATAATTGATGAAGATAAATCATAGGATGAATTGGTAATGCTGCTATGCCTATATGAACGCAATTTCAAGAAAACTGTAAGTAATGAATATGTAAAACAAGAAGCATTAGTGGTTAAACAGAATAAGTCAAAAAGCAAGTACACAAAAGTCAAAAAGCAAGATACCTGTCACCTGTCACTAGGAGTGGATGCAAACTCTAACATGAGTTTTAGCTCTTCCAGCTAAATGGGTTTACCGCACAAACGAAAAAGCTCATGTCAGCGTTAACGAATACAAGGCGAGACTGGTAATAAAAGACTTTCAACAAAAAAACGGAGTAGACTATTACCAAAGATTCAGTCCAGTAGCAAGGATGTTACTTAGAACAATTTGATGCTTTCTTGTATGGAAATTTAAATGAAACAATTTACACAAAGGAACCTGAAGGCTTCAGTCATGGCATAGTCTGTTTATTGAAAATAAGTTAGTACGGCCTGAATCAAGCTCCTAGATGTTGGAATACACGGCTGGCAAAGATTTAACTTCTCTGAATGTTGACGAGTTTCTACGCTAATGAATAAAGTAACGTGTGAAACTACATAATCACGGAACAAACCGTTGCTGCTCTAATGTACCTTATGTTGGGAACCAGACCAGATTTGACATACAGCGTGGGCTTCCTGTCAATATCTCTTGAAAATCCCTCTCTCGAAGACGTTCAAAGAGTTAAACGAGTCTTCAGATATATTGCCGGGACATTAAAGGTTTGAATTGTTTACAAGAAACGGGGACCAAAGATGCTTGAATGGTACAGATATACTGATTTTAGGGGATGTATCACTACAGGACGTTCCACATCTGGCGTTGTTGTTTCTTATGCCGGTGGAGCAATATCAACCAATAGTGTCAACCTCTACTATCGAAGCGCAAATTATAGCGGCAAGCGAGCCTTGAAAGGAAGTGATTTGGTTGAAAAGGCTTTTCAAAAAGAAGTTATGAATCCTTTCGAAGTTCCTGTGATTCAAATTGATAACACTGCAGCAATTAAATTGGCACAGAATCCCGAAATTCATAAGCAGACGAAGCTCAATTCAATGAAACATTTCTTTATACGAAAAAAGGTGACCGAAGGTCATCTACTGGTATCTCAAGTCTCAACTGAAAATCAAGCTGACCAAGCCTCTACAAAAACTTCCTTTGCAGTTTCTATGCAATCGTTTACATATAAATTAATTAAAACAAGGGAAAGTGTAGAAATACTGTAATAAATGTAACCAAAAACTAGAAAATATAGGACAGCTGTCTAATACGTGATGAGAGATCATTCCTCTTAATTACAAGACATAATGTATATACATACTTATAGATTAATGTTATTCGTACTAAAAGATTGAATATTTAAATCCAGCAAATGCTTTTATGAACCAAGCTTACGAGATGTGCTAAATTGGAAGTGAGGACGGATATTGTATTGCACTGTAGGATATATATCATGGAAACGTCTCTTCGTCGTGATACTTAAGGACTTAAGAATATGATTGTGAAAATAATGTACATTGGTTCTCCATATCTCAGTGTCCAAAGTAATTCCAATTTCGTTACATAAAGATTTAATTATACAAAGGTATTATAATTGAGCTGCAACAAGAGACAGGAATGACTGCGTGTATAAAAAAATGTTGAATAGGGATAAATCCTCATCCAGACAGCATAAAAGAGGGTTTTTGATGATTCTGTCCATACCAGGCAACTTATTGGAACACAATTTTAATACATATTGTGAACAAATACAAAAAATGTGAAATGTGAATACCTCCACAATCACTTTCCATACCTCCGTTTAGTATAATACCACCAACGTTTTCCAAGAGAGCCACCAACTTTCGTCCTTTGCCATCAAACGTTGTCTCTTGAGCTACGGAAATGACAAATCTAACTAGTACATTTAACATGTGCTCATCAAGAATTTGTGCTTCAGAAACATTAGCGATTTAATCACCAACAATGCAAAACTATGCGCCGTTGCAACAATATAATAAATCTTGAAATTTCTCAAAGTCGTACGTCCAATTAGTACGGTTAAGATAACTTGGAATGAAGTGAAAATAAATATCGGTTAAAATGGCAGATATACATTGTTACGTTAGTTGAAACCCCACAAAATTTGAAATAGTATTTGGCTTAAATGGATTTCTTAAATACCAAATTTCACAAAGACGGTTGTGGTTAGGGTAATAGTTGCCCAATGTGACCGAATCTGGGGCATTAATTGACCGCCATTTATAGTTTTCAATTTATCCTGCTCCTATATTTATTTTCTAATTTATTTTTGAAGGCAATGCGTAAATTGTTGAACGTTTGCCATTCTTTAAAGCGAACCACAGATTTGTCATTCATGAGCATGAACATCCAGCTATCGGTTATTGTCGGTTTACAGCTTATCTTTATAACAAATAAGAATATAATCGAAGTTATTACAAAATTTTTTCAAATTCATCAGCCAGATACAAAGTTATCGACCAAGCTCATGAATGACAAGTTTGTGGTTCGCTTAAGGCTTTTTTATCCGCAAGTATACACAAAAAAATATTTGTTTACATTTTACAGGAGACATGGAATTATTTTGTGTAAGTATATTTGCAAATGAGCGCGGTTGATAACTTTTTATCTAACTTGATTAATTTGAAAAAATATCACCAAAATATTTTGTGAACTTGATTGTGATGCGAACAACTCGATTACATTTTTATTTAGTATCAAAAAGGGCGTAAACCGACAGTAAACATCAACGGTAGCTGATGTTCATGCTCATGAATGACAAGTCTGTGGTTCGCCTTAGAAAGTCACATTATCATCAGATAGGTTCGTTAAAGTTTTTTAGCTAAAAAAAAACGTTTGTTTTCATAGTGATGCATATAAAATAAAAATAATGAAGCAACAATATTTAATTATTCTATATAGTGAATATTTCTTTCTATTAATGACCAAAATTTTCCAAAAATGCATTCAAAATTTATTTTAAAAAAAATTTTAATTCAGGGATGATTTTTATAAATGAAGATCTGTGGCTAGATCTGGCATAGCTATACGGTTTGCCAGGAATCATAAGGATGCATTTTGTAAAACTTCTTTTTTAAAAAATAAATCTCTATTAATAGAGATATTGAATGGTATTGAGCTTGAGTAACACAGTGAAAAAATAATTAATTCGGATTATCGGTTATTGTTTATCTTGCATTTACAGTACAAACACTAACGACCGATTTCACCATGTTCAGTTATCCTTCAGTAAGAGCTTGTTGGCATTACATTTTGTTTTGATAATTTCTGTGTTAAAAAGGAAAGACGTCTTAAGTGCACTTAGGAAAATATTGACTAAGTACACTAGATATCTCAAAAGTGATCTCAATTACCTCCACATCCAGTTTTTGTTTAATTTGACTTATGTATCAAGAAGTCCTACACCAGATATTGTTTACATATCTAATTAAATGTCAGAACTTCTCCTGGAAATTACCACCTAAAGATGCTCAGCTAAAAAAATTGCAAATGCACATAAGTCGTTTTTCCTTTTCGGCACACATTTTAATACATTCAAGTAATACACCCTTTCTGATACATTCAAGTAATACACTCTTTTTGTGCACATATTTGAAAAAGCGAGCAACAATTTAAAATTTCTAAAACTCGGCTTTTAGGACGAAATCTGAAAAACTTTTTAGCGCCTCAAAAAACTGTGAAACAAAATATAAGTATGTAAAAGTAATAATATGTTTCATGTATGGATCGTTTCTTCATCGTTGAAGTGACGATAATATACAACACTTTATCTAATTCAATCAAGTTGTATACTTGCAGAAAAAAATCTTCTCCATTTGATGTCATTGAATATATAATCCTTGCATATGAAAGCATCGTCTTACTGTCTAGATACTAAATATACATGCATATGTATGCCAACTTCTCACAGTTTGAAATGTTTAATACCAGCAACAGCTATGATTTGTTGAATTATCGAGATATCTGGGGTTGAAGTTTCAAAAATCAATAACTTTTCCACCATTTTACTCCACAATACCAGTTCTTCGGCTTGTTAGCGGTCTTCGGCGGTCTTAAGGATTTTCTTCTCTGGGCCAAATCCAACACCGGCTTTGCGGCTTCGGCATATTGTGTAGTAAAGCATTCTGGGTGGCTGGGCTTAGGCATTATCTGTGGTGGTTTTGACTCCGGCTTCGCGGCTATGGTATAGTTTTCCGTTTATTGAAACATTTTATTTAATTTTTCAGTCTTATTTCGAAGTATGAAATGAAAAATAGATATCATACCCTCCCCTTTGTTTTAATTAATGATTAAGGGTGGTATACCAGAGCCCTTGCGTAATAATTTTTCTTTTCTCACTCAATTGGGCGGACTCAGATCGTAATACCGAGAATATATAATTCCTTATTTGAGAAATCTTTTGTCATTCGTGTTGCCCGAACCTGGAATCAACTACCGAATGACTATTCGAATAATGTATTTCGATCAAAACTTTTTGAATATTTTTCACGTCTATGAAATGAATGTTGGGATACTTATTCACGTGTTTATTTGCTGTTTTTTTATGCAGTTTAGTTTGGAGTTGTTGCTCGTTTTCAGGACTGTTATGAACTTTTTTATTGTTTTACATTATTATGGCTTGGGAGCCAACAGGTTACAACTACTTGTGAAGTTGTATTAATTTCTATATAAACATTTAATGAATTTTTATATATATTTAATTGTTAATGAACTTATTTTATTCAGGTACTTAAGAATTGTAATATGTTATATTGGCCAAGAGGCTTGTGTATTACAAATGAATTTCAAATAAATAAATAAAAATAAATAAATAAAAATAAATAAATAAAAATATATAACTTATTTAAAATAATTTGATATTCAATTGATGACAGAAGAAACAAAAAAGGTAGAGCAAGCTGAAATCATATTCAGAGACTATCATTAATTTTGTAACTAAGGGCAGGTTACAGAGACAGAATGTTCTTTGTTTATTCCCCTATTTTTTATACATTAGTTTAGAACAAAATGCAATAGGCGTTCAACTTTTTTTCTCAAAAGTTTACCGCTTTTGCTTTAGATTTTAATCCAATTTGCTGGATTGGAGATAACATAAAGAAATAAAGGGTCCGCCATCTAACGTTTTTTTTTCAACTCATGTCTGATTTGACAGATAATTAGTTTTATCCTTCCGCTGAACGAATATGGTTGTGTATACGCTTGAACAACGCTGGGAAATATTGCGACATTACTTTGAAAATCATGGTAATGTTGCAGATGCCGATTTTGCCAAAAAAATCATCTTTTCAGATGAAGCTCATTTTGATCTTGGCGGGTATGTAAACAAGCAAATTTATCGCATTTGGGGCACAGATAACCCGAACGCATACATTGAAAAGACGATGCACCCAAAACGAGTCACTGTTTGGTGCGGATTTTGGTCCAGAGGCATAATTGGGCCAGTTACAGTCAATGGCGATCGTTATCGGGCCATGTTGAACGAATTTTTGTTCACAAAAATTGAAGAGGAGGATATTGGCAACATTTAGTTTCATCAGGACGGCGCTACGTGCCACACAGCCGAAGCTACACTCTATGTTTTGCGCCCTGTTTTTGAAGATCGCATTATCAGCCGCAGAGCTGATGTCGTTTGGCCACCTCGGAGCTGCGATTTGACACCGTTGGACTATTATTTGTGGGGTGCCCTCAAAGATAAGTGTTACGCCGACAAGCCAGTGACAATTGACGCTTTAAAGGACAATATTCGTGAAGCCATTGGTGAAATACAGCTGCACACAATCGATGTGCTTAAAAATAGGACCGATCGTGTAGGCTACTGCATGGCCAGCCGAGGCAGCCATTTGAATGAAATTATTTTCCATTATTAACCGGAAGGATTGTAGTTTCAAATAAAAAAAGAAATTTGAGAAAATATTCAGTAGTTTTTTTTTATAGCATTTTCAAAAAAAGGTTATTTGGCGCACCCATTACTAGGGTGATTTATTGAGAGCACTTAAAAATGTGGCAGGAATTTAGTCTTTGATTTTCAATTAAGCCTCTTAAATTTAGTTAATATATAATACTAATCTATAATCTATAATACCAATCTCAAAGAAGAAACCCAAAATTAGAGTAAAATATGATAACAAAAATTAAAAAAATGTTTGTCGGTCGGACTCATGGGTACCACGGGATCCAATAAATCTGATCCACCTAGGGACATATAGCAACAGGCAAGTGTGGGTACTCAAATGAAACGTGTTCTTCTCACGTATTAAATGGTCCAGTATTTTTCCAGTGAAACATCCAAAAGTTGTATCCAATATTTTTTTCCTCATATTTTGAAGTATTATTCTAAACAAAAAGTTCATCAGAACGGCACTTTTTAAAATCGTCCTCGAGACCCGTTTTTGGACCGTGACGTGAGAATAAGACATGAGAAAATAAATAAAATTGTTAGGTACCTCGATAATTTATCGAGATATCGGGTGTTGAAATTTATAAAAATCGGATTTTTATTATGCCGGAGATATAAACAAAACGAAAACATATACCCACCCCAGAGAAGAAAATCCATAAGTTCTGCCACAGGTGTCTATTAATATTGCCGAAGTTGGACGCACCCAAGATGAATATTCCCATCTAGAGGAAAATTCCCTAAGCCTGACAATTAAAAATCTTTATTACCGACCGCACATTACACTGGGAGATGAGTCGGACCGACTCGAAAGTCAATTCGCCCAATCAATAAATGGGTAAGTTGCACTAGTTGACAACCAAGTATACTATGGACTGAAATTTAAGGAAGACGGACGAACTGCAGACAAGCGAAGATATATGTACACAAGCAGAATAGGTGCAACAAACACGTGCAAATCGAATTGTAAACAATCCGCAAAAACATACATACGTACACATATTACAGTTTGGAGTATTCAATAGTAAGTAAAGATGGCTTAATCACAAATATGTATATTTAATCCAATAATTTATATGCATATAAAAATAGGGTCTACTCACAGTTCTTAAAATAAGCAAAGCTATGGTTATATTTTAAATTTAATAGTCTCAATCCCAGTTTGTTCCACAATTTCAAAAAGTTTTTGTTTCAATTCAGGCGTGTTTAGCAACGGAAGACAAACAAAACAACTAGCAAGGAAAATGAGGCGGCAAGAGAGATATACATGGAAAAACTACGACTTTCATATTTCTGTTGAACTCTTCTTTTATTTTTGTTGCCGCACTATTTAATTTGTTTATTTATTTAATTTACCAAGCAGCAGGCGCAGTTTTTGTAATTAGCAACAATAGCTAGTTCCCACAGTAACTCATTATATGAACGTATTTTTCTCCACCGTATTGTATAAGTTTAATTTAACAGAATCTCAGATCCAGTTCTTTGTCACCAAGCTTTTGCTTTGTAATACTCTTTTTACTATTTCATTTAAACACAATACGTTCTTTCGAATCTTTTCTGTTCACAATCTCGCAAAATTTGTCAAATGTCATTCATTTATGATAAAACACACTCACAAAATTCTTATCCGCGTTTAAAAAATTTCCACTTTTCAATGAACGAAGCCGTGTTTGGTGGTTTCCTTGTTTACACTTGCTCTCAGTAACAATAACTGCCAAATAGCTTGTTGCGTCTGTGTGTAAGATAGGGACAACACTTTTCCTTGGTGCATGCAAAACGCCGACAATGCATTGAATAAATGTAATTTGTCCGAACGTTATTTTCTTTTCTAAAGGGATTTGTAAATCTTGATGTATTTTATTGATGTTGATTATTGCAGCAGCAGACGTTTTGTAATATTTCCTAAAACGTAGACTTTATAATGCAGAAAAAATACAATTTGTCAACCACGAGAAAGAGTGTGAAGAACAATGTAAAAACAAAACGTCAAAACCGAACCTAGCGTAGTGATGCGAACATCGGATAACCGGTGCGAAAACAGCATTTATTCGAAAATGGCGCTCATGGTACAAATTCTGTTTCATCGCTTCAGTTGCCAAACACAACCCAAATATATACAAGATGCATTTATTCAGGTAGCAGTAGTAGAACAGCTCAATAAATTTTTTCGTGCTGTAGTCATATACCATCTCTACACGATGCCATTTTTACCTGCCATTTTTATGAATTCTCTTTTGAAATTGCAGCGTAAATCTGCGTGCCTTTACACGTTGCCATCTAATGATATTAGTGCTTGCCATTTTTTCTAACATTTCTCTTTAGTGAGTGTTCTTGTGTGTGTTGTTCATTTTTGTAAGCGGTCAAATTTTGTTCTACATAAGTTTAAAAATTTTGTTTTTCGAAGGAAGAAATGATATTTGTCTTTATTATTTTTAATTAAATTTTGTCTTTTTTTTTAATTCTGCTAAATTATTTCACGTAACCTCTAACAAGGTAACACAACGCACGAAAACTAGAATGAAAGAAACAATAACATCAAATCTAAAAATTATAACAAATGCGGAAAGAGCACAAAGAGAATTGCAATAAAATTTCATGAAACCCGATGCGGAGGCACTTCGTGCCATTTTTCCTCCCTTCTAGCTTCTCTACGCCCCTTATCCATAAACGCAAATTGCATGGTTAAAAAAATGGCATCGTGTAAAGGCTGTGATAGAATAGAGAAGCAATTTTGATCATCTGATTCATGGTAGAATTTTCTATTAGATATTTGCATTAGTTTCCACGTGCAAACTTTTGTTTGCAAACTTTTTTGTTTTTCTTTTGGAGTTTGCGATCGCTTTTCCACGTGCAACCTTTTGTTTGCAAACTCTTGCGAATGAAAATACAAAATAAAGAAAGAAACGTCAAAAAAATTGTTTACATTTCAAAGTCTATGTAAACAGTGTGAAAATAATTTAATAAAAGCGGTGTAAAAATGGACAAGGAGGGCAAAAATAATTTAATAAAAGACGTTTTAGGCTGTACAAAAGCCGCTTTTGATATGGACTCAGACGATAGTGAAAACAAATCACAAATCAAATTATTTGTCAGAAAACTCGACATAAACAACGAATGCGTTAAAAACGAAATGTCAAAAACATTTGTTTCAACGAAGAGAGCAAAGCAGAGTTTGCGTGAATGACAAACACGTACCGAAACTTTTTTGTTTCTCTTCCTCTCACCTCTCTCGCTACAAACTCAAGAGTTTGCAAACAAAAGTTTGCACGTGGAAAAGGGGACTTAGCAATTCCGTGGTTAAGCCCGGTATTCAGTTTTTATGAAATTTTCGTTGCCATAAAAAGTACGTGTATAAAATGTAGCGAAAATTTGATGAATTTCGCTCACTTTTCATTTGGTTGGTACTCAGCTCTTTGCGAAAATTTCGTAGGCAAGATCAAGTACAGGGTTATTACGCCGAACTTCTTTCATACGAAAACAATTGTTTGATAATTGTTTGGGACCGGAATTTTGACATCTCGATTATACCACAAGAGTTAAAAATAAATTGGAGTGCAAAGATACATTATACAACTCTTTGTAACAAAAATTTTCCGTCTAGAGATAAATGACAACATTTCTTACGAAAATTTCGCAAGAACTGAATACGGGGCCTTAAGCTGTCAAAATTAGCTGAATAATAAAAAACACCATGAACACAAAATGTGTGTTATATTTAACGAAAACACGCCTATTGTCTTGTTGAAACTTTTCTACTAACACGGGGGTTACACGGTCAATTTTTGCCTTTCAAGTTTCAATACATTCACACTTTTTTACTAACCACTCACACTTTTAAAAATTGAAAGGAACTTGCTTTCAATTTCTCTTTCAAGTCGTGTTTCAATTTTCTTTCAAGATTACATTTGTTATGAACAGTTTCTCGTTTTCCTTCTTACAAATATTCTGCCGTCATAACTTTTTGATTTCTATTTTTACAAATATTAAAATATTATAAATAATTAAAAATGTTTGTGAGTAGAGGTAATAAATATAATGATGTGTTGCGATTCATAAAGCTGTACAGAAGCCATGAAGTTTTATGGAACATGAATATTGCTATCAATTCACATGAATTTTGACAAGCAGTATGTGTACAAAACTTGAAACAAAAACTTGAAAGTGTGGCTGCAGCGTAATCCATCTAACTGGTATGTATGTAAAAAGTATGAAATAATCAGTGTTGCCAATTTGGCGGATTTTCCGCTAAATCTAGCGGATTTTTAATGACCATCGCGGGGAAAAATGTGTTTTAGCGGCTAGCGGAAGTTTTAGCGGGGTTTTCTGCGTTTGGAGGTAAAAAAATTCAATTCAAAATGTTATTTTACCCAATTTCGTTGTATGATCGAAGACGATCTAGAATTAGACGACCAGAAGTTGTGCGCAATCTGGCAACCCTGGTAATAGAGAACCGAAAAGTGCTAGAAATTCACTTAGAGGTATTTCTCTCACGCGTCATATATTGAGTATTTTATACTTTTTGCATTGTTTGTTGGCATTTGAGTGAAGAGAAATTTTGAATGTCTACTTGTACATCGTTTTTGGTCTGATAGCTCAGCACTGGAATTTTTTTTCTTGATTTCGTAGCAAAATTATATTTGACTGAAAGTCAAGGCGCATTGACGAGGTTCTGTAACTACGACTACATACACACCAAGCCACATAAAATAGGCATTTTGTTTTCTCTAGTATTTTTTCACAATAAAATGCAGCACAAATATACACCAAGCATAAAAGTAAAAAATTAAGTACAAAAACAAAATATATTTGAATTTGTGAAACAAGAAATAGCTAAGAAATGCAAACAAAATGTGTAGACTGTTTTAGTGGTACCACCTTTTCAATTCTACTTGATTGAATTGGTTTCATGCATAGTGTGAAGTAAAACAGCGCTGCATAAAGCAAATTAGGTATTTTTTTGTTGATTCTCAGACAGCCGAAAAAAAATATCGGATTTTCTTGAGTCTGCTTAAAATCAAGAAAATCGATGCCAGTGCGAATGCCGTATGATCATTATACCCCTGTGTAATTTTACCCAATTTCATGGTATGATATCAGCGGCAAAAATGGCAACAATTTGTTATTATTCAATGTATAATGGGTGAAAATTGTATTCATTTAATAGTGTAGTTTAATTGAGTGCATACTGCCGTTTTATTATTTTATAGGAAAAAATATTTGTCGTTTGTTTAAATTAAATGGTTTATATAAAATTTTTGTAATTACTTTGTTATAAACGATTACATTATAACAATAAACTTCCACGATCCCCGAAGGAAGTGTAAATGCACCATCTATATTGTCACTGTTGTAGACTCCAACCACAACCATTGCCAACCTGACCAACCGTCCCGCTTTTTGGTGTCCCCTCTCGACTTAAATCCAACTTAAATATATGGTTATACACAAAATAGAATGCTTTATTTTATATATTTAGACTTATTTCAGCTTACTATATATATTTTTATTAAAAAAATTTAAAATGTTATTACTAAAATTTTGTCATTACTTTGGTAAAATGAAGAGGTCGAACGAGTTTTCAGTCAACTAAATATTGTTAAAACTAAGTTACGAATCAGATTAACAACAAATACTGTAAATGCTGTGCTTAATGTCAGGTAAGTTTTTAAATTAACATACATACGTCTATTTTCAACAATATTTTTCTCGTTTTTTAAATTTCAGATATGTTATAACAAATGTTGTTACGAGTATGAAGTTCCAACATCATTACTTAAAAATGTCGGAGCACTTGCCGTATATACCAGTGAAACAGCGGAAGACTGGTCGTACAATTTCAACTAAATAGTTTACTCTATGGATATTAAAATGCAAGCAACTGAAAACTAATTCCTTTCTAAAAGCTAGTTTCGTCATACATTTTAAAACCAATTTTAAGCTCTTTACACTATACGTATATGTATTTATACATATACATATGTATATTGCTTTTAAGGAAAAATAAATAAAATTCGTATGTGTTTCGTAAAAAAATGCGTTTTATTTTGATATTCTTATAATTTAGCGGATTTTTGAAAAATTTTCCAGCTAAATAAAATTTTTAGCAAAAACGATGTACAAGTAGACAGTAAAATTTTTTCTCTTCACTCAAATGCCAACAAACAAAACGAGTGAAACCCTCGTACTTCTCTACTCTCTCTCTCTTACTCTCTTCATTGAATATTACAATACTCGAGCAGCTTTTCGATAGTTTTATTGTATATAACTATACAAATTCCAACCAGTTTTTCTCTTATGTCAAAGTGTGTTTAAGTTTTTCTCTTATGTCAAAGTGTGTTTACATTTGTTTGTCAGCAACCACCGTTCGCCAGCAACTGCTGTTTTTGAAATATTTCTCTGCAAAAATTTCATAGAAACGTTTTAAATTTCACACTTAAACACTTTCAATATATCAAATAACACTCAATCATTTTCTAAAAGGCACTTTTTCCGAATTTGTTTACATTTTCATCATTTTTCTATCAGCTGACTTGACACAACACAGGCACTGAGCAACAACAAAATACCTGTTGTTTTTGGCTTGTTGTATTTGTTGTCGTACTGCATCTACCATTATATTTCTACCATGGAAATGCCTTTTAGTGAATCGCGTCGACTTTTTGGTTCTCCACTACGAGGGTTGCCAAATTGCGCACTTTTTTCTTCTCTAGTGAAGTTAAAATAATTGAGTATAAACATTTCTATTCTATGGTTACTCTATGGTAGTAGTTCACAACCATCAAATTCATTTGAATTTTGTTTTTGTACTTTTTTATTTACTTGGATGTTTTAGCGCGTTTCCATTTGTCGATAAACTAGCTTTCCTGCTGACTTTCGCAAAACACATGCTTTGCTACTTGTTCAAAATAAAAAACAAATGGTTTTCTATTACATCCCATGACGGAAACGGGGAGAGCTTCTCACAACCTGTGAGCTGTGCGCTGTGTAGTTTTATTCTCACTGATTGGGACCTACAGTTTTACACCGGTTCCGTACAGTATTTGTGAGAAGCATTTTCATGGCTAAATACTCGATAGTGTCGCCGTCACTATGCGAGGTGACCGCCGTCGAAAGAAATTTTAAGGTGGTCAGAGCAGGGATCGAACCCAGGATCTCAAGTACAAGAGGCGCGCACACTACCCATTGCAACGCCGACGGTCACTTGTTCACCCATACATTTTTCATGATAGCACTGCATCTCAAAATTGTTCAAAACTTGTTTGAAAGTATTTTCTTCGATGAAGTGAAGAAAAAATATTTATTTCTTGCCTCACTTTCAGGGTGTTAAGAATTTGAAGTTGTTTCCTTAACGACGGAGTCTTGAAAATAAAATTCGCTATCAAGTTGCTTGCATTCAAATGAACTTCGATAAACAGTATGTGTGACCACAGACGAATTTAGTGTAGACAAATTAAGCCTCCCAATAAATTAAACGTCGTAGGTATGGTTGCAAGTGAACATTGGATGGTGGAAAGCATGGGTTCAATAATACCAGATAGAGCCAAAAGTACACAACGTCCAACAAAGGAACAACAACCGCATTTCGTGTTTTTGCGGTAAAATAGTTGTGTTAAATACAATACAAATGTATACCAGCGATAAAAGTCAACAAAAAAGTGCAAAATACATTTAAATTTCACAGTTCTATACAAAAAAGAAATGAAAAAGTTATGTCAACAGTTCTTATACCTACAACTGCTCCAGGTTAATATTGCAACTGTTACTGTATAGTCCTTGATATGGCAACCCTACAACCTTCGATCTCCTTTTTATTCTTTTCATTCCTTCTTGATCTTTGAAACACATTATACAGAAGGTAAAGCCCAAAAATTGTATTCATAATCGAAAAATTCCTCTGTTAAGAGTTCTCTAACATCGCCATTTTTGTTGAACGTTTAACCCTTCTTTAAGGCCATTTTATACGCATTAATGCACAAATGAAACTATTTTTTTACATTTCACGCGTACCGTTCTTAAATATTTATGCGATATTTACACGTGGAACTATTCTGTGTACATTTGCAGCGTTTATAGTGTCACATTATCCTGCTAAGCAACCAAATAGTTTCGTTCCAATTTGTATCATTTTTAACCAAAATGAAATTTTGTTTACATAGTGATGTATATAAAATCAAAACATTGAAACTACATCCTATTATCCGGTTTTATATTCGACTACCCAAAACTGAAATCCAATTCAATATGATTTTTTGACACTTCTTCCAAATTTATTAATTTAGCAAAATATTAATTGATCTTTTATTGAATAGTTCTTTCCATAAATGTTTAAAATTTTGCAAAAATGCATTGACGCATTTAAATAAAAAAAAAAATCCGTCTATCGGTTAATGTTCATCATGTTTTTACATCACAAGCACTGTGAGATTACATAAAACAGGGTTGTCAGTCAATTTTCTGTTCCCTAGTTAAAATACTCATTATGAATACGGTTCTAATAAAACCTTCGCCAAATCTTAAAGCTGTCAATAACTGATGACTGCTTTAGAGGTAATTTAATGATTTTTTATGAATAAGGCCGTAAGGCTGTTTTTTATACCATTAAGCTACCGCCACTTACGGCTTTCCAAATAAAACGATCCACACTTAATATTACGTAATGTGGCAACAATTGCTGTAATGGGTGAAAAAAATGCGATACGGCAACACGTTTGTACCAAGTGCCAACAAATACATGATAGCAGCAAATGTTGTTGTTGTTGTAAGCAGCAACAACAGACATTTTAATTTCGTTCATTTGTCAAACTCTACACAAATATATACCAACAATACAAGAATGCAAAAAAGTATGAAAACAAAATACAATGATTTTAACAAGTGAAACGAAAAATGACATGGAAAAAATTTAATCACATGATTAAACGACTATAACTGATAGATAACTTTACCATGATCAATACGTTTAACATTTACGGCTCGATGTTGTGAACAATTTAATTCCAATTTTGTTTTCAATCGGAAATAAAAATCTATCCTTCAAATTTAGAGATATAAAAGTACACGTAGTCTTCCATTAAATAAAATAATTTTAATGAACTTAAAATGTGTAAGCCATTTTGAAAATTTCTGCTTTTGAATCTATCCTTGGTAACATTTTCATTCGCAAAAAATGATAATAAAATTTATCTAACATACTTTTTTGTTGCAATTTCTTGAAATTTAACATGTGACAACATTGTCATTGCTCAAGTCGGAATTTAAGTGGGAAATTGAAATGCGACTTAATATCGCTTTGCTGTCCCGTACAAATTAAGCTATAATTAACTTTAGCGGGGTAAAAAAAACACCCTTATTATATGTATATTAAGTGGCATTTCAATTTCCCACTTAAATTCCGACTTGAGCAATGACAATGTAGCCACATGTTCAATTTCAAGAAATGACATCAAAAAGTTATCTTAGATAAATTTTGTTGTCATTTCTCGCGAATAAAAATGTTATCAAGGAGAGACCCAAAGGCCGAAATTTGCAAAATGGCTTACACATTTTAAGTTCATTAAAATTATTTCATTTAATGGAAGACTACGTATACTTTTATATCTCTAAATTAGAAGGATAGTTTTTTATTTCCGATTCAAAACAAAATTGGAATTAAATTGTTCACAACAACGCACGGTAAATGTTATACATATTAATATAAATATCATAAACAGGTGATGATATTTTTTCCATGTCATTTTTCGTTTCACTTGTCAAAATCATATGTATTTTGGTTTTACACTTTTTTGTATTGTTGGTATATATTTGTGTAGAGTCTGACAACTGAAACGAATGAACGAAAATAAAATGTATGTTGTTGCTGCTTACAACTACAACATCTGCTGCCACCATGTATTTGTTGGCACTGGCTACAAACGTGTTTCCGTATCGGATTTATTTTTCACCCATTACAGCAAATCGTCACCTTATTCTTAGGAAAAAAGACAAAGAAAGTTTAAGTTAGGTTTTCTAAAATTCTGCGGGATAAATATTTTTTTTTTTATTTATTGCGGCATATATTTTCAATAAAAGTATACATTTTCGTAACTTTTAATATAATAAATCAAAAGTTATTACAATTTTTAAAATTTGCAATGTTTTTTTTCAATTTAACTGTTTATGCCGCATATCTATCTATACGTTTTTCTGTTAAAGTTGAATTTAGGTGAAACTCGCCGATCGGGTCCAAATATTTACCATAGATAGAAATTCGTATTGGGATTCCAAAACTATTTTTATTTTGTCATCGGTTGGACCTATTTCGGGAGTTATTTCGGTTCAATATGGACTAGCCTATATCTCCGCCATTTATAATCCAATTTGGACAGTATGTATACCATTGGAATGTTAATTGAAATACCATTTATGTGCGCCAAACCAATTTTTTTCTTAGTACTGTTTTTGTTTTGTCTACGTTCGTTGTTATGATAATGTAGCAAACCAATAATGAACTATATTTTTTTCACTTTTGTATTAACCATTTGATGTATAAGCCAAACAGAGGCGTTCGCAGCAAAACAATATTCATTAAATGTTAAAATTGCGGATATAGAGCAAAGTCCATGTTGGATATCTCAAGTATAAATCGAGATATCGTGAAACGAGTTTCTGAATTAGAAGGAGGACAATTATATTATATGTAATCCATTCCTAACTCATTTTTTTCCAAAATGGTCGGTGGGTAAAACCAATAATGAGGTGACGAAATGTTGCCACATTCCGTAGTAGTAAGTGTGGATCGTTTTATTTGGAAAGCCGTAAGTGGTGATAGCTTAATGGAAGTGGAAAATGATCTTTGATCAACAATCAAACACAATTTAAACTCTAAATGAATTTTTTAGGTTAATAGTTGATTACTGCTTAAACAGCCAAAGTTGAGCATTTAAACTATGATTTTGACAGAAAGAAGAAGAACAACAAACACAAAGCTTCTTTAATTACACTATGCATCATTTTGCAACCTAAACCTTTTGATACGCTTGAGACTCAAACAACTGATAGTTAAGCATACCATCCATTGACGAATCCAACCGGCGAACACATTCGATTCGCCGGAATGCTCGTCGTTAGTGGGGGTGTTCGCGTTGTTCGCCGTTTTGATCGCCAAAAATTGAAATGATTCAATCTTCTCTGTGTTCGCCGAGACGATTCGCAATTTGGTTCGGCGAACAATTCGCCGTTTAGATTCGTCAATGGATGGCATGCTTTACTGGTGAGTGAAGAAAAACCCTAGTTGGGTTTGGTCTGATTGACTAAAGTTTTTTTTTTAATTGGCGTTTGAAGTTTTAGGCTTAGAAATTAACTTTTGATAAAGAGAACACTTTTTGTAATACGTACATCTCAAAAACTATTCACATATTTTTTATTGGATTGTCACAGAAGGAAGCCTATACCTTACCATAACTCGACAAGATTCACAAGAATACCTTCGGCTATGTCTACTTGCTGCTCATTATGTAATGTTTTGATACACTGCTTATTTTTTAGTACACATTTGAGGACCTTTATGTACTTTTTTGGTGTAGTTCACGCACTAATTACTACACTTAAAGTAATTTTTGGTGAATTTGATGGTACAATTGATGAAACTTACTTACTTTTGGTAAATTTTGTGTAGTTTTTGTAAAATTTCGACTATATTGATGTACTTTCTGGATTTTATGAACTTTATGGAGCTTGATATGTACTTTGTGGTAAATTTTATGTACTTTTAGGTACATATAAATGATGAGTGTAGTTTTTGGTACATTTTTTTACAATAAATAGCACACCGATCCACATACATTACTTCACTCCATTTTCTCTTACCTCTCTACAGTATAGCGTTTTACGTCTCGTTTCCGGTACGCTAGTTGCTCCCAAGCACGTTTGACACGTAAAAGAGCACGCGGTTTGCTCGGGGACGCCTTTCCTTTTTATTTTATTATTTGTGTGTGCCCTCGAGTCGTCTATGTTGGCTTTGTTTTCACATCTGATAACTACCGAGTAGCTGCGCGTTTACGATGTTTGTATTATTTTTAAATAATGTTTTACCCCAATATAGCATTAAATCGCCAGTGCTATAAATCATAATATTAATCTTATATTCACTATAAGTTTTAATCTAACGTAAATAAATAAAAAATAAAAAAGCAAGTGGTTACTTACATACATATATGTTACGCTTAAACATCGATATGTCAAACGAAATTAAAATTGTTCTGGGTTTGGCGGGTTGAAACAAATTTGAAATTGAGCAGTCAGTGGAGACATGGCATAACCAAAATTGATAATTGATAACAAAATTTTTAGTTATTCGGTTTTATATACATACATACATACATCTGATAAATTATGAAATCACAGAAAAGGTAATATCGTCGCATAATATTAACTTCATGTGTACAAAATAAAGTTTATTTGGCTTTTACCAAATATAGGTCCCCTCGCGAAAATAAAGAAATAAAGAGCTTTGATGGGAGGAGATAGAACACACGATTTTAAGCACAAAATGTAAAATATCCATATTTTCCTATTGGGGAAAATCCTATTTTAGGAGTTATGTGCTTCCAAAGTTCGTATATATGAGGGGTTACTACACAGAAAAAATAAGCATCGGTAATATTGCCAAGTTTGGGTTTGGTGATTTTTTTGTATGAAGACAAGAAATGGTGGTATTATTGCCTAAATCAAAAGCGTAAAACATAATATCAACAGGAATGATGAATTTGCATATGAATGTTGGCAAATTCCCTATTTCTTATTTGAATGTCAAGATCTGTGATTAGGCAGCAACATTCAGACTAGACACCGTGCGTTGGAGCGAGACGAATATAAACCTCAAAGAATTTGTATTACTACTGTGTCGCTAATGTAATGTAATGTATGTATGTAACCATTAATTTGTGAAAAGAAAAACAAAACAAAAGTTTCTAACCGTCCGTTTTATTAAATATCTTAAAAACAAGTGTGAATTTAGAAATTTCATAAAGAAATGTAAGTGAAAATGTAATCTGCATGTGTTTTTAGTAAAGAATAAATTTATTGTAGAACTATTGTAAAGAGAAAAGTGAGTTGTGTTGCTTGTGTCTCTTATATATTGATCAATGAAAAGGTCTCGAACATGTTTTAATAAGCAACAGGAAAATGTACATCGCTTAGCCATTTGAAGAATAGAATGTGTATCTTTTATAGAAACGAACAAATTTGATACTCAAGAGTTTGATACTTTTACCTAATCGTTAAAAAGTGCTACTGCATTTGAGCAGGCTGGTAATTGGTGATTATAATATTATCATTTATTTAACTGTTACTATTGTAAGCAACAAAGCAATAAATACTTCTTTAATTAAAAACATAATTTGTTTCCGTAAATATGAAAAAATGGGCTCAACATTTGGTAACATTGCACATTGAAACTAATCCAATTCACCTACAATAAATTCTGTACATGCCCTTTTTGCATTGTGTAAATCTACAAATATGCAAGGCAAATTTTCATATTGTTGGTGAACGTAAAATTGTCAACGTTTACTGGTAATATTGCCCAATTACATAGCTGACCCTATGTTGCCTAGTACATTGGCTGAGATCAGACCATGAATTTAGGTAATATTACACTAGGTTTTTTTCTGTGTATATACTTATGGACATTGGACTGTCCTTGGAGGTGGAAAGTTTCTGATAGGCATTCACTTGGGAGTGGCCAGAAATGATTCCTTCATTTCGGCAGACCAAGCAGCTCACTACTTCCACGCAGTATGTCCTGGGCAATGGCTTATCGGAAACCTCCGTTAGCTAGCTAAAGTGATAAGGCGAAACGAATGGGCAACCTGAGTGGTAATGCGATCGCTGATGCGTCTCGGGATTATTAGGTGACCCTGTCACTGAAGCTCTTCGGAGTAGTGTACATATTCTTCTGTCCTTTGAAGGCGGATGAGCCAACACCCCTGGCCAACGGCGGATCAAAATTGAAGAAACCAAAATTCAGTTTCGACACACTGCATTCTGGTCAGCGTCTGATCCATAATGGGTGGCTGGAACATGATCATCCTGGCAGTAGGTAGAATGCATACCACGGTGGGCTGGGTTTGCCTCCCGCCACCGTTATATTGACAATCAAAATACACAGGGAAACTAATGAACAAGGAAACTCCCCAACTATTGACGACCCTCGCAAACTTTATGGGGACCACGATTTAAGGATATGTAGCTGGAATGTGCGAACGCTATACAGGACTGGTGCCACTTTCCAACTGGCGGATGTCGTCGGAGAATATGAAGCTGACATCCCAGCGATCCAGGAAATGCGATGGATAGGATATGGTAGCACCAGAAAGAAAAACTTCGATATTTACTACAGCTTCCATGAGCGAAAGCACGAATTTTGGTGGGGATTTATAGTTGGCAAGAGACTGCGATACCTAGTTTCAAGGTTCAACCCAGTGAGTGACCGCATAGCCACAATTCGCATCAAAGCGAAATATTTCAACATCTCGTTAATTTGTGTGCACGCACCGACAGAGGATAAAGATGATGAGGTCAAAGAAACATATTATGAGCGCCTGGAGGAAGTATATGAAGGCTGCCCTGACCACGACATTAAGATTATTCTAGGCGATTTTAATGCCAAGCATAAGGACATACATAAGGCGACCTGACTATCTCCTGATCAGCGGACGAAGAACCAGATTGATCACGTGGTAATAGATGGCAGGCACTCTTCTAGTGTAATGGATGTACGTGTGATTCGAGGTACCAATATCGACTCGGATCATTACCTGGTGGCTGCGAAAGTTCGCACACGACTGAGCAGGACGAAAAACGTACGAAGCCGAACACAGGAAAACCTGGATACTGACAAGCTACACATACCGGAGATATCAATGTCCTATCGACATAAGCTCTCTCTCCTACTAGAGCAGAATACCCCCCTCCCGAAGACCCAGATACGCAGTGGAAGCACATCTCCCATTCTTTGGAAACCGCTGCAAGGACTGAACTTGGCAATCAAAAACCGCAGAAGGATAAGCCATGGTACGACGAAGAATGTCGCATTGCAACTGATGAAAATACGTTGCACGTATGGCGAAACAGTCAGTTACAATGCGTACTGCGAGTGAGCGGTACAAGAGGCTAAGAAGGGAGGAAAAACAACTATTTAGGCGGAAAAAATGGCAGTGGGAGCAGAGAGAGAGTGAAAAAACCGAAATGTGCAGGATGAATGGTGAATCCCGAAAGATTTTCCAGAGGGTAAGAACATCAAATAACGGGCCTAATAATGAGCTACCATCCTGCAAGGACGAAAAGAGGAATCTGGTGACTGAGAAGCAATGTGTGCTCAAAATGTAGAGAGACCACTTTTCAGCACTACTCCACTCAGATTCTTCCACTGAAGATCAGGAGTTAATGATAGTGGAAGATAGTGTAGTGTAGTCTATACATACCACCTTTTTGTCGATTGCTAAGCTGCTTTCGATAGCCCCATACGGGGAAAACTCCGGCAAAACTGATCCGCCTCTGTAGAATGACGGTGACCAACACCAAATCAGCAGTGAAAGTGGGGAAAGACCTCACTGTACCATTCTGTACCAAGCGAGGACTTAGACAAGGCGACACACTTTCGTGAAATCTCTTCAACATCTTAATGGAGGTAATAATGAGAAAGGCAGCGGTAAATACGAACAAGACTATTAACACGAAAAGCCATATGTTGCTGTCGTATGCTGACGACATATACATCATTAGGCGAAATTTGCGACAGGTTACTGCAGTATTTTCAAGAATCGAAAAGGAATCAGCGAAGGTGTATCTTGCTGTTAACGAGGGCAAGACGAGGCACTTGAGCGTTGACAACCGATTTAATTTGTTAGTGGTAGATGAATTTGTCTACCTTGGATAAGCCGTGAACAAGGTCAACAACGTCAGCCTGGAGATAGATTGGAGAATTGTACTTGCAAATAGATGGTATTTTGGGCTCAGCAAGCAGTTTAGGAACAAAGCCCTCTCTCGACGGACAAAAGTCCAGCTATATCAGACTCTCATTTTACCTGTCTTGAGATATGGCTCCGAAACTTGGGTCATATCGCAAGCGGATGAAAAACACCTGGGAGTTTTCGAGAGCAAAATTCTCCGTAAAATATATGGTCCTGTTAGGGAAAACGGCGTGTACCGACGTCGCGGGAATGCAGAGCTATATAATCTCTATTCTAACGTGGACATAGCTAGACGAATCAAAGTGGGCCAATTGCGTTCGCTAGGCCATGTTATGAGAATGGATGAAAGGTTTTTTATAACGCACCCGATGGAAGCAGGAAAAGAGGACGGTCAAGACTCCGCTGGAAAGACCAGGCAGAATAATCCCTCCATATCCTTGGTGTTATCGAGGATAGAGCCAGTTGGAGGAATATGTTGAAATTTGTTTAATTTGTTTGTTTGATTAATATGTGTAAGACGTCTGACCTCATGAGGTTGAAAATAGTCAATAAAAGTAAGTATATACTTATTATTATTAATATATTTATATACATATCTCCTGTTCAAATTTTATGGTGTTCAACTCCAAGGTGCTGTGGAGTTTGGAAAAAGTGTGAAAAGACAGTTGAACGAAGCCACCATCGAATGAAGCAGAAGATTTATTACAAACAAATTGTAAATAAGTATTTTTGTTGCCGCCGACACTATTTAATTTCGATTAATTTCAAGAACGGTCAAGACTCCGCTGGAAAGACCAGGCAGAATAATCCCTCCATATCCTTGGTGTTATCGAGGATAGAGCCAGTTGGAGGAATATGTTGAAATTTGTTTAATTTGTTTGTTTGATTAATATGTGTAAGACGTCTGACCTCATGAGGTTGAAAATAGTCAATAAAAGTAAGTATATACTTATTATTATTAATATATTTATATACATATCTCCTGTTCAAATTTTATGGTGTTCAACTCCAAGGTGCTGTGGAGTTTGGAAAAAGTGTGAAAAGACAGTTGAACGAAGCCACCATCGAATGAAGCAGAAGATTTATTACAAACAAATTGTAAATAAGTATTTTTGTTGCCGCCGACACTATTTAATTTCGATTAATTTAATCAACATAAATATTTAATTTGCTTTTGCTTCAATTGTATTTCAATTTCAGTACCTATTTATCTGCACAGTACTGTATGTTACAATTTACCTATTTACCAAATCCTAACTCGTTTATGTAGTCATTACTCCCTTGTTGTGATCATTGCTTATTCGCTATTCCTTCGTTGCCCTTTTGTTTGTTTACCAAATCCGTCATGTGTACATACATTCATGTGTACATACATACATGTGTCCATACATACATGTATGTATGTAAGTACGTAGCCCTTTGATACGTTGCTAACTAACGGCAGTGACTTCTTTTCTGTACAAAACAAGAACCTAAGACGGGCAACGAAGGAAAGACTAACATCAGTTCAATTTTAAGTGCGAAAGCGGAAAATTGTTTTTAAGCGCTACGCGATAAAGCGAGTTTATTCAATAAACAAAATTAAAGCGACTCGGAAAAATTTTTTGTTTTCTTTCGCGAACTCAACATTCTTAAAAACAATTTATCGAGAATCAAAAAGATTCTTAAAAACAATTTCGGTGAGAATCTAAAAGATTCTGAAAAACGATTTACGCGAGTTTCTGTAAAATAATTTACGCGAGTCTCGAAAATTATTGTTCGTGTCTATATTAAATAAATTTTAATCGTGTTTCCGGAAGAAAAAAAAAGTATTCGGACAAAATAATGTCAGAAACCGATTTTAATTGCAAAAAATGCGATTTAAAAGACACTGAACGTATGGTGCAATGTGATCAGTGCGACAAATGGTATCATTTTGAGTGTGCTGGAGTAAATAGCGACGTAGCGAATGTAAGCTGGTGTTGCCCGTGTGGACGTGATCAACCCGTTGCTCTGAAAAATACATCCACCGTGCCTCAACATATGTCGCGCATCAATAGCACCGCCGAATTTTCTGCAGGAACGCAAGGTTCTTCATCCCCAGAGATACAAGTGACCGCGGAAATTCCAGTAGAAGATGTTGGACCACAATTAATTTTGTCTTCTGGTCATAGAAGAGTTGCATATAAAGATGCATCTAACCGCAGTTTTAGTAATTATGGCGGCGCCGATATTGTGACTCCAGCGGCAACAACAATGTCCCAAACAACAGTAATTCAGCCGACAAGAACAACAACGACGCTTCCAACTGCAACAGATACTGCGCAAAACATGCCGCGCCATTTTGTGAACAGTGGCCCGAACTCGTCTCCGCGCAACATTTCGTCGCAAACGCAATTACAACTTCAAATGTTAGAAGAAGAAAAAGAACTTCAACTCCAATATTTAGAGAGGAAATATAAAATCCTTTCTCAAGGCGATGTGGCTCAGACTGGGCGTTCTTTTTCAACAACCTTTTCATCGTTACAGCCTACATCACAAATAGCTGCAAGGCAAGTAATTCCGAAAGAGTTGCCCAATTTCGACGGAAACCCAGAAGACTGGCCCCTATTCATTAGCAATTACAAAAATAGCACTGAATTAGCGGGTTACACTGATGGGGAAAATTTAATGCGCTTACAGTCGTGTCTACGTGGTCGTGCTAAAGAGTTAGTGAGGAGTAAATTAATGCTGCCGTCGATGGTCAACGAAATAATTGAAACTTTTGAAATGTGTTTCGGCCGACCTGAGCATATTTTAAACAACATGATAGAGAAAGCGACCAGATTTCCACCGCTAAAAGACAGACTCGATTCATTAATAGAATATGCCCTCAGTGTGCGAAACATGTGCTCAACGATGGAGGCCTGCGATATGGTGGCTCATATAAATAACCCCATGCTGGTGATGACTTTGGTCGAAAAGCTGCCAAATAATCATAAGTTAAGCTGGGCTATGCATAAAAAAGATGAAAAGGCTCCAATAGTGAAGGTGTTTAGTGATTGGATTTATGCATTAGCAGCCGCAGCCAGCCAAGTCGTGTCCCCTGTAACCAGTAAGAAAGGAGCTTCTGTGAACACTCATCAAAAAAGTGGCTCAAATAGACCGCTTTGTGGTTTGTGTGAAAGTGAGGCTCATAAAATCCAGAACTGTGGTGAGTTTCAATCAATGAATTTGGACGCCAAGTGGAAGGTGGTTAAAGAAAAGAAATTGTGTCGACAGTGCTTGAATCTGCATCGTCGAAAGTGTTCGTCTAAAAAGCAGTGCGATATCAGTGGCTGTACAGCTAAGCATCATCCGTTACTACACAAATATACAGCAAATACCAGTCCAAGTACAAGGGCAGTATCAACGCAGTGGAAGTGTAAACGCACATAATAATGCTGACCAAGAAAAGCCGTGTTTTAGAATTTTGCCGATTCGTGTTTTCTTCAATGGTGGTTCAGTGAAAACATTTGCCTTTCTAGACGAGGGCTCTTCAGTGACACTAATGGAGCAAAAGTTCTTCAACAAGCTGGGTTTAAGCGGAAACAAGGAGCCCCTAGAACTACGCTGGATAGGTGACGCAACAAGAACAGAAGAAGAATCGGTGAAACTTAATTTGGAAGTGTCAGGTGTACAAAGTCAATCCAGATTTGAACTCCACGATGTGCGTACCGTGAATAACCTTGGTCTGCCCACACAAACGATTAATTTCGAGCACATCGTCGAAGAAAACCCACATCTGAAAGGACTGCCCATCGAATCTTTCACGAATGCCAAGCCGATGATTTTAATTGGACTCAACAATTGGAGAGTGGCCGTCCCTACGAAGATTCGAGAAGGTGATCGCTATCAACTTATTGCAACAAAAACTCGTCTAGGGTGGACACTTCAAGGCAGTAGCTCCGACTCGGTATCCTCAGCATCATTAAATGTTCACACATGTGGGTGTGAAAATCGTTACACTACTTTACACGATGAAGTGAAGCAATATTTCGCCCTAGAAGTGGCCCAGGAGAAGAATATTTTATCATCGGAAAACCAAAAGGCAATGCAAATCCTCGAAAATACAGCCACCAAGAAAAACCAACAGTTCGAAGTAAGTTTACTGTGGAAGGATGACGATCCACAATTACCAAACAGTTATGATGTCGCGTGCCATAGATTAAAGTGTCTCCAGAAGAAGTTTAAGAAAGATCCTCAACTAATGCAAACTATGCAGACGGAAATCGACAAACTTCTACTTAAGGGATACGCTAGACGGGTTTTGGACACAGAATTATACTCCTATTCTCGTCGGACATGGTACCTCCCAATTTTCGTGGCCATCAACCCTAACAAACCTGGTAAAGTTCGTCTAGTATGGGATGCAGCAGCTAAGTCCACCGACAAGTCTCTTAACGATTTTCTGCTAAGTGGCCCTGACCTGCTAACATCACTTTTCAACATCTTAATCGAATTTCGCGTGGGGCAAATTGCAGTGTGTGGTGACATAGCCGAAATGTTTCATCGTATCAATGTCAAAGACGAAGATATGCACGCTCAACGATTTCTGTGGTTCGAAAATGCTGATTTAAATCAAATACCAAGTGTATACGTGATGAAGGCTCTTACATTTGGAATAACTTGCGCACCCTGTATCGCTCATTTTGTCAGAAGCAAAAATGCTGAAGAGTTCGCCCAAAAATATCCTCGCGCCGTTAAAGCTATTCAAAACTACCACTATATGGACGACTTCATTGACATCGTGGACACCGAAGAAGAGGCATTGGAACTAGCAATGCAAGTTAAAAATATTCATGCTGACGGTGGTTTTCACATGAGAAACTGGGCCTCTAATTCGGACTTCGTAAGGCGATCACTGTGTGGCAACAGCCAAGTCACAGAAAACTCATTTGGAGCTGTTGAAAAGGTCCTTGGTATGTATTGGAAATCAAGTAACGACGTTTTTCAGTACAATTCTAGATTTACGAGACTTCGAAGAGATGTGTTTCAGCGAATGTGGTCCCAACGAAGAGAGAAGTCCTACAAGTTTTGATGTCAATTTTCGACCCCCTTGGTTTCGTCTCTCACTGCATCATCGATCTTAAAATATTGCTGCAAGATGTATGGCGATCTGGTATAAAGTGGGACGACGAATTAAACAAAGATCTCCTCTCAAATTGGAGTTTGTGGCTCTTAAAGCTGGCAAATATTACATCAATTTGTATCCCACGGTGTTACTCTAAACTTTTGAGAATAACTTCCAAGGTTCAGCTGCATACTTTCGTTGATGCCGGGGAAAATGCGTATGCTGCCGTTTGTTATTTCCGCATACAATACGATGACGACGTTGATGTCGCCATTGTAGCCGCCAAGTCGAAGGTGACTCCTCTGAAGCCCATATCCATACCTAGGCTCGAGCTGCAAGCTGCGCTGATTGGTACACGTTTGGCGTCGAAAATTCAAAATGCTACACTTCTTCAAGTTGCAGAGTGCTTCTATTGGTCCGACTCCAGAACGGTTCTAAAATGGCTCTCAATGGACCCTAAAAACTTCAAGGCGTTTGTAATGTACCGGGCTGGCGAAATCTTAGAATCAACTAATGTGACTCAATGGAAATGTGTCCCATCCAAATCAAATCCAGCAGATTTTGCAACAAAGGTATCTAAAACTGATGAAAAAATGTGGTTCAGCGGTCCTGAGTTCCTAAGAAGAAACACAAATGAGTGGCCAAAATGTCCCGACTTGGGTGCAGCAACCAATGAAGAGGTACGTAACCATCTTTTATTGGTAAACAAATCAAAATGTTTCACTATGAACATTGAGTATTTTTCATGCTGGAGACGACTTTATAGAGCGCTGTCGCAATTTCTGATATACATGGAGAAATTAAAGTCCGTGGCCCAGAGACGATGCCTGTTGAAGGAAGCCGAATATGATTGCGTCCAAAAAGCCAAAAATACTTTATATAAATATGCGCAAGCGAATACATACTCTGATGAAATTTGCTGTCTCAAAGAAAGTAAACGGATCGCGAAATCGAGCAAATTAATACATTTAAATGTCACCCTCGACAGTAATGGTGTTTTACGTGCTTGTGGTAGAGCCGACATGCTCAGATATAATTCTACCCCATGATCACTATATAACCTTTCTAGTGGTCCGATACTACCACGAAAACTATCATCATTGCATGCACGAAGCAACACTGAGCAAAATTAAATCGATGTTCTACATACCTAAATTGAGAATCCTATACAAGAATATACGAGGGAAGTGTCAGCGATGTAAAAATGAATCAGCAATACCCCGACCACCGCAGATGGCATCGTTACCTCCCGCCAGATTGTCATGTTTCGAACGTCCATTTACTTACGTTGGCATTGACTTTTTTGGACCTCTTTATGCGACAGTTGGCAGACGCAAGGAAAAGAGGTGGGGAGTTATATTTACATGCCTGACCGTTCGTGCCGTTCATATTGAAGTGGCTCATAGTCTTGACACCAGCTCATGTATAATGTGTATACAGAATTTCATCAGTCGTCGTGGCTCTCCGAAGGAAATATACACTGATAATGGCACAAATTTTAAAGCTGTGGCGAAAATTATTCGTGATGAAAAGCAACACCTTGACCTCAAAAAAGTTTCATCGCTAAACGACGATATAAAGTGGCGATTTAACCCTCCAGCAGCTCCGCATATGGGCGGTGCATGGGAACGTTTAATCCGGTCAGTCAAATCCATACTCCACGCAATGTGTCCAGCCTTCAAGTTTAACGACGAGACCTTAAGGTGTGCCCTATACGAAATTGAATTCATAATCAATTCTCGTCCATTGACATTCGTGGCCCTAGACTCAGCTGACGACGATGCCCTAACACCAAATCATTTACTACTTGGTTCTGTAGCTGGACAAAAGCCTTTGTGTGAGTTCGACCACGACCTGCGGCAACGATGGCACCAAACTCAAAAATTTGCCAATCATTTTTGGCGACGATGGGTACAAGAATATGGTCCAACTTTGGTTCGGCGAAGTAAGTGGTTCGACAAAGTATCACCACCATCCGTTGGAGACGTAGTCGTCATAGTGGACGACACCCTTCCCCGCAACATTTGGCCCAAGGGTATTGTGACCGAAGTGTACCCAGCAAAAGATGGACAAGTACGCAGCGTCAAAGTCAGAACGAGTAGCAGTACGTATGAGAGGCCCGTAGCTAAAATAGCAGTATTAGACGTCGGCAATAAGAAGGATGACAGCAAGCTCATAGAACCCTAATTCGCTTACGAGGGAGGGAATGTTGCCGCCGACACTATTTAATTTCGATTAATTTAATCAACATAAATATTTAATTTGCTTTTGCTTCAATTGTATTTCAATTTCAGTACCTATTTATCTGCACAGTACTGTATGTTACAATTTACCTATTTACCAAATCCTAACTCGTTTATGTAGTCATTACTCCCTTGTTGTGATCATTGCTTATTCGCTATTCCTTCGTTTCCCTTTTGTTTGTTTACCAAATCCGTCATGTGTACATACATACATGTGTACATACATACATGTATGTATGTAAGTATGTAGCCCTTTGATACGTTGCTAACTAACGGCAGTGACTTTTTTTCTGTACAAAACAAGAACCTAAGACGGGCAACGAAGGAAAGAGGAACATCAGTTCAATTTTACGTGCGAAAGCGGAAAATTGTTTTTAAGCGCTACGCGATAAAGCGAGTTTATTAAATAAACAAAATTAAAGCGACTCGGAAAAATTTTTTGTTTTCTTTCGCGAACTCAACAATTTTATTGTGGCCAGTTTAATGTTTTTTTTTTGTTTATTAACAGAAAATATTTAATTTTTAATATATTACTTTATTAATTTTGAATCCTTTATTTTTATTCATTCATTCTCATTCTTTCATTCTTAGTCATTCATTGTGTATATTTCATTCATTCATTTATTATACAAAAAGATATTAAAAATAATAAAAAATATACAATAAAATCAATAATAATATCGTCTTTTATTATAAAAGGTATACTCATCACCTTTCACGGATATATCCATCAAATTTGATTAGTCAACTATGATGGATATATCCATCAAGTATGATTGGTCAACTGTGATGGATATATCCATCAACTGTGACTAATACTCATATAATCTTTGATTAGTAAACAGCAGTAGATTGAGCAGCTCAGATAGGCGACCGAATTCAATGACCGTCACGGTTCTTGTAGGGAATAGAAGTAAAAATGTAAAATGTTCTTGTCGACGCTTGGCCGAAACACAGGCGAGTAGGTAACTTAAAATGTGATATTATACCACAAAATACAGATAAATAGGCTGTAAAAATAGATGTTTCAGATAAATTAAAAGGGCGCGAAAACTTTTGCTGTTTAAAAACAATTGTGCTAAAAAGTTACACTAAATTAAAAAAATAGGAAAATATTTTGGAAAATTATGCCAAACCGCACTTGGCATAATCTTTCAAAAAGTAAGTGCCAAAACCATAAATTATGGCATAAATTATGTCAACATGGTAACACTGTTGTACATCGATTTCGTATTCGCTTCTTCATATTTTTTCTTCATAATTTTACCATGCATTTGAGTTAGCGAAAGGACGGAAAACCGAAAGTTTTTTATTAGTTTTTTTGTTTAACATATAGTATATCTTAGAGTCCAAACAGAACCAGACACGTTTCAGACGACGACGGAAAATATCTCTAGCGTCTAAACGAAATGGGAGAGAGAGCATCTGGCGACTTTTTTTCTCTCTGCGTCGTAAATTTTTGCGGCTCTTTTCTGGAATTTGTTTGAAAATAATATTATAGTTGTACAGGAATAAAATTGTTTGTACTGTTTTTAAAAATGTATTCACTTTTATTGTATTGTGTTTAACAATAAATTATTTTTAACCCTTTAATTTTCTTTTGCATTCACATGTACGTACCATCGTATATATGGGTTGGTTTCTCTTATGATTTTCTTGAACATGTGGCAACTTCATTCTCTCAATTGAGAGATTTCGTGAGAGCGCCGCCAAGAAATTAGAAAAGATTCTATTCTAGCGGCGAGTCGTCAGCCGCAGCGGATTTCCGTCACGTTTTTTCCCTGCCATAAGAAACCTATGTAAGCGACCACACACAAAGCAGTGCCAATTTGAAGCTGTAATTAATTTTATGATTTGTCAAAGGGTTATTTAAAAACGACGAAGGGTTACTTTCGTTTACTAAAATAATCGAAATGCTAAAAATTCCGGTCCAAACAATTGTTTTCGTTCGAAATACGTTTAGCGTAACAACCCTGTACTTGATTTTGCCTACGAAACTTTCGCAGAGAGCTGAGTACCAAGCAAACGAAACGTAAGCAGAATTTTCGGTTCACGAATTTTTCGTTATTTTTTATACACGTACTTCTTATGGCAACGAAAATTTCATAAAAACTGAATACTGGACTTTACATCGTCGTTTCCAAGGCTGATCTAGTAGAGGTTGACGCATTAGAACAGCTAATTTTGCGTTCATATGACCCTATCAATCAAATTTAGTGTATTTTGTTATTGTACTTTTTTGTTTACTTTGTTTGGTCGTATGGATTTGTGTTGAATTTGACATTTAGAGTCATAGAACAAAAACAAAATCCCTGTTGTTGGTGCCCACAATTACAACAAATCCTACTGCGTTAACCTCTACTAGATCAACCTGGGCCGTTACCCACCGTTTACACATGCAAGTAAATTGGTGCAAGTTAAGAATACGTATTATCATCGACAAAACATAATGCATCTATTGTATAGAGAAGAAAATTTACTCATGAAATGGAATGCCAACCAAGAAAACGAGTGAAGCGTGTCGCTTCTCTGCTCCCTCTCTTACTCTCTTCGGGGAATATTTCAATACACGAGCAGTTTTCTGATGATGTTATTCTATCTATAGAAATTCCAACCATATTTAAATAAAATGTCATAAAGTATGTAAAAAGTATGAAATAATCAAGTTATTACGCGGGAAAGAAATGCTTTTGAGTGAATCGCGTCGACTTTTTTGGCGCTCTTCTACTAGGGTTGCCAAATTTCGGGGTTTTTTCTTCTCTAGCTGTACATCCTTTTTTGACAAAAAGGATGCAAAGACGATTTACATTTAGACGACCAGAAGATGTGCGCAACTTGGCAACCCTGGTAAAAGAGAACCAAAAAGTGCTAGGAGTTCCAAGTAGCGCACATCTTCTGGTCGTCTAATTCTAATCGTCTTTGGAAAATTATTAAAAACAAGCAAATTTTAGTAGTGTCTACACGGTCAAGTGCAAGTTTATTTCACAAATGTCGTCGAAGGCAAAAGTCATCGGCGAATTAGCTGTTCGTCACGAATTAGAGAAATTCCAGTATTGCCATGTATTCAACATCTGGAAAAAAGTCGGTGTTAATATGTTTTGTCATAAATTCATTTTAGTACGACAAAACCTGCGCACAGTTCAAAAAGATAGTTTGTTTTCGGTGCCGGGTCCAACTTCTTGAGATATAGGCCTTTGAAGTTTGAGTATATAGTCGCTCATATCTCAGGTATTTATTATCCGACCTGCTTAAAATGGGTATTACAAAGCCCTTTTGAAACTCTATAACTCCGTCTATAAATATATTTCCTTTTATTAACCCATTGGGGGCTATTTAAAAAAAGGGTTTTTATCTCAATTTGTCCTTTAAATTGTACTATTTTCAAAAAAATCCTTAGTGAAATTATTTTTTTGCTAGACTCCGATAGGTCTGTAACCTTTTTTTAAGTATAATACTTCCCTTTGACCCTTGAGAGACCAGACATATTTAAGGAAAATTAAAAAATTATTTCAAAAAAATCGCCCGATTACGCCAGATTAGGATTATATTCCAACATTACAGGTACCTGTATACTAATTTTTTCAAAAACGAAAAACATTTCTAAAAAAAAGTTTAATAAAAATCTTACAAATAAGAGAAAAAAATTAAATAACTTTTGTCGACGTTAATATCTCCGGTCTTTGCAGGGTTATTGTTGAGTATTATACCGTAAAATAAAGACTGAAGACTTGCCTATTATCGGACTTTAGTAAAAATATATGTATACTAGGGCATTTTTTGAAAAAAATTAATTTTTTCAAAAAGTGGGGTTAAAAATTCGTTTTTTTTTTAATAGCCCCCAATGGGTTAATAAAAAGAAATATATTTATACACAGAGTTATAGAGTTTCAAAAGGGCTTTGTAATGATACCCATTTTACCCAGATTGGATAATAAATACCTGATATGAGCGACTATATACTCAAGCTTTGATGCCTATATTTCGGAAAATATGGACTTCCACCGAAATTTTTTTCTTTGCTTGTTAACTGCGTTTAATGCCCTATCAGGTCAAAAAAATAGGGCCATGGGCCCTAAAGTGAATTTGTTCCGCAACACAATCCCTTTTTTTAAATTTGTGTACAAGAAAATCTGTTGCTTTAATAATTACCAACCAATACCAATAATTAACATTCGAAAGTAATGCCAACGCGTAGCTACACTTTTTGGTCGATCCGAAAGTTTTACTTGGTACCAATTTAAATTAGAATCGAAAATAACTTTCGAATATTTTTAGCATTCGAAACGAGTTACAAGTAACGGCCCAGGTGCAGAGCAGTGATGCATTTCCGAATAGGCCCTTACTTTCGTACCTTCCTCACTATTTTTTGAACCTGCACATTTTTTTGGACATAGGAAGTGATTTACGTCTATCTACTCCTCTCTTAAGACTCGATCGGAGGAAAGTTATAGAATGTGAAAGAAATTTTACGATCATTTATTTAACTTCCCGTTCACAAACATCTACATAGGTTCTCCTAATAAATTAGGTTTATTTTCATTAATTTGATACGACTTAATTCAGAATTTTAAATATTTTGTTTGTTTTTTTATTATTGTTAATAATATATATATTGTTTTACATATTTACTTTTAACTTCTGTGCTTTCGATATCATCTCATTCATTTAATATTTAAATTAATTTAAATATTCATATTCTACGAAAAAAACTGAAAGAATTAAAAAATAACAAAAAAAATTAACTTACGAGAAAAATAAATAAAAATATCGAAGACCAACAATATAAAATTCCAATGTGCAGGCTAAATGGTCCGTGTAACACAAAAAAAATCAACTAGTCTTTTGTTCAAATTACTTTTAAAATTCTTGTTTTTCTGACATACTTTTTGATCTTTTGCGGCCTTTAAAACATTTATGCCTTTTGTATTTTTGACCGCCGCAAGCATCCATTCCACTTCTCTGCCATGCATAATACTCTTGATCTGAGCTATCCATTTAAAATTGGTTATCTTGCACTTCTTTCCCCTATTATTTAATAACTTCTAGGAATCAAGATGCAGTCTCCTGGCCATTATTCATATTTTTAACAAAATAATTTAAATGTTGCTTTTTAAGTATGCCATTAAGCAAGCAGTTCGTTTAATTTTATTGAAGACCAACAAAATATGAAATATTTTTCAAAAGTTTCTTAAGCAGTTTTCAGACACTATAAAAAGTGTTCTATGAAATTAGAAAAATGTTTACTACACAATTTTTGTATTTATAAGTTTTATGAATAAGAACTGGTATTGATTACGTTTAAATGTATTAAATTTACTTTTCGCGCTTTTTAAAAATCACAAGTTCGAAATTAAACTCTCCTTATGTTTGTAAAAAAATCATGAACAAAAGTGCGAAAAGAAATCTGATATATAATGATTGCGCAGTTGCAATTAGATTTAATTGGGTCCAATTACTTCTGGTACAAGAAGCGATGTGCTATCAAATAATATACTGGGAAGTAGATGGCTATCCTTCTTTAAAATGATGATAAATATTTTTTGTTACAAGATTCCCTAATTGATACGGTTTTTATATTCTTAAAAAAACTAAATTATTAGACTTTTGTTATTTTTTCTTTTGCTTTTTTATCTGTTTGGGAAAGTAAGTAGTATTTCATTTATAAATGAAAAAAAAATAGATTCATTTTAATTTTGTTTATTACAAATTTTTGTATCGGTTTGCATTTTAGACATATTTTTAAACAGTTTTACTTTAATTTAATAATAATTTCAAATTTATGTTTGTTTTGTAGTGAAAAAGAGTGTTAATTGAATATTTATGTTTAGCTATTTGGCTTCTCCTAATTGCTGTTCAATTCAAAATAAACTTTTCTAATTTTAAACTCCAAGAGAAATTTTTTCAACTCATGTAGTAGATTCTGTTAAAATTGTATTCTCCGTAGTTTAGGCTGAAGGCTATTGGTTGGTTAAACGAGTGTAAATATAGATGCTGATGATGATGTGTTGGGAGGTGTGGTGCGAAGTTGTTAGCCGGAGTTTGTAACACGGTGTTGTTGTTGTTTAAAATTACAAGACGTTTTCTCCCGTTAAAAGTAGTAATTGTTGCAAAAATTAAACTAAAACACTCGCCGTCGTCCTATTGTTTTATAATTGTTACTATTATTGTTGCTTTAAATCGATTGCAATTGTTGTTGATGGGCTGATTTCTTCTTCCTCCTTAAAAACCGTGCACTTTCAATTGATCAGGCTTGGCAAGACCAGCCTTTGTCAACCATTGGCAAATGTTTTCACGTTGGTCACCCTGGAGTTGTAATACTTCTCCGTATTCGGGATGTTCAATTACTGTGCCATTGCATGCAAATTCCTGTTAGGGAAATACATTCGTCAGTAGTTTAAATAATTTCAAGCAAGTTTTTCTATATTTACCTTTTTACATGATCGCACAATTTTCTTTAGGTCATATTCCGCCGATAAACCTTGAACTGTGGTTAATGTTTTGCGACCATTACGCTGCTGAATTCTTATGTGCACAAGGCCGTCTTGAACATCATCATCAGCACCCTTGATTGCATCAGCAAAGGGGTCTATAAAAGAGAGAGAGATAGATATTCGATTAATAAAAACACTTGAAATGATTTGAAAACAACAATGGCATTACAATAAAAAGGACTTAAATACTATGTCTATACTATGTCGTAAATTAATATGTCGCTAGCGAAGAATTATGGGCAGGTTGATATACAATAAATTGTTTGCATGAAATTTTAGTAGATACCAATAAACATATCAATCGTGAGTGAAAATTAAGTTTACCCATATTTCCGACTTAAATATTAATGTAACAAAAATTTCCCCATTGTTACCTAAATTAAAATGTAGACTTAACTTCAAAATTTTGTTTTTTCCTCCATACCTCTGAACTCTATTTTTCTACTCCCTCAAATACATGTATGACTTCTTAAAATCCTATCTGGCCAGCCATACTGTTACATTGGGGAGTAAAACCGGTATTTAGATAATCAGATACAAAAATATAGGTACTAACTAGTTAATATATCCATTTTCAGTTACGATTTCAGTAACTATTTTCAGTTTACCTGAATACGAAGCTAAAACATAATTGCGGTTTTCACAGTTGGTTGCAAATATTGTAAATCTAGTAAATTGACTACGATTTAATAACTAACAACACAACACAATATACTGAATCCTAACAACTCTGTTGAGAAAGTTGCCCGCAAAATTATTATTCTAGGAAACAATTTAATGTGGATGTTGTAATTTGTGTAAAATATTGAAAAAATTAATCAAAATAAATGACTGTAAACTATGGAAAACTTAATTTAAAGCGAAAACGAGATAAAACCAAAAGATTAGCTATTTTAAAGGTTTAGCTTTCTGGTTTTATACTCACTCACACCACTTTTTACACCCATTCCGAACGGTATTTTGAGAAGCTTTTTCATGGATGGTGACCGCCGCCGAAAGAAATTTAAGGTGATCAGAGCAAGGATCGAACCCAGGATCACGTGTACCAGAGGCGCGCACACTAACCATTGCACTACACATGCTTTATTGAAAACATTAGACATATTTAATCATTTCCAAAGGCAAAAATAAAATATAAAAAAATATCAAGGAACATGTAAACAAAAAACATTGTCAACTACTGCGTTATTATTTCTCCAAAGTGTTGAAGAAGCATTTTAAGATACTCGTAGTGTACAAGGAAGCAAATTGAACAATCTGGTTATTCTTATTTGAAAGGACCTATTCATATAACCCCTCGCTCTAGGAATTATCAATTGATTCGTACGTGATGAACGGCCAATTTTAAACAAACTCGTGAGAAAGGTAAGATATTGGTTTTTGAATATTTTGTAAAACAACAACAGAGAAAATTTGAGAAGCTATAACCCAAGAATCGGTTAACAGAGGAAGTTACTTGGTCAAAAAGTCTGATTTATTTTTAAAATTTAATTCAAATCAAATTTTACGCTTTTTTAATCTTTACTACGATTTATATTTCAAAAAACTTAGCGTCTCTGTTTGTAATAAACAAGCAATAAGCCATTGTTACTCGTATACTGCTACAGTTGTAAAAACAATACAGTGTGTAAACCGCTAATGTGTTCAGATTCTGTCCAAACTAGTTGAAACTGCATTGTTCTCTTAATAAACTTTGAAATTCTCAATAGTCTATTCAACAATACATAACAAATTTACATTACATACACACAAATCATACAATCAGTTATTTAATTTCCATATTTTAATAAAATGGGAACAACTATCACTAATTTATATATGACCGAAACCACTTCACATTTTGTCAAGATCATTACAAAACTGTATAAATTTATTGTTTTCGTAAATAGAAACGTAGAACGTATTTGTAAATAAATCGTGTGTGGAAGAATAAACGAACGCCCAATAAACTAAAATCAAATACGCACGAATGTGAAATTAAAATATTTGGTGCGCCGCCATGACGAGTGCAAAAACAATATAACTAATTTTTTAGCTCATACGAAATCGCGTTTTTTGCATTTTCTGGTAGGGGACTCTCAAATACACCTTTCCTACAAAAAAATATTTTTTGCATGTTAAGAAATAAAGTTTGTTTTACTACAAAAGTGCGTTTAAAATCAAAAAATGTTCCAAGTCGCTCCGACTTTATTCAGTTTTTCTTTCTCCTGTAGCAAAAAATTGAGGTAGTACGTCTATCTATAATAAGCCATCGATATATAAAATCGTAGTTTTTGGTCTAATGTTAATTTTTTAATTATTTAAATTATGTAATATGAAAAAAAACAAAAACCGTATACACCTTAAGGATTTCAGCCATAATGTACGAAAATGCAACAAATAAAAACATAGTCAATTTAATAGGTCCAACCAATAAAACTACAAAACTTTAGTAAAAATTTAGTAGAGTTCCGCAAGGCACCGTAATATTCATATTGAAAATTAATGATGTAATTAATAATGTTGATAAGAAAAATAGCTTCTCCTATACAGTCAATTAATGTTATTTAATTTTTTCTTTCACTTCTATTTTTCCCACATATATAAAAAATTACCTTCCAAACAAAATTTTTTCATAATTGAAATAAAATGGCATGTTGAAAAAGCAAGAACGTGTAAGCTCGGAAAGCAAAATTGCTCAAGCAAACTTTCCGTTTGAACCATGAAACCAAGTTCTAAAGGGAATTGACAAAAACTTGCGCAAGTAAAATTGTCGAGTGTGACCCCAGACAAACAGAATTGCCCTTGTGTAAACGCAAATGGCAAGTTCAAAAGAGAATCAGAAAAAATTCGACTATTAAAATTGCCCGTGTAAACACACACCAAGTACGATGATACAAGAGCCGCGTATACTAACCATTGTACCACCGACGGGCCAATTTTTTATACCCCAATGAAGCTTTCAGACGAAAATATTTCGCGTATTTCCAGCTACCGTCATAAAGTGATATGGATCTATACTTTGCTTTTATGTATATACATACCTACAATATTGCGCAAAACCTAAGGGCTTATGTCCAGCACAGCCCATACTCTTGTAATAGCACCAAATTACAATGGACACAACTTTTTATCCAAGAAAAGTTGCAATTTTTTTTTGTCGGCGGCTCATATTTCCCGAATTACGGGCACCAAAGTTTGAACAAATAACCTTCAATATCTTTTACATTTTCGGACGGACCGGAACAATATGGTATCGTTGGAAAGCTTATAAATATGTCTTTAAAACTCCGTATTTATATCCACGATTCATTAACCCATTGCAAGCCAATTCATGATATTCGACTTTCATACCCTTTTACAAATTTTCTGAAAAAATACTATTATCCCACAATATTGCTAATGTGAAGGTGCTAATTTGACAATGCCGTCAGAATGGTGGGCCCTGCAGCTAAAATATGACACTTTATTTGTATTTGTAGCCATCTGAAATCCAGAGAAATTATGAGTGAAATCGCAGAATTTTTTTCTTTTCTGATTTTACCACATCGACTTAAGGTACAGAGGGAATTTGAACCCCTGCTTGAGCCCGGCGGGGTGACTAGGTGGAATATAAATTTAACGATTTTTAAAAACAAATCTGAATTTTGGGCTTAAGTGGACTTGTTCCGTTTTCCATGTTAGAGACAAATCCTTCCATGTAATCCTGGGGCAACAATCTCCGAACACAATGAGCAAAAAATCAGAGCGATTGTGGATCCGGGTTAATCCGGGTTTACAAATATTTTGGTCCAAACGGCATAACCAGGTCTGTGCAGACCTACTACATGTAATTTGTATGAAATGAATGGGAGGGCGAGGGGTGGCAGGTGATAAAAACCATTTTTGAGTGGGATTTTGTGGAGAAAATGTACACATTGAATAGAGCGCAAACAAAACATTAGTATATCAGCAAAATTTTAAGTCTAAACCATAACATTTTTTTTTCCATACTATTAATAAAATAGCGTAAATAGCTACCTAAGATGTATAAAAATGCGGCTTTATGGTTCATTTTGTGGGTTTCCTAGTATAAAATGAATTTATACACACTTTTAGGACACCTGACTATGCAGTTCCATACAAATACCATGTAGGTTTGCACAAACCTGGTTATACAGTTTAGCGACAAAAAAAACCCCTTATACCTCCGACGGTTAATAGCGACGAACATCACTTGAACCTCGAGAACCAATGCGAATCCTACTTTATGAACCACGATCATTAGTTTTAAGCACTAAATCACTTGATTTGTTTGGGCTGTAAATGATACGGATCGACGGAAACAACAATTCTTCTTACAATCATGAGGCTATGTACGCTTATGGGTTGTAACTTGAGTCTTTAGGTTTGCGTTTATTATTTTGTTCAAAGCTGTACGTTTTGTCTCGTTATAACCTAAAAATACGAATATTTATCAAAATAAAGTATTAACCCATTTACACCCACTGTACTCGCTTGAGTACAGAAAAATTACCGAATTGCCAACACTGTATAATCAAAATGTTTTACCTTTTTCTATAATTATCGTATTGTTTGTTTACATTGGAGTCTTAAGAAGTGTTGTATGCCAATAACAAAGCAAAAAAAGTGTAACAGTAAATTTTTGGCCTACGCTTTGTGCACTATGTTTTGCGATGTCACTATTTTTCGCTAGTCATTTACTGATCGTCAGTTTGTATACATCATTTTTGCTAAAGTGAAGAAAAAATTTATGGAATAAAGCAGTAAACAGATCTAGTTGAACAACAAAAATACAAAATAATAAAAAAAAGTCACGTAAGTGTGTGTTTGGTAAGCATAAAGTTAAGTGTACTCGCTTGAGTACAATGGGATAATTGATAATCTTTTCTAAATACATTCCAGAGTATGGATGTAAACAAATTTTATGGTAAGAGGTTTGAGAACCTTGACGAAGCTTTAGACTTTGAAGGCGTTGAAGGTATGGACAATGTAGACTTCGCTATAATTCCTCCAAGTCCATACTGCAACACAGACGAAGAAGAAATAGATGAAGATAATTTACTGCGCTCTGACGTAGTAAATGATGTACCAGGCCAATTGGAACTTTTTTTCAGTTCTGATAGTGAGGACAATATCCCCCTTGCTAATGTAAGAAAAAGATTGTTAGCACCACCATCTATCAAGTGGAGAAGAAGACCAATGAATATGGAAATGCAAGCGACAAACTATTATGAAACTAACCAATTCGAAATGAGCTCTTCTTTGCAATCCAAAACCCCTGTCGAAGTTTTTGAGACATTGTTTGATGAACAGGTAGTGGAATTGATTGTGGAGCAATCTAAGTTATATGCTATGCAGAAAAATTGTCATGATTACCATTTCAATGAGGAAGATTTGAAAGTTTTTATTGGAATTATGCTGTACAGTGGATACCAGCCAAAGTCAAGGGAAAAAATGTATTGGCAGCTGGATGAAGATACTCGAACTCCATATATTTCTAGCAATATGTCACGCAATCGATTTGTCGAAATAAAGCGCTACCTGCATCTAGTTGATAACGAAAATTTGGACTTAACTGATAAAATGGCTAAAGTAAGACCATTATCAACTTTGTTATGCAAAAAGTTTTGTCAGTTTGGATACATGCACGAGAAGCTGTCTATAGATGAGTCCATGGTAAGATATTTTGGAAGTCATTCGTCTAAACAATTTATTAGAGGAAAACCCGTTCGTTTTGGGTTCAAAAATTGGATGCTTACAAGCAGTTGTGGGTATTTGTATAGCTTTGATACTTACTGTGGCGCTAAGTCAAACGATATCCAAAATCAGAAATTACCATTAGGATCAAAAGTCGTACTAGATCTCGTGAGCAATATCACTCACCCATCAGATCATATTTTGTTTTTCGACAATTTCTTTACGTCGTACGATCTTTTGAAAATCCTGAAGGAAAAAGGGTTTCGAGCAACTGGAACTGTTCGGGAGAATAGAACAAAAAATTGTCCTCTGAAATTGAAGAAAGCAATGCAAAAGGAACAGCGTGGTAGTTTTGACTATATGTAAGTATCTCAGCATTTAAATATGTTTATGTCCATAAGAAACTTTTATCTTGTTTATAGGTACGCGGATTCGGGAATTCTTTTCGCGAAATGGAATGATAATAGTGTAGTTACAGTTGGGACAAATTTTGATGGGATAGAACCTTTACAGTCCGTAAAGCGGTGGTCAAGAATTCAGAAAAGTAAGGTGAACATAGCACAACCGCATCTAATATCAGAATACAATGCAGGAATGGGAGGTGTTGATCTGCACGACCAAGCAATAAGTGCATATAATATAAAGTTCCGAGGAAAGAAATGGTGGTGGCCTCTGTTCACATCCATGATAAATTCATGTGTTGTCAATGCTTGGAAATTATATAAAAGCGCTAACAACAGCAATATTGATTTGCTGGGTTTTCAGCGTGAAATTGTGCGTTTTTATCTGCGAAAGTATAATGTTCGCTCGACGGAACCAAAGAGATCCACAACTTCCTCTATAGCTGCATCTTCTGGAAATCATTTTCCTAAAAGGATTGAAAATCAATTAAGATGCAGAATTTGCCACAGCAGAGTCCGCTGGATCTGTGAACTATGTAATATTACACTTTGCGTTGAAAAAGAATGTTTTAAAAAGTTTCATGTCGAAGCACGGTAAAGTTTTCAAACCAGTTTTTATAAGTTTTTTTTTAAACCAAATAAACAATTAAAAAATTATTAATAATAATATCTAGTACGCAAATAAAAATTAAATAAAATCTTTTATTTATTGTACGGAATAAATAGCTACATGTAAGGTGGATTATCCCATTGTACTCACGCGAGTACACCCCCAAAAAACCACCTTAAAAATATTTTCTTTATATTTTTTATTTATTTTTGTTCTAATAGACCATATTAGAGCCTAAATCAATAAAAACATTTACAAATTTCCAAAAATAAAAGGCCTTGGGTCTTAATGGGTTAATAGTATTTATGAAGCCTTTGCAGAATGGTCATGATTGTTCAACACGCACTAAAATTTAACAGATTTGCATACAATACGGGAAGGGCAAGTTAGTAAAGTAGACCAACAAAATGTAAATAACCAATTTACACTTCTAGTGCTTTATACTAGAAAATATTGCTGTTGGCGTCAAATATTAACGCGACGTCGAACCAATATGGATTTCACACATACAACGACGATATGTGTGCATACCCAGCGGCGGAATTCCACTGGGTTCTTCCACTAATAAGGCATGCGGAATCATTCTTTGGTAATGCCCACTTTAATAATGCCTGCGAAATGCATGATTTTATAAGGCTTCCACAGGCCTGTTAAAAGAATGCCAAAAGACGCTATTGTTCATGAAACCCTGTCTTTCCACATGTTCACAATTATCTACAAGATAGCCCAGTAGATAAAAAAAATTAAAAAAAATCATTTATAAGAATTACAATTGGTTAAAGTATAAATCTGAAATATGAAACTATTTTCCATACATATTTTTTTATTTTTACGTAAGTCCTTCTAAAACTACTCTTTTTGCAGGCCTTCTAGTAGATAGGGATGAAAGACATTGGCTAAATTGTAGAACACCGGAAAACTCTCAAAAAAAAAAAAAAAAAAAAACCGAAAATAGGGTAAAAATAGAGAACAAAGAAAAACAAAAAATTTTTTGCAGGACGGACCCATGGCGCCCACAGGGTCCAAAAAACCGGTACACCTAGGAACACCTATGTATAGGTGAGTGTGGGTACTTAAATGAAAGGTATTGACCTCGCGAATTCAGCGGTATTTTTTTTTTGTTGTGCGATGTCCCTAAGCTCATTTAAGCCCCATTTTACTGTGTAATTTGTGAGCCTTGACACCCGATATCGTATTTACCATTTTTAGCCTTCGGCGATTTCTTCTTTCCTTATATGCGAGAAAAATAAAAAATTATTTCAAAAAAATCGCGCGATTTTTTTGAAATAATTTTTTATTTTTCTCGCATATAAGGAAAGAAGAAATCGCCGAAGGCTAAAAATGGTAAATACGATATCGGGTGTCAAGGCTCACAAATTACACAGTAAAATGGGGCTTAAATAAGCTTAGGGACATCGCACAACAAAAACAAAAATACCGCTGAATTCGTGAGCTCAATACCTTTCATTTAAGTACCCACACTCACCTATAAATAGGTGTTCCTGGGTGTACCGGTTTTTTGGACCCTGTGGGCGCCATGGGTCCCTCCTGCAAAAATTTTTTTGTTTTTCTTTGTTCTCTATTTTTACCCTATTTTCGGTTTTTTTTTTTTTTTGTTTTGAGAGTTTTCCGGTGTTCTACAATTTTGCCAAGACATTGCCTCCCAATCCCACGCAATGTTAAAAAGAAAGGAGGTGGTAAGGTGTAGGGAAGGCCTGTTCGGTCATGATTTCAGGCCTTTCAGGTCATGACTTCCGCCGCTGGGTACATAGATTTATTCCACAGAATGCAGAGAAAGAGAACGTAGCAAATACTTTCCACTGGGAATTTATTAAATTTATTTTTCATTTCTTTTCACACATGAACATTCGAGGCAAAAATAGAAGAGCTAACTCACAAATATTAATCAAATAAGAAAAACAAAAACCAGTGCATTTACATCAGCAATAATTATAAACAGACAATAAAGTCATCAATTGCTGACTCATCACAAAAACTAAGCGTGTATGTGTACAATGTCATTAGACAACGGAGTAAGATGTTATAAGCTTTCATTATTTAACACAAAACTAGCTAAACAGGGGCAACACATTTTGTAGATCCGTCGTCTAAATTTTAATATAATTCTTATCAATTACAAAGGAACACGTTCACGTAAAAAAATGCAGACAGCGCAGCCACCTTGACACGATACGAAAGAAAAGAGCAGCCATTTTAAACAGCGAAGCACTGCAAAGAATTTCTCTCATTACTACTACTAGTCTAATGAAATTTAACCTGTAGTCACGGCCCTGCGTCGTGATTCCAAAATCAGACACATGCAAATTTTCCCCTCAGCTTGTCTTAACCGTAATTCATTCCAAATATACTAGAATTTCAATCACAACTTACCAAATGTATTTAAATTCTGGATGGACATACGATATTAAAAAAAATCACCAACAGCCAAAAAAAAATAAAGAAGCGTGCTTTTTATATTATCCTCTGTTAGTTTGCTTTGTTATAGGCCAACTATTTCCTTTTTTCCGTTCGAACGCTTGCTTTTCTCGATAAACCTTTTAGTATTTTGAACTCGAGTTTCTTTATTTATGACTCGACAAGTTAGTTGGTGTTCTGACGAAATATATAACGTTTTTAACTTGAAATTTGTTCTTTCTCTACAAAAATCTTAACGCGTTTACACCGAGAAAATGTGTTTGCAACTTTTATAGAAATGCTCAAAATTTTAAATGAAGATGGTGATTTCCTTTTGTACTAGTTAGAGCAAGAGCACTATATGAATTTAGCTGTATATAGCAAGAGTAAGGATAAGAAAGAGACCAACAGATTTCCAATTTTAAATCTATTACAACTTATGAACGAGGATATTGCCAGATTAAATTTGTAAAAAATCAACACTGCGGATTTTATAACAAAAACTTGCCAGATTTCTTTTAAATAGATCCAACTCTCCAAAACGAAAACTATGTTCATACGGCATTCACACCAAACAAGATTAACGAATTTCGAAGGTTAAATCCGTTAACCCGCGCTAATCCAGAAGATTACTCACACAATTTTAATCTGTTGAAACTGAAGTTGCATTTTTAACCTCATTTTAAGCTGCACAGCCTTTACACGATGCCATTTTTTAACAATGCAATTTGAATTTGTTCATAAGGGGTGTAGAGCAGATATAAAGGAAATAATAGATATAGCGGGACCATTGTCAACTTTATTCACTAGGTGCTGTCCTGTACTACTGTCACTTTCACTGAAGTTTCACATAATGGAACAGATCAACTTTAAGGGCCACTGTCCAATTTTTTTTGTGTAAAACACGTTGTTTTAAGCAAAAAATGTAAAACAAATGATTGTGTGAAACACCTATTTTCGGAGTTAAAGGCCCCAAAATTTCGGTAGGCAAAAAAAAATTTAAAAAAACAAAATTAAAGAAAAAGTAAAGAATGTGAGAAAATGGAAAACTAGCCCTCGCAGGGACCTTGCTCATACCGTTTGGTAGACCTTTTTGAAAATCGTTAAATTTATATTCCACTTAGTCGCTCGGCCGTCCGGCTCAGGCAGGGGGGATACAATTCCTTCTGTACCTTAAGTCGATGTGTGGCAGAATCAGAAAAATCGCTCGACTTAAAAAAAAAATTGTATTTTTCTGGAGTGTTACCATACCATATGGACTTACAGACGTCCCACGAAAAAAGAATTTTTTAAAATATTTAATTTTTTATCGGGAAAAAATTATTTTAAAAAAATGGCGCTATTTTTTTTAATAATTTTTTATTTTTTTGTTTTCGTGAACTTTGACCCTTGATATCTTCGGTTATTAATGGGTTAAAGGAACAAATGATATCTTATTTTTTAGCTTAATGTCTAAACTATACAATAACGGGTGAAAATATGTATGTTGTGTACTATTCTGAGATAATAGGTTTTTTCCTTAAAAAGTGGGGTTATAAAAGTCGAATATTGGATATAGGCTCGCAATGGGTTAATAAATCCGAAAAATGTTTATGGAGTTTTGAAGGTATTTTCATAAGCTTTCCAATGATACCCATATTGTCGCAGTCCGTCAATATATGCTCAAACTTTGGAGGCCCGTAATTCGGGAAGTATGGGTTTCCCCAGAAAAAAATACGGTTTGACTCTGGATGATAAGGTCTATGGAGTGATGATAATTTGGACGCGATACGAGAGTGGCCCTTAAACTTAACCTAAGCCCAAAATTTATGTGATTTTACATAATAGCATTTGTTTCGTATATAAAAAACTATTTCAAAGCCATGAGGAGAGCCAATTTATTAGGACATAAACGGTGGTGACACGGCCTTGCAATTCGATGGCCATCAGATATTCTACTTTAAGTAACGAATTGTATTCTTGATATTTTTGTTGAAAATAATTTTTTCTTTTGATATGAAATTTTAGATTTTTATTGTCATATTTTTTGACTTTTTTTTTGGGAACAAAAAAAATCCCATTTATTGCTTTCAACGACGTCTAGAAAATTACCCACTACACTAACATTTTCCCAACACTTGTGCTTCATCTATTTGTTTACTTTATCTATGGTGTAGAGAAGCAAGAATGAAGGAAAAAAATGGCACGAAGCGCCACCGCACTGGGTTTCATGCAATTCTCTTTGTGCTCTTTCCACATTTGTTATGATTTTGACATTTGATGTTATTGTTCTATTTCATTCTAGTTTTTCGTGTGTTGTGTTACATTGCTAGAGGTTACGTGGAATAATTTAACAGAAGTTAAAAAAAGAAAGTTAAACATAAAAATTAATAAAAATTATTTAAAAAATAATTTATTAGAATTATGTAGAACAAAATTTGACCGCTTACAAAAATGAACCACACATACAAGAACACTCACTAAAGAGAAATGTCAGAAAAGCACTAATATCATGAGATGGCAACGTGTAAAGGCAAGAAGATTTACGCTGCAATTTCAAAAGAGAATTGCTAAAAATTACATCGTGTAAAGATGGCTCTGGTGTACATTTTGATGCAACACTGTTAGTTGCTAAATAAATGCAAACAAAATAAAAATTCAATTCATAATAAAAACAAACAAAAAAACAACAGTTTGAGAGATGGAAGCCGATTGCAAATTTTCCGACGCGTCGCCGCCACTAAAACTTTTTTGTACACAGAAAAAAAACCTAGTGTAATATTACCCACATTCATGGTCTGATATCAACCAATGCACTGGACAACATAGGGTCAGCTATTTAATTTGGCAATATTACCAATAAATGTAGGCAACTTCACGTTGACAAACCATACAGAAATTTGCCTTGCATATTTGTAGATTTACCCAATGCAAAAAGGCAATGGATAAAATTTACTGCGGGTGATTTGAAATGTGAATTTGAGCCAAACATACAGTGTAATATTGATAGAAACAATGTTTTGTTTTAATTTTTTATTATTTTATTTATACATACATACATATTTATTTTTTATATTATACATACGTATATATTGCTGTTAAGCTTATAATCACAATGTAAAAGACAATCACAAGTAAAAGTTTGAAATGAAAACTTATTTAAATCAAATAATCATCGACTTGTCCGAAACTATATCAACGTATTTTTTCATAGTAAATATCCTCGATTACATTACTTACCATTACAATTTTCTTTGGATGTATTTCCATTGTACCAGTATGGGCTTGGAACAATTTTAATAGAATAATCATATTCCATTCGTGGTATTCGACGACCTCCACGACGTCGCCCTGAAGGCAGCTACACATAATGATGGCATCGTTTACTACCTCACATTTCTGTTCCAAATCACTAAAATAATCGGTCTAGGCACTTCACACCACTACCAATTACGGATTGTCACGGATTTTAACAGTTAAATCGCAATAGTTCATTTTTTGAAGATGTTTTGTAGTTTCTGACGAAAAAAACTCTGCAGTTGTAGTATTTATCTTTATCTTTATTTTGTTGACATTCTAATAACAAAAAGTAGAGTTGCCCACATGCATATGTAAATTCAGCATTGTGGTTGTGGATTTTGGCAAAATTTCCAATTTTTCTTGTCCTCATACAAAAAAGTCACCAAACCCAAACTAGGCAATATTATTATGGTTATTTTTTCTGTGTAGCTCACGCCGCCGTCAATATAATTGGCTCTTATTGTTTTTAAATGTGAACCGAGTTGAGCGACTGGTCCGATTTGACAGACTGATAAGTTATTTAAAAAATCCGAAATTTGTGCAAAAGTGGCAAATCCAAGAGACGTCAACTTCATTTTTCTGTTGTTTCACCGTCGTCGATAATTTTGTCTCGGCGCGGATTTTATTTAAGAACGGAGTCGCCAACTTAAATGTCAATTTAATCTCAAATTGAGTAGTGTAAATGCCAAAGATTAGAGAACAAGGTTATCGCTAATCTAGCAGCGATAAACGGCGGTGTAAATGCGTTATTAAAGTGGAGTTCAGATTATCAGCCAGACTTTACGATTTGTCGAATCTGAAGAAAAAAAAAACAGTTGTCGTCAGATAAATCTGATGGTCTTCAAAATAGTTTGAAACACAACGATTTCTTTGATGGTATTAATAAAACAGAGAGCGAGATATACAATTTCGGAGCGAACAAACGAAGAGGAGAAAAGCGGAAATCTACAAAATACATGGAATTTTTGGAATTTAATGTGAAATGAATAAAATACAAAAGTTCAGTATAATTTTAATAATATAAAATATTAATAAATAAGAAACATAAACGCTTATAAAAATAAAGAAATTGCATATAGCGGAGGGAGCTGGGATGTGTGGGTGTTTAGTTTTTCCTATAAATTCGTTTGAGTACTTATGTATACGTATATGGAAAGAAAAATATGTGCGACGATGTTTTGTTCATTCATTTTAATAGAAACTCTGAAAATGGTTCAAGAAAAGAACGATACCAAACGTAAGGTCTGGCAACTCTGGTGCAAATCAAAATTGGGAAACACCGGATCAAGATTTATTCATTCAGGTTATATCAGTAGCACAGGTGATTTCTTTGTTATCATTTTGTTCGTGCCTAATATGTCAAAGTTTGTTCACATTTCTGTTTTTGTGTCCGTTATTAGTTTGTTCATAAAGTTTCAAAGAATTTGTAAAAAAGTAGATGGAGTTATTTGCGAAAACAATTTGTTAAATATTAAATGGCTTTACAAAAATCGACTGAATCTTCATTATGAGTACCAAATTTAAATTAAATTGTAATTTTCACATTACGTTTACATCAGCTGACTGACATATTAGGCACTTTAATTTCATCAACAGCTGCTGCTATACCCTGAATAAATAATTCTTTCACCGGATGCTTGAGATAACAAACACGTGGAATTTTTTTATTCAAGTTCTAGTATTTGCCGTGGGCAATGAAATGTGTGAATTTTGTGTAAATTGGTGGAAATTAAAACCTTTTGTTATATTTATTTTACAAATGTAAGTGAACATGGAACTGTCCGTGGAGGTGGAAAGTTTCTGATTGCCATTCATTTGGGAGTGGCCAGAAATGATTCCTTCATTGGGTAGTCCAAGCAGCTCACTACTTCCACGCAGTATGTCCTCTGCAATGGCTTTTCGGAAATCTCCGTTAGCTAGCTAGAGTGAGAAGGCGAAACAAATGAGCATCAAATCAGGTTTAGTAGGTGACTGATATCACTGAAGCTCATCAAACAATCGGGCATATTCTTTTGTCCTTAGAAGGCGGATGAGCCAAACATACGGGCCAACGGCGGATAGAAACTAAAAGAAGAAAATCCAGGTTCAACATATCGCATCCTGTTCAGCGTCTGATCCATAATGGGCGGCTGCAATCAAATATCCTGGCAGTAGGTAAAATGCAAAAACACTGTGGGCTGGGTTTGCCTCCCGCCACCGTTCATAATGGCAGTGAAAATACGTAAACGAACAAGAAAACATAAACAATCCCTATTTGTTGACGACCCCCGCAAACGTTATAAGGACCACGATTTACGGATATGCACCTGGAATGTAAGAACTCTATATAGATCCGGTGCAAGTATCCAACTGGCAGATGTCCTCGAAAGTTATAAGGCTGACATTACCGCTATCCAGGAAATGCGATGGACAGGATATGGCTGCACAAGAAAAAGAAACTGCGATATATACTTGTTGGCAAAAGACTGCGACATATAGTCTCTAGGTTCAATCTTGTGAGTGAACGTATAGCCACAATCCGCATAAAAGCGAAATATTTTTATATTTCCCTAATTTGTGTGCATGCCCCGACAGAAGAGAAAGACGATGATGCCAAAGACATATTCTATGAGCTCATAGAGGAAACGTATGACCGCTGCCCTGGCCATGACATTAAGATTGTACTAGGAGATTTTAATGCCAAAGTAGGAAGGGAGAATGTGTTTAATCCAACTATTGGCAATTTCAGTCTACATGCTGATAGTTCCGACAACGGTATGAGACTGATTGACTTTGCCGCGGCAAAAAACATGGTCATTAGTGGTACAAGATTCCAGCATAAAGATGCCCACAAGGCTACTTGGGTATCCCCTGATCAAAGAACTAAGAACCAAATTGATCACGTGGTAATTGATGGAAGGCACTCATCCAGTGTAATGGACGTACGAGTGATCAGAGGAGCTAACATCGATTCTGATCACTACCTGGTAGCAGCAAAGGTTCGCACAAGATTAAGTAGAGCGAAAATCGTACGAAACCAGATGCAGAGGAAGCTGGACATCGGAAAGCTGCAATTGCCAGAGGTAGCCACAGCCTACTCAAGGAAGATCTCGCAACTTTTGGCACATAACCCACCCCCTCCCGATGACGATCCTGATGCGCAGTGGAAACCTATTTCCGACTCTATAAAAACTGCCGCAACAACCGTACTTGGTTTTGAAAAACCGCTTCGCAATAAGCCGTGGTACGATGAAGAGTGTCGCATTGCAAATGACGAAAAGAACGCTGCACGTATGGTAATGCTTCAGTCAATTGCAACGCGAGCTGCAACTGAGTGGTAGAGGGAGAAAAGAAAGGAGCCTAAGAAACGGCAGTGGAGAAAGCGCGAGAGTGAGAAAATTGAGACATACGACATAAGAACGAAGCCCGAAAATTCTACCAAAAAGTTAAAACCGGAACTAATGCGCCCCCTTCTGTAAAGACAAGGGCGGAAATCTCGTCGCAGATGTGCAGAGCATGTTGGGAATGTGGAGAGAGCATTTCTCCGCGCTACTAGTACCTGAGATATCCAATGACGATGGGACAATCGATCACAATATGGACGACGATGTTGATTGTCCCCTCCTAACCAAGACGAGGTCAGAACAGCTATTGCCCGACTTAAGAACAACAAAGCCGCAAGAGATGTTTAAGGCTGCATGCATAAGGTGCATGCATCAGCTCATTAGCAAAATTTGGTTAGATGAATGCATGCACGGCGATTGGAGTCTCAGTGTACTATGTCCCATATTTAAAAAAGGTGACCCGAGTATCTGTACCAACTACCGTGGAATAAGCCTTTTATCCATAGCATATAAGGTTCTATCAAGTATAATGTGCGAAAGACTAAAACCAATTATCGCTGACCTGATTGGACCATACCAGTGTGGCTTTAGGCCTGGAAAATCGAAAACCGACCAGATTTTCACGCTACGCCAAATCCTGGAGAAGACACACGAAAAACAAATCGACACCTATCATCTATTTATCGATTGTAGTCCGATACGGGCGAAACTCTATGAAGCAATGTCTGAGCTTGGTATTCCTGCAAAACTCATACGCCTTTGCAGGATGACCTTGACGAACACCAAATCCGCAGTGAAAGTTGGTAAGGATCTTACCGAACCTTTCGAAACTAAGCGAGGCCTCAGGCAAGGCGACACCCTATCGTGCGATCTCTTTAACATCTTACTGGAGATCATTATGAAAAATCTGCAGTCAACATGAATAAAACCATCAGCAGCAAAAGTCACATGCTGCTCGCGTATGCTGATGATATAGATATCATTGGGCGCACAATTAAAGAAGTTACTGCGGTTTTTTCGAGAATTGAGAAGGAGTCAGCAAAAGTGGGTCTGACGGTAAATGAGGACAAGACAAAATTAATGGTTTCAACGAAAAGGGCTTTCACGCGATTATACCAAAGCGTGAACGTTGATAACCGTTATAACTTCGAGATAGTGGACGAATTTATATACCTCGGATCTGCCGTGAACAAAAACAACAACGTCAGCCTTGAGATCAAGCGGAGAATTGTGCTTGCGGATAGATGTTATTTTGGGCTAAGCAAGCACTTTAGAGATAAAGCCCTCTCTCGAGCAACAAAAGTCCAGCTGTACCAGACTCTCATTCAACCTGTCTTGCTTTATGGCGCAGAATCCTGGGTCCTATCGCAAGCAGACGAAACATCTGTAGGAGTATTCGAGAGAAAAATACTCCGAAAAATGTATGGCCCTATAGTGCACAACGGCGAGTATCGGCGACGCATGAATCATGAGCTGTATGAGCTTTATCCTGACATTGACATAGTTAAGCGGATCAAGATAACGCGATTGCGCTGGCTAGGCCATGCCAGTAGAATGGATGAAGACGAACCAGCACGAAGGGTTTTCGAAACCGAACTCGAAGGAAGACGAAAAATAGGAAGACCAAGACTCCGCTGGAGGGATCAGGTTGACGAATCCCTGCGTACACTTGGTATTGTCAACTGGAGAAATAAAGCAAAAGATCGAACTGGTTGGCGAAATATGTTATCTTCGTTTTGGATAAGTAAGTAAGTGAACTTATATAATCATAAAACAACTTATAAATTAAATTTACATTAAATATTATGTTAGATGGGTCGTGGCCATCATTGCAATGTTGACGAAAGACGGATTGTTTATCAGCTTCGAATGCAAGGAGAAATTTAGAAATGTGTTGCAGCCGAACTTGGACGGTCACAAACCTTTGTAGCGAATGATTTAAAACCTAAAAAGAATATTATGGTTCAATCAAAACTCCACTCCAGGAACAGACCATTGAATTGCGACTATATGTAGCTAAAGTCGATCTTTACTTTTATTGACTATTTTACAACCTTATGAGGTCAGACGTCTTACATACACATATTAATTAAACAAATTTCAACATATTCTTCCAACTGGGTCTATCCTTCGCCTTTTCTCGCCACTTGGTAACACCAACGATACGGAGGTATTCTTCTGCCTGGTCGTCCTCTTTTCCTGCTTTCATCGGGTACGTTATCGAAAACCTTTCGCGCTGGCTCATCTTCATCCATTCTGATAACATGGTCTAGCCAACGCAATTGGCCTAATTTGATTAGCCTAGCTATGTCCAAGTCAGAATACAGATTATATAGTGTAGTGTGATTCGTATATCGCATATGCTAGAACGTATGTGATACCACTTAACACATATCTACATTCATTCATATACTCTTTGGTTGTTGGCGTGTTCATTTACATTGTCACTATTCATATCGAGGTATAGGTCAGCAAAGTACATTGTACCAGTGAACGAGTAATTCGACTCCTTCTGTCTGACCGATTGAGCATTCACGATATATGAACCGTTTAACCACTAAGGAGAATCAATGAATATGTGTCACCATATAGAAACTAGATAGAACTAATAATGTATTCCAAATAGTATATAAGACCATTGTACGAATTCAGTCAAGTCAGTTTTTACTACAATGCTCTTTAATTGATGCATTAAATAAACAAACATATCGCTACTCCATAAGCGATTAAAATAGCTTTCGCATTTGTATTACATGGCGACCGTGACAGTGGTCCGAATTAATAACTAAGGACCAAAGGACACCTGAAGGATGAACCTGGAGAAAGGACAGGGTCCTAAACCAATAACAATACAGGAATACAAGAGCCGCCAAGCCAAGGCGAAGCCACAACGGGTTTTAGCACACGTAACCAAAGTGTGTCCACCAAAGAGACGAGGCGGTTTCCTCGTAACAAGGCGCAGGGAGCGAGCAAGACTCTTAAGAATAATCAACGACAAAGTTCCACCATCCTGGGAGGTGGCCACAGAAATCTGGAAGAGGATAGACTGCATCGAGGCCCAGATGGAGGCATGGCAGAAATATAAGCAACAACAACAGCAGCAGCAACATTAATAACTAATACATTAATAGCAGCTAGTTTAAGCACGGAGTGCATGAATCTCATGCACCTGTAAGGAACGGAGGCGAGTTCGCCCGTGTTCACCTTAGGGACAGTAAAGAAACGAACATCAATAGATAATATACATTTTCATTATTTTATTTTATTGAAAGAACGCAAAGCAAATTTACATTGAAATGGGGGGTCAGAATACAAAGATTAAAGACCCCAAGGCAAACGTAATCAATGAGGTTGAAATACAAGCACCTCAAGTTAACATTAAGAACATAGAATTAATGCTAGTTGTAATAACAATAGCAATATTAGCAAATATATGTATTAAGTTATATGTTATGCATAAGAAAAGCCTGAAAAAGAGATATTTGGGGTTGGCACCCGTGCAGAGAATTTAAATGAAAAACAATTTTTTTTTAAGAAAAAAAAATAAAAAACAAGTTTTGAGCGTAAATAAAGAAATATGAAAGGATATTTAATTGTGAGAATTTTTAGTTCTAGATGGAGACATGGGAATTGATTAGAACGATTTTTGTATCAGAACGGGAGAAATTCAGTAAAGCTTATAAGTGCATAAATAAGAACACATTTATAAGACCAGAAACGGTCAGGAATCATTTAGGCTCATTGATAGTTACTTTTGAAGCAATTAGGAATTTGTTACATCAACACTCAGGACGTTTGACTAAAGAACATGAAGAAGAAGGTTTAGGGTTTTATTGGGAAACCAGAGATAAGCTAGTAAAAATATTTTCAAAATATCAGATAAATCAGGAGGTTCCTCATACAGTAAGTGAACCGGTTATAATAGACTTATATAGAGTTCTTACACCAGAATCATTCAAGAAACTATCACCCATAGGAGAAGACCAGTCGGATGCAGATACCGACTCAGATAAAGAAGTACAAGTACAAGATCGTAAGATGCCTTTAACAGCGATAGAATTTATAAACACAGCCTCGAGACTCATACCTGATTTCGATGGCAGGCCTGAAAACCTAAAAAGTTTTCTGGACGCGCTACAATTGGTGGGGACCATAAAAGAAACGCATGATGCTATTGCTGTTACTTTGGTAAAAACAAAGCTGCGAGGTACAGCAAGAAATATTATAGGCAATGAGGCAACGCTTGAACAAGTAATCAACAAATTGCAGACCTCTGTAAAAGGAGAATTATGTAGCGGATGCTTTGTCTCGCATAACGATAGATGATTTGAAAGAGCTGAACCTGAACGTAGCTAAGATACACAGAATGACAACCAGATCAACCACCAAAACAGATAACAAGGAAGTCAGTAGCAAAGAGGAGAGTAAAATTGAAAGAAAGCCCAACGTATACGAAGTCATCAATAATACAGACGTCAAAAGAAAACCAAAATTAAAGATGACTATTGACCATTGCTATATTAAGCATGGCAAGAGAAAATTAATGAATATTAATATCAAGGATTTGTACACTAATGGGAAAATTGATTTAGGACAATTTTTCCCAAGACTTCAAAAGGAGGTCAGCATACAAAAAATTGATATATTACAAATGGCACCTACAGAGAAAATTTTCGAATTTGTCTCAATAAATGAATTTAAAGAAATGGGCAATAACAAATTAAAATGGGTAAAAGTAGCGCTACTACCAAAGGTGACAAAATTAAAAGAAAGCTCTGACATAAGAAGAACCTTGGAAAGATATCATGATGATCCAGTGGAAGGTGGACACTGCGGAATAACGAGAACGTTAAATAAAATAAAAAAGACATTTCTACTGGCCAAACATGACTAAGGACATATCGAAGTACGTCAAGTCATGTCAGAAATGTCAAAAAGCAAAAATAACAAGACATACGAAGGCACCAATGGTGATCACCCACACACCTAATAAATCGTTTGACACCGTGTTGGTAGATACCGTTGGTCCACTACCAAGAACAGAAAGTGGAAATGAATATGCAGTCACTCTAATATGTGACTTAACAAAATACTTGGTAACAATACCAATACCGAATAAAAGTGCAAGAACAGTCGCAAAGGCGATATTCGACTCTTTTATACTCACCTACGGTCCAATGAAGACGTTCATTACGGACATGGGTACGGAGTATAAAAACTCGGTAATGACGGATCTTTGCAAGTATCTGAAAATTGATAACATAACATCAACAGCTCACCACCACCAAACTGTAGGCACTGTCGAACGAAGTCACCGTACGTTTAACGAGTATGTACGATCATACATATCGGTAGACCGGAATGATTGGGATGAATGGCTAAGATATTTTACATATTGTTTCAATACGTCACCGTCTGTGGTGCATGGCTATTGCCCTTACGAGCTTGTATTTGGACGAATCCCATACGGATTCACAGATTTCAATAGCATAGATACTGTAGACCCGATCTATAATATAGAAGATTATAGTAAGGAAGTTAAATTTAGATTGGAAAACGCTTATAAAAGAGCAAGGTTATTAATAGATAAGGAGAAAGAAAAACAAAAAGAACAATATGATAGAAATATTAAGGATATGAAAATTAATATAGGAGATCTAGTGTTAGTTAGAAATGAAGTAGGTCATAAATTAGACAATAGATATTTAGGTCCATTTATGGTTAAGGAGATTCTTAAAAATAACAATATTGTATTAGAAGATAAGATAAAGAACAAAACATTAAAAATAAACAAAAATAGATTAAAACTATTTGTTAAGTAATAATTGTAAAATATAAGTATTACATTAATGAGATCCGGATTCTGATAATTATTTTATTATTTCTACACTTTAACAATTTAACTACTATACATTGTATTACTAATAATAGAATAATAAATTATTCTTTTTAAAAAGGGAGGTGTAGTGTGATTCGTATATCGCATATGCTAGAACGTATGTGATACCACTTAACACATATCTACATTCATTCATATACTCTTTGGTTGTTGGCGTGTTCATTTACATTGTCACTATTCATATCGAGGTATAGGTCAGCAAAGTACATTGTACCAGTGAACGAGTAATTCGACTCCTTCTGTCTGACCGATTGAGCATTCACGATATATGAACCGTTTAACCACTAAGGAGAATCAATGAATATGTGTCACCATATAGAAACTAGATAGAACTAATAATGTATTCCAAATAGTATATAAGACCATTGTACGAATTCAGTCAAGTCAGTTTTTACTACAATGCTCTTTAATTGATGCATTAAATAAACAAACATATCGCTACTCCATAAGCGATTAAAATAGCTTTCGCATTTTTATTACAATAGCTCTGGGTTCCAGTGACATCGGTACTCGCCGTTTTCCCTAACAGGACCATATATTTTACGGAGAATTTCTCTCTCGAATACTCCCAGGTATTTTTCATCCGCTTGCGATATGACCCAAGGTTCGGAGCCATATGTCACGACAGGTAAAATGAGAGTCTGATATAGCTGGACTTTTGTCCGTCGAGAGAGGGCTTTGTTACTAAACTGCTTGCTGAGCCCAAAATATCATATATTTGCAAGCACAATTCTCCTATCTATCTCCAGGCTGACGTTGTTGTCCTTGTTCTCGGCGGATCCAAGGTAGACAAATTCATCTAAGACTTCATAATTAAATCGGTTGTCAACGTTCAAGTGTGGACCAAGTAGAGAGGTTTCTCTAGTCGTTGACACCATCAATTTTGTCTTTCCCTCATTAACAGCAAGACCCACCTTCGCTGATTCCTTTTCGATTCTTGAAAATGATGTATATGTCGTCAGCATACGCCAGCAATATATGGCTTTTCGTGTTAATAGTCTTGTTCGTATTTACTGCAGCCTTTCTTATTATTATCTCCATTAAGATGTTGAAGAGATTGCACGAAAGTGTGTCGCCTTGTCTAAGCCCTCGCTTGGTACAGAATGGTTCAGTGAGGTCTTTCCCCACTTTCACTGCTGATTTGGTGTTGGTCAGCGTCATTCTACAGAGGCTGATCAGTTTTGCCGGAATACCAAGTTCCTCCCCGTTTGGGCCTATCGAAAGCAGCTTTGAAATCGACAAAAAGGTGGTATGTATCGATTTGCTTTTCGTGGGTCTTCTCCAGGATTTGGCGTAGCGTGAGTATTTGGTCAGTCGTGGGCTTGCGTGGTCTAAAACCACACTGATAAGGTCCAATCAGGTTTTCAATAATTGGCTTTAGTCTTTCACATAATACGCTCGACAAAACCTTATACACGATGGATAAAAGACTGATACCGCGATAGTTGGAACAGACACACGGATCACCCTTTTTGAATATAGGACATAATACACTGAGACTCCGATCGTCGGGCATAGATTTCCCCGGCCATATACCGCATATAAGTCGATGCATGTGGGCTAGCAGTCCTTCGCCACCTGCCTTAAAAACTTCAGCGGGTAGGCCATTCGCACCAGCGGCTTTATTATTCTTATCTTCCACTATCATTACCTCCTGATCTTCAGTGGAAGAATCTGAGTGGAGTAGTGCTGAAAAGTGGTCTCTCCACATTTTGAGCACGCACTGCTTCTCAGTCACCAGATTCCCATTCTCGTCCTTACAGGATGGCAGCCCATTATTAGGCCCTTTATTCGATCTTCTTACCCTCTGGAAAAACTTTCGGGATTCACCATTCATCCTGCACATTTCGGGTTTTTCACTCTCTCTCTGCTCCCACTGCCATTTTTTCTCGCAATGATATACAGAAACACTTTTTACTCACAAATCGAGAAACGATGGAATTTTTTGTTTCATGCTTAATGTGATAGCTTTTTCGATTCTAGAACTACAGAAACGAGGTACTGGTCCCTAATTTTACTATCTTTGTGAAATCGAAGTGTAACCATGGTAGAATGAATTTTTACTATGGCTGTGGGCGGATCGAACTCTTTTATTCCGTGGTAAAATTCGGCGAATAAATTTTGTTATGGTAGATAAAATTTTGTCATTTTGCTGTGCGGATTCATGTGATGAAATTTTGACAGATCATTAACAAATTTTTGACATTCAGTCGCCGCACAAAACAGGACAAGTCAGTGAGTGGTGGGTGGCGTTGAAATGAAATAATAAATAAATCAAAAATATGTTGCACTTATTTTTGCGGCTTTGGAAGAATTGTAGTAGATGCAGTTCAACCGAAGGACGTTTTTGTTAATATTCCGCGTAAAAGACAAACGACAAAACCAAAACAAATAAAACATTTGCGTCCCTGTTTAGCAAGATGTATTCAATAAGGTGGTGGGAGCAGCAGATGTTGATGTTGTATACCAAGCTTTGGTTTTAAAATGACCTGATTAAAGTGAAAATAGAACTCTAAAAATTACATAAAATTGCATATATTTATATTTTTCATTTTAAACAATGCAAACGCAATTGTTTAAACAACATTTGACAATTTTCGTTGGGCAAATGAATGAAACAAAACCAATCAGCATTGTAGATGCTACCTCCTTACCAAATACATCTTGTTGTTAAGCAAATGCCATTATTTGCTTCGTTGTCAAAATTTATAGTAGCCCTGGGGCTAGTCTAAATTTTGTTCGGTGCAAAATATTTGAACCAATCCGCCCACAGCCTATGAGTGTAAAATATAAACAAAATACAGACCAAACTCAATTTTGACCTCCGCGTAAGTTTGTAGCATATAACGATCATTTGAGATCTTCGCATTAGCGTATTTTGATAGATTATTATTCGAATACATGGTAGAAATATAATGGTAGATGCAGTACGACAACAAATACAACAAGCCAAAAACAACAGGCATTTTGTTTTTGCTCAGTGTCTGTGTTGTGTCAAGTCAGCTGATAGAAAAATGATGAAAATGTAAACAAATTTGGAAAAAGTGCCATTTAGAAAATGATTGAGTGTTATTTGATATATTGAAAGTGTTTAAGTGGGAAAATTAAAACGTTTCTATGTAATTTTTGCAGAGAAATATTTCAAAAACAGCAGTTGCTGGCGAACGGGGGTTGCATACAAACAAATATAAACAAACTTTGACATAAGAGAAAAACTTACTCACACCCAGCCCAGAAAAAAGTTCAAATCAGCTGGGCTAGTGCTTCTACCATGATTCGAATATAAGAAAATCGGATGCACGCACTGGTTCCGGTCGCTTTGCTCGTCGGTGGGGTAGGTTTTCAGTTTATTCGTTGCTCATCTACATTTTATTAGCCACATTCAAATTTTGTAGTTGCCTACAAAAAGACAGACGTTTCTCTGAACACAAAAATATGCAAGAGAACCGGGTACAGTTTGAAAAACACTGAAAAGTTTGATGGTGCATATATCCGTTGTTAAGCGCCCCATAGACGAGTACTGCCGCACAGAGGGATTTTGCCGGCAAAAATACCCTTTTTCGAGTGTCAAATATCAAAAATGTAATGATGCAGTTTTGTAGAGAATTGTTTAATTAAGAGAAATAAATCATTAGTTTTTTTCAACAAATTTTGAAAATGAAACTCTTCAGTAACCTGCCTCAGATTTTCATGCATTTCAATGGGCTGGAAACATAACTTCTTTTTGTCGTATCGATTTGGAATATGTATATTTGAAAAATATGGTACTTCTATATTAAGTTTAAAAAAAAAATAATTGAATAACAATAACAGATTAAAATATATTCATGCTTTTATGATGACACTCAAAAAACTAAGTGTTTTTAGTTTTTCTTGGACTAAAAAAAGGTGGTCGTTATCGATCGTTGTGGTCTGGTTGCTATAATGTGAAAGGTGGGAGTGTATTCTTTTGATTTAATAAATAAAATTCCCATAATATTTTATACTGTTGAACAAAGTTATAAATTTTATAAAAAAAAGTGCCACGAAATTTCATTACAAAAATGGATGAAAACACCATATGAAATGGTGTATACTTTTAGGCATATGTGTTTTAATGCTGTCAATAATAGAAACGTTAGTTAAAGTTTGGTTGTGTTTTATATATCATATCCCTAAACGTATGCACTGAGAAATGCTGAAAAATTAATAAATTTCGATAATTTTATAGTACAAATTTGAGTTTTATTTGGAATGATTGGTTAATTAAAAAAAAACGGTAAACTATGGCCCCCTAATTTTTTTGCAAATATTCAGCTAACATATTAGGCTTTAGTTATTTATATATGTAGATGTAAGTGCTGATTTACATCTATCACAAACTACAAAGAATTATATCTGTGTTTTCGAAAATTTTGAAAAATGAAAATTTGTATATGGGCGTTGGGCGTGGCACTTAAATTTTTAATATAATTGGGGACTCAAATGCAAGCACTGGCAGTAATTTTTATTGACATAGATATGAAAATGAGGAAAATACAACCATTTTTTATTTTACGTTATATGGGAGGTAGGCGTGGTTGTGGGCGTTTTTTGTTTTGTTTTTTTCTAATTTAGCAATATGAGAGATGTGTGCGAAATTTCAAAGCCCTAGCTCGATTCATTCTAATTTTTGCCGCGGCTTGTATGAAGAAATCCCACTGTGTGCCGCAGGATTGCAATATGAGTGTATTTGTGAATTTGACACAACATGAGAATGTATTTGTCACACGGACAATGCAGTATGAAAATCAAATGTGTCGGATTTTTAGAAATAATAATGTAAACAACGAAATTGAAAAACAAATAAGATAAAAATGGAAAAGCTGTCGGAAAAGACATTTATTATAGAATTTATAGAATTGTAAAGAATATGGTGATAGAATCATTAAAATATGGATGGTTTTTCTCGTATTTGTGTCCTGTTTTTCAATTAATGGTGTTACCAATAATAACAATTCATCATAGCACGCCGCATCCATACACATAAAATTCCTAGTCATATGGGACATTTCCCTCAGCTCCTTTACTAAGTTCTCAACCGTGAATTTGTCCCCTTTTTTATGCCACTCCTTCATCTATAATCTTTCTTTCTTGATTTTCATCTTTCTTGCCCTATTTCTCTTTTTTTAATAGAAACGGCAAAGCGACAGCAGTAAATTTTTGGGTTTTTGAACGCATGTCTTACTATTTCAAAATTTTAAATAAAATGATGATTGATATGTGTGTATTGAAACTGTCAATTAGACACGTACACAAGAGATTCAGCGGCATGAACTGCGGCAGTACTCGTCTATGGGGCCCTTTACGTTTGTACTATGGTGTTGGTGTACAAACATTAGCCCACCCATCCCATAGATTAATACTTATAGTAGATCTAATAGTTCTCCCACCAAATTTATGACATTTGGCCTGGTGTGATATTTACGTTTGATGTTGAAAAGAATTGCTTTACTAATACCAGATAGAGGCAATGGTTCAAAACAACGAACAAAATAACAACAACGGCATTTCGTTTCGTGTGTTAAAATTATTGTGTTAAATACAACACAAATGTATGCTAACAATACCCGTCAATAAAAAAGTGTAAAACACATTTAAATTTCCCAGTTTTTCACCAAAACGACATGAAAAATTAAAGTCAGAAGTTATTGTAATTCCACCTCACTTTTCGTCAAACATCTCTCTATCACACCGACCGCATCAAGAAGAGTGTGAAAGAAAACGTCAGATGAACCAAGTATTGTCTCTAGTATGATTTACTCTATGGATGCTTCTAAGTTCTGGCAACATGTTGCTGAAACATCATCGGTGTGTTTTAATTCACTTATATGTAAATGTACGTATGTACGTATGTAAATCATATCTTGTTCTTTATTCACAGGCTTATTCAAAATGATTATCAAATTGTAATATAAAACACAATTACAATAGATTTGCTGTTCCTTTACGGTTACGGAAATAATTATGGCCTTAAAACTTTTTCTCTTTTAAGCGAGGCCCCGAATTAATTGTAAAATTATTTAAATATTAACAAAAAATATCTCTTAATTAATTTTTTTTATGACGATAGGGAGAGAAAACACAGGATCACTTTCGCTTATTTTAGTCTAGATTAGACTGGCTATATGTTGGTAAATTTTCAGCAGCCAATTGACAAAATTGGGCTTCTTCACTTCTGTTAGCGTTTTACCGACGGCAAACAATATCTTGGAAGGCAGGTGGCGCAAACTAGCGTGTATTACGATTGAAGAAATTTACACGGATCACGGCAGACACATCACACAGACTGATGTTCCATGCACTCATCACTAGGTGCCAAATAATACACTAGAAATTTTAGAAGACAGTTATTCTTCCTAGCAAAGACCACAACAAAAATGAAGAGACTCACCACTGAGAAATTTTGGCACCAAAGAAATGTTTTTCTGTAAAATTGAGAAAGCAATTTGATGACGTAATTCCCTTTTGTTCAATCTTTCCTTTTTTGTACATGATCCCAATAACGTTGGTTTGCAGATAAATATGGAGAAAAGGCTGAGGAAACGAAAACAGCAAGTGTGCCAGCATGCATACATATATACATATTGACCACTATACTTACTTTAATATGCGATTTTAGGATATGCTATCAAGGATATTATAAAATTTGCATCCTGCCAGTTTATTTAACCTGATATCCAGTTGAACATCCGCACGTACCCCAAACGAAACTAAGGGTTAAAAAAAATATAGTGACGGTGATGCATTTTGGGTATTAACCAGCTTCTTGAAGTTCAGAAGGTGTCACAGCAGAAGGAAGATTAGGCTATCTATTCAAAGCCGAGATTATGCAATTAGTAAATTACAATTTCTGTCGCAAGTAACGCTGTTATAAAAATAAAATTACGGTTTACCCAACCTCCTCCTGATTGCATAACCACAAAATTTATTTCGGAACAAAATTAAAACATTACTACTCACACCAAAAAAATTAAAACGGGAAACCTGATCCTTATTCAATGGCAGGACAATTGAACGTTCACTTTTTTCCACTTAACTTTTTCTACACAATTGAAACTTTCAAAATATGAACAAAACTTTTATGGCACAATCTGCATTCGATCACTTCACGAAAAGGAAAGATTGTTACCGTGCCAAACCAAACATCAGAGTTCGTCTCTGTTCCGATGAAAGTGAACCGATTTGCGATATTGTCGTCTACTCTGCACACAAATCCATGAATCTCAGAGTGAGAGAATGCATCAAATCATAAAAGAAATAAATGTAAAGAAAACATTGCAACGCCGGATGTGCATGTGGTTCAAAACTTCAATAAATTCAGAGATATTCAAACTGTAGACTAAAACGTAACGAATTTTCAAATGGTCGTCTGCAAGCGCCACTACAAGTTTATATCAAATAATGAATTACATATCACGACTTATTATAAAAATTATCAGTATATCCAAAACATTTTAGAAATACAGAGTTAATGGTCTGATATATTAAACTCAAATGACAAATTGAATTGAAATCGGTTCTTTAGTTCACAGCTCATATGAACTGTTGAACTGAAATTATACAATGAAATAAATTGGATTAGTGAACTAAATGAACGAACTAATTCATTCTGGAGAGCTGAACTAAAAAGAACACTCACTGAATGAACTAAAATGCCCAACTCTAGTATGGAGTTACTTAAGGGATCACTTAAAACTATTGGCTCCTGTGTATATAGTGCCAGTGTCCACCAGTAGATGCATTGCCTTGGCCGTGGTGGTTCCCTGCTGTATCACATATGTATGTATGTATGTATGTACGTCAACTCTGCGAGCCTTCAGTCTAGCAGTTGATATCTTTCCATGGGCTCTATGAATAATGCCCCAAGAATAAAACGAAAAATGCCCCAAAACCAAAATATGGAGAAAAATATGAAAAATTATCCAAAAACTCTGAAACGAAAGCTTCCCCAACATTTCTGAAAAACCCCCCAAATAATTTACGAAAAATACCCCAATGAAATATTCCCCGAAAAATATGAAATAGACCCCAAAAAACAAGCGCACAACTAATTTGTAAATGGAAACTTTATTATTTACAAAAGAAAAAAAAGTAAACAATTAACTCCATTTTTGGATATGGTGTTATTTTCCATCGTAAAGTATTTATTCCTATCCATTAAAACATAAATAAATGTAAATATCTGGAAAATAGTTATAATAAAAACAAAAATTTCACTTCATGTTGCAAAACGCGATAGCACGCGAAAACTACGGCTAAAATAGTTGTAAAACTTACCTTTAAATCTAAATATTCCACATAAACGGCAAGTAGCTGCTTAAAACATCCATAAGGCACCATTTTGAATGTACTATCATTAAATATTTTCTTGAACCCACGGCAATGTTCACTTTAATTATATCGGCAATAGCCCCCGAATAAAATATGCAAAACGAAAAGTCCTCTTCAGTAATGGCTGATTTAAAGAAGTGTTTGGTGTACGAAGAATTTTTGGTCAATGCATAACGCGTCCAAATGTCCTCTCTATCAAAAGGTTCCACAATTTCCAGAGTAGATTTTGGAGATTTTTAAATACTTTCTGACTTAAGAATTGTAGTCCTCTTGAAATCTTTTAAAAGCTGGTATTGGATTCGCTATGACTTTATAAAATACGATATATAGTCGTTTATAATTTGAAGATATTTACAATTATGCTTACCTAATTGCCGAACGCCTATTTGCAGAGCGAACACAACTAAATGCATTTGGACACCCAACTGCTCCTGTTGACTGTACAACATCGGACTTCAATGACTGCATTACTTTCAAATTTTCGAATGTAATTTCTTGATTTGCGGAATGATTGTGGTTTTCAACTTTTTTTGGAACAAAACAAATGCTTTCACTATGAATGAATTCAATGCGTGCAGGACAACCTTTTATGTAGCAAGTATAGTATGCCGTTGATGAAGTTTTGGTTTTGAATGCATACGTTTGTTTTTCTTCTAAAATATAAAGTAGATTGCTACCAAATTTTTTCCCTTGTTCAAATTCAAAGTCCATACACATGGTGAATAACTATTTTATAAACAACAGACGTAAGAATGAAGACGCGCACTGCACTACTCAATGACCGAGCGGACAATGAAATTGTAAAAATAATGTTACAAATGTGTTTCAAAATGTACAGTTATTATTGTAAAGGGGTTTTCAACAGAGACGCTACAAAAGTAAATCGATAGGGACAGCAAACGACGCCATATTTTTTCCCGCTCTTTTGACATTTCTCTTCAGTAAGGTTTGCAATTTCATCATGGAAAGATATACGAGCCAACAACGAGTCGAAATTATTAAAATTTACTACCGAAATTTGGAGTCAGTGGCCTCAACTTTAAGAGCGCTACGTCCAATTTCTGAATTTCATTTCTGGCTGAATGGCTTCGTCAATAAGCAAAATATGCGTTATTGGTCAGACAGCAATCCACACGTAATCCATGAGTCATCATTGCATCCCGAAATAATTACGGTGCGGTTTATGGGCTGGCGGCGTCATTGGACCGGCACATTACTGTGAATGCGAATCGCTACCGTTCAATAATAACCGAATATTTTTGGCCCCAATTGGATAATATGGACTTGGAGGACATATGGTTCCAACAGGACGGCGCCACAAGCCACACAGCGAATGCCACAATCAATTTATTGGAAACCAAGTTTGGTGAACGTGTTATCTCACGAAATGGACCAGTCGATTGGCCGCCTCGGTCGTGCGATTTGACGCCGTTAGATTATTTCCTGTGGGGCTACGTCAAGTCTATGGTCTATGCCAACAAGCCAGCGACGATTGATGAACTTCGTACGAATATCGAACGTGAAATTGCAACAGTATCGGCCGATTTATGCTTGAAACCCGTTGAAATTTGGGTTCAGCGTCTGGACTTCTGCAAGCGTGCCCGTGGTGCCATGCAAAAGAAATCGAGTTCCATACATAATGGCATCGAACGTACTTTCACAGGAATAAAGAATTTCATTGGTATCTAAAACCGGTTTTGTTTTATTTAAAAAAACTTTTGTAGCGCTCTTATTGAAACCCCCGTTAATAACTAGAATTTTAAGATTTTGTTTGCGTTTTACAGAAATAAGATAATGAAAAATGCCCCAAAAAAATTGTAAAATTTCCCAAAAATATTTGGGGTATTTTTCGTTATATGAAAAATAACCCAAACTCAAAAAATGTAATTTTACAAAAAAAAAAACAAAAAATCCCTATAGTATCGTTATGAAAAATTCCCCAATTTTGTATGAAAAATTTTATGGGGCATATTTATTTTTTTTTTGAGGCATTTTTTATAGACCCCTTTCCATGTTAAGCGGCTATTAGACGATCAAGCGCGGCTTGATGAGAAAAAATGGTTTGCTATTAAACGAGCAAGCCCATGTGTTGAATTTCTTGTCGTACATGTTTTAAAAGTGGTGTATTCTGTTAAATTACTAAAAATTAAATATTTGCACTCATCGATTACACCTGTTCACTTCGACATGAGAATTAATATGAAACAAAATGGCAGAAATACGAAAGTGAATAGAGAGAAACGTCAAGTCCCACAAATTTTCGTATCGTGCGTGAAAGTCTACCCCGCCAGCTACACCACAACTCTCATCCACAAAATGTGTTACGAACGCGTCGAACACGCGTGTGAAAGCCAATAGTGTAATGATGGCTCTTGGTTGCAGCTTTGGTCATCAACGAATTATTTATATTTATTTTATTTTATGTATTTATTTTTCGTTTTAATACATCCATTGTCGCTTCTGGTTCAATTGTCTTTAGTTTACCTAAAAGCTGTTCGTAAGCTTTTTCCTTTTTTTTTATCTTATTATGATATATTTCACTTTTTATGTTCTTTCATACAATTGGATGAAATCTTGCAAAAATCCGCGTTCTAACCACGCCATCTTTACACTTCGAATGTTAACTTCAAACGAAATTTTGTATTGGACTTGACAGGAAAGCTATTACACGAGGCTTGATGGCAAGCCAAAATATCAGAAATTTTTGATATTCATCAACCCATGCTGTCAAGTATAGATAAAGGAAATAATAGATATAGCGCGACCATTGCCAACTTTGTTCACTAGGTGCTGTCCTATACTACTGTCACTTTCACTGAAGTTTCTCATACTTCTCATTGCCGTTTATTAAAAATTGTGGGAAATTTTTGTGAAAGTAATTTAAAAAATGGAAAATGTGAGAAAATTTATGTGATTTTACAATCAAATCTTATGGTGTTGGGATATCAATAGGAGAAAACCCGTACGATTGCCCAAAGATGAACATCGCGGAACGCCTTCTTAATCTAAAAACTTCCATGCCCAAAAACTGTAGCAACTTCTGTGGTCGCGGGTGCCAAAACCGTTAGAGTGTCTGAGGAGTCTCAACAAGGAATGGGACCTGAACCGTAGGAAGAACCAATTTATTAGAACATAGACGGTGGTGACATGGCTTTGCAATTCGATGGCCATCAGATATTCTACTTTAAGTAACGTGTTGTATTCGTGTATTCTTAATATTTTGGTTGAAAATTATTTTTTCTTTTGATATGAAATTTTAGTTTTTTATTGTCATATTTTTTTGACTTTTTTTGGGAACAAAAAAAACCCCATTTATTGCTTTCAACGACATCTAGAAAATTACCCATTACACTAAAATGTTCCCAACACTTGTGCTTCATCTATTTGTTTACTTATTTATGCTGTCAAACACGCATTTTTGCCTATTAGACGAGCTTGATTTGATGTGGCAAGCCGCGCTTGATCGTCTAATAGCCGCTTTACTCTCATATATTGCAAACAAGTACTCACAGTTCAATTCCTTTAAGATAGCCAACTGTGGTGAAGTTGATGAGTTGGCCATTTTATCCTTTCTCTCGCAGTACATGGAGCTCTTGGGCAGTAAATGCGGTAAATGGCGTCTAAATCCAATAACTTCCAAATCGGAGTCCTTATTGTTAACTACTTTTTAGGAACTTCAATAACTTTGGAACAAGTCTATTTTACGGCTTATACTCCAAAAAGGGGTCCAAAATCGCTGCATTTTTTAAAATAAGTTTCGTTTTTGATTGAGAAAAGTAAAAAAATATTCTATAATTTTTCAAAATTTCAACATCAAAAATGCTAAATAATTTTGTTAGTTAAATAACGCGTTCTGCCCGATGCAACAAATTTTATTAATTTTTGGAGAGTAAGCCGTACGAGTATAATAGACATAAGCCCAAAATTGTAATACTGTAATTAGGGCGAATATTTTCTCTGCTTGCCAAGGTGCTATAAAGTCCCTGGAAACTGTCTTCCTGAATTCGAGAACTGCTCTCGACTGCCGCAGATCTCTTAATGAGATGGCGGAACAGTTTAATATTCACCTTATTTGGGTGCCGGGCCACAGGGGCATAGCAGTGAACTGCCAACCAGATGAACTTGTCAGAATGGGGACTACCTTACATGCTGGAATATGTGGGCATGCTTCTAGCAACTTGCAAGCTCTTCTTGCGGAATTGAAAAACTACGTCACTTGCAGGGAACTGTGTACATTCCAAGCAGATGTGATCCCGCCTAGACTTTAAACGCACTATAGCCCTGAGGTTGTTATCGAGAACGGGCGTCTTACTTGTAGTCTTTCATGACGGGTCACTTTCTTATTGGACGACACGCATAGACTGAAAGCGTTGAGAAATGAGTTTTGCAGAAGCTGCGGTGACGAAGACGTGGAGTCAATAGAACACCTTTTGTGTCTGTGCCCCGCACTTTTCCGAAGACGGCAGGGCTACTCTAGGCTCACATTTCTTTGGGCAGTTGGCAAATCTGGCTGATGTTAGCATCCGCCAACTCTTGACCTTTTTGAAGCAATCAAACTGGTTCAATGGAAGGGACTAGGAAAATCTCAACTTTTTGATGTGAAAACATCTATACGCTGGGGGTAAAAATCTTTTTCACAATACAATCACAAATTTAGAGTAAGATGTGCGATGTAATCGTTAACCAATCGTAAAGCGTTATCAAATCGGTGTGAGCTATGTATCAGTTAAACATCTGCATGAGTCCATTCGCACAACGAACTCGCATCTGAATTCATGAATGATTTTTGAATTCATGAGTTAAAAAGACCTTTGTATGAATTACAATGAATTCAGCCACTGAAGTTGTGTTGTAGTTGGTTGTGCTTCGCGAAGACGAAGATTGTATTTATTCGTCTCATAAAACGATCGAACTCGAACTCACTCACATTCAGTAACAGAGCGAACAACAAAGTTAAGGGCCACTTGCAATGAGAACGATGAGTCATTGTTATTCACTATAGTCATGTATGGCCACCACTACATTGAAAGTTTTGCATGCATGTACTTATGCTTTGTTGTTTGTTTTTTTTTGTGTTGCTTGTAGCGACTTGAGCATGAGTTCACTCGAATTCAAAAATCATTCATGAATTCAGATGATTCATGAATTCAAAAATCATTCATGAATTCAGATGTGAATTCGAATGAACTTATACAGCCATTGAAGTTGTGCACAATCGAGGTATTTCATAAATCTCTGAATTTACACGACAACAACAACTCAACTAAAATGATTTTTAATAGTTAATTTTTTTTAATAAGTAAAAAGTGAACAATTTTTAAAGTAAAAAGTAACTTTATTTATTGAAACACTTAAATCTATCCAAAGTTTTTCAGACGTGCAGACAGAGAAAACAAGTTAAAATAAAGAATTAAAAAAAAAAAATATTTTCTTTTATAAGATTTCATCGCATAATTCGGATAGGTGAATGATTTTCTATAATTCGAATTCATTTATTAAAAAAAATGAATCTCACCACTACTTCGTACAAGTACTGGCCTCACTCGCGCCAACGTTGTTATTTACAACACAAATTCATACAGAACCAAACGAATTCAATGAGTTCGGGTTGTGCTGAGTGTGAACCAAACGAACCAAACGAATTCAATGAGTTCGGGTTGTGCTGAGTGTGAATCATAGTTTGTGTGAATGCTACAAGTTAGACGAATTCGAAGAAATTCATGCTTTAACAAAGACGAGTCTCTTTTGCTCTCACTCATTGGTTCTCATTGACGGTGAATTCAGTGAATTGAATGCCAAAACTGTTAGTGAGTGACTCATGGGTAGGTTTTTTAGCATTCATGCAGATGTTTAGTATCAGTGCATTAGTTTAATCATACGCTGCATACAATATACTCATCACCATCTAGTGTGCAATAGTAGCGACTAATTTTCACTAATTGTCGTACATTATGTTATCGTAGGCAAATGAAAACAAATAAATAAAATGAATACAAAAACATTTAATTTTAGTAACTTTTAAAAAGATTTTTTGCACTTTTAATAAAAAATTTACTAAAACAAAGCAAAATAAGGAAAACTAAAAACTAAACTTGTCAAATATAAGGAAAACTAAAAACTAAAAGTGCTGCATATAAGCACCATCTAGTGTGCAATATTAGCTACTAATTTTCGAAAACCATTGCTGTAAAATAACATTAGATTTCAGTAAACAGCTGATTAATAACTTGTCAACCGCAACAAATACAAAATAATAAAATATTTTACAAAACACTAAAAAAATTATAACTCAGACCATAAAACAACACAAAGTGTATCAAAGCTGAATGGAGGTAATGTTAATTCCAATAAAATTTCTATTAGATTCCAATATAAATTAAGATTATAACATATCTTCAATACGTACTGTTGCCTTACACTGAAAGTGGTGCACGACAATTGGGTAACAATCGCCATCCCATGCCAATTATTATGGGTGGAGATTTTAATACAAATTGTGCAAACCCACAGTCGCAAGCTTTATCAAAATTTTTATTTGACGTTTTCCACTTGCATGTGAGCAATTCTCCACAAACCCCCACAACTAACAATTCCACTACTATAGATGCAGTTTTCCATGGATTTTTAAATACAAATTAATATATATTAAGCCAATATTAACAATTTGTACTTAAGACATTTACCATAGATGGGCACTTTGCAGTACTAATAAAATTTCAGTAAAAATAATTCTTTAACTAGTAAATTTTTACTGATTACTAAAATTTTTTTCAGCAATTTTTATAAAGTGCCTACATGATTACGATGAGGTGCATTGAATTTTCAGTAATCAGTAATGCCCGATTACTGATTATTATGAATACAGCCCTATGATTTGACTGGTAATGCAAATTAAATTTCATTATCAGTAAAAATTTACTGAATTTTTTCAGTAATCAGTAAATTTACTGCTTACTATAATTTTTAATGCAGTACATATATACTGCAGTGTGCCCATTTACTAACCAAATAAGTTAAATAAAACAAACAAAAACCAGCAAATTCCTATGTATTTACAATATTGAAAGTTTTGATACTTTTAATTGATTAATTAAAAAAATATACTAAAAGCATAAGTACTTCCAACTTCATTACTAGATGTTTACACATCTCCCCTGTGATCGGACTTACATTAATTTTTTTATTTTGTTCCTGTGGCACACAATTGACCACAAAGTCTAATTGGGCCTGAGGTTCTGCATGTACCTAACTGATAATCTAAGCAAGCACCAAAACTCGCATATTGGAACGAAGTTCCTTATCGCACGTTGCGTGATGGGGGCTAAATGAAAAATTTTAAACTTTTTTTTAACCGTATTATGCTAACCCTGTATACAACCCAGTATTATTTTGCATACTTTTAGGATTTAGGATTTGTACAGTCAGGGACATATATGAGGGTTGATTTCTTCAATGTTGGCTTTGTGATAGTCAAGCCCATATGAAGTGTTGTTGCTTCAATGGAAGGCATTATGACATAATTACGGCTAAGGAAAGCGGACTACGCTGGAGCTAAGCTATTTAAGGAGGCAAAGAAAGGGTTTCAAACTTTAAATACCGATTTTGTCTCTATTAGTTTGAAACTTAAATCGTTGGAGGATATGTTTGATACTTTTAAATGACCTGAGGACATCTCGTCCCCTCCAAGACGGAAAAAAGCTTCTAGTGACGTGATTTAATTGTGCCAGTAACTTGGATAATTTGGACAGTCTTCTCTTATCTCCGAAACCGTCGTCGTCTGTTGTTCCTTCATCCACTGAAGTCAGGGATCGTAATCATTTTTTTATTATCAAAATTATTGCCCCTATTACGGTTTACAACTCAACTCAGTTGAGTTGAAGTTGAAACAACTTAACTTTAAAATAACTTAACTCCATTTTGGTATTACGAATTACAACTTGTTCCAGTTGAAATTATGTTGATGTTGCCAGCCTAAAAAAGCAATGATTTGACAACTGATTAAACAGCTGATTCTATTGTGACAAAAAATGAAAACAATAATTTTCAGTTTTTGTTTGTGAGTGTTTTTTTTTTTGAAATAAATAAAGAAATGGATATTAGTTTGGATTTATTTTACAACGATGAAAGTGTTGATGAAAACATTGACGTGCTGCGCATACGAAGAAGTCTCCGCGATCACTCTAATCCCTTGGAACTTCCAAGCACCAAGTGGGAAAAGGATGTGGTTATAATTGAATGGCTTTTTAATACTTTTTTTTGCAGATTTAGAAGTTTCTTTCGTTTAAATAAGGAAGCATTTTGCTATCTGCTAGATGAGCTGAAGGAGCATTTTCGTAATCCTTTGCGAGGTACGGCTATACCTCCTATTTGCAAGTTATGCGCAACTCTCAGGTTCCTAAATTATATTAAGAGAAAATTAAAAATTTGTACTTACCCGCTTTCCATTTTTCGCTAATAATTGATTTACAACTGCTATTTATGAGTTGTAATTTTTTGGTGTTTTTGTTAACCGCACTAGCACAGGGTTGTAATCGGTACTACCACAAAAAAGTTGTAAGACGATTAACTTCAACTTACAATTTGTTGACAGGTTAAGTTGTTATCGATAATAGCAAATTGTAAAATTTCAACTCAACTGAGTCGAGTTGAAATCCGTAATAGGGGAATATATATTAATGATTATATTATGAGTTTTAAAGACTTTTTTCAATGGTAATGATTAATTTAAGTAATATGTATTACAAAACTCAGATGTTGTGTTTGTTTGCATTTTTTATTACCGTATAGCCTCGAGAACAATCAACCGTTCTCTTTTTGCAATTTTTCGTGATCCAACAAAAAATGGGCGGCATCGCAATAGTGGGCGTGGCATACATCTTGAAAGTTTGTACGGCTGTACCTCATGAACTGTTAGAGGTATGAATATGAGATTTGGTATGTAAGTTGTTCGTACAGTTCGAATTACAGCTAGGGTGAAAGTGAGATGTGCCACGCCCCCTTTTTCAAAAATTGCTCTGACGGCTTTTCTAATAGACCGATTGTTATGGAAATTTTACAATGTGGTACTGATGACCTACTGATAGTCCTTAGTTATACTTGGTAGTGATTAGATAAAGGGGGTGGCACCGTCATACAACCTGAAATTTAAAATGGCTATATCTCATGAGCTATCAGAGGTATGAAGATACAATTTGGTATATATGTTGTTGTCCAGTATGAATTACTGCCAGGGTGGAAGTGGGATGTGCCACGGCTCTTTTGAAAGAAACCGTTGTATCAGTCATAATAATAGTTTGATCGTCCTGTAAATTTCACAGTATGTTACAGTTGGCCTACAGATACGAACAGGGTATTTGGAAGAAAGTTGCCACAAAGGGACGAGGCGCCGCCCACACACGTCAATATTTGACTATTATATATACTATATCAAACAATTGTCCGTACACCAGGCACTTGAGAACATATTTCAATGAATCGCAAAAAATATATGGTCGATTTAAAAAAAATATTTGAATCAAATCGGCCATATATCTTTTGAGATACATTAAAATATTAAATAAATTAAAATATTCTTAGAAAAATACATTCTTTTATAAAAAATTCATACTCATGGCGTTTTCTTATAAAAAGTACCTTTTCTTAAAAAAAACATTAGCTTTTAATAAAAGAACTTCTATTTAAAAAAGGACCTTTTCGGGAAAATATAATACATATTCTTACAAACAGGACACAAAAATATACTTAAAAAAATACATTCTATAAAAAACATTTTTCTTAAAACAAGTTTATCATTTTACAAAAAGTGTCTTTTCTTAAAAATTCATTTAAATTATCGTATTTTTCAACGGGCGCCATAGGCGTGTTGGAACTACTACATAATATATAGCGAAAGGAACTTCGTTCCAACCGGGTGTCCCCTGACACCTCATTTAATTTTATGTAGCTGGCTTTGTTGGCAGTACATATTATTGAGATGGCTCAAGCTTTTAGGGAGACGGTGGAAAATGTACTTACGGATTTGGGCCTATCAGATAAATATAGGCCACAATACGAGTATAACTCCATGACGTAAAACACTTACAGAAAATATTATTTTGGTTATTCTTGGATTTCAAATTCTGTTTATTGTTGAATTATTGTGGGTCTTAAATCATAAAACTTATATGTTTAGATACGTACATACATATATAATAATTATATGACTAATAAAATTATATGATTAAATTTTTTAATTAAATGTACTATTTACTTGTGTGTTATTACTCATTTAAAGCTTTTTCTCTATACATTTATTGTTTAGACATTTTATTTTTGTTTCAAACGCATTTCAATTGCTGTTACTGACGATTAATAAATAGTTTTTTTTTTTATCTAAAAAGAAAACATTTATTTTCCTCCAAAGGTCTAGAGGCCGAGGGAGTATTGGGGCAGGATGATGAGTAATTTCGGGTATAAAAATATGAAAACATCCATGGGGCTTACATTTACACATCACGATTTCCCGGTCATCATACAGACAGGCATGTTATACACATAAGTTGTTACTACAACTACTGTGTATGTCCGTATGTATGTGTGTACGTTTGAATAGTTTGCCAGTGTTACTGAAGTGAAAAAGGACATTTTGTTTGGTTTTATTTGTTTGTTTTTTCCTTTTTTAAATCTAAAACGACATCATATAGAACATAAAGTCGGTATATACTATATTTATTAGTTTAGTTTTAGTTTAAAATACAACAAAACAGAATACTCAAGGAAATATATTGTTTTACTTTTGATTTATATTTATTTTAGGATTTAGTTTTTAATATAAAAATAACGATGTACAGAATTGTGTTACAAATTTTCCCGTTGAGAGACATGCACACTGAGGAAGAAAACAACGATTGAAAACAAAATATAAAATACAAAATATTTCTATAAAATTTGGATCTTTGTTTCCCTTGCTATCGACATTACTGATTTACAAATTTAACAATTTAATTTATTTTATACGAAAAAAAACTTAAAATGTACATGTATGTATTCTAACGAAATAAATGTATTAAATATTTTCCCTACACAATTAGGATTTTCCAACCAAAACCAAAAATTTAATTTGTTTTATCAAGAAAACAATATACATATATATAGGTAATACAAAAACCTTATAAAGAAGGAGGTGGTGGTGGTGGCGGTTGAAAATAATATAGAACACAAAAAATACGTTTAAGTAATAATCGATAGTGTTCTGTAATTCACTTACGATCAAAAAACGATTTAAAATATGGAAAAGTTAGAAGACTTGAAGTTGTTTAGCTATAGTTATATTGTTATGAACATATACAGAAATAAAATTAGTAAATCGGTAACACGAACTGAAATTTCCCAGCATCTAAACATGTCATATTCTTAGGACTGAAATATTGTAATGAAAAACTCAATTTGACGTTAGAGTGACACAAAATTAGCGCAAATTTTAAATTTTATAAACTTCAAATTTAATGTAATAAACCTTAACACCCGAAACGAAAAAAAAATATGTTAATTGGTTTTTTTACTCCCGATGCCATTTAATTTCTCGTAATAATGCAATCTTAAAACAAATACAAAATATATCAGGAAATATCTTTAAAATTGTAGGTCGAATCAAAAAAAAGGTGGCCGTTTTTTTTGTGTGAAATGGGTCAATTTTTTGTTTGTAATGACGCTACCATGATCTCAAATAACTTCAGACCATATCGCTACAGATTTGTACCTGAAGTTTGAGGTTTTGATCGTCTTCTGACTAAATCGACTTACAAAAGCTAAGCAGAGAATGTCCTCAAAGCTAATCATATCCACGTTTGATCGTAAATGAATACTAAAAGACTAACGATTTTGGTGTATGTGTGTATAATAAAATAATTGAGGAAGGGTTTAGGTTTCATAAAAAATAAAAACGAATATATATAAAGTTGGAAGTGATCGAAGAAGAGTTGGTATTCTAGAAACGAAATTATCATTTAAAGGCAAACCTCCATAAACAATCTGGAGGAATAGGCGTAGGAGACGGAGCGGTGTATTTGTTGCTGTTGTTTATACCACTGATAATCATTTTTGCACTGCTGCTGGTGTTATTTCAGATCCAACTCCTCTTCTTCGTCATCATCTTCAGGTGATGATGGTGTAGATGACAAAATACCTTGTACCATTGTTGTTGTCGTCGTCGTCGTCGCTGATGTATTGTTCGTGTTGTTGGCAGCCCCCCCGGACGTCTTCGTCAACAACGGCGGCGTTGATGATGATGCGCAACGTGCCACTAATTCCGCATACGGCTTATTGTGTAGGAAACATACTAAAACAACAGTCATATTATCACCACCCAAACCACCCATTTGACAATCTGGAGCCAAACAATGATTCATAAGTTCTTCACATATCTTCTCGGGATACATGTTCGAGGCGATGCGTGCCCGACAAAAGTCTACAACTTCTTTGTTGCTCATAACATCCCAAATGCCATCACAGGCCAATACGAGAAATTCCCAATCATCGGTAATTGTGCGTGTTTCAACATCGGGATAAGCTGCAAAAGAGGAGTACAATGAAGAAAACAAGGCAACAATAATAAAATTGTATTTTTTCAGAAATAAAATATATAAAAAAGAGAAATTCTAGAGAAAAATTATAAGTAGGTAACCTCGGAACTAATCTAGCTAAACAAAGTGTGAACTGGTAGCAATGGCATAAAGTTCGGACGGGTCGCATCTTTTATACCCTACTACGATGGATCCAACTAACAGCTCATGGGAAGGAAAATTGTTCTCCTCTCAATTTGTTTTTAAAACTATACGTCGATCAAGAGTATAAACAATGGTTTCTTCTTTCCTTCTTTATAGAATAAACACTCGGAATCTCTCATATTTAATGAAAAACACATTTGGCAAGTAATTTTGCTAAATACAAAAAAAAATTACCAAACTGGAAGATAAACTAAATGTTAGGTGTTCCATCTTTACTAACGCATCTACAACGACATGTAGTATGTAGAGTAAAGAAACAAAATCCAGGAAATACACGTTATTCAAAATTGTTGTCCGTCCATACGCTGATTCTTAATGTTTCTATTGTTAATGGGCATACACTTTCATGTATGTATGGACATGAGTAAATATATACAAGAATACAAAGTGAACTTTTGTTTGATTTTTTCTTCAGGCCTAAGAATGCGTGGGCCGACGTTTCAGCGAAACATTTTGTTTTTTAAACACAGTACGAAACATTGTATTACAAACATATATAAATATTTTCGTTGAAAATATTACAGGTGAACAAAAAAAACCAAATAATAATAAAGAAAGAACAATACATGGAATTAAAAGACTGATTAATGCTGAGTTTCCTAGTTACCCATTCTCAATTTAAATGGAATTTAAATGCCCGATGATTGTCATTTAAATGCCATTTAATATGAATATTTTCTGTGAGCTGTCAAATGACGAGTGTGAAACTCGTCCTGAATGCCGGTAGTTCTTACTTTTTTTTATCTCTAATTTCCTTTTATCCTAATTAGTTTTAATAGGCTTTTTTAAAGAGCAATTATTTTTCAAAGTAATTCAAATATTATTTGTTTAATTTAAATACAAAAAACATGCTGCAGTTTAAAAACAAATCATGTTAAATATTGAGGATTTATAAAAACCTGTTTGTGCAAATTAATATGATTGAACAACGAAATCCCAGTAGTTTCTAATAAATAAGTTATTCAGTCTACCTATGTCATACGAACTGTGGAGAAAATATCTTTGATATAAAGTTTAATTTCTGAAAACAAAAACCTAAATCTTGAAAAGAAGCTTAAATTTTTTCTATGTGAAAAACTATTCACATTTCCTTATAAAAAAAAAATACCTTAATCAAAAATATCTCTGTTTAGTTAGTTTGGCTTGAGGTAATAAAATGAAAATACTAGCGGGTTCGACTGTTTTTTCAAGATATGCATATTAAATTATCCCAACATTTCGATTAACATCCTCTATATACAAAAATATTTAACATTAATAACATATTGATCACAAAACGATTGACAATAATTACATGTATTACAAATCACAAAAAACTAATTACTCGTACACAGTGTGCAAGCTTTCGTCAACTATTGTCTGTTTTCTCTGTCTTGTAATTGAGTCTTTTTTCTGAGGGAACGTTAATTATGTGCAACATTTCGAGAGTGAGTCGTCGTGAGTAATTTGTCTTCTCCCCTAAAATGTCAACGTCGTCAAAGTTAGGAGTATGACCCGTCACAGGACAGTGGGCCGCTAATGCCGTTTCCTGCCCCATAGGACAGTTTTCACATTACACCGCATGAAGCGGTTGGAACGAGTTTATTCGAATGAAAGTGGAACGAGTTTATCCGAATGAAAGTGACCTGTGCACTTATAGTTTTTAAACATACAAATCGATACATTTACCCTCATTATCTTACAGTTAATGCCAACTAAAAGTTTCAGCTTTCAGTTTATATGGAATTTAATTGTGTTTTAAATTTAACCAGACACTGTGATAATGGCCTTAATCTGATTCCAAACGGTTATACTTTCAGAAGCTTCGGCGTTATGTCCCACCTACAATGGACATAAAGCCCATGGGCGTTATGTCGCACCTAAAATGGACATAAAGCCCATGACCGGTGTGACATAAAGCCCGTGGGTGTTATGACCATTCTAGGTGCGACATAACGTCTCACTACTGCCAGGCCTTGCGGCGAAACTCCGTAAAAGGCCATAAAGTCCGTGGACGTTATGTCACACCTAAGATGGGTGTTATGCCCATGGGCGTTATGTCCATGGGTGTTATGACGCGTCACCCTTTGTTTTGCTTAATTACTTCGTAGCCGTCGGCAATAAGCGAGATTGCCGTTTGAATCTCTGCGGGGCTAGAAACAGCCTTCTTATGTGCAAATTAGCGTTCGGTAAATACTATCAGTGGTATTCATAAAAACTTAAAACAGCATTGCAAACCGTTGTTAAGCAAAAATTGTTAAATCTGTATTCATAAAGGATTATTTGCTTAAAATGTTGTTTGGAAACCATTATTAAGTGTGTGAATTTTAATATTGGTTCGACCATACTTTAAACGTTTATCAAAGTGACATTTGCTTTTTGATTATTTACATTTGGGAAACGTTTCTGTGGAATTTTTATATAATAATAATAATTGTAAAATATACACTGGGTACGTTAAATTTAATCCAAAGAATTGGTAAGAGCTATTGTTATTTCAAAAAAAAAACATTTTAATAATGTGCCTTTTGGAATAGAAACATTACCCAAATTTCGAACCATTGGCTATCGAAAATGTATAAGAAGAGAAACGACCCGTTTTCTGTTGTGGATAAGTAATTTAGACAAAGACACCGTTTTAGTAAATAAACGGTAAGAACAATTATTGATTTGGTAAAAACGGATATTTCTGTAGACCGTAGACGACTCGGAACATCGTCAGAATTACAGGTTTTAGTTGCTGGTGACGAAGAGAAGTAACATAAATGTTCTTAAATAGTTACACATATAAATAAATCGTGATTTTAGTTTCAGGATGATGCAGGTGACCTTCATGGCCTATCACAACCCACGGTTAGCAAGATTTGTGCAAAAGTTGCTTGCGACCTGGCTAAACACGGAAAAGATATTATTAAAATGCCTACCTCTGCTGAAGAAGAGGTAAACATAGCAAAGGAATTTAAAAAGTTCGGAATTTCCCTGGAGTTATGCGCTATTTATGGGACCCACACAAAAATAAAAAACTTAAAATTTTGAATATAGTGGCGAGAGGGAGAGGCAGAACTCACGACTGCCGAATTTTCAGTGAGTCTAGAATAAAAGAGCGATTTGAAAATGGTGAATTTAAAGACCGTTTGCTTATTGACAGACTAGAGGCTAGGTAAATCTTATTATTAACTGAATTTACAAAGCAATTTCGGAAATATATATTTATATGAAAATAACTATTTTAGATGATTACAACCCAGTCGAAGAGAGTATAGCTGAAAAAACCTAAAATGATTTGCGTGGACAAGAGGCATCAATTTAATATATATTAAGAACTTTTATACAACATTTGCAATAATTTGTTAGGTTATCAACAACCATTATTAACCTAATCTTTGCTATTATAAGGCGCTATAATATTACTAATATAAACCATTGAAAGGCAAAAGGATGGCATAATAACTCAAAACAATACCCTTTTTAATGAAATACTCCCAACAAAGCAGACAAAAACAGCTTATCTTGAAACCTCTTTTTAAACTTATTCATTGGTCTGAGACATGTTTGAGGAATCAGCTTACATACACCTTCCCTTTTATAACCTAACTTCCCTTTTATAACCTAGTATACAATTTGTTTAGTTGCATTTATTAAATTTATAATTATTTAATAAAAACATTTAGCAAACTATAAAAATAACAAAAAAAAAATAATATTCATAAATTCTTTGTTCTCATTCAACACAATTTTCTTGAATCTTGATCAATTATATTGTTATCCGTACAGTGTCAATTTAGCAAAATTTTTAAATTAAATTTTATTAAATTAAACAGTTTATTTTAAAATATTTATAGATTCGACTACTCTAATAATTATTAATCGTATAATGCATCATTAAGATAAAAATAACAAGTGAATGAATTGACAAATTCATTGAAATGTATATTACATAAAGTAGTGTTTATGAATATGTTTTTTAAATAACTGTTTATTAGACAAAAAGTGTTTGTTATCTAATATGTACATTAAATCATAATTAAGATTTTTTATGAATACGGATGTATATCACCACGACATAAACCAATCGATTATTTATAATCGATAATTATTTATAAAAAACAATAAGACATTTTCTTGCTCGAATTCCAACGTCCCAAATTATTTATTTCGATTTAAATAAAACTTTGATTCAATGCCTGAAATTAACTGTAATTAAACTTCAATGTTCGACTTGAATTTAAGGGTTAATTTTGCTGGAGATTACTATTATTGAATAAAAATGTAATTCAAGTCGAATTTACCACTTGAAATTGGAAAACATTGCTGCAACTCCAGTTGAATTCAACTTAATTCCAACAAAAATGTTTATTAGGTTATTTTTGCAGAGGAAAAATATGTTTGTATAAGAAAGGTAAATATTTTTCAATGGGAACAATAGAAAAATGCCAGAGTAAGGACTCGAGAGTAATGAAAATACAAAACGGGAATAAGAGACATAAAACCCTCTATCTGTTGACGACCACGATCTACAGATATGCACTTGGAATGGTAGAACATTATACTGAACCGGTGCCACTATCCAAATGGCAGATGTCCTCGAGAATTATAAGGCTGGCATTACTGCTATTCAGGAGATGCGATGAGAGTATAAGGAAGAAGAACTGTGACATATACTACAGCTGCGAATTTGTCTGGTCTCAAGGTTCAACCCAGTGATTGAACATATAGCCGCCATCCGCATAAAAGCGGAATACTGTAAGATATCGATAATTTTTGTTCATGCCCCGACGGAAGAAAATACGATAATACCAAGGATATGTTCCTGGGCCATGCCATGTAGATTGTTCTAGGTGATTTTAATGTTAAAGTCGGCAGGGAAAATGTTTTTGTCTTCATACATGCCAACACTTCCGATAACCGAATGAGGCTGTTAGATTTTGCCGCGGTGAAAAACATGGTTGTCGATGGCATGGGACTTCCATGCAAATTCATGTTATTTTTCAAAAGCCTAAAAATAATTCGCACTAATTATCTTCACGAATCACACAATTTGCAGAAAAATCAAATTGATTTGTTAATAAGTATTTTGGAATTTTTTATGATAAATGCATATTTTTTTTTACTATGCATGTAAAGGGGTTTTCATCAGAGACGCTACAAAAGTAAATCGATAGGGACAGCAAACGACGCCATATTTTTTCCCGCTCTTTTGACATTTCTCTTCAGTAACGTTTGCCATTTCATCATGGAAAGATATACGAACCAACAACGAGTCTAAATTATTAAAATTTACTACCGAAATTTGGAGTCAGTGGCCTCAACTTTAAGAGCGCTACGTCCAATTTATGGTCGTCATAATCGTCCTACCAGATCAACAATTGAGCGTCTAGTGGAAAAATTTGAATCCACAGGCACAGTACAGAATGTTCCCGTGCCAGTGAGACAAAGAAGTGCCCGTAGTGTCGGGAATATTGCTGCCGCTGAGGCTTCAGTTCAAGAAAGCTCAAATGTGTCTCTCACACGTCGTTCTCAAGCGTTGGGCATCTCTGTGACGTCGTTGTGGTGAATTTTGCGAAAAGATCTTGGCCTACATCCTTACAAGATCAAATTGACGCAAGAACTGAAGCCGCTTGACAACCGTAAGCGTCGTATGTTCGTAAATTGGGCTGAGCAACAACTTGAAAATGATTCGGATTTTCATCGGCTTCGTCAATAAGCAAAATATTTGTTATTGGTCGGACAGCAATCCACACGTAATCCATGAGTCATCATTGCATCCCGAAAAATTACAAGGATAACGCTAAAATTTATATTTCTTCTTCCCTCCGATCATTTGGAAATATAAATTTTAGCGTTATCCTTTTTTGACCATATTTGACGGCCTTGTGGATAAGGACTCTGGAATATGCCCCAAGTACCACCTATCAGATGTGTATGTGGGACTCCAATAGAGTCCATTTATACCAATCTTTTCTCCCAAATGATCGGAGGGAAGAAGAAATATAAATTTTAGCGTTATCCTTTTTTGACCATATTTGACGGCCTTGTGGATAAGGACTCTGGAATATGCCCCAAGTACCACCTATCAGATGTGTATGTGGGACTCCAATAGAGTCCATTTATACCAATCTTTTCTTCCAAATGATCGGAGGGAAGAAGAAATATAAATTTTAGCGTTATCTTTTTTTGACCATATTTGACGGCCTTGTGGATAAGGACTCTGGAATATGTCCCAAGTACCACCTATCAGATGTGTATGTGGGGCTCCAATAGAGTCCATTTATACCAATCTTTTCTTCCAAATGATCGGAGGGAAGAAGAAATATAAATTTTAGCGTTATCCTTTTTTGACCATATTTGACGGCCTTGTGGATAAGGACTCTGGAATATGCCCCAAGTACCACCTATCAGATGTGTATGTGGGACTCCAATAGAGTCCATTTATACCAATCTTTTCTTCCAAATGATCGGAGGGAAGAAGAAATATAAATTTTAGCGTTATCCTTTTTTGACCATATTTGACGGCCTTGTGGATAAGGACTCTGGAATATGTCCCAAGTACCACCTATCAGATGTGTATGTGGGACTCCAATAGAGTCCATTTATACCAATCTTTTCTTCCAAATGATCGGAGGGAAGAAGAAATATAAATTTTAGCGTTATCCTTTTTTGACCATATTTGACGGCCTTGTGGATAAGGACTCTGGAATATGCCCCAAGTACCACCTATCAGATGTGTATGTGGGACTCCAATAGAGTCCATTTATACCAATCTTCTCTTCCAAATGATCGGAGGGAAGAAGAAATATAAATTTTAGCGTTATCCTTTTTTGACCATATTTGACGGCATTGTGGATAAGGACTCTGGAATATGCCCCAAGTACCACCTATCAGATGTGTATGTGGGACTCCAATAGAGTCCATTTATACCAATCTTTTCTTCGAAATGATCGGAGGGAAGAAGAAATACAAATTTTAGCGTTATCCTTTTTTGACCATATTTGACGGCCTTGTGGATAAGGACTCTGGAATATGCCCCAAGTACCACCTATCAGATGTGTATGTGGGACTCCAATAGAGTCCATTTATACCAATCTTTTCTTCCAAATGATCGGAGGGAAGAAGAAATATAAATTTTAGCGTTATCCTTTTTTGACCATATTTGACGACCTTGTGGATAAGGACTCTGGAATATGCCCCAAGTACCACCTATCAGATGTGTATGTGGGACTCCAATAGAGTCCATTTATACCAATCTTTTCTTCCAAATGATCGGAGGGAAGAAGAAATATAAATTTTAGCGTTATCCTTTTTTGACCATATTTGACGGCCTTGTGGATAAGGACTCTGGAATATGCCCCAAGTACCACCTATCAGATGTGTGTGTTGGACTCCAATAGAGTCCATTTATACCAATCTTTTCTTCTAAATGATCGGAGGGAAGAAGAAATATAAATTTTAGCGTTATCCTTTTTTGACCATATTTGACGGCCTTGTGGATAAGGACTCTGGAATATGTCCCAAGTACCACCTATCAGATGTGTATGTGGGACTCCAATAGAGTCCATTTATACCAATCTATTCTTCCAAATGATCGGAGGGAAGAAGAAATATAAATTTTAGCGTTATCCTTTTTTGACCATATTTGACGGCCTTGTGGAGAAGGACTCTCGAATATATCCACCAGGGCACATGCCAAATATTAATACTGGACTCAAATTTATTTTGTTGTTAGTGCTTGCTTTATCTAACTGATGGAGGGACACAGAAAACATTGCTGACTGTTCGCCCACAATAGTCACATTTGTGTTAGTAAATACTATAATAATAATCAAATACAAATCGCATTTTATTAAAAATATTTTTTGTGTTAAGATTTAATTATTTTGTGAACAGATTGTTGCTAAAATGATGAATGTTTTGAAAAATTACTTACGTTCTACATACATATCACAGACATGTTCCACAAAATTTTATGGATGGAATACTGTGGATAACTTCACACACATGAATTTTTTTAATTTTTAAGGAGTATTTTGAGCATAATTCGAGCTTATTTTAAGCGCATATTGTTCAAGATTAAATGCACGAAAACCCCATCCCTAGTAATGATCTTTCCATTGATTTGATAAAATCAGACATTCTTAATTTTGGCTGGTTTCTATCATACTGTTCACGAATAAATGCATGAAAATCCCATCCCTAGTAATGATCTTTCCATAGATATGTGTAAAATTAGGCATTCTTCTTCTTGTGCAATACGACTATATTACTGTGAGGTGTAATTCTATTTTAATATAGAAAAAGCTTAACATTTTCTATACGTACTAAATGTTATTACAACTGTAAGTGCTTGCTGCTTCTCCTACATCAAATAGTTCTATCGTTATTTACCACTATGATCTTTGCAATATTAAATACTGTGGGGAGTTGTACTTCTGTTAAACTGATTACGTACCTGTAACAATTTGCTCCTCTGGTTTCTTATTTTCGTTACGTTTAAAAACAAAATCTCCTAGTGCTCGTGATAATGCCAGATTACCATTGACACGATTGAATTCAACCCAGCCGCCACCTTCATTGATACGCTTTGATTCGACTTCATTATTTGGTTTGTGGTCCATTGATAAAGTCTCTACTTTTCCATTAATACAAGCCACAGCACGTGAATCACCGGCATTGGCACAATACAAACGATTATCTTTAATTAATACTACAACTGCCGTGGAGCCAGCCATCTGTTCGCCACACGCTTCAGTGTATAGCATTTCACAGTCAATGTCCAAGAAACCCTAGTAGGAGGTTGAATTGAAAAGCAAGCAATACTTAGGATACATTTCCAAAGGAGTAACACACACAACTAAACTCACCTTTTTTAGGGCCTTTTCTACGTTATCCTTGTACTCTGGCCGTCTCACTATGAATTTGTGTAAATGTTTTCCTGCATATTGTGCCACTGTCGCACCACCATGCCCATCATAGACGGCAAAAAAGGATGTTCCAGGATCTTCAGGCAGCGACAGGATGTGAGTGTGGGAATCTTCCATATTTATGCGCCAACCCTGCATACAGCTGGAGCCCACTTGGTAGACATCATTTTGACAGTAAGATGATTCTTTGGCTGTGATTGGTTCCGATAGTGTTTGACCCATTTTTCGTCTTTTATTCCCAGTATTTATCTTATTTCTTTTCGATTTGGATATGTTAGTTTAGCTGCGAATGGAGAGAAAATGAAATTAAAAATCTGAATGAAATAATTTCAATATTACAATGAAAGATAGGGGTGGGTTGTGGGTGATGAAAGAAGTGGATTTCGTTAACAAAAGGTGGTTAATCAATTGTTTGTATTGTATTCTTTTTTTTTTAAATACAAAGACGAAAACAAAGCACAACAGAAATGTCTTATCGTCAAAACTTTGATTTCACAAAGGGAAAAGTGCTTAGCATAAAAAAACACCAACATCTACGCCGACAATGGTGGGAAACATCATTATTGGAAGCTTTGTTGATTAAATGGTCATAAAACAATTTAACCGCAGCACGCGTCTCTAAACTATGAGGACGATTAGGGAGGGTATTTAAAAGTTGGTTTCCATCCAAACTTACGAAAATTGGAACGAAGATGCAAAAAAAAGGATTGAGAAAAAAAAGCATAAACTAATTGTAGAATTGTATGTATGACAATTGCAATACATTCAATCAAAACTGACAGGCATTAATAAAAATCTGAAAAACCCGACCAGTGACATTTTAGGGAAGGGTAACTAAGAATGTAATTAATCACACGTAAACGTAATAGTAGTAATACCATAGATTAATACTTATAGTAGATCTACCATAGAGTAAATTTATAGTAGAGCCGCCATTTGTCTCATCTGACGTTTCCTTTCACACTCTTCGTGATGCGGTCGGTGTGATAGAGAGATGTTGGACGAAAAGTGATATACACCAGGTGGAATTACAATAACTTCTTGCTTTAATTGTTCATGCCATTTTGGTGAAAAACTGTGAAATTTAAATGTGTTTTAAACTTTTTTATAGACTGTTATTGTTAGCATACATTTGTGTTGTATTTAACACACAAAACGAATTGCCGTTGTTGTTATTTTGTTCGTTGTTTTGAACCATTGCCTCTATCTGGTATTAGTAAAGCAATTCTTTTCAACATCAAACGTAAACATCACACCAGGCCAAATATCATAAATTTGGTGGGAGAACTAGTAGATCTACCATAAGTATTAATCTATGAGATCTACTAGATCTCCCACCAAATTTATGACATTTGGCCTGGTGTGATGTTTACGTTTGATGTTGAAAAGAATTGCTTTACTAATACCAGATAGAGGCAATGGTTCAAAACAACGAACAAAATAACAACAACGGCATTTCGTTTTGTGTGTTAAAATTATTGTGTTAAATACAACACAAATGTATGCTAACAATAACAGTCAATAAAAAAGTTTAAAACACATTTAAATTTCACAATTTTTCACCAAAATGGCATGAACAATTAAAGCAAGAAGTTATTGTAATTCCACCTGGTGAAATTTAAATGTGTTTTAAACTTTTTTATTGACTGTTATTGTTAGCATACATTTGTGTTGTATTTAACACATTACTTTTAACACACAAAACGAAATGCCGTTGTTGTTATTTTGTTCGTTGTTTTGAACCATTGCCTCTATCTGGTATTAGTAAAGCAATTCTTTTCAACATCAAACGTATACATCACACGAGGACAAATGTCAGAAATGTGGTGAGTGAAAGATTTTCTCTACCCATATTTACTCTATGGTAATACCATAGACCAATACATACATAGATACTTTTATTCTCTCATCTGACGTTTCATTTCACACTCTTCGTCGTAGGTTTGTGGAAATTAGAGCAATTAAATTTAAAATTACCTTTCACCAGGTGGAGTTACAAAATATGATCACTTAATTTTTTCCTGTCGTTTTGGTGTAGAACTGAAAATATAAATGTATTTCGAACTTTTTTGTTGACTTTTATCGTTCGTATATATTTGTATTGTATTTAACACAACTAGTTTGCCACAACAACACGAAATTCTATGTATGTTTTGGTCTATGAGTAATACATGGTGTCGATTATGGTTAACCTGCAGGCCTATTTTATAACTTGCTAATGCTTAATCTCCATCGCTAAAAGCATCTAAAATCAATTTAGCGATTTTTAGCCACTAATGGAATTCTGTAACGTGGTATCTAAATTTAGCTATCTCTTAAATATTGAATTCGCCGTAATTTTTCGGTTGTTGCCTTCGCTAAAATTTGTTTATTTTGTATTCTCTAATTGTCAATTGTCTCTTAAATTTAAATTTTTTAGCAACGAAAAATTGAAGCCGCTAAAAGGTAAGATGAACAACAATACTTTTAGATTTAAATTCAGTCTAAAGGCCTAACTATAAGTTGCATGTGTGGGCTTAAGCCAGCTTAAGCAACAGTGGGAACACATATGTTTAGTATGCGGCAAACTATAATGTACTTAATAAAAAGTTTCGTCAAATGTCATTTGCTTAAGCAAAGAGCCAAACTGAACGCACATTCCGTACGTAAACAGCTGTTTGTATATGGTACATATAAAAAGCAAATATGAAGTGGAATTCGGCTATTTTTGTTAATGTGCACATGCCTTCCAATGCAAATTTAATCAATTTAAGGAACTTTAAATATTTCAGCTTCTTATCCATTTTTCATTAAATAAATACAAAATCTGAAGTTATTATTGTTTAGTAATTTAGAGATGCACACAGATGCATTTTTAGTACTTTTCTCAATAAATTACACAAAAAGAAAAACGGGTGCAGTTTTGCATTGAAATTTTTGCAACAATTAATAAAATGATCGTACACATTCATACTGAAGGTATGATTTTTATATAATTTAAATTTTTGTGACTTTTATATATTATGGTCATTCAGTAAATTTTTGTGAACAATTCATATATTTACGAAACATGAGAACAATTAAAATTCCTGCAAACCTACCAATATTACGTTGATGTGCAACTGTGTCTCAATATTTTCAACTTCATGTAAGTACATTATAGTCACCTAAAAGTCTTTTCTGAGTTGGTTAAGCATTTGACAGGCTTTTCGTTCAGATATACTACACTATAGGCAAAATACTACACATGCAAACTCTAAATAAATTTTGACAAGATCTTTTAAACTTACTTTTAAAAATTCACGTTTTACAAGTTATTTGTAAGATTTGGGAAGGAAATTTTTTAATGTTTTTGAGGAAAACAAACTAAGACTTGGCAACACTTATATTAAGCTTCAAAAGTGTGCGTAATATGTTTGTCTCTTTCTAAAAGCAATTTATCAAAGTAGAGGGAGAAGTCTAGACTACTTTTAGAAAATTAGCTACGGCGAAAATAGTAACTTTTTGCTAAGCGACTACAGTAACAGAATACGGATTTAGCGACATCGCAAAGAAATTCGCCTTAACATTTTTTTAGCATTTTAGCGATCGATATAGAGAATTAGCTACGAGAATTACAGAATTGACCTGCTGACCATCAGGTTTTGAACAAAAAGCGGGACGCAAGGGTTGAAAAGACGAAAAGTTGGGTTTTAAATAAAATGTGACGTAACAATTATTTTTTGGCTTAAAAAAGATTCAAAATAAAAAAAAAACAATCTAATACCAATAATTTGATATTTTAGATTCAAGACGGGATGAGACACTAAAAGGCGGGGCAGTCCAGTCAAAAGCGGGACGGTTGGTCAGGTTAATTATTGGACACTAATTAAGTAGACGTACTAGAACCGCCTACTTCAACTTTTTTTCCCGCTGTGATTATCTCATGTCAAATTCAAATGTATGCATTTTGTTTTTGTACTTTTATGTGTACTTTTATTGTTGATATTAAAATTGACAACAAAGAAACAAAGCAAGAACAAAATGCCTGTGGTTGTTGCCGTAGTGCGCTTACCGTATATATTTATTCCATGGTGTGGGTAATAAAAAAAAATATATATCTAAAAATACTTAGGATCAGTTGCTCTTAAATGTCATTCTCCACCACTCAATTAACTTTAAATTCCCTATATTGTGAACATTTAATTGCGGATTGTGAAGATTCGCATGTTGATTTATTAAAATTAATAATAATAATAATAATTTATTAAAATTGTGCAAATTCATTAAAGTTTAAATTTAAAAATAAATAAATTAGAATGTGAATCAAGGATTTTTGTTAAAATTCTACAATACTACAAGTAATGAAGTAGGTTGATCATTACCTTTAATTTGAGTACCCACTCATAATGCTTTGCGTTTTCCCCCTATAATATAGTAAAAATTGAGTTATCTTGACCCACAGATGTAGAATCAGAAAAGTATCGATACCATTGAATTTGTAAGAAGAATACTATTCATTTGAGCACTTGCTTAATCCTAGATAGCATTCGGCGGACGGCATTTATTTTTTTTCATAATTTCAAGGTTTTTTTTAAATACAAAAATGGTTGCCTTCAGAGCTATTGGTTTTAAACAAAACATTAAAAACTTCCCGCCATTTTTCTATACAAGTAAGGTAACTTTTCATACATTAAAGACCAAATTTTCAAAAAAAAAAACTTTGATGAAAACCTGTGGGTAGATCTGAAATAGACATACGGTGTGCCAGGAATCATGAGGATGTATTTTGCAAAACTTATAAGGGGTTTTTCAACAGAGACGCCACAAAAGTAAATCGATAGGGACAGCAAACGACGCCATATTTTTTCACGTTCTTTTGACATTTCTCTTCAGTAAGGTTTGCCATTTCATCATGGAAAGATATACCAGCCAACAACGAGTCGAAATTATTAAAATTTACTACCGAAATTTGGAGTCAGTGGCCTCAACTTTAAGAGCGGAAAATCATCGGAAATCATCTTCAGCGAAGAGGCTCATTTCTGGCTGAATGGCTTCGTCAATAAGCAAAATATGCGTTATTGGTCCACACGTATCCACACGTAATCCATGAGTCATCATTGCATCCCGAAAAAATTACGGTTTGGTGCGGTTTATGTGTCGGCGGCGTCATTGGGCCGTACTTCTTCCGTGATGATCAAGACCGGCACATTACTGTGAATGTGAATCGCTACCGTTCAATGATAACCGAATATTTTTGGCCCCAATTGGATAATATGGACTTGGAGGACATATGGTTCCAACAGGACGGCGCCACAAGCCAAACAGCGAATGCCACAATCAATTTATTGGAAACCAAGATTGGTGAACGTGATATCTCACGAAATGGCCCAGTCGATTGGCCGCCTCGGTCGTGCGATTTGACGCCGTTAGATTATTTCCTGTGGGGCTACGTCAAGTTTATGGTCTATGCCAACAAGCCAGCGACGATTGATGAACTTCGTACGAATATCGAACGTGAAATTGCAGCAGTATCGGCCGATTTATGCTTGAAAACCATCGAAAATTGGGTTCAGCGTCTGGACTTCTGCAAGAAATAGAGTTCCATACATAATGGCATCGAACGTACTTTCACAGGAATAAAGAATTTCATTGGTATCTAAAACCGGTTTTGTTTTATTTAAAAAAACTTTTGTAGCGCTCTTATTGAAAAACCCGTTACTTATACTTATTTTCATTAATGTTTAAAATTTTCCAAAAATGTATTTACAAATTTAAATAAAAATTTTTTAATTCGTAATTATATCCCTTATTCCAGTACGTGATGGAAATCGATCGAATTAAATCGTATACGATTTGACATAATAATGATGTTTTTTTGGGCAAATAATGGATATCAATTAAATTATTCCTCTTTTTCTACCATTAAATAATGTAAATAATTGGGGCGTTTTTTTCGTAACCTATCTATATAAGTTAACATCAACTGTTACGAAAAAAACGCACAGACGTTGAGTATAATCAACTTGGCTTCATCCGATAATTCTTGCTTTGTATTTGTCAATTCGTTAATTTAAAAGTCAAACACAAAACAAAATTCTAAAAAATTCAATGTAATATATGAGGTGGTTATACTGCATTCACATTGCAGCAGCATTCTCTCACTTGTTTAGTAGCATTGAATTATTGTACTGAAAAACAGATGTTTGGCTAAACGAAATCTCCAAACTCGAGATTTGGATTGCAATGGTTCAGTACTTTAATGCTACATTGGGTATCACCGAAATTAAAAATACACCGGGCATCGTAAACGAACATAAATACTTTAAGTGTAGTAAAACGTACGTATTTATAAAATATTTATTCCCCAAATATAATGCTGGCCGTCAGTGGTACAAATGTAGTGTGCGAGGCTAACGTGGGTTCGATCCCTGCTCTCACCACCTTAAATTTCTTTCGACGGCAGTCACCTCACTTAGTGACGGCGACACTATCGAGTTTTTAGCCATGAAAAAGCTTTTCAAAATACCGTTCGGAACCGGTGTAAAACTGTAGGTCCCTATCAGTGAGTGTAAAACTAGAACGTGCAACTCACTGGTTGTGAGAAGCTCTCCCTAATCCCTACATGGGATGTAACAGGAAACCATTTATTTATTTACACACTAGGGAACAGTACACGCAAAGAAAAAAAAAACGTTTATTGCTCGGTTGCCACAACAATACTTTGATTGATTTGTATTAATTTATTAATCGCAACCGTTTATGTAGTTCTCCCAAATAAACTCATATATCGCAAATGTGTATCATGTTGTTGCAAACGAGATCTCGTTTGCATTAAACGAGTACAAAATTACATTTGTCGCAAGTTAAAAACCGTTTGCGATAACTGAAATTAGCCATTTTTCTAATGAGTACGAAGAACGTAAATTGCTCTCTTTCTCTCTTTCTGGCGACTGTACACAGAGTCCACTGGTTTGGCATACACACTAACGCATACACATAAAAGGTTTTTGCCTTGTCAATATATCTTGGATGGACAACTGGCGCGTTGTAGTTTGCTGCGCTTTTAATTGTTATTTTAATGCAAGTCGAGACGGACGTGTTCGTAGACACTGAAAAGATAGACAAAAATCATAAAAGTTGGAAATTTACACAAAAAAGATTTTATGGAAGCCATAAATATAAATTTTAATGTATAAGTAATGTACTGAATAGAGTAACTACAACTCGGTTGCTGTAACTACAACTCGGTTCCTGTAACCGAAAGAACAGTTGGTGGAACCGTTTTTCGTTTATCACAAACGTTTTTTCAGCTTTAAGTTTTCATAACTCGTTTACTGCAAACGTTTTTCAGTTCTCGCAAACATTTTTCCCGTTAGGATCAACTACAACTCGGTTGCTGTAACCGAGGGAACAGTTGGCGGAACCGTTTTTGTTTCTCGCAAACGTTTTTTTCAGCTTATGTGTTTCATAACTCGTTTGCTGCAAACATTTTTCGGTTCTACTAAACGAAATGATATGTATGACTTAACAGAAGTTCGTTTCTCCCAACTACAGTCCCCAAACGAACTTCAGTTATCTGAGATTTCGTTTGGGAGGAACGAGTTTTTCCTTTCCGTGTAGTAGAGGCATGGGCATGTTCCATCGTGTGTAGCAATGTTTCCTGTTAAAATTCGTGTTTCATTTTTAGGTCCTCACATATCCAAATATTTTTACATTTTGTGTTTCCAAACACAATGATCCATCGTCTGTGTCGATGTTTACTATTTCTACTCTCATATATCGTTTAGAATAGTCGTGTGTGAGGTCCTTCTTAATTCGCAGAGAAAAAAATAGGAGAAAATTTATAAATTATGTAATATGTATAACAATTGCACATGTTTCTAATAATTTTCCTTCGTGTGTAGCCAGCATAATTCCTTTAAATACGTAGTCAAATCGAATTTGATTTTTACTCGATCGATTTTCATAACATGCCTTGTTTGCCTTGTTTTTTTTATGCGGGTACTCACATTTATGGGAATGATCAACCTACTTCATTGCTATAAATTTTTCAAACTTTAATGGAAAATTAATTTTTGCTTCCGGCAGTATGGACTTCAAAAGTCTATTATACAAAACAAGAAATCCGTTGTTGAATCCATACGAGGAGAAAATCCCAGAGCCCGACCACTTTATAACACAAAAAAAAAAATTCTATCGCCGCGAAGGCCGTTTACGAAGAAATTATTATACAAAAAATCCATTCCGAAGCAGCCAAGCCGGTGTTGGGCCTTCCTCACAGGAGAAAAAGCACTTAAACCAAATTCAAAAGCAGGCGACGTAGAAAGCTTTGTTTTACAATAAACTATTCCGAAGTAGCTAAGTCCATAGGAAAACATCACTAAAACCGGCCAAAGGCTGGTTAGTCAGAAATCTGTACTACACAGAAATAATTATATATAAAATTCAACTTCCGATGTCTCAATAACTATGCACGTTATTAACAAATTTCAATTAAATTTTTTTTTAGTTTTCTAAAGGGTCCGCCAAATAACTTTTTTTTTTGAAAATGCTATAAAAAAAAACTACTGAATATTTTCTCAAATTTCTTTTTTTATTTGAAAATACAATCATTCCGGTTACTAATAGAAAATAATTTCATTCAAATGGCTGCCTCGGCTGGCCATGCAGTAGCCTACACGATCGGTCCAATTTTTAAGCACATTATCGATTGTGTGCAGCTGTATTTCACCAATGGCTTCACGAATATTGTCCTTTAACGCGTCAATTGTCTCTGGCTTGTCGGCGTAACACTTATCTTTGAGGGCACCCCACAAATAATAGTCTAACGGTGTCAAATCGCAGCTCCGAGGTGGCCAAACGACATCAGCTCTGCGGCTGATAATGCGATCTTCAAAAACAGGGCGCAAAACATCGAGTGTAGCTTCGGCTGTTGTGGCACGTAGCGCCGTCCTGTTGAAACCAAATGTTGCCAATATCCTCCTCTTCAACTTTTGTGAACAAAAATTCGTTCAACATGGCCGGATAACGATCGCCATTGACTGTAACGGCCACTCCTTGCTCATTTTCGAAAAAAAATGGCCCAATTATGCCTCTGGACCAAAATCCGCACCAAACAGTGACTCGTTTTGGGTGCATCGGCTTTTGAATGTATGCGTGCGGGTTTTCTGTGCTCCAAATGCGCCAATTTTGCTTGTTTACATACCCGCCAAGATCAAAATGAGCTTCATCTGAAAAGATGATTTTTTTTGGCAAAATCGGCATCTTCTGTAAGTCGAACGCAGGCCCACTTAGCGAAGCGAAAACGCATTGGATGGTCAGTTTTTGTGAACAAAAATTCGTTCAACATGGCCGGATAACGATCGCCATTGACTGTAACGGCCACTCCTTGCTCATTTTCGAAGAAAAATGGCCCAATTATGCCTCTGGACCAAAATCCGCACCAAACAGTGACTCGTTTTGGGTGCATCGGCTTTTGAATGTATGCGTGCGGGTTTTCTGTGCTCCAAATGCGACAATTTTGCTTGTTTACATACCCGCCAAGATCAAAATGAGCTTCATCTGAAAAGATGATTTTTTTTGGCAAAATCGGCATCTTCTGTAAGTCGAACGCAGGCCCACTTAGCGAAGCGAAAACGCATTGGATGGTCAGTTGGCATCAACCAATTGGACTTTGTATGGCGTCATACCAAGGTCTTTATGCAAAATTCGTCTCAATGATGTCTCCGAAATGTTCAATTGTTGAGAACGACGGTGAATTGATGTTGATGGCGCTGCACGCACACTTTCTGCCACAGCAGCAATATTCTCGGGTGTACGCACTATTTTTGGCTTTTCACGCTTTGGTTTATCGATGAGGATGCCAGTTTCTTTCACTTTTTTCACAAGATAACGAACATACGGAGCTGACGGTGCTTCTCTTCTTCCCAGATCCGTACGCAATTTTCGCACACATTCTGCAACATTACCATGATTTTCAAAGTAATGTCGCAATATTTCCCAGCGATGTTCAAGCGTATACACAACCATATTCGTTCAGCGGAAGGATAAAACTAATTATCTGTCAAATCAGACATGAGCTAAGTGTTACCATTCACGAAATAAGCACTGGTTGAAAAAAAAAAGTTAGATGGCGGACCCTTTATTAACTATGTCTATTTCTATTAAAAATCAAGAAAACGAAGTGATAAACTGACATTTAATCTTCCGAAACTTAATGGTTTGTATCGAAATAAATTGGAAAACCAACGACTTTTTATTGAATTTTTAACTTTCGATAACTGCTTGTAACTGTCATTCATGAGCAAGAGCTTGGTCGATAACATTTTATATGGCTGGTGAATTTGAAAAATATTACCAAAATATTTTGTAAACATGATAGTGATACGAACAACTTCGATTATCTTCTCATGTGGTATCAAGAAGGGCGGTAAACCGACAATAAACATAAACGACTGCTGATTTTTATGTTCATTAGAACGGGTCATCAAAAAAATTTCTCAAAGACGAGGACAAATATTAAAGATCACCTCGAGACAATTTAAAAACAAATAAATTTTCCTTTCTGAGCCCGTGAAAAACTGCCATCATATCGTAATTTTTTTTGTTTGTGGCTCGATCGTAACATACAACACATCGTTGTATAAGTCTCCACAAGTACTACAATTGTCCAATAGATGTCGCTGACGGACAACATCATTTTCAAATAAAGGCCTATTTAATGCAGTTTCTACCCCTAAAATTTAAAAATGTTTTTTCTAGTATTAAAGCCCTTTAAAAACAAAGAACATTTTGCTTTGGAAGTTACAGTTTTATTCAAAAACAAAAAAGTTACGTATGCCATTAAAACAAATATTTTTTTCACGTTGTTTGCATTATTACCGCAAATTATTTCATACTTTTTAGCGCTATTGAAAGATTTTTTAAATAAAAATTATTGCATACTTTTTAGCACAAACTTTTAACGCCTCCTTACTGACGATTTCTCAATAGTTTAAAAAACGACTGATGAATAGGGAAATAGCTTGTTATTCTTGGGCAGATCTTGTGTACCTTGGTTCTTTAAAAACAACAAATATTCTACCTCTTCGCCTTCTTTCGGTAGCTTTGTTTTATTTTTTTTTTGAAATTGTCTCGAGGTGACCTTTAATATTTGCCCTTGACTTTGGGAAAAATTGTTTGTAAATGGAGGCCGCCCCGGAACTAAATTTTCTGAGAAAAGCGGCTAAGCAAAAAAAAAATATTAAAAACAAAGTTTTTGAAAATGACAGTGTTGTTTTGTAACAAAATGTAAAAAGAATTCATTTTAATTTCAAACGTACCTAATTGCCAGAGCTTATAGATTTATAGCATCGAAGATTGCGTATATTTGTCTTCAAAAAAATAATTTTACTAAAAACTAGTTCCAGATACGCATTTGAGTACGGAACGCATTTAACCACGTCAGGACAAAATCGAATACTCCTTCAAATTTAAATATGTTATTGTTGTTTAATTTTATAAATTTGATACTAATGTACTGGTCTTTTATTCTACCTATAGATTCCTCCATAGACCAATCCATACATAGATACTTTTATTCTCTCATCTGACGTTTCATTTCAAACTCTTCGTCGTAGGTTTGTGGAAATGAGAGCAATTAAATTTAAAATTAACTTACACCAGGTGGAGTTACAAAATATGTTCACTTAACTTTTTCATGTCGTTTTGGTGTAGAACTGAAAAATTTAAATATATTTTGCACTTTTTTGTTGATTTTTATCGTTGGTATACATTTGTATTGTATTTAACACAACTAGTTTGCCACAAAAACACGAAATTCCGTTGTTGTTCCTTTGTTTATTATTTATTGCCTCTATCTGGTATTATTGAACCCATGTTTTCCACCATACAATGTTTACTTTCCACCGTACCTATGACGTTTAATTTATTGAGCGAATAAAAGTATCTATGTATGTATTGGTCTATGGATTCCTCTTGCATTCTAAATATGTTTAAAATTAAACTTATATCTTAACCTAAAATATTTTTAATTGTAATCTAAAATTAATGAAACATTTACGAAAATTTATGAAAATGACGTAAAAAACGAACTTTGGTTTTCGATTTGTATACATCTCTAGCTTCCAAAACTGAAATCCCAGCTGATTGTTTTTGCGAATTGATTTCGAAATAAAAACGTTTATAAATAATGATTTCAAAATATCGCATCTTAAGTTTCCATTGAGTGTCTGCAGTACATGACGTATTACTCTTGCTGATCCCGAAAAAAATAACATTCGAAATTATGAAGAAGTCATCTTATCAAAACAAACCAGGGCCAACTGTATTAACTGGAACTGTTATCTGTCACACTGGTAGATTTAGGGGCCACTTAAAAACTGTGTACGCAAAATGTAATGAAAATTTTCCAAGCGCTTCCAGAAAAGAATCATGAACAAAATACAACGGATATGCAAGCCGACATTAACCGCAGTAGTAAGCAGCGTTAATTGAATTTGACTACTTCCGGTTCTAAGACAAAAACTGTCCTGAATCCAAATTTTCAAAATAGAATTAGAAAGTGTCGTGTCATTCAGTTGAAGAACGTTGTAAGGTACTTATAAAATGATACAAACGGAATTGTCGAAAGTAATTGATAAGTGTAACAGAGGTACAAAAAGAAAATGTAATGTAGAAAATTGGAAAGATAATAAAAACCAGTAGATACGTTTCAGTCGTGTGAACCGACTTAATCACACCCTCACCCTAAGTCATCCATTGCGTGGGAGTTCTGTTAAATAAAAAACGCCCATACTCAAAAGTGACCATATTCAATAGCAGATTGACTTTGCTCTAAATATTATTGAATACCCAAATTAGTTAGTTTCCCTCCCAATATTTATATGATTGCGAGGTACAAAAATGGGCATGGCTAGTTGTTGCCAAAATTTCGATCAGTACCAAATTTTATTAAGATCGGTTATGATTTTTTGGAGATATCGAGTCGGCAAACCGCATATACGCCCAACTTTTGTATGGTAGGTACAAAACTGGGCGTGGCACAATCGTCAGTTATTAATTACACAGTAGCCTTTAGCAAAATATTACCTAGTACCGAATTTCATTTAGATCGGTTGTAGTTAACGAGAGTTATCGTGTCGATCAACCGGTCATCCGCCAAACTTTTATATAGGAGGTACCAGAATGGGTGTGTCAAAACAGCTCATTTTCTATAGGAGAGTTTTATTTGACTAAATATTGACTAGTACAAACTTTCATAAAGATTGGTTCGGTTTTGCGGTACTTCTCGTGCCGAACAACCAGACGGCCAAACAACTTTTGTATGGGAGGTACCATAATGGGCGTGGCAAAATCGCTCTTGTTTTAATCGGCCTTATACTTAATTTCGTTAAGGTCGGAAGTGTTTCACGCGATTTATCGGATTAGCAACCCGGACGAACACCCTGTTTTGTATGGGAGGCACCAGAATGGGCGTGACAAACTCGCCCATTTCCTCCAGTTAAGTAGACATTTACAGATTATTACCCGGTGTGTGAGTTGAAGCTAATCACATCTACCAGAAGAAAGGTTTGAAAGAAATATGATTTTGTGGTAAATGTGTCGATTTGTATTGGAGTTACCAGAAGGGGCGTGTTCAAATTGACCATTTTCAATCTCAAACTCAATATTGGCAAATAATAGTCACTGACACAATTTCGCGGAGATGGATAAAGATTTACGGCAGTTATCGTGTTGACCAGCCAGCCAGACTGACAGTCGGACATGGTTCAAACATCTTAAAAAGTCATAAAACGAACTTCGTCCAAAGATACTAAGGGTCTACTATGGCTCTTCTATGTGTTACATTTTTGTACGTATTAAATGATATACACCCCCATTCCTATGGTTGAGGGTATAATAAACGGTTGATAAATATATACCTTTTATACCGTTCTCTATATCCTACGAAAAGCTAAGCGAACGAAAATCGGTCACTCACATTCGACTAAAATTGGGTTTCTCTAAGTCGAAGTTGTCGTTCGCCTGACTCTATGGTGGTTGCCAACTGACAGCACATTCGAAATAGAGAAACAAAAATTTGTACTTTGTACTGAAAAATTGAAAAACATGCATTCTGAATGCAGCAACCGCTTCTTCAGGTGTTGAAAAACGTTGACCTCTCAGTTTGTTTTTTACGTACGGGAATAAATCGATGTTTTGGGTGCTCAAAAATGCAGTTGTTTTAGCCGATGTGTGAGAGCTCGCAATGTCGTGGTGAAGAGTGATCCGTCTTCGGCGGTTGTTTTTCTTGATTTCTTGGAAGACAACTGGCAAACAAATGTGTGTGTACCACTCAGAATTCACTGTTCTGCGTTGTTCTAGTGGTACGGTTGCGACACGTCCGGTTTTTCCGAAAAAACAGGCGACCATTTGCTTGGAAGTGCTTCGAGCGCGAACAACTTTTGTTGGATTTGGCTCATCTTGAAACACCCATACAGTTGACTGCTGTTTACTTTCGGGCTCATACGCGTAAATCCAGGATTCATCACATGTCACGACAGTATTTCGAAGCACCGCGACAGTATTTTTGGAGCATTTCTTTCGACCAGTCGACACGAGCCTTTTTTTGAGCGATTGACAAATTGTGTGGGATCCAATGCGAACAAATTTTGTTGACAGTCAAATGTTTATGCAATATTGAATGTATGCTGGTCCCACTAATACCTAAGGTTGTCTCAATCTCACGATAGGTAACATGACGATCTTGCAAAATTAGTTCGCGCACAGCATCAATGGTTTTTGGAACAACAGCTGATTGTGGACGACCTTCACGAAATTCGTCTTGGAGTGAACTACGACCATGATTGAATTCACCATACCATCGATAAACACTGGTCCTTGATGGAGCTTCATCGCCAAAAATTTAATTAAGTTCATCTATGCACTGTTGCTGAGTTAAACCATGTCGAAAGTAGTAAAAAATAATCGCACGAAAATGTTAACGATTTAATTCCATTTTTGGGCCGAGATGAATCTTTTAAGTTACTGTAAACAACACAAATAGCGCTCTTATGTCAAAAAGTTCTGAGTACGCATAACCTCAAAAATTTCCAACTTTAAGATAGAGCTGTCAGTTGCCAGATTGCAACACTAGGGTTGCCAAATCCTGAAACATAAAATTCAACCCTCGTATTTTTGTCACACATTTCAGGTATGTAAATTTTGTTATTTTTGAGATCGGACTCGATCTCGAAATCAATTGAGAGAAGTCGGATCCGATCCGGAGCCGATTCGGATACGATGTGTTTATTGGGTTATAATTTTATCATATAACCTGTAAATTTCGCACAACGCTTGTTATTAATATTTAAGTAGTAAAAGGAATATTTGGTGAACACTTAATTTTTTATATATTAATACTTAAATGATATTGTTATATTACTGATGAAAATAAATAAATTGAATTGGATGTGAATTTTTTTCCATCTTTTTCCGAAAGCTCTGTATCTCGGCGATTTGACTTTTTTCTACTTTTTTTTTATTGATTCTGAAAGGCCTCTTAAAGCCCAAAAAATCCGACCACTGGCTCCGACCGCCAATCCGAAAATTTTGAACCCGCTGCCATTTCGCATCCTTGCATTTTCGGACATGGTCCTAGTGGAATTTTCTTCATGAAATGAGCCAAGGAATACGCTGGAGGAATTTGTCCGGAACTTCCTGAATCACCCTGTATACGATTGATGCTCAATCGATGGCATCAATTCAGGCACAGTAGTTAGGTATCTGGGATATATCTATTGCTCTATTATCTGAGTTAGTGGCAGTGTCGCCTGACCTTACTGCACCTGACTTTTTCTTGTGGGGTTATTGCAAACAGGACGTTTACAAAACAAACCCAACAAATTTGAATGAACTAAAGCAATCCATTCGAGAAACAATTGCGGCTATTCCTGTCTCAACTCTCCAAGTAGTAATGAACAACTTTTTGGTAAGATGCCGCACAAACACATGTAACAATAAAATAATATAGAACAAAAAATAAGTACAATAAAGTACTGAAAACACAAATCCAGGTAAATACTATAAAAAATATTAGTAATTTTCTTTTTATTTTAACTATTACAAAATTATAAAAATTAATAAAGATAAACTTACAAATGATTGTGATTACATTTAAAATCAGTGCAATTCATATTCTCATTTTGCAAGAAAGATCGTATTATAAATATTGAATTGAAAATTGTGTGGCTCAATTTTTTTCGCTTTTTTGTCCTGACATCGGTAATAATAGCAAAAAATTCACTCAGCAGCATCAGCATTTTCGTGAGGAAGTGCAAATATAATTTCAACTAAAGTTGATAAGTTTGGAAATACCAAATTATCATTAAAATTTTTAGTTTTCATTTCTTTGCACCAGAATTCCAGCACATTCATCTTTTTAAATGATATAATTTCATCCTGCGAGAAATTAAACTCTAAATTTCTCCACTCAAGTAAGAGATCATTCAAATTTATATTGTATTTTCAGACAATAATTCGAATTTACATTCAATTTTGTTGTTTCCAATTGCAGCATCTGGATTTAGAAATTCAATTTCTTTAAAAAGGTATCCGTCTTTTAATGAAAGTCTTCGCTGTATTTCTTCTTATACTATGATATAAAACTGCAGGCAATCCGATATTATTTTAAGCATATTTTCTTCAGGAATACGTTTAAAAAATTGTTCACATTCATTTCCTACAAATACATACTATTTAGCTGCTACCGATATATGGGGCGATCTATTATTAAAAAACAATGGTCTCCCATTACATCCCATGAAGGAATTGGGGAGAGCTTCTCATAACCAGTGAGCTGTGCGCTTTAGTTTTATACTCACTGATTGGGACCTACAGTTTTACACCGGTTCCGAACGGTATTTTGAGAAGCTTTTTCATGGCGAGGTGACTGTCGAATGAAATTTTAAGGTGGTCGGAGCAGGAATCGAACCCAGGATCTGCCGCTTTTTTATAAAATTTTGAGCAATTTTTAAAAATATCTTAAAAGATTCTGCATGACGAGCATGAATCAATATGTTTTTGTATTCAAAAATTGCATTTAATGTATTAAACGTATTTTAGGAATAACAAATATGCGTTGTTAAACTCATTTATAAGATCATTGTATATTCATTCAGCTGACTTCAACTTATCTCGTGTGCAGCAGAATTTGAAGTATTCCAGTAGGACATTCCAATTGGCTAGAATACGCTCAATACATTTCTGGTGAGACAACCACCGTGTCGCAGAAGTTCTTAAAATTTGTCGCTTTTCTTCATTTAGCATGGAAGTCTTCTAACTCCGAACATCGCTTAGAACTGCCTGAATTGTATGGGCCAATTTGTTGAATCAAATTGAATTGTGAAAATGAATTGTGCTAACAATAACAGTCAATACAAAAGTTTAAAACACATTTAAATTTAACAGTTTTTCACCAAAACGACATGAAAAATTAAAGCAAGAAGTTACTGTAATTCCACCTGGTGTAGGTCACTTTTCGTCAAACATCGCTCTATCACACCGACCGCATCAAGATGAGTGTGAAAGGAAACGTCAGATGAGCCAAATATTCTCTCTAGTATGAGATTACTGCATGGTTTGTACGCTATTTCATCGAGTTCGAGTTTCTGTTGTATTTTAAAGGGTCCGCCAAATAACTTTTTTTTTTTGAAAATGCTATAAAAAAAAACTACTGAATATTTTCTCAAATTTCTTTTTTTATTTGAAAGTACAATCCTTCCGGTTAATAATGGAAAATAATTTCATTCAAATGGCTGCTTCGGCTGGCCATGCAGTAGCCTACACGATCGGTCCAATTTTTAAGCACATTATCGATTGTGTGCAGCTGTATTTCACCAATGGCTTCACGAATATTGTCCTTTAAAGCGTCAATTGTCTCTGGCTTGTCGGCGTAACACTTATCTTTGAGGGCACCCCACAAATAATAGTCCAACGGTGTCAAATCGCAGCTCCGAGGTGGCCAAACGACATCAGCTCTGCGGCTGATAATGCGATCTTCAAAAACAGGGCGCAAAACATCGAGTGTAGCTTCGGCTATTGTGGCACGTAGCACCGTCCTGTTGAAACCAAATGTTGCCAATATCCTCCTCTTCAATTTTTGTGAACAAAAATTCGTTCAACATGGCCGGATAACGATCGCCATTGACTGTAATGGCCACTCCTTGCTCATTTTCGAAGAAAAATGGCCCAATTATGCCTCTGGACCAAAATCCGCACCAAACAGTGACTCGTTTTGGGTGCATCGGCTTTTGAATGTATTTGGGGTTTTCTGTGTCCCAAATGCGACAATTTTGCTTGTTTACATACCCGCCAAGATCAAAATGAACTTCATCTGAAAAGATGATTTTTTTGGCAAAATCGGCATCTTCTGTAAGTCGAACGCAGGCCCACTTAGCGAAGCGAAAACGCATTCGATGGTCAGATGGCTTCAACTGCTGAACCAATTTGACTTTGTATGGTGTCATACCAAGGTCTTTATGCAAAATTCGTCTCAATGATGTCTCCGAAATGTTCAATTGTTGAGAACGAAGGTGAATTGATGTTGATGGCGCTTCACGCACACTTTCTGCCACAGCAGCAATATTCTCGGGTGTACGCACTATTTTTGGCTTTTCACGCTTTGGTTTATCAATGAGGATGCAGGTTTCTTTCACTTTTTTCACAAGATAACGAACATACGGAGCTGACGGTGCTTCTCTTCTTCCAAAATCCGTACGCAATTTTCGCACACATTCTGCAACATTACCATGATTTTCAAAGTAATGTCGCAATATTTCCCAGCGTTGTTCAATCGTATACACAACCATATTCGTTCAGCGGAAGAATAAAACTAATTATCTGTCAAATCAGACATGAGCTAAGTGTTACCATTCACGAAATAAGCACTAGTTGAAAAAAAAAAAAACGTTAGATGGCGGACCCTTTACTATTTGGTTGGACATAAACCGGAGAGAAATAAAAAGGAATGCGTATTTACGTTCGATGCAACCAACATAAAACATAATTAAGCTGTCATTAGTATCCATCAAACACTATTTAAACTTAGTTTGCTATATGGTTTGTTGCTTCTGGTTGCTTATCGTTCTCTGGCCCATCCACTCTGTTCTCTATCATTTTCCTACGACTTAGTACATTAGCTGTGTCATGGATACCCCCTGGTTAGAGCCATGAAACAAAATCAAAATACCTGTAGTTACTGCCCACAATTACAACAACACCTACTGCTATATATATACTATACTGCTATAAGCGAAATACTATAACTATTTGCTGAAATTTGCGATTTTTCTGATGTGCCCCAAAGAGCTTGGTAATTGAAATGGCCTCCGTGACGCAGTCTTTTCCCCATTTTCATCCACAGGATTAAATTCACAAAAATTCCATTGATACAGTATTATAGTATTCAATAGACACTACAAATTTACATATGAAATTTTTCCTAAAATCAATATTACAGAAGATGTCAGGAAGAAAATCATAAAAATTCCACCAAAATACGATAGAATACGAGTATCATTGGGCTACTTATTGGACAACACCATGATATTCTCTTTAAATAGTATATTAATTCATTTAATGATTACCTTTAGTTCGTTTTGCATACAAGTTCTTTAAAAAGAAGCGTAGTGTAACAATACATTTGTTTAATCAAGTGACTCACATTCTTTCTAACACACAGATAAAAATGTAAAGAAAATATCAAATGTTTTTTCCACTGTTTTCTAAATTAAAATAAAAAAAAAATATTTAGGAAAATCATAGGAATTCGGTTTGTTTATTTGAAGGGGTTTTTGGCATCTCCGACCGGAGGTGTTTTATGGCACATGCAATACTTGTTCACTGTTTAAATTTAGATGGATGAAGTGAAATTTCATTCTATTTTTAAACTCAACGACGTACGCACAGGAGTTTGTTATTTTTATGCTGAGGCGATGATTACATGAAATTTTTGTATGTCGAAAGCCACAAACAACAAGTTGTTGTTGGCGGTAAGAAGATGGCCCCCAGGAAATACCATCCCAAATTGGAAAATTAAAATTGACTCTAATTTTGTGTTCTGTCCACATGCATTATGAAGGTTGGCCTCGAATGTAAAAACCTAAAACAACTTTCTAATTAATGCATGAACAAAATTAAAAATTGAATTAAAATTGTAGCGTAATGATTATATTTAACGATAGCAACACATCTGAGTGATATTAAGTGTCCACAAATCGATCCTAGGAAGTGTGGTTCCCCGCATCCTGTGTTAATATCTTATCATCAAGATTAATATTGCGATCTACGATGCACAATAGGTTTAGATCAGACGATTAAAGCACTTTAATATTTAAAAATAAATTTACATATGAAGTATTTACATTACATTTCCATTGAGTTTCTTATTTTATTAACAAATCCCAGACCATAGTAAGAAAAGCAGTCACATGCCACTACAAGGGTTGCTGTTTACTTATATATTTCTGGCATAATAATGAATGAGGTAGCTCCAAAACATGGGACAAAAAACGTTGATCACGCAATTTGTTTTTAATGTGCTGGAGTATTAAGAAATTATTTGGTGACAAATCGGGGCTGTAAGCGTATGACCCATCAAATTAATGATGTTGCTGGTCAAATACGGGTTTGTTTGAGCCGATGTGTGAGAGCTAGCATTGTCGTGATGGATTCCTTGGCGGTTCATTTTCTTATTTCACCAAAAACTTCTGGCAACCAAATGGTTATGCAAAATTCAGAATTGACCGTCCTATAATGCTCAAACAGAACTGTTGCCACATGAACAGACATGACCAAGTAGTAATCCACCATTCGCTTTGAAGTTCTTTGTGCGCGAACAACTTTTCTTGAGTTTGACCCTCCTTGGAAGACCCACACAGTCGATGCTGCTTAGTCGCAGATTCACGACACGAGCCTTTTTTGAGTGATTTACAAATTATTTTTTATGGCCAAATTTTCATACACAATTGAATGTATGGGAGATGAAGTAATACCCAAGGCTGCCTCTATCTCACGGTATGTCGATCTTGCAACACCAGTTCACGCATAGTATCAATGTTTTATGGCACAACATCCGATCTTGGACGGCATATAAAAATGCAAGTTCATCTTCTCTTGATAACCCACGTCGAATGTTGAGAAAAATAATCGCACGAAAATGTTCATGAGCTAATGAAATTAATTTTTCGATTTAAAAATAAAATAAATGGTTTCCCATTACATCCCATGAAGGGACAGGGGAGAACTTCTCACAATCACTGAGCTGTGCGCTTTCCAGTTTTCACTCACTGATTGGGACCTACAGTTTTACACCGATTCCGAACGGTATTTTGAGAAGCTTTTTCATGGCTATACACTCACTCGATTGTGTCGCCGTCACTATGCGAGGTGACCGCCGCCGAAAGAAATTTTAAGGTGGTCAGTGCAGGGTTCGAACCCAGGATCTCATGTACAAGAGCCGCGCACACTAACCATTGCATCACCGAATTTTTCGATTTACTGAACTAAAAAACCTGAAATAATGCTAGCACATCAACACGTTAAAGTTACAACCATATAGTAATATACAGTGGTGGAAAAAATAATAAGAACAAACTTGTTTTTTCGGTATTTTACATTTTTTTTAAAAAAATCTTTTCTTTTTTAAATTTAAAGAATTTCAATACAACTAATAAAAAAAACAAAATTCAAGTTTTTAAATTGGAAAATTTTGCAGATATATACATTTTTCAATAATAAGGTTGGAAAAAATTATAGGAACTTTTTTGAAAATATTTTCTTTTAAATAAAACCACTTTTCGTTCAAAAATTGTTAATATTTCGTTGTAGATCCATTGACATTAATTACTGCTTGGCATATTCGTGGCATAGAATCCACAAGATTGAAGCACATCTGAGGAGATATTGAATACCAAGCCTCCTGCACTTTTTTCCACAGTTCATCTTTATTCTTCGACCTATGCTCCCTAATCTTTTTTTTTAAATGCTCCAGAGCTGCTCTATCGGATTAAGATCTGGAGATTGTGATGGCCACTCAAGGAGTGCTATATTATTCATCTGTAACCATTCTCGTACTATCCTTGAGGAATGTTTTGGGTCATTATCCCGCAAAAACTCCCATTTAAGCGGCATTTACTCCTCAGCAAATGACAGCATTTGGTTCTGCAAGATGTCGATGTAGTCTATAGCTCGCATTGTGTCCTTAATCCAAAAGATAGGGCCAACTCCAGATGAAGAGAAACAACCCCAGACCATAATAGATCCTCCTCCATGCTTTACTGTCTTTTGGGTGTACTTTACCTGGCGTTTACACGGGACAGTTTTGCTCCGACAGTAGCAATACATTCACACTATTTTACTACCACACTTACACTTCTGCCACTTGCCTCGCCACTGTCTCTGATTTTTCGACGACAGTAACTTCGGCAAGTGAGTTGACGTATTTGGTCAGATCGGTGACATTTCGTGGTAATTTGTGAATAACAAAGCAAAACATCACATACATACATATAAACATGTATACATTTGAAATTTTCAGAGTACATCAGCTTCATTGTAATCTGGAGTAATAGGGCAAAACACATAGCAAACGATCGTAGAAATTGGGAAAATTTAGTTTTATTTGGTAATTTGGCGTTTTATTGAAATATTATTTGGCAACACATACTAGATATAAACATGTATAAATAATATATGTATGTAGCAATCTTCTTTTAGTAAATTAAGATTTCAAGCAAATGTGAAGAAGAGCAAATCAAAATCAAAGCACGAAATTTACAAGAAACAACACTATCGACGGTTGCTTAAAACTGTTCTATATTTATAACTGGCTGGACACATACGTCACACAACAAATTTTTCTCGTTTTGACAACTAATACATATTATCAACTGTCCGGTCTTGAACTGTCCCGTGTAAACGCACCGTTAGATCATATTCTTTATTTTTGGGTCGTCGTACATATGATTTGCCATCCGATCCAAATAAATTAATTTTTGTTTCATCAGACCACAATAAATTTTTCCAGTTGAACCGCAGCAAATTGCGCTTAGCGAATTCGAGCCTACTTTTAACATATTTTTTACTTAATAATGGTACTTTTCTTGGACTTCTGCCCATTAATCCTGCTTCCTGAAGCCTATTCCTTATTGTTCGACATGTCAGGTCTCTTGACGATAGGAAAGGATTTGTTTTGATGAACGGACCAGAAGCTTGTCGAAACGAAGAGTGGTTTTCCGCTTTCTTCCTCTCGTTTCCGCTTTATTTTGCAAGTGAAGTGCATTAAAAACTTTTGTTTTGGAACAATCCATAATTTCAGCAATTTCCGCCATTTTTTTCCTTCATTTCGTAATTTGTGTATTACTTTTCTCTTTTGTTCGTTTGTATGAACTTCCCGACCCATTTTAAACGACTGATTGTAGCAGTGCAGAAAACAGAGCTTCGAATAGTACGGAGTAATAAAATTTACAGTTATTCTTCCTCTCTCTGTTACTTTTGTGTGCAAAGAAGAAGATAGAGCTGCTTTAAATATATGTCTTCGAATTTGTTCTTATTATTTTTTACAGAGTAAATCATGAAAAATCGTACTTCCACGAATGCTGTACTAGTAAATTTATAATAGAAAAAACTTTTTAAATAGTAGTCTGGTTTATATTTTAACATTTTAAATAGTTTTCTTAACAAGTTGCAATACTTTTATCATAAATTTTCTTACGTAAATATGTGTATTGTAATCGTTCCTATTATTTTTTTCCACCACTGTACATAGAGTCTGCAACAGCTGTTTTTCTTGGACCAGAAATCAAGAAAAGTACCTGGAAAAGTTGGAGCAAGGGTTATACAGACTTGGCAGACCATGCAGAAAGAGAAAAATCTTTATTTTAATAAATTTGTGTTTTAATTGAAAACTCTGTAAATAATTTTACTCTAACATTTCATTACTTTTTGCTTTACTTCACTTATTATCCATTTTTTCCTCTATTTATCACAAAAATTCTCTCAGTTGATGTGTTTTGTATTTTTGGTTCAATGCACAAAGCAAAATGCGTGAAAATCGAATTGTGCAACCCTACATACTTCCAATCATATATCGCTATTTCTCTTTCTTACTTTATTCTGCATGTTTTCCCAACTCTAAGGTTGATCAGGTGTGGCATAGAACCCCCTGGTTGCAACACTTTGCAATGATTGCACCTGGCAACACTAAAAATTGTCCAGACCGGAAATATAAATGGCAACCCTCGCAAAGGAATCTCCCCATGTCATGGTACAACAATATCTACATGGTAATAGGAGCTCGCGTTGTTATAGTTCTAGGCAGCACCAACAGTCATTTTATTTTTATTCTATTCGCTTCAGTTGTCAAACTCTACACAACACAAGCAACAACACAAGAATGCAAGAGAGTACAAAAACAAAAAACATATGAGTTTGACAACTGAAGCGAAAACTCCTATGATAAAAATTAAATCAGTATATTGATGACATTTTGTATGTTGCAGTTGGATGTTGGAAAGTATTGCTTTAATAAAACCGGATCGAGGCAATGGCTCAAACAAACCAACAATAAATCAGCAATGACATTTCGTTTTGTGCGTTAAAATTTTTGTGTAAATATACCAAAAATATATACCGTAGATTAATTTATACATAGATTTTTTAATTCGCTCATCGGTTTAGTGATCGAAGGGAATCGAACTTGTGTTTGACAGTCAAGAGAAGAATTCTGTCGCTGAGGTTTGATAAAGACAGCTGAAATTGTTGCTGTGAATGTTCAAAATATGTAAATATGTGAACATCGTGAATGCACAAAACTAAAAATGCAGGATTTTGTTCGACGTTGCTGACAGAAGGTCGTTTCCTCATTGAATAAGCGCAAAGAGAAACGTCAGATGAGACGATTATGTCTCATGATTATGTCCAAACAAAGAGCAAATTACAATAGCAACTCGAACTCGATGAAATGGCCTACTACTTCGTCGTCATCAAGAGAACTTGAAGAGAGGGATAGCGGTTCCTGCCTATTTCTCTATCAGTCAGTGCCGTACGCAGGATTTTGTTTGGGGGAGGGGGGGACCGCTTGATATTTAGTTTGAAAAATAGCACTAAATTCAAAAATCACCTATTAAATAAATAATTTCGGAGGGAGCCCGAGCCCCCCTGCGTACGACCCTGCTATGAGTCAACATGAATAAAACCATCAGCAGCAAAAGTCACATGCTGCTCGCGTATGCCGATGATATAGATAACATTGGGCGCACAACAAGAGAGGTTACTGCGGTGTCTTCAAGAATTGAGAAGGAGTCAGCAAAACTGGGTCTGAAAGTTAATGAGGACAAGACAAAATTAATCGTTTCAACGAGCGAGCCTCCACGCGATTAGATCATAGCGTGAACGTTGATAAGCGTTATAATTTCCAGGTGGTGGTAAACAAAAACGTCAGCCTTGAGATCAAACGGAGAATTGTGCTTGCGAATAAATGTTATTTTGGGCTAAGCAAGCACTTTAGAGATAAGACCCTCTCTCGAGTAACAAAAGTTCAGCTATACCAGATTTAATACAATCTATCTTGCATTATAGCGCAGAATCCGGGGTCTTATCGCAAGCAGACGACACATCGCTAGGAGTCTTCGAGAGAAAAATACTTCGAAAAATGTATGGCCCTATAGTGCGCGACGACGACACATGAACCATGAGCTGTATGAGTGCTATATCCCGACATTGACATAGTTACAACAAACAAGGTTTCCCATTACATCCCATGAAGGCATTGGGGAGAATTTCTCTCAACCCGTGAGCTGTGCGCTTTCTAATTTTTCACTCACTGATTGGGTCCTACAGTTTCTCACCGGTTCCGAACGGTATTTTGAGAAGATTTTTCATGGCTAAGGACCGATAGTGTCGCCATCACTAAGCGAGGTGGCCGTCGTCGAAGAAAATTTTATGGTGGTCAGATCAGTGATCGAACCCACGTTTTCATGCACAAGAGCCGCCCACACTAGCCATTGCATCACCGAGGGCCACATAGTTAAGTGGATCAAAATAACTCGATTACGCTGGCTAGGCCATGTCAGTAGAATGGATGAAGACGAAGGGTTTTCGAAACCGAACTCGAAGGAAAACGAAAAATAGGAAGACCAAGACTCCGCTGGAGCGATCAGGTCGCCGAATTCCTGCGTACACCTGGTATTACCAACTGGAGAGATATGATAAAGATCGAACTGGTTAGCGAAATATGTTAGTTCGCTAAGATCATGGTTAATACCAATTTTGAAAGCACTAGTGGTGTGCTAACGCCTGGCATAAATTTAAATCGCGAGGTTTTCTTAATTTGGACACAGTGGCCGAAAATGTTAATACCTGGCTCAATACAAAATTTCAAATAAGTTTGTTCTCGAGTTCGCTAAGATCACAGTTAATATCAATTTGGAAAGCACTAGCGATGTGCTAACGCCTGGCATAAATTTAAATCGCGAGGTTTTCTTAATTTGGACACAGTGGGCGGAAATGTTAATACATGGCCCAATATAAAATTTCAAATAAGTTTGTTCTCGAGTGCGCTAAGATCATAGTTAATATCAATTTGGAAAGCATTGTGAAGTGCTAACGCCTGGCATAAATTTAAATCGCGAGGTTTTCTTAATTTGGACACAGGGCCGAAAATGTTAATACCTGGCCCAATACAAAATTTCAAATAAGTTTGTTCTCGAGTTCGCTAAGATCATAGTTAATATCAATTTGGAAAGCACTAGTGATGTGCTATCGCCTGGCATAAATTTAAATCGCGAGGTTTTCTTAATTTGGACACAGTGGGCGAAAATGTTAATAAATTATTACAATATAAAATTTCAAATAAGTTTGTTCTCGAGTTCGCTACGATCATAGTTAATATCAATTTGGAAAGTACTAGTGGTGTGCTAACGCCTGGCATAAATTTAAATCGCGAGGTTTTCTCATTTTGGACACAGTGGGGGAAATGTTAATACATGGGACAATACTAAATTCCATACATCGCTGTTCTGAAATTCCTCTGAAATATAAGGTTGGTAATATTGGAAAGCACTAGCGACGGGCTTTAATCTGGTGGAAGCCTTGTTCGCCAAGAGCCCTTGGTTTGGACACAGTGACGTGTTCAAAAGTAGAGTAAAGTGCTTAAAAGAAAACGCCCCAAATTATTGTATTCTGAAATTCGTCTGAAGCCTCGGAGTAATATAACCCAAAAGAACATGCTCGTACCTATTGCTAAATATTAATTTAGTTGGGGAAGAATCCTTGATTTGGGCTCAATGTCCTTTCTAATATTATATACATTGAACTAAAATATAATGCTCGCTGGTAAGCTGTTCAAGATTTGTGCCACTAATACTGAAAGCTCGTAATGTTTTTTACCCGATTTGTCAGTTTTATATTTTTTTATTAATTTAATTCTCCAAAAACCTTTGCTTATTACAATATACTTCCCCTTCTAGTACTTTAACAGATATCTGTTATCGTAATAACAGCGCTCTGCTAACGAAAGTGGTTTGTGTCTTTGCTAGTTAAATTCGAATTTATCTTCACGCACATCCGTAATCAGCTCTTAAATACGCATCTTTTAAGACCCCACACTTGAAATTCCAAAAAACTCAGTTTTCAGTACACCCTAATGTACATACATATAATATTTTCTTATCAAGAGATAACCGTTTCCTTTTATAGTTGATAGTTATATAGTAAAATTAATGAATTTTTTATAAATGGAAAATTACTCGCTTCTCGACTTGCGTCTCATTGAATATAAATTACTAAAAAAAATTTAACGCGTTCTCAACGGATACAAATGCCGTCCCCCCTTAGCCAAGTTACAATTGTTGTTAACTTGCCATCACTTCGTATGACAAATTCATTGCATTCAAATACGCAATATTTGTTTTGTTTATAAACAAAACTATTCCGCCCTCTTCCTATAGGGATCGGTCAGCAACTGAATGAAAATTAAAAAAATATTTGTCTATTTTTTTGTTAAATAAATTCTGGACTAAAGTACAAAACACACCTTAATCATTGGTATCCAATAGAGAAATAAACAGCACCAAAATAACAATACACTTCATAGCATACGTTCAAAGATCAAAGAAATTAGATAGAAATTTAAACTCGAAGTTAATCACAAAGTTTTTACCTGCAATCAAAGCGTATAGAAAATCTCATCATCCAACATCACTTGGAGACTCTGCACCATCTATTTTAGTCGACAATTACGTTGAGTTCGTGCAAGAACTTGTGACGTTAAACATTCTGGATGACCAATTGAGGTCACTCTCTCCCCAAACAGGGTGTTTGGAGAATGCGACGTCAAAATCAAGGAATTCAGTTTTTCTGAAATTTTGGTTGCCATAAGAAGTATGTGTATAAAAAATATCGAAAATTTCTCCCACTTTTTATTTGCTTGGTTCTCAGCTGTCTGCGAAAATTCCCTACGTTAAAACAATTACAAGGTTTGTTACGCCAAAGTTATTTAGTACGGAAACAATTGTTTGATGTTTGTTTGGGACGGGAATTTTCGACATTTCGCAATTTGTATAACCAATAGTAACACCACATGCGTTAACACTAAAATGGCGTGCGTAGAGTAATTATAAATGAAATATTTGAAAATTAATTCAAAGATATGTGGAACTCTCCGCCAAAAATTTTTCGATTAGATACATAAAAAAATTTCTTATTTCGCAAGAACTGAACACTTGTAGATGAATTCCGAATTTAACTAGCAAATACACAAACCACATTCGATTCCAGAGCTCTGTTCATGAGTTAACAGGCATCTGTTAATGTGATAAAAAAAAAGAAATGTATCAATAAACCTGATTTTTAATCCAGCGGGGAAATTATATATATACACAAATGTTAAATATTACAGTATATCATTAAAAACTTTACGCGCCACACCGAAAACAGCGTTTTAGGAAGGTTGTTGTCCACACTTAAAACTTTATGCATCTTGGAAACATTCAACTAGATTATGATGAAACAAGGAATTCCCCTGTGTTCAAACATATATCGCTGGAATGCTCTTCGCAAACACTTTCAGAGTTTTAAATGAGAATGCGCAAAGGATACCCCAAAAATATTATCGCCCATTGTGCGGAAACACGGCATTCTCCAGTGTTCTCACACACATCATGCGAAAGCTCGTCGCAATCACTTTCAGAATCTGAGAATTCTGCAAGTATTTCAATTTGGTTCCAGATGCACAAATTTGTATGTGAGGACAATAACCTCTTAACACGCTGTTTTAGGTTGGGAGCGAAAAATTGTTAATGATATAAGGTTATTAGCGTAATATTTAGTTTCCGTGCACCAGATTAATAGATGTCTGTAAGTCGTTAACAGAGCTCTGTAAATGAATGTGGGTTATATCTTTGCTAGGTCAATTTGAAAGTTATCATCACGGACATATTATAATTTGGCTCCGTGATTTCGATAATCAGTAGGGTGCGAAATGGGTGCCGCGTTTACTACTAATTTATCACATAGTTACAATACAAAGAATCAAACTGGCCGATGGGCTGCCTTTTTATTTAACTGAGTTATACATTCTTCTTATTCTTTAAACGAGCTTAATTAAGATCAATTATATGTGTTGCTTATTTATTTTCAATATTTCGTGTCCACATTGGGCGACTTCTTCTTCGACTCCCTGAAGTAGTCGCCCAATGTGGAGACGAAATATTGAAAATAAATAAGCAACACATATAATTGATCTTAAGCTCATTTAAAGAATAAGAAGAATTTCAATTGAAGTTCGTGGAAAACTTTATGAGTTATGCATTTTTATAGACTTGATGATAATTGTACCTTAGTCATTCACAAGGCGGTGGAATAACTTCTTAACCCACTTCATTATACATTTATTTTGAAAACCAGATTATGTGGACATATTCTGCAATATTGGTATAAAAACTTAGACATAGTTTTTACTGTGGGCTTATTAAGTCAAAAAAAAACAACTGTTTTTCAGCCAAAGTCACGATGTCGAACGTTAACGTTCGCATGCTTTCTAAGCGACAAACAGCTGATTTCGAAGTCACTAACATGCATCAGAACGACAAGTCGAATGAAAATCAATGCGAACGAAACGTAAATATTTCAGTACAAAATCGGTAGCCACTAATTATTTTCGCTGTCATCTGTGCGAACACAAATGTCAAAAACACTCACTTGTGTTTTTGTTTTCGTGTAGTGCCAAAAAAGAGCAAAATTGAATTTAAAATTCTTATAAAATATACTACAAAATGGAAAATAAATGGTAAGTAAACGGTTAATTATTTCTGTTTTGTTAGAGTAATTATTGTTTGTACATATGTTTATCAATTTCAGCATAAAAAAGTCAACGTTGCTGCAGCTGCAAACATTTGTGAGATATATGGAGGAAAATCCCGAGTTCCTTAGTGGAACGCCAGTCTTTGGCGGCTCAAAACTGTCCACAGAGGAGCAGTGGAAAAAAGTGGCAGTATTTTATTAAGAACTTTATGTCAAGTAAATAAAAAACAATTACAATAAAAACAAGCAAATAAATTCATCATTTATGGCAAACTTATATCAAAACCCAACCTTAATTACAAAATTTTTGGTTTGTTTGCATACGATTTTTTTGTTTGTTTTGCTTTACATTTTGCTGTCAATTTTTTCCAGCTGAGTGGTACAGATATGGAATTTTTTGTAACTATTCAAAAAATTGTAGCGGTTTTCCACGAATATAGCGTTTTTTTTTGGATATTAACCTTTTTTTTTGAATTCTTGATCTGGTAGCTTTGTCATTTGACAATGGTTAAATGCCTTTGTTTACAACACGTAAGACCATGCGAACGACAAGTCGAAAGATAGTGACTACCAATTTGAAGCGAAAGTGAGTGCATTGCTGTCGTTCGCTTAGGCTTTCTTTCGACATCGTGACTTTGGCTGTTTGTGTATTCTTCAAATACCATTTGTCGAGATAAAAAATTAGATATTTATTAGCACATTTTTGTACAAAACAACTCTAAAATATGTTTACCGAAATTAGGGTCGAATGCTGTAAAATGGGACATATCACTCTTATTGGCACAATATTACTACAATTGTGGGTACAAATCAAAATTGGTTAAGCGTTTAAAAACTCAGATCAGCTGGGCCCCTACTTTGTAACTCGTTTCGAATGCTAAAACTGTTCGCTAATTGTTTTCGATTCGTATTTGAAATGTAACCATGTAAAATTTACGGATCGAACAAAAAGTGTGACCACACGTTGGCACTACTTTCGAATACAAATTTTAATTGAGGTGGCAACAGTATTTGGTATACGTTGTTTCTGGTATTTTTTAAAGTAAACATTTTCTTGTGCAAAAGTTTCTTGTGAAGAGTAAAAATTTTATAAATCCAACAAATGGATTCGTTGCGTTGTAGTTTACAAGTGAAAACGAACGTGAGGAACGGATAGCTTTGCGAGATTGAATAAGTATCTCATCGTTGTCGGACAAAAGGTACGATTTTATTTGATTGAAAAAAAAATTAACATGTCTTATACTCAGTTTCACATTTGAAAATTCTCCATTTAAATTTGATTTAAATGCCTGATGTTTGTCATCTAATATGAAAACTTTCTGTGAGCTTTTAAATGACAAGTGAGAAACTCGCCCTTGTTTTGTAAAGAATTTCAGACTTTCCAAGGAAGCTTTCAACTACGTACTGGAAAGCATTTTTAGAATTTTTATTTTGCCAAACTATAGTTTTTTCTTTCAGCTCCAATTTTTTCCGGCTCTGCCTGACTAAAGATTTTGAATTGTCGTTTATTTTATTAAGGACTTTATTGGATTGGTTTTGATAGTCGATTGGGTTGTCGACTTATTTATTTAATAGTTGCCTATCGCTTAAAACACGACGGCTTTGGATCGGAGGGCAAGGTGTAGACGATCGAAGCGCGGGTGAGCATTGAGTCGGACAGTGCTATTACATTAAGGGTGTTCTGTTCTGGAATTACACAATCGATTGCTTCCTCTTCCATAATTGATGTCTCTGCCAGTTGCCCCCTCTTCTAGCGGTGATATAGAGCAAAAACTTATTTTTCGCAACTTCGACTTTAAATTATTTTTATGATCGGAACAAACCTGGAGAACATATTACAAAATTATAAAATACATTGTATGGCAAACATATCTTCTTCTAGCCAGGTACGTCACGTATTGGTGGCCCTAAGATGTTGAGGTCACTTTCTAGCCGCTTTCACAAAACTTTCACATTTTGATTTTGCCTCCGGTGTCTTTAAATATCCCTTTCCCATATCGGGGTGCAACGCCATACAATTTATTATGCATTGTTTTGTGTTTACACTAGGGTAACCATTCAATTAATCATTATTCGGTTAATCGATTAATCGTGCTATAAAATTAACCGAACATTTTAAAAATTTACTTTTTCGGTTAACGATTAACTCGAACAAACCATAGCGATTAATCGATTAATAAAATATAAGTACGTGTTTATGACAAGCAGTCCGTCTTGAAACACTCCTACAATGTGGCAACTCATATGACAACGATTTGCGAACAATAATCGAATAATCGATTAATCGAATAATTTGATTGCGTTTTGTTCGGTTAATTGTCAGATTGAAATTTACGATTAACGATTAACCGATTAAATGGTCAATTCCCTTTAATCAGTTTCAGTTATAATTTATGTTAAACAAATAAAAGTAATACAAAATTAAAATTGTTGTGTCCTTTCTAAAATATAAAGAAACGGGCACTTTTAACATTCACAATCGATTTACATAGTTGCCACTTCTTCGAAAATCGAACAAAAAATCCGATTATAAGCATTTTGTAATCGAATTCGAGATACATAGTGGCAAGCGTTCGTTTTATTTTTATTTTTTTTATAGAATCGAGTTACATAGTAAGGGCCCTGGCATTGATAACACTGTGGATCACAAAAATATTAAATTTTACGTAGAATATTTTTTCAATACACAACAACCCCCTAAAATGCAGTTTTGTGGAACATTTTAGCGCCAACTCGTAATAAGTACGAAATTAACACTTACATTTTGTTCCATAGTGTAATAAGCATTTAAATGACGGACATCGTGAATTTAAATTTAATGTACAATTGAAAATTCATCATTGAAATTTTAATGAAATTGAAAATGCATGAATTGAATTCTAAAATGCATTAACTGATATTTAAACTAAACCATTTCAAACTGAAATATCAATTTGAGTTTGAAAAATATCAATTGAAATTTGAAAATTATATTTGAATTTTAAAATATAAATAAAATGGTTTCCCATTACATCCCATGAATGGATCATGGGATCATGACTAGTGAGCAAGACGTTTTCTAGTTTTAACTTACTGATTGAGCCTATAGTTTTACGCCGGTACTTCGAGAAACTTTTTCAAAGCAAAATACTCGATAGTGTCTAGTTGACCGCCGTCGAAAGAAATGTAGGTGGTCAGAGTAGGGATTGAACCCCAGAGCACCACGAACCACATGAAGAAGAGCCGCGTACACTACCTTTGCTACACCGATGGTGCAATCAATTGTATTAATTGAAATTTAATTGTTCCATTTCAATTCTAAAATAAATTATTTGAGACTTAAAAAACATCAATTGAAATTTATATATTCTACTAGCTGACCCGGCAGACGTTGTACTGCAAATTTTGTTCAAATGCCGTTAGCAGGAGCAGAAATAATGGATTTTTAATTTGTGGTTTGTGTGGGAGGTACCACGCCCCTTTGTCCAATTGGACCGAATAGTGAATCTAAACCACCCAGGGCGCCAACCAAACGCATACAAAAAAATGCAGAGACGGAAAATAATTGTTATTATTTTTTTTTCGGACGAAAAGGTTACGCGAAATTCCCTTTATCTGTTTTAGGGAATTTTTAATCATTATCGTAAGATATATAGTATTTTGGTTACCTTAACCAATATAACTGAGATATATTTTATTTTGGTTATGAGTAACTCTTATAGCAACCAAAAATATTTTTTTGGTTACAACAACCATTATCGAAAGTAATTTAATTTTTTTGGTTATCGGTGGCCAAATCGACAACCAAAAATTTTTTTTAGTGCTAAACTTTTCCTATATTTATAGCATTAGAGTGGGGTGACTGGGCAACTTTTTGTATTAGTATGGGGACCGATACTGTATATTTTACCATGTTCCGAAAAGCATTGCACAGTAGGACCGATGGGAAAAAAGTTGTAATAATATCAGAAGGTGGAGCTCTACATTTACAATGCTAAAAAAACTCTCAAAATACAGGGAAATTTGTAATGAATACCTCAATCGACCGTTGCTAGATGAAGAATGAGGTGAAATAAATGACTTACTAGTTATTTTGAGCGATTCTTGCAAAGCTTGGTTTGAGCTGAAGGTAAAATTTGAATTGTATAGGAATTGTATAGGAACGAGAGCCAAATTTGCTTAATGTGGACGTCCTTAACGCTGCAATATTTTTGGACGTTTGCTTCCACCAAATAAAAAGGAAGAAGCGAGAGTTCACCTGAAGAAGTTGGCAGTTCAAGTTAATGAATTAAACCAGGTTAGTGGGCGCCGATACTAAACTTGCCTTTAAGCATTTAATTATATTTTTGTCCTATTTCAGATCGATAGACACCAGAATGTAATATGTTCGTTGACATTCAGAATGTAATATGTTCATTGACGAAACTTCAACCATTAGCACTTCTTCTTTAGTTCGTCAGACTTTACGAAGCTTCGAAGTTGACTCGTCGTCAGAGGATCAGTCGGTAAGCGTGCATTCAAACCCCGTATTAATATAAACCTTTGCCGAAATTGCCACATACCGAGAGGGAAGAGTTGATGTCGATGCCAACCTTCTGCAATACTGGGAGGTGAAAAAATATTCGTTCCCGTTCCTAAAACAAGTGGCAGACATTGTTCATGCCGCTCCAGCAACTCAAGTTAGCGTCAAACGATCATTCTCTGCATTGAGAGTGGTACTAAGTGATCTTAATGTAGCCTCTCAGACCATTCATTGCGATCGCTTATGTTCGTAAATCTAAACAAAAATCCTAGTACTATAAGAGTTAATGAATAATATAAACACTTTTCTTTATCCCATTCTACCCCATCTTAATGAAATGCATTGCAGAATTTAATTTAATTGTTTTTTTGTACAAATAAATAAGAATGGAATTAAAAATATTTTAATTTAAATAATTTTTTTTTATAAAATAAATAAATAAATTACAAAACTGCCCGATTTTTTTATTTTGCCAAATATTTTTAAAATACTTGCAATACCTGAACGCCCCCTAGAAATGCGTCTAGTACATGAAAAATACGATATATCTGGGTAGCGATAACCAAAAAGAATAATTAGTTACGATAATGGTTATTGTAACCAAAAAAAATATTTTTGGTTGATATAATGGTTATTCCTAACCATTATATTGGTTACGATAACCACAATTAAATATATCTTACGATAATGGTTTATTATAATCATTATTTGAATTCGTCAATATTAATGGTTATCTAAGACCTTTTCGGCATTTGTCTTATAACTGTTACGTCCCTGAAAAAATGTATTCAAATCGGTCCAGAAGTTTAGGAGGAGTTCAGTCACAAACACACGTGCAGTAGAATTATATACAGGGTGTTTCTTTTAAACTGAGACGATCAAATATCTCGAAAAATAGCCACTCTACGGAAAAAATGTCCATAATCAAAATATAATCATACCGCGGGGGAAATACATTAGTGCAAAAAAAATAGGCCCCACCCCCGGCTTTGTAGGTGGGGCGGGGGTAACTTTTAAACTAAGATAGGAAGCCATATTTTGTATTGCAGATACGGATTCTACGATTGCGCTGATTTCCAAAATCGGGTAAATTTTTGTCAATGGGCACGTGAACAAATACAACAAAACCCCAATTTTTTCCGCAGCGTAATGTTCTCCGACGAATCGTCTTTTACAAACCATGGAACGGTTAATCGACACAACGTGCATTATTGGAGTGTTACAAATCCGCACTGGCTTCGTCAAGTTGAACATCAGCGACCTTGGACTGTCAACGTGTGGTGTGGAGTAATTGCCAACAAACTCATAGGCCCCCACATTATTGAAGGCAACTTGAATGGTCAAATGTACCGATACATTTTGAAAAATGAACTGCCAATATTACTTGAAAGTTTGAGCTCAGAATTGAGACGGAACATGTGTTTTTAACATGATGGTTGTCCTGCACACTATTCGGTGGTGGCACGTGAAATACTTGATCGTGATTTCAATGGTCGCTGGATCGGTAGAGCTTGTCCGTCAAATTGGCCCGCCAGATCACCAGATCTTACTGCGCCAGATTTCTTTTTGTGGGGCTATCTCAACGACAAAGTTTACAAACAAGAACCAACAACACGTGAGAACATGATTGAGCGAATCAGAAATGCGTGGGCTGAAATTCAACCAGACACACTTCTCAGTTGTGAACAATCATTTGAAATGCGGATTAATAAGTGCATTGAAGTCGCAGGCCATCATTTTGAACACTTAATTTAAGCTAAAATTATTGTATTCACCTACCATTTACATTAATAAATTGTTTTGATGACGAATTTCGACAATTTCCAATGATTACGTGATGTTTTTTATTTCAAACGTATTGCACTATCGAATGCGTGTGTTCTAAGAAGGAGAAATTGAAAAAATTGAATTTCGTCGATTACAACGCCATCTATCATGAACCGAACAAAATATTTCATTCAAATCATACGTACTTTTAGTCGTAGAATCCGTATCTGCAATAAAAATATGGCTTCCTATCTTAGTTTAAAAGTTACCCCCGCCCCACCTACAAAGCCGGGGGTGGGGGACTATTTTTTTTTGCACTAATGTATTTCCCCAGCGGTATGATTAAATTTTGATTATGGACATTTTTTCCGTAGAGTGGCTATTTTTCGAGATATTTGATCGTCTCAGTTTAAAAGAAACACCCTGTATACAAAGATTTGAAATTTAAAAAACATCAATTGAAATTTAAAAGACATAAGTTGCAATTTTTTAACAAGTCAATTGATATTTAAAACCTTTCAATTACAAAACACTTTATTTAAAATTTGGAAGAAATTCAAAAATTATTAACCGATTAGATATTAAATTGCAATTGATATATTCTAAATTACAATTGATGTATTTTAAAATTCAATTAATGTTTTAAATTTCAATGGATGTATTTTAAATTCAACTGAGTTCCCTTAAATTTCAATTGATGTCTTTTAAATGCCAATTGATGCCTTCTAAATTTTAATTGAAGTGTTTTAAATTTTAATTGAAAGGTTTTAAATTCCAATGATGTGTTCTAACATTTCAACTGATGTCTCTTAAATTTTAATTGACGTGTTTTAAATTTCAATTAGCCTTTTAAATGTCAATTGATATCTTTTAAATTTCAATGGATGTGTTTTACATTACAATTTATGTCTTTTAAATTTCAATTGATGTGATTTACATTGCACGCGGAATTTTTCAATTTCGATTGATTTTTATGTGTTATTTTTAAATAGTTTGGTTCAAGATCAATTTCTATTAAAAAACCCAGTGTAAGTGTGCATGTGTGTTTCAGTTCCACCATATTCTCGTCGAAAGTCACTAGGCTAAAGTCAGTTTTGATACAGTTTTTTTATACGTTTGTTTCTGCAGAATTTGGAAAATTAAAGAAAATTGTTGCGTTCTTCAAATCAAAACTAATTTATTGCATATAAAGTTATTTGAAAATTCAGAAGTGTCAATAAAATCAAATTTAGTCAGTTTTTTAAATTCGGCTATCGCTCATTCTCTTTTCCATTCTAGCCTGTATCAAATTTGCAGCTAGGCGGTCGGTCAGCTGTGTCCTTAAAACCCCCTAAAAACCAGTACAGAAATTTCAGACGGGTGAACCGACTTAAACATACCCTCACCCGTAGTCACGAATTTAATCCAAGTTCCATTAAAAAGGTTTGTTTTGTCTTGAAACCTACCAACCTTCAGTTACCCGAATAAGAAAATGATTTCCCGTTACATCCCATGAAGGATTAGGGAGAGCTTCTCATAAACCAGTGACCTGTGCGCGTTTTAGTTTTACACTCACAGATTGGGACCTACAGTTTTACACCGGTTCCGAACGATATTTTGAGAAGCTTTTAAATATTATCGAATTCGAATATTATCGAAAAGTAGTAAATTTGTATTACCCAGTAGCTTTCGGCAAAATATGGGCTAGTACTCGTGTACGTGCATGTACAGTGCGTTTAGTGCAAAATATTGACGTTGCAGCTGAAGGTGTGCTCGAACAGCTATAAACATAAACTAGCACCCGTTCGCAGCAATTGAATATTTGTCTCACTTCTTTGCGCAGAAATTTCCATAATGACCTCGGTATAGAAGATACCCATTTTGGTAATAAAGTTTTATCATTCGCATGTGTTGCTCGACAGAGGAACTTGTCTATTGTCGGAAATATAAGTAACAGGTAAATTAACAAAAGAGAAACATAAACAACATAACCGACCTGAACTGTTAAAATCTGCCTGTTCCTATTGGAAATCCACTTATTTATTAAGCGCGATTTAACACTTTTGGGATTTTTCTGGCCGGTTTCGTTATTTGGCTTCGTATTTTGGCGTTTCGTTCCTGCAGAGTTGCCATCACTGCTCGGAAGACGACTCGTAATTGCTCAGTAACCTTTTCAAAAGTCTTGATTTTATCCGATCCCATAATATTCTTGAAGAGTAAAGAGTACAACAATGCTAACGAAAAAAATTACAATGATATTAAAATTTGGAAATATGTATGTATCAAAGCAATTCAGATAGTGATCTTAGCGATATTGAGTAAATTAAATAAATTTTTTGTAAGATCTTAAGTATTGAATTTGAATAAAAAACTTTAACTGAAATTAACAAAATATTTTTTCTGATGTATTTTTCGAAAGTATGTTTGCCAGTGTAGGGGCTCGGATTTTGCGGGGACGGGAGGTTGTAGTGGACTGATAAGCGCCATTTTATGGAAATTTCATGTTACGACTAAAACTCGACATTATACCAAATTTTTTAAAAATCGGTCAACATTTGCCCATTTTCGGGGTTCAGATTGTATGGGGGCTATGGGTTGTAGTGGACCCATGTATGCAGTGTTGCCAATTTGGCGGATTTTCCGCTAAATCTAGCGGATTTTTAATGCCCATCGCGGGGGAAAATGTATTTTAGCGGCTAACGGAAGTTTTAGCGGTTTTTTATGCGTTTGGAGGTAAACAAAATTTCAATTCAAAATGTTATTTTACCCAATTTCGCTGTATGATGTTTTTGGTCTGATAGCTCAGCACTGGAATTTTTTTTCTTGATTTCGTAGCAAAATTATATTTGACACAATCACAATCAAATTCAGCACAAATGTACACCAAGCATAAAAGTAAACAAATAAGTTTCGTAAAAAATGCGTTTTATTTCGATATTCTTATAATTTTTTGAAAATTTTTGAAAATTTTTTGAAAATTTTTCCAGCTAAATAAAATTTTTAGCGGATTCTAGCGGATTTTTGGATACATTTTGCGGTATTTTACAGAAAATACTTGGCAACACTGTATGTATGTATTATCAAGTTGTGTCAACGTTTACTATTTTTGGCACACGAGTGTACACTCAGGGAACTAATTGTTTGAAAAGAGGTCGTAGCAACTGTAAATTCAGCTGTTACCACCGAATTCAGGTTGCCAGAACCGAATTGATGTTGCCACAACCGGATTGAGGTTGTTACGACCGAATTTAGTCCTCACAACCGAAATTCGGTTGAAGCAACCTCGTTTCATAATTCATTCGGTTGTGACAACTGAATCCTCAATTACATACATATATTCGCTCAGTCAACTAAATTTTTTAAAATTTCGGTTGAAACAACCGAATTTCAAATTAATTCGGATGCAACAACCGAAATTGGTACCTAATTCGGTTGGGGTAACCGAATCTGGCCTTAACCAACCTCAATTCGGTTGTAGTAACAGAATTTGACTTCAATTGGGTTGTAATTAATTTGGTTCAATTCGGTCGCAATAACCGAATCTAGCCTTAATTCGGTTGCAAAGACCGAATTTGGCGTCAATTCGGTTGCTGTAACAGGATTTCTTATTAATTCTGTAAGTACAACCGAATTCATTTTCAATTCGGTTACCACAACATAATTCTATGTATTTAAAATCTGACGTTTAAAATTTTATAATCAAATATTATTTTAAAAAGGTAAGCAAAATAAATTTTGTATTAAACCGTCTCATTTTGCAGATGTTATTTAAGCAGATATCAACAGCAGATATACAAACGGCTTCGAACCTACAGCAACCGATACAACACGTCAGAATTAGTGCGGTGTCCCATGATGGCCGGGACTTCAATAAAGGTTGGAAGAGGCATGTAAATCAAATTTTTTATTCTACTTAGATAGATTACCCCATATATATGACTTTATTTTCTCGCTTTTTAATTCATTTATAAAAATACAAGAAATAAATCATCACTTAATAATAAAAAAAACTTTAATAATTGATTTATGACAGTATCTAAATTCGGTTGTAACAACCTCTAATGAGGTTGTGTCAACCTCCAATTAGGTTGTGTCAACCTCTAATGATGTTGTGTCAACCTCTAATGAAGTTGTGTCAAGCTCTAATTCGGTTATGACAACCTCTTAATTCGGTTACGGCTAATTCGGCTGTCTCAACCGAATTTTTCTGTGAGTGTGTGAAAACTAAACACTGTGCGACGTCGTTTTGTGTCGACGACGACAACCGCAATAAGGGTGAATTTAATAGAATATATTATTAAAGAAATATGTGAAATTGATTATTATGGTGGATGGTTTGGTATATACCTATTTTAATATGCCCACCAAGGCATATCATCAGCTCCCTTCTCAACACGTATTTAGGTATATCATCACACATTATAGGGCTAAGCAAAACTCAACTGAGCGAGAATTGTCTCAACTCCTTCCTACTTGCCTTCCCGAATCCCTACATGGGATGTAACGGGAAACCATTTATTTATTTAACAACTTTTCCTATTGGGAAACTTTTCCAGAGCTGGAAATATTTCCCAACCACATCGTGAAACCCTAAATATAGAAACATCTTGTATTGCTAATTTAGCTTCCATTATACTTATATTTACTCAGCACTCATTAATAAATAACGATGATTTAAAATGAAGATAACAGCTGTTTAGTGTAGTTAGTTATGTAGATGGTTTAAATTTCGGATGTAACATCTCTGTTAAGCAAAGAACAATTCCTTAGAAGGGTATATTTGTCATGCTATTTTAGTGAATAAACAATTGTTAAGATATGATGAGTATACACATTCATAGTGACGAATCGTTTAAACAAACATCAACATCAACAAAAATACTCACTCTCATACTTTTTGAGTGTACGAATGCACGATCTAAATGATTTATTTCAAATAATGACGAATTACATATTTATGACTAATTTAAATTATACAATGATGTATGAGTAAAGATTAGCTTTCCAGATAAAAGTGACTCTTTTAACGTTTTAATTTAATTATAAACCTGGACACATATGTTTTTTTTTAAATGAAATTTTAATAAACTTCATGTACATACAAATATGTACATACAGTGGTGGCCATACAATTAGAAACGCCACTTTAGAATTTATATTGCATAAAAGAATTACTTCCATAAAAAGAAAATTAAAAAAGAAAATATTCAGTATTCAGGCCTGTTCTGATATCACGGCGATTATAAACCACGAACGATTTTAAGATCACGCCGGTGATTTCTAGGTGTTTTGAAAATCACGTGACTATATTTTTTTCCGGCGTTGTTTTATGTTTTCGAAATCACCAAGCGAACAGCTAATTTTGTTGATTGCTTTGCTTTGTTTATCATTTCATTTGCGTCCCAACATATGTTTGTGGTCATATTTAATAAAAATTTGTGAGATATTGGAAAAATTTGAAATGCCTGGCGCTTTGTTGTTGGGTTTTCTAAATTTAAATTATTTTCATTAATATTTATTCGTAATATTTATTAATTATTAATATTTTCATGCTCGAAATGTAAAGCACGGGACAAAATCACGAAAAGCAGAAAGAAGCGTAATGATGAACAAATGTGAACCAAAATAAACATAATTTTTAGAAATTGTAAAATTTATGTGTTTTTCTATTAAAATAAGTTATTTTAATACTAAAAAAATAAATGGTTCCCATTACATCCCATGAAGGGACAGGGGAGAACGTCTCACAATCACTGAGCTGTGCGCTTTCCATTTTTCACTCACTGATTGGGACCTACAGTTTTACACCGATTCCGAACGGTATTTTGAGAAGCTTTTTCATGGCTAATACTCGATAGTGTCGCCGTCACTATGCGAGGTGACCGCCGCCGAAAGAAATTTTTTTTAAGGTTCGAACCCAGGATCGCATGTACAAGAGCCGCGCACACTAACCATTGCACCACCGACGGACACTTTAATACTAAAAAAGAAAAAACATTTCAAATTATGTTTCTAATAATTTATTAAAACATTTACAATAATTTTTTTGCATAAAACAAGCAAGTGATCCGTGTTCACCGTCATTTTCCTGAGCGATTTTATATCACGTGATTTGCAAAATCGTTCCTTGCAGAACACCATTCCGGTTATTTAAAAACATAGCGACGTGATGTGATATCAGAACAGGTCTGATTGTAAGACTTTCTACAAATCTTTTTACTTTTTCTACAAATATTTCGATAACTAGCTGTATTCCTGAATAGTGGAAACTACATTTTCTAATAGATCTCTAACAGTCGATGGTCATGCAATTAGAAACGACGACAAAAACAATATTTTATCCCAATGATACAGAAAAATTGAATAAAATAATACAAAAGACGCTTAAACTTTGAAGGTGGGTCCTTAGTTTTTATGACATCGTGCAATCGCCGCGGAAAATTTTCTGCCAAAGTCCAGCATCGCATTGATGGTACCGATTCCCCAAACTGCCTTAATATTTTAATTCCTCCTTGATGTGATTAATTCCTCTTATAAAATAATGATTTGTGACCTTGAAAGAATTCATGAGTACTTCGATTTTTTTTTCAACAGCAAAATCAGTTTGCTATGGCTTAAATTGGTTGTTTTTCTGTTTAATTTCCTTAGTGCTGGAGTGCTGAATTGAATGTTAATTAATAAAATGTTCGTAAAAAAACGAGCTGAAAATAAATTATACTTCCACTGTTTACGAATGCGTCTCTAATAATCTGTTCACCCTCAGAAACACGTGTCACTACAGTTTTCGGAATTCTGAGAAATTCTCAAAAGTTATTGTTGATATTTAGACATCCAACAATATATTGAACTAGAGTGAGAATATAACGGGAGTTACTCGGTGATCACACACGGCAATTTTACTTGCGCAAGGCTTGAGTTTATAGGAGAGAGAGAGGGGAAGGGAACGGAAGCTCTTCTCCTCTCTCTCCTATTAACTCCAGACTTGCGCAAGTAAAATTGTCGTGTGTGATCCCCGAGTTACCAAAAAGAGAGACACTTTATTAGAAAGTAGTGAAAATAAAAGTAACTTTGAATACATCGTTTCTAATTGGATGACCACCACTGTACGTACATACTTTTTTTTGAGTACATCAAACGATTTATTTCCCTAAATATATTTGCTTTTAAACTGTCTTGCATCGTTGACAGCTCCTTTCGTGGCCTTTACTGAGACCCAATATCTTTCGATCGGAAGGTAATTTGGGCAGTTGGGTGAATTAACTTCTTTGGTAGAAATTCTACATTATTATTTTGGTGCCACTCAATAATGTAAAGGCATGTCACGACGTCAGGCCAAAAACGTGCAGAAAGTTCGTGATTTCTAAGAATGGAAGTACTGTGATGTGCGTGTTGATAGATTCCGAATCTAACTAGCAGAGACACAAACCACTACAGTTGGCATAAGTCTGTTATGACGTTAACATAACTATGTTAACATATTGAAACAGTTCTAAAGTCCATTCATGGCACTATAGAAAGAATTGTGTCTGCTGCCGCAAGTATTACCGTATGCGCTCAGTGGGCCAAAGTAAATTTAGTATATGAAAATTTAAATCCATCAAATTTGGAAAACAAGGAATTCTCCCGTGTTATCACATACCTTGTTAGAAAGGTCTTCACAAACACTTTCAGAATCTGAATCAAAATATGGAAAGAGTTTAGAAGTAAGAAAATATCCTCATTTACTTTCACACACCCAAAACTGCTTGTGGCCCTCGGTGTTGCAATGGTTAGTGTGGTCCCTGCTGTGACCACCTCACACTACTTTCGACGACGGTCACCCCGCTAGTGATGGCCACAATATCGAGTACTTAGCCATGAAAAAGCTTCTCAAAATACCGTTCGGAACCGGTGTTAAATTGTAGGTGCCAATCAGTGAGAACTAGAACCCGCACAGCTCACTGGTTGTGAGAAGCTCTCCCCAATCCGTTCATGTGATGTAATGGGAAACTATTGGAAGGAAGTTCCTTATCGCGCGTTACGGGATGGGAGTAGGTCGAAAAACATCTGAAATCGTTACGACACTTTTGCTCTAGTACGATAGTACGGCCTCTCTCTCTCTGTCCCCAGCTCTCGGAAAGTGGTGTGTCTCTCTCTTTTTCTCTCAGCGCTCGGAGAGGGGAAAGCAGTTGCCATGGTACAATAATATGTTCATGGTAAAGTCGTAAGAACAGCTGTTTTCATTATTTTCATGAGGTTCTTCGCTTCGACTGTCAGACTCACATGTATTTTGTTTTTGAACTCGTTTGCATTCTTGTGTTGTTGGTATGTATTTATGTAGTTTGACAGCTGATGCGAATAGAACAAAAACAAAATGCCTGTTGTTGCTGCCTACAACAACAACAACGCGCGCTGCTATTACCATGAAGATATTATTGTACCATGGCAGTTGCGTTCGGAACTGATATACAAGCACTCTCTGTATCGGTTCTCTGTATTATTTTTACATTTTTGGCCGATGTAAACAAGGAATTGTGAACGTGATTCCCACATCGCCGTGGGGACTGGGTAATAATCTGTTACACATTATCCACAGGGTATGGGGAAAATAATGGGAAGCTTCCCACGACAATGGGGAATTTTCCATAATGATTACCCATTACATATGGGGAATGAGTAAGCCACCATTACCCATTAACCACGGCGATGGATATCCATCCCATGTCTATATCTCGGAAACGGAGCAATAACTATTTTTTACGGGTTTCTAATGGTTTTTCATAAAGTTGTCCATTTCGTATGGAGTTTTTTTTTTTAAATAGCTAAAATAAAAAAATAACTACAACTCAGAAACGATACGTTCAATCGCAAAAATATTATTTTTTTTTTATTTTATTTTAGCGATTATCTTATTTTTGATTTTTTTTAAAAACAAATTCTTCCATACGTATAGGACACTTAGAGACTCTCCGTTTCCGAAATATAGATAAGGGTGATTTGTCGATTTTTTTTATTCGAAATATTTTACTTACTAAAAAAAAAACTAATGCCGTTTAAAGACATCCAATTCTTAAAGCCTCCTGTGGATGTAAACAATTTAATATTTTTACGATGGAACGCACAGTTTCCGAGTTATTGCTATTTTTTATTACAGCGATTTTCTTTCTTTTTTGGCGATTTTTTGAAAATCATTTCTACACGAAATGGACCTTTATGAAAAACCCTTAGAATGTCGCAAAAATTAGTTATGGTTTCGATTCCGTTTCCGAGATATACAAATTTTTTTAATTTTCCTTTAATATTTCCGATCAAAAATGGGGATGGGTAAAGGCCACTTGTGTAATTCCCCAACGTCGTTGATAACAGCACATTAATATAACCATATCCTGTGGGTACTGTGTAATACACGTAATACGAACTCTGTGGTGTAGTGAGGTTGACACATCTCTACTTTTTTAATTTATTATTTTATATTTATAGTAAGAGTATTTAGCTTAATAGTTTCTGACGAAACGATCGATAATGCATAATTCCTAACAGGCACGTACACACGTACCCGAAATCCTTTCCCTCAGTGGTGATTTTTGACTGTAGTGCTATTTTTCAACCTAAATTTCAAGTTGGGCCCCTACCGAAAGAAAATTCTGAGTACGGTACTGATTCCTAACACATAAAATAGGTTGTGTATACTTTTTGAACAAGTTATCTTAAAACAAATTATCTTTTGAATCAGATATAATTACAGAACTTCAGTACGGATTAGTTTCCGAACAACCCTCGTACAACGACATAGAAAAGGCGATGTTAAAATAAAAAGGTATGACAAGTGTGAATAAAATGCACCACAACACAAAAGAGAATGAAAACAAAAATAAACTCCAACAAAAAGAGCATCATGGTAATGACGCTGACTATGATGTTGTGCTATGAAAACATGATACGGGTCTGTTGTAGTATAAAATTCTACACTGGAAACGCAAAACGAACGCAATCAAATGAAAGAAGAAAAAGCAAGAGACGGAAGAAACAAAGTCTACAAATGTTTGCTTAAACTTTTCAAGATAAAATTAAATTTTAATAAATGAGCGTTTGCAAATCTATTAAGAGTAAAAAATAAAAAAGAAAAACACTCAGTCTGAGGCACAGGGGCAATGGAAGCGCCAAACAATATTCAATAATGGACCTGGAACTCTAGACGCTGAAAACTACTAGCATATGGCGGATTGGCGCTCATATGGCTGGCATTTGATAATGCGAAATGACGACAGAGTCTACTAAAAAAAAACAAAGAATCAGAAGAAAACAATAACAAATTGTTACATATTCATACATACATAATAAAGAAAGAATGATTGATAGATGGAATCCTCAAATTCAATGCAAGTCATAGCGTCGATGTTGACGCTTCGTCATTGTCATCATTATTGACTTGGACGTTGTCGTCTATAGCAACAGCTCCATATAATCGTACTGTGTTCTTGGCCAGTCTGGCTTTTGTGCGATAACAATTACAAAATTTACAATAAAAACACAATAAATACAGTCAAGGAATAAAGTCTACATACAACCTACGATTTTGAAGTTTAAGAGAATTAGTAGCGACAATTGAAAATGATATTATTGCAAAGAAGAAAAAAAAATATGAAAAAAATATAACATGGAAATTATTAGGGAAAAACACAATAATAAGCGGGAAAAAAGTCTGCATACAGCGTGGCAACTCCTAAAATCAAATAGAGAATTGAAAACAAAGAAAGGGAAATAACAGTTAACCTTGTTGAATTAATTACATTTACAAGCATAACAATTATTTAAGTGGACAAAGTGACAAAAAAGAAGGTATTATTCGAATTTTTATCCTTGAAAATGGAAAAACGAAAAGATATCCATACTTCAGTTCGGAATATGGTAGTAAATCCCCGCAAGGAAAATAAATCTTATGGAGAAATTGCTAAGACAGTAAAATTAAGTCGTGCTACTGTCCAGACGATCATTAGAAATTATAATAATACCAATAGTACCGAAACTAAGCCACGTTCTGGCAGACCTAAGAAGCTTTCGAGACGCGATGTTAGCAGTATTCTTAAAGTAGTCAACCAGGATCCGAAAATAAGTGCTCCAAAATTGGCGGAACACATCGCCAAATGTTCCAATATAATTGTTACTCCACGAACAATAATAAACGTTTTACGTGTAATTAATTGCAGAGTAGCACGCAAAATTCCGCTAATTTCAGCGAAAAATCGCAAACTTCGCCTTGACTTTGCTAAAGCACATCTAGACAAGGGTATGGACTTTTGGAAACGTGTTTTATTTACTTACAAAAGTAAGTATAACATTTTCGGAAGTGATGGCCTATCCAAAGTTTGGAGAAAACCAAATACTGCACTTGATCCAAAGAACATAATACCAACAGTAAAACATGGTGGTGGCAACGACGTTATGGTTTGGGGCGCCATTGCGTCATCTGGAGTGGGTCGTTTGGTTTTTGTCGAAGGTAATATGGACCGCTATCAATATAAAAATATATTGGAACAAAATCTGAAGGCATCTGTTAATAGTTTAGGCCTGGGAAATCAAGGGATTTTCCAACAAGATAACGACCCTAAGCATACTGCACACGTTGTTCGAGACTGGCTTCTTTACTATGCCCCAAGAAAGCTGAACTCGCCACCCCAGTCACCAGACTTAAACCCAATAGAGCACATATGGGACGTTTTGGAAAAATTGGTACGACAATATGACATTAGTAGCCGTGAAACATTAAAAACCGCCCTTATTCGTGCATGGGCTAAAATAACACCCGATATTACGGAGAATTTGGTGACAACAATGCCCCGTCGTCTTCAAGCCGTTATTAATGCCCAAGGTGGACCGACCAAATACTAAAATTTATCTTTTCTTTGTTTTTATATATAAAATTTTGAAATATTATATATTTTTTGTGGCTGTATGTAGACTTTTTTTCTATGAATTTTCAGTGTTTTTGTTACAACTGTTTTTATTATGTAAAATAATTGTTTTTTTATTTTATAAATAAACTTATTTATTAATGCCTTAAATATTGAAATAAACATTTTTTTAATTTTCTTCACAAACTTTCTAAAACCTCTAAAACAAGGGATGTATGTAGACTTTTTTCCTTGACTGTACATTTTCTACTATTATATCAGGTAATTATACGATTGTCTTAGAGGGCGGACCGTATTTTGATCCTTTGATGCGTTGCTGTTTAAATGTTTTAAATTGAAAATCATGCTAATGCTTATTGTTTATATTCTTTTTAAATTAAACACTTTTATCACTGCTTTATTTTTAGCCACACATAATCATACACTTTTAATTTTTTTTAAGGTTTTACTGATAATTGTATTGCGGATATTTAGCGCTATAATGAGTCACTTGAAAGATTAATATAAAACAGAAGTTAACTTACATATGTATGAGCATGTGGTTTTTGTTGTTGTTGCCACTTATCAAAATTTTCTCATGCGATACCAAAAGTATTCACACTATGGTATTCATATTCGACAAAAGAAACAGATCAAAACTTTGAAACCTTTATTTGAGGTTAAACTTAAATTTTTTTTATAAATAAACAAATATTTATATCATCGCTTGACTGTAAGGTTTGTAATCCATAGACTGAAATCATAAATCAACCTACATATCCGTTGGCTTAATATAGAAAAGACTTATCTCAATTTTTGTTGGTTCTTCTTTACTGGAGAAGGAAACAACTGAGTAAAATCGGACAGATTTGGCACATTATTTGTTTTTAAAAGCGGATTTTTTAGGAAAACTACTTCTTTAACTGTTAACATTAAAAAAATATTTTTTGTACAAAAGGTGTATTTGAGAGTGCAAAAAATGCGATACAAAAAATGCGGTTTTGTAAACAAATATGATACGACCGACCTTTTCAGTTTTAGCCATCGATATACAGTGGTGTGCGATGAAATAGAGTCACACACTCGTCAAAACTTTTATTCTCTGCAAATCAGTGGTACAAGATGTTTCATGTCAAGAAATTGTGAACCTGATTGACCGGTCCTCTGCTGAATATAATGCCGTCATTTTTAATAAATTTTGTACACTACTGTTCTCCAGGTCAGTGTCAGTAGGCTATGTAATGACGTGTGCTATAAAATAGAGTCAATTACAAAAAAATATTTTTTTTTTTTTTTGAAATGGTTAATGGTAGTTTGGATTTGAATGTGAAAACAAAGTTTAGCTTCTAAATATGATTAATGTTTATTAGTAGCATTAATAAATTGTCATTATTGACGTTCCAAAATGGGCCGCTGTAAATATTGCAATCATGAGCGCCAAGAAAGAACAAAAGAGACGATAAACGAATTCAGAAGCTACATACAAATTACTGACATAATTCGATGCAAAGAAAATGTTGAGAGACCGAAATAAAATATAACCCCAATCCAGGTAACAGAGGGTAAAACCCTGAAAATTACAAAACATTTGGAACCAAAAATATTGCGCCACGTAGAGTTCAACTTTTGTTACCTCTTCCGCCCTTAAAAGGCAATACACGATCGGGATGTTGACACCTCTACATTAAGAAAAATGCTAACTAAAAACAATTTAAAGGCAAAAAGTGTCGAAAAGTTCCATTTCTATCCAAACGGAACGTTCAAAAAATGTTGCATTTTGCCAAGGAGCATGTGAAATAATAGTCCGTACGCAAATGGCGTAATATTTTGAGGACAGCTGAAACTAAAGTGATATTGGGTAATTATGATAAAAGTAATCTTCCTGTACGAAGACCTTCCAACACCGAATTCAGGCCCCAGAACACAATCCAAATAGTTAAACGTAGTAGCGGAAACATAATGGTACGGGGTTGTTACTCTTACATTGGGACAGAACCTTTATTTCAAATTGAACAGACAATGGACGCTGCATATTATACCACTGTATTAAAAAAACATCATGATGCCTTGTGCTAAATGGGAAATGCCGCTTCGATGGGTGTTTCAACATAATATCGACCCCAAACACACATCGAAGCGAGCAAAAGCTTCGTTTGAAAATAATAGTGTCATAGTTTTAAGATGGTCTATGCAGTCGCCGGGCTTAAATCCTATTCAGAATTTGTGGCGGGACATTAAAGTGTCTATCAAAGGAATACACCAATTTAATAACTTGTGGAGACTTGATGATTCAATGTCAAGGCGTTGCTTAGCTGTGATAAAAAATAATAGTTATTTCATAAAGTACTGAGATAATATATAGGATTAATGAAACATACATTTTATTTGACACAGCTATTTATTCTAGTTCAGATGATGACTCGCGATGACTCTATTTTAATTCACAGGCAAAACGGGGCATTATACCTAATGATTTAATTTTAAATTACGACATTAATGTTCTAAAATGTTATATCTAGTTCCTAATTGAACAATTAAAAATAAAAGTTATAAACAAAATTTAATTTTTCTACATTTTTTTTTTTTTTTTGAAAATGTTGATTAGTGTTGACTCTATTTCATCGCACACCACTGTTCATACAGTGGCTCACGTCGAAAGACTATCAACAATTTTTCATTTAGTAATTAAAATGTTTAAAAGTAAATTAAAAAAAAAAATAAAAACTTTTGCTTGATTCTAATTACTTATTTATTACAACTTTGACATTTTCAAAAACAAATTTCATTAATATGAATATAACGGTCAGTGGACAAAGAACGAAGAAATTCCTTATAAACATGATTACATTGAAAGTCGGGCACAATATGTACACATTTTTTACCTTAGGAATCGAATAGGCAAACGCATTTTTGCTTAAATTGGCTTCAGCAGAGAGTACAATTTGTCCATCTCGTTTTACATAAATGCCACGTGCAATAAAGCATTGCGAAGAGCGCAATTTGTTAGTTTATCACTATATAAGGGGTAAAACTGAATGCTAAATCGCCTAAATAATAAAAAAAATAATTTAAGAGTTCACGATATTATAAAAATATATACAGAAGATGTAAGAATAACAAATATGCAAAAGAGTTCCAGAGATGAAAAATTGATCTGAAGAGAAATTTGAAATGACCCCTTTTTAACCGTACCGCAACTTGCCACGGCCATGAAAGAAAGTTTTCAGGTTAATGTCTGTGCCGAAACGGTCAGAAAAGTTTTGAGGAAACATAACCGTAAAAAGGCCTGCATTAGTGCAAAAAATTAAACCGATCGCCTTGAAATTGCACGTGAATAAAAATCCAAAGATTTTTAATTTTGGAGCCAGGTTAGTTACATATTGTGATTAAAAATTGGGGAATGATCAACAAGAGTGATTATTGTAAAGGTACAGTTATTGCCAAAATAATAGCACCACCTAAAGGTTCTGATTTTGTTTTGTCAAGTAATCATATTTTCTTCCACAAATTCGCAGTCCCGTTAACTGATGTCTGCTCTCTTATGCGGTAGATTATTTTCAGTTTTAATATTGTGCATACTAGAGATGGGCACGTGAGTAAGTTTTGACTCACGCTCACGCACATTCACGAAAGGAAGACACTCATTCACGCACGAAGATTTGTTCCGTGCTCACGTTCACCCACGCTCACGTGAGCAGAATTTGATCCTACTCACATTCACGCGCGATTCACGTGATTCACGACAATCACGCAAAAATTACTAACAAAAATAAAACAGGTTTTTTACATGAACCAGTTGCATTATATTCAAACCAATATTAAAAAATATACCCAAAACAATATTCGTAAAAAGTAAGTTGTTAAATACGTTAATTCGGATCATATTCAGGAATTAGACACGACTACACTTAAATGTATATCCCTAAGTTAAAGTTGAGTGTCGTTTTTAATAAATTTACCAAATAAACTAAGCCCTTTTATACAGGAACAACATTTTATCACCTTCATCTCATAGAAGTGTGCCTTTTATTTCCATTAGTATTCTTCCATACAGACAATGGGACGAATTGCTATGAAACAGTGGTACTAATATCAGAAATTCTAAATTATTGATCAGATTATTTTAGAATGTATCAGGTAGTTATAGGGGAGAAGTCAAGCTTTCAGAATATTGTGTCTAAATACACCCTGTTTCAACGCACGTTTTTGTACAGGGTGTGGGGGTGTTAGTGATGATCAAATGCTCACGCTTCGAAACTTGTAACCAGATTTTTTTGTTATGAGCCTCTACTAACACCCCTATTCTGTGTATGTGGTAACAATCAAATTGTTACAAAGTTGTAACCATTGTTTGTATCTGTTATTCTGGAAACACGGTGACAACGAAAAATTCATCTCGTAACAAATAATTCACCTCAAAATAACAGGTTGTCAAAAGCAGGGACAACGAAACAAAAACATACGGTTTTCTGCACAAAAAAGGAAAAGTAAGTATTTAATATATTTATGTTTTATTGCATTAAAATTAATATATTATTATTTAGGTAATTTGAGCGCACCTCAAAGGCATAGCTGTAATGCTATATTGCCTTCTTCAAAGAACATCCAGAGATGCTAAGCGCCAAATAGAAGGCCATATTTACTTTAGCGACAACTCTCTGATCTACATCAGAATTTCACCACCGACAAAAGCTTCTGCGCTGAGTTCAGAAAGTATTTTTCGCCCCGCGGTCGGTCCAACTTCTTGAGATATAGGCCTTTAAAGCTTGAGTATATAATCGTCCGTATCTCCGGTATTTATAATCCGGTCTGGTTGAAATGGGTATCATTACAAAGGTCTTTCTATGCTCTATAAAATAGTGCATAAACATATTTAGTTTTATTAACCCATTGGGGAGCTAATTAAAAAAACCTTTTTTAACCTAAATTTTCTGGTAAATTTTTTTCCCCAAAAAAATTGCCCTATTTTACTTATTTTTTGCCAGGTTCCGATAATACACCTTAGCCTTTTTTTAAGGGTATATTACTCACCAATATCCCTTCCAAGACCGGAGACATTTACGTTAATTATTTTGTAATACATTTCGCGCCATTTCAATCTTTCTAACATAGCGCATCTTTCATTTTCATAGCACAAAGTAACAAAAGTCCTTCCTCCATTTAATTATGCCCTCTTGTCGTTTTGGTTCAAAATATATTAATAATTTTTCCCGTATACCGTTTCATTGTTTACTTGTAGAATTTGTATCTACTTTCCGGCAAATAAAACAGCTGTCACGCGCTGTTACCTCCTCTTTGGCAGGTAACAGTTTTTGTTACTTTTGTCACCAAAAAAGTGGCAGAATACCGATTTGTGACAATTGTCACATTGCTGTCAAATAGTAACCGTGGTGACTTTTGTAACCCTGCCAGAATAGGGCTGTAAGCAGCACAAACAAAAAACACGCAGAGTTTTGGAATCAAAAGTTTAACATGTACATTTTTGCAGTGACATTGTTTAGTTTTTTGGTAATAACTTGGACATTTCGAGACAATAATAAGTAGTAATAAAATCGACTCACGCGAAAATAGTGCACACGCACACTCACGCAAAGATTGGACTCACGCACGAAGATTTTTTATGAGCCAATGTACTTTGATTTTGTCTTTTTATAAACTTTAAGCTTGACTTTAAAGCCCCGCATTAAATGACTTAAACACAAAAAAAGTGACGCATATTTCCCCTTAATGAGCATGATGTACTAACAAACAAATCGTACAACTGCATTTAATTTAATGGAAACTATAAGTATATAATGACGGGCAGAACGTTAAGTTTGTTTGTAATCGGAAAACTTTAACTTTTAAGATATGCACAAAGGTCGGATGATCTCTTTGATAGTGTGAAATCATCAGCATAACGCATCTCAAAGTCGGTTTATATTCGTCATTTTAACGATTCATGTGAGTAAAACGTGTTTTGTTTTAACAATGATGTAATTTTATTTAGTTCCTATTAGCATTGTCATAATTAGGTGTTAATAAATCCGACATTTAGTTGAACTTTGAAGTTGTTTGGCTCCGCCTGCTTTAATCATAATCGTGATGTGCTACGATGTGACGTGAAAGTGTTAATTACACCACAACTAGGGATGCCAATTGGCATACATACAGTGGTGGTCATACACGTACTATTAGAAACGCCACTTCAGAATTTGTATTGAATAACACCAGCCCACAAATTTTAATTTATATCTGCAAATTAAATTTAAGTACACTTTTTCCATAGATTTTGACCTCCTAAACACGAAAATAATTTTAAAAAATTTTTAATGGTGCCGTTTTTGAGATAAAAATCTTTGAAATTTTATTTTTAATTTTTGGAGGTGCACTTACTATTTTGGGTATATTTTGGGTCTCCCTTATCCGATCTTCATATATGATGACTCAAATTAAAGATAATAAAACTCTCCACAACTCATTCCTTGAAAGTTTTCAAATAAGTAATGTCGTGTCGATGCTAGCGATTTAAATAACTTGTTGGAAAAATAGAAAACGTAATGCAAACCATAATTTTGCATTTTTTTTACAATAGTTCACCCTTTTCCAAAGAAAACAAGACCCCAGCCGTAAAAATCCATGGACAATTTAAAGAGTTATTAATTTTTTGGTGAAAGACTAAAAATTAGGGTTTTAACGATTTTAAGTTATAAATTAATCTATGTGTGTATAGAGCTATAGTCAAATCTCTATATTCCTTGATGAAAAAGTATCCAAGTTCATGATGAAATAAGTAAGGTAAACTCGTTAGAACATCTGATTTTAACTTGTTTCTTGCTTAGGTGTTACTCTTACGTCAAATTCACATGTATTTTGTTTCTATACCTTTTTGTTTACTTTCACAGTAAATACATACATGTAGAAAATTTGACAGATTATGAACACCAAACAAAATGCCCGTTTTTGTTGCTTAAAATTACAACAATTCCTACTGCGTTTTTACCTTACTTATTTTACCATGACCAAGTAGTAGTAGCATAAAGCAACTGTGGTATATATGTAGCAGAAGACGTTATTGTTGCTGTAGAGCGCAACAACAGGTACGTTGTTTTTGTTTCAATCGCTTAACATGTCAATATATGTATATACTTATGTTAGTACACCAACAACACAGGAATACAAATAAGTACAAAAACAAAGTACATATGAGTTTTACAACGTAAGCCCCGTATTCAGTTCCTGCGAATTTTTCGAAAGAAATTTTGTCATTTGTCTCTAAACGGATAATGTCACAGAGAGTTACCAAATATCTCTGATTTACCTTGCAAATATTTCATTAATAATTAATTTTTACACTCCATTCTATTTTAAACGCATGTGGTATCACTTTTGTTTACTAAAAATAATCGAAATGTCAAAATGCCGGTACCAAACAATTATCTCACAATAGTTTTCGTACGAAATAATGTTTAGCGTAACAAACCTGTACTTGATTTAGGCTACGAAAATTTCGCAAAGAGCTGAGTACCAAGCAAATGAAAAGTGAGCGGAATTTTCGGAATTTTGGTTATTTTTTATACCTTATGGCAACGAAAATTACATAAATTCCGAATACCGGTCTTTAAACGATTAATGCCTTGAAAAAAATTAAATCAGCTGTTCAAACGAGTTTACCTTGACGATTTTTATACGATGACTTACGACCCTGAGACATTGTGTTCATTCTCGCTTGGTAACGCTTTGTTAATTCAGATGCGTTCAGACGACGACTCTGTATACAACTATGCGTGAGACTTTTCTTTCTTTTTTCCCCCATCAGCTAGTGTCATCGTAAGTCGTGGGGTCACAGGCTCGTAAGTCATCGTATAAAAGACGAACTTCTCGTAACTTTACCATGACGATGAAGTAGTACCAAGGGGAACCGATGAGAGAGCTGATCAAGTGCGTGGGGAAAAGAAAAGATACCTTTAAAGAAGAAATGGTGATAGCTGACTGGAAGATTTCGTGTTGGGTATATATTATTGTACCATAGGTAAGCTGTCAAATTTGCTATACTTCGTTTCTTTTTCATTGTTGATAAAATTCAAACAAATTCGAACGAGTTTAATTTAAAGCAAAGTCGTAAGACAAGCTTAATAAATTTTTTAAATTTCGTTTACATAAAGCCTGTTTTTTTATTCGCTGCTAAACTAATTTTTCGACGACTTTGTATGGGGACCTAAGCGATTTTAAGCGGCAAGTCGTCGAAAAGTTATTTTAGCAGGGAATAAAAAAAACAAGCTTTAGTAAGCATGTTTTGGTTACCCCGCTTGATTATAGTATATGCGCTTGATTTGTATGAAGCACTTAGTGAGATCTTAGCGACGCGATTAATTTTCGCTATGTTTTAATATTTTTTTACATCTTTGGTCGTTTTTAACCATTTTTCATATTTCAACTTAGCAAGCGATAATCGCTTGCTAGTAACCAAAACACGACCAGTGTTTATCAGTAATAAGCTAATTCTCACAACTGAACCATGCAATATATAATGCGACTACCTGGTAATATACATACATATGTAATTCTACCATGCAACTGGCCTGTACTTATTCGACCAGTTTGTCTAGAGGAAGCTGGTCGAAAAAATTAAAATGTGGCCATTTTTCGCAACTTTGGCCCATGGGTCCGACTGTCAACATTTTTCAAAAAAAACTACTTGGGCGGGTAGTTCATTACATTTTTACCAAATTTGGTTTAACCTCCCTACACAAAAACCGCACCAACAAATCGACCAACTTACACTTTTTAAATTTCACGTGATGGATCCACTCCAGCTGGTTCTATGTGATCAAAAATCGTTTAAATTACATACAGCCTGCAAAGCTGGAAGCTATGCATGCGATTGTAAAGGTCAGAGCCATTGCAAACAACAACGTTTTAAGTATCAGCAGACACTTTATAAATATTCGTTATTGTGAAAATAAACGGAACTGAATACAAAACGCAAAACAAAACACAAAAAGTAAAAGAAACGGCAGAAAAGCATAAAACACAAATACAACATGATAAAAATAACACACAATTAAAGACCGGTGTGAATCAGTGTAAAATGTTAAAACGGCAGAGGGTGTAATTGAAAAATTGTCCATAGAATGTGTTACAAAAACCATCACCTTCTCTAATGCAGGGTATAGACGCATCAAGCGGTTTGACAAACAATGTGAATGGCTTAGTAAAATATTTTTAACATTGCATATACACACGTCAAAAATGGTACTTCCAAAATTCATTATCATGGGAATGTTGAAGTGAAAGCACGTCGGCTGACTGTTATATTCGCCTACATTTTATGGGGGTCGGGCCCACGGGGGTCACAGGATTCAGAAAAATTGGATTTTTATTTTGTTAAATGTCTAGAAATTTGTACAAATACAAATTTGCTTTCATTTGAAAACCCACACTTGCTGTTTTATACTTTAGCTAATACCCGTTTACTGATTCTCAAGACCCACATATTATATCCAAAATTGGGATTTTCTTAGCTCACAGATTTCGCACAGGACAAATAAATACACCATTTAATATGCGACAACAATATTTTTCATTTGAGTACCCTGCGATATAGCTTTTATTTAATTATAATTTAAAAAAAAGAAAAGTTTTTGACTTCCAGCTTTTTCCTCCACTTGAGACGTTGCTACATTGCTTTCCATACAAAAATTAGACATGTTTGATCAAACCATAGAGTAATCTCATACTCATCTTGATGCGGTCGGTGTGATAGAGAGATACATATTTTACGAAAACTGACATACACCAGGTGCAATTACAATAACTTCTTGCTTTAACTTTTCATGTCGTTTTGGTGAAAGACTGTGAAATTTAAATGTGTATTAAACTTTTTTATTGACTGTTATTGTTAGGATACATTTGTGTTGTATTTAACACAATAATTTTAACACACAAAACGAAATACCGTTGTTGTTATTTTGTTCGTTGTTTTGAACCATTGCCTCTACCTGGTATTAGTAAAGCAATTCTTTTCAACATCAAACATAAATATCACACCAGGACAAATGTCATTAATTTGGTAGAAGAACTATTGGGTTTACTATAAGTATTAGTCTATGGATCAAAAGGTCAAATTGTGATATACACATATCAAATTTGACGACCCGTTTCAATAAAAATCAAAAATTTTCGATTGACGTATCCACGTATACAAATTAACGTATAAATGTGCCGTTTTCCACTCACACACTCTCAATGTTGGTCAAACATTTGACGTGTCTATATTCTCCATAATGGTTTGGTTACAAAAACTTTAAGGAAAAACTAATCGGGGCAAAAAAAAGATCTGTGTCAAACAATCGTTCGCGGAGTCTGGAGTAAAAATTGGGGCGTCGGCTCAAAATCGGCTTTGAGCCTTAGAAGTTTTGCTGTTTTTAACAGCTGTTACTGATTAATTACAGCCAATAACTATATATTTTGAATGCTAAGGTTTCCACTTAAGGATATTTAAATCAAAAAATTAAAACAATTAATATAATCGTTTTTCTGCATGTTAGGCGAACTACAAACTTGCCATTCATGAGCTTGGTCGATAATTATCTGACTGATGCATTTGAAAAAATATTACCCAAAAATTTTGTGAACATGATAGTTATGCGAACAACTTCTATTACATTCTTATTTGGTATTAAAGCGAATCACAGACTTGTCATTCATGAGCATGAACATTAGCTATCGTTGAAGTTTGTTGTCGGTTTACCGCCTCTCTTGCTACCAAATAAGAATGTAATGGAAGTTGTTCGCAACAGTATCATGATGTTCACAAAATATTTTGGGTAATATTTTTTCAAATTCATCAGTCAGATAAAAAGTTATCGACCAAGGTCATGCTCATGAATGACAAGTCTGTGGAACGCTTAAGAAGGGCGGTAAACAGGCAATTAACATCAGCTGATGTTCATGCTCATGAATGTGGTTTGCTTTAAAACAGGGACCGGAAATAACAGTTATTATTTGAATAACTTTCTATGAAGTAAATGTTGTACCACAAGTTGTATACCCATGGATTTATTTTCACACTTAGCATCAAAATTAAGAAAAAACTTTTTTCTTGCAATTTTTATGTAAAAAATAAAAACAATAACTATTATTTTTTTTATTTAAATTCTATAAATCCGAAATAACAGTTAGTGTTGATTTTTATTTATTTTCTCTATTAATAACAATTTTTTTTGATTTTCATTTTATTTTGTCGCTGATAACAGTTATTGATGACTTTTATTTATAAAAATCATCGATAAAAATCAGTCATGACTTTTATTTTTAAAAGTCATTAATAAAAATCAGTCATTTCTATTAAATGCAGTAAAGGAGTATGAAGAGTTCAAAATTTGTATATAAAGTAAATAAATAAAAATCAAAACGTAACTGTTATTTCGGATTTATAAAATAAATATCGAAAATAACTTTTATTTTTTAAATAATTAAATAAAAATCAAAAAGTAACTCTTATGGCCAGTTTTTAAGTGGGTAAGTTAACTATCGGATTACTTAATGTTAATTCTAAGTTAATTAGAGGTTAACTTTGCATTTTGTTTTTCAGTGGTGAGTTAATGTAAGTCGCCATATTGTCAACTAATATGGCAACCCTTGTATTCTTATTGGAAAAAAGTGTGTTTTGAGATAAATACCAAAACAACAAAGGGGAACAAACAAAATGGAATTATGTAAAATAATGTAAGATGCATAAAATCGAAGTCATTTTAACAAAAATGTGTTAAAAACTATATAGGCGCAACAATTTAACGATCTAGACTCAACGTATGTGTACAAATACACAAATCTGAAACATGTATTTTATACAATCTTCATTTCTCACTTTGACAGTCAGTAATTTGATTGTCAAAATAATATGGTTCTGACTATAAGTTAACCAACCAACAATGACTAAAAACCACAATTCGATGTTTAACCAGAATTTAACTAAGAATCGAAGATCACCACTGACTGAAAAACTGAACATTAAAGTTTGATTTATATTATAAAAATTGCAACTGTTAGGTCGGTCCCTGCTTTAAAGATATATATCAGCAATACTAATGTCCGGAACCACAATCTGATTCATTTTTTTTGTAGAACACCGAGAGAGAAAGATCCAATAAAGTTTATCGATATATCTGGTTTTAATGTGTAAAGTTTTGTTCTTCGGTTCTACTGGTGATAGTCGAATCTTTAATATACATACATATGTACATATCTGCTAATGGGTCTCGAATTGAAATAGTGAAGATCAGATGTCTTGGAGTAGTTATTGGTGACAAGTTTTATTTTGGCACGCACATTGATTTAGTTTGCTCTAAAGTTTTAATTCAATTTCGTATATTATAACACTACATCTGACATGTTATATAAAGCATAGAATGTCACACATTAATTATGGTCTTGAACTAGTCTCTGGTAAAACATCGACTTGTTTCGAAAAATTGAGGAATGTCTAATTTCATTATTCGCTTTGTTTATTGATTGAGAAAGTGTGACCGTTTTTCCAGTTACGTAGTAAGATTTCTTGGTGTGTCATTGAGTCTTACGTTAAGGTTAGTAGATCTACAAGAATTCCTCAGATTTTAATGCCTCGTACGAGTATAGCCTCTTCGGTAAATAATGATCGATCAAATCTTTTTCGAGTAGCCAGAATTTGGAATGGGCACCCCATTGTATGAGCCAGTTAGAGGAATATGTTGAAATTTGCTTAATTACTTTGTTTAATTAACATGTGTAAGACATCTGAACTCATGAGGTTGTAAAATAGTCAATAAAAGTAAAGAAAAAATATTGGATTTTCCAGCTGACATATCGGAATATAAAATTTCTTGTGAAGATTCCTAGAACATTTCTGATTGATGATGATTTATAACGGAGTCGTTTTTATTGAGTTAATTATTTTACAGTAGTTGGCTGGGTAGCCTTAATTTATTACACTTAATAGGTCTGTTCTTTATTCCCCGCTAAACAAATTTTTTGATAACTTTTGTATGAGGAGCTAAGCGAAATCCCATTCAAAGTCGTCAAAAAATTAGTTTAGCGGAAAATGACAAACTCCCGGAAGCCTACAATGAAAATGTATTTGTTTTTTGTTAGTTACCACTCAATTTATTTATTGTACCTAATGCAATAATTGTTATTTAAGCGTAGATTATGTAAATAGTAGTAGATATTAAGCCTGCGATTTTGATCCCTGTATATTACGAAAAATTATTATTAAATTATGAAAAAAAAAATTTTATTTATTTTGTAATTTCTTAATATTGGGAGCTTATCTATTACAGCCCCACCCTCCCAAAAAGGAAAGGGGTGCAGAACACATTATTGTAAACAAAAAATGTTTAGTAAAAAAATTGGCGGCGAGCCCTATTTTGGGAGTTACGGGCCGTCGAAGTTTAGGCATATGGAGTGATTTTGTGATCCCAACTAATTGTAGGAGCTGACCTGGCAGTTGTTTTATGTAAACAGGGTCGAAATAAGTATAAAATATTAAATTAAAAAAATCGATTACTTGCTTAGTTATCGAGTTATGGACGTTGAAAAATGTTAAAATACAGACTTTCTACACAGAAAAAAATCCTAGTGTAATATTCATGGTCTGATATCAGCCAATGGCACTTGGCAACATAGGGTCAGCTATTTAATTTGACAAAAATCGCGCGATTTCTTTGTGAGAGGGCTTCAAAAATTCAGGACATGGGGCAGGCAAAACAAAAATTTTTAAAAATACATAAACCAAAATTAAAGAAAAGGTAAAGAATGTGAGAAAGTGGAAAAGTTGCCCTCGCAGGGACCTATGTTGCTCTTACCGTGTGGTAGAGCTTTTGGAAAATCGTTAAATTTATATTGCACTAAGTCGCCCGGCCGTCCATCCGGGCTCAGGCAGAGCGGTTACAATTCCCTCTGTACCTTAAGTCGATGTGTGGCAAAATCGGAAAAATCACTCGATACTTTTAAAAAAAATTTATTTTTCTGGATGGTTACCATAACCGACCTCATGGTTTCTGTACGCAAAAAGTGGACTTATGTACATATATGGACTTACAGACATGAAATTTTTGCATGCAATTTTCGATAAATCTTCCTAAGCTTTCCAACGATACCTATATTGCCATATCCCACCGGAAAATATTAAGCATATAAGGGGAAAATATATTCAAGGTCCCGTAATCCGAGAAATATGGGCGACCGCCAAAAAAAATATACATAATATGTTCTATATCTTTTCTCTAAACGACTAGTTCTATGTGTGGAAAAAGTTTGGGGCCGATACGAGAGGTGGGGCAATTCTAGATATAGGCCAAAAAATTTGTCGGCGGGGCCTATTTCGCCCACAGGGTCCAAAAAAGGGTCGCAAAATATAAATCGTTAAATTTATATTCCACTCAGCCGCCCGGTTGGGCTCAGGCAGGGGGTTCAAATTCCCTCTGTAACTTAAGTCGATGTGTGACAAAACCAGAAAAATCGCGAGTTTCTAAAAAAAAAATTGTTGTTTGAGCTGGGTCCGGGCTCCTGCATTTTTCCCCATATGGGCAAGAGTACGGTTTCCGAGGCCCCTCATTTCGATAACTTTTTTTTTCAAGCACCCCAAAATAAGCCGAAAAAATAAAATAAAAGTTATCGATAACTCTCTTAGTTATCGAGATATAGGACGATGAAGTTTTTAAAAATCAATAACTTCTTTCGCCATTTTATTAATTTCGACAACTTTTTTTTGGAGCACACCGAAATAAGCCGAAAAAATTGAATAAAATTTATCAATAACTCGCTTAGTTATCGAGATATTGGCGTTGAAATTTTAAAAAATCAATAACTTTTTTGCCATTTGATTAATTTTCATAATTTATTTTTCGAACAACCCAAAATAAGCTAGTCCACATTAAATTGGTAAAAAAGTTGTCGATAATTTAAAACTTTAACCCACGATATGTCGATAACTAAACGAGTTATCGAAATTTTTAGAAAATTGTTAAGCTTATTTTGAGAGTTAAAAAACTGGCAAAAATTCAGGACCTGGGCAGGCAAAAAAAATTTTAAAAATAAACCAAAATTACACAAAAGGTAAAGAATGTGAGAACATGGAAAAGTAGCCATCGCAGGGACCTATGTATGTTGCTCGTACCGTGTGGTAGAACTTTTGAAAAATCGTTATATTTATATTGCACTAAGACTAAGTTATTTTAGTAAACCGACTATCGACATATCGGTGTTGAATTTTTAAAAAGATATCGAATAATTTTCCTTGACAGGAAATAAAAAATTTAATGGAAAAAATTATATTAAATGTCAATAAAATATTAGATTTTTTCAAAGAAAAGTGGGCAAAAATTCAGGACCTGGGGCAGGCAAAAAAAATTTTAAAAATAAACCAAAATTAAAGAAAAGGTAAAGAATGTGAGAACATGGAAAAGTAGCCATCGCAGGGACCTATGTATGTTGCTTGTACCGTGTGGTAGAACTTTTGAAAAATCGTTAAATTTATATTGCACTAAGTCGCCCGGCCGCTCATGTAGGGGGGTTAAAATTCCCTCTGTACCTTAAGTCGATGTGTGCAAAATCGGAAAAATGACTCGGTACTTTTTTTAAAAAAAATTTTTTTCTGGATGGTTACCATCACCAATCTCATGGTTACTGTACGCACAAAAGTGGACTTATGTGGACTTACAGACATCCCACGAAAAAAAGAATGACACCACGGAATTCGTGACACAAATGCCTTTCGTTGAAGTACCCACACTAATCCATAGCCAAATGTCCCTGGGTGTGACAGTTTTTTTGGACCCTGTGGGCACCATAGGTCCGTGCGACGGCTACTTTTCAATTTTCTCATTCTTTAATTTTGGTTTTTTTTAAAAAAATTTTTTTGCCTGCCCCTGGTCCTGAACTTCAGCCAAAAAATCAACCTCCCGTATATCCGAACATTACTCTGAAAAATATGGGTTGCCACAAATTTTTATTTAAAATTTTCGGCTTAAACCTAGAATAGGTCGGCAACTCGCTTCGGCTCCAAACTATTACCATTGGATAGAACTTTTAATTTTAAGTAAAAAAAATTAAATAAAAAAATCGGGGGCAACGCCTATTTTCGGAGTTGTGGGCACCCAAAGTTCGGACATACAGGATGATACTACGAGTGTGGTGCCGTGTTATGGGACCGATTTCACAACTTTTTTGTGTAAAACGAGTCGAAATAAACAAAAATAAATAAATACATTTTTTCGATAACTGCTTAGTTATCCACGTATCGGATTTTTAAAAATATCCAGAAAATATTTTTTTTTCAAGCAATCGAGTGATTTTTCGGATTTTGCCACACATCGACTTCAGATACAGAGGGGATTTTAACCCCCCTGCCTGCGACTAATTGCAATATAAATTTAACGATTTTCCAAAAGTTCTACCACGGGGTACGAGCAACATTGGTCCCTTGCCAGGGCTACTTGGCCCGTAACTCCCAAAATAGGGGTTCCCCCCGATTTTTTTATTTTACTTTTTTTTACTTAAAATATCGATCCCTACAACCAAAAAAAAAAGCAAAAAAATTGGACGTGCCGATCTATACTAGGTCTGTTCCAAATTTTCTTCTTAAAATAATGTATATTGCTTTTTTTGAAATTTTGCATAAGTTTTTTTTTGATTTAGCACAATTTTTTGTAATCATGTTACTTTTTTTGCAATCTTCTGGCAACACTGCTGGTAATGCTAGGCAGCGCGTATGTTTGCATGTGTGTTGTTATTTTTCTGTAGTAGTCGTCACTGCGACAACAGCAAAAACACTTCAAAACAACAAAAATTAAATAATAAAATACTCGACAAACTTCGCGTGAGTGATAAAAGTTTCACCGTTTTCTGCCTTTTTTTTATCTACATTATTCCGAGTTGATTTTCTTGTTCAAACGAATATTTTTAAAATCCACCAATTTTGTTCACTTCAATACCACTTTTGCATATGACTATTTACTTTGGTTTTCTCTTCATTTAATTAAACAATAGCGATAACACAAAGGAAATAACAAAACAAGTTTTATCAAAACACAACACCAGCAAATTACCCCTCTATTCACTTGTAATGACACAGCAGCGTCACTTCTTTTAGCAAATTTTATTCTTTAAAATCACAATTTCCGATATTTACTTGTAAAAGAACAGCCACATCGATTTTTTTCTCCGCACTTTGCGAACAATTGAGGAATTTTTGGGTACCGTCACCTCGTCTTATGTTTATTATCTTCCAAGAATTCTAGACAGGTTTTTTATTCCTTTGTTTTATTTTTTTAGATAATTTTCACTTGGTTTTTCTAACAATTTTATATTGTTTTTATGACGGCTATTTTTTCACCTGTTCTACGGGAACATAGCAAGCAGTACAGTAAAGGAAGATAATCAAAAAAAAATTACGGTCAGCGCAAAAAATGCAAAGAACAACTCGCGCTCGCTTTTTCTGCTAAAGAACTGTCAAATAATGCAAATGGACATGTTCATTAGCCACACATAAAGTCGATAAAGCTGGATTGGTTTGTTTACACAGAGCTGCCATATTTTAGACTCTCAGTTGTCGTGCCGAATGCCGTATAGAGGGCACTGCATTTTTTCCGATCCAGGTGTAAAGTAAAGAACACAGAAAACAGTAGTGGACTTCATGAAAGCTCGAATGAACCTCGTAAACTCGAAAACATCGTAAACTAGCACAGCAAATGTCAAAACAAACAAATTTCCTATACAAAGCGACTTGCACAGAAGTGGAAAGTTTTCAAGGCAAATTTGCTGAGCAAACCTGGAAAAAGAAACGTGAAAACTTTTGACATTTCAATGTCAATATTTTTGTATAGAAAAAAAGAGAGGGTTTTTGATTGATGTGGAAAAAATAAAATAATGGAATAGGTAAAGCATATACGTATGTATATGAATATGTATGTATATCTACTTTATCAGCCTTTTTTGGCAATTGCTGAACAGACACACTGAGCAACTTTACTTGGTGCCTCATGAAATTTAAATTTAGATTATAGATTGGAAATACACCCGGCCGCATAAATCTGCGTACAAGGACAAAAAAATATATTGACATCAAATTGCGATTTGAAAATAATGGGGTACACGTATGAAACTATTTATTATAAAACACAGGTATACAAGATCATAGAAGATCATCAAGATACATATTTTATTAATTTTAAAAGCTTCAAGAAAAAGGTGAATTTTTAAAAGGAAAATGTGGTAGCTTTGTTGATAGGCAAAAGTCTGCGTACAGAAAATAGAACGATGTTTTACATGATACAAATACAAGGTAGTAGCGTCAGCCCATATGATTTAATTTGTTTACATTTCATCGTACCCAGTAAATGTCAAAGTTGTTTGTGTGAGTGCGTTCTCTTTTGATTTCATCTATCTATGCTTACAATTGTACATGTATGTGTACATTTTTATCAGCTGATTTTGACAATAACTGGGTACGGAAATTACAACAATGCTAATGCTACTACCTTGTATTTGTATCATGGGTCTTTTATAACCGTTGTTTTGGAAGATCACAATTAATACTGTAAAACCAGTGATGCCAACTCTGCAGGAACGAAACGCGTCGTCGAACTACCAAAAAAGTGCTAAAACGCGCCAAATAACAAAAACAACTAGAAAAATCCTGAAAGTGCTAAAACGCGCCTAATAAATAAGTGGTTTCCAATAGGGACCGGTTACATAGTTTTATCTATTGTTAGTTACTGTTATTTATTTTTCAGGCAATAGAGACAAATCAACAAGGCAAGTTACAGCGCCGAGCAATACGTGCGAATAATACAACTTTATTATCAAAATAGGTGTTCCCTTGTGGCAACGACACCAATTTTAGAATCAGAATGCCATTGTTTGGTTTGGATTTTGGCATCATCGCTCAGTACTTCTTCGAAGACGAAGAAGGCCGTCAAATGAGAGTGCTAACGATCACGACATGTGGTAACAACAAGGATGCCGCTACTTGATACACAGCTGATGATACAGTGGGCATTCTGCGCGACCGATTTTAGGGTTATCTCACGCAGAGGGGACGTGAAATGGTCACAGAGACGTGCATTTTAGCAAGTTAGACTTTTCTTGTGGGGTTTCCAAAAGTCGCAGATCTATGGCAATACGCCAGGGTTCAGCTTGATTTATGCGCCAGTTATCGGAAATTTTAACTCTCGACTTCGCGCCAACCACCGAAGCCCCGCCAGTCATTTGAACGAGGGCATATTCGTTGGTATCTCACACGCAACTTGTCTTTATTAAATTGTAGATTCCCTTTTGGGAAAATCCTTTCAGATGGTCAAGCGAAGAAAACGATGTTTGGAGTGCAGATTTGACGGACATTTTTGTTTTTCTCTTGCATCTACATGATTAAAAGTGAATTCTGCTTCCCATACCTTGAGATATTTTTGGGCGATAACCAATACAAAAATAGAAGCAAACTTAGCATGTGAGGTCAATGAAGATGAATATGTTTTTGAAAATATATCTCCCGTCATTCACAGTAATGCATCAATATAAATTAACAGTAGTTCAAGACCATTAGCAACAAACATGTCATACAAAAAAAATTAACATTCTTTAGCAAAATTGGTATACAAAACGGGCTAAATAAAAACTCAAAACGCGTGCACATTACGCGTTTTTCCAAAAAAGCGCTATTGAAATTTTTTCGCGTTTTGCAAGGTCGAAAAGTGCTAAATCTAGCCCCAAAAGAGCTAAATTGGCATCACTGGTAAAACACAATTTAATCACCTGGAGCCTGTAGTGAAAATTGATGATGGACTCATTGTTGTCAATGATGCTACTGTTACAAAAAAGATGCGGACGATATAGTGAAGAAAATCAATGGAATATCATTATCAATGGAACGGTGTACGTAAACCTTAACAATATTCTTGAAAGAAAACGAGGTATGCCCACTTTTCCCGTAATTACTATAAGACCTTGAGTTTGTCAATGTTACATGAGATGAGCCTTGATAACTTGAATCTTACTTACTTACTTATCCGGTCACGAACAACCCCGAGGGGTCAGGGACCTTACAAAACGAAGATAACATATTTCGCCAACCAGTTCGATATTTTGCCTTATCTCTCCAGTTGGCAGTACCAAGTGTACGCAGGGATTCGTCAACCTGATCCTTCCAGCTGAGTCTTGGTTTTCCTATTTTTCGTCTTCCTTCGAGTTCGGTTTCGAAAACCCTTCGTGCTGGTTCGTCTTCATCCATTCTACTGACATGGCCTAGCCAGCGCAATCGCGTTATTTTGATCCGCTTAACTATGTCAATGTCAGGATAAAGCTCATACAGCTCATGGTTCATGCGTCGCCGATACTCGCCGTTGTGCACTATAGGGCTATACATTTTTCGGAGTATTTTTCTCTCGAAGACTCCTACAGATGTTTCGTCTGCTTGCGATAAGACCCAGGATTCTGCGCCATAAAGCAAGACAGGTTGTATGAGAGTGCTTGCTTAGCCCAAAATAACATATATTCGCAAGCACAATTCTCCGCTTGATTTCAAGGCTGACGTTGTTGTTTTTGTTTACGCAGATCCGAGGTATTATAAGGGTTATCAACGTTCACGCTTTGGTCTAATCAAGTGGAGGCCCTGCTCGTTGGAACCATTAATTTTGTCTTGTACTCATTTACCGTCAGACCCACTTTTGCTGACTCCTTCTCAATTCTCGAAAACACCGCAGTAACATCTCTAACTGTGCGTCCAATGATATCTATATCAATAGCATACGCGAGCAGCATGTGACTTTTGCTGCTGATGGTTTTATTCATGTTGACAGCAGCTTTTCTCAGAATAATCTCTATTAAGATGTTAAAGAGATCGCACGATAGGGTGTCACCTTGTCTGAGGCCTAGCTTAGTTTCGAAAGGTTCGGTAAGATCCTTACCAACTTTCACTGCGGATTTGGTGTTCGTCAGGGTCATCCTGCAAAGGCGTATGAGTTTTGCAGGAATACCAAGCTCAGACATTGCTTCGTAGAGTTTCCCCCGTATCGGGCTATCGAAGGCCGCCTTATAATCGACAAATAGATGATATGTGTCGATTTGTTTTTCGTGGGTCTAGCGTGAAAATCTGGTCGGTTGTCGATTTTCCAGGCCTAAAGCCACACTGGTATGGTCCAATCAGGTCAGCGATAATCGGTTTTAGTCTTTCGCACATTATGCTTGATAGAACCTTATATGCTATGGATGAAAGGCTTATTCCACGGTAGTTGGCCAGAGACTCGGGTCACCTTTTTTAAATATGGGACATAGCACACTGAGATTCCAATCGCTAGGCATGCATTCATCTAACCAAAGTTTGCTAATGAGCTGATGCATGCACCTTATCAGCTCATCGCCGCCAGCCTTAAACAGCTGCGCCGGTAATCCATCGGCTTCTGCGGCTTTATTGTTCTTAAGCCGGGGAATAGCTGTTCTGACCTCGTCTTGGTTAGGAGGGGGGCAATCGACGTCGTCGTCCAAATTTAGATCGATTGTCTCGTCATTGGATATCTCAGGTACCAATAGCACAGAGAAATAATCTCTCCTTGTCTTTACGGAAGGGGGGGGGGGGGGGGCTGAACCATGCCCATTAGTTCCATTTCTAATTTTTTTGTAGAATTTTCGGGCTTCGTTCTTCCTTCTGTGTGACTCAATTTTCTCACTCTCGCGCTTTCTCCACTTCCTTTTCTTTCGCCTAAAGAGACGGTTTACCTCCTTTCTTTTCTCCCTATACCGCTCAGTCGCAGATCGCGTTGCAATTGACTGAAGCATTGCCATGCGTGCAGCGTTCTTTTCATCATTTGCAATGCGACACTCTTCATCGTACCATGGTTTGTTGCGAAGCGGTTTTTCAAAACCAAGTACGGTTATTGCGGCAGTTTTTATAGAGTCGGAAATGGGTTTCCACTGCGCTTCAGGATAGTTATCGGGAGGGGGTGGGTTCTGTGCCAAAAGTTGCGAGAGCTTCCTTGAGTAGGCTGTGGCTACCTCTGGTAATTGCAGCTTTCCGATGTCCAGCTTCCTCTGCGTCTGGTTTCGTACGATAATCTTGTGCGAACCTTTGCTGCTACCAAGTAGTGATCAGAATCAATGGTAGCTCCTCTGATCAATCGTACGTCCATTATACTGGATGAGTGCCTTCCATCAATTACCAAGTGATCAATTTGGTTCCTCGTTCTTTGATCAGGGGATACCCAAGTAGCCTTGTGGCTGTCTTTATGCTGGAATCTTGTACCACTAATGACCATGTTTTCTGCCGCGGCAAAGTCGATCAGTCTCATACAGTTTTCGGAACAGTCAGCATGTAGACTGAAGTTGCCAATAGTTGGATGAAACACATTCTCCCTGCCTACTTTAGCATTAAAATCTCCTAGTACAATCTTAATGTCATGGCCAGGGCAGCGGTCATACGTTTCCTCTAGGAGCTCATAGAATGTCTTTGGCATCATCATCTTTCATGCACACAAATTAGGGAAATATAAAAATATATCGCTTTTATGCGGATTGTGGCTATACGTTCACTCACAGAATTGAACCTAAAGACTAGATGTCGCAGGCTTTTGCCAACTACAAATCCGCATCCAAATTCATGTTTTTGATGTGTAAACATCTATACGCTGGGGGTAAAAATCTTTTTCACAATCCAATCACAAATTTAGAGTAAGATGTGCGATGTAATCGTTAACCAATCGTAAAGCGTTATCAAATCGGTGTGAGCTATGTATGAGTGTAATCATACGCTGCATACAATATACTCAACACCATCTAGTGTGCAATAATAGCGACTAATTTTCACTAATTTTCGTACATTAGGTTATCGTAGGCAAATGAAAACAAATAAATAAAATGATTACAAAAACATTTAATTTTAATAACTTTTAAAAAGATTTTTTGCACTTTTAATAAAATCAAATATAAGGAAAACTAAAAGTTTTCTTCATCTTTGAGATTGTCATACATACATAACAGCTGCATATAAGCACCATCTAGTGTGCAATATTAGCTACTAATTTTTGAAAACCATTACATTTCAGTAAACAGCTGATTAATAACTTGTCAACCGCAACAAATACAAAATAATAAAATATTTTACAAAACACCAAAAAAATTATAACTCAGAACATAAAACAACACAAAGTGTATCAAAGCTGAATGGAGGTAATGTTAATTCTAAAACAATTTCTATTAGATTCCAATATAAATTAAGATTATAACATATCTTCATTACGTACTGTTGCCTTACACTGAAACTGGTGCACGACAATTGGGTAACAATCTCCACCTCATGCCAATTATTATGGGTGGAGATTTTAATACAAATTGTGCAAACCCACAGTCGCATGCTTTATCAAAATTTTTGTTTGACGTTTTCCACTTGGATGTGAGCAATTCTCCACAAACCCCCACAACTAACAATTCTACTACTATAGATGCAGTTTTCCATAGATTTTTAAATACAGTCGAGTCAAAAATTTAAATATGGATCTTATTTTAGTTACCATAAGCCACTATTAACTATTTGTATTTAAGGCATTTACAATAGATGGGCACTTTGCAGTACTACTAAAATTTCAGTAAAAATAATTCTTTAACTAGTAAATTTTTACTGATTACTAAAATTTTTTTCAGCAATTTTTATAAAGTGCCTACATGATTACGATGAGGTGCATTGAATTTTCAGTAATCAGTAATGCCCGATTACTGATTATTATGAATACAGCCCTATGATTTGACTGGTAATGCAAATTAAATTGCATTATCAGTAAAAATTTACTGAATTTTTTCAGTAATCAGTAAATTTACTGCTTACTATAATTTTTAATGCAGTACATATATACTGCAGTGTGCCCATTTACTAACCAAATAAGTTAAATAAAACAAACAAAAACCAGCAAATTCCTATGTATTTACAATATTGAAAGTTTTGATACTTTTAATTGATTAATTAAAAAAAATATACTAAAACCATAAGTACTTCCAACTTAAAAAAAATTTTCATTACAAGATGTTTACACATCTCCCCTGTGATCGGACTCACATTAATTTTTGTTCTCATGGCAACTGTAATATATATCGCAGTTTCTTTTTCGTGTGCAGCCATGTCCTTTCCATCACATTTCCTGGATTACGGTAATGTCACTTTCGAGGACATCTGCTCATTGGATACTTGCACGGGATCTATATTCAGTTCTTACATTCCAGGTGCATATCCGTAAATCGTGGTCCTTATACCGTTTGCGGGGGTCGTCAACAAATAGGGGTCGTTTATGATTTATTTTTCGTTCTTGTATTTTCACTGCCATTATGAACGGTGGCGGGAGGCAAACCCAGTCCACCGGGTTTTTGCATTTTACCTACTGCCAGGATATTTGACTGCAGCCGCCCATTATGGATCAGACGCTGACCAGGATGCAATATGTCGAACCTCGATTTTCTTCTTTTGGTTTTTTTTATCCGCCGTTGGCCCATATGTTTGGCTCATCCGCCTTCTAAAGGACAAAAGAATATGCCCGATAGCTTGATGAGCTTCAGTCACCTACTAAGCCTGAGCCACATCAGTGATCGCATAACCAAATCAGGCTGCTCATTTATTTTCACTTTCTCACTCTAGCTAGCTAACGGAAGTTTCCGATAAAGCCATTGCCCAGGACATACTGCGTCGAGGTAGTGAGCTGCTTGGACTGCCCAATGAAGGTATAATTTCTGGCCACTCCCAAGTGAATGGCTATCAGAAACTTTCCACCTCCACGGACAGTCTCATGTCCCTATAACTTGAATCACATCAGCGAAATAAAAGAAGAAACAAAAATACAATCCCTGCTGTCCTGCATTGTCGCATGTGTATGCTATATTCATGTGATTTCCCTTACAAAACGCTATTTAAAAAAGCGATAGGAGGCGAAGATAAATTCAGCCATTAACACTGTGTTGATGAAGACCGAGAACGGCCTGCACTTGAAAGAGGAGGTATTTAACGATGGTGTTCAAAATAAACGAAATACGTCTCCAACTTGTATTAACTTGTACACAAAGTGGTTAGTTAGATTATCTCAAAAATAATGACCCAAATATTTGTATTCTGTTGTTCGACCTTTTCTTTATCAATAAATAATCTATATTCTCCGAGCTTGAGGTCAGATTTGCATTTCTTGTATTTATTTTCCTCGATATTTCGCTACTCCATTGTGTAGCATCATAAGGACATGTAAACAATATTTAACAATTAAAACCAAATAACAATTGTGAAAAATTATGCCAATATAAAAATTTTCCCGCCTTTTTCAAAATTTTCTGAAGTTGCACAAACAAAAACATAGAATAACACATACTATAGAAGTTTTTATTCGCTCAATAAATTAAACGTCATAGGTACGATGGAAATTACACAGTGGAGGGTGGAAAATATGGGTTCAATAATACCAGATGGTGGCAATAGTATAAAGCGATCCGCAAAGGAACTACACCCGAATTTCGTGTTTTTGTGGCAAACTAGTTGTGTTAAATACAATACAAATGAATACCAACGTTAAAAGTCAACAAAAAAGTGCAAAATACATTTAAATTTTTCAGTTCTACACCAAAACGACAGGAAATAGTTAAGTGAACATATTTTGTAACTCCACCTGGTGTATGTAAATTTTAAATTTAATTTGCTCTCATTTCCACAGACCTACCGAGAGAGTGTGAAATGAAACGTCAGATGAGCGAATAAAACCTTCTACGTATGTGTTATTCTATGAACAAAAATAATGTACGTAAAAAGTTCATATAAATTAACCCAATGAAAAATATTAAATCGATAAACAATTTGTGCCAAAAAAGTTATACTTTTTACTAATGAAATGTCTGCAAATTTGGGCTACATTATCTGTTCTCTTTTATAGTTAATTCTTTTCAATGTTGGTGTATTAATTATTTGTGCATTTCTAACATATAACGACGTTTATAATTGTTTTATTTTTATTCAAAACCGATGTATCCTGTAAGTTTGGTAATGATTTAAACTAGCACAATGGGATGTTAATGCTGTTTTCTGTGCAGAAATGTGCCTGTATTTCTGAGCTGATTTGTGTCCTGCAATTCGTATCGTTAGTTTATTTTTTGTAGCCCTACATATACTTTGTTACAAATCTCGTTGTCATTTCCTTTACAAGGTATTTTATACACTATGTTACACATATCACATTTGTCCAAACTATCCTGTGTTTTATTAAATATTCTACCTATTGTGTTATATGTTTTGTGTGCTATCCTATAGTTCTTGTCGTCAAATGTTTTTGACTTCGCCAACCTATCTGTTATTCCAGGTATATACGTTATTGATTTGTAAATTTTCGGCACATCTGTAGTAACCCTGTTAGGTTGTCGTTTATCCTCAAATGGCCTTATCAGTCTGTTGGTAAGATGGTTCGGGAAGTTGTTGTCCTTGAGAATACTTCTTATACTTTCCTTATTGACCTTGTGCAATTCTACGTCACTTATAGTCAAAACGCGTTCTATTAAATTTTTCGCCGTATTTATAATCACACGTTTTTGATGTTTTGAGTGGAAGTAGATTACTCTTTCTGAAGACCTAGGTTTCTGAGACCAATTGATAAAATTTCCCCTCTCCTTACCACCAATGTGTCCAAATAGGGAAGTTTTGAATTTGACTCTTTTTCCATTGTAAATTTGATACTGCAGTGGAAATTGTTAAAAACATCCAAAATGGTATTTTGGTACATTTTTTGTTTTAAAGCCAATTTTTCGATACAAGAGTCCAGTAAATTTTCCATAACGATGTCAGCAACAATTTGAGAAGCTGGTGAGCCCATTGGGAATCCCTTTCGTTGCAAATATATCCTCCCATCAAGTTGATAATATCGCTAATCCACTATACAAAATCTTAATATATCTAAAAATAAAGATTTATCAGTGTCTGTATGTTGCTTTAATGTGTCCAATTTTTCCTCTATGATACTCATAGCTAAGTTACGGGTACACTTGGGAATATATGTAGATACTACATCTAACGAAACTAAAATTTCGTTACTATTAATCTTCGGGTTCTTTATTCTGTCCCTAAATTGTATTGATCTTTTACATTATATTTCGAATTTTTTTTCGAATTTTTTTCCCGTTATCTTTTTAAGGATGTTTGTAATATATTTACACAGATCATATGATCATATTAATAAAAGAGCAAATTGGTCTTAATGGAAAATCTTCTTTGTGTATTTTTGGAATTCCATATAATTGCGGTGCTGTGGATACTGTTGTCTTAAGTTTATTCTTCTGTGTTTGATTAATAATTCCTACTTTTTGAAGTTCCTCAACGAATTTCTTATTTTTCCTTTCTAGTATGCTCGTAGGATCTTTGCTCACTAGCATGTATTCTGATGTATTTCCAACAATGTTTCCTATCAGCATTAACAATCAAAATATCCTTATTATTTTTTAGGAATTTCTCTGCCTTATACACTTTATCTAAAATGAATTTATCTGTACTCGTTAGTTTCATTTTATTCATTTGACTATCTAACATTGTCCTTAATTTAGTCCTGTTCTTCCTTTTCCCCTAAGATTTGTACAAGATCCTCCCCCTCCGGTTTCATTTTCAAAATTGGGAAATCTTTCTTCTCTACTGGTAGTGCATCTTTCTGACCTAGTGAAAGAATCCACTGCACCTCCTTAGGAATGTCTCCTTCAGTTTTATTAACAAATCACTTTTCATTCAATTTAAATCAGTGATGCCCATACACATATTATTACATATTGCGCTTGTGTATGAAGCAGAATAAAACGAAGTTCAATTTTATGATTATAAAATATTACGCAACATAAAATATTCTCTAACAAATGCTGACCAGCAACTGATTCCATTCTCATTGAAAAAATGTAAACATAGTAAAAGCCGAACGACCACGATCGAAACCACACGAACAAACTTATACTATATGTGTGTCGACAGCGCTGGAACAGCATTTAGCTATCCGGCACATGTGCCGAGGAATTCAAAATGTGGGCATCACTAATTTAAATCCTAAGTACTTTTCCTGCAAATTTACCACCAAATACTGCACCGGCCCAGGGCATAGCGTTGAAGTCGAAGGACGATAATGCTCAGTAGTTGCAATCATATCATCGCAGAAGCAACCAGTGTTGTCAGTTTAGGGGATTTATCCCCAAATTGGGGATTTTTTTTCAAAAAAGACGTTGGTTTTTTTGGTATGGGGATCCGGGGATTTTTTGGGGAGAAAATTTAAGATGTATTTATTAAAAGCGCTTCTTTTGTATCATTGTTTGAAAGTTTTGATCTGGCACTACCTAAATAAAAGCAAGCATACACACACAAATAATATTTGGTTTTGCGTATGTGTGAGTGCAAAAACAAAAGGAAGAAAGTTACTGTGGCAAGCCTATACTGTTTTTTTTGCGTTGCCAGTAAACACTTGCAAATCGTTATTGCTAAATGTTGTCAGCAAAAAGAATTGCATACACTTGTCCATAGACTAATGACTATACTAGACTTAACAGTTCACTCAGCAAATTTATGACATTTGGCCTGGTGTGATATTTACGTTGGATGTTGAAAAGAATTGCAATAATACCAGATAGAGGCAATGGTTCAAAACAACGAACAAAATAACAACAACGGCATTTCGTTTTGTGTGTTAAAATTATTGTGTTAAATACAACACAAATGTATGCTAACAATAACCGTCAACAAAAAAGTTTAAATCACATTTAAATTTCACAGTTTTTCACCAAAACGACATGAAAAATTAAAGTCAAAAGTTATTGTAATTCCACCTTGTGTATGCCACTTTTCGTCAAACATCTCTCTATCACACCGACCCGCATCACGAAGAGTGTGAAAGGAAACGTCAGATGAGTCAAATATTCTCTATAGTAAGATTTACTCTATGCACTTGTCAGTCCCAGAAAATATAAAAATATTTTACTGGCAAGGCTATGATGACAACAATAAAACAAGTAACAAACATTTTTGATATTTGGCGTTGCTGAAAAGAATAGAAGCAGTGGAGAAGAAATAACGATAAATACTAAAACTATGTACAAAACAAATAATGAAGTAGATGAATCTGAAGATTATGAGACTTAAGTATTTGATATACTAAGCCTTAATGACGGGATAGCCACAAAATTCTGTTTTCCAAAATTCTGTCTTACAAAAATTCTGTTTTTTTTCCAAAAAAAAAATTCTGTCTGGCTAAAATTCTGTTTTACAAAATTCTGTTTTTAATAAAATTCTGTCTATTAATATTCTGGTTTTTGAAATGTTATTCCCCTTTCATTATGAGAAAAAAAAAATAAAATGCCGTTAAATTATTTATTAAGAATTAAAGCCAGTTTATTATGAATAAGAAATGTTACATATAATAACGTATGTGTATGGTTAGATATTTATTCGTTGGAAACAAATTATTTTCAAAATCGATCTAAAAAAATCCATATCATTGAAAAACATATTAATTTAAAAGAAAAAAAATAACAAACATTAAATAAAAACACAAATTAGTTAAAAATCAATTAAATTAAGACAAAGTTAAAAATAATAAAAAATCATAGCAATTCAATTTAACTGATAACAATATTTAATTAAATATAAACTAGGTTTTTTGCTATTCTTTTTAAATATTGTACTTTTCTTAAACGATTAAATTTTTTTACAATACGTGAAATATTTTTTTTTTTTACATTTCTTTTATTTTTTTTAATTTTTCTCCATTCTCAATCTTTGAGACAATATTTTGAGAATAGATTAATTCTCCTTTTAAATGTTCTACAATTTTGTAGAGTCCGCTTTTTTTTCGTCCAACTACAACACTCAAACGTCGGTGCCATGACTCGACAATGTTTGTAGTTTTCGGGTATTTTTCAGAATACTCGCAATCAAATATCGTCCAAAATTCAGGTGGGTATTTACGAGCGTTATAGACATAATTGGCCTCGAACCAGGTGGCCAATTTAATAATATCTTCGTCTTCAAATGTTCTTCGGAGCTTCGAATAATATTTGGCTACCTTTTCTGGACGAACATACGCAAGCGCTTTTAAACATCTTACTTGCAGTGAGAAATTTTCGTCATTTACTATAAATTTACTATAAATTATAAAAGTTATTAACAATTCTTACCGTTCGTTTTGAATACGGCGCCACAATATCTGGGAAAAATGGAAAAAGCACCCTCGTATCTGCGAATCTGGAAAGCATTTTCTAGCTGCTGACACGAGACCAACTTCGAAGTCACATATAATACGATTAGGCTTAAAAAAAACTCCATATTCCAAAGCAATTTGAATTACGCATTTAAAAAATGCTTCATAGAGTACTGCAGATTTTTTGGACATTAGGCAGAATAGGAGTGGGACTACTTCTCGTTCAATCCTTCCATGAACGGAAAAGAGTTGGCGCATTATTGTGGGCACAACATCAAAAGTGCCGTCAACGAGCCAACAATCGCTTTTTTGTAGAAGTTGAATTGATGATTTTTTGCCGAATATAACCATATATTCATCTCCCACTTTCTCTTCTGCCAATATAAATAATTCGTTATCCAAAACGTATAGATTTAGAGGGTAATCTATTTCATCTATTGCTTGCGGCTCTCTGAAAACTCCCATTTCATTCCGAGTGTATCCTATTTTTCGCTTTTGCGCGTACTTCGAGGGAAGGTAATCGCGACATTTTTGGTTTGTAATTACCACCGATTGTTGCACTATTTGACTTAATTAAAATATCCGTTGAGACACAACATTTCTTTATTTTTATTGGTTTTTATTAATTGCACTTTATTCATTTTTATTTTTTTAAACACGACACATTAAACAACACAATTGCGACTAATTTTAAATAAAATGCTGGAACATAATTTTTGACCAAACACACAGTGTATGTGATGCATTTTATTTAAATTTGCAAAGTGTTTTTTAAACAGTATTTTTTTTTTAAATGTAAGGGAAAGTTAGGGCAAACTGATTTCTTAATTGTTTTATTTTTATGTATGTGTTTGTAATTGCATTTTCAGTTAAATAACAAATTATTTGAAACATATCGCGCGATTTTTTTCAAATAATTTTTTATTTAACTGAAAATGCAATTACAAACAGAATTTTGTGAACCAGAATTTTGTGAAACAGAATTTTGAAATACAGAATTTTGGAAACCAAAATTTTGAAAAACAGAATTTTGTAAAACAGAATTTTGTAAAGCAGAATTTTCGTCGAACAGAATTTTGTACTTGACTTTTAACCAATGTCCAGATCAAAATCCAGATCTCATTTGTCAGAATCTTTTTGTTATAACTAATTATTATTAAAATAATAATAATATATTATATTTGTAATTTAATAATAATATAATAATTTATTATGTTTAAATTTTTCAATATTTAAGTTTTCGTTTTGTTAAACTGAATTCTAAATAAATTTTTATCTTAAAACTTTGAACTTTCTCGAACTTCCTTTAAAACTATGGGGATTTTTCCGGGGATTTTAAATATTTTTTGGGGATTTTCGGGGATTAAAAATAACGATTCGGGGATTTCGCCTTTAAAAAAACTGGCGACCCTGTATCAAAGTAGAGGGAGAAGTCTGGACTACTTTTAGCATATTAGCTACGGTGAAAATAGTAACTTTTAGCTAAGCGACTACAGTAACAGAATACGGATTTAGCGACACCGCAAAGAAATTCGCCTTAACATTATTTTTAGCATTTTAGCGATCGATATAGAGAATTAGCTACGAGAATTACAGAATTGACCTGCTGACCATCAGGTTTTGAACAAAAAGCGGGACGCAAGGGTTGAAAAGACGAAAAGTTGGGTTTTAAATAAAATGTGACGTAACAATTATTTTTTGGCTTAAAAAAGATTCAAAATAAAAAAAAAACAATCTAATACCAATAATTTGATATTTTAGATTCAAGACGGAATGAGACACTAAAAGGCGGGGCAGTCCAGTCAAAAGCGGGACGGTTGGTCAGGTTAATTATTGGACACTAATTAAGTAGACGTACTAGAACCGCCTACTTCAACTTTTTTTTCCGCTGTGATTATCTCATGTCAAATTCAAATGTATTTTGTTTTTGTACTTTTATGTGTACTTTTATTGTTGATATTAAAATTGACAGCAAAGAAACAAACCAAGAACAAAATGCCTGTGGTAGTTGCCGTAGTGCGCTTACCGTATATATTTATTCCATGGTGTGGGTAATAAAAAAAAATATATATCTAAAAATACTTAGGATCAGTTGCTCTTAAATGTCATTCTCCACCACTCAATTAACTTTAAATTCCCTATATTGTGAACATTTAATTGCGGATTGTGAAGATTCGCATGTTGATTTATTAAAATTAATAATAATAATTTATTAAAATTGTACAAATTCATTAAAGTTTAAATTTAAAAATAAATAAATTAGAATGTGAATCAAGGATTTTTGTTAAAATTCTACAATACTACAAGTAATGAAGTAGGTTGATCATTACCTTTAATTTGAGTACCCACTCATAATGCTTTGCGTTTTCCCCCTATAATATAGTAAAAATTGAGTTATCTTGACCCACAGATGTAGAATCAGAAAAGTAACGATACCATTGAATTTGTGAGAAGAATACCATTCATTTGAGCACGGACGGCATTTATTTTTTTTCATAATTTCAAGGTTTTTTTTAAATAAAAAAAATGGTTGCCTTCAGAGCTATTGGTTTTAAACAAAACATTAAAAACTTCCCGCCATTTTTCTATACAAGTAAGGTAAATTTTCATACATTAAAGAACAAATTTTCAAAAAAATCCTTTGGTGAAAACCTGTGGGTAGATCTGAAATAGACATACATACGGTTTGCCAGGAATCATGAGGATGTATTTTGCAAAACGTATAAAGGGTTTTTCAACAGAGACGCTACAAAAGTAAATCGATAGGGACAGCAAACGACGCCATATTTTTTGCCGCTCTTTTGACATTTCTCTTCAGTAAGGTTTGCAATTTCATCATGGAAAGATATACGAGCCAACAACGAGTCGAAATTATTAAAATTTACTACCGAAATTTCGAGTCAGTGGCCTCAACTTTAAGAGCGCTACGTCCAATTTTTGAATTCCGAATTTCATTTCTGGCAGAATGGCTTCGTCAATAAGCAAAATATGCGATATTGGTCAGACAGCAATCCACACGTAATCCATGAATCATCGTTGCATCCCGAAAAAATTACGGTTTGGTGCGGTTTATGGGCCGGCGGCGTCATTGGGCCGAACTTCTTCCGTGATGACCAAGACCGGCACATTACTGTGAATGCGAATCGCTACCGTTCAATGATAACCGAATATTGTTGGCCCCAATTGGATAATATGGACTTGGAGGACATGTGGTTCCAACAGGACGGCGCCACAAGCCGCAGAGCGAATGCCACAATCAATTTATTGGACACCAAGTTTGGTGAACGTGTTATCTCACGAAATGGCCCAGTCGATTTGCCGCCGTTAGATTATTTCCTGTGGGGCTACGTCAAGTCTATGGTCTATGCCAACAAGCCAGCGACGATTGATGTACTTCGTACGAATATCGAACGTGAAATTGCAGCAGTATCGACCGATTTATGCTTGAAAACCGTCGAAAATTGGGTTCAGCATCTGGACTTCTGCAATCGTGCCCGTGGTGGCCATGCAAAAGAAATCGAGTTCCATACATAATGGCATCGAACGTGCTTTCACAGGAATAAAGAATTTCATTGGTATCTAAAACCGGTTTCGTTTTATTTAAAAAAACTTTTGTAGCGCTCTTATTGAAAAACCCGTTACTTATACTCATTTTCATTAATGTTTAAAATTTTCCAAAAATGTATTTACAAATTTAAATAAAAATTTTTTAATTCGTAATTATATCCCTTCTTCCAGTACGTGATGGAAATCGATCGAAACAAATAATGGATATCAATTAATTTATTCCTCTTTTTCTACCATTAAATAATGTAAATAATTGGGGCGTTTTTTTCGTAACCTATCTATATAAGTTAACATCAACTGTTACGAAAAAAACGCACAGACGTTGAGTATAATCAACTTGGCTTCATCCGATAATTCTTGCTTTGTATTTGTCAATTCGTTAATTTAAAAGTCAAACACAAAACAAAATTCTAAAAAATTCAATGTAATATATGAGGTGGTTATACTGCATTCACATTGCAGCAGAATTCTCTCACTTGTTTAGTAGCATTGAATTATTGTACTGAAAAACAGATGTTTGGCTAAACGAAATCTCCAAACACGAGATTTGGATTGCAATGGTTCAGTACTTTAATGCTACATTGGGGTATCACCGGAATTAAAAATACACCGGGCATCGTAAACGAACATAAATACTTTAAGTGTAGTAAAACGTACGTATTTATAAAATATTTATTCCCCAAATATAATGCTGGCCGTCAGTGGTACAAATGTAGTGTGCGAGGCTAACGTGGGTTCGATCCCTGCTCTCACCACCTTAAATTTCTTTCGACGGTGGTCACCTCACTTAGTGACGGCGACACTATCGAGTTTTTAGCCATGAAAAAGCTTTTCAAAATACCGTTCGGAACCGGTGTAAAACTGTAGGTCCCTATCAGTGAGTGTAAAACTAGAACGTGCAACTCACTGGTTGTGAGAAGCTCTCCCTAATCCCTACATGGGATGTAACAGGAAACCATTTATTTATTTACACACTAGGGAACAGTACACGCAAAGAAAAAAAAAACGTTTATTGCTCGGTTGCCACAACAATACTTTGATTGATTTGTATTAATTTATTAATCGCAACCGTTTATGTAGTTCTCCCAAATAAACTCATATATCGCAAATGTGTATCATGTTGTTGCAAACGAGATCTCGTTTGCATTAAACGAGTACAAAATTACTTTTGTCGCAAGTTAAAAACCGTTTGCGATAACTGAAATTAGCCATTTTTCTAATGAGTACGAAGAACGTAAATTTCTCTCTTTCTGTCGACTGTATACACAGTCCACTCGTTTGGCATACACACTAACGCATACACATAAAAGGCCTTTGCCTTGTCAATATATCTTGGATGGACAACTGGCGCGTTGTAGTTTGCTGCGCTTTTAGTTGTTATTTTAATGCAAGTCGAGACGGACGTGTTCGTAGACACTGAAAAGACAAAAATTCCAACTTTTTTTAAAACAAACTTTATGGGTAAAACCAAAATCATAAAAGTTGGAAATTTACATAAAAAAGATTTTATGGAAGCCATAAATACAAATTTTAATGTATAAGTATTGTACTGAATAGAGTAACTACAACTCGGTTGCTGTAACTACAACTCGGTTGCTGTAACCGAAAGAACAGTTGGTGGAACCGTTTTTCGTTTATCACAAACGTTTTTTCAGCTTTAATTTTTCATAACTCGTTTACTGCAAACGTTATTCAGTTCTCGCAAACGTTTTTTTCGTTAGGATCAACTACAATTCGGTTACTGTAACCGAGGTAACAGTTGGCGGAACCGTTTTTGTTTCTCGCAAACGTTTTTTTCAGCTTATGTTTTTCATAACTCGTTTGCTGCAAACATTTTTCGGTTCTCATAAACGAAATGATATGTATGGCTTAACAGAAGTACGTTTCTCCCAACTACAGTCCCCAAACGAACTTCAGTTATCTGAGATTTCGTTTGGGAGGAACGAGTTTTTTCTTTCCGTGTAGTAGAGGCATGGGCATGTTCCATCGTGTGTAGCAATGTTTCCTGTTAAAATTCGTGTTTCATTTTTAGGTCCTCACATATCCAAATATTTTTACATTTTGTGTTTCCAAACACAATGATCCATCGTCTGTGTCGATGTTTACTATTTCTACTCTCATATATCGTTTAGAATAGTCGTGTGTGAGGTCCTTCTTAATTCGCAGAGAAAAAAATAGGAGAAATTTTATAAATTATGTAATATAAAAATTGCACGGGTTGGGTACAAAATTCTGTTCGACGAAAAGTCCGTCTTGAATCACTCCTACAATGTGGCAACTCATATGACAACGATTTGCGAACAAATTTCATAACTTTACACACATTTCGAACAGATTTGATAGTTTGTTGAGAGAAAGCGTCGCTCAGTGCTTTGGCTCATAGCCATACACAAAAAAAAAATTGGTTCATTAAATTGGGTCTAATAGTCTAATGAAATTTCAAGACCCACTAGTCACTTTGTCTGGGGGGGTATCAATAAGGATAATAGTCAGAAAATTACGTTTTGCAAAATTTTTGTAAAAACTAATCAATCCAATAGGGTGTTATAGTGTGATATAGTTTCAGAGCGACACTACCCTTTGTATGGGAGGTACCAGAAAGCGTGGCACTTTTGGGTCCAAACTTTGAGATTTTTTTAAATTTGGCTTGGTACCAAAGGGCACTAATTTTAATGTTGCTGCAACTACGATTTGTGAATTGAACCTACATATATTTTATACTTTCTAATGCAGTTGCTTTTGTTACGTTTTGTTTTGTTTTAATAAATGTGCTTAAGCTAAGGTCAGACAGGCAAATAAATTTACAAAAAATGTCATTGGAATCGTTTGACAAAATCGTATGACTTTTGTCAAATTTTTATTTGGCTGTCAGACATACGACCAAAATGTTGTCATCGGAGTTTGCACAAAACATCACTCTAAAGTGTTGAGCGTGTTAGAGTCTAAACATAATCAAACACGCTTCAGACGACGACGTTTTTTCTACATAGGTTTCTTATAGCAGGGAAAAATCGTCACGAAAATCCCCTGCGGCTGACGACTCGCCGCTAGAGTAGAATCTTTTCTAATTTCTTGGCTGCACTCTCACGAAATCTCTCTATTGAGAGAATGAAGTTGCCACATGTTCATGAAAATCATAAAAGAAACCAACACATACATACGATGCACTAAGGAGTATTTTGCCAAAAAAACTGGACAAAAGATATACAAACTGCATTCAATATCACCCAAATTACGGTTTTTGTATAACTGACTTAATGTACTATCATAATATTATGATAACCTGAACCCCCCTGGCCGCCACGCTCCTGGCAAGTAGTCTCAAACTACACTTCGTTCAGCACGCACGCATTCATTTTCGATACGCTTTTTTTTCAAACTTGTGTTTGGTGTTTTTTGTTATTGTATGAAGTAAATCCTTAAAAAAAAATTTATGGAATCTGGAGAACAAGGTCTGCACTTAATTTTAATGTATAATATATGTAGTTATGATGACTATTTAGTATTCTAATGGACCAAAAATGATATGCAAGAAATTTTCCTAATTTATTGTATGTTATTTTTTAAAATTAGTATTTTTGTTTATGTTCGGCGCGAGATTGCGTTAATTTTTTTATAGTAAACTATAAGACATTCACCAGATATCATACCTTAAAACATTTTCCGAAAGTTTCCGCTTCATCCAAATAAGCTACTTTGAGTTCCACAGGTCCTTTTTCAATCGTTTTTTTACTTATATATACATAACTCGAGAAAGATTAGTCTGATTTTGCTGAAACAAATTTTTTGAAGTTATAAATAAATGTATAAAGAAGAAATGTTATTTTTTGCCTAAAAAATTAAAAATTTTTTTTTAATTTTTTTTCCTTATTCGTACCAAATAATATATTATTTGTATTTACTCATGCATTTTTACTAATTTCCAGTAAGAAAATAGTTTAAAATAGTTTTGTCCAGTTTTTTTTTGCCAAAATACTCCTATGTGCGATGGTGCATGTGAATGCAAAAGGAAACTAAAGAAAAGGGTTCAAAATAATTTATTGTTAAACACAATACAATAAAAGTGAATACATTTTTAAATGCAGTAAAAGCAATTTAATTCCTATTCAACTATAATATTATTTTTCCAAACTTTCAAACAAATACCAGAAAAGAGCCGCAAATATATGCGACGCAGAGAGAAAAAAATCAACCGAAATCGCCAGACGCTCTCTCTTCCATTTCGTTTAGACGCTAGAGATTTTTTTCATCGTCATCTGAAGCGTGTCTGGTTCTGTTTGGACTCTTAGAGGGAGGTCGTGGATGTTGTCAACTTCATGTACACGGGCACCCTGGAATTTGAGCTCAAGATGTATAATCGTCTATTGTGGACATCTAAAGATAGAATTTGATGTTCTACGATACAATGGAAACGCTGCCTCAGAAATATGCAATGGTAAGTAATGTAATCGAGGAGTTTTATGTCGAGAGAGTTAAATCTTTTCACATTCTGTTTTGGAAGTTCATCCCGGCTGGAACTCCTCACATGGGAGGTCTCTGGGAAGCGGCGGTTAAGAGGTTTAAGATTAATTTTAGGAAACAAGCACAATCGACTAAATATACGTTCGAAGAACTTGCCACTCTTCTCGTACGCATTGAGGCTTGTCTAAATTCGCAACCACTTTACCGCCTATCCGAAGACCCTAATGACCTCGATTTTTTACATCGGGTAATTTTCTGATCGGGACTCCTCTTCTTCGGATCTGGTAAACCGTTACCGTCGGATGAAAGCCCATTTGCGCCAAATATGTATGTATTCGGCGTACTTTGCATGAGCGCTACCGCTGGAAGTTTCCACAGCGTAATACCTTCGAAGGGGATCTGGTCGTTATTAGCAGGAACAAACGCCTCTGGCGGCTTGGAGGTTAGGTCGTGTCGTAAAGGTTCATCCCGGAACTGACGGATTCGTTCGTGTCGTGGACGTTCGTACTGAGCCAGGCATTGTACGGCGACCTATAACCAAATTGGTTTTACTAAATAAACTGAATGTTTCTATATCCAACCACGATGACAGATAAATGTACGTTCTTCGCCGACCCTGAGGATTTATCGGAGGGATCTGAATTTGGAGGGATCGTGCGCGGCTGTCGAGATGCCGGATATCGAAAGAGACCACTCAGGTGGATATCACCTGCATTGTAGCAGCGGATGGCGCCGGTGTGTCCGCGAATACGAACCAGCCTAAAAAACCGGGAGTGGTCCGACACCATGCTACATGCCGATTATGCAAATGCTTTCATCCTTTCCGTTTTTGTCGTATGTTACGTTTCCTGTCATTTGAAGGGAGGCTACGTCAGGTTATCCTCCACCGGTACTGTTCTCAATTTTCTGGTTCTTCTTTGGGTATCAACAGCGGTTTATCACCGGTCGTACTCATGATATTTTTGAAATTTTTTACATTCGCCGTTGTGAGAACCGTCGGTGTCAGAGTTGTATTTAACGCCCCCGATGCATTTGCAGCCGATGTCGGCACTATTGTAGTGATCAACAGTTTAGGTGGCATCATTAGATGGCCGGAATTTTGCATTGCCGTTGATGAGACATTATCTGTTGTGGCAAAAATTTGATCAGTCGTTGTTGATCGCTGTTGTGCTTGCAGCAATTGCTGTTGTTGTTGTATTTGAAGTATTTGCTGTTGTTGCTGCAACAGTTGTTGTTGAAATTTTTGATTTTGTTCAAATACTGCCAAATATTTCTCGGACACAGTACGTTCATATTGCAAATGTTCCCGTTCGATGGCCAGACGTTGCGATTGCAATTCATTGCCATCTTCGCCGACCTTTAAAAGTCGCACGAGGCTGGATTTAATGCCTGAAATAAAGAGAAGAAAAAGAAATTGTATAAATTAAAAATCTATTACTCTATTTTTCATTGTCAATAACTACGGTTTTTGGTATACCGAAGAAATTCATCAATTCCATCAATGGTCCCCTAATATGTTTAATTGCCTTTAAAGAAATTAACTTTATCTGGGCATATTTGGAAAATGTATCCAACGCCGTGAGGACCAACCTTTCCTCAGTGTAAAATATAGCAATATGGAGAATTTTTTCAGAAAATTCAGGTATAGGTGTCTGAGCATAATTTAATAATATTTTGAATTTTAGAATGCATTCTAGGGAAATAATATTTCCTTTAAATCTGAAATTTATTCTGGGCAATTCCTATGAAGTCGTCTATGTTCTTGCAAAATTAGTTCATCCTGAATGATCTCAGATATGACATCCTGTAATCTAGTTTGCGTAAATCAAACTCTAACATTCGCAAAGTGGAGTGCATAAAATTCCTGCATCGTACCCATTATGTTTCTGAAGTGTAAATACCGTTTTTTAATGGTGGATCCAACCGTCGTTTTAAAATATTAATCAAATCTTCTGCCGAATACAAAGGTCTTAATACGATACATACATATGTCTATGATATCCTGGAAATTGTATCTGAAATTCATAATCTGCATTTCCTTCCTCAAGGAAAATCAGATTTTTAAAAGGGTTTATAGGCGCTTCCGTAGATGGTATGAGATTGTGGGAGGAGCTCTCAACGCAGTGACAAGTGACAAACAAATAAATGGTCTCCCATTACATCCCATGAAGGGACTAAGGAGAACTTCTCACAAACCAGTGAGCTGTGCGCGTTCTATTTTTACACTCACTAATTGGGTGCAAAGGTTAGTGTGCGCGGCTCTTGTACATGAGAACGTGGGTTCGATCCCTGTTCAGACCACCTTACATTTCTTTCGACGACGGTCACCTCGCTTAGTGTTGGCGACACTATCGAGTATTTAGCCATGAAAGAGCCTCTCAAAATACCGTTCGGAACCGGTGTAAAACAGTAGGTCCCAATCAGTGAGTGTAAAACTAGAAAGCGCACAGATCACTGTTTGCGAGTAGCTCTCCTCAATCCCTTCATGGAATGTTATGGGACACCGTATTTTTTTTTTAATTGGGTTTTGCATCGAATAGGCGAACATAAACTAAGTAACCGCTCTAAGCTTTTTCTCCAACTGCCGAATTCCCCAGGATTCCCTGAAAAATCCCGTACATACCTTGCCAAGTCCGAAATATTTCCCAAATTATCGTCTGGACGGGAATCATATGCTTCATCCTTCCTATTGAGCTGGGTTCATGAAATCCAGTATGATCCCAGGATCCTCATCGTTCAATACTTGGGACGTGATCCTTCGGACCAACTGCTCCAAATCTTGAGGTTGCATCTGTTGGAAGTTATCCTGATTTTTCCGTTGAGGATTCTGTACCTGAACTTGTGGCACATCCAGAATCGGTGATCGTATGATATTATTTTCCATTTTATTTGGCACGATTAGAACAATTGGAAATTTCAATTACACAAGCACAATGTCATTAAATATTCGGATTTAATTAATTAACAGTAAATCCTTAGGAGGGGTCAACCGCAGAAAATCATAGATAAGATGAAGCCACCTGAAACTGAAAAACGACCAGTGTCCATACTACCAGATCTTTCCTCCGACTGGCAAACCAAAGCATTCACCAAAGTGCTTTAGCTGCATTGCAATTAAGGGGGCAATTAACTTTAGAAGACATCAAACGTTGATGTACTTTCCGGCAAGTCGATGATTTTCATAGCCGCCCGAATAAACCTGTTGATAAAATATGAGATATACACAACATCTATTAAAGCTTTACATGATTTTCTTAATTTGATTTAACAAAGTTTTTATTTCCAAGTTTTACATGTGATTGTGTTCTACATTTTGATTAGATATATGAATATTTAAAATAAAAAATATATACGTGTATATAAATAAAATAAAAATTTAAAAATGTTGTTTCTATTTGCACAAATTCACATTTTAAATCACCCACAGTAAATTTTGTTCGCTGCCCTTTTGCATTGGGTAAATCTACAAATATGCAAGGAAAATTTCTGTATGGTTTGTCAATGTGAAATTCCTGACCCTATGTTGCCCAGTGCATTGGCTGATATCAGACCATGAATTTGGGTAATATTAAACTATTTTTTTTCTGTGTAAGGTATAGAAATTGCGCGCATCTTTAAATTTTGTGTAAACAAAATTGAAAACTCGAAATAAAGCAAAATGTTTATAAACTGTTACTCTTCAAAATATTGATTGTTTTTAAGTTTTACATATGTACAAGTTGTTCATACAATTATTGTTTTCTTTTGAAAATTAAACTTAAAAATTAACTTAAAAAATTAAACCGTTCAAATTGATTTTTCCATTTCCTTTTATTTTTTTTCTGTAAAAAAAAATGCAAACTAAAAGTAGCTACAATTTTCGATTAACATTTTAACAAAGAATTAATTTATTTCTTTGGAAGCTAGGCTTTTGCAATAAAATAAACTAAAAAAGACGAGAAACCGCCGGCAATAAAAAACCGGATCCACCGGTTGTTCGAGAATGTTAATTTTGAGAAAACCAACGGTCGGTGGACTTCCATAAAACCGTTGGACTGGTGTTCCGTTTTTGAATACTGTACCCATATATGGGAAACTTCAAGTTTCCTTGAATTTTTAACTTCTTTCTGGCATAAATTCGATACTTCAATATTGTTGAATATAATAATGCAAATATAATTGTTTTCAACGAAATTTTTTTTTCATATTTTTAAACTTATAGCACAAATTTCTCGTTACAACTATATACAATAATGTTGGCAACTATGATTCGCTGAAGTCAGTTAACTCATCGTGCGCGATAGTGAAAGACGTTAAAATAATGTGCCGAGAGTAAAATTTAAATTTAAACTGTTTTAAACATCGCAATTCTTATAGATTTTTCATAAAATTATTTAATAAATACTGTTAATTATTACTTCATTAATATTTTACCGTGTTTTTACAGGAATAAAGTAATAAATATGTTTGAAATCTCCCAAAAATGTCGGTATCAACAAGTGCATTTATTTGTTTATATGGATTTTCTAGAGTCGTGTGTGTGTTTTTTGTTTACCATCTGCTGTGGTGAACACAGAGGAAGAAAGCATCATGCGTGTGTGGCTGCAGTGTTGTAAAGCGTAACACTTTTTTGTCGCAGACAAAGGTGAGTATTTAAAAAGCTTTAAGAAACAGTGACCGTTAATTTTAAAATATAAATAAATATAATATAAACTAAATAAGTATGACGTAGGATTTGCACTCAGAGTTTTATACTATGCGCGTAAAGGTCAGTGTTAAATTTTGGATAATTTATCTAAGATTAAGCTTTGTAGCGTGTTAAAGTTGTGTTTCTCCAAAAATATGTACTTACACAAATATTTAAAAAAATTTTCTAACTGCATGTAACCAAAATATTATGCAATTTGTTTTAGAATGTAGTATATACAGTTGAGGTCAAAATAAAAGCAGCGCACGACTGTTATAAACATGGCAGTGGAGTTTGGCCGAAATTAGATGACTCCGACTTCGGCAATTTCAATATCCACGACTTCGATTCAACTTCAGCTATTTTTATTCTAATTCTAATTTATTCTATTTCTAAGGTATCATTTTAAATAGCACCGAAATAATTTTAACAGCATCTAATACAAAATTGTTGGCGGTCCACTAGGGTGATGACTTTTATACAACCTCGTTTCCCTGTATCATATTTAGATGAGTTTTTATTTAAGATTAGATAAAATCTTACATATAAGGTGATTCGATAAAAAAACCTCACGCACAAAATGATTTTAAAATTGTTATTTATCAGTATTTTGGACAATTTTTTGAAGTCACTGTAGGCAGATACATATATAATTGGATATATGTAACATTACATAGGATCATCAAACACACAAGGAAGTTAAATAGTCACGTTGTCATTGGAGAGGATGAATCTCAGTGGGAGATTGTCCTTGTTGCGGTAGGAGTTGTATAAGGCTTGCATAACTTTGATCGCACGCTCACAGCACTGGTTGCTTCGGGCAATGTTGATTGGAGATTCATCTGTTTTCCAGTGGGTCTTCAAGCATTTGAGAGCTGTTGGGTAGTCATTCAGAGATACAGATAGTTCTTCAAAATCTTCAGCGCGGAACAATTGACTACTGAAAAAATGATCAGCCCATGAGTAAGAAATGAATGAACAGATTTTATGCAACCTGTTCCGGGTTTCAGGCATCAGAATAAACGCAAGAAGAGCTAGAATGGCACAAGAGTTGCCATTGCAGATGTTTGGGATCTGCTTAAACATTACAAAAGGGATCTCACTCCTCTCAGTGAAGTGACGGAAGACACGAGTGAGGGGGAAGAGAAACTTCATGTCGTCTCTCCAGCCGCCTGTTTCCTTAATCTCAGTTTTCCCATTGCTGAAGGCTGCATAAAGAAGTACTCGATGTTTGGGGATTTAGTCGACCCATGGAGCTCATCGTCCATGACAACGCGAAGAACGCGATCCAGCAGATGGTGCTGGCAACTGATGAACTTCGGTTTGGGGTGACCTTTCTCTTCGAACATTTGCTGCAGTCGAACTACAACGCCTGCCTTGTTGCCGGTGTTCACGATTGTTGTATCGGCAACAATTATCACAATTGATCCCCACAGGTTCAACTCATCTTCCTTCCTTGTATATAGCCTTGTGGATTCCTGACTGACATGGGGTTGGCATTTCAGTGCCCTCAGCGAACCGTTTAGAACACCGTTGCTGCTCCGTGGGACGACAGCTTTGAGCTTGTAACAAGGCGTCTTGCAATGTCTGTTGGGTTATGCTTCCTTTTACTCGTTGATGCTGCATTGTCATCCTCAAGGACTATCTGTACTGTTGTCGAATGAATCCGTGCTACTTTGTGAACAATCAGGTATCCCTGAGCTGGTAAGTGTGGACACAGTCGCATCCATTGCCCTCTTTCGCGTGGATGGGTATTGGTATTGGCTCCACCAGTTTTGCTGCTGGAATAACCAACGCGGCCTTTGCTCTCAATTTGCAGTTTATAGAGGTTCTCATCCTCTTTGCACATCTATTCGCCTTTTACCTTGGTCATGTCCAACAGTTCCTTCAATGAATCAAAGTTTTGCTTTTTTCTGCAGCGCTCGTAGTCATCCAGAAGTTTTGTTAGATTTGCACAAATACCTTGAACAGATATATGCGGGAAGTTCAATGTTTTGCTCCATATCGCTTTATAGCAGGCTCTATAGCAATTAGACCGATCCTCTCTCTCCGTCCTTTGACAGTGGACTCAAGAGATTTGAAGCGTCCAATGACGTGGGTTTTCAGGGGCATGCGACTCCGTTCACACAATGGTGCTTCAACAATTGCGACGTTGCCTCTTCTTGATGGCGCTTGAAACTGGACTAGGTTCATTGTCCAGGTTTCCTTGTTCTTTTCCGTGTTAGAAGAGCTCTTCTTGAATAACATGGTGTATTCAACTCAACAACTTAAATGGAAAAGGCCTTGCCGTTATTAAAGGCCTTAATTATAATTCACTATTCACTTTTAAAAAACTAAACAACTTGTACTCTTCGTGTTCGTCGCCACTTGTTGAATGGCACAAATCGATCAATGAACACCTATTTATACTACGTATTTCTCAATATTTTACTGACCGGTACTTTTTTTTACGGTGGCTATATACAGCACGTGTGCGTTGTACATTTTTCAAAACTTTCAAAATAATGGCCGCTCATAAATGTGGTTTCTGTAAAAAAATTATCCCTAAAGGCCATGACTCACTATCAGATTTAGTCTTTGGATCTGTCAAAAATCGTATGTGTGCTTAAAAAATAGGATAGTCTGGATTGTATGCGAATAAGTATGAAAGAGATACGAAAATAATTTTGACAGGTCTGCTAGATTTGCTCATGTTTTGAAAAGTTCCAAAAAATTAATATTTTCTCTGCGATCAGGGTTGTGTTTTGGGAGACAGCTGATAAGAATAACAACAACGCCAGCTGATACAAAAATAGACGCGCTATTATTCTGTTAAAATTATTTCAGTTTTCGTGAGGTAGTTGTGCAAAAGAATAAATAATAGTTGTGCAAAAGAATAAATAAATGAATATGTCGAAAAATATTAAAGTGAGTATGTTGTAAATACAAACGAAATCAAAATATCAAAGAAATCCAAAGAACCAACGTGATGTTGAAAACATATGGTTTTGCATCATTTTTGTGTGATGGTCTGGCATCCACAACACACTTGGATCGGATTTTGTCAAGTGTGATGCGATTTTCTTCAAGTGTGATAAGATTCTGTCAGATTGTTTTTTGAATAAATCGCACCACTATCTAGGATAGTGAGTCACGGCCTTAACAGGTAGCCAACGGAAAAACTCACAACAATAAAAAAATGCACTTTCCTTTTCCCCCCTTAAAATGAATGTAAACGGAGTAGCTACCATTAACGACCCCGAAGAGCAATTCAGTATAAATTTATGAGAGTTTATTAGTTTCCTAACACAATCATAAAAATGACATGAACTTTTTTTTCTCACTAATTTTCTTTAATTCTGAGAATCATAAAAAAGTCGTCAACGTTTTTTCCAAAGAGATACATTCGATTCAAAATGAGATACATTCACTTTATTGTAAATAAAAACGAAAGATGTTCATCGATTTCTATGATCAATGTCTCATTTTGTTCATAGGTTATGTGGCTTTTCGTGAAAGTTATAAGACTTGACACTTCTTCCGTTTTGGATTTATATGATTTAAAAAAAAAGAAAAAATTTAAGTTTTTTCACAAAAATATAATTTCAAAGTGGTTTGTGCGTGACCTTTTTCAATATGTAAATGGAATAAACGTTATTTTAGTCACCAATAGGAAAAAAAGTTCATTCATTCGTGAAATAATTTTTGAAAAAAAAAATCAAAAAGTCATCACCCTACTGTCCACACACAACTATTCATTTTGATTTGAAAGATATATTTTTTTAATTAAATGTTTTTAAATAAAATAGTTGATACCATAGAGCATAGAATAATACATACGTAGATAAACTTATTCTCTCATCTGACGTTTCATTTCACACTCTTCATCGTAGGTTTGTGGAAATGAGAGCAATTAAATTTAAAATTATCTTAAATTTATTGAGCGAATAAAAGCTTCTATGGTATGTATTATTCTATGCCATAGAGTAATGACGTATGGAGCTGCCGTTTTACTCATCTGACTTTTCCTTTCAAACTATTCGTGGGGCGGTCGGTGCGATAGAGTGTTATTTGACGTAAATTGACTTACACCAGGTGGCTTTACAAAAATTGTTGACTTAAATTGTTCATGTCATTTTGATGAAAAACTGTGCAAATTAAACATGTTTTGCGCTTATTTGTTATATTTTATTGTTAGAATATATTTGTGGTGTATTTACACAAAAATGTTAACGCACAGAACGAAATGCCGTTGCTGATTTATTGTTGGATGGTTTGAACCATTTCCTCTATCTGGTATTATTAAAGCTATATATTCCAACATCGAACCGCGCATCTGCAACACACCAAATGTCATAAATTTACTGGCTCTATGATTTTATATCTTGGCACTGCTATCTTTTCGACCGCATCTGTGTGCAATATACTTAGGCGATCCAATTGTATGGAAGAAAAAATGACTGGTTGTCCGCACCTAGTATAAAACTATTATATATTTGTAATTCCTCTTATTCTAACAGATCAGTGTTTCGGTTTGTGAAAATTTTTAATAGCTGCGGGTAGAACTAGATGTCACTTTCGATGTTTGTGAAACATCATCTTCAGCAGCGTATGGATCGTTAAGCCATCGCGTATTCTGTTAAATCCACACAAGACGTCTTGAATGGTTATTCAAGACATTTGCTTTTTTTCAAGACATGTACTGGAGCGAAGTTGCTGCAAGTATTGTATTTTTGTGTACACACATCCACGAATACCTTGTCGACAGTAACCCGAAGTACTTGGTTTTCGCAATTTCGCTACAGTACATTTCTTAAAAAAAAAAACACCTTACGAGATAACCAACCCCAGACATTTTCGATAATGTTTGGATCTGGCGAATAGGGTGACCAGTCAAGAATATTAACATTTTGGCTTGCAACGAACTCCTTTACTACTCTGGCATTGTGTATAGGGGCATTATCCTGTTGCAATATCCAAGATATGGGGCCAAATAGTTCACTGAACTTCGGAAAAGCCGATTCCAATAACGTTTTATGGCTTGCATCAGTCATTTTGCACTTTGATCGATGGTGCTATAGTACGCAATAGCACCCCACACCATAACGACGCCCTCTCGGCTGTGATGTCGGTTCCAAAAACGCTTTTCTTTGCGCAGATCATGGAAATAATAGTTGTAGCCATCAGGCCCATCCAAATGAAACTTCTTCTCATCCGTATGTGCAACGGTTCTCCAGTCATTTACACTATCTCTTGGCTGCACATCCCATACCATGTAGTCTCTTGCGAATTAAAGCCGCTTTTCCTTACGAGGAGCATTAAGTGGCGGTTTTTTTTGTAATTTCAGGTATTTAAGATACTCACATCTCTTAATTACTCTGCGTACTGATGACTTGCTCGCTTCTACTCCAAGGTGAGCTCTTATTTTTGACAAGGGTAAGGCAGAATTAGAAGCAATTCTGATGATTTTTCTTTTCTCATACGTAGATAAAGACAATGAAACCCTTCCTTTAAAATTTTTTCCATACCCCTCGGGGGTCCTTGATTTAATTGTCGACAACTGTTGGGCTCCGTCCAATTTTTTAACTATGGCGCGGTTAGAATATCCTTCAGAACGATAAACATCGATTTTAGTTTTTTTCCGATAGATTTAAAATTTTTTGTTTTGCCATTTTGACTCGTAAAATGATTAAGATGTAATAAATTGTAATAAACAAACGGTCTCTCCAAAAAATCATCGCTTACTTTAAAAATAATAAAGTGCCTTTATTCAAGTGAACCGAAAAAATATTAAATTTTTTGGCTTTGTTTTATAAATTGCTCAAAAAAAGTTCTTTATTTAAGAAACCAATATCGTCATGATTTTTTTACATCTCAAGATGTCTAGCTTGCATTTCCATTTTAAAATTCTGCAATCGGTTACAAATTGCAAAAGATACAGGCTGCTGAATGGAATTTTTAGTGATTTTAAATACGTGAACCGGAGTGTAAATCATTTTACCAATTAATATAAATTCATTGAAATAAAAAAAAACAAATAAATGTTTTCCCATTACTTCCCATGAAGGGATTGGGGAGTGCTTCTTACAACCAGTGAGGTATGAGCGTTCTAGTTTTGTACTCACTGATTGGGACCTACAGTTTTACACCGGCTCCGAACGGTATTTTGAGAAGCTTTTTCATGGCTAAATACACAATAGTGTCGCCGTCACTATGCGAGGTGGCCGCCGCCGAAAGAAATTTAAAGTGGTCAGAGCAGGGATCGAACCCAGGATCTCATGTACAAGAGGCGCGCACCCTACCCATTGCACCACCGACGGTCACATTGAAATATTCAATAAAAAAATATTTCTCCTTAAATGTATATGTATAGATCCGACCTTAGATTTGGCCGGGGGCAAGAAAATGTGCAAAAATTCATGGAAACCGAATTACATTTTATACTGGTATTTAACCTCTTTTATACGTAACAAATCTGGAGGGTAAAGTTTTCCATTATAATTATTGCTAAGTCAACTCTGTTTCTTAAATTATATTTGTCAAAGCAGTTCTAAACAGTTCATTCACATAAGGACACACTAAGTCTTTACATCTTAAATTACTTTATTTTTTCGAAGCTCAAAATCGTACAATAAACTGCAAAAAAGACAATTTAAATTTTAATAAATTAATCTCAATCAAATCTCACTTGGAATAAATATTACAAAGAAAATGTTAAATATCTTAACAGCATCATACAATCCATTTCATAGCACTTGATTTTAAGGGATGAAACAGAAAAAGTGCTGCTGTATTTTATCAGTTCTTCAGAGAAACAAACCTAACGGGCTGTCCCATGTTTTGATAGAATTAAAAACAGGAAGAAAATAAATGGACTGCTTAAATAGCATTTGAATATCCTCTTCAATTGTGCTTTTTATTTTCACATCATATAATTACACACCACTACGTGATAAAAGACCAAAAGACCCCTGTCTCCCAATTTTGCCCAAAGTCCTCCAGGTTTTTTTTATGGGCCCCCAAAGAAGTGGGGCCTCGGTGTCATTTTTGCAAAAAAGTGATAATTTTCTCAAGCTCATATCTTGCAAACCGTTCGGAATTTTGATTTACTCTCTGAGCCAAAGTTGTAGTTCTTGTTATAAAGAACAAAAATTGGAAAAATATAAAATCAAAAAACAACAGCATCTTCAAGGTCAAAATCGCGAAAAACTTTAAAAAATGAGCGAAAAATCGGCCAAAAAGCGTTTTTTTATTTTCCGCTTTTACGAACAAATTTACTTTATGAAAAATGCGCCAATTTTCTTTGGCCTGGTAGGGCTTACAGCGCTTATTAAAACCCGAAAGTTTTTTTTAAGGAGGCCGATCCAACTTCTTGAGATATATCTCTCCCATTTCTTATCCGGTCTGGTTGAGAAGACCATTGACAACTCTATAAATCTGTATATAAATATGTTAATTTTTATTAACTCATTGGGCAAATTAAAAAAAAAGATTTGTTAACCTCACTTTTTTAATAAAAATCTGGTTTTCTCAAAAAACAGCCCTAGTAAACTTATTTCTTCCTAGACTCAGTAAAAGACAACACTTCAAGCTTTTTTTTCAGGTATAATACTCCGCATTAACCCTTCTAAGACCGGAGATAGTGAGGTTTTTCTAACAAAAGTACTTTCTGGGAGCCAAAATTTCGCTTAAAAACAATTGAAGTGTAAGAAAATAAGCGATTTCTTAAAAAAAATGTTGATTTCCAAACCTTTAAACGTAAATAATTGTCAGTGAGGAGGCCGAGTGTGTGAGTGCACTGTACCTTCACTAATAGTAAGTGGATTCTAATAAAAATTCTCCAGTTTGTGGGTGAGTTCCCGTGCCCAAACTGTCAAACAACTACCTGGAAGCAAAGATCTGCATTGAATTCACATAAAAACAACCCAAAATATAAAAAAAATACCTGGAAACATATTGTTGCTCTTGTCGTAAAGATGAAATTGTGGACATATAAAATCAAAAAAAACTTCTTTCAAAAAACTACCTGGAAGCAAACATCTGCATTGAATTCACATAAAAACAACCCTAAATATAAAAAAAATACCTGGAAACACATTGGAGCTCTTGTCATAAAGATGAAATTGTGAACATAAATATAAATTGCAGAGCCTCTACACTCTAAATGATGACAATTCGTTCGCTTACTGCAACGATGCAAAAGCTTTGGTGGTAAAAATGGGAATGAACTACATCGCTAGTGAGTGGAGATTATTTATTGATGGTTCTGTTTCAAGCTTGAAAGCAGTCGAACCGAAAACCTTCCATTCCGCTAGCAATGGGAATTAACATGAAAGAAAGCTATGAAACATTGAATGATATAATGGAAAAAAGCAAATACTACGAAAATAAATGGAAGATTTGCTGTGATTTGAAGGTCATCAACATTTTGCAAGGGATCATCGATAAGGGCGGCTTTCCAAAATTCTTTTGTTTTCTTTATAATTGGGATTCGCGCTCACCTCTGAATCAATACCAATGTAATTCGTGGAGACCAAGACGAAGTGTGGAGGAACAAATGTAACAACATAAACTGAGGAATGCACCTTTAATAGACAATACTCAAGACATCTTGCTGCCACCGCTCCGCATAAAATTGGGAATTGTTAAAAAATTCATCGAAGTGGCCGTTGTAAATTGCCCAAACGCATTCGACTATTTGAAATGCGTTTTCCCAAAGCGTAGCGATGACAAAATTAAAAAAGGCATTGTAGTAAATTTAAAACGAATTTTTGTTCACCTCATTGTACTATTTTTTTCACTTTGTTAATGTTTTCTTTTCTGTCTTTATTTGTTGTCTTCATTTAACAGGCGTACTTAATGGCCCTGACATTAGAAAGCTGTTCAAGAGCAACTTTGAATCATCGCTTCATGATTATAATCATTCAATGGCATGGATTTACCTTCAGCGTGTATGCACCAGAGTCTTGGGAGGGGATCGAAGCAAGAGAATGGGTGAAAGAAATGCTGTATTATTTTGAGCAAATCGGCACATCGATGACATTAAAACTCCATTTTCTTCATTTTCATTTTGACGATTTTATCAAACAACTCCCTACCGCATCCGATCCATGGTACTACTCTTTGTTACAACCCTAACTCTAAATGTCAACCCATACCACCTAAGGACTAAGATTAATAAAATCAGTAATAGTATAACAATGAAACCTGCAACATGCCTTTTCACTTACGGGAGAAGGCTTTATAGTATCTCAATGTTGAAGTAAAGAAAAAACAGATGAAATTAAAAAATTTTCGGGAAATTTTTCACTTTTGCGGCTATCTAAGGGCTACCTACGGTGTTAAGAATCATTCCTCGGAAGTTCATATGTTCTAGAAAGTTGTTTATTGAGATCTTAGGATCATTCTTGTAGTTGATTGTTTCCTTGAATTTTGAACGGTTTGCTACCTATGGACCTGAACAGGGGAAAAACGGTAAAAAAATTGAATTTTTTAAAGTTTTTTGCGATTTTGACTTTGAAAATGAAGTTCTATTTTTGATTTTATATGTTTACAATTTTTGTTCTTTATGACAAGAGCTACAACTTTGCCTCAGAGAGTAAATCAAAATTCCGAACGGTTTGCAAGATACGAGCTTGAGAAAATGATAACTTTTTTGCAAAAGTGAGACCGAGGCCCCACTTCTTTGGGGGCCCATAAAAAAAACCTGGAGGACTTTGGGTAAAACTGGGAGACAGGGGTCTTTTTTTTTGCTCTTTTATCACCTAGTGGTGTCCGTATATGGTTATTTTGCCATGACTTAAAAAATTACACACTGTGTTATTATTTCATATGTGCGATTTTTGGCATGCGAGTATCTCAAGTAAATATAAATAAAATGAGATGTTATAGAACATGCTCGTTTAAAAAATTAAGAACACGGTTATTATAACGTTATATTAATTTATTGTTTTCTCGATTTATTCGATTAATCGGTATTCGAGAATTCATCCCGAGAAATCCCGGGCAGGAATTTTATTACTTTTCAATCCCGCTTTCCCGGGAATTTTGTCCGGGAATCGCGGGAAATTTCCAAAATAATATAATGGTATATTTTAGCAAAAAAGAGTAATTTAGTGTTTTAAATTTTTGTATTTTCGTAATATATTAGTATCAGTTCACTGAAATACAAACGATTATTCGTTCGTAGGGATGTGACTTTTTCCATAGTTGGTTTACATTTATATAATCAAAAGTTGCATACTCCCGACGATTATAAGTATCGTTGCTGTTATAAATCACGTTCTGTAATGTTTTTTGAATGTTAATCATTGCGTTGCTTCAGGAACTTAATTGTTGTTGCTGAAACGAATAGATCAATTGTGAATTTTGGAGAAAAACAATTGTTTAGTAATGCAATTGTGAAGTTTCTGGGTCTGGGTAAAGGGTGTCTCAGTAAGATTGCACTTTTAAAATTTCTCTTTTTTTTTGAGCAAGTGGTAACTCGGAAATTTAGCAGCTGCCAGTTACGTATGCGTATTCGGATTATTAAAAATGGAGCACTTTACGAAAGAACAACGCATTATAATTATGAAAACATGTTACAAAAATTTAGAAAGTTATCCTGAGACCAAATTTGAAGAAAAATACGGCATTTAAACCGACCAAGATTACCGCATTTCGAAGATTTCGAATTTTAATCTGTAGAAACTGAAGCTTAATTTGTAACCTCATTTTAAACTGGTGTACATTTTGATGCAACACTGTTAATTACTAAAAATGCAACTAATGCATAAATGCATAATAAAAACATACACAAAATATCAACTGTTTGACAGACAGACAGAAACGATGTACTAATATAGACAGTCAAAATTTCTCTTCACTCAAATGTCAACAAACAAATCGAGTGAAACCCTAGCACTTCTCTGCCCTCTCTGCCCTCTCTCTTACTCTCTTCATTGAATATTTGAATACACAAGCGGCTTTTTGATAGTGTTATTGTATATAACCTTACAAATTCCAACTGTGTTGAAATAAAATTTCATAAACTATGCAAAAAGTATGAAATAATCAAGATATGACACGAGAGAGAAATGCGTTTGAGTGAAGATGTGGCACTTTTTGGTTCTCTTTTACCAGGGATGCCAAATTGCGCACATCTTCTGGCCGTCTAATTCTAGATCGTCTTTGAGACAGACAAAGACGATCTAGAATTAGACGACCAGAAGATGTGCGCAATTTGACAGACAAAGACGATCTAGAATTAGACGACCAGAAGATGTGCGCAATTTGGCAACCCTGGTAAAAGAGAACCAAAAAGTGCTAGAAATTCACTCAAAGGCATTTCTTTCACGCGTTATATCTTGATTATTTCATACTTTTTGCATAGTTTATGTAATTTTACTTCAACATAGTTGGAATTTGTGTAGTTATATACAATAACACTATCAAAAAATATTCAATGAAGAGAGTAAGAGAGAGAAAAAAGAATGACTAGGGTTTCACTCATTGCGTTTGTTGGCATTTGAGTGAAGAGAAATTTTGACTGTCTACTTGCACATCGTTTTTGAGACAGACAAAAAATGTAAATTTAAAAAGTATGAAATAATCAAGTTATGACGAAAGAGAGAAATGCGTTTGGGTGAATCGCGTCGACTTTACCTGTACATCCTCAACTGTGCTCAGAACTATCAAAAATGATGTACAGGTAGAGAAGAAAAAAACCCCGCAATTTGGCTACCCTAGGTGGTGCAATGGTTAGTGTGCGCGGCTCTTGTACATGAGATCCTGGGTTCGAACCCGGCTCTGACCACCTTCAAATTTTCTTTCGGCGGCGATCACCTCGCATAGTAACGGCGACACTATCGAGTATCTAGCGATGAAAAAGCTTCTCAAATTACCGTTCGGAATCGGTGTAAAACTGTAGGTCCCAATCAGTGAGTGAAAACTGGAAAGCGCACAGCTCAGTGATTGTGAGAAGTTCTCCCCAGTCCCTTCATGGTATGTAATGGGAAACCATTATATTCATTTTAGTAGAAGAGAAACAAAAAAAATTAATGTGAGTCCGATCACAGGGGAGATGTGTAAACATCTAGTAATGAAGTTGGAAGTACTTATGCTTTTAGTATATTTTTTTAATTAATCAATTAAAAGTATCAAAACTTTCAATATTGTAAATACATGGGAATTTGCTGGTTTTTGTTTGTTTTATTTAACTTATTTGGTTAGTAAATGGGCACACTGCAGTATATATGTACTGCATTAAAAATTATAAAAAAAAAAAAAAAACCGTTTCCCATTACATCCCATGAAGGAATTGGGGAGAGCTTCTCACAACCAGTGAGCTGTGCGCTTTCTAATTTTTCACTCACTGATTGGGACCTACAATTTTATATTTATTTATTTTAAAATTATAGTAAGCAGTAAATTTCGGAATAAATTTTTACTTATAATGAAACTTAATTTGCATTACCAGTCAAATCATAGGGCCGTATTCATAATAATCATTAATCGGGCATTACTGATTACTGAAAATTCAGTACGTAATGAAGATATGTTATAATCTTAATTTATATTGGAATCTAATAGAAATTTTATTAGAATTAACATTACCTCCATTCAGCTTTGATACACTTTGTGTTGTTTTATGTTCTGAGTTATAATTTTTTTGGTGTTTTGTAAAATATTTTATTATTTTGTATTTGTTGCGGTTGACAAGTTATTAATCAGCTGTTTACTGAAATGTAATGTTATTTTACAGCAATGGTTTTCGAAAATTAGTAGCTAATATTGCACACTAGATGGTGCTTATATGCAGCTGTTGAGTATGAATGACAATCTCAAAGATGAAGAAAACTTTTAGTTTTTAGTTTTCCTTATTTTGCTTTCTTTTAGTAAATTTTTTATTAAAAGTGCAAAAAATCTTTTTAAAAGTTATTGATATTAAATGTTTTTGTATTCATGCGTATGAGTACACTAATACACTCATACATAGCTCACACCGATTTGATAACGCTTTACGATTGGTTAACGATTACATCGCACATCTTACTCTAAATTTGTGATTGTATTGTGAAAAAGATTTTTACCCCCAGCGTATAGATGTTTACACATCAAAAAGTCGTCGCGATTCAATCAAACTCATTTCTTTCCTGCGTCATAACTTGATTATTTCATACTTTTTACATACTTTATGTAATTTTATTTAAATATGGTGGGAATTTCTATAGTTAGATAGAATAACCTCATCAGAAAACTGCTCGTGTGTTTAAATATTCAACTAAGATAGTAAGAGAACGAGCAGAGAAACGACACGCTTCACTCGTTTTCTTTGTTGGCATTCCACTGCACGAGTAAATTTTCTTCTCTATGCAATAGTTGCTTTATGGAGCTATCGATACCTAACAAGCAGAGTGACCGGAGTGCGATGAGAATAAATCCATTAGTATTACATTTGACGATGACAGTGAAGGACAGAACCCTGTAACATAATTATTATTTTTGTTTTTGTGTTTCTTTTTCATTTTGTAAGTGTTTTAACGTACATTCGACGACGTTTCTACATACAAGTGTGTACTTATGTTATGTTTACATATATGTTTTGGTAAATGTCTTTCAGAACTCCTGAAGATGCTTCTCAAAGAGGGAAGAAATATCGACTAGAATAAATAAATAACACTTACAACACAATTTAAGCCGTAGGGGGAATATATAATAAAGGACGAATATCAACATTTAATTAAGAATAATTAAAGATATTTCTATGTTGAATTTATTTAGAATTTCTTGAAATTTTATTAGTATTTACAAAATAAAGAATGAAAGCCATATCAGCTGTCCTTATAACACTACCTCTTATATTAATCATGTTTGTTTGTGTTGTCATTAATGTACATGTTCAGTGAAGTGCATTTCCTGTACTTTTAAATTTCCATTTGCTGTCCACATAGTATCATACCGAAAGCATAGATAAATTAAACTAATAGATGAAGCACAAGTGCAGGGAAAATTTTAGTGTAATGGGTAATTTTCTAGATGTCGTTGAAAGCAATAAATGGGATATTTTTTCTTCCCAAAAACAAAAGTCAAAAAATATGACATTAAAATTCTAAAATTTCATATCAAAAGAAAAAATTATTTTCAATAAAAATATCACTTCGAAACAAGAATACAACACGTTACTTAAAGAAGAATATCTCATGGCAATCGAATGGCAAAGCCATGACACTAAGTCCCAATAAATTGATTCTTCCTCCGGTTTAGCTACCACTCCTTGTTGAGAGCCCTCAGACACTTTAACGGTTTTGGCATCTGCGACCACAGAATTTGATACAGTTTTTGCGCGGGAAGTTTTTAGATTATAAAGGCGTTTTTCCGGCATGTTCATCTTTGGGTAGTGTTACGGGTTTTCTTTTATAGATATACTAACACCGGCCTTATGGCTTTGTAATTGAATTTTATATTAGAAACAAATGCTATTATATAAAATCATTTAAATTTTGTCACATTTCCCTTGTTTAAATCACTTTAAGAAAAATTTCCCATAATTTTGAATAAACGTCAATGAGAATTATGGGAAACTTCAGTGAAAGTGACACTAGTACAGGACAGCACCTAGTAAACAAAGTTGTCAATGGGCGCGCGCTATATCTATTATTTCCTTTATCTATGACCGAAAGTGCTTATACAACGCTGCGGTTAAAATGATTTGTGACATGTTTTTATCATTATCGAGGTAAATTTACTCTATCTTGGGTACAAAAATGTATTAGAAGTCACATGATAATAAAGTAATTTGATTATTGAGTCGATCTGCAGGATCGAGTGCATGTAAACGCCCTACAAGATGGAATCTGTTAAATAGTAGAAAATAGATTAGATATTCCATGAATCTGTTAAGAACTAAATATAATATAAACACTAAACACCGTTGAATTTGTGTGTACGTGACCGTGGAATGCTCCATGTATTTGTACGAAATGTCAAAAATTTTTCGTAGAAATTTGAAGTTTGAATTTGCAAGTAATACGTAATGTTACGAAGTATTTAAGAGTTTGAATGACAACGCATAGTGCCATATTTCGAATATTTTCTAGCATTTCCCAAAGATAGTTATAACTATTTCATACATTTAATAAATATACGATAAAGCAATTAAATAGCAAAAGTTTTCAATGACTTCAAATGAAAATGCGGGTAAAGTTCAAAACCAAGATAGACGGTTTGAAATGATGCTACTGAAAAATGCAACAAACCAAATGCAAACGAAAACTCAGTTTAATTGAGAATTTCCCACTATGCAACTGTTCGCAAAATATCGCAAGCATAACTCACAAGAAAACGTTTGCAAAAACTTCTTTCCATATCCACTGAACCATCGGTTCCCATTAGATATGAGTTTTGTTGTCGCATAAACAAAAAAAAAAAAAAAAAAAAAATATGGTTTCCCATTACATCCCATGAAGGGACTGGGGAGAACTTCTCACAAACACTGAGCTGTGCGCTTTCGAGTTTTCACTCACTGATTGGGACCTACAGTTTTACACCGATTCCGAACGGTAATTTGAGAAACTTTTTCATGGCTAGATACTCGATAGTGTCGCCGTCACTATGCGAGGTGACCGCCGCCGAAAGAAAATTTGAAGGTGGTCAGAGCCGGGTTCGAGCCCAGGATCTCATGTACAAGAGCCGCGCACACTAACCATCGCATAAACAGACAACATATTTCTTACAGGTAATACAAATTGGCTGCAGTATTATCCCTGATGCATTTGACAAAACTGCAGGCAATTGTTAATAAAAAAACATCATCACTGATGAATTTGAACGAAGAACACATTCATTGTAATTGTGATTACGTTGAAGAATTGTTTTGTCTTTTTAGGAGACACCCGGGAACCGATGATTCTCTGGAGATGTAAAGAAGTTTTTGTAAATGTTTTCTTGTGTGTTTTGCTTGCGATATTTTTCGAACACTTGCATTATTGTGAATTTAGAATTCAAATGAGATTTCATTTGCATTTAGTTTGATGAATTTTTCAATAGCTTCATTCCAAATTTTCCTTGATATAGATCTGTGGCTAGATCTGAAAAAGCTATATGATTTGCAGGAATCATGAGGATGTATTTTGCAGAATTGCTTTAAAAAGTCTATATCTAAGGTAATAGAGATATAGAATAGTATTGAGCTTGAATAATAAAGGGTCCGCCATCTAACGTTTTTTTTTTTCAACTAGTGCTTATTTCGTGAATGGTAACACTTAGCTCATATCTGATTTGACAGATAATTAGTTTTATCCTTCCGCTGAACGAATATGGTTGTGTATACGCTTGAACAACGCTGGGAAATATTGCGACATTACTTTGAAAATCATGGTAATGTTGCAGAATGTGTGCGAAAATTGCGTACGGATTTTGGAAGAAGAGAAGCACCGTCAGCTCCGTATGTTCGTTATCTTGTGAAAAAAATAAGAAACACCTCGGAGCTACGATTTGACACCGTTGGACTATTATTTGTGGGGTGCCCTCAAAGATAAGTGTTACGCCGACAAGCCAGAGACAATTGACGCTTTAAAGGACAATATTCGTGAAGCCATTGGTGAAATACAGCTGCACACAATCGATAATGTGCTTAAAAATTGGACCGATCGTGTAGGCTACTGCATGGCCAGCCGAGCAGCCATTTGAATGAAATTATTTTCCATTATTAACCGGAAGGATTGTACTTTCAAATGAAAAAAGAAATTTGAGAAAATAGTCAGCAGTTTTTTTTTATAGTATTTTGAAAAAAAAAAAAGTTATTTGGCGGACCGTTTTAATAAAAATCACCTGAGGTTGGAACGAAGTTTCTTTCGCTATATATTATGTACTAGTTAGTTCCAGCACGTATAAAGCGGCCGTTGAAAAGTACCACAATTAAAATGGATCTTTAAGAAAAGGTACTTTTTGTAAAATAAAAAACTTTTTTTAAGAAAATATTTTTTTCTGCAATGTAGTTTAAAAAAAAGAGTATATTCATTCTTAGGTCCTTTTTGTAAGAATAAAAAATAAATAAATGGTTTCCCATTACATCCCATGAAGGGACCGGGGAGAACTTCTCACAATCACTGAGCTGTGCGCTTTCCAGTTTTCACTCACTGATTGGGAGCTACAGTTTTACACCGATTCCGAACGGTATTTTGAGAAGCTTTATCATGGCTATATACTCGATAGTGTCGCCGTCACTATGCGAGGTGACCGCCGCCGAAAGAAATTTTTTTTGAAGGTGGTCAGAGCAGGGTTCGAACCCAAGATCTCATGTACAAGAGCCGCGCACACTAACCATTGCACCACCGACGGCCACTTTTTGTAAGAATATGTATTATATTTTCCGGAATATGTATTACATAGTAGGTCCTTTTTTGAAGAGAGGTACGTACTTCTTTTATTAAAAGATAATGTATTTTTAAGAAAAGGTACTATTTTTAAGAAGTACTTTTTGTTAGAAAAAGCCAAAAGAGTATGACTTTTATTTTACAAAGGAGTACTTTTGTAAGAGCAGGTACTTTTTAAAGAAGTGGTACTCTTTTTAGGAAAAGGTTATTTTTTAACAAAATTTTCTTATTTTCAGAATGCCTACTTACCTCAAGAAAAAAAGGTAATATTTTATTTTTACTTTTAAGAAAAGAAATTTTTGTAACAAAATGTATTTTTTATAACAAGATATTTTTTTGAAGAAAATGTTTTTTTAAGAAATTGTATTTTTTTTAGAATTGGTAATTTTTTTAGGAATAGGTAAATTTTTAAGAGTAGGTAAATAGTAGATATTGTCCTATTAAATGAGACAAAATTAAACCATACACATGATGGCATATTTAAAAATTATAAAATCATTATGAAATATTGAATTGACGGAACAAGGGGTGGGGGAACTGCTATATTAATCAACAATAACATACAATACTACACAGTCACGATAACAAAGGTAGATATTCGCTAGATGCTTTAGAGACATGCACCATAAAGATACCCGTTGACTGCGACAACTTTTTAGTTATTCCATGTGCTTCAATACGAGCAGACTTGCAAAAATTATTTTTTGGTTAATGTATGAGAAATTCATACTACAAGCTTACAAAGTCATGAACATTTTTCGAATTGAAAGATTTTTGGTTTTTGTTGGAAATAATAGAAAATTCAGTTTCAACACACACTCACTGCCATGACTAGTTTCGAACTCCGTGACAAGTTCATCATCAGATGCCTAACTACTGTGCCTGAATTGATACCATCGGTTGATCATCAATCGTATATATACAAACTCAATTCTGCAATTCATATGTGCGAATTAGTATCGATCGAAGATCCCTAAGTATCAACATCACGGAAAGGCCTATAATTCCAACAACAAGAACAGACAGAATTTGTCCACCATGTTCTTCTTTTCGTCATGCATTCAAAAACGATGTACAAGTAGACAGTCAAAATTTCTCTTCACTCAAATGCCAACAAACAAAACGAGTGAAACCCTAGTACTTCTCTACTCTCTCTCTTACTCTCTTCATTGAATATTTCAAAACACGAGCAGCTTTATGATAGTGTTATTGTATATAACTATACAAATTCCAACCATGTTGAAGTAAAATTACATAAACTATGCAAAAAGTATGAAATATGCTAGATATGACGCGAGAGAGAAATGCGTTTGATTGAACTCCTAGCACTTTTTGGTTCTCTTTCACCAGGGTTGCCAAGTTGCGCACATCTTCTGGTCGTCTAATTGTAAATCGTGTTTGATGCATTCTCGCAGTGTTGCAGTGCCTTGAGGTGAGTTTTAATCAATATCACAGAGTTGTATTTTTCCGTGGTATAGCATTTTTTGAAGACCGTGCTAGTGTCAGTTACATTTATTTGAATTTTGTTGACCGATTTTGTTAGTTTTTGGTTAATGTATGAGAAATTCATACTACAAGCTAACAAGTCATGAACATTTTTCGAATTGAAAAATTTTTGGTTTTTGTTGGAAATAATAGACGATTCAGTTTCAACACACACTCACTGGCATGACTAGTTTCGAACTATTTGATTTTATTAAACTTCAAAATTCAAATAATTAATATGTACTAGCGGGAGACTTGAACTGCAGGCACACTGAATGGGGTAATACTGTTAATAACGCAAAAGGCAATAACCTAAAAAAAAATCAACATCGAATTCCTTACACTTCCAACATGTTCAGCGAAGCCCGTTTTACTTAGCCGTAATTATGTCATAATGCCTTCCATTGAAGCCCCCACACTTCACAATGGCATAACTATCACAAAGCCAACATGAAAGAACACAACCCTCATATACGTCCCTGACTGTACAGTTCTAGTAATAATTAAAAAATCCTAAAAGTATGCAAAATAATACTGGGTTGTATACTGGGTTATAGCATAATACGTTTAAAAAAAAGTTGTTTAAAATTTTTTCATTTAGCCCCCATTCCGCAACGTGCGATAAGGAACTTCGTTCCAAAAAGTACCCATAAAACGCGGAATAAATAAAAATCATCCCTGATGAATTCTGATTTTATTTAACTAATTGTGCTTCTATTACTATATTGAATTTCGAAAATGGGTGTTATTACTAAACAATATTGTATTGATTTAATTTTTCTTTTATTAAATAAATATTGTTTTATTGAGAAATCATATTGTATTATTCTGGAAAAATTAGTGAAATAGCTAAATAACTTTAAATGTGTACTCGTATTATTTTGCCCAGTACTGTATTTTGCACATAATCTACAACATACTGTGCATTTTTGATTACATGCTCAAGTAGTTTAACATTAAGTATAACAATCTCAGTCAGTTCATGGTGTACTAATGATTTTCTTCATTCTACAATGATTGTAGTTTATAGATTCTATGAAATGTTGGTTCTGCTGATGCAGATGTTGATAAAAATAGCACTTTTAATGTGGTTTTATACGTAGTACATGATAACTAACTAATAGTATTTAAAAGGTGTATTCTTTTAAAAGGTACATACCGCGTTGCGAATAAGAGTAAATTCCAGTAAAATATTGCGCAGAATCCATTTATAATTGAGTCACATTTTATGCAGCTGTGTACAGAAAGTGGTTAGTTAGATTATCCCAAAAATTACCCAAAATATTTTTAAAAAATGTTTAAATTTAAATTGTTTTCTCATAACTTTTTCCCTATTTTGAAAATATACTTGTTACTTGTGTTGTGTTAGTTCTTAATTGTAAATTTCGTACATATTGTAGGTGCGTGTTGATTATCAAAGAGAAAAATCAATATTTTTCATTTAGTCTACTGCGCATGCCGAACTGCGCAGCACCACCAAATATAGCACCGACCCAGGGCATAGCGTTCGAACTCTCTGCCTCTCTCGTACTCTTTGTTTTTTACACCAAAGTACACCAAAGTCGAAGGACGATAATGCTCAGTAGTTGAAATCATATCGTCGCAGAAGCAACTAATATTCAATGAAAGCCGTAAGGACAGTAATGTAAACAAGCACGCACATATACATCCAAACATACAAAAGGATAAAGGATACACAGCCACACATATACACTCAATGTATAGTAAACGCACCAACATCAGTATTAACAGCTGCGTTACAGAGTGAGTACTAGGAGCATGTTCGATTGTTGTTCGTAGTTATGTGAAAGGGAGAGGGTTGTAACCCCCGGGGTTAGGGTGGTCTAGGCACACTGTGCATATTAACCTAATGATGGGTTTTAGTATACTGAGTTTTCCAAGCATATGCGCCGTTTCATTTGCACTCTGACAGTGACAGTCAGTCAGTCATACAGTCATATAAATAGCAAACGGTTTGGTTGTCGCGGGTGTTGTGTTTTTGTGTATTTTTCTTTATCAGACTTGGTGTGATGGTGTTGTTGTTTGTACTTTATTTTGGTTGTAGATATTAAAAACAAAACGAAAGGTGTCGTCTGACAGCAAAACCAACATATAATAATAAATATTATTAACAAAATCGATTTTTGGCCAGCCCCTCTTACATTTCGCAATGAGTTCCAGCAAACAGAGTGCCCGCATTAAGAATAAACGACGTTTCGGTGACCCTTGGGTATCGAAAAATCGCGTCTTAAATCCCAATAAATCTAAACGCAACTGCCCTATTTATCGTAATCCCAACTTTGATACGGATGAAACGAAATTGCTTATTCAATTATGGGGTGATCCAAAGATTCAGCGGGAATTGATAACAACGCATAAGAAACATTTGGTCATCGCTCAGTTGGCATCCAAAATGGAAGAATATGGCTACTATCGTTCGCCGGAGGAGATAACTACCCGCATCAAGAATATGAAGTGCTTCTATAATCGCTTAAAAAAAGAAATGGAAATTAATGTAAATTTAGATCCTTCATGGCGTCATTATGCAGATATGGAGGCCATTATGACCCGGCCAATATTTAGTGTTCGGCCAAATGAAGTACCAGCGCCATCGTTGAGATATCTCATGGAACAGGAGGAGGAGAAAAGGAAAGAACGCAAGCGCAAAGCGGAAGAAGAGGGTAAGTTCATGGACATGAAACACACAGGAAAGGTTAGTTATTATATAAAATTCTATTTCTTTACGAAATGTTTAAAGTCATGTTCTGGTACATCGTGATTTCGTAGACTTCGCAATTTCATTTCCTATTTCTTAGGTTTACGAAATGTTTAAAGTCATGTTCTGGTATATCGTGATGTCGGAACCTTCGAAATTTCATTTCCATAAACATGTCAAAACGTAGGTTGGGTGGGTTGAAGTCTCAAAAACTTCTAATTCGCGTTATACCTGAACGCCACCATAGTAAGGAAACACTCCTTAGAAAGCATTTAACATCAAGTTGTCAAGTTTTACAATTTCTTCAGATACAATTCCACCTTCACCTTGTAGTTCAAATTTTGCTTCTCCAGCTTTAAAATTAATAAACAGCTGATTTATGGTAGAATTATCTATTAGGTAGTCGCATTAGCAATTCCGTGGTTAAGCTGTCAAAATTAGCTGAATATTGAAGAACACTATGAACACAAAATGTGAAAAAATTTACATATAAGCTTGTCTTACTTGATACAAAGTTTATGCTATTAAATTGAATTTTGATTGAATTTCTTTGAATTTTATTAACATACAAAAAGGAACAAAATCGAATTTGACAGCTTACCCACGGAAAACATGAAAAATGAGCTGATTCTTGAATTTGAAAACACATGTTTGGCTGTCCGGAAACTCATAATTTTTACGCTGAACGAAAAATGTGAAATCAGTTCGTTAGTGTGTTTACAATTTTTGCAAGGAAATGTTTCGTTTATGTCACTGCTGCAACGAAACATGTCATATCATACAATGAAGGTGGATTGGCTGTTCAACGTTGCGTTGCTCGAACGAATAAATTAATTGTGCTCGAGAATAAATCCGACAAGAGCAAAACTTTTTTAAAATTTTTGATTTACATAAATTTGTTTCTGTTAATTTGTTTATTGTGTTTGTTATATTTTAGAAATTTTTTGTGGGAACCAATAAATTGAGTTGCGCGAAGAATTGAGAAGAATTTGTAAATGAAATGAAGGGTGGTTTTTTAAGTGCGATAGAAATTAAAATTGTAAAAAATAACACAACAAATTAAATTTTAATCAAAAAAATTTTTTTATTCGAAAGTTCAATCAATATATGGGATAGGGCCAGCGCAGCCATATGTCACGATTAACACGAACAATTGTGGCCTACATGGCGACAATTGTTGCTGGGTTAAGCGCCGTATTCAGTTCTTGCGTCATTTATCTCTAAACGGAGAATTTTGTTGCAGAGAGTTACCACCTATCTTTGATTTTCCTTGAAAATGATTGGTTGGGTGGTTTACGTGGTTGTCAAAGATACTATTTAACATCAATTAGTGTCTTGGGATATCGTTTAGCATACCACATCACTCCGAACAGTCTAATGTACAGTGTATATATCTAACCTGTTAATCGGAGATACCTCATTAGATCCCCTAGATCTAGCTCGTGTACCTCAGTGAGGCTGTGTAGGACGGGACGACCTATAGTCTTTAGGCGTCTATTCATTAGACCTGGAAAACTGCAGAGGAGATGTTCCACCGTCTCCTCCTCCTCTGCGTCTTTGCAGGCACAGCAGTGGCCATTACATGGAAGATTCAGCCGTCTTATTAGCCTTGACATGTTCCCCCGATTTTGGCTAATCAGAGAGTTAGTCCAATGAATATTATTCTGGCCATGTGTTTCTGGATATGCAACACGTTTCCGTTCTATCCCATCTGGCCTTAGCTCGCTCAAGGTAATGCAGGAAAATACTTCTTTTGACCGAGCGTTGGGACTGTTTTTTTTAAGAAATGGGAATTTTTTTTAGAATGGGTCCTTTTTCAAGAATAGGCAGATTTTTAAGAGTAGGTACTTATCGCAAGAAAAGTTATTTTGTTTCACAAAAAGGTACTCTTTAAAGAAAAGGTAGTTTTTTAAGAAAAGACAATTTGTTTTAAGAAAATGTATTTTAAGGAAAGGTACTTCTTGTAAGAAAATTTAGTTTATGTAAGCAAAGGTACTTCCTTAGGATAAGGTATGTTTTTTAAGATAAGGTTCTTAGTATTTTTTTTTTGGAGAAAATTTACAGTTTTTAGGAAAAGGCACTTATTAACATTAAGAACATTATTATTAAGAACATTTTCTTTTTTAAACTTCTTTCACTTTGAGTTTTCTAAATTTACTTTTTATTTGGTTGAAAACTACAATATATACTAAATATTGGTTACAGGCTCCACCTAGAAAACTTCCCATTAAACAAGAAATTTTCCAACATATGTTAGTCTAGACACAAACCAAAGCGAAAATACCCAATATAGTTGTTAATGTAGGATTGTAGCATAAAATAAATAAATGGTTTCCCATTAAATCCCATGAAGGGACCGGGGAGAACTTCTCGCAATCACTGAGCTGTGCGCTTTCCAGTTTTCACTCACTGATTGGGACCTACAGTTTTACACCGATTCCGAACGGTATTTTGAGAAGCTTTTTCATGGCTATATACTCGATAGTGTCGCCGTCACTATGCGAGGTGACCGCCGCCGAAAGAAATTTTTTTTTTTGAAGGTGGTCAGAGCAGGGTTCGAACCCAGGATCTCATGTACAAGAGCCGCGCACACTAACCATTGCACCACCGACCGATGACGGTTGTAGCATAATAGTGTTAAAAAAACTTGTTTAATTTTTTTCATTTAGCCCCCATCCCGCAACATGCGATAAGGAACTTCGTTCCATTAAAAAAATAAATGGTTTCCCATGACATGCCATGAAGGAATTGGGCTCACAACGAGTTTATAATTTTATACTCACTGATTGGGACCTACGGTTTTACACCGGTTCCGAACTGTATTTGGAGAAGCGTTTTCATGTCTAAATACTCGATAGTGTCGCTGGCACTATGCGAGGTGACCGCCGCCGGAAGATCTCATGTACAAGAGACGGCCACATACAATACAGTAACAAAATTCTTTGCGATGTGTGTGCGACACGATTTCCGCACGTCAGCCGCATTGTTTATTCAAAAAATTTAAATTTTATATACTTTAAATCGATTTGTTAAAAAATTATTAAATCTTTTGTTGATTTTACCGACGATAATCGTTAGTGGTAAGTTTGAACAGTCAGTCAGTTGGTGGAGTAACGGGCTAGACGCTGCTGACGATGATGCTTCACAGACATCGAAACGATTGTCAAGTGAATGTGGGTTCGTATCCTACAGCGGCGGGTTTTTCACAAACCGACAAATTGATCTGGTGACTTAATGGGAATTACGAACTTTCTACAATTTATATATCTTGCAATTTAGGCACAAAAACTCTACCCTAAATTTCTTTGTGGTAATAATTCTGAACTATCATCTATCACGTTGCATTTTTTTCAAAACAAACAAATTTGAACGTAGAGAAAATTCATTTCATACACTTCGTCGTAGGTGGAGTTACAATAACTGTTGACTTCTTAACTTTTTCATTTCATTTTCGTATAGAACTGTGCAATTTCAAAGTATTTTCCACTTTTTTGTTGACTTCTATCGTTGTTATGCATTTGTATTGTATTTAACACAACTATTTTGCCCCAAAAACACGAAATGCTGTTGTTGTTGCTTTGTTTGACGTGGTGTAGTATTGCCCCTACATGGTATTATTGAACCCATGCTTTGCACCATCCAATGTTTACTTGCAACCATACCTATGACGTTAAAAATATTGAGAGAATAAATTACTCTATCCTAAATTTCTCTATGGTAAAAATTACCCGAATTTGAATCTTGCGTGAATTTTCGGGCAGGCAACCTATAATTTTCGTTACGTCTCTTTTCTTTTCTATACAAGTTTCCAAAGAAAAACAAATCTTCTTACATTCCCTAGTCCTTGCAGGTATTGATATATCCGATAGTGATGACGACATAGATGACGTTTTGGCAGTACCGATAACAAACGGTTCCGAAAGGTCTGACGACGAATGCATTATACCGGATGCGGATATTGAATTCGAATGCGATGATATTACCTTGGCAGCCATAGCCAATGGGGCAACAGAAAATTGTGATAAATTAATTAAGGAAACAGAGAATAAAAAGAGTAAGTACTCAAATAACTAATACAACAAAAAATCATACTTGTAATCTAAAACGCCAATTCCAATGCAGACAATGCGGATGATGAAATACTTATAAAAATGGAGATTGAGTCGGAGGAATTTCAAGACCTGGACCACAACAACAAAGTGCAAACGAAAACAAAACAACCACCAAAAGATCACAAAAAAGATGACACTGAATTGTTGATACCCAAAATTGAACCAATCGATGTAGACGACCATTCCCAGAGTAATAAAGATAATAAAAAGCCAACGAAATCAACGACGATTTCGGCGCCTAATTTGATAGAAATTCTTAATCAGCCCAAGAATTCTCAAACAATGGCAACTTCTATTGCAATAGCCAACTTCTCAATGGCACATAATACCACCACTGCAAGCAGCAGCAGCAGCCCAATGGTTGTCTCACCTTCAATACCATCCAAAATATCTGTGGTGTCACCTACAATTCTAATGCCACAAACAAGTCAGTTATCATCGACTGATGCATCCCACTCTTCCCTACCAATGAGGATAGGTGGGAATCTTCAGGCTTTCTTGACGTCATCAGGCCCTAGGCCAGCTATGACAGCTGCCAACGGAATGAAATTCATTTTGGTTAATACTGGAGATCAGAGGAGACCATCAACTCTTGGCGCACCAACTGTGACGATGGCAACAGCATCATCGCTTAAACCAAATACGGCAAATGTGAATGTTACCCAAAATATACAATCATCACAAAAAAACCAAAATCAAACCCAACCACGCACTCAAAGATCAATACAAAATCCTTCGGTTAAATCGAATAATGGCACAACTTCGTCCAGGAAACAGGCATCTGATCAACAGACAGACAAAGGAGAAGCACTGCGGAGAAAGGAGCTGTCGGGTAAGTTATTGTAATGTCAAATGCTCCACAGCAAAGTAATTTAAGAAGTAGTTCAGATTGAATCACATTTTCTGCAGGTCCGGATTTAGACTTCATTATTGGTAGTTAAACCTACTTACTTTCTTATCCGGCCTCGAACAACCCCTTGGGCTCAGGGACCTTACAAAACGAAGATAACATATTTCGCCAACCAGTTCGATCTTTTGCTTTATCTCTCCAGTTGGTAATACCAAGTGTACCCAGGGATACGTCAACTTGATCCCTCAAGCGGAGTCTTGGTCTTCCTATTTTTCGTCTTCCTTCAAGTACGGTTTGGAAAACCCTTCGTGCTGGTTCGTCTTCAACCATTCTACTGGCATGGCATAGCCAGTGCAATCGCGTTATTTTGATCCGCGTAACTATGTCGATGTCGGGATAAAGCTCATACAGCTCATGATTCATGATTGGAAAACACCGCAGTATCTTCTCTAATTGTGCGCCCAATGATATCGGTAAGATCCTTACCAACTTTCAATGCGGATTGGGTGTTCGTCAAGGTTATCCTGCAAAGGCGTATGAGTTTTGCAGGAATACCAAGCTCAGACATTGCTTCATAGAGTTTCTCCCGTATCGGACTATCGAAGGCCGCTTTATAATCGATAAATAGATGATAGGTGTCGATTTGTTTTTCGTGTGTCTTCTCCAGGATTTGGCGTAGCGTGAAAATCTGGTCGGTTGTCGATTTTCCAGGCCTAAAGCCACACTGGTATGGTCCATTCAGGCCAGCGACAATTGGTTTTAGCCTTTCGCACATTATAAAGGGTTATCCATTTTGCGGTTTCAAAAGTAAACGTAAATAAAAGACATATAAAATATTTGTTTTCATGATATTTCTTTTTTATTATAAAGTTTGAACGTTGACATTATGTGTTATCATTTAAATTACCACCACGCGAAGTGTTGCAAGCATTGATTCTTTCGAGGTAATTTTCGACCACTTTTTGACACATATTGGGCGGTATCTCAGTCATAACTTGACGAATGTTGGTTCTTATCTGCTCAAGAGTTAAAGGTTTATCTGCATAAACACGGTCTTTCGCGTAGCCCCACAAAAAAAAGTCTAATGGTATGTGGCTGTGCCAGAATCACCATTTTTGTAGTAGGTTTTAATAATTTGTTCGTCATTGTCAGACTTTCAACTGAAAATAAAAAAAATTGGTTTAACAACTTAGTTTGACAGATGTCGAATTCCAGCCCTATACTTTTGAAACCACGAAATGGACTTGATAGAACCTTATATGCTATGGATAAAAGGCTTATTCCACGGTAGTTGGCACAGACGGGTTACCTTCTTTAAATATGGGATATAGTACACTGAGGCTCCAATCGCCAGGCATGAATTGCTAACCACATTTTGCTAATGAGCTGATGCATGCACCTTATCAGCTCATAGCCACCAGCCTTAAACAGCTCCGCCGGTAATCCATCGGCCCCTGCTGCTTTGTTGTTCTTAAGCCGGGCAATAGCTGTTCTGACCTCGTCGTGGTTAAGGGGGCAATCGACGTTATCCTCCAAATTTTGATCGATTGTCTCATTGGATATCTCAGGTACCAATAGCGCACAGAAATTATCTCTCCATATTCCCCGCATACTCTGCACATCTGCGATGAGATTTCCATCCTTGTCTTTACAGAAGGGGGCCCTGAACCATGTCCGTTTTTGACTTTTTGGTATAATTTTGGCCTTCGCTCTTCCTTCTGTATGACACAATTTTCTCACTCTCGCGGTTGCTCTACTGCCGTTTTTACGCCTGAAGAGACGGTTTACCTCCATTTTTTTCTCCCTATACCGCTCAGTCGCAGCTCACGTTGCAATTGACTGAAGCATTGCCATGTGTACAGCGTTCTTTCCATCATTTGCAATGCGACACTCTTCATCGTATCATGGTTTGCCGGGAAACAGTTTTTCAAACCCAAGTACGGTTGTTGCGGCAGTTTTTATAGAGTCGGAAATGGGTTTCCACTGCGCATCAAGATCGTCATCGGGAGGGGTTGGTTCTGTGCCAAAAGTTGCGAGAGCTTCCTTGAGTAGGCTGTGGCTACCTCTGGTAATTGCAGCTTTCCGATGTCCAGCTTCCTCTGCGTCTGGTTTCGTATGATTTTCTTCTTAATCTTGTGCGAACCTTTGCTGCTACCAGGTAGTGATCAGAATCGATGTTAGCTCCTCTGATCACTCGTACGTCCATTACACTGGATGAGTGCCTTCCATCAATTACCACGTGATCAATTTGGTTCTTAGTTCTTTGATCAGGGGATACCCAAGTAGCCTTGTGGATGTCTTTATGCTGGAATCTTGTACCACTAATGACCATGTTTTTTGCCGCGGCAAAGTCAATCAGTCTCATACTGTTATCGGAACTGTCAGCATGTAGACTGAAATTGCCAATAGTTGGATTAAACACATTCTCCCTTCCTACTTTGGCATTAAAATCTTCTAGTACAATCTTAATGTCATGGCCAGGGCAGCGGTCATACGTTTCCTCTAGGAGCTCATAGAATATGTCTTTGGCATCATCATCTTTGTCTTCTGTCGGCGCATGCACACAAATTAGGAAAATGCGGATTGTGGATATACGTTCACTCACAGGATTGAACCTAGAGACTAGATGTCGAAGTCTTTTGCCAACTACCAATCCGCAACAAAATTCATGTTTATTTTTTTCATGACAACTGTTGTATATATAGCAGTTTCTTTTTCTTGTACAGCCATGTCCTGTCCTGGGTATCGGTAATGTCAGCCTTATAACTTTCGAGGACATCTGCCAATTGGATACTTGCACCGAATCTATATAGAGTTCTCACATTCCAGGTGCATATCCGTAAATCGTGGTCCTTATTACGTTTGCGGGGGTCGTCAACAAATAGGGGTTGTTTATGTTTTCTTGTTCGTTTATGTATTTTCTCTGCCATTATGAACGGTGGCGAGAGTCAAACCCTGTTTTTGCATTTTACCTACTGCCAGGATATTTGATTGCAGTCGCCCATTATGGATCAGACGCTGACCAGGATGCAATACGTCGATTCTGGATTTTCTTCTTTTGGTTTCTATCCGCCTTCTAAGGACAAAAGAATATGCCCGATTGTTTGTTGAGCTTCAGTGACATCAGTCACCTACTAAACCTGATTTGCCGCTCATTTGTTTCGTCTTCTCACTCTATCTAGCTAACGGAGGTTTCCGAAAAGCCATTGCCCAGGACATACTGCGTGGAAGTAGTGAGCTGCTTGGACTGCCAAATGAAGGAATCATTTCTGGCCACTCCCAAGTGAATGGCTATCAGAAGCTTTCCATCTCCATGGACAGCCCAATGTCCCTAATCCTAAGAAAATATAAAATACCAAACGATACTTCTTGCTTCTATTTCGTACAATTTTCAAGGAAACATCGTGATTCTCAAGTGATTCCTCAATTTGTCCTCTTCACTCCTGGCATTTATAATTGTGTTGTCTTTTAAACAAGATACTTTAAGGTGAAGTGGAGGAATTAAATGAAACTCCATTACACAACGATTACAAGATGTTGACTCCCTTAAAAAAAGTGGAAAATTAAGTTTTCAGGGAACATATTTCCGAAATTTCTTTATTCCAGATTCAAGTTTTGGTGTAGTTTCATTTGATGCCAGTTTATTTTCCTAATTACACTTTACATGTTCTGCCTAGCTATTAATAACATAGATTCTAAAACTATTATAAAAACTTGATCATGATTCTGATTTATATACGAGGCGGAGCAATAAGTCGGTGATTTTTTGAATGAAACACAGTGTTTTGCAAAAAAAAAATATTTTTCAACCTAATCTCCTTTTAGTTCAATACACTTAGTCCAACGTTTCTCCAATTTTTGTTTCCCTTCCAAAAAATAGGATTTTCGAGGTCCATAAAATAGGCATTTATTTGATTAATAATTTCATCGTAGGAGCTACATCTCTTTCCACCGAGCCATTTATTTAGGTTTGGAAATAGGAAGTAGTCACTGGGGGCTAAATCCGGAGAATATGGCGGATGAAGTACCTATTCGTAGCCCAATTGAGACTACACAAGTGTGCACCCGTGCGTTACAGCAAAATGAGAGCAAACGCGACACCCATCTTGCAGGCAGCTTTCTTAAACTCGACTGATCATTTAAAATCGAAACCACACTGCCATATGAAATGCCTATGGCATCAACAATCTCACGCACTTTTACTCTTCGATCGGCCAACACCATATCGTGGATTTTTCGACATTTTCGGGTGTATTGACTTTAATTGTCCGCCCAGAATGTTCAGCGTAATTTGTATTTAGTTGACCGACCACAACGAAAGTCAGTAAACCACTTGTTTACCATTGAAATCGATGTTGCAAAGCCCCCATAGTATCTTTCAAGCTTTTCCTTTGTTTGATTAACGGATTTTTTTCGAAAAAAATAATGTTTCATGAGCATCCGAAATTCACTTTTTTCCATTTTTAAGGTTGTATGTTTTGAACAGTTTTTGTAAAGTAAATGACGGAACTCGTTCAAACTTTGACAGTGATCTATTAACAGGTGGTACTTGATGGGAGCAGTGTTGCATTTCATATAACTACGAGGGAAGTTCGAAAAGTCAAGGACTTATTGATACGCCGTCTAGTATAGGGTCACATCTTCTTCTCCACCTACAATCAAAGTTCATTAACAATTTAGAAGATTCTGCATTAAATGATATAAGTCAAAGTTTTGTGGTATATAATTTTCGAAAATATCGGTCGAACAAGATCAACATTTTTCTGGCTCCTAATCGTGGTATTCTTAACACAATTTCGTGTTAAGAGCTTGTGTACGTTGGTACGATATTTCATTTTGCAACCGTTGCCGTGACACTATTGATTAATCGCTACAATATAGGCGGTTCTCAAAGTATTTAGTTTCAGAAGCGGTAAGAAAAATAGCCTGTAGGTGTTAAAATATAAAGTGCACAGCCTACTGGTTCCCAAAAAACACTCTCCAACCGAGTTTAATATAAAGTGTTTAATTGTTGGTGGTTTTTGTTTTCTGAAAATTCATCGACATTTTTATACTAATTCTTATATTCCCACTACCCCTATAAATTGAATGGGGAGACCTCTTCACAAATAGTGAGCTATAAACTTTATATTTTTAGGCTCCCTGGCTGGGAACTACTCTGATTGCGAACGCTTTTTAAGAAGCTCTCTTCTAGCTATTTACTCGAAAATGTCGCCATCACTAAGCGAGTTGAGCGTCGCCGGATGAAATGGAAGGTGGCTAGCCGGGGAATTGAACTCGCATTGTTAGATACAAGGGCACGCGCTCCATGCACAACCGATGGTCACAAATTTGTAATTATCTGGAAAAACTTCTAGCGCTCAAGACTTAAGCTTTTTGGAAATTTAATGATACTATTTGCTTTCCTAAATTTGATATCTTTGATTTAATTTGATATCGTTTTGGTTGAGAACTGTGAACTTTAAACGTGTTTTGGTCTTTCGTGTTATCTTTCGTTGTTAGTATACATTTGTGTTGTATTTAACACAATAATTTTAACACACAAAACGAATTGCCGTTGTTGTATTCTGGTTGGTTGTTTTGAACCATTGCCTCTATCTGCTATTATTAAACCAATTATTTTCAATATCCAACGTTCATATCACACCAGGCCAAATGCCACAAATTTGCTGAGAGAAATGTTAACTATAGATATATGAATTACTCTATGATTTTAATAAGAACTGCAGGGTTTTAATTAAAAAATTTATTGAATATTTATTGAATATCATATCGTGTAAATGGCCTCTCTAGCTTTACTGACACATACGAATTCTTTAGACTTTAGACTCCGTAGACTTCAGAAATCCGATAGAAAAATGAACAGTAGAGTGAAATGAAATGATCTGGTGGGGCAATTCTGATTACGAAAACTGAAAATTACCCGACCAGGATATGACTCATCCAGTAACTGAATTACTTCTCGGACTGTATGGCTTCCAACTTCAAACTTTAATTGTAACCACAAGTCGGTAACATCCATATCTTCCAATTTTAGCACAAGCAATTTGAATATTTTGTCGAGATATCAAACACCATTACCGGTTACTGCCTGACCGGTCGTATTATCGAATAAGAATTGTCTGATGAAGCCTACAGCCCAAAATTAGCCCCAAACAATGTCATGTTTGGATGCATACGTTTCTCAGCAATCACTCGTGGGTGGTCTATATTCCAAATACAACCATTTTGACGATTAACATTTTGAAGACTAACAACCATTTTCAAGATTTTCATGAAGATGAAAATGAGTCCAAACGCTCGCATCAACATTTTGCAGGAACCTTGTATATGTTTGCAAGCATTGGTTTCGTAAATTGAAGATCTGCTGCTTTTTGTTTCTTTGTTGTCTGTAATGTGTTTGTTTTCAGCAAACAAACAAACCCATATATGGGTCACAAAAACAATTTATTGTAACCTATTAATCATTGTCTCTCCAACACGTTATATTGGAGAGCAAGCACAATGTGTTTCTACACAATTATACTACAATTGTAGCTTGTCGCAAACAAACACGTTATATTTGCACCCACACAACAACAAAAAAAAACATATTTTTCAGCATGTAATAGCTGAAGATGATGAATTGCGAATTGTGACTGCCACACCTTCATTATTTTTAAAGTACTATTGCTAAACAATGAAAATGCATTGTTCTGTCGTATAGCGCTCCTCATTTAATAACCCTGTACTGTCAGCTGACACGCTGTCATTTTTAACAGGAACTCTATACCGCACAAATGGAGTGAAATTCAAATCTTGCTTGCATTTTGGGACACCCTTTATAAACATAAACTCAACTTAATGTAAATTATTTCAAATACTAACTACAACACAACAAGAAAATACAACCAACCAAATTACAAAATTTAAAATCAAGTTAATTTGTGCTAGAATGGGGGATACAATTTAATTTAAAGGAAATATTTCTGAAAAATAACGTCCCCAGAAACATGTTGTAGGAGCAATGTACATGTTTGCAAGCATTGTTTTCGTGAATTGAAGATTTGCTGCTTTTTGTTTTGTGACAGACACCAGTGTTTTCAGCAGGTTTCTACAAACAAATCAAAATTTGGGTCACAAATACATGTATTATAACCTATTAATCATTGTGTCCCAAACACGTTATATTGAATAGCAAACACAATGTGTTTGGACACAAGTATGCTATATTTGCGGTAAATTACACACACGTTACACTTGCATTTCAACAATAAAAAGAAATCAATTTTTCAGCGTGTAGCGATGGACGAATAAGCTTTATAATCGAAATCCTGATTAATCAAATAATTAAAGAATCATACATTTTGAATAATTATATTTACGATGGTAGCCCTCTACGATTATAGCTCTTTACGATTGTAGCCCTTTTTCGTTTAAAAATAACCAAAATTTCATGAACCGAAAATTTCGCTCACTTTTCTGGGTACTCAACTCTGCAGAAATGTTGTAAGATCAATTACAGGATTGTTATGCCAAAGTTATTTCGTATGAAAAAATGATATGAGGTGTCAGGGGACACCCGGTTGGAACGAAGTTCCTTTCGCTATATATTATGTACTAGTTAGTTCCAACACGCCTAAGGCGCCCATTGAAAAATACGATAATTTAAATGGATCTTTAAGAAAAGATAAATAAATAATTGGTTTCCCGTCACATCCCGTGAAAGGATTAGGGAGAGCTTCTCACAACCAGTGAGCTGTGCGCGTTCTAGTTTTACACTCAGTGATTGAGACCTACAGTTTTACACCGGTTCCGACCGGTATTTTGAGAAGATTTTTCATGGCTAAATAATCGATAGTGTCGCCGTCACTAAGCGAGGTGACCGCCGTCGAAAGAAATTTAAGGTGGTCAGAGCAGGGATTAAAGCCACGTTCTCATGTACGAGAGCTTTAGTAAAAAAACTTTTTGTAAGACATTTTTTTTATAAATAGAATGTATTTAAAAAAAAAAAGAGTAGATTGTAAGTCCTTTTTGTAAGAATATGTATTGTATTTTCCCGAAAAGGTAATTTTTTAAAGAGAGGTACTTCTTTTATTAAAAGCTAATGCTTTTTAAGAAAAGGTACTATATTTAAGAAGAAGTACTTTCTGAAAAAGCCATAACAGTATGAAGTTTTTAACAACGAAGTACTTTTTTAAGAACAGGTACTTTTTAAAGAAGTACTCATTTTAGGAAAAGGTTATTTTTTTTAAGAAAATGTACTTATTTTCAGAAAGGCTACTTATCTCAAGAAAAGAAAAGGTATTATTTTATTTTTAAGAAAAGGCATTTTTGTATGAAAAGGTCGTTTTTTTAAGAGAAGGTATTTTTTTTTAAGAAATGAGATTTTTTTAAAATTGGTCCTTTTTTCAAGAATATGTACTAGGTAAATTCTTAAGAGTAGGTACTTATCTCAAGAAAAGTTATTTTGTTTCGCAAAAAAGGTACTCTTTAAAGAAAAGTTAGTTTTTTAAGAAAAGGCAATTTGTTGTTAGAAAATGTACTTTTTTGAGAAAAGGTACTTGTGTAACAAAAATTACTTTTTTTAAGAAAAGGTACTTTTTTAAGAAAATTTAATTTTTTTAAGCAAAGGTACTTTTTTAAGATAAGGTATTTTTGTAAGAGAAGATACATTGTTTTAGATTGTGAATAGGTATTTTTTTTGAGAAAATTTACTTTTTTTAAGAAAGGCACTTATTTAAGAAAATGTGATTTTTTGAAACTTTTTTCACTTTGGGTTCTATAAATTTACTTTGTATTGGGTTCAAACCCTCTAGTACTGGGCACTAGTGCGTACCAGTTGAAATAAGTTCTTACTAGGGAATCACCTGTACTTACTTTGCCAACCCTAAGCAATGCATTTCATCATTTTGTTTTTTGTATGAAATGTGCGCAAAAAGGGTTAATCGCCACCACATCGTTTACCGCGAACTAGTGAATATGGGGCCCCATGAAAAGGGGGTACATAGGTACCCATACTAGGGGTGGTGATATGAGTACACAGAAAAACTGGTGAATATGGGTCCTCATGAAAAGGGGTTTTGTTGCAACTTAAGTTTTTAAAGAATGGCTTCTTCTGAAGCTGCAAGGCCTTTCGGAGTTGTTCCTCAGCTGACCCAGTCCCATCGACCAAATTGACTGCATCTGAAAAAAACAAAAGTAATTAATTAATTGATGCCTAACTCCTATTACAATGACTTTAATAATACCTACCAAGAAATACTCAACTTTATATTTGCACTTGACTCCTCTCAACTGTACTGATTAAACAAATTAGGTCAACTGGCAAATTTGCTTTCGATCATTGCGAAAGTGTAGCAGCTAGTTTTGAAATTAAATTAAATTTAATTTGTCTATGTTCTGGTATGGTCGAGCTTGGAATGCTGGAAATGGACTTAGCTCGTCGGATCGGGGAGGGTTCTTGACCTTACGAAAACATTTGCTACTAGCAAGAGAAAAAAAATCATTCCAAGACTTGGTAACGAAACATGTAAATACTCCAGAGAATGGTTAAAATCATCTAATTGATATAATCCTATTGCTTCCAATTCTGCAGTTGCTGTTCATTGCATAGACACTCAAATTTACCCACCCTTCTTCTCTAAATGGTTTTGTGCCCTGAATTGTATAGACCATTTCCCTATTTCAAGTTACAATTAGCTTACATTATCCTTTTATACATTTTACCTTGCAAAATCTCATTCCCGATTGAAAATATATCTACTCCATCTTCAATGTTGTCTATAAATTCATTTATTTACAAAAATTAAATCTAAAATTCTCTTAAAAAGTTATTAGACAATACGATTGTAATCATGATTTACGTTATTAATTCGAGCGTGCAGATTATGCACAGTAGTCATAATAAAAAAAATACTTTTGAAAATATATACTAATATATGTTATTATCCATCGAATGCATGTTTAAAAATTATAAAAGAAAGGCAAACTTACATTGGGTGATCCTTAGGCAAGGATATCGATAATCTATAAATTCAATTATTGTTTATATTATTCTTCCTTATAACATTTTACCGCCGCATTGAGCTCAATCCGTAGGTTTTTGGTAGTTCTATCTGTAATTATGATAGAAGATAGATTGATTAAATATCAATTAAAATAAATTTATAGTCATTGAATGATAATTCCGTGCATAAGCATAAACTTTAAATCCAATGTCAGGATGCTATAGAAAAATTTACAATATAAATCCAAACATGCTAGATATTATGTACTAGAAATATGTACTATACAAAAAAAAAAGCTTATATGAATGTACTTTTTTTATGTCATGGTATCTATTAGTTAAAACTGATTAGTTAAGACTGAGCAGAACTCATTAACACTGTTAGAAGTTAATTATAATTAATAAAAGAAATTCGTGCAGAAGTTTAACATTACAATGTTATTAGCAACTTGTTGCTCTCTGTTGTAGGTCACCATTTACGTGAAGGTCGTTTAATATCATCGATCTTGGTGACAGTAACATGGAAGTCTTCGCTCTTCAAATCCAAACAAATCGTGTCGGTGACGTGGCGGCGCTAATTTGTCATACTTCCAGACTAAGAGTTTTGATGACGTCACGGCTTATTGTGATGTTTTTATATTGACCATTGAAAACTGGCACAGTAGGGGCACAGTGTTACAAAACAACAATTTTATCAGAACGGTTGTGGTTGCATTAAATTTGTATGCAATGTATGTATGTATGACGAATCAGACCATTTATCACTGATGCCTTAGGAAGTTATTGTCATGTTTATATTTGATGATTTTTTTATTTCTTTTTATTTCTTTATTTTATTTCATTAGCTTAATTACGCTTGGTTTAAGTTTACTAGCTTCGTTTTGCTGCTGCCTGGATGAAAAGTTCGGCAGTATTATTTATTGATACGCGAACTTATTTTTGGATGAATTTATCGACCGTCCCAATTCCACATGTTGGGGTTTTTGCATTAAAGGATTTGTTTCTTTAATTTTTTTATCGTATTTCGCGTATAATACTGCGAATGTTACTTTCTTTAACACAATTTATTTAGAGATTTTATTTAAAAGTTTTATAATTTTTTTAACACTTGTAGATCAATTTTGATTTAATTGTTCCAAATTGTCCACGATCTTCGACCTTTTTTTCTGATCTCCAACGCAAGAAGGAAGAAAAAAAACGGAAACAGATCATTTGACAGCTACCGATCTCAAGTTGTTCTCAATCTCATCTCATGAAAACCATATGATCTGAGTCTCCAAACAGTTATGAGACTTAGTACTAATGTCAACCTTAGGAGATGATGTGGCTGTATTTTGTAATTTTTTTTTTTTGTACTTAAATCAAACTATTTAGTGAAATTACCAAGTTCGTAATACGACTTTACGAAAACTAGCTGACCACTTTGATTAAAATAACAGAAATGTTTCGCATGCTATAAAAAGGGTTATAATAGCAACTGATGCACTGTCTAGCTAGAGAAATGAATGACGTAAAAATGTCAACGAGTTAGCATTGTGGAATTTCACGATATTTATAAAAAAAGTGCTACAAACCTTCTTTGCAAACTGAACTTGTGAAAGTTGGAAATAAGGAAAACAGTTTTTTTTTTTTTTTTTTTTTTTTTTTTTTTTTTTTTACGTGGGGATCGACCACACCCTGAGATTAAGCCGGGCATAAATTCAGAGATGTGTATGTTAGCGAGCTAGAATGCCTTAATATCTTTGGCGTGATACAAACCAATATATTCTCCGTTTACAGTCTCTAGTTGGTAAAGTGAAGTGCCAACCTTTTTGCGTACTCTGCATTTTAAATATGGTGGCAGAAGTTTCGCATTTATGCCCTTTTTAAATTCGCTTTGAGTACGATTCCTCCGGAATACTTCTTGTCCTTCTCTGAAACTTACGTCCCTGCAGCGTGTGTTATACGATTTAGTAGATTTTTCGTGCGCTAGTGTCAAGTTTTGTCGTATGTGGTCGTGAATTATATTCATCCTCGCATCATGTGGAACGCAATTAGCTTGACTTTCCTGGATTAAATTTAACCTTTGCAAAATTGTATATGCCGAACCATGTTGGATCATATTGTAACCAAACAGTGAAAAGTACGGTGAACATTTAAGAGATGCGTGGTAGTCACTTCTCAAGATGCTCGCTATTTTTGATACATACTTGTCCCACCGATCCTGTTTCTCCCTAATCAAAACTCTCAATTTCACCAAAAACTCTCTATTCGTACGTTCCGAACAATTAGCTTGGGGGGAATATAAGGCAGTTTTTATATGTGTTATTCCATAAGCCTTTAAGAAATCTGACATTTGGGAAGACACAAATTGTTTCCCATTATCGGAATGGATATATTGAGGAATACCAAATTGGTGAAAAATGTTTTCCTCCATATATGCAAGTATTGCCGCAGTTGTGGCCTTTCTTAATGGTTTGAGGAAAATGTATTTTGAAAAGTGATCCATAGCTACAAAGACCATATTATTTCCCAATTTAGTTCTGGGATAAGGGCCCAAAAGGTCCACATAGAGTCGTTGAAAGGGACGTTCAGTCTTCATCTGCTGGCCCATAGGAGGCCGCAGTACTTTATTAGTTGGTTTTACACATTTGCAGGTCTGACAATTTAACACAAAAGATTTTACATCCTTAGCCATTTTGGGCCAGAAATACTTCTCCCGAATCCTATTCAGAGTCTTTGCGAAACCACCATGACATGAAGTGATGTTGTGGTTGTTTTCTATGACCACTTCCCTTAATCCGATAGGTAACCACAAACGCCATAATGAATCTTCTTCCTCAAATTCGCCTTTGCGAAAGTTAACTCGCTGATATACAAACCCATCAGATATACAAGTATCCGGAAAGTTTTCCTCATACTGCACGATTTTATCCTTTAGGTCATTGTAATCAACGGACGAAAAGTGCTCCGATTCTAAATCTATATCCGATGAAATTGATGGCACAGTGATTTCCTCGACGTCTATTCCCCTAGATAGCGCATCGGGTACTATATTGGCAGACCCCTTTCTATATTCAATATCAAAATCATATGATTGCAATTTAAGGCTCCACCTTCCAAGTCTGCCCGACAAATCTTTTTGTGACATAAGCCAGCGTAGGCTGCTGTGGTCCGTAGTAATCTTAAATTTTAATCCCTCAACATAAGGACGGAACCGTTTCAAGCAGACAATGGCAGCGAGACACTCGAGCTCTGTAACCGTGTAGTTTCTCTGGGCTTTGTTAAGTTTTTGGGAAACGTATGCTATAGGATGCTCGTGTCCGTTATTGTCTGTTTGTACAAGAACACCTCCAACTCCAACTCTGGAGGCGTCACATTGAATGATGAACGGTTTGTCAAAATCTGGTTGTACCAAAACTGGGGCCGTTGTCAAAGCTTCTTTCAATTTTCCAAATGAAACCACCGCCTCCGGCGTTATTTCAAATTTGTCACTCTTTCTGAGACAATCTGTCAGTGGTGCTGCCACTTCAGCATAATTAGAAACGAACTGTCGATACCATCCTGTCATTCCGACGAAACGGCGAATTTGACGTGGAGTTGATGGCAGAGGAAAGTTTACAACAGCTTCTACTTTCGACTGGTCCGTCCGCAAAGTACCCTGTCCAACAATATATCCTAAATATTTAATCTCCTTCTGACAGAATCGGCTTTTCTCAACATTTATTGTCAGTTTTGCGTCATTTAAACATCTTGCCACTTCCCTCAACACATTAATATGACCTTCAAAGTCAGGAGTACAGATCAATAAGTCATCTAAGTAGATGAACACGTTCTCACGGAGTCGGCTTGGGATAACCTTATCCATTAAACGGCTCATCCTTTGTGCAGCGTTGCAGAGCCCAAAAGGCATAACTGTATATTGATACAGTGGCCGACCAGGTACTGCAAATGCCGTTTTTTCTCTCGAACTCTCATCTAAAGGTATTTGCCAAAAGGCGTCTTTTAGGTCAATACCTGAGATGAAATGAGTGTCCTGAAGACGACTTAAAAGCCCATTAATGTGTGGTAAAGGGTAAGCGTCTTTTTTCGTGATTTCATTAAGTTTCCGCGAGTCAAGACAAAGCCGATTCTTACCAGGTTTCCTAACCAAAACAATAGGGCTACAGTATGGGCTATTGCTTTCCTCTATTACGCCAAGAGACAACATGCGATCAAGTTCAGCGTATGCCTCCTGCTGTCGTGGAGGGGACAGGGGATAGTGTCTGATTTTAAATGGCAATGAGTCCCCTGTTTCGATTTTATGGGTCTCGATATTGGTTCTTCCTAGGCCCAGTTTCGCATATGAGGGAAACTCCTCAATAACCGTAAATAATTGAATTTTTTCAAGTTCAGATAATGTTGGTATCATACTCTGCGGTTCCAGAGCTGAATCTTTTATGTTAACGTCAATTTCAGAGACAAAAATTTGCGGGGCTATGTCAAAGGATTTCCAAAAATTCACTCCAAGGTAAACTTTCTGGCGTAATGTTGGCGATATGTAAAACACAATGTCTTTCTTTATTCCCTTATAGGTCACCGGAATTTCCACAAAACCCACGATGTTCTGTCTGTTCCCATCGGCAGTTCTCAAAGATGTGTTAAGCTGCGAAATTTTGGGATTAAGTTTTGAAAGAATTTTCTCGCATCCACTTCCTAAAACGCTTATAGAAGCCCCAGAATCAAGAAGTCCAAACACTTCAAGTGGTCCAAGAAAAATTTTCGCATACGGTCTTTCATCACTACTATCATCAATAATAGTCGATTCTATTATTTTACTGAAATTCCTTCTTTTTCTAAATCTTTCCCTACACTTTTCAATGCGTCCCGAAGTCTTGTTGCCTAATATTCGTTCTCTGGTTTCATAATATTTAATTCTCCTTTCATGCAAAGATAATCTATTTACATTTTTCTCACTGTCACCCTCGCCATTAACCTTAATTTGGGGTTTTGTATTTCCCAGAATTCTCCTATGATTTAGTAAAAGCTTAACATTTTCGTTTTTCAAATCCAAGTTACTGTTCATTTTGTACTTAAAGTGTAATCCATCGGAATATGAGGGTTTTTGTTGTATGAACGAGTCACCCTCTAATTCTCGTTCGTTGCTTTGTTTCCCGGATGTTTTTTACATTCGGGTGTTGTAACATTCTTCTCGCCACAACGGTAACAAAACAATGTACGTACCCTAGACGGGCACTCAAAGTATGAGTGACCCACCTCATCACAATTCCAACATATAAATTTTGATTTATCGATGGCATTATTCGTTCGGTAATTACGATAACCGATAGCAGATATATCGGTCACCGACTCATTTAATATATCATCTTCTTTAGATGGAACAATCTCGGCTACTAATCGTCTTTGTTGTTTTAAATGACTTTGTCGGCCTAAGTACTTTTCAGCCTTTCGAGCTGCATCTCTAAGATGATCCAAACTGAAAAGATCATATGAAAAGAGCAAAGACCCTAGTGATTCTTTGGCATTGTTCTTAATCAACTCTATAACCTTCTGATCAGTCATTGGTTGACTGAGCCTGGAGTTCATGTTGACTATATCAGTAAAGTAGTCGTCAAAACATTCCTTTGACATTTGACGCCTTTCGACCATTTGCACTATCTTATCGCAATCGTTTTCAACTGTTGCAAACTTCTGTACAAGTGCTGTTGTAAGCTGGTCGTATGTGGTATTGGGACACTGCTTCAGATAGAACCAGAACCAATTTTCAGCTTTACCCTTTAAAAATAAGTGGAAATTTGCCACTACTTGTTCCAGAGTATATTCGTATCTTTGGCGAAGTGTGTCTACTTTAAAAAGAAAATCTTGAACATCCTGTGTACCATCGTAAATTATGTTCCATTTGTCAATTCGCACTGGGTTGATACTACTGGAACTTCTAAAAGAATTGGCCTGATGGGTCTGAATTGAATTCGGATTAGTGTTCGAAGAATTAGTTTCAATCTGTGGAATATTGCCACGGTTAATGGGCGACGCATTCGAAATGCTGGATATATTCTGATTGTGCGAATCACTTTGATTTCTATTCAAGGTCCCAACTATAGTTCTCTGTAAGTTTTGAATTTCTCCAACAAATGCATTATGGTTCAATGTCAGAATTCGTTCCAGCATTGCTTCTAAGCCTGATGTGTTGCCTGTTGCAGAACTTGTAGCGGCAGGGGCATTGACTTGTGGATTTGCAGATGCGTTATTGTTCATAATGGTATTACTTGATGTCGAATTTTCGCTAACTATTATATTTTCCCTATTCTTGGATCGGGTTGAAATTGGGCTTCTGTCGAGCCTGGGTCTAATAACGAAAGGGTTTTGAAAGTCTTCGTCTACCGTATAATCGATTTGCGTATCGCTTAATGAATCATCGGGGTTATTTAAAATTTTCGTTTTTCGTTTCCTAAATGGCATAACCTTTGAATAAAGTTTTCTTAAATAGTTTGTTCATAAATTATTACTGGGAATGAGATATTGCGTTTTCAAGACAAAAGGATTTCAAAGACAAATTAACTTTTGAAAGCAAATAAAATTATATCCCCCTCTTAACAGATAAAAGTCGTGTGCAAAAAAAGGAATCTTTTTATGTCGCGAATGAAGCCTCAAGTATGATATTAAGTCAGTCATGACTTACACAAAAAGAATCATTAAAAGGTACTATTGAAACTACTTTATAGAGCGATATTGAAGTCATTCCGTAATCACTAGATGTACCAGTTCTTACCCTAGTTGTATTGCATCGGCTAACTACTTTATGACTTCTAAAGACGCTTTTGTCACTAGCAACTAAAAGTTTGAAACTAATTAGGCGTTACAAAAAAACGTTGAATACTTAGATGGATTGTAAATTGCTTTACTATCAAACTCGAAACGAGTAAGAAGTGACTAATCTACACAAATTAAAGAAAATTACGATATCGAACTAAAGTTCCTCGTTGGGCGCCATTGCTTTTGTAGCAGCTAGTTTTGAAATTAAATTAAATTTAATTTGTCTATGTTCTGGTATGGTCGAGCTTGGAATGCTGGAAATGGACTTAGCTCGTCGGATCGGGGAGGGTTCTTGACCTTACGAAAACATTTGCTACTAGCAAGAGAAAAAAAATCATTCCAAGACTTGGTAACGAAACATGTAAATACTCCAGAGAATGGTTAAAATCATCTAATTGATATAATCCTATTGCTTCCAATTCTGCAGTTGCTGTTCATTGCATAGACACTCAAATTTACCCACCCTTCTTCTCTAAATGGTTTTGTGCCCTGAATTGTATAGACCATTTCCCTATTTCAAGTTACAATTAGCTTACATTATCCTTTTATACATTTTACCTTGCAAAATCTCATTCCCGATTGAAAATATATCTACTCCATCTTCAATGTTGTCTATAAATTCATTTATTTACAAAAATTAAATCTAAAATTCTCTTAAAAAGTTATTAGACAATACGATTGTAATCATGATTTACGTTATTAATTCGAGCGTGCAGATTATGCACAGTAGTCATAATAAAAAAAATACTTTTGAAAATATATACTAATATATGTTATTATCCATCGAATGCATGTTTAAAAATTATAAAAGAAAGGCAAACTTACATTGGGTGATCCTTAGGCAAGGATATCGATAATCTATAAATTCAATTATTGTTTATATTATTCTTCCTTATAACATTTTACCGCCGCATTGAGCTCAATCCGTAGGTTTTTGGTAGTTCTATCTGTAATTATGATAGAAGATAGATTGATTAAATATCAATTAAAATAAATTTATAGTCATTGAATGATAATTCCGTGCATAAGCATAAACTTTAAATCCAATGTCAGGATGCTATAGAAAAATTTACAATATAAATCCAAACATGCTAGATATTATGTACTAGAAATATGTACTATACAAAAAAAAAAGCTTATATGAATGTACTTTTTTTATGTCATGGTATCTATTAGTTAAAACTGATTAGTTAAGACTGAGCAGAACTCATTAACACTGTTAGAAGTTAATTATAATTAATAAAAGAAATTCGTGCAGAAGTTTAACATTACAATGTTATTAGCAACTTGTTGCTCTCTGTTGTAGGTCACCATTTACGTGAAGGTCGTTTAATATCATCGATCTTGGTGACAGTAACATGGAAGTCTTCGCTCTTCAAATCCAAACAAATCGTGTCGGTGACGTGGCGGCGCTAATTTGTCATACTTCCAGACTAAGAGTTTTGATGACGTCACGGCTTATTGTGATGTTTTTATATTGACCATTGAAAACTGGCACAGTAGGGGCACAGTGTTACAAAACAACAATTTTATCAGAACGGTTGTGGTTGCATTAAATTTGTATGCAATGTATGTATGTATGACGAATCAGACCATTTATCACTGATGCCTTAGGAAGTTATTGTCATGTTTATATTTGATGATTTTTTTATTTCTTTTTATTTCTTTATTTTATTTCATTAGCTTAATTACGCTTGGTTTAAGTTTACTAGCTTCGTTTTGCTGCTGCCTGGATGAAAAGTTCGGCAGTATTATTTATTGATACGCGAACTTATTTTTGGATGAATTTATCGACCGTCCCAATTCCACATGTTGGGGTTTTTGCATTAAAGGATTTGTTTCTTTAATTTTTTTATCGTATTTCGCGTATAATACTGCGAATGTTACTTTCTTTAACACAATTTATTTAGAGATTTTATTTAAAAGTTTTATAATTTTTTTAACACTTGTAGATCAATTTTGATTTAATTGTTCCAAATTGTCCACGATCTTCGACCTTTTTTTCTGATCTCCAACGCAAGAAGGAAGAAAAAAAACGGAAACAGATCATTTGACAGCTACCGATCTCAAGTTGTTCTCAATCTCATCTCATGAAAACCATATGATCTGAGTCTCCAAACAGTTATGAGACTTAGTACTAATGTCAACCTTAGGAGATGATGTGGCTGTATTTTGTAATTTTTTTTTTTTGTACTTAAATCAAACTATTTAGTGAAATTACCAAGTTCGTAATACGACTTTACGAAAACTAGCTGACCACTTTGATTAAAATAACAGAAATGTTTCGCATGCTATAAAAAGGGTTATAATAGCAACTGATGCACTGTCTAGCTAGAGAAATGAATGACGTAAAAATGTCAACGAGTTAGCATTGTGGAATTTCACGATATTTATAAAAAAAGTGCTACAAAAGAGCAGCAAGCAAAAATAAAACAAACAAGTCTTCTGTTAGAGCAGTGGCAGAGCGAACAAGCAACGAGAGAATAATAGAGCGTAATGTAGCTGAGAGAATCACAAAATGAGAGCATGTGCGCATACATTGTCGGTGGTTCGGTGTTCGCTTACCATAGGGTCAGTCATGTACGGAGCCATGTACGGAGTAGTTAGGTATGTAGCTCAAGCATGGCCAATCGACACCTCCACAACTGCAGGGAAATTACAATACTTTGTATCATAGATAAAGGAAATAAGTAGATATCCCACAGGCGTTTTCAAGTACTGCCACTAGATGCTGTGTTGTCGTTTTGTATCGTTCATTGACATATCCCATAACATTCACTGACGTTTATTCAACAGTGTGGGACATTTTTTCAATACAAAAATAGAATCATTTTCCAGGTTGTGCTTTTCAAACAACTAATTTAATTTTTTTCATGTCATTGTGTTCCCCACTTTCTAATTCAAATGCATTTTGGTTATGAGCTTTTTTGGTGTACTGTTATTGTTGGTATTCGTTTGTGTTGACTTGTACAGCATCGGCCCACTAAACAAAACACAACGCCTGTTGAAGTTGCCTACACCACCTACCGCTATCACCTGTTCTAAATACATCTCGAAAGGTTTATTTTGTTTGGGATCAAACGTTGTAATTATTGCATTCAGCTCCATCTAGAAAATATCCCATTGAACAAGAAATTTCCCAAGGCATGTGCGATATCTAGTTAATTCCTTTATCTATGCTTTGTATCATAGATAAAGGAAATAATAGATATAGCGCCACCATTGTCAAGTTTGTTCACTAGGTGCTGTCCTGTACTACTGTCCCTTTCACTGAAGTTTCCCATAATTTTCATTGACGTTTATTCAAAATTGTGGGAAATTGTTGTGAAAGTAATTTAAATGGAAAATGTGACAAAAAGTATGTGATTTTACATAATAGCATTTGTTTCTTATATAAAAACCTATATCAAAGCCATGAGGCCGGTGTTGGGAGAAAACCCGTAAGACCGCCCAAAGAAGAAGATGCCGGAACGCATTTTTAATCTAACAACTACCCCGTCCAAAAACTGTAGCAACTTCTGTGGTCGCAGATGCCAAAACCGTTAGAGTGTCTGAGGACTATAAGCAAGGAATAGTAGCTGAACCGGAGGAAGACCCAATTTAGTAGGACAAAGACGGTGGTGACATAGATTTGCAATTCGATGGCCATCAGATATTCTACTTTAAGTAACGTGTTGTATTCTTCATATTTTTGTTGAAAATTATTTTTTCTTTTGATATGAAATTTTAGATTTTTATTGTCATATTTTTTGGCTTTTTTTGAACAAAAAAAATCCCTTTTATTGCTTTCAACGACATCTAGAAAATTACCCATTACACTAAAATGTTCCAAACACTTGTGCTTCATCTATTTGTTTACTTTATTTATGCTTTGTACATTGGTTACAGGCTCCATCTAGAAAACTTCCCATTAATCAAGAAATTTCCCAACATATGTTAGTCTAGACACAAACCAAAGCAAAAGTACCTAATATAGTTGATAATAGTGGATTGTAGCATAATAGTGTTAAAAAAAAGTTGTTTAATTTTTTTTTTCATTTAGCCCCCATTCTGCAACGGGCGACAAGGAACTTAGTTCCAAAACGCTGTTTAGGGAGTATCATATTGCTGATACGCTGCAAAGTTTTACCTGTTTCCAGTACACCATTTATTTAGGGTAGGCTGGCAGTAATTGTACAAATATTTGGGTGTCCATGGATCTGTGAAGCTCGGCGTTATTCACAAAATATTCAAGATAGCAGTATTTCAGCTTGTCAGTGAAAGCTCGAGTTTTGTTACACTAAATGAACTCACCGCAAACATGCAAAAATCGTTTGAATTGTTTACACATTCGAAATTGCGGATGCGCTTGCTCATACTTCAACAGTTGAAGAAAAACCCGTTTCGAGCACCTTTTACATTTTTCCAGAACAACCATACCACGTTGCTTTTGGCAATTTCCGAAAATCCGATTAACGCCATCGATGAAAAGCACACAGTTTCTGAACGAATCCGATTGTGCGTTATCGAATTTTTTTCTTTTTATTCTAGTAGAGTACTGGTTTCCAATAATCTACGGTAAACCCATAGAGTAATAGTTAAGGGTTTCCATTACTCTCTTCGATGCCTCTTCATGACGACGAGGTAGTAGGCCATTTCATAGAGTTTTATTTGCTGCTGGATTTTACCAATTTTACACTTCCGTTGGACATAAAACGGACAGAAATCAAAGGGAATTCGTATTTTCGTCGTTCAATGCAAACAACTTAAAACATAATTTAGCTGTCATTAGTATCAATAAACAATATTTAAAATTAGTTCCTGTCTTCTTTGCTCTCTCATTCTCCATCATCGGCCTAGTACCTTTTCTATCAGCTGTGCCATGGAATCCCCCTGGTTAACCTTAGGTTAGCAAAGAAACTAACTAAAATCCTTACAATCAAAAGGTTTAAAATTTTTAGTTTTTTTTTTTTAAATCCCGTGAAATTTAATGTTCGGATAATCGAACATTCGAACGATATGGGTTTAAAAATGTGTAACTCTACCATTTCTAACCCAATTTTTATAAGCGATGGATAGTTTTTCTCGAGAAAGTCCAAAACTTATGCTCAATTTATGAAACTGGAGTCCTTATATATTTCTGATCAATTTAAAACCGTGTTTTTTGCACAAAAACATGGATTTTTTAAACTTGAAATGTCTCTACCATCAAAACTATCCAACTGATTTTAGAACCTTGTGTAGATTTTTGGGGAGCTCATTAGATTTAATTTGAGACCACTCTTGTTCAAATTAGTAACCACGATTACGATTTATGCTCCAATAAGCTGAGGCATCTCATAAAAAATTCGAACACAAATTCCAAAATTCATAGCTTGAAAACTAATCAGAGGAAAACTTTTTAAAATGCATTTTCATCTTTAGGAGGCCAAAATCTGTAGGAAAAAATTATTATAAAATTAAAAAAAAAATTCAATGAGTGTTCGAACTCACAGGCGATGTGTTAACACCTTTCTGTTACACGATACCTGTTCGATTTCTATGAACACATTAGTAGATGCTACATTGGAAAATAAAAAACAGCGTTCAATCATATGAAGGATGACGTTACATTTAAATAATATTAATGCTTAAAATTATTTAAAGGCCAGTGCAAGCACGTGTGCCATTATATTCTTGCTTAAAACTTTTTGTTGTATTCCCACAAAAAAACAAAGAGAATGCAAAGCAACAGACACATGAACATACATACATTGTTATGTTCGTACATACGCTACACAACTTCACACAATTTTCGTTGCTATCTCATTTTTATATACGTATAACTACGTCATTATTCTCTTTGCTCTGAGAGTCCTCCGCACCCACACGAGACAACTATTCGCTGCCACTACATCAGTGTGTGTTTTTTCGCAGTCTGACAATCTGTGTTTTTTCGTAGTCGGACAAATCTGTGTTCTATTTAGTTGTGGGTCACCCTTATCATTTAGGGGTATGAAAACTAGATGTTGGCCGATTCTGAGACCTACCCGATATGCACACAAAATTTCACACAAATCGGTCCAGGCGTTTCGGAGGAGATTAATGCCAAACAATCTGTGATCGCAGTCGGACAAACTGTGTTTGGATGTGTTCACTTTGTGAGTTTAGTCCGTACCCGCGCCTGTAGATGTTAACAAAAATTAATTTATAACTCTGCAAAAATTATTTATAACTCTGCAGCAAAATGACTGTAAACTGTTGCTATTGCCGTTTCACCGCCTTTCCCGACACGAAATAAGAAGCAAATGCTGCTGTGTTCTTGTTCCTGCTTGACGAGCAAGTTAAAATGTAATTGACCAAGGTAGTGGTCCACTTTATTTCGAAAAGTACTTGCCGTAAAAAATATAAAACTTAACTTTCCTATATCTCGATAACTATGAGAGTTATTGGTTTAGTTTGAACAGTTTCTTTTGAGGTGTTCTACAAGAAAAAAGTTCGTCAGATCGTAGCGCCCCGGACGTCATAATCTTGCCTCCACTAGGATACTACCACACTATATTCTGGCTGCCTGAGACATTTTTTTCTCTGCTGCGTAGCATATACATATACCATAGAGTATTGATATATGATGATATATACAATTTATGTATGTGGTAAATAACATTGATTACAGATTTTATTAACAATAACTCCTTTTTCTTCTTCTCTTTATTTCAGGCATTAAATCCAGCCTCGTGCGTCTTTTAAAGGCCCGCGAAGATGGCAATGAATTGCAATCTCAACGTTTGGCCATCGAACGGGAACGTTTGCAATATGAACGTACTGTGTCCGAGAAGTATTTGGCCATATTTGAACAAAATCAAAAATTTCAACAACAACTGTTGCAGCAACAACAGCAGATACTCCAAATACAACAACAACAGCAATTGCTGCAAGCACAACAGCGACCAACAACGACTCAGCAACTTTTTGCCACAGCAACTAATGCCTCATCAACGGCAATGCAAAATTCCGGCCAACTAATGATGCCACCTAAACTTTTGATCACTACAATGGTGCCGACATCGGCTGCCAATGCATCGGGGGCGTTAAATACAACTCTGACACCGACGGTACTCACAACGGCGAATTTTAAAAATCTGAAAAATAACTTGAGTACGACCGGCGGCGATAAACCGCTGTTGATACCCAAAGAAGAACCAGACAATTGAGGCGTTTCAACGTTGCTGAATATATTTTTTTACAACATTTTAAACACACACAAGTTTGTCTAGGACAAATGAATTCCATGTGATTTAAATAGTTATTTCATTCGTATGTTTTTATTTCCAAGTCAATTTATAATATTTTTTTATTATTTAACCTTATGGTACTTCTAGTCATTCCCAATATAAATTATGAAAAATATATGATTGTATTTGTTTTCTTTTGAACCATTGTTTGATGTGTGTAAGACTGCCCTGTAAAAACCGGCCCTAAATACTGGACATACTTTTTTAATGGTAGAAAAATTGGCAACTCGGCGAAGTAAAATGATAAATTTTATGTTAGGTTATGTGTTGGCGGTTGTGTGCAACCGAAGGACATTTATTCACGGAACTTTTCCCGCAAAGGTTCCGGACCTTTGTGTTTTTTGATTTAATAGTTCCTAAGTTCGTCATTGTTATTAGCAGTTTTAGCTGTTTCACCGTATTAAATGTTCATATTTTTTTTTTGGCTTTAGAACTCACGTTTTTTATACAATTCCGTCATTTATGCTCAGTTTCACAGATGGCCATTCTCCATTTAATTGAACATTTAATGTGAAAATTTTCTGTGAGCTTTTCAATTAAACTTTTATGCTCTTTATGCAGTTTATAAGGGCTCACTTTAATAGTTTTCACTTAAATTAACTTTAAATGTCCGATATATGTATTTCATTGTCCGCTATCTTCAATTAATTTATGTATGTCAAGTTTCACAGTTGAAAATTCTCCATTTACATGGAATTTAAATGCCCTATGTTTGTCATTTAATATAAACATTTTCTGAGCTTTTAAATGACGAGTGTGAAACAAGCCCTTGTAGGGCGTTTACATGTACTAGATCTGCAGATCGACTCGATAATCGACAAATCACTGTATTATCATGTGATTTCCCATACATTTTTGTTCCCAAGGACCTCGATAATGTTATTATCATGTCCCAAAACATTTCAACTGCAGAGTTGTATACGCAACTTCATGAAACGGAAATGGGAATGTAAAGGAAACGTACTTCACTGGACATGTACATTAATGAGAATACACACAAAATGATTGATATAAGAGGTAGTGTTATATGATGAGCTGATTTTAATTTCATTCTTAATTTTCTAAATACTAACAAAATTTCACGAGATTCTAAATAAATTCTACATAAAAATATCTTTAATTAAATAAAAAGTTTATCTACACATCTAGAAACAGAAACAATTACTGACTGACAGAATTGTATGATACGTATACATACATATCCTTCGACCATTACCTGGTATAATTCAATAATAAAAAGTAAATGGTTTCCCATTACATCCCATGAAGGGACCGGGGAGAACTTCTCACAATCACTGAGCTGTGCGCTTTCCCGTTTTCACTCACTGATTGGGACCTACAGTTTTATACCGATTCCGAACGGTATTTTGAGAAGCTTTTTCATGGCTATATACTCGATAGTGTCGCCGTCACTAAGCGAGGTGACCGTCGTCGAAAGAAATTTTAGAGTGGTTGGAGCAGGGATCGACCGAGGATCTCCTGTATAAGAGGCGCGCACACTACCCATTGCACCACCGACGGTCACAATAATGGCATCATGAAATACAAAAATGTCAAAACTAAATCGAGTAAAAATGTATGTAAAAACTGTTTGGCCGTAGAATGCATGTAAATACGCTATTACTCGATAGTCGACAAATCACACTATTGTCATATGATTTCTCATTAATTTTTTGTATCCAAGATCGAGTACATTTACCTCGATAATGTTATTATCATGTCACAAATCACTTCAACAGTAGAGTTCATGGTACAATAATATGTACATGGTAAGGTCGTTAGTGCGGTTTAAAAATGTATTATCTTCAACTATATCAGTAACATCTGGTGTTCCTCAAGGCAGTCATTTAGGTCCTCTACTTTTCGTTCTTTATTTAAATGATCTACCGTCTATAGTTAAATCCTCTAACATTTTGATGTTTGCAGATGATATTAAGTTATATATGCCTATTTGCAATACTGAGGATTCCATCCATCTTCAAAATGACTTGGATAGTCTCACTAATTGGTGTTTGGTAAATGGTATGTTGCTAAATCAGGGAAAATGTAAAAAGCTTTCGTTTTGCCGTAGTACACCGTTGAATTTTGATTACCTTATTGGTTCTTACATATTGGAAAATGTGTCTTCCTTTTAGGAATTTTCTAAATACTAACAAAATTTCACGAGATTCTAAATAAATGCTACATAAAAATATCTTTAATTAAATAAAAAGTTTATCTACACATCTAGAAACAGAAACAATTACTGACTGACAGAATTGTATGATACGTATACATACATATCCTTCGACCATTACCTGGTATAATTCAATAATAAAAAATAAATGGTTTCCCATTACATCCCATGAAGGGACCGGGGAGAACTTCTCACAATCACTGAGCTGTGCGCTTTCCAGTTTTCACTCACTGATTGGGACCTACAGTTTTATACCGATTCCGAACGGTATTTTGAGAAGCTTTTTCATGGCTATATACTCGATAGTGTCGCCGTCACTAAGCGAGGTGACCGTCGTCGAAAGAAATTTTAGAGTGGTTGGATCAGGGATCGACCGAGGATCTCCTGTACAAGAGGCGCGCACACTACCCATTGCACCACCGACGGTCACAATAATGGCATCATGAAATACAAAAATGTCAAAACTAAATCGAGTAAAATGTATGTAAACACTTTTTGGCCGTAGAATGCATGTAAATACGCTATTACTCGATAGTCGACAAATCACACTATTGTCATATGATTTCTCATTAATTTTTTGTATCCAAGATCGAGTACATTTACCTCGATAATGTTATTATCATGTCACAAATCACTTCAACAGTAGAGTTCATGGTACAATAATATGTACATGGTAAGGTCGTTAGTGCGGTTTAAAAATGTATTATCTTCAACTATATCAGTAACATCTGGTGTTCCTCAAGGCAGTCATTTAGGTCCTCTACTTTTCGTTCTTTATTTAAATGATCTACCGTCTATAGTTAAATCCTCTAACATTTTGATGTTTGCAGATGATATTAAGTTATATATGCCTATTTGCAATACTGAGGATTCCATCCATCTTCAAAATGACTTGGATAGTCTCACTAATTGGTGTTTGGTAAATGGTATGTTGCTAAATCAGGGAAAATGTAAAAAGCTTTCGTTTTGCCGTAGTACACCGTTGAATTTTGATTATCTTATTGGTTCTTACATATTGGAAAATGTGTCTTCCTTTTAGGAATTTTCTAAATACTAACAAAATTTCACGAGATTCTAAATAAATGCTACATAAAAATATCTTTAATTAAATAAAAAGTTTATCTACACATCTAGAAACAGAAACAATTACTGACTGACAGAATTGTATGATACGTATACATACATATCCTTCGACCATTACCTGGTATAATTCAATAATAAAAAATAAATGGTTTCCCATTACATCCCATGAAGGGACCGGGGAGAACTTCTCACAATCACTGAGCTGTGCGCTTTCCAGTTTTCACTCACTGATTGGGACCTACAGTTTTATACCGATTCCGAACGGTATTTTGAGAAGCTTTTTCATGGCTATATACTCGATAGTGTCGCCGTCACTAAGCGAGGTGACCGTCGTCGAAAGAAATTTTAGAGTGGTTGGATCAGGGATCGACCGAGGATCTCCTGTACAAGAGGCGCGCACACTACCCATTGCACCACCGACGGTCACAATAATGGCATCATGAAATACAAAAATGTCAAAACTAAATCGAGTAAAATGTATGTAAACACTTTTTGGCCGTAGAATGCATGTAAATACGCTATTACTCGATAGTCGACAAATCACACTATTGTCATATGATTTCTCATTAATTTTTTGTATCCAAGATCGAGTACATTTACCTCGATAATGTTATTATCATGTCACAAATCACTTCAACAGTAGAGTTCATGGTACAATAATATGTACATGGTAAGGTCGTTAGTGCGGTTTAAAAATGTATTATCTTCAACTATATCAGTAACATCTGGTGTTCCTCAAGGCAGTCATTTAGGTCCTCTACTTTTCGTTCTTTATTTAAATGATCTACCGTCTATAGTTAAATCCTCTAACATTTTGATGTTTGCAGATGATATTAAGTTATATATGCCTATTTGCAATACTGAGGATTCCATCCATCTTCAAAATGACTTGGATAGTCTCACTAATTGGTGTTTGGTAAATGGTATGTTGCTAAATCAGGGAAAATGTAAAAAGCTTTCGTTTTGCCGTAGTACACCGTTGAATTTTGATTATCTTATTGGTTCTTACATATTGGAAAATGTGTCTTCCTTTTAGGAGTACTTCTTGATCAAAAGTTGCGTTTTGATCTTCATATTGATTCCTGTATATGCAAAGCCAGATCACTGTTAGCTTTTATAAAAAGATGGGCGAAAGAATTTGCTGATCCTTACGTCACTAAACGTCTTTTTCTCTCTCTCGTTATACCTGGATTGTAATATGCTTGTATTGTGTGGTGTCCGTATAATGCCTGTTACATAGACCGCATCGAATCGATTCAAAGACAATTTTTACTTTTTGCTTTACTTGGTCTCGCTTTGAACATTGATGATTTGCCACCTTATAAAAATCGACTGATGCTTATTGATCTTCCTACACTTGAAAAACGCAGGTATATGTTAAATGCTATGTTTATTGTAAAACTCATTAGGGGTTGTATAGATTCAAATTTTCTCGTGAGTCAAATAAATTTTAATGTTCCCTGTAGACAAACCCGATATTTCTTTCCTATAAAACTACCGACTGTCCCTACTCTTCCTGTTTACCTCCCGTGATGCTATTTTTATGTTCCTGTTTATCGTTCCACACACATTGTTGCGACGTCCCTGCTCCAGATGTGACTGCCTATGTTATCTCCTATGATTTTATCCTAAAGTTCCTGTGAATCGTTCCACTCAAATTTGTGGAGTCTGTTTACTATTTCTCTTGTTCCTGATCATCCCCCTGTTGTTCTACTCCAGCTGATTTTCCTGTTCCTGTTCCTCATGTTCCAGATGTTCCTGTCCCAGCTCCTGTATTGTTACTGTTTTAATTATAAGTTATTTTTTATTTTTGTATTTTGTATTATTATAACTAACATACGAGTACAAGCTAATTATAATATTTTTTAACTATTTTGTTTCATTTTAATTATTTTATTTTAATTTTTTTATTTTTCTTTTTTTTTAATTTTTAAATTTTACAAATTTTCTTCATATTATTTTAATTGTACTCTACTCTTTTTCTTATGTTAAATGTATTTCAATTTTATTAAGTATCGTATGTTATGTCTACTATGCATATAATATACATTTTATAACGTTGTTGAAAAACAGCTGATTTAATTTCAGTTGTCAAACGCACATATTTTTTGTTTTTGTACTCTTTTGCATTCTTGTTTTGTTGGTATGCCTTCGTGTAAAGTTTGACAACTGAAGCGAATAGAACAAAAAAAAACATGTCTGTTGTTGCTGCCTACAACAGCAATAACGCTCGCTGCTATTACCATGTAGATATTATTGTACCATGGTAGAGTTATACACGCACTTTCAGTATGAGACTGGGTGTACATGAAACGGAAACGTACTTCACTGAACGTGCTCATTAATGACAACACATACAAAATATGCGATATAAGAGGTAGTGTCTTAAGATCAGCTGATTTTACTTTCTTTATTTATTTTCTAAATACTTAAAAAATGTCGAGAAATTCTAAATAAATTCCACAAAAATTTGTCCTTAATTAAATGAAAAGTTATTTTTGCAAAAAAAGAAATATAAAAAATGACTGACTGACAGAATTGTATGATACTGATACATAGAAATTCTCCTGCCATCACCTGGTATAATTCCATAATGCCATCATGAAATGCAAAAATGTCAGAACAATATCAAGTAAAACTTTTTTGCCGTAGAATGACAATCACGACATTATCATGACAAAAGAGTGCATGTAAACGCGCTATTAAGGGTTCTATCTAAAGCGCAGTACGCAGCTGAACTTGAATTTCAGGTTGCTATACACAGTCTATATAAAAACAACAACCTGAATTTCAGTTTCGGAAATTTTCCGGCGACTTTTCGTTTGGTAGTAGCTGAAAAGAAATACAAACGGAATTTTTGAGGTTGTCAGGGTTGGTACAAGAGACCTTGGAGAATGTTTTCCGCTAACCGAAACAAAAATTAAAAATTAATTAAAAATTTCTGACAGTTGCAAAGAAAATCAGTGTAAAAATTAATTAATATTAAAGTAATGAACGATAAAAACTATTTTGCACTATAGTTACATGCTCCAAGCTCACTACTACATACGCATATCTACACATTTATGTTTTCGTTTAAGCGTTGAATTCAGCTATTATGAAATTTTCGTTCCATAAGAAGTGAACTAATACTTTTTAAAACCAGGTTTTCGATTGGTTCGAAATTTTTTTTGTTTATAATAATTATAAAAAAAACTTTGACAGAGATTTTTATGTATGAAAATCGTATTAATTTTAAAATATGTACTAATTTAAATTATGAAATTTGAAAAAAAAAAATTTGAAAAGTTTATTTAATTCTTATTGCAGAAATCATTCTAAAATTTGAAAAAGTTCTTTGAAAATCATATTTGAAATAGAAATTCGAAAATTTCATTAATATTTGAAAATAATTTTGTTTTTAATTTTTTAAAGATATGTAACACAAATTGAACAAAACCAGTTAATCGGTTTCACCGATTTCGATTTCAATCTACTTGTAACTCCGTTCTCAGCACAGGGTTGTTAAAACAATTGTCTGGGACCGGAGCTATGACATTTGTTTATTTTAACAACCAAAAGTAACACCACATGCGTTATAAATAAAATGGAGTCTGGAGAATAATTATTCATGAAATAAAGGGGTTTTCAATAAGAGCGCTACAAAAGTTTTTTAAATAAAACAAAACCGGTTTTAGATACCAATGAAATTCTTTATTCCTGTGAAAGTACTTTTGATGCCATTATGTATGGAACTCGATTTCTTTTGCATGGCCACCACGGGCACGCTTGCAGAAGTCCAGACGCTGAACCTAATTTTCGACGGTCTTCAAGCATAAATCGGCCGATACTGCTGCAATTTCACGTTCGATATTCGTATGAAGTTCATCAATTGTCGCTGGCTTGTTGGCATAGACCATAGACTTGACGTAGCCCCACCGGAAATAATCTAACGGCGTCAAATCGCACGCCGAGGCGGCCAATCGACTGGCCCATTTCGTGAGACAACACGTTGGCGCCGTCCTGTTGGAACCACATGTCCTCCAAGTCCATATTATCCAATTGGGGCCATAAATATTCGGTTATCATTGAACGGTAGCGATTCGCATCCACAGTAATGTGCCGGTCTTGATAATCATGGAAGAAGTACGGCCCAATGACGTCGCCGGCCCATAAACCGCATCAAACCGTAATTTTTTCGGGATGCAATGATGACTCATGGATTACGTGTGGATTGCTGTCTGACCAATAACGCATATTTTGCTTATTGACGAAGCCATTCAGCCAGAAATGAGCCTCATCGCTGAAATGATATTGAAAATCCGAAATCCGAATCATTTTCAAGTTGTTGCTCAGCCCAATTCACGAACATACAACGCATATGGTGGTCAAGCGGCTTCAGTTCTTACGTCAATTTGATCTTGTAAGGATGTAGGCCAAGATCTTTTCGCAAAATTCACCACAACGACGTCACAGAGATGCCACGCTTGAGAACGACGTGTGAGAGACACATTTGGGCTTTCTTGAAATGAAGCCTCAGCGGCAGCAATATTCCCGACACTACGGGCACTTCTTTGTCTTACTGGCACGGAAACATTTTGTACTGTGCCTGTGGATTCAAATTTTTCCACTAGACGCTCAATTGTTGATCTGGTAGGACGATTATGACGACCATAAATTGGACGTAGCGCTCTTAAAGTTGAGGCCACTGACTCCAAATTTCGGTAGTAAATTTTAATAATTTCGACTCGTTGTTGGCTCGTATATCTTTCCATGATGAAATGGCAAACCTTACTGAAGAGAAATGTCAAAAGAGCGGGAAAAAATATGGCGTCGTTTGCTGTCCCTATCGATTTACTTTTGTAGCGTCTCTGTTGAAAAAGCCGTTAGTTGCAAGATAAATCAGACATACAAAAATTTCTTTATGGAGATACATGACAAAATTTATTACGAAAATTTGGCAGGAATTGAATACGGGGCTTAAATAAGGGCGGAAACCGTAAAGCATTTCACAATAGGGTTAATTTGCGTGTACACAAAATTTAAACTTTGATAGACCGAAATGAGTAAGTAAATCAAAAAAGAGACCGCACAAAAATAGTAATATAAAAACAGATTTACAGTGCTATTATCGACCGAGTGGCAAACGTAGTGTCGTGATAGTAAATTCTACATTAGTAATAACAACTTAAATTTGCAATTCTGGGTGTCAAATAAAGCTCTTGTTCAAAAACATATACACCAAGATGTTGCATAATGCCAAATTGTTGATACAAGATGGCCGATTGATGTAGATGGCGTTAGCGTCAGATGATGCATTTTCACTATGTTAACAGCATAGATAAAGGAATTAACTAGATATCGCACATTACTTGGGAAATTTCTTGTTCAATGGGATATTTTCTAGATGGAGCTGGATGCAATAATTACAACGTTTGATCCCAAACAAAATGTACCCTGCAAGATGTATGTAGGACAGGTGATAGCAGTAGGTGTTGTAGGCAACATCAACAGGCATTTTGTTTTGTTTAGTGGGCCGATGCTGTACAAGTCAACACAAACGAATACCAACAATAACAGTACACCAAAAAAGCTCATAACCAAAATGCATTTGAATTAGAATGTGGGGAACACAACGACATGGAAAAAATTAAATTAGTTGTTTGAATAGCACAACCTGAAAAATGATTCTATTCTAAAATGTCCCACACTGTTGAATAAACGTCAGTGAATGTTATGAGAAACGTCAATGAAAGTTACAAAACGACAACACAGCACCTAGTGACAGTACTTGACAACGCCTGTGGGATATCTACTTATTTCCTTTATCTATGGTTAACAGTGACTGACAAACTGAAATATGTGAAAAGCGTTACCGTTACCATTTTCCCATATTCTTTAATAAAAACGTGATTTATTTGTTCTCCTTTTAGCACTTGTTGCTTAATTTAAAGCTTTGCAAAACATATTTTACACGGCATGTATTTTACATAACGCATGTCACTTTTGCAGATGAAAAATGTATGCATGTCGTGTGAACGCTGTCAAGCATGCCCTATGAACAATGAATCATGCAATACATATGACAATTTTTGAAATAGGGCGTGTTCTATTTTTGTATGTAAAACTGTATCGCATCAGCTGTTATAGTTTTTTTTTCTTGAATCCATTCACAAAATTTATAAAATTATGTTTTGTGACATGACAACATCAGCTGTTAATGACAAGCAGAGGTAATGGCATATAGTTTACACGTGAACGTTTAAACACAACGAATTAAGAGCCGTATTTTTTTTTAAATAATTTTGACAGGTATACGAAAAGCACACGGGTCAAAAAAGCGACATGCGATATGTAAAACACATGTGTAAAACCACCTTAACCTAAAAGGCGGACAGCATAAAAATATCTGATTGTCAACTTTTCTACAGAAATTCACAGTCTACACTTAGCCATATATTGGCAACGAGTATTGTCTTCTTGCAACATCTTGGTAGGAAAGTATGTCTTTTTTGTTTTAGTTGACAATGATGGTTGTAACGTTCACAATAGAACATGACAATAAATATTTGGTGTTAATAATGAGCAATCAATTAGAAAAATTGCGATATCTCGCAAATGGAGTGTTCAAACGAAAATAATAAGCAATTTTTACTGTTTTCCAATGGTTTTAGAAAAGTTAGCCGAATTCACATCGGAGTTAATGGAACCGAGGAATTTACTTATATGTGGCTTTTGAAAGCATAGAGCAAAATACATCAAATTAAATATACAAAATCTGAGTAGAGTATCCTAGAGTGTTCAAAAAACCGGTCAATTCAACAACTCGGGGTTTCGGTTGCTTAGGAAAATAGGGGTTTTGAATTCAAGTCTTAAATAAATTATTCACTTAGTGTGTGTAACACTATTAAAATGTTTTGGGACCAGAATCAGCTGACTTTTGTATGATAAATCAGCTGATTTTGGCCTCAAATCATGTTAAATGCGAAAACATGCTTAAGGAATTGGAGTTTTTCATTTAAAAATGTAAAACCGTTATTAATAAAATATAGTTAAAAACAAACATGATAATTAGGGTATGCAGGTTGGGCGAATCTTTAAATTTTGTGAAAACAAAATTGAAAACCCGCAGAATCCAAAATGTTTATCAATTGATTCTTTTCAAAATATTGATTTTTTTAAGCTTTATATAAAAATTGTTTCATTTCAATTCAATTTCAATTTCAAAAGAAATTGTCTATAGAAAAAGTGCCAAACAGTTTGTTGTGGTAATGAATTACTACCCCTAATAGTTTATAACAACCTTGTAGTACTTAGGTCCAATTTTTGACTGGTTATTTAAATTGATAATCAGTTGATTTTGATTTATGTTTGATCTGACATTAAATACGAAAAGAGTTTTTCAAAGTTTTGCCAAATAATCTTACTACCATGTGGCAGCGGTATTCTTAAAGTTATCGGCTAATCGTTACGATGCATCAAACTGACGCCATTTGCTAAACAAAAGTGAAGTGATAAAATACAAAATATTTAATGAAATTGGAGAATATTTGAGCAGAATATCATAAAAGTTGTGCTTATCTTCCTGACGATGCTACCCAATGATTAGCGAAATATGGAAGAACAAAAGAATTTAAAATAGATCCAACACTCGAACATTTTAATTTGAAATATAATACGAAGGTCGAATAAATCATCACATTTTAAAATATATACATCATACTCATATTCCAATTTGGAATGCGTGTTTAATAAAAAATTTAAGTTTTATTCCAATTCGCATTAAACTGATTTAAAATCGAAAATCATGTTCAATTTTGAAAAAGATTTTTATGTATGAAAATTATGTATGAAAATGTATTAATTTAATTTTAATTTTGAAATTTGATAAAAAAAATGTTCTTAATTAATTTTTAATTAAGTCTAATTCAAGTCATAAAATCATTTTGAAAAAATTGTTTGGATATGTCATTTAGAACTTAAAAAAAATGGTTTCCCGTTACATCCCATGTAGGGATTAGGGAGAGTTTCTCACAACCAGTAAGCTCTGCGCGTTCTAGTTTTAAACTCATTGATTGAGACCTACAGTTTTACACCGGTTCCGAACGGTATTTTGAGAAGCTTAGTCATGGCTAAATACTCGATAGTGTCGCTGACACCGTCGTCGAAATAAATGTAAGGTGGTCTGAGCAGGCATCGAATCCACGTTATTTCACAATATAAATCATGTTTCTTAATTCCAAAATTTCACTCAAATTCGGAAATCATATCATTTATTATTAATTTTTTAAAGATATTAACACAAACTAAGTAAAATCCGATTAACCCGTTAACCGTCGTCAAATAATATTTTTGCGATAGAATTTTTTGAAAATAATTTAAAGGTAATAAATAAGTTTTATATTCAAACCTTAAAAAATTGTAAATTATTTTATTTTTCAGATTTGGACAAAAAAGTTTGAAAAGCTTAATTAACTCTCAATTAATTTTTAGTCGTCATATAATCATTTTGAAATTTGAATTAAAAGGAGTTTTGACTTATTGATCATATTTGAAACTAGAAATCATGTTTCTTAATTCCAAAATTTCATTAAAATTCGAAACTCTTATCAATTATTATTAATTTTTAATTAATTTCAAATTGAGAAAAAACCGGTTAACCGACAAATAACCGGTTTACGGTTTGCTCGAAAATTGCACTCTAGTCCCGAGGCATTGGACGTTTTTAATTCGTTTGCGGTGAAATTGTACGGCGTAAATTTTGATGATTTATGGCAGAAATTTCAAGCCTACTTTGTGCCAAAAACTAACTTGGCAATTGAGCGGCATATGTTTTTTATATGCAAACAAACGTTTGACGAAACCATCAACCAATATGCCACTAAATTGCAAAATGTAAGCATGACTTGTGAGTTTGGCACTTGGCGTGAAGATCTTGTAAAAGGCATTTTTATTTGTGGCTTTGTTCTACATGTCACTACCGATATTTTTGAAGTCCCGGCCATCATGGGTCACCGCACCAATTTTGGTGTGTTGAATCTGTTGATTTAGGTCCTAAACCGTTTCATATACAGATGATTGCAGCTTATCTCCAATGACCATCCTTGAAAAGTTTCAATACTGTTGATATCTGCTTGGACATTTTCTGCAATGGATTTAATAGAAAAACCAGAATTACAATATTTGTACTTACTTTTCTTAATAACCACAAAAAATCTGGATATCGCTGCGACAGGAAAAATTAAACATTCTTTAACTTTTTTAATATAATATTTGTCATTATAATTATAAATGTCAATTTTTAAATACATAGAATTATGTTGTTGTAACCAAATTTCATTTCGGTTACAGTAACCGAATTCGGTCGTTGCAACCGACTTAAGGGTTAATTCCGCTATTCCGACCGAATTGATGCTACACTGAACGGAAAAGCATCGTCACACGGATGAAAATGTTCATCACAGCAACAACTTTTGTCATCGAAAGTGAGCTAACGTAACGTTTCATTCCCGCTATGAAAATGTGTTCATCAACTGCAAATTGTTCATTACTGTGGTTTAAGTACGGTTAATGGTGCAATGAATTTGCTTCATTATTGCAACCAATTTGTTTCGTCGCTGCAATGAATTTGTCTTACTCTGGCAACGAATAAGTATCGTTCTTGCAAGGAATTTCTTTCATTTTTGCAATGAATTTGTGTTATTACAGTAATGAATTTGCTTCATTGCTGCAATGAATTTGTTCGTTGATGCTATGAATTTGTTTCTTTGGTGCAACGAATTTGAGTCATTGTTGCAATGAATTTGTTTCATTACTACAATGATTTTACTTCATTGCTGCAATGAATGTTTTGACGTGTGTTTGAAATTATTTATTGACAATTGTACATTAATAGACTGTTAGTATTACATTGCAGGTGTTTTGATAAAAAAAAAAATTTTTTTCGAAAATGGTCTCAATTTGCTAAATGGATTATGGCATGACATGGCATTCCATGTTGATATTAATTGATACAATTATTGTTGTGTTGGTTCTGATATTCAATTGTAGCTCCAAATCTCCCTATCATTAAGCCAGTTATTGCTCTGCAATCATTTTCTTCAGCTGCTTTTTATTTATTTTAACAAAATTTGTTAAAATTTCGATTGGATTCATTTGATTGGACGATGAATTGTTATTTTTTATATTCGTCGTACTTGAAACACTTTGTTGCTTTGACTTCATCGTTTTCATTGTCTTGACTGCCCGCACAAATGTATGTACAGCTTTCGTTTGTTTCTGAATCCAAATACGTGATCCAATTATGTTCAAAACACAAAAACACGAACATTTTGTTGCGATTTGAACCGTCACGCGCATAAACACACACAAATGTTCAGTTACATATTTCAGGGTAGTTTTTCTGCTATAGTGTCGTGTTTCTCCTTGCATTCTGTTTATTTATCTATTTGATTTATAGATTCGCAAGTTGCACAAACGGTCACAGCAAACACATAAATTCACACAATTTAGTTTTAACAAATTTTTTTAAATTATTCCGGCGGCGAAATATGTCTACCACTTTCGGTTGTTGCAAAGGAACTGATTTAAGATGTGTACGTGACTCACGCTCACAATTTTCTCTTGCTAGCCTTTATTTCGACTGCTTATCTCTCTATACCATCATAGAAATTAGTTTCGTTGCAATAACGAAATTGTTTCGTCAACTATAAATGTTTACAAATCCCCAAAATAAATAATTAATAAAAATAAACTATAAAATGTAAGAGATAAACCAAATGTCAGTAGTTTAAATCTCATGCACTTATTTTTTTTTAATTTTCCACCCATTTTGCTACCAAATTCAAATTAAATAAAATTGTTGCAGGAACGAAAAGTAAGTTGTTCCAGCAAACGAAATGAAAAATTGTCAAAGAAGTCAAGTATGAAATTTTTCGTTGCAGCGACTACCAAATAGTCGGATATACGACCCTTTTCACTATAACAACGTAAAAACATTAACGAAAATGTTTCACCCATACGACGAAGCGTTTTTCTTTCAGTGTACACCTGAATGGATGCCAGATTCGGTTACTCCAACCGAATTTGGAAACAATTCGTATACAACAACCGAAATTTTGGAAAATTTGGTTGACAGAACGAATATATTTCAAGATTCAGTTGTCACAACCGAATCAATTATGAAACGAGGTTGATTCAACCGTATTTCAGTTGTGAGGACTAAACTCGGTCGTAACAGCCGAATGTACCGGTTTTGAATACCCTACCCATACTTCGGCAACTTTAAAGCAGGAATCACAATGCAATCAACATTTTCAATAGGCGTTCGCAATGAAAGCAACAATTTACTTCAAATGCCACATACAGTGTTGTATTTTGAATATTAATAAAATAATACATGAAATATTTACAATAACCACATTCTACAGATATCATTATGTTGAAAAATACAGTTTTTGAAACAAATGGTTTAAATTTTCATTGATATTTCTTAGTTTTGAAATTAAATTCCAGATGAAGCGCCATCTAAGTGTCAATTATGTAGCTTAATTCGAACAAAATTGTCGATGAAGTAGAAGTAGATCAATTTCTGCGCCAAAGTTCAACCACATTTTTGGAAAGAAAACGAAAGGTCATTATGTGAAATGCAGCGTGAGTGCGAACGAGAGGGCATGAATTACAAAATTGTTGCTGGCATGGTGAATGCGGCGGCTTAAGTTTCCTGCATTTTTTAACTTTTTGGCACTTTTGACTTTTAAAATAACGTCATATGCTTGCTATAAATGAGTTTTGATCTGAACGAACACAACTTTTTTATTATATTCATATTACGTTCAAATTATGGCATAAATTCGATAATTCAATATTAGGGGCGTTTTTTTCGTAACGTATATAAGTTAACATCAACTGTTACGAAAAAAACGCATAGACGTTGAGTATAATCAACTTGGCATCATCCGATAATCCTTTGATTCTATTTGTCAATTTGTTAATTGAAACGTCAAACACAAAACAAAATTCTAAAAAATTCAATGTTATATATGAGGTGGTTATACTGCATTCACATTGCAGCAGCATTCTCTCACTTGGTTAGAAGCAGGGAATTATTGTACTGAAAAACTCGAAACACGAGATTTCGATTGCAATGGTTCAGGGCTTTAATGACACATTGGGGTACAAACGAATTTAAAAATACACCAGGCATCGTAAACGAACACCTACAGCCCGCTCGATCGCCACTAGTCGTAAAAAATATTCGACTCGTGAGCACGTGCGAAAGCAAACCAACACACCCAGGAATCCCTGAGCAAGTCCCGTGCATTTGTCTATACGCATTTTCGTATGCATTTTTTCGACTCAAACGAGGAGAAAGAAATAAGGGCAAATGGCTCCAAGTGATAAACGTGGATCGGTGTCCTCATTTATTCGCCATAATTTTCATGAAAAGTGTATACAATTTACCATAACGTAAATACAACGTACCAGAAACTATATACAACATTTATTTACCATACTATGCATTTAAAAGTGCACAAAATGTACCACAAAGTAGGTCCATAACGTACATAACCTGCACCAGAAAGTACATAAATTTCGTCAACAATTGACAAAAAGTACACACCAGTAGCGCTTTCCCAAAAATACTTTAAGTTTAGTAAAACGTACGCAAATAGTACATAAAGTGTATAAAAAAGTACAAAAAGGTACGAAAAAGGGCATAGGGTGTATCAAAAAAGAATACAAAGATCATCAAGCCGACAGAACCAAAGGCGTGCTTACGAATCGAGTCATGGGAGAATGTCGGTGAAAGTATCTGTTTGTGAATCGAGCTATTCCTCGGCTTTCTTCTTCACTTCACTTCCTTTTTGATTTATATGTTGTTTGGCTCAAGTATTGTCTTCGATTTCTGCTTGTGGAAGAAGAATAAATCAATAATATTTTATACAACTTTTTAAATATTTTGTTGAAAAAAGTAATTACCCCTTATATTTACATCATAATTTTCGAAACGTCGTGGAAATATAATAACTGGAATGACATACATTTTATATTTTTCATACAACAAAGTCAAACTCGGTAACGCTTTCATCGGGGTTATTCTCAACTTCTAAAATTATACATGTTAACGTGCAGGTTTTCATTTTGTATGAGTTAACGTGTATAAGATACGAAAAAACGCCCCTATTGCAGGGTTCTCAGATAAAAATTTTTGCCGTCCCCAATTTTTTATTAAAAAATCCCCAGTTGTCCCCAAATGTTGTGTATGCATTTATTAAAAACAATTCAAACATAAAAAACATAATAACAGCGTACTATAACAAAATATTTATTTAAACTAATTCAATATTATTATTAAAAAATACCCGCCAATAAAGCATACACTTTTTAGAGAATAAAAACAAGAAAAGATAACATAAAATTAAATAAAATACCAAATTACTTTTATACGGAAATCAGTTTTGATCAGTGTGCACTAATAAAGGTGGCAGCAGGAGAACAGCTGATTTGTTTTTTTCATTCCCGATTCAATAAAATTGAATGCCTACTGTCAAATATTTTTACATTTTGTGATTTTTATTGTTCATTCTCTTTTTGTTTTTTATCTGAGCAGCTAAATTTGACAGTGGGGTTGCAAAAGACAAAAACAAATTGCCTGTTGTTTTTGCCGACAACAACAACAACACCTCCTGCTTTCACCTTTATTAGTCCACCCTGGTTTTGATATATTAAAAATATTTTTTTCAAATTCGATACAGTTTTCAGAATGTATGGATTGTACAGTATATAGAAAAAACATTTAAAAAATTGAATTCTTTGAAAACATGCTAAGTCGACTTAGCTGCCTTTCTTCGAACTTGAAACAATATTTGCAATATTCTTATTCTTTACTTTAACATACGCGCCAATATTATGACACTTGTTTTGTTCTGTTTTCTTCTTTATATTTCTATTACAGGAGTTGCCATATGAAATATTCAGAACTCCAACACGTATTGGGCTAACCTAAATAAAAACCTGTTGCGTAATAGTTATTTGCTATGTTATACGACGTTTACACAAAATTAGATTATCTCATCATCGGGATTACCGGTATTTTTTGTATTTGTTTTGACATTTGTAATGCCCTAAATGCTCTAATCTTCGCCTGTGTAAACGAAGTATTATACCCTTATAAATCCCCAAAATTTCCCCAAGAAAATTTAAGAAATCCCCAGAAAAATCCCCTGTCCCCATTCGATTTTTTTCGTCCTTTTTAGCATCTTCAAATCCCCGAAGTTGGGGACAAATCCCCAAATCTGGGAACCCTGCCCTATTGTTGAATATAATAATGAAAATATACTTACAAATTTATTCAAGCTCAAGACCTTTTTAAATAATATAAAGCTTATTATCTTTATATTACTTTCAAAAAAGCAGACGATTTTGGTATGTTTTTGGTGAATTTTTCAAAAATATATATCCAGAAACACTCATCATATTAATGAGAATTCCTTTACATACTCGTTTGAAGAATACCAAGCACTACCATTGGACACCTTCATGCACAACTCTTTTTATCATGTCGTAAAACCATTGGTAGTGCTTGGTATTCTTCACACGAGTATATAAAGGAATTCTCATTAATATGATGAGTGTTTCTGGATATATATTTTTGAAGAATTCACCAAAAACGTCTGCTGATGAAGATCTTGGTAAGATCCGAAATAGCTATACAGACAGCCTTGGTATCATTGGAACATTTTTATGCTCGACTTTTTTGAAAGTAATATAAAGATAATAAGCTTTATATTATTTAAAAAGGTTTTGAGCTTGAATAAAGTTGTAAGTTTTGGAAAACAGACCGAATAAAAATTCCCGTAAGGGAAATGATGAAATAATGAAAATATATTTTTTTTCAACAAAATTATGCTGTTTTTGTTGTTTTCATAAAAAGTAATTCATTGATGTACTATTTCAAACATTTTACATATTTTTAAACTTGTAGCACAAATTTTTCGTTACAACTACATACATACAATAATGTTGGCAACTATGATTCGCTGAAGTCAGTTAAATCACCGTGCGCTATAGTGAATGATGTTAAAATAATGTGCCGAGAGTAAAATTTAAATTTAAACTGTTTTAAACATCGCAATTCTTGTAGATTTTTCATAAAATTATTTAATAAATACTGTTAATTATTACTTCATTAATATATTATCGTGATTTTAAAGAAATAAAGTTGTAAATGTGTTTGAAATCTCCCAAAAATGTCCGTATCAACAAGTGCATTTATTTGTTTATATGGATTTTCTAGTGTCGTGTGTGTGTTTTTTGTTTACCATCTGCTGTGGTGAGCAGCGAGGAAAGCATCATGTGTGTGTGTCTGTAGTGTTGTAAAGCGTAACACTTTTTTGATGCAGACAAAGGTGAGTATTTCAAAAGCTTTATGAAACAGTGACTGTTAATTTTGAAATATAATTGAAATATGTCCAATAAATTATTTTATTAACGTTAATTTGAAACAATTGTTTTTATGGAAACTACATAAGTATGATGTAGGATTTGCACTTAGAGTTTTATAATATGGGTGTAAGTAAAGTCAGTGTTAAATTTTGTTAATTTTATCTAAAATTAAGGTTTGTAGCGGGTCAAAGTTGTTTTTCTCAAGCGATATACATACATATTAAACAATTTTCCCAAATGCATGTAACCAAAAGGTTATGCAATTTATTTTAGAATGTAGTATATACAGTTGCGGTCAAAATAAAAGCAGAAATTGGACGGCTCTGACTCCAGCAATTTCAAAATCCACGACTTCGCTCCGACTCCAGCTATTTGCAAATACCCGACTCCACTATTAAATAAAACCATTTCTAAGGTATCATTGTAAATAGCACCGAAATAATTTTAACTGCATATAATACAGCATTTTTGGCTGTCCACACGCATCTATTCATTTTGTAAAAAAAATAAAATCCCAAAATTGTCGCCTTGTTTCAGGAAGAAATCGTGCTCCCTTAAGCGGACGCTCCCTTGGACGGACGCGGACTTTTTTTGATATCAAACATCTCCCATGAGCGGACAACAAAATTGTGAAACCATGATTTTAAACAATTTTTATTGTAGAAATAAGAGAATGTATGAACGAGAAAACGACTAACAACGCGATCATGCTTCAGACAGGCATGTAACATGTGCTTTGAGCTGTGATTACCCTTTTTTGCTCATAGACAAAATATTGCTCAGCTACTGCGATTAGCCGCTACCTTTAGAAATCCGTTTTTTTTTGCTGTTCTATTTTGAGAAACATTAGTTGAAAACGATCACTTGAAACTTGTGAATGTTACATCATCCGTAAATTTTTACAGCAACAGAAATAATGTTACGAATAAGTAAAAGCTTTTGCGCGAAATATGACCACCATAAACATGAGAAACCAAGAAACCCACGAAAAATCGAGCTAAGGCAAACCGATTTTATCTAATACTGTGTAAAAATTAATTTTCAAAATAAATAACATTATAATAAATTAATAAAAATTGGTCAACAAAGTATTCTTTCCGAAAATCTGACCTATCGATAGAAATGCTAAACTTGGAGTCGGAGTCGTCTAAATTTTCCAACTCGGACTACAGGAAAATATTCCAGACCCCGACTCCGGCTGAACAGCACTGGTTATAAATGGCTTTTATTATATTTTTTTTTCGTGATATCTTTTTTACTGTCAGTTTTCGTTTAAGAGATGTGGTATGTGATTGGTATGTGATTACAAACCAAAAATATATAAAATTAATATCTTTTAACTTAGTAATTTGACATTTTTCGATATTGTCGACATTTTTAATCGGTCATAATAATAGCAGTTTTCAAAAGAAAATTATGTAAAATTGATTTTATCTGCAATTATCGATTTGATTTGAAGATTTTATCAAATGTACACTGCTTTTGAAATAATTTCGTGTTATTGCAGGCATCGGGTTTCAATCCTTGAAAACCATATTTTTTATTTTTTCCTCACAATAAAAACGAAAGCTTAGGATTGAAATAAAATATTTTTTCCATTGTTCCCTTTTAAGTCATCACATGTTCAAAAAATATTTTTCTGTCGAAACCAAAATGTACAATTATCTCTGCATATATTTATTCATACTGATGAATTCAGATTTTCAACCGATCCAAAAAAGAAAAACAAAAAAAAAAACAAAAATATTTTGAATAAACCGTTTTCGTGCACAACGAAAAGATATTTATCAGTGATGATAATAATAAAACGTTTTTATTGAGAATAATATCGGGTTTTTCAATAAGAGCGCTACAAAAGTTTTTTTAAATAAAACAAAACCGGTTTTAGATACCAATGAAATTCTTTATTCCTGTGAAAGTACGTTCGATGCCATTATGTATGGAACTCGATTTCTTTTGCATTGCCACCGCGGGCACGCTTGCAGAAGTCCAGACGCTGAACCCAATTTTCGACGGTTTTCAAGCATAAATCGGCCGATACTGCTGCAATTTCACGTTCGATATTCGTACGAAGTTCATCAATCGTCGCTGGCTTGTTGGCATAGACCATAGACTTGACGTAGCCCCACAGGAAATAATCTAACGGCGTCAAATCGCACGACCGAGGCGGCCAATCGACTGGGCCATTTCGTGAGATAACACGTTCACCTAACTTGGTTTCCAATAAATTGATTGTGGCATTCGGTGTGTGGCTTGTGGCGCCGTCCTGTTGGAACCACATGTCCTCCAAGTCCATATTATCCAATTGGGGCCAAAAATATTCGGTTATCATTGAACGGTAGCGATTCGCATTCACAGTAATGTGCCGGTCTTGATCATCACGGAAGAAGTACGGCCAATGACGCCGCCGGCCCATAAACCGCACCAAACCGTAATTTTTTCGGGATGCAATGATGACTCATGGATTACGTGTGGATTGCTGTCTGACCAATAACGCATATTTTGCTTATTGACGAAGCCATTCAGCCAGAAATGAAATTCAGAATTCAAATTTCGATAGTAAATTTTAATAATTTCGACTCGTTGTTGGCTCGTATATCTTTCCATGATGAAATGGCAAACCTTACTGAAGAGCTACGTCAAAAACGCGGGGAAAAATATGGCGTCGTTTGCTGTTCCTATCGATTTACTTTTGTAGCGTCTCTGTTGAAAAACCCTTTATAAATATATTTGAATCATTTGAAATTCAAATTAACACGATTTTACACTATAGAAAATTTAATTACATTCGAATTCCATTGTGTCTACTAAGATAGGGTTAAGTTTTAGTAGTAAAATATTTTCGAGTTTTTCCGAACTAATATTTGTTCTGTGCTTTGCTAAAACAATTGGAAGTGGATTGAATGACCTTTCAACTGAAATCTGTGTTGCTGGCTCCAATAATGCGATTACAGTGATTTTGGATAATGTTCCGCACTTAGAACTCTTTGCCTTCAAAAACTCCAGCACATCATAGTGAAACGGGAGTTTTACCACATACTGCAACTGCTCTAAGTACTTCCACACGGATTCAGTAAGTTTTATAATAGTAGACGCAGTTTTATTCTCCAGTTTTTTGTATCTGGCTTCATTTGAATGACCACTAAAGGAGTTTATACTTGGTTCCTTAGTTTGGTGATGAATTTCTTGTAATCCTCCGTCCGATTTCAATTTAGAAAAAATCATGCGCAGGTGTGACTATATATAATACAAATATATTATAGAATAGAGCATAGTTTAAATCATAGGTCGTATTTTTATGCTAATGAGCGATTCAAATCTCATTTAGAATTTTGTTAGAGTACTTACAACTGCAGTTTTTTTTCTCCACATCACTCAAGTATGTTGTACCTCGAAAACAGAACCTAGGATCTAGATACAAGGCAGCAACGAAAGCATTATTTTCCATTAACATCTATTTTCGATTTTGAAGGGATTGCAAAAGGCGATCTGCTAAATCACTGCTACTGGCCATTTCTTCCAACTCAGTTTCACAAACCAGCCACTCCCTATAAAAATCACCCATTATTAGTTGCTTGGATTGAAACATTGTCGTTGTTTCTGCAAGTGGTCTAAATCCGTCAATAAATTTTAGAGGAAACTCCCAATCAACTTCGATTTTGAAAAGAGTATATGTGGCCTTTGGTGATGAAAAAGCTTCTCAAAGTATCGTTCGGAACCAGTGTAGAACTGTAGGTCCCAATCAGTGAGTGTAAAACTAGAACGCGCACAGTTTACCGGTTGTGGGAAGCTCTCCTTAATCCCTTGATGGGATGTAACGGGATGGGATGTATCAACACCTTGCTTAATTTTTATTAAAGAGTTTATCATTTCGTATGTAGAACTCCAACGTTTTGTATTGTCAAGGAATGGTATAGACCCCAAATTTAATTCTCTCATTTTCTTTCAAATGCATTTAACATTGTCGCTGCATGTATCTAGGTCATTCTTGAATTCTTTTATTACGCCCCAAGAGGTCAATTATAAGGTATAGGCAGCACAGTGTACCACGGATAAGCTCTCCGATATGTCGCATTTGATCAGCTCATAAATATTTTCATCGAAGTTTTCATGCTCGGGTATAGCACTTTCTTTAAATTCTTGCAGAATTTTTACTGTCATATCTACATTTGCCCCGCTATCAGTAGTTATTGCGTAAATTTGAAATATATCAATTGAGTAGCGCCCAATAATATTTGAAACTTGCTCCTTCAAATATTTGGCATAATGTCGTTCAAATAATTCGACCATACCAATAGTAATTATCACTGTGTTAAAGTTTTCAATAAATTGGATATTCACTGCCATAATACTTATACTTCTGACCATCCGACTGGCAATGTCCAATTTTAAACATACGTATTTATTACCAACCTGTCTTTTTATTTTATCTACAAGTTTTGTTTTCATTAGCTGAAGGTGGTCCGCAATGGATTTTGAATTAAATTGTATATTATATGCGCTTGAGCAAGGCTGCAATATGTTTTGAAATATATAGTTATTTAGGCACCGAAACGGCATATGTATGCTGTATGCTTTTATGCTGCAACCGAAATCTAGATTATCTAGATTTCATTCACAGGAACAGCTGATTTATGTATGGGAAATCAGTTGTTTAGGCCACGAAATCTAGATATCTCTAGATTTCGAGTGCAGTATAAACATGTTTTTACTCATTTCCAAACACGCCTTCTGTAACTTTATTTTTTTTTTTTGGATGATGTTTGAATGTTATATTCCGGCATTTGGTCAATATCAATTTTGTATACTTGAATATAATGGCGTTTTATATTGCCCATGTGGGTCTTTAACATTCTGTCACATTGAATGCATTTGGGATTGGAATGCAGCCACATATTTATCTGGATTAAAAAGCTTCTTGCGGCTCATACTAACACCCCTTCTGTATAAAGCAAAACTCCAATTTATAGACGAAATTATAGAGCATAACATACATATATCCTTACATAGCATCTACAACTGATATATGTAATATCAAATACTTTTATATCAGCAAACGTCAAATTTCACAGCAGAGAGAATTATATTACGTGTGGACTTCAATATTAGTGTTATTGCAATGTCATATCAAATATGATAATAATATTAAGTGTGTTTTTACCCTGCTAAAGTTAATTATAGCCTAATTTGTACGGAACAGCTAAGCGATATTAACAGCCCTATTCTGGCAGGGTTACAAAAGTCACCACGGTTACTATTTGACAGCAATGTGACAATTGTCACCAATCGGTATTCTGACACATTTTTTTGGCGACAAAATTAACAAAAACTGTTACCTGACAAAGAGGAGGGAACAGTACGTGGCAACTGTTTTATTTTCCGGAAAGTTGATACATCATTTTATAAATTCTGCAAGTAAACAATAAAACTGTATAAGGGAATAATTAATAATATATTTTGTACCAAAAGGACAAGAGGGCGTAATTAAATGAAGGGAGGATTTTTGTTACTTTGTCCAATGGAAGTGGAGCAGAAAGAAGAAAGAACTTGCTTTTGTGTTAGAAAGATTGAAAATGCGCGAAAAGTATTACACAACTGTTAACGTAAATATATGTTTATACACTGATTTATAGAGCTTAGAAAGACCTTTTTAATGATACCCATTTCAGCCAGATCGGATTATAAATCCTGGAGATACGAACGATTATATTCTCAAGCTTTAAAGGCCTATATCTCACGAATTAGGACCGACCGCGGGGGGAAAACAACTTTTTGAACTCAGTGCAGAAGCTTTTGTCGGTGGTGAAATTTTGATATAGATCAGAGAGTTAGCGCTAAAGTCAATTTCATCTTCTATATGGCGCGGATGTGCAGGAGTATTCTTTCCCCTTAGCATCTCTGGATGTTCCTTGAGGAAGGCAATATAGCATGCCAGCTGTGCATTTGCGGTGCGCTCAAATTTCCTAAATAATAATGTATTAATTTTAATTCAATAAAACAAAAATATATTAAATACTTGCTTTTCCTTTTTTTACCGCGATTATTTTGTGCAGAAAACCATATGTTTTTGTTTTTTGTCCCTGCTTTTGACAACATGCTAATGTCACTGTGTTGCCAGAATACCAGATACAATTTGATTACAATTTTGTTACCACATACCATAGAGTAATCTCAGTCTAGAGAGAATATTTGGCTCATCTGACGTTTCCTTTCACACTCTTCGTGATGCGGTCGGTGTGATAGAGAGATGTTTGACGAAAAGTGATATACACCAGGTGGAATTACAATAACTTCTTGCTTTAATTTTCATGGCATTTTGGTGAAAAACTGTGAAATTTAAATGTGTTTTAAACTTTATTATGGACTGTTATTGTTAGCATACATTTGTGTTGTATTTAACACAATAATTTTAAGACACAAAACGAAATGCCGTTGTTGTTATTTTGTTCGTTGTTTTGAACCATTGCCTCTATCTGGTATTAGTAAAGCAACAAAAAGTTATCTTAGATAAATGTTGTTATCATTTCCTGGGAATGAAAATGGTATCAAGGAGAGATTCAGAAGCAAAAATTTGCAAAAGGGCTTACACATTTTAACTTCATTAAAATTATTTAATTTAATGGAAGACCACGTATACTTATATATCTCTAAATTTGAAGGATAGATTTTTATTTGCGATTGAAAATAAAATTGGAACTAAATTGTTCAACACGCGGTAATATAAATGTTATACATATTGACCATGGTAGAATAATTTATCAGGTATAATCGTTTAAACAGGTGCTGACATTTTTTCCATGTCGTTTTTCGTTTTACTTGCCAAAATCATATGTATTACGCTTCTATACTTTTTATATTCTTGTATTGTTGGTATATATTTGTGTAGAGTTTGTGAACTGAATCGAATGAACGAAAATAAAATGTCTGTTCTTGCTGCTTATAACTACAACAACATCTTTTGCTACCATGTATTTGTTGGCACTGGTTACAAACGATATGCCATTTATCTCGATCGGGCTTTTCGGTTGGGCTCCACAAGAGTTTAAGTGAGACCATACACCGAAAAACACAAAAGTATCGTTATCTAAAAAACGGCACTTAGAAAAAAAAATTACAGCGTTTTTGGTGTTCAGGAGGTCCCAATTAACTTATCTAGGCATGTGGCGTTCTTGGTATTTTTTGGCTGTAAACCAGTGTTATTTAAAAATATTTTTTTTGATTTTCATCATGAGGAAAAAGTATTTCAATTCAAACTGTTCAAAATTATTTATATCTACAAAGATGAAAATTATTTTTCAACTTCTACGATATTTTTGTTTGATGAAAACAAATATTAAAACGTTTTCCGGCCCTTGCTAAAAACTAACAAAATCGGTCATAAAACAAGTGAAACGAAAAATGACATGGAAAAATAGATAACACAAGGGAACAAAATGGAATAAATTTTGATACCATTTAAAACCACTATTTTTTTCTGATGTATTACGACATCCATGTTACAAAAGTGGGCAAAATTTTAAATTCTATGGATAAGGTTTTTGTTTATAATTTTTCAAGTAAAATTTTTCATTTTTGAAAAGCTTGTTCCACGGATTTTAAAATAACTCAAGAACGATTCATCCCACTTTACTAGTGAATACACCAAATAATTTGCTACTAAAATGCCTAAAAGTTTTGTTAACATTATTTTTTTATTTATTATTTTTTTATCTAAAAAGTTGTGGGGAAAAATAATATTTTCCAGCCAAAATGTATACATTTTTTTTTTTAAATTAGAAAAAATCCTAAACGGCAAAAAGTGCTCGGTTTAGCACTTTGATAGTAAAGCCTGACCTACTATGAATAAAATGAGATATTTCATAAGAAAATCGATGGATAAATTTTGATTTTATTCTCAATTAGGTAAAGGTACCTTTTGTCCAAAATATAGAAATTTTTTTTAAAGATTCTGAGAATGAAAAAACATCACAAAATGCGATTGTAAATTCTGTGAATCGTAACACATTTGTTACAACCCCTCACAAAAAAGAGTTTTGTAAAAAACCCCACACAAAAGGCACTTGTTCTTCCTGTTTAATGCAGCAAGAAACTAAAACAGACACTCACAAAAAAGAGTTTTGTAAAAAACCCCACACAAAATGCACTTGTTCTACCTGTTTACTGCAACAAGAAGCTAAAACACACACTCACAAAAAAGAGTTTTGTTAAAAACCCCACGCAAAATGCACTTGTTCTACCTGTCTACTGCCACAAGAAGCTAAAACACACTTGACAATCACACCCGCAAGCAGTATATGTATATAATAGTTCAAGTATCCTTTCTTAATCATTCAACAAGTGTACGCAATAGTGAAAAGTATAATTTACCCAAAAATGAGCAACAAATTCAGAAAGTTTTCGTGCAAAAACGACCCGAATTTATTTTGTTACCTGTGCGGTAAATACACCACCTTGAAAAATAAACAAATTTTCTCAGATGTAGTACAAAAAAATATAAAGATTGCTATAATATAAATCACAATTTAAACCAGCATCGGACACCGAGTACTATATGCATGTCATGTCGATTGAACTTATCTTCTAACGTAGAGTAAGTATAGGTTAATAGATTTGGAATATTTTATACTAACAGTATTTCTTATATAAAGTTTGAATTCTTCATATTCCTTATTTCAATTTTTTTTTCATTTTACAGACGACACTTGGAAATTTCGAAGCCAATGTTATAGACAGAAACAGCGAGCCACGAATCTCATTGCTATTTTTGTTTAAGTACAACAAACGGCTTCGGAAAACATATGCGATGGTCTTACCCCACGAGGTCTGCTGATGGGTTTACACTTGCAGTTCTACATTCAGAAGAAATTGCAAATGCAAAAGATCGGGGTGCAAGCTGCAGTCAAGTGCTTTCCTCTTCACCAGGATTCTCAACCACAAGTATGTGTTACCAATCAGATAGTTCAGATCCAGCACTACCATCTACATCTGCAAATGACAAGTTCATCCCACACAAACATTTCTCGCAGAGACCATGGAATCAAGACCAGCTTAATGATGTAATTAGAGACCTTGGATTGTTGAAAAAATCTTCTGAATTACTTGCGTTCCGGATGAAAGAAACAGATCTGGTAACTGAAGAAACTAAAGTATCGTATTACCGTACTCGGGAAAAAGGCTTACTTCATTATTTTGCTGAAGGGGATGATTTTGTGTACTGCACAGATATATCTGGTTTGACGACTGCCATGGGCTTACAGAGATATGATTCAAACGAATGGCGTTTATTTATCGACGCATCCTGTTGCATAATGGAAATAAATTTGGCTCCTTGCCGATCGCACATTCAACCAAAGTAAAAGAAGAATACTCTGTAATTGTTAATTTGTGTTGATCTAAAGATGGTCAATTTCCTCTTAGGTCAACAAAGCGGCTTTAATAAATATCCTTGTTTCATATGTTTATGGGACAGCAGAGCTAAATCAGAACATTGGACGAGAAAACAATGGCCTACTAGGGAAAGACTGGTTCCAGGTATGCCAAATGTTATAAACGAAGCTCTAGTGCCCCAAGATCGTATCACATTACCCCCTCTTCACATTAAACTTGGTCTGATGAAACAATATGTTAAAGCACTTAACAAAGATAGTGAATGTTTCAAGGAAGTTTCCCAATCTGAGCATGGAAAAGCTGAAAGCAGGCATATTTGACGGCACACAAATTCGCAAATTGGTGAAGGATACTGATTTTGGCAGTTCAATGTCCGAAATTGAGAAGAATGCATGGGATTCGTTTGTATGGGTTATTAAAAATTTCTTAGGAAATAACAAGTCTGATGATTACGTTGCGCATATTGAAGAGATCTTATCTCACTTCCACCGACTTGGATGCAACATGAGCATCAAAGTACACAAGAAAATCTAGGAGACTTGAGTGAAGAACAGGGCGAACGATTCCACCAAAGATATCCGGTCAATGGAGGAACGATACCAGGGTCGGTGGGATGCACACATGATGGCTGATTTTTGCTTGAGTATTCAGAGTAACACGTCGTCATTCAAGAATAGTAGAAAATCGTATAAAGGAAAATTCCACAGTTTGTAGTTTAAATTAATTATTTATTTATTTTCTTATTTTATTTCTTATTATAAATTCAACTAATAAAATATAAATTTTAATAAAATATAAAATGGGTTTTAAGGTTCAATCAACCGAAAGAAGATTATTAGCAACTATGATTGTCAAGTGTGTTTTATCTTCGTGTTGCATTCAGGTAGAACTGGGTTTGTACAACACCCTTCTTGTGAGTGTTTTTACAAGAGCACAAGCATTAAATACAAATTTGTTGCTGCTCAATGTAACTATTTTCAATCGAAATTCATTTTTTTTTCATATCAGAACCATAAAAAAAAATTTTAATTTTTTGCTCATTTTTGTTGAAATTGTAAAATTTCAATATTCTTGACGAAATGGGATACCTTTACCTAATTGTGAATAAACTCAAAATTTGTCCATTGATTTTCTCATGAAATGTCTCACAGAAGGTCAGGCTTTACTATCAAAGTGCTAAACCGAGCACCTTTTGCCGCTTAGGATTTTTTCTAATTTTAAGAAAAAAAATTTGTATACATTTTGGCTGAAAAATATTATTTTTCACCACAACTTTTTAGATAACTCCGCAACTCTTCTGCAGGCTAAAAAAGAATGTTAACAAAACTTGTAGCTATTTTAGTAGCAACTTATTTGGTGTGCAACATATTTTTGATTTATTTAATTTTTCCTTTCAACGCCACCACTCACTGACTTGTTAATAATCTGTCAAAATTTCATCACATGAATCCACACAGCAAAATGACAAAATTGTATCTACCATACCAAAATTTATTCACCCAATTTTACCACGGACTAAAAGAGTTCGATCCGACCACAGCCAAAGTTGTCACCATTAAGCCTGTTTTTTTATTCCCTGCTAAACTAATTTTTAATACAAAGTCGTCGAAAAATTTGTTTAGCAGGAATTAAAAAAACAAGCTTATTATTGTTTGTATCTGGTATCCTGGCAACACCGTGACAACGAAAAATTCACCTCGTAACAAATAATTCACCTCATAATAACCGGTTGTCAAAAGCAGGGATAACAAAACAAAAACATATGTTTTTCTGCACAAAATTAATGCGGAAATATATTTAGGTGTTATTGAATTAAAATTAATACATTATTACTTAGTGTATTTGAGCGCACCGAAAAGACACAGCTGGAATGCTATATTGCCTTCCTCAAGGAACATCCAGAGATGCTAAGGGGAAAGAATACTCCTGCACATCCGCGCCATATAGAAGATGAAATTGACTTTAGCGCTAACTCTCTGATCTATATCAAAATTTCACCACCGACAAAAGCTTCTGCACTGAGTTCAAAAAGTTGTTTTCCCCCCGCGGTCGGTCCTAATTCTTGAGATATAGGCCTTTAAAGCTTGAGAATATAATCGTTCGTATCTCCAGGATTTATAATCCGATCTGGCTGAAATGGGTATCATTAAAAAGGTCTTTCTAAGCTCTATAAATTGTTGCATAAACATATTTATTGGGGAGCTAATTAAAAAAGAACCAGTGAGTGTTCGAACTCACGGGCGATGTGTTAACACCTTTTTGTTACACGGTACCTGTTCGATTTCTATGAACACATTAGTAAATGTTACATTGGAAAATAAAAAACATCGTTTAATCATATGATGACGTTACATTTAAATAATATTATAAATAAATAATACACGTGCCATTATTTTCTTGCTTAATACTTTTTGTTTTATTCCCACAAAAAACAAAGAGAATGGAATGGAAGTTCACAAAATTTTCGTTGCTCTCTTGCTATCTCATTTTTATATACGTATAATACGTCATTATTCTGTTTGCTCTGAGAGTGCTCCGCACCCACATTTTAATTGACTTATCTTTCACAATAGTAAAAAACCAACCCGTAAAAAACATAGTTTTTGACAATAAACTATTTATATATGACCACGCCCTTTGTCCAATCCCGCCCATATTTGCAGCAGATCTTCGAATATGTAAGCCTTACTAACATAACCAATTTTGTTCAAATACCGTTAACAGGAGCAGAAATAATGTATTTTTAATTTGTGATGTGTATGGGAGGTACCACGCCTCTTTATCCAATCCCGCCCATATTTTTATAGTTTATTTTTGTTGTCGCCATTAGTTTGCCTGCGAAGTTTCAGCTTGATTGGATTACGGGAAAAGGGTTAAAAATCAATCCAAAGTTTTTTCGGTGCGCATGCATGAATACAGACAGGTGAAGTTAATATAAAGAATTTAAAAAGGCGTTCAATCATATGACGACGTTTCATTTAAATAATATTAATACTTAATAACACTTAAAAAATTTAAAAACAAGTGTCATTATTTTCTTGCTTAATACTTTATACCCACAAAAAACAAAGAGAAAGCAAATCAACAGACACATGTTCATACATACATTGTTAAGTTCGTTCATACGCTCCACAAGTTCACACAATTTTCGTTGCTCTCTTGCTATCTAATTTTTATATATACACCATTATTCTCTATGCTCTGAGAGTGCTTCTCACCCACACAATACAATTATATGTTGCCGCTACATCAGTGTGTGTTTTTTTCGCAGTCTGACAATCTGTGTTTCGCAGTCGGACAAATCTGTGTTCTATATGGGGGTGGGTCACCCCTAAATGGGTATGAAAAATAGATGTTGGCCGATTCTGAGACCTACCCGATATGCACACAAAATTTAATACTAATCGGTCCAGCCGTTTCGGAGGAGTTTAACGGCAAACAATATGTGATCTCTGTCGGACAATTTGCGTGAGCGCAGTCGGAGAAATTGTTTTTGGATGTATTTACTTTGTGAATTTAGGCCGTACCTGCGCCTATAGATGTTAACACATCAAAAACGTTTTTTATCCTCACTTTTCTGCTAAAAATATTTTTTTTTTCAAAAAAAGTGTCCTGTTATATTTATTTTTGGGCAGGTTCCGATAATAGACAAAACCTTAGCCTTTTTAAAGGTATATTACTCACAAATATTCCTTCACAAACCGGAGATATTTTCGTTAAATATTTTGTAATACATTTCGCGCTTTTTCAATCTTTCTAACACAAAAGTAAGTTCTTTCTTCTTTCTGCTCCACTTCCATAGCACAAAGTTACAAAAGTCCTTCCTCTTGTCGGACTTAAAGCCCCCTTGTAGTTTGGTGCAAATATATTATTAATTTTTCCCGTATACAGTTTTACTGTTTACTTGTAGAATTTATAAAATGTTTTTGTATCAACTTTCCGGCAAATAAAACAGCTGTTACGCGCTGTTACCCCAAGTTTGGCAGCTAACAGTTTTTGTTACTTTGTCACCAAAAAAAATGTGTCAGAATACCGATTTGTGACAATTGTCACATTGCTGTCAAATAGTAACCGTGGTCACTTTTGTAACCCTGCCAGAATAGAACTGATAATATCGCTTAGCTGTCCCGTACAAATTAAGCTATAATTAACTTTAGCGGGGTAAAAAACACACTTTTAATGTCTTAAGAACTTTAGATCAAACTGTTATTATTTGTGCGGATTGTAGCCTGTCCGTCGATGTCACCTTCTTTACTTATAATGTCGGAAATTTGTGGGTTTTTGACAGAAATTATACTTAAATGTGTCTTATATTTGTTTATAAAAAAGAGCAAATTAATAACATTCAAGTGGACAGTTTTCAGTTTGAAAATATCACGCACATTTTATTTACAAATCTATTCTCAACAATGCTTAATATTCCAATTTAGTGGTGGTTCTGTTCGTCATACTGGGGATGGGTACGAATGTATTCCAAAGCTTTCAAGATTTCATGAGGAATTTCAGGTGCAATGGGGATGTGGCTGCCGGTGGGTTGGAAACCATTCTCATCAGCCAAGTAGGACAACTGAATGTGTTCACCTTCGGGAGAGTGGTATTCAAATCCACCATTGGCATAATGACCGCCTTCGCCCTTCTCTTGGACACTGATGCCATTAGAGGTCTCGTAGTTGTAGTTGTAGATGCCGTGCTCATCGATATCGCTGGCTTGCTTCACGATGTAAGCATGAGCATCCTCGGCATTATCGGCGACAACAACGCAAGCCATAGAGGCGAAAAGGGCAACAATGATCTGTAAGTAAATCCAGATTATTCAGATTAAATAATGATACGAGTATTCCTGGTTATCCCGAAAACTGAACTTACGAATTTGTTCATTTTGTCTTTTCTTCTGCGATCTAGACTGTGTGTTCTCAACAGCAGACTGTGAAATGTGTCTTTTCAACACTACAGATTTGATTTTTATACGAAATCAAATTTGTCAAAATATAAACATCGAAGGCATATAATACATACATATGTACATATGTTTATCTGTAGCATGGATGATCGCAGTTTAGAATTTCTCTACTAATTGTTGGGATCTACGGACAAAACTTGTTGCCGAAACACATTCTATATTTTCCTTAACTCGTAACCAACATCAACGGTAGGCAACTGCAGAGAAGGTATAACTTGATCTTGATCTATTAATTCTTGATCTGGTTAGATTTGTAGGTGCATTTCACTGTGTAGTTTATTAGTAATAGTTTGAAATTTGGCAAATATCAATATCATAAATGTTAATTTCAGTCATTTAGCTGATGCTAGACCACCTTTAGACATGTTCCTATTATTGACTGTACCCTACACACAATTTGTATTTGAAATCAATTGTCCCACTACGCATGCAATTGATTGATTTAATTAATTAGAAGAATTTATCAAAATATCAAAATTATACTTTCAATTAATAAGTTAATTAGGTAAATTAATAAGTTAATAAGCTGTGAAAGTTTCTTCTGGTACAGTAAACGGAAAATGCTGTGGTAGAGGGTACATAAGGCGATTTCTCAACACAAAAATTGAAATAATTCAGGCGTTTCTAAACAGCTGGGCCGATCATGGTGAAATTCCACCCTGTCATAGCTGAGGTGTTGTGCTATTGAAATTTACAAATTCGAAATCCATGGACGCCAATGGAGTCCCCCATAGTTGCCAACTTCGGCAGCATTCAGCCCTCTAGTATTTGATCTATTCAAAAAAATAATAATGAACGTAACTCACCTGTCACAAATTAGCATGAAGTCAAAAATGTTAAAAAAAATATAGGTATTTTCGGTATTAATTAATGTTTGAGTTATAAAAAAATCATATGAGGTATCAGGGTACACCCGGTTGGAACGAAGTTCCTTTCGCTATGTATTATGTACTAGTTAGTTCCCACACGCCTAAGGCGTCCGTTGAAAAATATGATAATTTAAATGGATCTTTAAGAAAATATACTTTGTGATACCATTTTTTTATAGAATGCATTTTTGATGTGATAACATCTATAGGCACCGGTATGGAAATCTATCAAAGTGAACACATGAAAACAACACACAGCGTTAGCATCACATACGTGGTTGTTGTACAACAGTAGTCCCTGCCTGAAAATAAGTATGATGGTATTGATGTAGCGACAGCGAACAAACAAGCAGGTCGTCGTCGCCAAATTGTATTGAATATTATAGAGAGCTCATTGAACGAATTGTATGACTCAAAAGCACTGACGAGATCCGGCGAATGATTCAAAATGTATTACTCTCTCTTTGTCATAACTTGGTCCATTCATAATGTTGATGTGAAACATTGATGCCTTTTGAAACATTTATGCTTTCTGTATTGTTTTATGTAATAAATGGTGCATTTAATTGAAAATGGTGCATTAAATCGAAATGGTGCATTTAATTGAAATATTCTATAAAGAGAATAAGAGTCGTTTACGCTCTTTTACACAGACTTTCTACATGAGACCGGAAAAAGAGTTCAATAAGTTCTCTATACTATTCAATATTTTTTATCGTCGCTCTCTTTATGACAAAACAAAAACAATTATTTCCTAAATAAATATTGCTTTATTTATTTTAACAATATTACATCTAACGTTAAAGCAGATGTAAGAAAAAATAAAGTGCAATAGCAAAAGAGTCTTCAGCACAAAAACTATTATTTCGAACAGGTACCGTGTAAGATAAAGGTGTTAACAGATCGCCCGTGAGTTCGAACACTCATTGATGTGTTTTTACAAAACTATATTTTTAGGTTCTTTTTGTAAGAATATGTATTATAATTTCCCGAAAAGTTCCTTTTTTAAAGAGAGGTACTTCTTTAATTAAAAACTAATGTACTTTTTATGGAAGGTCCTATTTTTAAGAAGAGTACTTTCTGTAAGAAAAAGCCATAATAGTATGAATTTTTTTCACAAAGAAGTACTTTTTTTAAGAACAGGTACTTTTTAAAGAAGTGGTATTTTTTTAAAGAACAGGCTATTTTTTAAGAAAATATACTTATTTTCAGAATGTCAAGAATCTTATCTCAAGAAAAGAAAATTAAAGGTATTATTTTATTTTAAAGAAAAAGTACTTTTAAGAAAAGTAATTTTTGTAAGAAAAGGTATATTTTTAAGAGAAGGTATTTTTTTAAGACAAGGTTTTTTTAAGAAATGGGAACTCTTTTAGAATTGGTTCTTTTTTCAAGTATATGTACATTTTTAAGATAGCTACTTGTCTCAAGAAAAGTAATTTTGTTCCACAAAAAGGTACACAAAAGGGTAGTTTTTAAGAAAAGGCAGTTTTTTTGTAAGAAATTTACTTTTTTACGAAAGGTACTTATTTAAAAAAATACTTTTTTTTTAAGAAAAGGTACTTTTGTAAGAAAATTTACTTTTTTTAGCAAAGGTACTTCTTTAAGATAAGGTATTTTTTTAAGAAACTGTACTTTGTTTAATAATAGGAATAGGTATTTTTTTTGAAAAAATTTAAATTTTTTTTAAGAAAGGTCACTTATTTAAGAAAATGAGCCTTTTTAAACTTCTTTCACTTTGGCTTTTCTAAATTTACTTTTTGTTGGGTTCAAGAGTACAACATATTGGGTATCCAAGGTAAACAACATATTTTCCAAGTGACATCTCGCCGATTTTGATGAAATTTGGTGGAAAGTAAGCCTATGCCAAGAAAGATCAACCCAAAAATTTGAGCTTTTTTTTGAGGTTTTTTGTGGGTTTTATAAACTTTCAAAGGAATCAGTATCGTTTTCTTATTTTCAAATAGCTCGAAAACTGTAAAAGCTAGATTTTGAAATTTTCTGGGAATGTTGCAAAGTACATTATTGGTCTTTTTTTGCAAAAAACATGATTTTTTCAAAAAACTTAGCGTAGCAAAAAAGAGCCATCCTTCGATTTTTTTGAAAAATATATATGTTATATATATGTATGTTATATAGTTATATGGCTTACTTTCCACCAAATTTCATAAAAATTGGTGTCAAGTCACTTGGAGAATATTGTTCTACTTTAGACTACCCCATATACTAACTATTGGTTGCAAGCTCCACCTGGAATACTTCCCATTTATCAAAAAATTTCCCAACGCGTGTGAGACATCCAGTTAATTTTTTTCTCTATGATCCAAACCGTTAGTCTAGACACAAACCCAAGAAAAAATAAGCAATATAGTTGATAATAGTGGGTTGTAGCATAATAGTGTTAAAACAAAAGTTGTTTTTTTTTTTCCATTTAGCCCCCATCCCGCAACGTGCGATGAGGAACTTCGTTTAAAAAAATAAAGAAATAAATGAGATATAACAACGAAATTTGGGAATGTGCTTACTGGTATCATGTAGATTAAATGAAGTGAAAATTTTTAAATATTCGCCCTAACACAGCATAATCCCAAAAATAAAATCTTAAATCCGCAAAAATTGAATTTTCAGAAAGTTTTAGGTATTTTCCATATTTCTTTGTTGGAACACATAAGTTTAAAGAAATCGGAAGCCAGATTTCCACGTCGAGATAATTTTGATAAAAAAATGATTTTATCATACCATGTAATTTTTTTTTAAATCAACCGAATTTAGAAAACCCTGGAGAAATCTGTGTAAAAGATAGGAAATTGGTGTCCATAAAACTAATCTACATTTAGATATTTTCCAAATTCATACAAAAACTTAATATGTTTGAAACAAAACTCAACTAGTATTGTTAAAAATGTAGTGACACGTTTTTTTCCAAAAGGCGTAAAAAATTTTTTCTAAAGAAAAACAACAATGGATATCAACAGCTTTTATCATATATTACAACATATGCAGTCGCTAATGTAATACTTCTTCCAAAATTAATAATGCTTTTCTTTTAGCCAAGATATTGTCAAATACATATCTGAAAAAAACAATGAAAAATGTAAAAAAAGATCTCCCCAAATATCTGGAGAACCATAAAAGCAAATGTAAACTTGCCAGCATGTTTTTTGTAGGCTTCTAGTAGAGCTACAAACATAGAAAATGTTTCAATAAAATCAAAATTCAAATGTTTATAATGGAAGAGTGTGTGGCGTCATAATTTCTATAGCAGATGACCTCAGCTATGGCCATTTGAAATTTCATCTTAATCGGTCCATCCGTTTAGAAACGGCTGAATTATTTAATTTTTTTTGTTAGAAATCCCCCACTGTGCATCATTGTGATTTATGAATGAAACACATAGAGCAAATTAGAATACAGAAGTTTATTCTCTCAATAATTTTAACTTCATATGTAGGTATTGTTCCCAGTAACTGTTAAATGAGGGTGGTTGTATACCACAGCTGATCAACCGTAGAGTAATGCTGGAGTTAATGTCGACGTCGCTGACGGCGTCTCAACGCCGAAATTGTGATGTTCGGCGTAAAATTTCATTTTGCTGTTAATGTAAACGCCGTCGACGATGTTAACACAGCTGTGTACTACTGCATTCTTACGGCGTTGAGGTTAACTGCTCTCATACAATTTCTTACGGCGTTGAGATTAACTGCTCTCATACAATTTCATACGATTCAACTTTTTTTTGACAGACTCCGTCGACGACGTCGACGTTAACTCCAGCATAAAGTAAGAACGAGAAATAGCGACAGATGCATGGTACAATAATATCTTCATGGTAATAGCAGTGCGCGTTGTTGTTGTTGTAGGCAGCAACAACAGGCATTTTGTTTTTGTTCTATTCGCTTCAGTTGTCAAACTCTACACAAATACATACCAACAACACAAGAATTCAAAAGAGTACAAAAACAAAATACATGTCTGACAGCCGAAGCGAAGAACCTCATGAAAAAAATACAGCAGACAGTTGTCCGAGGCCTTCGGCCCGTCCCTGCAGGCTGTGTCAGAGACACGGCCATTAAGTTTAACGTAGAATACGCCATCCGATAAGACAGAAAACATATATAACAATAAATGATAAATAACATAAGCAAATGAATTTATGGTAGGTAGGAAAAATGGGATAAATATGTTTTTAAATTAAAAGAGTAAGGATAAATGACAAATAACAGACGCAAATCAATTTGATTTATATTTTTTATAATTATATATCCATGTTAAATTCAAATTCACATTTAACATTTTGTTTCACTTAAATACATAAGTAAATATACGAAATTTCAATATTTCATCAATCAAAACAACAGCCGAAGGTTTGTGTCCACACTGAAACAGCAGCATAGTTTGTGTTCACCCTACAAACTCAAACACTCAACCAAACACCACACATATGTTTGAGTGTATGTGTTTAAACAATTTTCATTTGAGAAATTTAAATATTAGGAAAATGTATATCAAACGAAAGATAACATCTTCATTTACCTACAAAAAAATTTTTAAAAAAAGTTATCTCGCCGTTTCCTCATGATCAATGAAATAAAGATTACAACAATAACAATCTGACATGACTCCCTATACCCTAAGGTAAGACGTATTCTACGCCAAAAAATGAAAACAGCTGTTCTTACGACTTTACCATGAACATATTATTGTACCATGGACAGATGGCTGGAAGTATGTAGGGTTGCTCAATGCGTTTTCAAACATTTTCCTTTGTGCGTTGAACCAAAGTACAAAACTCACCAACTGTGAAATAATGCAACATTTAATGAAGTGCTAGAGTAAAATTATTAATAGAGATAAGATTTAAAACACAAATTTATTAAAATAATGTCTTTCTCATTATGCATGCTCCAACTTTTCCAGTGATTTTTCCGGTCCAAGAAAAACAGCTCTAGCAGAGTCTATGTAAGTATATTACTCTATGCGTTGGATGGTGGAAAGCATGAGTTCAATAATACCCGACAGAGGCATTAGTACAACACCAACGGAATTTCGTTTTTGTGTAGTCAAATAGTTGTGTTGAATACACCACAAGTGCATACCAACAATGAAAGTCTACATAGAAAGGCAAAATAGATTTCAATTTCTAATTTCTATACGAGGGTGGATCAATAAGTCCGTGACTTTTCGAACTTACCTCGTAGTTATATGAAATACAACACTGCTCCCATCAAGTACCACCTGTTAATATATTACTGTCAATTTTTGAGCAAGTTCCGTCATTTACTTTGCGTTTAACAGCTGTTCAAAACATACATCCTCTTGCATTTTTTCAAAAATTCAAAAAAGTGAATTTTGGTTGCTCATTAAACATTATTTTTTGCGAAAAAAAATCGTCAATCAAACCAAGGAAAAGTTTGATAAATACTAAGGGGACTCTGCACCATCGATTCCAATGGTAAAAAGTGATTTACTGACTTTCGTTGAACGTTCTGGACGGCCAATTGAGGTTAATACACCCAAAAATTTCGAAAAATGGAAAAAAAATTGACGATATGGTGTTGGCCGATCGAAGAGTAAAAGTTCGTGAGATTGTTGATGCCATAGGCATTTCACATGGCAGTGTGGTTCCGATTTTAAATGAACAGTTGGGTTTAAAAAAGTTGCCTGTAAGATGGGTGCCGCGTTTGCTCTCATTTAGCTGTAAACGCACGGGTGCACACGTGTGTAGTTTCAATGACAAAATTCCATGAATTGGGCTACGAATTGGTACCTCATCCGCCATATTCTCCGTATTTAGCCCCCAGTGACTATTTCTTATTTCCAAACCTAAAGAAATGGCTGGTGGAAAGAGATTTAGCTCCAACAATGAAATTATTGATCAAACAAGTGTCTATTTTATGGACCTCGAAAAATCCTATTTTTTGGAAGGGATACAAAAATTGGAGAAACGTTGGACTAAGTGTACTGAGCTAAAAGGAGATTATGTTGAAAAAAAATTTGTTTTTGCAAAAAACTGTGTTTCATTCAAAAAGTCACGGACTAATTGATCCGCCCTTGTACATGGATTGACACAACTTATTCGAAATGTTATATATCGAGAGCTTATATTCAATACCAGCTATACGCAAAAACACAATTTTTCAGGAGAAGGACAAAACAGTTTATTTTCCGAACTCTCGAAGATTGAATCTTTAAATAATTTTTGTATGCAGTACCCACTAATAATATTTAACAAAAATACTAGAAGAAAATTTACTTCAATCTTCGAGAGTTCGGAAAATAAACTGTTTTTCCTTCTCCTGAAAAATTGTGTTTTTGCGTATAGCTGGTATTGAATATAAGCTCTCGATATTATATATGATACGATCTGAAATTATTTCCTGGAAGAACGTTCTAGGCCTGTGACAGTATTGTTCAAGTTGCCAATGGGAGTTGAAATACTAGTTCCGACTGTTTACACTTTTTCACGAATTGTAAAAAAACCCTTATCTGTTACGTCTTAAGAGACTACACACAGAGAAGAGATTCGTTGTCACAACTGTATTTACAGCCAACTAAAATTTGGCGGTTCATGGACTATCACATTATTCAGTTGTGATTACCAATAATTGTGTTCTGTATCACCAAATGTTGTGCATATCAATTGATTTGTAATTGTAGTTTCTCTTTAACAAAAAAGCCTCTTGTGAAAAATCGAATACATACTCGTAACTTTGCAACAAGTGTTTTTGTAACAAAAACTAAATTATGATTACAGGAACTAATATTTGAACACGAATTCTAATATTGTACGAATTCTAATATTGTATCTTCCATTTCAGATGAATGAGGTTTTTAAAATACTCAAATTGGTTAATACAACTAAAGTTCGGTAGTAGCAACTTGAATTTAGTAAAACCTATTTTTAATCTATCAATAACATCGACAAATAATTCTGATGTTTGACAATTATGAATTCTAATCAAAAAATTGACTTTATCATGGAATTTCCAATGCCTGAATTGATTTCCAACTAATCTTTTCTGATGTTTGACAATTATGAATTCTAATCAAAAAATTGACTTTATCATGGAATTTCCAATGCCTGAATTGATTTCCAACTAATCTTTTCCCTGTGTGTACACATAGTAATTCTGATTGGATACACGCTGAAGAAAAAACGGTCACAGCAACATATTTCAGGTACCATGAATAAGTTTGCAAGCATTGTTTTTATGAATTGAAAATTTGATGCTTTTTAGTTTGTTTGTCGTCTGTAAAGTTTTTGTTTTCAGCAGTTGTCAACAAACATAGCCACATTTGGACCAGAAAAACATATGTATGTTTATAATAACCTATTAATCATTGTGTCTGCAACATGTAATATTGAATAGCAAACACGAGGTGTTTGGACACAAGTATACTATATTTGGGGCAAGCTATAAACACGTTATATTTGCATCCAAACAACAACAAAATTCAGATTTTTCAGCGTGTAAAGGCGTAGTTAATTACCATTGTTGATCAGTACTACAGCTAACGGGTTTTTCAACAGAGACGCTACAAAAGTAAATCGATAGGGACAGCAAACGACGCCATATTTTTTTCCCGCTCTTTTGACATTTCTCTTCAGTAAGGTTTGCCATTTCATCATGGAAAGATATACGAGCCAACAACGAGTCGAAATTATTAAAATTTATTACCGAAATTTAAAGTCAGTGGCCTCAACTTTAAGAGGCCTCAACAATAAGCGATGAGGCTCATTTCTGGCTGAATGGCTTCGTCAATAAGCAAAATATGCGTTACTGGTCAGAGAGCAATCCACACGTAATCCATGAGTCATCATTGCATCCCGAAAAAATTACGGTTTGGTGCGGTTTATGGGCCGGCGGCGTCATTGGGCCGTACTTCTTCCGTGATGATCAAGACCGGCACATTACTGTGAATGCGAATCGCTACCGTTCAATGATAACGGAATATTTTTGGCTCCAATTGGATAATATGGACTTTGAGGACATGTGGTTCCAACAGGACGGCGCCACAAGCCACACAGCGAATGCCACAATCAATTTATTGGTAACCAAGTTTGGTGAACGTGTTATCTCATGAAATGGCCCAGTCGATTGGCCGCCTCGGTCGTGCGATTTGACGCCGTTAGATTATTTCCTGTGGGGCTATGTCAAGTCTATGGTCTATGCCAACAAGCCAGCGACGATTGATGAACTTCGTACGAATATCGAACGTGAAATTGCAGCAGTATCGGCCGATTTATGCTTGAAAACCGTCGAAAATTGGGTTCAGCGTCTGGACTTCTGCAAGCGTGCCCGTGGTGGCCATGCAAAAGAAATCGAGTTCCTTACATAATTGCATCGAACGTACTTTCACAGGAATAAAGAATTTCATTGGGATCTAAAACCAGTTTTGTTTTATTTAAAAAAACTTTTGTAGCGCTCTTATTGAAAAACCCTTTATTATGACATCATAAGATCAAATCATATTCAATTTATTAACAGGAACACAGCTAAACTTTGTATCTCTCTCTTACTCAAATGATCGAGTTTCCGTTTGGTTAAACTGTCAAATACAAATTCATTTGATATTTATTCGGATGCGATTATTTCTGTTTCCGATGCAGCAGCACCTTATTGGAATATTCTTAAATTGAAATTCTCACGTTTAATACCGTAAATTAGTCTGATCTAGTCATATGGATTTAGGGTATTGCGTTGCTGTTGCCCACCCACCATTTATTTATTATCATTCAATTGGGAAGCAAGATGCAGCTAACAAAACACCCGCTGTTTATCAAAGTTCAGCATAAGAAATTTGCATTTAAAATCACTTTCCAATTTATAAAACAAATTAAATTAAAAATTGCACAAACGAAAGAATTCTGATTAGTTGGCGATACGAAGAGAAGACGAGTAGTTAAGAGAGAAAAATAAAAGCTGAATGATATTTTTACTGGTTTAGTGCGTCAACTAATAGGATTAAAGAGAGAAAACGATTTGTCGGAATTTACAAATTACGATATTATGATTTCAGTTGCATATGAGGCAATTGTTATTAAGCTATAAGCTGATAAATAAAATAAACTGTGCTGCCAAATAGAAAAGATTTCACAACATATATTGCGGAGATTTCAAACCCATTTTCAAAATACGAAAGAACGACTTATGACCAAACCAGCTTCATCCTCTTAATTAGTTGCAGCATAGCCAGTTTTAAAGCAGTGTAGCACGTTTGGTATTTTTAACTGCACTGAAATAAATATGTTAGTAGACACAGCAGAAACCAATGCTGCAAAGGGGAGGCAAACATGTTTGCTATTGTTTGTTGTTTTAGCAAATATTTTGTCAGGTATTTCATCAATATTGCAAACAGTTTGTTCTCAAGCCACAGCATTGCTGTAATAGCAGCAAACTTGTTCGATGATACTTTTCTTTCTTTCCATAGCGGCAACCTCGCTTAGTGACGGCGACACTATCGAGTGTTTAGCCATGAAAAAGCTTCTCAAAATAACGTTCGGAATCGATGTAACACTGTCCCAATTAGTGATTGTAAAACTACACGCTGAAAGATCTGTATTTTTGTTGTGGTTTGGATGCAAATATAACGTGATTGCAGCTTGTCGCAAATATAGCATACTTGTGTCCAAACACATTGTGTTTGCTATTCAATATTACTTATGTATCTTGGAGACACTATGATTAATATGTTGTAATAATTGTTTTTGTGACCCAAATATGGCTTTGTTTGTTGAAAACTGCTGAATATAAAAACGAGACAGACAACAAAGGAACAAAAAAACAGCAGATCTTCAATTCATGATAACAATGTTTGCAAACATATACACGGTTCCTGCAATATGTTGCTGGGGCCAATGGTAAAATAAGAAAAGTAAACTCATTAGAACAGCTGTTTTCAATTTTTTCATTGTGGTTGATTGTTTCAGCTGTCAAACTCATATAAACTTAGTTTTTGTACATTTTTGTATTCATGTGCTGTTGGTATACTTACGTGTATAGCTTGGTAACTAAGTGATTGAAACAAAAACAAAATGCCTGTTGTTGTTGCCTACAACAAGAACAAAGTCTACTGATACTACTTGTTTATTTTAGTATGCTGGGGCCGTTTTTCTCAATGGGTAGAAAGCGCACAAATTCTACGAAGCCCTCTCCAGTCTTTTCATGGGAGTAAGGTGTACTGAAAACCGCATATTTTGGAATTTCAATTGTGGGGATCTCAAAAGATGCGTATTGAGAAGCTGATTACGGAAACGTAATTTTTTTTAAACCAAGGTTATTTATAAACCCTTACCGGTCATTGAAGTTTTGATACCAAGTGTCAAAAAAATAATTTTTTTTGGCCAATGTGAGGCTCAAAAAACGTGTCCTGATGAGCGTAATTAGAAAAATATATTTTAAACATTTTGGCAGAGCATTTATTTTTAAGGTGACCGTCGGTGGTGCAATGAGTAGTTGCGCGCCTCTTGTGCATGAGATCCTGGGTTCGATCCCTGCTCTGACCGCCTTAAATTTCTTTCGGCGGCGGTCACCTCGCATAGTGACGGTGACACTATCGAGTATTTCGCCATGAAAAAGCGTCTCAAAATACCGTTCGGAATCGGTGTAAAACTGTAGGTTCCAATCAGGTGGCGAAAAATTAGAAAGCGCACAGCTTACTGTTTGTGAGAAGCTCTTCCTAATCCCTTCATGGGATGCAATGGGAAACCTTTTTTTTTGTTATTTGGTTTTCACGGCAGCGTTTTGAAGTTTTGATCAAGCATATTTTCGCGTAGTTCTCATTGTAGACCACGAATTACATTTTAATTATATTCATTGTACATATTTGATAGAATTTTCGTGTAAAATTAGAAAAAAGGTAAATTGAAAATTTAATTAAAAAATTAGGAACATACCTTATGCTTGATTAAAAAAAATCATTTCCCATTACATCCCGTGAAGGAATTGGGGAGAGCTTCTCACAATCAAGTTGCTGTGCGCTTTCTAGTTTTATACTCACTGATTGGGTCCTTCTGTTTTACACGGGTTCCGAACGGTATTTTTTGAGAAGCTGTTTCATGGCTTAGTACTCGATAGTCTTGCCGTCACTATGCGAGGTGACCGCCGGCGAAAGAAATTTAAGGTGGACGAGCAGAGCTCGAACCCAGGATCTCATGTAGAAGAGGCGCGCACACTAACCACTGCACCACCGACGGCCACTCATGTTTGATTAAGATTTCAAAATGCTGTCGTGAAAAGAAAAATAATCTACTAAAATTTTTAAAATATATTTTTACACATCGTCATTGCGAGGTACAATTCGAAATGCTGCAGGATGTTTGTGGTACAAGCTAATGCCCTCACTGAATCCCCCACGGCAGGACTAAGCACTGTTTCTATAATGAACTTGATTTCGTTAAAAGCTCCACCTATAAGTAGTTGATATTGTTGCGATTAAGTAAAAGCTTGTACTTACTCTGTATTACAAAATTAAATACAAGGGCGATTAATGCTGCGCCGAAAATTATACACCTACCACAAACCAGTGGACGAGTCAGCTGCAAGTATGTTATTTTTAAAACAGCTATACTACAGGTTTTGGAATCGGCTAGAACAATCTAGAAGCTGGTAGAGCTCCTGGTGGCGAGAGGTACAACTCATATAAATAGCTGAGGTTTTTGCCATTTTGAGTCAATCTGTGATTAAACGCCGGAAAGTAAGCAACGCGAAGTATTAGTACTTGTGAATGTTAGGTTGTGTAAATAAAATGGCTTTTTGTTAGCTACATGAAACTTTAAAATGATAAAACAAGACAGAAATAAATATTAATTTAATAATTTTTTATTTATTTGATTGACAGATCATTAAGAATACAAATCTTTTATTGTTAAATTATAAGGCATAAGTGTAAGTCATAATTAATATAAGTAAAATAGTTAGTAGGAATAATCTAAAATCGACACAAACAAGACACTATTTTTGTTTGTCGGAATGAATTTTTTTTGTTATAATCTGATTCATTATTTCATGACCTTTACTAGACCTTTACCGGGGCTACTAGATTTTATTATATTTATTTTTGACTACTTTCGCAAAAAATCTGGCCGTCAATGGTGGATTGAATATTGGCTTCCAATCCTTCAAGAGTTGCCAATGCCTTAACATAGCCCCATAAAAGTAATCCAGAGGCGTGAAATCGCACGAACGATGGGGCCAGTGAACAGAACCACTTCTGCAAATAAAGTTGTCACCAAATTGATTTTGCAATATATCGATTGTTAAGCGCGCTGTATGGCATGTTGCGCTGTCTTGTTGCAACCAAGTGTCATTGATGTTTGGCTGATTAATTTTTGGGAACAAAAATTCAGTCAGCTTGGCTCGATAGCCCTCGCCATTCACCGGAACTCAGCTTCTTGTTCATTTCGAAAGAAATAATGATCGAAGATGCCGCCAGCGTGTAAACCGCACCAAACAGTCAATTTTATTGCATAATTGATGGTTTTGAATCGAGAAGAGTACCATTAGTGCGAAAACGAGCGATAACTGCCCGAATTGCTTGCTCATTAGGCCGATCGCGAACGGATTTATTATTTCAAAGCAAATTTCCACAATTTGGAAGCGGTCTTGCAGCGTTAACAGTTTGACATTCACAGCAGTGAAACCATAGTTATCGATATCGATAGTTCTCATGCAGCTAAAAAAAAAACACCCGAAGTAAAATAAACGGAATAAAAACTGTTATACTTATCGTAATTCAAAATTGAACCTTGTTTTTTTTTTATTGGGAATAAACCAATAAATTCGTAACAATATAAAAATATTTCTGGATGACTTTAATGCCAAATTGTACAACAGCAACAACAATTTGCAGCATGTTAAGGAAAGACATGGTCTTGGAACTCTAAGGAATGGCAATGTTGGGTGGCAGGTATATATAATCACCATCACCATCACCATCGCCATCAACTGTTTATAGAAATTCCAAAAACGATGTACAAGTAGACAGTCAAAATTTCTTTTCACTCAAATGCCAACAAACAAAACGAGTGAAATCCTAGTACATCTCTACTCTCTCTCTTACTCTCTTCATTGAATATTTCAATACACGAGCAACTTTTTGATAGTATTATTGTATATAACTATACAAATTCCAACCATGTTGAAGTAAAATTACATAAACTATGCAAAAAGTATGAAATATGCTAGATATGACGCGAGAGAGAAATGCGTTTGAGTGAACTCCTAGCACTTTTTGGTTCTCTTTTACCAGGGTTGCCAAGTTGCGCACATCTTATGGTCGTCTAGGAAATTCCCTCATAACCAGTACACACATTTCAGTTGGACATAGATAAATAAAAAACCATAGATGATGAAAGATAAGTGGTGGATTGTGGAAATTTTCTAGATGGCGCCGAAGTGGTGGATATGGGTAAATTTCCCCTGGAAACAAAAACTATTGAAAAAACTATATAACCATGCTTTTTTGCCTTTTGTATTGTGAACAAATATCAACAACGATATGCTTTTCTATTATTTATATTCTATTTTCAAATTTAAACAACAGAATCGAAATAAAAATTATGTTTGAGTGCTTTTTCGTCGCAACTGAGTGAAAAATGGTCGTACGGAAACAGCATGTGCCCTCTGGTGAAAATGGTGATTAAGCAAATGAATTATATATGTTTTTTTTTTATCTGTGAGTTGGGTGAACAGATTTAAGCATACCCTCAGCCTAAGTTATCCATTGGATCCGAGTTCCATTAACAATTTTTGATGTGTTAACATCTATAGGCACGGATAGGGCAATATATCAAAGTGAAAACATGCAAACAACACAAAGCGTTAGCATCACATACGTGGTAGATGTACAAAAATAATCTCTGCCTGAAAATGAGTATAAAGGTATTAATGTAGCGGCAGCGAACAAACAAGCAGGTCGTCGTCGCCAAAGAGTATTGAATAGTATAGAGAACTCATAGAACGAATTGTATGACTCAATAGAACTGGCGACATCTGGCGAATGATTCTAAACGTATTACTCTCTTTTTGTCATAACTTGGTCCATTCATAACTTTGATGTGAAACATTGATGCCTTTTGAAACATTTATGCTTTCTGCATTGTTTTATGTAATAACATTATCGAAATGGTAATAACATTATCGAAATATTCTATAAAGAGAATAAGACTCGTTTATGCTCTTTTACTCAGTCTCTCTACATGAGAGCAGAAAAAGAGTGCAATAAGTTCTCTATACAATTCAATACATTTTGTCGCCGCTCTGTTTATGACAAAACAAAAACAATTATTTCAGTGAGCTAGATATTGCTTTATTTATTTTAACAATATTACATCTAATGTTAAAGCAGACGTGAGAAAAAAGAAAGTGCAATAGCAAAAGAGCCTTCAGCATAAAAACTATTCTTTTTTTTATTTTCCAATGTAACATTTACTAATGTGTTCATAGAAATCGCGTAACAAAAAGGTGTTAACACATCGCCCGTGAGTTCGAACACTCATTGATTTTTTTTATTTGGAAATTAAAACGGACTGCAAAATTCTGGGCGTCTTAAAAAAAATGATAAGGGGTCTTACTGACAAAACTTAATATCTTAAAATGTTCTATGTACACAGGAAAAACAGAATTCAAAAATTTATATAAATCTATCACTTGGATCGACTATAGGTCGGATGGAAGATTGCCTGCCTCAGCTTGGGGTTACCAAATGGAGGAGAACAGCTGAAGATCGAAGCGGTTGGAGAAACATGATATCCTCATTTTGAAAGGCCCTTGACGCCTTTGGGTTTTTTGAAGCCACCTAAGTAAGTAATTGTCCATAACGCGCACAAAAAAAATTTAATTTTTTACACTTTACAAATTTTCACCATTTTCCAATTTTGAAAATTGAGGAAAAATAATTTTATCGACACTCTTGATCTGTATCTCATACAGTTTTAGGACTATTATAATGAAATTACATCTTGTATATATATAAAAATGAATGTTTGTCTATATGTCCTTTAAAGAATCGTAAGCTATACATTTGATCATGTGATGACCTTTAGCAAAGTTGGTGTACGACCAATTTACGACAGATGGCGCCACTGTCATTCCAAAATAAAATTTGAAGGCAAAATAACGTTTACCGTGTCAGCTAGTTTATTATAAAATACAGATTGAATATGATGGAAAACTTTTACTTGTGCCAAACATAGTTAGGTTGAATTAAATATTGTTACGAATTTTCGAATCGTTCTTTTTCACGCTGTTTTATTTCCCGTTAATAAAACAAGGTCCTTTTTAAATTGCGATAAGTACAACAACCTTTCACTTTATTTAAACAAACTTGACATGCACAATGTTTTTACAATTATATAACTTTGCGTACTTTTGACGGTTTACTTGATATCAATATTACTGACGAACTATATTGTTAACCTCACGACTAACTCCTATACGCTGCTTATCTGTCATTAATATCAATTTTATTACTTGGCACCAGGTTCTATAGATCACTCCATTAGTATCTCCACTATTCGTTATCTTTCGTCGTCGCTATATTCGTTAGCTGGAAATTTCCACCCGTTTCCAGAACCAGTTCTACTGCCGCCTTTTTCGAGATTAGTGTGGATCTTAACCGAATTTAATCCGTATGGCAATGTATTCATCATACATGGGTCAAATTAATTATATGACTTATCAATTATAATTTGTGGTTTCATTTAAATTACTTCTACATATGCCAATTATACTTATACACTGCAAAACAAATCACATGTGGTGTCAGGGGACACCCGGTTGGAACGAAGTTCCTTTCGCTGTATAGTATGTACTAGTTAGTTCCAACACACCTAAGGCGCCCGTTGAAAAATAAGATACTTTAAATGGATCTTTAAGAAAAGAAATTTTTTGTAAAATGATCAACTTATTTTAGAAAAGTTTTTTTTTATCGAATGTATTTTGTTTTTTAAAACGTTATATCTTTAGGTCCTTATTGTAAGAATATGTATTATATTTTCTCGAAAACGTCCTTTTTTAAAGACAGGTACTTCTTTTATTAAAAATGTTTTTTTTTAAGAAAAGGTACTATTTTTAAGGAGAAGTACTTTCTGTAAGAAAAATCCGTAAGAGTATGATTTTTTTTTACAAAGAAGTACTTTTATAATAACAGCTACTTTTTAACGAAGTGGTACTCTTTTTAGGTACAGGTTATTTTTTTAAGAAAATGTACTTATTTTCAGGAATGCTACTTATCTCAAGAAAGCAAAGAAAACGTATTATTTTATTTTTGAGAAAAGGTTGTTTTAAGAAAAGGAATTTTTGTAAGAAAATGTTTTTTTTAAGAGAAGGTATTTTTCTTGAAGAAAAGGTTTTGTTTTAAGAATTTGGATATTTTTTAGAATTGGTCCTTTTTTCAAGAATATGTAAATTTTTAAGAGTATTTACTTATGTCAAGAAAAGTTATTTTGTTTCACAAAAAAGGTAATCTTTGAAGAAAATGTAGGTTTTTAATAAAATCTACTTCTTGTAAGAATTTGTACTTTTTTTTAAGAAAAGGTACTTATTTTAAAAAAAATTTACTTTTTAAAAAGTTACTTTTTGTAAGAAAATTTGCTTTTTTTAAGCAAAGTCACTTCTTTAAGATAATGTATTTTTTTAAGAAAATGTACTTTCTTTAAGAATATGAATAGGTTTTTTTTGGAGTAAATTTGCGTATTTTAACAAAAGTCACTTATATTTAAGAAAATATTCTTTTTGTAAGCTTCTTTCACTTTGGCGTTTCTAAATTTATTTTAGAATTTTATTTATATTGGTTACAGGCTCCACCTAGGAAACTTCCCATTAAACAAGAAATGTTCCAACATATGTTAGTCTATACACAAACCGAAGGAAAAGTACCCAATATAGTCGATAGTACAGGGTTGTAACTAGAGCAGTTGTAGGCAAAACCGAACGCACGCACCCAAACGTATTATGTGATTGTGTGCGGTCGCAAACGCCCAGGCCATAGAGTAAATATGGGTTGAGAAAATCTTTCACTCACCAAATTTCTGACATTTGTCCTCGTGTTACGTTTGATGTTGAAAAGAATTGCTTTACTAATACCAGATAGAGGCAATGGTTCAAAACAACGAACAAAATAACAACAACGGCATTTCGTTTTGTGTGTTAAAATTAATGTGTTAAATACAACACAAATGTATGCTAACAATAACAGTCAATAAAAAAGTTTAAAACACATTTAAATTTCACAGTTTTTCACCAAAATGGCATGAAAAATTAAAGCAAGAAGTTGTTGTAATTCCACCTGGTGTATATCACTTTTCGTCAAACATCTCTCTATCACACCGACCGCATCACGAAGAGTGTGAAAGGAAACGTCAGATGAGACAAATGGCGGCTCTACTATAAATTTACTCTATGGCCCAGGCATAGACTGATGCTGATTGTTTTTGTTTGAAAAATACGAGAAAAATGCGATTATTGTGTGCCTCGCGAGGGTATGGGTTGATTACCACTGAACTACAGTGTCCAAAACCGAAAAACCGGGGAAACCGTTTAACCGGCTTTTTGCTATTAACCGTGTGCCGTGTAATTTGTGTTAATATCCTCAAAAAATTTACTAATAATTGATATGATTTTCGAATTTTAGTGAAATTTTGGAATTAAGAAACATGATTTCCCTTTTGGGATATGATCTAACTGATAATTTTTTTTTTCAAAATGATTTTATGATTCAAACATTTTTTTTATCAAATTTAAAAATTAAAGTTATTTGATAACTAAATGTTGTAAACTTAATAAGATTTTCATACATGAAAATCTTGTTCAAATTTAGATATGATTTTCGACTTTAAATTTGAATAAAACTTTTAAATTTTAAAGTAAACACGCATTCCAAATTGGAATATGATATATATCTTTTAAAATGTGATGATTTATTCAACATTTCGTATTATAATTAAAATTAAAATGTTCAAGCGTTAGGTCTATTTTAAATTATTTTATTCTTCAATATTTCGCTACCCAATTGGGTAGCATAGTCGGGAAAATAAGCACAATTATTAATTACAAATTTCATTTTTATGTTCATAATTTTTTTTCATTTAATTTTTAATTAATAATTGTGTGTATCTGCCCGACGAAGATAACCAATGGTGAGGGAAACATTGATGAATAAAAAATTTAAATAAAAATTTTAAATATATTGTTTGGTGCGGTTTATGGGCCGGTGGCGTCATTGGGCCGTACTTCTTCCGTGATGGCACATTACTGTGAATGCGAATCGCTACCGTTCAATGATAACCAAATATTTTTGGCCCCAATTGGATAATATGGACTTGGAGGACATGTGGTTCCAACAGGACGGCGCCACAAGCCACACAGCGAATGCCACAGTCGATTTATTGGAAACCAAGTTTGGTGAACGTGTTATCTCACGAAATGGCCCAGTCGATTGGCCGCCTCGGTCGTGCGATTTGACGCCGTTAGATTATTTCCTGTGGGGCTACGTCAAGTCTATGGTCTATGCCAACAAGCCAGCGACGATTGATGAACTTCGTACGAATATCGAACGTGAAATTGCAGCAGTATCGGCCGATTTATGCTTGAAAACCGTCGAAAATTGGGTTCGGCGTCTGGACTTCTGCAAGCGTGCCCGTGATGGTCATGCAAAAGAAATCGAGTTCCATACATAATGGCATCGAACGTACTTTCACAGGAATAAAGAATTTCATTGGTATCTAAAACCGGTTTTGTTTTATTTAAAAAAACTTTTGTAGCGCTCTTATTGAAAAACCCGTTATAAGTAAAATGGACGTGAAATAGATGTATTGTAAGTTCTATATGTGCAATTTAATTTAAAGCAAAAAAAAAATCAGAAAAGCCGGTTCAACCGGTTTTTGCCAAAATTAAAAATCGAAAACCGGTTTCTTGAAAAATTCATTTTTCGAACAATCTGAAAACCGGTATCTTGAAAAATTGATTTTTCGAAAAAACCGAAAACCGGTTTCCAAAAAATTTCGGTTTTTTGGACATTAGCTAGATATAGTTGTAACATTAGAGTGGCATTTTTTTGTATGAAAATTTTTTTTTCTTTCTACTCAAGGATTGCCGGGCCGCATATTATGCCACTTGATGAAAAAATGTTATGCTATAAATTTGGGGAAAATTGGACAATGTTAACACGTCGCGCCCGAAGGTCAAAGTTCAAAAATTTTGAAATTATGTTTTTCTAAGTGACAGATTGTTGCAATATACTTATTTTTCGGCAGATTTTTGCGAAACTTGGTGGGTTTGCAACACAGAAGTTACTTTGTATCTGGTAAAAATTTAGGCAACATGGGGCAACGTTAACACGTAGCGCCTTTAGGTCAAAGTTGAAACATTTTTAATTTATCTATTTCCAATAGACAACTTGCAGAAACATACTAATTTTTATTCGGATTTTTATGAAACTCGGTACAAATGTAACAGTGAAGTTCCTCTTAATCTGGTAAAAATTAGGACAAAATTGGGCGACGTTAACACTTACCTCCTCAAGGTCAAAGTTCTAAAATTGATGAATTATGTATTTCCAATAGTCAGCTTCGAGCAACATACTCATTTTTTACCAGATTTTTACCACAAACTTCGTAGAATTGTAACTATGAACTTGTTGTTTATCTGGTAAAAATAAAAAAAAAATAAAAAAAAAAAAAAATAATAAAAAAAAAAACTTTGACCTAAAGGCGCTACGTGTTAACGTTGCCCCATGTTGCCTAAATTTTTACCAGATACAAAGTAACTTCTGTGTTGCAAACCCACCAAGTTTCGCAAAAATCTGCCGAAAAATAAGTATATTGCAACAATCTGTCACTTAGAAAAACATAATTTCAAAATTTTTGAACTTTGACCTTCGGGCGCGACGTGTTAACATTGTCCAATTTTCCCCAAATTTATAGCATAACATTTTTTCATCAAGTGGCATAATATGCGGCCCGGCAATCCTTGAATTTCAAAAGTAAGGGACAAAATGCCACTCTATTGTAACATAATAGTGTTACAAAAAAGTTGTTTATTTTCTTTGCATTTAGCTAACATCCCGCAACGTACGATGAGGAGCTTCGTTCCAAAAATTAAATCAGATGATCTAATAACACAACCTCAACTAGTTCGACCATGCTCGCAACCTTGTCTCAACTTCATAACTGACATTGACGATTGCCACCACTGGCAATCGAAACTGCTTAGCGAAACACTAGAACAGACTGCTTTCGAGAGCAATCATTGGGTGGTGGTCAGATGATTAAATTATGATAATTTAATATATGAATATTATTAATTCGTTTATTAATAAGAAAACTGATACAATTCAAATGATATACTATCATCACCGATCAAGTTCTAACAATGGATCATATTTAGAATGAATATCACATTTCGTCAAACGGAAAGAATTGAAAGATCACCTGTTGACGAAGAATTTTCTATAAAAGTCATTTGTAGTTTAAAAATCAGTCTCAGAACTCATTTGACTTAACTCAAGTACTCTACTTCCTATAGAACATACGAGCAAATATGTTCAAAATCGTAAGTTAATTAATTTATCAATTTATCAATTTAATTTAATTATTATTTTTATTTTAGTTCATTATTGCTACTGTCGCCTCATTGGCCAGTGGCGTCTTTGCCGGTAATCCCCAGGATGCTCAAGCTTACATCGTGAAGCAAGACAGCCATATCGATGAGGTCGGCAACTATCACTACAACTATGAAACGTCTAATAGCATCACTGCCCAAGAGAAGGGCGTTGGCGGTCATTGGGCCACTGGTGGTTATGGTTATTACTCTCCCGAAGGTGAATTGGTTCAGTTAAGTTATGTTGCCGATGAGAATGGTTTCCAACCTAGTGGCAGCCATGTACCCACCCCACCACCAATTCCTGAAGCCATCTTGAGATCCTTGGAATATATTCGTACTCATCCTAGCTATGAACAGAAGCATTAGAATGATTCACAAAGTGCGCTAACTAATAGTATCGTGATTTTGGAAATTTATGTGGTGCTTAACAAGGAACTTTTAAGTTAAATAAAGAAATTGATTGTTAGAAGGCCTACTCCAGAAAATTTTGCTTGGTTTCCTATTGCATTCAAGCTACTGAATAAATTTTTGTGTAAGGAAGAGATTGAAACCAAACAGAAAGCAACACCTGTCGCTTTTATTAGTGTCACAGCCTTTTGTTTTTACAATTTTTTATATAGAACAATGTAAAGGCATTGCTAAGGATATCAACCAAACCATCCCAAACTACATCCCAACAGAGCATGCAGTACACTTAATGAAAAGGTTTCGTCAAAACCAGAGCTGTGGTGTCTAGCGAAATTTGGACGACTACAACAGTTTGAAAATGAACAGCACCACTACAACTAATGCAATTAAAGAAAAAAAGAAAACAACATTTCTTAAAACTGTTAAACATGTATAGATATAGAGTAAATATACCTAGAGTAACGACCTCTCTCAGTAAATTTATGGCATAAGGTTTTGTCGCATAGAGGGCGGTTCAATCAGTCAGTGATTTTCGAACTTCCCTCGTAGTGATATGAAATGCAACACTGCTCCCATCAAGTGCCACCTGTTAATAGACTACTGTAAAATATTGAGCAAGTTCCGTCATTTACTTTGCGCTTAACAGCTGTTCAAAACATACAACCTCGTGCATTTTTTTAAAAATGGAAAAAAGTGAATTTCGAGTGCTCATTAAACATTAGGTTTTGCGAAAAAAAAACCGCCAATCAAACCAAGGAGAAGCTTGTTAAATACTATGGGGACTCTGCACCATCGATTTCAATGGTAAAAAGTGGTTTACTGACTTTCATTGTGGTCGCACAAGTAGAAATGACGCTGAACGTTCTGGATGGCCAATTGAGGTCAATACACCCGAAAATGTCGAAAAAATCCACGACATGGTGGTGGCCGATAGAAGAGTAAAAGTGCGTGAGATTGTTGATGCCATAAGCATTTCAGTGTGGTTTCGATTTTAAATGATCAGTTGGGTTTAAGAAAGTTGCCTGCAAGATGGGTGCCGCGTTTGCTCTAAATTGACCATAAACGTAATCGTAGGACCACTTCAAGGGATTGTTTGGAGTTGTTTAGTTGGGCTATGAATTGGAACCTCATCCACCATATTTTCCGGATTTAGCCCCTAGTGACTATTTCCTATTTCCAAACCTAAAGAAATGATTCGGTGGAAAGAGATTTAGCTCCAACGATGAAATTATTGATCAATCAAATGCCTATTTTATGGACCTCGATAAATCCTAGTTTTTGGAAGGAATTCAAAAATTGGAGAAACGTTGGACTAAGTGTATTGAGCTAAAAGGAGATTATGTTGAAAAAATTTTTTTTTTCCAAAAAAAAAACTGTGTTTCATTCAAATAGTCACGGACTTATTGATTCGCCCTTATGAACGTTGCATGTTTAAAAGTATAGATTTAATAATAGCAGATAGAGCCATTAGTTTAAAACAACTAACAAGGAAACATCAACGACATTTCGTTTTTGTGAGTTAAAATTGTTGGATTAAATAAATACAACACTAATGTATACTAACAATAGAAAAAAATAACAAATTCCAATATGCGTTTAAATATCACAGTTCTCAACCAAAACGACATGACAAAATTAAGTCAACAGTTATTGTAAGTCCATAAGTCCATAGAGTAATGACGTATAGAGACATCCATAGAGTAATGACGTGTATAGACGCCAACTAAGGCTGATATAGTAGAGGTTCATGCAGTAGAATTTGTTGTTGTTGTGGGCACCAACAACAGGGATTTTGTTTTTGTTATATGACTCTAAATATCAAATTCAACACAAATACATATGACCAAGCAAATAAAAATAAATAAATGTATTCCCATTACATCCCATGAAGGGACAGGGGAGAGCTTCTCACAATCACTGAGTTGTGCGCTTTAAAGTTTTCACTCACTGATTGGGACCTAAAGTTTTACACCGATTCCGAACGGTATTTTGAGAAGCTTGTTGATGGCTATATACTCTATAGTGTCGCCATCACTATGCGAGGTGACCGCCGCCGAAAGAAATTTTTAAGGTGGTCAGATCAGGGTTCGAACCAGCGATCTCATGTACAAGAGGCGCGCACACTAAACATTGCACCAACGACGGACCAAGCAAAGTAAACAAAAAAGTACAATAACAAAATACACTGAATTTGACAGATAGTGTCATAAGAAAGCAAAATCAGCTGTTCTAATGCGTTAACCTCTACTAGATCAGCATTGACGCCAACTCTCACAGTAAATTGATGACATGTGGTGTGTTGCAGATGGGCGGTTCGATGTTGGAAAGTATTGCTTTAATAATACCAGATAGAGGCATTGGCTCAAACCATCCAACAATAAATCAGCAACGTCATTTCGATTTGTTTATTAAATTTTTTTGTGTAAATACAACACAAATATATCCTAACAATAAAATATATCAAAAAAAGTCCAAAATACGTTCAAATTTCACAGTTTTGCATCAAAACGATATGAACATTTGAAGTAAACAATTTTTGTAATTCCACCTGGTGTAAACCAATTTACGTCAAAAACCTTCTATCGCACCGATCGCACCACGAATAGTGTGAAAGGAAAAGTAAGATGAGAATAATGACAGCTCTATACGTCATTACTCTATCGGTAAATCAATTAGCGTAGAATATCTCTCTATCGGTTCGTCCTCACCCCACGAATAGCGAAATGAAACATCAGATGATACAGATGGCACCTCTAGTTGTATTTACTCTATGATGAGAAGTTCATACTACAAACTTTCAAGGTCAGAAACTGTTAGTTTTCGAAAATTCGAAAAGTAATCTGGTTTATCGAATACAATGTAAAAAATCATTTTTGTCGAAATCCTAACCTTGGAGTCGGAGTCGTCCACGTCATAAATAAAGGACACAACTAGATATAGCGCAGCCGTTGTTAAGTACTGCCACTATATGGTATTCTGTCGTTCTGTAACTCTCATTGAAGTTTCCCATAACTTCCTACCGTCTAATAGGGAAAACAATTTAACGCATAGAAGGAGCCATATTAGATCCTCAGTATCTTTGGACAAAATTCGTTTTGGGACTATTTAAGACGATTGAGTCATGTCCGTCTGTCTGGCTGGTCAAAACGATATATGCCGTACATCTTTATCGATCCCAGCGATATTTTGTCAGTGTCTATTATTTGTCCAAGTTTAGTTTGGGATTGAAAAGGGGCGTTTTGGTCACGCCCCTTCTGGTACCTCCCATACAAATCGAACATTTAGTACGAAATCGTGTTTCTTCTAAAACATTTTTCTGGTAGATGTGATGAGCTTCAACTGAAACATTGGTTAATAATCTGTAAATATATACTTACTTGGAGAAAATGGGCGAAGTCGCCACGCCCATTTTGGTCCCTCCCATGCAAATGCTTGGTCGTCGTCCGTGTTGTCAATGCGATAAGTCGCGTGAAACACTTCCGATCTTAATGAAGTGGTCGTCCGTGTTGTCAATGCGATAAGTCGCGTGAAACACTTCCGATCTTAATGACATATTAGGCTTCATGTCAATAATTGACAATCACCGATTAAGAGATAGGTGGTTTTTCCACGCCCATTTTGGTACCTCCCATACAAAAGTTGTTCGGCCGGCTGGCTTTTAGGCTTGGTAACTCCCGCAAATCTTTGCCGATCACAATGACATTTTGTTAGTGACCATTATTTGTACAAACTTAGGTCGAGATTAAAAATAGACGTTTTGACCACAACCCTTCTGGTACCTCCCATACAAATCGACACATTTACTTCAAAATCATCTTTCTTCTAAAACTCTTTTCTGGTAGATGTGATTAACTTCAACTCAAACTCTTGTTAATTATCTGTAAATGTCTACTTAACTGGAGAAAATTGGCGAGGTTGCCACGCACATTTTGGTACCTCCCATATAAAACTTTGGTAGTCGTCCGAGTAGTCAATGCGATAAGTCGCGTGAAACACTTCCGATCTTAATGCACCTAGGTTATAGGCTGCATGTCATCAAACGCGAGTCACGAAGTAAGACAAGGATGATTTTGCCACGCCCATGTTGGTGCCTCCCATATACAGGGTAGTTCAGTCACGACTGGACAAATTTCACCAGCGTATTCCTTGGCTCATTTCATGAAAATATGTCCATTTACGACCATCCCCGAAAATGCAAGGGGTCGAAATGACAGCGGTTTGAAAATTTTCGGATTGGTGGTCGGAGGGTACTAGGATAAAATTGCTAAGTTCTGAACCAGTGGCGGGTTATTTTTGGGCTTGTTCGAAAGGCCTTTAAGAGACCTTTCAGAATCATTAAAAAAAATTAAAAAGTGAAGTGAAGTGGCTGATAACAAATCTTAAAAGGTAGCCCTACCTCTTACCTTTCCAAAATTACCTAAACGAAGTCCAGATTTCTTAGCGTTACAAAGGAGCCACATTAAAAACTTCCTGGCACATAAAATGTATTGTTCCTTTGTCTTTGATTCTTCAGCCAAAAATTTCAGTAAAATAAAATCTTAAACGTGTTAATTTACAAAAACAAATAAATGTGTGTCAAATAAACATTTTTGCATTTCAGTCAAATGGTCATAACTTTGGAACTGTAAGACCTCTGGGCTTCGTTTAGGTAATTGTGGAAAGGTAAGAGGTATTTTTGAAGAAAAAACGCATAAGTTATCTGTCATCTGTATGAGAAAATTGAGGTTATGTGTCTTTTTTTCCAATTTTTTGTTTGAAAGCTCGTATCTCGGCGATTTCACTTTTTTGATTTTTTTTTATGATTCTGAAAGGTCTCTTAAGGCCTTTCCAAGAAGCTGAAAAACAAAAGAATCCGAAAGGTCTCTTAAGGCCTTTCCAAGAAGCCCAAAAACAAAAGAATCCGAAAACTGGTTCAGAACTTAGGAATTTTTCCCTAGTACCCTCCGACCACCAATTCGAAAATTTTCAAACCGCTGCCGTTTCGCCCCCTTGCATTTTCAGGGATGGACATATTTTCATGGCTGTCGGTGGTGCAATGGTTAGTGTGCGCGGCTCTTGTACATGAGATCCTGGGTTCGAACCCGGCTCTGACCACCTTCAAATTTTCTTTCGGCGGCGGTCACCTCGCATAGTGACGGCGACACTATCGAGTATCTAGCCATGAAAAGGCTTCTCAAATTACCGTTCGGAATCGGTGTAAAACTGTAGGTCCCAATCAGTGAGTGAAAACTGGAAGAAGTGATTGTGAGAAGTTCTCCCCAGTCCCTTCATGGGATGTAATGGGAAACCATTTACTTTTTTATTTGAGCCAAGGAATACGCTGGTGAAATTCGTCCAGTCGTGACTGAACAACCCTGTATAAGTTGTTCGGCCGGCTGGTTGTTCGGCAAGATAACTCCCGCAAAACCGAACCAATCTTTATGAAATTCGGTACTAGACAAAATTCAGACATATGCACACAAAAGTTGGGCGGATGACCGGATGATCGACACGATAACTCTCGTAGACTACAAGCGATCTTAATGAAATTCGGTAATGGGCTACAAATTAAAGATTAACTACTGCCCACGCCCAATTTCATACCTCCCATACAAAAGTTGGGCGGCTTACCGGCTGGCTGACTCGATATCTCCCGTATAGTACATCCGATATTACCAAAATTTTGTAGTGATCAATATTTTGTTCAATACTGTGTAAAAACAGATGAATAACTTCGCCATGTCCTTTTTTGTACCTCCCATATAAATATTGCTCGGACAATTGGCTGGTAGTCTTGATAACTCCTCGTAATTACTTAAAATCGCAATTAAGTTGGGTATCATATAATAAAGGGTTTTTCAATAAGAGCGCTACAAAAGTTTTTTTAAATAAAACAAAACCGGTTTTAGATACCAATGAAATTCTTTATTCCCGTGAAAGTACGTTCGCTGCCATTATGTATGGAACTCGATTTCTTTTGCATGGCCACCACGGTCACGCTTGCAGAAGTCCAGACGCTGAACCCAATTTTCGATGGTTTTCAAGCATAAATCGGCCGATACTGCTGCAATTTCACGTTCGATATTCGTACGAAGTTCATCAATCGTCGCTGGCTTGTTGGCATAGACCATAAACTTGACGTAGCCCCACAGGAAATAATCTAACGGCGTCAAATCGCACGACCGAGGCGGCCAATCGACTGGGCCATTTCGTGAGATAACACGTTCACCAAACTTGGTTTCCAATAAATTGATTGTGGCATTCGCTGTGTTGCTTGTGGCGCCGTCCTGTTGGAACCACATGTCCTCGAAGTCCATATTATCCAATTGGGGCCAAAAATATTCGGTTATCATTGAACGGTAGCGATTCGCATTCACAGTAATGTGCCGATCTTGATCATCACGGAAGAAGTACGGCCCAATGACGCCGCCGGCCCATAAACCGCACCAAACCGTAATTTTTTCCGGATGCAGTGATGACTCATGGATTACGTGTGGATTGCTGTCTGACCAATAACGCATATTTTGCTTATTGACGAAGCCATTCAGCCAGAAATGAGCCTCATCGCTTATTGTTGAGGCCTCTTAAAGTTGGCCTCTTAAAGTTGAGGCCACTGACTCCAAATTTCGGTAGTAAATTTTAATAATTTCGACTCGTTGTTGGCTCGTATATCTTTCCATGATGAAATGACAAACATTACTGAAGAGAAATGTCAAAAGAGCGGGAAAAAATATGGCGTCGTTTGCTGTCCCTATCGATTTACTTTTGTAGCGTCTCTGTTGAAAAACCCGTTATTTAGCGCAATGCCACTCTGTCAAATGCCAAATGTGCCAATATTCAATAGAACTCGCTCGCATTGGATGACTTCGGGTGAGGGTATGTTGAAGACGGGTCACCCGACTGAAATGTACTGGTTTTGTTTACATTTATTGTTGGTAGAGATTTTTGTTGAATTTGGGTGAAAAAACAAACATAATATCTGCTGTTGTTGCTAACAACACATAACATATAATTGACTCATAAGTAACCAGACCAACCGTCCCGCTTTTTGTTCCTGTTTTTTTGGGGTCTCTTCCCGACGTGAATCTAAAATAACAATATGATTATACACAGAATAAAACGCTTTATTTTATATATTTAGTCTTAATTAATTTAATTTTGTATCTAAAACCAGAAAATTATGCTTTTTTGCCCCCTGTATTCCGCTTTTTGGTCACAACCAGTTGTTCAGGTTACTGATAAGTTTCACAATGGGATCGAACTATAAAGTGAGACATCACCATAAATATTTTAACTATTTATTCCATTGTGTCTCGAAGATACCAATTTATTAGGCAAATATTTTGACAAATTCGTTGTATTGTTTTTTTTTTTTAAATTTAGCATTTTTATTTTAGTATAAATAGTGTCAATATAATTTAGTTAGTCATAGATGACATTCATGAGGCCGCATTGTACATTTGTGTATCAACGTTATGGTGGCAGTTGTAGTTTTGACTTAAGGATGTGGAGGGAGAGTGGAATTGTACGAATTTGGAATACTGCTGTCCGGAATATTGTGATACTGGGTTTGAAAAAACATGCATGAAGCCAATCAAGGGCCTAATTATGGATAATCGTTATAGCGATAATACTGATCAAAGAGCCATTTAAAATGAATGACCGTTTGTTGTGCATGAAAGTGTTTCTAATGTTAGTGCTTGGTATTCTTCGAACATAAATATGTATAAAGGAATTCTCATTAATATGATGATACATATATTTTTGATAAATTCACCGAAAAGCATACCAAAAACGTCTGCTGATTAAGATCTTGGCAAGATCCGAAATATCTGTACAGACAGCCCTGGTATCATTGGAACACTTTTTGCGCTCGACTTCTTTTGAAAGTAATATAAAGCTAATAAATAAGCTTTATATTAAAATGGTCTTGAGAGCTTGAATAAATATCAAAAATTGTAAGATTTAATTTTTTGTTATTCCAGTGATTGATTGGTCTTTCAATATAAGGAAAATTAACGCTTGGGATAATGAAACAAGTATTTGCGATCAATTTTGCCAAGCGTGGGACAACCACAAGGCCTTATCATCAATATCCATAAGTTAGAACACATTAAACTTTTGCTGCTGTAACTGCCGATTTGCCGATTCGGTTGAAATTTTGCCAAACGATCATTTAATTGGTGGTTAAGGACGAAAACATGCTGAATCGCATTTTATGTATGACGTGGCCCATTTTGATTTACACGGTAATGGTAAACAACAAAATTGAAATTGCATCCAGCTCGAGACAATGTGGTGGGCAGTTTCATCGAATCGCATTGTCGGGCCTAAACTATTCGGCAAAAATGTACGGCAGCACTGTTACGATCAATGGAGATCGTTACTCCAAGATGTTGAAAGAGCTATTCTTTTCATACACGCTGAAAAAACGGGCCCTGTAACATTATGCAGGAATCGTATACATGTTTTGAACATCCACATTGTTTTCTTAAATCGTCCCTTTTAGCGCTGTTTTATTTCCAGTTAATAAAACAAGATTCGTTTGAAATTCAACAAGTCAATAAGTTTGAAGTCCAACAGTTGTAGTTCCTTTTATTTTACTTGTACAGATTACAATATTCCGAAGTACTTATGTATGTATATGCAATTATGTTTAATCACAGACTAACTCCTAGTGCCAAAGGCCTCAGCTATTTATACGAGTTTTACTTTTCGCCGGTAGGATCTCTAGAATGTTCTTCCCGATTCCAGAACATGTTTCTCGATCTTTTCGTTATATCTTTGCTGTTAAATTTCGAACTTATAAAAAACCGGAGACGTTACTACCATCTTTTTCTCGGATAGTGGAGACTGGATTTAATCGGTACTGCTGCTTACTTATGACATAGATTGGCGAGCTGGGATGCTTCTGCAACGGCATACTTTCGGGCGCATCATTAATCGCCCAGTTATTTACATTGTTATTTTGGCATTGAGAGTAAGTACACAGTGAGTATTCGTATTTTCAATAATTTTTTGGAAAATTCATAAATTTAAACAATATCTGCTACAAAAAGAAGTTAAGGGAAAAGTCGGCGTTGCCCTTTTTTGGATTTTGATGACATGTATGGTGTCAGTCTTTATCCATATTTATTCAGAATCAAATTTGTACCAAATTGTGTATTTTTACAGCCCTATTCTGGCAGGATTACAAAAGTCACCACGGTTGCTATTTGACAGCAATGTGATAATTGTCACAAATCGATATTCTGACACATTTTTTTGATGACAAAAGTAACAAAAACTGTTACCTGCCAAAGACGAGGTAACAGCGCGTGACAGCTGTTTTATTTGCCGGAAAGTCGATACAACATAATTTTATAAATTCTGCTAGTAAACAATAAAATTGTATAAGGCAAAAATTAATAATATATTTTGTACCAAAAGGACAAGAGGGCGTAATTAAATGAAGGAAGGATTTTTGTTCAGGGTGATTCAGGAAGTTCCGGACAAATTTCTCCAGCGTATTCCTTGGCTCATATCATGAAGAAAAGTCCACTAGGACCATGTCCGAAAATGCAATGGTGCGAAATGGCAGCGGGTTCGAAGGGTAAAGTTGCTAACTTCTGAGCCAGTGGTCGAATTTGTTTCGTTGCCGCAATGAATTTGCTTCATTGTTGCAATGAATTTGCTTCAATGTTGGAATGAATAAGTATCTTTCTTGCAATGAAATTATTTCATTGCTGCAATGAAAATGTTACATTACAGTAATGAAATTGCTTCATTACAGTAATAAAATTGCTTCACTGCTGCAATGAATTTGTTTCATTGCTGCTATGAATTTATTTCGTTGCTGCTATGAACTTGTTTCATTGCTGCAATTAATGTGTTCAAGTGTGTTTGAATTTATTTATTGTGTGTTTGTTTTTATAACAATTTTTTTGTGTATTTTTGTTTCGAAAAAGATCTGAATTTGTTAAATATATTATATGCACTCCACTCGTCTGGAGAAAGATTATGGTAGTCGAGGGGTTGAGTGTTATTGTGGCCGTTGTATTCAGGTCCTGCAATTAAAAGCAAATATCAGGAATTTATTATTAAGATTTTAGATATGTACATATCTATGTTTATATAGGGTGTTTCAAAAATGACCACCCTTTTGGAAGATGCAAATGGCTGCCAATGTCAAATCTGTTTTGACGTTTGTGGACTAGACAGATGTAGAATACAAGTAAACAAGCCATGGAGCGATACACACCCCAAGAACGCGGAATAATCGTGTCTATTTTTTTGCGTAACAATTCGTCTGTGGTGTTGGCGCAGCGCGAATACCGTCGCCGATTCCCCGGCCGTCCGACACCGACTGCGCAAACACTGCGCCGTTTGGCCGCTAACCTTGAAGAGTATGGGACTACACGAGACGTTGCCAGGAGTGGCCGGTCCCGGAGCGCCCGTTCTGCCGAGAATATCGCAGCTGTTGCCGAGTATGTCGAGCTGTCGCCGGAAACATCGACCAGACGCCATGCCTAGCAATTAGCCATCAGCCGGTCGTCCCTATGGCGAATTTTGGTCAAAGACCTGCGTATGTTCCCATACAAAGTCCAGTCCGTGCATCAGCTGCTGCCTGTCGACCGCCAAACGCGTGTAACCTACGCCCAAGCCATCCTCAATCTCGTGGACGATTTTTCCACCAAAATCATAATGAGCGATGAGGATCATTTCCACCTCCGCGGGTACGTGAACAAGCAACACTATCGCTTCTGGCTCACCGAAAATCCACGAGTGATGCACGAGGAGCCATTACACCCGCTCAAAGGGACTGCATTGTGCGCTGTTCACGCTGTAGGAGTCATCGGGCCATTTTTTTTCGAGAACGCCACTGCTCAGACGACAACAGTGGACGGTGCGCGCTATAGGGCCATGTTAACCGAGTGTTTTCTGCCGCAATTCGACGAATTAAGACTGGATGACATGTGGTTCCAATAGGACGGAGCAACGGCACACACTGCGCGAGCCACAACCGATATTCCGAAGGCGCCGTTCCCGGGTCGCCTCTTTTCTAGTTTTGGCGATTTGCACTGGCCCGCAAGATCGGCCGATTTAACCGTTCCAGACTTTTTTGTGGGGGTTTTTGAAGTCCCGTGTTTACGTGAACAAGCCCGAGACCCTGGAAGCCCTCAAGGTCAACTTTCGACACGAGTGCGAGAATCTGTCGCCCGAAGTTCTCGCCGAAGTGATGAAAAATGCCATAAAACGAGCCCGTATGGTAATCAATTGTGACGGCGCCCATTTAACCGATATCATCTTCTCAACTTAACCAATAAAATTCTAAAGGTTCAATTAAACATAATCAAAAAACAGAATCGAAGGTTTTCATTTGGAAAAAAAATGAGAGCCAAACAACATCGGATGACTTCTTTTGAAACACCTTGTACTTACCATGAATATAAGCTCTACTGTCCTATAGGTTTCATCGCAGAAATTGATCTATGTTTTTTCTTTATCATAGAACCATATCATTGTTTCTTAAATTATGCAATTGTTTTTGTGTTGAGGGCTCTCTCATTCAATTGTAGCGCCACATCTCCCCGCCATTAAGCTACTGATTGCTCTGTAAGCATTTCCTTGAACTGCTCTTTTATTTATTTTAGCCAAATTTGTTAAAAGTTCGATTGGATTTATTTCATTGTACGTTAAATTGTTGTTTTTTAAGTTCGTCTTACTTGAAACACTTTGTTTCTATGAATTTTTCGTTTTTATTGACTTCGAATCCAAATACCAATCCAACGAAACAAGCGCGACCGAATTATGGTTAAAACGCAAAAACACGCAATTTTGTTCCGATTTGTACTGTCATGCTCACACACGCACACAAATGCGCAGTTACATATTTCGGGTAGTTTTTCTGCTTTCGATGCGTCACTTTCTTTGCTGTCGTGCTGCTCCTTGCATTCTGTTTATTTATCTATTTGATTTATAGATTCGCAAGTTACACAAACGATCACAGCAAACACATAAATTCACATAATTTATTTTTCACAATAAAAGATTATTACTAAGTATAACTAATTAGTCTGTTTTCACAAATTTATTTAAATTAATCCGTCGGAGAAATATGTCTACCACTTTCGGTTGTTGCAAAGGAACTGATTTAAGATGTTTACGTGACCAGTGTTGCCAGAGACCGACTAAAAAATTATGCCAAATGTCGTAAAAAATTGTGCTGTTTGCGAAACCATTGTGCTAGAATTGCCATTTTAGTCTTCGTAATTCTGTGTCCCGAACACACAAAATCACTCCAAGAAATTCCTGGTTATATGCAGGTTGCGACCAAAAAGCGTGGCGTAATGGGTAAAAAACTGATTTTTGTTGGTTGTAAATAAAAATTTAAATATAAATACATGTATATATTTAAACTATCACTAAATATATAAAGTAAATAAAAGCGATTTATTTTGTACATAATCATTTTGTTATTACAGATTCAAGTCAGTCTGCGATACGCAAAATGCGGAATAATCGCGCAAAAAGTGGGGTAATCGCGCAAAATGCGGGGTAATCCCGCTAAAACCGGGTCGGTAGGTAAGGTTAGAGCCGCTATGCCTCTCTTGATGACGACGAGGTAGTAGACCATTTCACTGAGATCGAGTTTCTTTTGTAATTTACTCTTTGGTTGGCTCAATTCGGACAGAAATAAAACGGAATGCGTATTTCCGTTCGATGCAAACAACATAGAGCATAATTTAGCTGTAATTAGTATCAATCAAACAATATTTAAACTTAGTTTGCTGCATGGTCTATAATCGCTATGTCTTCTTTGGTTTCTCATTTTACAGCATTTCCGTAGTACCTTTTCGATCACCCCCTGGTGAATCCTTAACCATTCTTTGCTCTCTCCCTTACTATCTTCGTTGAATATTTCAGTACACGAGCAGCTTTTTGATAGTGAATTATATATAACAAGGCTGATCCATAGACTAATACTTATAGTAGACCTAATATTTCTCTCACCAAATTTATGACATTTGGCCTGGTGTGATATTTACGTTCGATGTTGAAAATAATTGTTTCAATAATACCAGATAGAGGCAATGGTTAAAATCAACGAACAAAATAACAACAAAGGCATTTCGTTTTGTGTGTTAAAATTACTGTGTTATATACATCACAAATGTATGCTAACAATAACAGTCAATAAAAAAGTGTAAAACACATTTAAATTTCACAATTTTTCACCAAAACGACATAAAAAATTAAGGTTAGAAGTTATTGTAATTCCACCGGGTGTATGCCACTTTTCATCAAACACCTATCTATCACACCGCCCGCATCAAGAAGAGTGTGAAAGGAAACGTCAGATGAGCAAAATATTCTCTCTAGTATGACTTACTCTATGGGCTGATCTAGTACAGATTTACGTATTAGGATTTGTTGTAATTATGGGCACCAAAAACAGTGATTTTGTTTTTGTTCCATGACTCTATCTGTCAAATTTAATAGAGATACATACGGCCAAAGTAAACAAAAAAGTACAATAACAAAATACACTGAATTTGACAGATAGGGTCATAAGAAAGTAAAATCAGCTTTTATAATGCTATACCAGTTCCAACCGTGTGGAAGTAAAATTACATAAACTATGAAAAAAGTATGAAATAATCAAGATATGACGCGAGAGAGAAGTGCGTTTGAGTGAATTGTTACCACTTTTTGATTCTCTTTTACGAGAGTTGTCAAATTGCGCGCATCTTCTGGTCGTCTACTTCTTGATCGTCTTTGGTTATACCTTGACTCTTCAACTTCAAAAGAAGTATTACATATTATGATTTTAATTTGCTATACCATGATTATTAATTTCATTAAAAATCTAACCTAAAATATTTTTTGAATTTCTACAACATTATTTTCACCTCCAATAAATATAAAATGTTTTACATAAATCTTTGAAAAAATCCATTGTTTTTAACAATTTCTTTCAATCTTCTTGCAATAGAATTATCGAAGTTTTGGATAATTGCTTTTGGAATCCGTTCCGCATATCCTAGAGTATAGTGACCAAATCGTGTACTTCGCGGAGTAATCATAGTTGTATTGCGCGTATTTGAAGCAAACAAGTTGACACAGTAAATATTAGACGTTTTGCTGGGAGATAATGCCTAAGAAATAGTGTGCACTATTTTGTGAAGCCCTCGCTTTGCCGAAAATATGCTTACTTGTGCCGTTTGCAAAACAATTGTGAAAAAAAAAATTACACTTAAATTAAAAAAATTTGCAAAAATGTTGGGGAAATTGTGCTAAATGACACTTGGCATAATTTTTCAAAAAACAAGTGCCAAAACCAAAAACATTTTTCCAAAACGCCACAAATTATGCCAACATGGTAACACTGTACGTGACCCACCACTCTCGCTCACCATTTTCTCTTGCTGGCCTCTTTGTTAAGCCAGCTCATTTTGTCGACTGCTCTTCTATCTTTACCTTCAAAAAATTTGTTTCGTTGCAATAACGAAATTGTTTTATCAACTATAAAGGTTGGCAAAACTCCAAAATAAATAAATCATAAAAAAAAAACAGCAGACAGTTGTCCGAGGCCTTCGGCCACGGACTGTCCCTGCAGGCTGTGTCAGAGACACGTCCATTAAGTTTAACGTAGAATACGCCATCCGATAAGACAGAAAACATATATAACAATAAATGATAAATAACATAAGCAAATGAATTTTTATTTTAATTTACTAAACGTCAACTGTCAGCTGCTGTCAAACAGCATCAAGCAGCATTGCTATTTTGCTTACTTGGCAGCACTTTCATTTAACATAAAAATGTATGAATTAATTTTTTCATATATTTTTATAATTATATATCCATGTAAAATTCAAATTCACATTTAAAATTTTGTTTCACTTAAATACATAAGTAAATATACGAAATTTCAATATTTCATCAATCAAAACAACAGCCGAAGGTTTGTGTCCACACTGAAACAGCAGCATAGTTTGTGTTCACGCTACAAACTCAACCAAACACCACACATATGTTTGAGGGTATGTGTTTAAACAATTTTCATTTGAGAAATTTAAATATTAGGAAGATATCAACCAATATGAAATGTATATCAAACGAAAGATAACATCTTCATTTACCTACAAAAAAATTTTTAAAAAAAAGTTATCTCGCCGTTTCCTCATAATCAATGAAATAAAGATTACAACAATAACAATCTGACATGACTCCCTATACCGCCAATAAACTATAAAAAGTAAGAGATAAACTAAATACCAATAGTTTAAATCTCATGCATTTACTTTTTTTTTTTAATTTTTAACCCATTTATCTACAAAATTCAAATTTAATAAAATTGTTGCAGGAACGAAAAGTAAGTTGTTGCACCAACGTAATGAAAAATTGTCAAAGAAATCATGACATTTTTCGTTGCAGTGACTACCAAATTGTTCGATATACGAGACTTTTCATTGTAGCAACGTAAAAACATTAACGAAAATGTTTCATCCATGCGACGAAGCGTGATTCGTTCAGTGTAGACGCTGCTGAAGATGGTGCTCTACAAACATCGAAACGAACGTCCTGCGAATGTGAGCTCGAATCTCAACCGCGGCGTATACATTTTTTCACTAACTGTAAAAAACTGTTCTGTTAATGTCTAACTAGTCTTGACGGTTGACGGTAGACGGTTGACGGTAAGCGATCAGTTGTTTGAGTTGGGGTTGCGTTTTACATGTGTTAGAGAGAGACAACTAAAATTGACGGTTTACGACGGTAGACTTCTGCAGGTTGCAGAATCAACCGTCAACCGTCAAGACCGATCAGCTGTTATTGTTATTGCATTTAGTTCGACATTTTTTTTGACACAATCACTTTTTAACACAGAACTCATGCATGCAAATTACATATATTGTACAAATGCTCTTCGATCAGTTTTTTTTTGTCTTTCTACCGTGTAACCGTCATAACTAACCGCACAATATTAAGTAGAACGTCAACCGTCAAGACTGATTATACCGTTTGTTTAAAATAAATGAAAAATTTCTATTAAAATTGTGGTTTAACATAGCGCAGATGACCATTGGGATTCAAATTTTAGTTCTGACAAAAATTTGAAGCATTTCTCGCAAAATATAAAAGATTTGTCGTAACATCCCTTCATCGGATGTAGTGGAAACCAGTTTTTTTATGTGTGCCGCGATGCTCACTCAGCTACTGGCGCAGAACGATCGATTTGGAGCGGGAACTCGTGAGTTTCAAATAAATTGTGCTTAATTGTGTAGATGGGGTTTTGAATGGAATTAATTTTGAACGGAATATGCCCTATTATTTTTGTACTTCCATGGTCCCCTCTACCTGCCGAGCTAACGCAGGCATTGCGGGATGCCAAATAATACTTCTGTGGTCACAAACCATAACAGCCTAACCCGAGTTAGGAGAAAATTAAAAAATTTTTTTGAGAAGTCACCGTGCTTAAATAAACAACTCTTTTTGTTTTGCCAAGAAATAAGTAAAAGAATTCGTTTGCTTGTTTATGTGTAACAAAGTTATCAGAAAAACTCCGACTCCTGATTTCCAGTAAGATATTAAAGTTTAAACTGCTCTCTTTGAAAAATTTTAGAATCGTCTTTGGCTGATATGACTTTTGGCCACAGACTTTAACATTGGGATTGGGTTAGTTGATTTTGTTGAAAGAATGGGGAAGTAATTCAGTAGACATCCATGTGTATACACACATGTTGATAAATGTTTTTGATGTTTGTGGTAAAAGAAAATTATAAAATGCTGTATTAAATGAAAACTCGTTTTCTACAATACAAACAACTTTTACCCCCAAAATGTACTTTATTTGGAGGAAAAGTTTCAACTGTTAAATTTGTTTGCTGCAAAATAATTATTTTTGCGGGAAACAATTTCTTAATGAATTTTTGTCTTTGCGTGACTATTTGTTGTTACATAGTAATATAGAACTTTTTTTTACATCGGCATAGCACATTGTTATTTTTCATGCATTAAAATAAAAACTTCGGCGCTGTGACGCATAATTTTATCGAACATGAGCATATGAAAAAACTCATCGCCACAATGTAAATGGTCAATGAATAGTTTCGTACATCTGCAAATTTGTCGTTACTTTAATTAATATTTACATTGTGGCAATGAATTTGTCGGTTAGCTTACTTTCGATGCAACAATTCATCAAAGTGTGGAAGGTTTATTGCCGGTGTGGTCCACTAAAATAGTCGATAATTTAACGTTTTAAAATTAAATTAAATTTAAATTTTCAATGCAGTTTTCTTTTTTATAATAGTTTGTATTTATTTTCTGATATATTTTTTCCATAATAAATTTTTTCATCAGCTGTTTTTCTTTGATAACATTAACGATAGTAAAACATGTGAAATTAGAATTTTTAAATTGAGGAAATCACGGAGATAACACAATGAACTTACAACTAAACTTATAACAGTATTCAGGATTTATTGGCGATAACGTTGGTTCAAAGGACGCTGCTGCTGTTGCTGCTGCTGCACTTGTTGTTTCTTCAATGGAGCACCACCATGTCGTTCCTCCTGATTGGGATGGGTACTAATGTATTCCAAAGCTTTTAAGATGGCAGCTGGAATTGGTGGAGGGGTTGGCAAATGATCCCCACTGGGATGGAAACCATTCTCATCGGCAGTGTACGACAAAGTGATCAATTGGCCATCAGGTGCATAGTAGGCTGAAGAGCCACTGGCATAGTGGCCGCCGACGCCAGCCTCTTGGGCGGCAATGCCATTGGTGGTGTCAAATTGATACTGATAACTGCCATCCTCTTTTAAGTCGCTACTGAAACTACGAGTTTCCGCGGCAGCATCATACTGATCGGGTCGTGCCATGGCAGCGCTCATGACGGAGGCGATAAGAGCACAGATGAACTTTAAAGATACCAAAGAACAATTTCATAATAAAGATGTAATAAAATGTCGAAAAAAAACAGCGGAACAGTGTCATTGTCGAGTGTCAACACTATAAAATCACTTGTATGTGCGATTTCGATAGAGGTTTTGTCGTTAATGTCAATCAATGACTGATTAGCATCTCGATCATACCATCAATCGATCGATTTGTTTATTTACTACCTACCAATTTGAACATTTTGACAGTTGTGTGTTTGTTATTTTATGACTTTTGTGAGGAAAAATATTGATCAAGTTTAATTTGTAAGGTGAACTCCAGAGTTGTTTCCTCGTTTAGACTCGAATAAGAATTAATACTTTAGTTTGGCGTCGCTTTGCAATTTATACAAAAATTTTCGTTTCTGATCCCATAAAGGCCATCCATTCATTCGTACTACATTGAGATCACATTGTATAAGTTACAGGCCACCTTTTTTTTGGACAGTTACCAAAACATCGCGTTTTTGTTTTTGGACGACATCTTCGTTTGTTTGTCTCGTCTCCCAGTTCTTTTTGTTGGTGTCAATTTGTCAGGTTTTTTATGGGGAATCTGATCGTTTTTGATACTCATGGACGTGGACAGTGTGTGCTGTGCTGTGTTGTGTTTGTTGGTGTAGTTGATAAAGAAGCTGTTGCAGCTTCTTGATCGCTGGCGGTGGTCCAGTGCTTCTCATACAATTTATTACCATTGTTTGTTTGACCTACAATGTCCCTTCTCCCTCACTCATCTAAATAGCGTGAAATGTGTCGGGCTGTAGGCCTCGAACAGTGGGATGCTATTGATTGTTATCACAAATTCTATATGTTCAGGTAATATAGAGTTCAATAGATTGATTTAGTTTTTCAAGTTTAATGACCAAAATGTTAATAATTGTCTGGACTATTATAACCGAAAAACCGCAATCTAATGAACTTTTTGAGTAAATTTAACAGCCAAAGTCACGATGTCGATCGTTAACGTTCGCTTTCTTTCTATGAGACAAACAGCTGATTTGGGAGCCACTAACAAGCGAACGAAAACATATACAATTCAGTATAAAATCGGACCCCACTTACACCCTCTCCGACAAAATCCAAGCGAACGAAGCCAGTCACTCACTTTCGTTTCCAACGGCGAGTCACTATCTTTCGGCTTGTCGTTCGCATGGTTTTACAAGTGTTTGTGTGGTTGTTGTTCAAAGCAATAACATAAAGTTGCCGTTCGCCATTTAATTTCGGAGCGAGAGAGAAGAGTACGAGGAACCAGTATCTGCAGGTGCCGCAAAGTTGTCGTTTTTCTGCTGAAATGGAAATATATTTTAATAACAAATTTATTATAATGACTTTATTTTCTGTCTATTGTGTTTCTTCCATTGAATTCTACATAAATTGTTTTAGTTTCAAGCTTTTATTTGATTTCCAGCTATGCGACAACCAAAAGAAAAGTGACTGGTTTTGACATTTTCGTTCGCATAGATGGCAGCGAAAATAGTTAGTGGCTTCCGATTTTGCAAACACACAACCACACAATAACATTTAAAGCCTGGGATAACAGTAAAAGTGAGTGACTGGCTTTCGTTCGCTTAGGGTTTCTTTCGAAATCGTGACTTTGGCTGTAAGTGAAATGACTGAAACTTGTAAACTGTTTTTTCATCGATGTATCGGCGATTGATTTTTTATTAAGAATTTTTTTTTCTACACGCAGAAATAATAAATTGTTTAATATGTTTACACATAATTACAATATTTTTATAAGCTACCATACACATGTTTGGAATATATTTATTATTTAACTAACTATTATCATGTTGCACATATGTTTCCCGGAATGCATGTGACTATTTGATTGAATGCTTGTTTATATTTGGTTGAATATTTTATTGTATTCCACCCAAAAATAATATATTTGCAATTTTAATTTTACCATAATTATAATTGGAATCTCCAAGAGGCATTTTTGTATACAATTGTGTATTGGCAAACCGCCACATCAACCCAATTGTAGCTGCGGTACTTATGGAACCTATAATTTTATATTCATCCTCTTCCCTACAATTTGACAGCCATAAATAATTTATTGAATTCCATGTGACACTGTCTTCTGATAGTTCTGTGTAATTTTATTGTCTGCAGTTTCCCAAATTGTTAATTTTTAACTGAATATATGGTAAATAAACAAGAACTAAAAATTTTTATAATTATACAATACTATTTTATACTATATACAAATATATAAAGGGAGTCTCAGTAAGCAGCCCCTTTTTAACTTTAAAATAAAGATACGTATTTACCCGTCAAATCCACGGCTCCACGGCTGAGATAATAGGCCATTACTCTGTTCATGGAATTTTCCATGACTTTTTCACAGATATGTGGCTTAGGGTGTCCCAAAAAAATTTTTCTTTTTCGATTTTCATGGTTGCTCAAGCTTGATTGGCAAGCTGATAGGGTAAAGTATTTTTGAGATTTTTTTTCAGATTTTTCGCAAGAGGTTTAGCGGTCGTACAAGTCGAATTTCCCCCAAAAATCGGGTATTCCGGACGCTTTTTGAATTTTACTTAAAACTCGGTCAATAGCCACGATTTTCCTAGTTTGTAAGTCAACATTTTTAAAGCTAAACGTTCAAACTTTTTTTGTATATGCATAAAACGGCAGTTTTGGCACTGATTTTCGTCAATAAGGTACCACGTATTAAAATTTTTCATAAATTTTGATAGTAACGGCTTATAACTTTTAAAATTTCTATGCACATTTAAAAAACTAATGATGTATTCTAAAAGACGGATAAATTCCAAGCAATTTTTTTCCAGAGTTATACCATTTTGAAGCTTTTTACCCATTGTATGCACCTAAAAATATTATAAACTCTTTGTTATTTTTGCATAGGATTTGCTTTAAATTTCTATGAAAATTTAAAACACTAATGATGCTTTAAAAGACGGATAAATGCCAAGCAATTTTGAAGGAAAAATTTTTGCAGTTACTGTTCCAGAGATATGCCATTTTAAAACTCACTACCCATAGTATGAAACTAATAATACTATAAACTGTTTGCAAATTGTTCATCGGATTTGCTTTAAACATTGTATTCATGAAAAAAATCTACATGCGATATGTAACGAAAAAAAGAGCTACACCCAGAAAAAAATGGCCCCAGCAACATATTGCAGGAAACATATATATGTTTGCAAGCAATCATATCATTTAACCGCGACCTGCGAGTAGACTAAATTGCAGACGTGGTATGTTTACTGCACTAAACGAATTTTCTTCGTGAATGTTACCAACTGATTAATACAAATAATTCCTCCATTCATTTTCAATCAAAAAATAAAAAAACAAACATTTCATTTAATCTATGAAATTCGTCATACAATCAATGAAACAACATCACAACATCCATGACCCGTTTTGACAACATTTATGAAATTTGTCATGAAATAAAATTAAGGCTATTGTGAAATGCTTTCCTTAATTAAAAGATGCATAAATGAAATATGAAAATATATTGAAACGGTAAAGCAATTTCGGAGCTACACGCTGAAAAATCTGTATTTTTTTGTTGTTTGAATGCAAATATAATATACTTATGTCCAAACACATTGTGTTTGCTATTTAATAGTACATGTTTGAGACATAATGATTAATATGTTATAATATTTGTGATTGCGACCCAAATATAACTGTGTTTGTTATTCAACTACAGCTGTGTTTGTTGCAGTCTATGCTCTCTCGAAAGCAAGTGAATAAAAGAGGGACAACGAGAGCGTCTATCTTGTAAGTGTGGATCTGTATTTTTGCATTATTCTCTCAGTCAGTCCCAGTAAACCTTAGCCTCAATAGTACTTGTTATCAGCTTGTAGCAAGTATGATTTTCATGAATTGCGCAAATATTCTTGAAGCAAGCTTGCTTCTCATGTTTTTTACAATTGATTTATAAATTGTAATTTTAAACTTGGGACAAGCTTGCACTGATAACACTTGTACAAACACAATTGTAACTAATTTGTGAGCAAGCGTTCTAATATTTGTTTTTAATTCGTTGAAAGCGAAAATAACAACAAAGCAAAATAAAAAAAAGTTTTTTGTAATGTGTTTATCATTTGTGTGAATAATAAAATTTATCAACAGAAAGAATAGAAAACAAAATTGAAAAGAAGTAAACACAAAAAATATTTATCATTATGCCATACAAATATTCGAAAAAAGTACGGCAGAGAAGCAAGGAAGTACTAAACCTTCTGCTGCCTAATAAACAATATGAGGCTTCTAAAAGTACATGTAGGTGATGTGGTTGCTGGAGTGGATGCAGGTGTAGCTGTTGGGCTGGATGTTGGCGGTGTGGCTGTTGGTGGTATGGCAATTGGTGTAGATGCAGGTAGTGAAGGTTCCGATGGGGCTGTTGGTGGTGTTGATTCTGCTGGTGGGAGTGATGGTGTGGAAGATGAACCGGACTGTTATAGCTCAGGTTCCGATGAATCTATCACTGATTTGGAAACTGTTTCCGATTTATTTATGGTATATTGTAGGAAACTTGAAAAATCAATATTGTAGCAAGCTTGTAAAAGCAATCTTGTCACAAGCTTGTAGAAACAATATTGCAGCAAGCTTGTAAAAGTAATCTTCTCACAAGCTTGTAAAATCAATCTTGTCACAAGCTTGTAATGGCAATCTTGTCACAACCTCCCGCATACACGCTTAGTGCGAGGGATACGTTTTGATGATATACAAATTGTAAATCAGAATTTGACAATCATTTCACAAGCTGATTGCAAGGGTTGGGCTTGCGTCTACAAACTTGATACAAGCTCCATACAAGCTTACATTGTTTGCTGGGTGAGTCATAAATATTCCTGAATGTGTGTGTTTAAATTGCAGATGAAGTGTTTCTTATTTTGCCTGATATTTTAGTTTCATGTATTCTGTTGTCAATGGTTCATCGGGCAGAGGATAATAAAAGCGCTTGATCAGTGGAAAAACATTAAACGAAGGCTTGATTTGTATATAAATATGTTGTTTGTGTACCAACGCATACTGATAACCAACGCATAGCTGAAACCTTCTGAAAACAAAAACGTGAAAGACAACAAAGAAAGGAGAAGCAAAAGAGCAGTAGATTCTCATTTCAAGAAAAAAAACAAAGAAAGCCGCAATCACAATGCAAGCAACATTTTCAAAAGGCGTTCACAATGCAAGCAACAGTTTACTTCGAATCGAGATGTTTGTTCTATCAGGTGATACCAGTATTACGGCCAAAATATCAATGCAACAATACAATATATTTTGTTTTCATGTCAAAGTTAACACAAATGGTTGTCAAGAATAAAAGTAAGCCAGAAATTATAACACCAAATACATTTGAATTTGATTCTTCATATAATGAACAGAAGCAAATCATTTAAGTTGTTCTTATGACACAACCTCTATTAGTTGCATCATGATTCAAATGTCACAAATGTCACATTCAGGGTTGTATTTCGAATATTAAAAAATGTTAATGTATTTAAACATATTTGGTATTAAAAGATTCTACAGAAAAAATAACGTTTTACAATGCGTCTTTTAACACAAATGGGTTCAATTTTCATTGATGTTTTTAAGTTTGAAAATGAAATTCGAAGTACAGCGCCATCTACCGCTTAATAGTACATTATTTATTCGGACAAATATGTTGCTGAAGTAGGAATAGATCAACTTCAGCGACAAATTGGAGTTACATTTTTGTAAAAAAAAAACGAAAGGCCATTATGTGAAATTCTGTGTGTGAGAACGAGATAGCATGAAAAACGAAATTGTCGCTTGAATTGTGAATGCGGCTTAATGCATTCAATGAGAATAAATGTAAAACGGGCCGTTTAAATCTATTAATTTTTGTATTAATTACTTATAAATGTGGATTTATATTGTTAAAATTAATTATAATAAATAATACATATATATTGAAATCGAAGAACAATTCGTTTCTAAAGTTTAATATTTTATTTGAGTGGAAATTCGCATATGTTTCCACGTAAAAACACACATGTTTGTCAGTAAACATGATACTGTTTTCATTTAAAGACAAGAAATTTTAGGCCTTGCAAACATATGAATGTTTGAAGTGTGTTCCAAATATATACATGGTTCCTGCAGAATATGTTTGGGAAAATATGTTAGAGAGGCCGTTATTTTTCAGCGTGTAGTTACAGGTACCCTTCAGCTGTTATTCGGAAGAATGTTATTAAAATATATGTTATCAAGCTACGATATACGCAACGAAAAGTCTAAATGCAATGAGAATTCTATGCAAATATTCGAAAAAATGTCGGTACAACCAAAACACACGTTGTAGAATATTTTGGATCTCATGTACAAGAGGCGCGCACACTAACCATTGTACCACCGACGGCCACTAAAACGACCAACTAAAAAAGCACATGTTATAAAACTGATAAGAATTCCATTGTGTTAATGAAGCATATTTAGATAATAATATTTGGCATTATTATTACGAAGAAAATCTTGTTCAGTGTGCGGTTTTTTCATTGTTCATTTCACTGAAGATGTTGAAGAGATTGCATTCAATTTAAGTTCCTGTCAAATGTAAATGTAAGTAATTTTTAAGAAGCATTAGGCTGCCGATAATCTCATCCTGCAGAGGCATTTCATCGTCTCAAGGATATAAACAAAAGCATCATCCGATAAACAAAAGAAAATATGTAGATTGAATTAAATATATTTTGCACCACTGTCCAGTATTGTCATCTATATTATTGACTGTTGATTGTTACTACAGTTTGCGGTTTTCATAAGAGAGCCGGCAGTTTAGCACAAACACCATGGGATACGCGTTTCAGTTCCAGAACAATGTGATTGCTCATTTTAGATGAACTTGAAATTTGAAGACAACGGATAGAGAAATAAGGTGCAGAAAATGTTCATACATAATTTGCACATTATGACGCAATCGTCTCAGTTCAGTTTAGAGTGTTAAGCTAATTTTTTTTTCGATGTTTGCTAGCAATCTGATACCAATATTCTGAAGTTAATTTCCAGTCACATTATAGATTCATATTTTTTTGCTTTCGATTTTAATAAAGGCCCGTACTAAGTTTAACATTTCGTGTGAAATTTTACTAAACTCCATACACAACACAATGCTAAATATCGCCGAAATATTTCCGCCAGTGTAATACTAAGATCTACATGCAAAATATCAGCAACATTTCGCGATCAACCCTTTAATGTTTCTAAGAACTCTGTATAACAACCATTTTAATTGTTGGAAGACTTGATCAATGTGTCAATCAATGTCTCAAAAAAAACTTAAAAATAGTGACAAATATAGTCGTTAACACTGCTATGTTGCTGGCCAATTTCGATGCAAAAGAAAATTGATGTTGCTAAATGTTATTCGTGCGGTCGAAGTTAGTACCGGCCTTAATATAAAAATGTTAAAACATTTTCAAATTTATTTTTATTTTTAAACTAGAGATGTGTAGTTAGAGTTAGACTAGCAACCACAGCAGGAAAAGGCGCCGCTGTTTTGTATTAGGAGTTGTAAATGATTTGTAAGGGACAAATAATGAAAACAAACTGTAGAAAGCAAACGGAATATCCCATGTACCATTTGGCTCAGAAAGCATTTCGGAGCCACAACTCTCACTTGAAATCGTGCTTTAGCAGACACTGGTTTTCCAGGCATGATATTTGATGTAAGACTATAGGTCATATTAGGAGGGGATTTACAACCTTTGTAAGTTTTCCAGCACCATCACTAAGCGAGGTGGCCGTCGTCGAAGGAAATGTAAGGTGGTCTGTGCAGCGATCGAACCCACGTTCTCATGTACAAGACCTGCGCATTATTCTGGGATTTAATTTGGAGGGTTGCCACTTCAGCCTTCAAATGTATAATGTAGATTCGTCAAATCTGACATCATCATCGTAAAGTTTGCCGTTTTTAATGGTACACACGAGCTCGTAACGTTTTGTCACACGAGTACAATTTGATTTTTACAGAGGAATTAAAAAAAAAAAAAAACAAATATGTCCCATAACATCCCATGAAGGGATTGAGGAGAGCTAACACAATCAGTAAGATGTGCGCTTTCTAGTTTTACACTCACTGATTGGTACCTACAGTTTTACACCGGTTCCGAACGGTATTTTTAAGAAGGGTTTTCAAGGCTAAGTACTCGATAGTGTCGCCATCACTATGCGAGGTGACCGTCGTCGAAAGAAATGTAAGGTGGTTTGAGAAGGGATCGAACACACGTTCTGTACAAGAGCTGCACACTAACCATTGCCACAATTAATAAACAATTAATAAATTAAAAGCCGATGATTTTTTTATGATTTCGACTTTTCTGATTTGGTCGTCGTTCACCCCAGGACGAGTTTCATTAAGGCCGCCCAAATTAATAAATAAATTAATTAAAAACACTACATTGTTTCTTCTTGGTTACTGAACTTTTTGGATATCGGAGTCAAATCGAATCCGAATCGGATCAGCGAAAGCACACGAGGTCTTTTTATGTTGTTTGGATGCAAATATAAAATGTGTTTGGAGCTTGTCGCAAATATAATGTACTTGTGCCCAAACAATATCACATGTTTCAGACACAATGATTAATATTGTAAAATATATGTGTTTGCGACCCATATATATCTGTGTTTGTGATACAAATACAGCTGTGTTTGTTGCAGTTTATGCTCTCGCGCGAGCAAGGGAATAGAAGAGGGACAACGAGAGCGTCTATCTTGTAAGTGTGTATCTGTATTTTTGCATTATTCTCTCAGTCAGTGATTCATAAATATTCCTGAATGGGCGTGTAAATTGCAGATGATGTGTTTCTTATTTGTTCTGATGTATTCATGGATTCAGTCATCAATGGTTCATCGGACAGAGGATATCAAAAGCGCTGGATCAGTGAAAAAAGAATAAACGAAGGCTCAGACGGTGAAATGGTTTGTGGTGTTGCTTTAGTTTTTGTGTATGGGTTTCCAATATATGTATGTGAGCTACCAAAGTGAGAAACGAGCGGCAACAACGTGAATCCCTTTGTCTGTCCGAGTCTTTACTGAGAAAATCTGAACGGCGGAACATTTGTGAAATATAATAAATAGAAACACAAGTAATTACTCCACGCTTGACTTGCATCAACTACATTGGTACATTAATATCTTGTTTGTATGCCAACGCATAGTGATAACCAACCCTTAGCTGAAACCTTCTGAAAGCAAGCACTTGAGAAACAACAAAGAAAGGAGAAGCAAAAGAATAATAAATCATACATATATATACATATACATATATATATACATACACATTAATATACATATATTTAAATAACGGGGTTTTCAACAGAGACGCTACAAAAGTAAATGGCAAACGACGCCATATTTTTTCCCGCTCTTTTGACATTTCTCTTCAGTAAGGTTTGGATATATACGAGCCAACAACGAGTCGAAATTATTAAAATGTACTACCGAAATTTGGAGTCAGTGGCCTCAACTTTAAGAGGCCAACTTTAAGAGGCCTCAACAATCAGCGATGAGGCTCATTACTGGCTGAATGGCGTCGTCAATAACAAAATATGCATTATTGGTCAGACAGCAATCCACACGTAATCCATGAGTCATCATTGCATCCCGAAAAAATTACGATTTGGTGCGGTTTATGGGCCGGCGGCGTCATTGGGCCGTACTTCTTTCGTGATGATCAAGACCGGCACATTACTGTGAATGCGAATCGCTACCGTTCAATGATAACCGAATATTTTTGGCCCCAATTGGATAATATGGACTTGGAGGACAACAGGACGGCGCCACTAGCCACACAGCGAATGCCACAATCAATTTATTGGAAACCAAGTTTGGTGAACGTGTTATCTCACGAAATGGCCCAGTCGTTTGGCCGCCTCGGTCGTGCGATTTGACGCCGTTAGATTATTTCCTGTGGGGCTACCTCAAGTCTATGGTCTATGCCAACAAGCCAGCGACGATTGATGAACTACGTATGAATATCGAACGTGAAATTGCAGCAGTATCGGCCGTTTTATGCTTGAAACCCGTCGAAAATTGGGTTCAGCGCCTGGACTTATTCAAGCGTGCCCGTGGTGGCCATGCAAAAGAAATCGAGTTCCATAAATAATGGCATCGAACGTGCTTTCACAGGAATAAAGAATTTCATTGGTATCTAAAACCGGTTTTGTTTCATTTAAAAAAACTTTTGTAGCGCTCTTATTGAAAACCCCGTTATTATTATGTTTGGGTGGAAATAGGTATAAATTTCCACGTAAGTATGTGCAGGTTTGGGGGAAACACGAATATGTTTCCACGTAAAAGCATACATGTTTGCCAGTAAACATGGTACAGATTACATGTAAATATAAGTGAGTTTGGGAGTTGCAAACATATAAATGTTTGAAGTGTGTTCCAAATATATACATGGTTCCTGGAGAATATGTTTGGGAGAATATGTTAGAGAAGCCGATATTTTTCAGCGCGCACAATCTGACGTGTCGTACTCAAACCGAAGCCGAAGCGGATAAGAGAAAGCGAAATCCAACATGTCGGGTCCGATTCAATTCAGCGAAAACGTAATCCGATGTGTCGGACAGAAACCGTATACAAATCAGATCCGAGTCCGAGTTTGCGCTGATTGGTTAGGAATTGGGGTTTTTGTTGAAAAATACAAACAAAAAACAGTACAGAAATTTCAGTCGGCCATTGCGACCGAGTTCTATTGAATACTGGCACATTTGCCAATTTATTGGCTTTGCGCTAAATATTTCGCAATACCCAACTTTATTGCGATCCTACATGATTATGCGGAGTTGTCTTGACTACCAACCAACTTTCCGCCCAATATTTATATGGGAGGTACAAAAATGGGCATGGTGAAGTTGTTCATCTGTTTTTACACAGTATTACCCAAAATATTGATCAGTACTTTTGTATGGGAGGCACGAAAATGGGCGTGGACAGTAGTTACTCTTTAATTTTTAGGAAAACATTGCCGAGAACCGAATTTCATTAAGATCGATTGTACTCTACGAGAGTTATTGTGTCGATCAACCGGTCATCCGCCCAACTTTTGTGTGCATTTGACTGAATTTTGTCTCGTACCAAAGTACATAAAGACTGGTTCCGTTTTGCGGGAGTTATCTTGCCGAACAACCAGCCGGCCGCACAACCTATCGGGATAGGGCGTAACCCTTGTCTTAATCGGTGACTGGCGTTTGATTTCAGTATCTCATTGACAACCCGGATGACTACCAAGCTTTTGTATGGGAGGTACCAGAAACGGCGTAGCAAAACGACTAATTTTCCAAAGAAGGGTGGTATTTGATTAACTTTTGTCTAGAACCAAATTTCATAAACATTGGTTCGGTTTTGCGGGAGTTATCTTGCCGAACAACTTTTGTGTGGGAGGCACCAACATGGGCGTGGCAAAATCACCCTTGTCTAACTTGGTGACTCACGTTTGATGATATGAAGCCTATAGCCTAATTTCATTAAGATCTAAAGTGTTTCACGAGCATTGACAACCCGGACGACCACCAAGCTTTTGTATGGGAGGTACCATAATGGGCCTGGCAACCTCGCTAATTTTCTTCAGTTAAATAGACATTTACTGATTATTAAGCAGTGTTTGAGTTCTACATCTACCAGAAAAAGGTTTTAGAAAAAATATGATTTCGTACTAAATGGATCGATTTGTATGGGAGGTACCGGTAGGGGCGTGACCAAAACGCCCATTTGGACAAATAATGGATAGATAAGTAGATATTTACAGATTATTAACCAATGTTTGAGTTGAGGTTAATCACATCTACCATAAAAAGGTTTTAGAAGAAACATAATTTCGTAGTAAATGTGTCGATTTGTATGCGACGTCCGAGAATCCCAATTCCAAACTAACCATGGACAAATAAAAGTCACTGAAAAAATTTCGCTGTGATCGATAAAGATTTACGGCAGATATTGTGCTGACCAGCCAGACGGACATGGCTCAATCGTCTTAAAAAGTCCCAAAATGAATTTTGTCCAAAGATACAGAGCGTCTAAATGGCTCCTTTTATGCGTTACATTTGTTCCCGTATTAAATGATATATACCCCCATCCTATGGGTGATAACTGATACGTAGAACATATGCCGACCTTAAATATATGTGAAGATATGGTTAATTTTTTTTTCGTTGGATAACCGTAGACAAAGTAGGAGCCAGAGTTGTACGGGTTTCTTCGAACTCCACAGCCCTGGATTAAACTTTAAGTAAGGCAATGATCAATCAAGCATTATGCCACTAATTCAACATTCATTTAATTTAAAATGTTTCACTAGGGTTTAGATCATTTGCACATAGTGATGATTCGATATGCACATAATTTAGTATGCACATCATTTAGTTTGCAGTAAACCAATTAATATTAAATTCGATTTATATGTTTTTTTAATCAGACATTAAATTTTAGTGTCAAATTGCCTATAAAAGAGATTACAAATTAAATTATCCGGAGCATTTAAATGTTATGCTATTACACCCAAAGAAAAATTTCATACCACACAAACGAAATTGTAGACAATGTGAACAAGACGGTCAGTGGCCCATAACGCTAATGATAAAACTACGACTGTTTACATTTTTTATAATTGCTGAAAAACCCCTGTTCTGTATATCTCAAAGGAAATCGAAAAATATTCTTCAAAGAAATAATTTCAGATCAAATCAAAGAACCTGGTATTTGGACAGGTTTCGAGAAGAACCGGGTATTTGGACTGGTTCCGCTTCTTAGAAAATTGCTATCTTACTTACTTACTTATCCGGTCTCGGACAACTCCGGGGGGTCAGGGACCTTACAAAACGAAGATAACATATTTCGCCTTCCAGTTCGATCTTTTGCTTTATTTCTCCAGTTGGAAATACCAAGTGTACGCAGGGATTCGTCAACCTGATCCCTCCAGCGGAGTCTTGGTCTTCCTATTTTTTGTCTTCCTTCGAGTTCGGTTTCGAAAACCCTTCGCGCTGGTTCATCTTCATCCATTCTACTGAAATGGCCTAGCCAGCGCAATCGCGTTATCTTGATCCGCTTAACTATGTCAATGTCAGGATAAAGCTCATACAGCTCATGATTCATTCGTCGCCGATACTCGCCGTTGTGCACTATAGGGCCGTACATTTTTCGGAGTATTTTTCTCTCGAAGACTCCTACAGATGTTTCGTCTGCTTGCGATAGGACCCAGGATTCTGCGCCATAAAGCAAGACAGGTTGAATGAGAGTCTGGTACAGCTGGACTTTTGTTACTCGAGAGAGGGCTTTATCTCTAAAGTGCTTGCTTAGCCCAAAATAACATCTATTCGCAAGCACAATTCTCCGCTTGATCTCAAGGCTGACGTTGTTGTTTTTGTTCACGGCAGATCCGAGGTATATCAATTCGTCCACTACCTCGAAGTTATAACGTTCAATATTATCAACGTTCACGCTTTGGTATAATCGCGTGGAGGCCCTGTTCGTTGAAACCATTAATTTTGTCTTTTTTAATTTTGTCTTGTCCTCATTTACCGTCAGACCCACTTTTGCTGACTCCTTCTCAATTCTCGCTATCACAAAGAGGTTTATTATAAGAATATAAAATGTGATAAAAATACACATTTTCTGTCGAGACCGGTTCCGAGAAGAACCGGGTATTTGAACCGGTTCCGAGAAGATCCGGGAATTTGGACCGGTTCCGAGAAGAACCGGATATTTGAACCGGTACCGGTTCTCATAAAATTACTGTCCCAAAGAAGCTTAAGTGAAATATCTTATTATGAGAATATACAATTTGATAAAAAATACACATTTTCGTACCCTCCCCCAAAGGTTAAAACTTTTGGTACCTTTGGAAACGAGTTTCAATTTTCAGTTCCTGTATACTCGTTTTTCGGCCTTTTCGTTTTGGATTCATTCGGATCCGTTTCTTGATCCTTAAGAACCGGTTTTTGGGAACCGGGACCTTGATTCTGTGCATTACTAGTATTTAAAGAATTAATCAGGGTTGAGAATGGCACCAAAACACTCGACACCGCACATTCTACGTGGTGATACAGTGTTGCTTATGGACACACAACACAAGTGTTTCAAAAACGAAAACACTTGCACACAGAGAATACAAAAACAAAACACTTTTGTGAGCACACATAATAGAACTCTCATCAGCGTGCAACACTAATTTGAAACACCAAATCGTGCACAAGTTTGTGACAAACATGGTCGATTGTATTCGGTCGACGGTTCGGACACACTGATGTAGCGGCAGCGAATAGTTGTCTCAGAGCAAACAGAATAATGACGTGGTTGTATATAAGTATATAAAAATGAGAAAGCAAGAGAGGAACTTCTGTTGCGAATGTACGAACATTACAATGTATGTATGTACATATGGCTGGTGCCTTGCATTCTCTTTGTTGTTTGTGGGTATAAAATAAACAGTATTAAGTAGCGTTCACAATGGCAGCAACGTATTTGTAATTCAAGCCTTCTCGTTCCCACTCACAGTATTGCATATAATGCCCTCTCACGTTTTTCGTGAAATTGGAATTCAAATTTGTCATAGAATTAGGTTCTACTTCAAATTGGAATTTGTTCGAATCAGTTTATTCTACTGACCGCTAGGGGCGCTCTACTTCGAATTTTGTTTTAAAACTTGAAAGTATGAATGAAAATGTAAACATTTTGTATCAAAACAAACATTTTAATAAATAATATTATCTGTAGAATCTGCCAATAAGAATAATTTCACATATAATTATATTTTTTTATTACCAAGAATACAACACTGTCGCTGGCTTTCGAACAAATCAGCTGATTCAAATGTGAAATGTGTAGTTGTTTGTAGTAAGTGTAGTTCGCGCCAATTTTATTAATAAACAAAAGGAAAAAGTTTAAAAAAAGCTGACATTTTCAGGTTTATCGAAAACGTCCAAGGCCATGACATATTATGGAACATAAGTTTCTAAACATTTCTATAGAAAAATTTGAAACCATTTCTAAGGAAAAATTTGAAAATATTTCCATAGAAAAATTTGAAAATATTTCCATAGAAAAATTTTAAAATATTTCTGTAGTAAAATTTTAAAACTTTTCTATAGAAAAATTTTAAAACTTTTCTATAGAAAAATTTGAGAATATTTCTATAGAAAAATTTGAGAAGATTTCTATAGAAAAATTTGAAAACATTTCTATAGAACAATTTTAAAACTTTTCTAAAGAAAAATTTTAAAACATTTCTATAGAAAAATTTGACAACTTTATATAGAAAAATTTTAAAACTCTTCTATAGAAAAATTTAAAAAGTTTTCTAAAGAAAAACACTTAACACTTTTTGCTCCGGGTAGTGGTACAAATCTGAGGTCCGTGTCTCACATTTAATTTTTCTATTTTTTACTGTTTGCTTTTTCGTTTGTATTGCAATTCTCCATGGTTTTCAATCCAAAATATGTATTCTGCTGTATAATGTAAACAATGTTGCCAGTCAGCTGTTTTTCGAACTTATTCGAACAAATTTGTTGCTTGCATTGTGAACGCCTGTTGAATTTGTTGCTATCATTGTGAACGAGCCTTTAAGCCGGAATCACAATGCAAGCAACATTTTCAAAAGGCGTTCACAATGCAAGCAACAGTTTACTTCGAATCGAGATGTTTGTTGTAACAAGTGATACCAGTATTACGGCTAATATATCAAGGCAACAATATAATATATTTTGTTTTCATGTCAAAGTTAAAACAAATGTTTGTCAAGAATAAAAGTAAGCCAGAAATTATAAAACCAAATACATTTGAATTTGATTCTTCATATAATGAACAGAAGGAAAAGCAAATCATTGAAGTTGTTGTTATAACACAACCTCTATTAGTTGCATCATGATTCAAATGTCACAAATGTCACATTCAGGGTTGTATTTCGAATATTAGCAAATGTTAATGTATTTAAAAATATTTGGTATTAAAAGATTCTACAGATAAAATAACGTTTTATAATGCGTCTTTTAACACAAATGGGTTCAATTATCATTGATGTTTTTAAGTTTGAAAATTAAATTCGAAGTACAGCGCCATCTACCGCTTAATAGTACATTTTTTATTCGAACAAATATGTTGCTGGAGTAGGAATAGATCAACTTCAGCGACAAATTGGAGTTACATTTTTGTAAAAAAAAACGAAAGGCCATTATGTGAAATTCTGTGTGTGAGAACGAGATAGCATGAAAAACGAAATTGTCGCTTGCATTGTGAATGCGGCTTTAAGCAAGAAAATAATAGTCGTGTTTTGGTTACAAGCAAGCGATTGTTGCTTGCTAAGTTGCAAAGAAAACGGCAACTTAGCGAAAAGTAATTTTATTCAAATATATGAATAAGGGTTGAAAACGGTAAAAGATGTTAAAAAAAATTTGTTTTTAAAAACTTAGCGAAAATGATTTTCGTCGCTAAGTGCTTCATAAAAAACAAGCGAATATATAAGCAACCGGTGTAACCAAAACACGCTTAATGATAGATGTGCTTGCACTGGTCTTTAAATAATTTTAAGCATTAATATTATTTAAATGTAACTTCGTCATATGATTGAACGGTGTTTTTTTGTTTCCAATGTAACATTTACTAATGTGTTCATAGAAATCGAATAGGTACCGTGTAACAAAAAGGTGTTAACACATCGCCCGTGAGTTCGAACACTCATTGAATTTTTTGTTTATGATAATACTTTTCGATTGGTTGTATATTTTTGAGATATTAAGTAAATATTAATTGGGCAGCAGCTTATAATCTCACAATTAATTCTATTGAATATAGGGGGAAATCGCCTAAACTGGCAACACTGATGGTAACGGATATTTTATTATTCGCGAGATTTCTGCAAATGTCTTGCTTATGATTACATATTTCATTGTTTACAATAGCATTCGCACGAAACACAAAAAACTAAAATATATGTAATAAAATACGAAAAATATTAATAATGAAAATATTATTAAAAAAATAGAGAAATATAACAAAATAACAACATAACATATGACACTGAGAGTATTGTAACAGAACCATACGATTTAACGACACCCATGAGCACGCACAGGATCACACGGTGTCCACACAACACACCAGCTCAACATAAAACTGTGTGTTTTTACACATGTTTCGCACAATTAGGTGTTTGTTTTGGTATCACCTCAACACTGTGAGAGCAAGACAACGCGTTGCAACGGTGCGACACGGCTTAGAGACACCCAACAGAGAGTGTAAGCGTGCAGTCACGAACCATCGCAAAGTGTTCGTGTAGCAAGAAAGCACAACCACTTCACACAACAGTGTTTTTCATACTTTTTGTGCACGATTTTGTGTTTCGTCCGAACGCTGGAATTAATACTCATATTTGTTGATGTTGTTTGCATTATAATCGCAAATTATTGCTTACATTGTGGCGCTATCGAAAAAATTTTAAATACAAATTATTGCATACTTTTTAGCGCTATCGATTTTTTTTTAAATTTGCCTGGGATATTTCATTTTTAATCTACTTACCCATTGTAAGAGATGCCTGTCGGATGAGATCGCCATATAAAATTAAGTAGTAATAATTATATTGAAATATCAAATAATTATTGTTTTTAATTGTGGGTTTCTTCCTGACGATGCTACCCAAAGGGCACCGAAATATTGGAGAATAAAATTATTTAAAAAATCGACCAACCGCTCGGATAAATGCAATAATTTGCGGTAATAATGCAAACAACATGAAAAAATATTTGTTGTAATGCTGTAAATATATCTTGTTATACGTAACTTTTTTGTTTTTGAATAAAACTTTATAGTTCCAAAGCAAAATGTTCTTGGTTTTTAAAGGACTTTAATCGTATAAAAAAATATTTATAAATTTTAGGGGTAGAATGAGTTCGTCATTAGAAAATGATGTCGTACATCAGCGGCATCTATAGGACAAATGTAGTACTCGTCGAGACCTATACAACGCTGTATGTTACGATCGAAGTAAACGATTTTGGTTGTTTTTCACGGGCTGGGAAAGGAATTATTTTTTTTTTGGAAATTGTCTCCAGGTTATCTTTAATATAGACCCTCGACTTTGAGAAACAAAAAATTTATGTGGAGGCCGACCCGGACTACTCTTCTGTAGCAAATATGCAGCCAGGATGTCGAAACTTCCTGATCAAAACTCTAATTAGCCCTGCGACTTCGACGAGAATTCGGTGGAACTTAAATCTCATGCACACTCTTTAAACACATTACTTTATCAAAATTCACAATTTATTTGTATAAACAAGAGTCATAATCATAGTGTAATAATATAAGTGGAAGCATAAGCCCAGCTGATCAGGCATTTTGTTATTGGGTTGTTTCTTTTTATCATTCTTTGTTTACGTAGTACACTCGAAGTGTCAAACTTGTCTCATCATTTGTTTTGATTCTTATTGTTCGTTATTAAACGTTTGAAAAGTGTTGTGCAAATTAAATTGAAATATAAATATAATTGTAAAGTGCGTATAAGTTCGAATAAATTGAAATCAATTGGAAAAAGAAATAAAAAGAAACTGGCTCCGTCTTAATGGCAACTGGTGGAGCTTTGTCAAGCGAGTCTTCCTTGCCCTCTTTGCTTACGCTGGTCGTTTCACCGCCTGTAGTTTTTTTGATGGCTAAAAATATATAGAAGAAGTAACTAAAATTACCTACATATGTATGGATTTACCGGTGGATACTTACCAATTTGGATCTTAAATGCGTTCCAACTTTCTGCCTATTACTTTTTTTTAATACATGTAATTCTATGCATGTAATTATTTACTTTGGCGTTTTTCCTTTGCCTCTTCTTCGTATAAATTAACAAGATTAAAGTTTATTCCTGTATTGCGCTGCTTAGAGAAGCGACTTCTTTATTTTATGATTCAAAATGAACTGACTCAAATTAATTACAAAATTCTTAATGATAACTACCTTACCAACTAATGATGACGTCGCAAAATGTGCACCGTCGCGTTGACTGCTGGCATAACGTAAATTACCTCTGGGGTCGTTGTTTTAATTGTGGCACGCTTAACAGCGTCAGCATTGTTTGATATTACTTATGGCACAACGTCTGCGATCGTTGCTCCAATTGTGGCACGCTTAACAGCGTCAGCATTATTGGTTATTGACCCACCAAACATTTTTGGTGTTAACACCTCCCCTTTTAATTATGAGCGTCCTCGATCGTGACATTTTAGAAATATGGTATTTGGGACAATCTTGGGGTCTGTTGCGATTCCATAAAATTTGTGGTGGCAACTTCAGGGAGTGAGAGGTGTACTGCTGGTATAGTGGTTACAATTTCTTTGCTTGTTTGATTTCTTCCTCTCACAAGCATCACTACGAATAGTATGATAATGGTGGATAATCCAAAATTAATTCCTGAAGTCCATCTGTTCTTGACATCTAGGAGGCCGATTTCTTCGGTATTCTTGAGGTGAAGTTCTTTTACTGATTGTAAGGTAAGCGTTTTCTCAATCGTTGATCCAGGTAATCTAGGCTGTAAAATAGGTGGTAAAGGTTGAACATCCATCATTTGGAAATAGTTATATGTTTTGTCTTTGACAACTATTGATGCATTATGGTACTGCAGAATGTAGGAATTTCTTCAACAGTGGGTATGTCGGCATTGTCTATTAATGTGCAATTTGAAGTGTGACTTCTCAGTAAATTTGTTAGGCAGGTATCATTATTTATATTTTCAACATTAATACTATTACAGATGGTTAATTTATTGTATGATTTACAGGGGTACTTTATGCCAAAAGTTGAGTTGTTACATAACAATACTTCGTTATACAGAATCTTATTAACGTATTTTCCAAATTTAGTAGGTTTAACTATTAATTTATTACATGAATTTACATCGGTAGTTGGTATGGTAACAATATAAATAAGATGACTATTGCTGGAGGCTATTTTAACTTCAGAGAACTCGAATGCTTCTTCTAAATTAATATAAGGGATGGCTTCCTTTTCAAAAATTTGTTTAACAATATTTATTTCGTTGTTTGTGAGAATGAATGAGTTTACTATTCCAGCTTTTGCCCAGTGGATGGCATATTGAATACTTAAAAGTTCTTCTTTTAATAATTTTATTTTGTATTTAAGAGTTGATACTTGTGATTCATTGACTATTTCATGAGAATTGAAATACTTTACAATTTGATTAGTTGTTTGAGCTAGAGCATTCATATTATCTATAGATAGTTTATTTACAATTACTTGTCTATCATTATTTCGCAAAACATTATTCATTTTTTGTTTAATTATTTCGAAGTCATCATGGTCGGGATTACCAGCAATCCATTTCCATGCAGACCCTATAAAATTAAGCGATCTCCTTACTCGGGGTTTAATTCTATTGAGATGGGCTTGGAGTTGATTGGTTTCATGGGATAGGAAGGGGTACAGAGGATGGGATGTGCTCACGTTGTGGTGTAGGGTCAGTTGTATTTTGTCTATTAGATTTTGATAATTGTCTGGTTCAATTACATGTATTAGTTTGAACGTTCCAGTTTGGAGCTTGGCATAACCGGTGTTTATGGTGACGATTTGTGAATTCGAGTAGTCAAGAATTTGCACTTCAGCTCTTGTGAGAGCAAGTATGATTCTGAAAAGAAATCTTTAATTAGTTTCTTATGTTATTTTTATGCACGATCCGTCCGGATTCTGTAACAATGGTAGTTTTCCTATTTTCTTTAATGATTTCCTCAGAATAGGTCTTGCTTAACTTAGTCCCTAGCCGTTTATTAATTTTTACATAAATTTTCTGCCCAATTTCGTAATCCTTCTTAGGTGATTTCTTTTTATTATGAAACTCCAGATCTCGTACTTGCTTTTCCTTTAATCTTTCAACAATTTCCAGTCTATTTTTTTCTAGGTCTTGAGGGTCCGAATGAATGCGTTTACCGAAGAAAGCTTCAATTGGTTTTTTGCGTATAGTTGAGTGGATGGAGTTATTATACTCGTATAAGGATCTATGGAGGAGTTCCGATAAGGAGTTGTGGGCACCATCCGACTTAAGGCACCGCATTACTTCTGCAAGTGTGGAATGAAATCTTTCTATCTGTCCATTAACCGAGCTAGCATATGGGGGTATTTTAAATATTTTTACGTTAAATTGATTCTCTAGCATAAACGTAATGGCTGTTGAGTTGAAAGATTTTTCATTGTCCATTACCACAATTTCTGGCATGCCAAATGCCAAGAGGATTTCGCTTAATGGTTGCTTAATATCTTCCGTAGCCCTGGATTTCAACAGTCTCGCTTGTGCGTATTTTGAAAACTTGTCTATTGCCGTTAAAATGGGTTTCTTTTCGGTGATGAAGATATCAATATGAACAATTTGCCCTGGAAATTGGGGAATTGGTGATTCCCGGAGCATAATTTTGTTGGGATGGCGGTCATATTTGTTCTCTTTACATACTTTGCATAATTTTGTTAAACGTTTAATCTTTGCGTGCATTTGTGGGAAATAGAATCTTGTTAGAATTTGAGACTTATTCTCCGAACTGCTTCTATGGGCTCTGTTATGCTCTGTTATAATTTCCCTTTCCTGGTCTTCCTCGCCTATGAGGTCTATTACCATAATCCTAGTGTATTTCACTTGATATTGACTGAAATGTTGTCCGAATATCTCCTGAAGCACACCAAGGATTTTGTCTGTAGTTTTAATGCAGTTCGTTACTGAAGGGTTTAAATATTTCTTCAGAATATGAACCAAAATATCCTTTGATAAAACCTGTTCTGAAACTGTATGTCTATGGTACGTGGGAAAAACGATCTCAAACTTGTAGGAAGCTGTACTGCCGGTAGATATTATGATTTGATTTTTGAAGGCATTTAGAGGTGCATTTGTAAACTGGATTAGATTCTGTGATGAGCTCTCATCACTATGTTGCGTTGCTGTCATGGAGTTAATATGTGTTACCTCCTGTGGAATTCTTGACAGTGCGTCTGCAACAACATTAGTGTTTCCAGGTTTGTACATTAATTCATATTTGTAATCTTCCAAAAAGGCCTTCCACCTTTTCAGTTTGTAATTCGAGTTTTTATTATTTAACGCATACGTTAAAGGTAAATGGTCCGTGAAGATTTTCATCTTGGCTGCGCCATAAAGATAATTTCTAAGAGACTTGAGAGCCCATACTATTGCGAGCATCTCCTTTTCGTTCGTCGCATAGTGCTCTTCGGGCTTATGGAGAGTTCTTGATAGAAAAATTATTGGTCTATTATCCTGGGATAATACAGCGCCGAGGGCAAAGTTAGAGGCATCCGTAGTCAATTGGAATTCTTTTTCGAAGTCTGGGTAAGCTAATAAGACATCTTCGGATATCAGTGTATTCTTTAATTTCTTGAAGGCATTTAAAGCCTCTTCGTCAAGATCTACTTTTATTTTACTCGAAACATGTTTGGACATGCGTCCATTTTCCCCCCTTAAAAGTATTGTCAGGGGTTTTGCTATTTTAGCATAGTCCCTGATAAAACGTCTATAAAAGTTCGCAAGTCCGAGGAAGGATCTGAGATCTTTAAGTGTGTTGGGAATCGGAAAATTTTGAATCGCTTTTACTCTTTCCGGATTTGTCTTAATTCCCGAATCTGATATGATAAACCCTAAGAATTCTACTTCTTTTTTTAGGAACTCACATTTGTCCAACTGGACCTTCATATTTGCTCCTTGTAGGGTCTCAAAGACTATTTGCAGGTTTTTCAGATGTGTCTCTTCATCCTCTGCGAAAATGATGATATCGTCAATGTAGACGAAACAAATTTTCCCTATATGCTCACGTAAGATATCATCGAGAGCTCTTTGGAAGATTGAAGGGGCATTTTTCAGCCCGAAGGGAAGTCTTGTGAACTCATATTTTCCATTGTTCACAGAGAATGCAGTTTTTTTCATATCACTTTCCTTTAGCGGTATTTGGTGAAAACCACTCTTCAAGTCGATTACAGAAAACCATTTACTTTTGGATAGTTGTGGCAAGATATCATTTATATTCGGGATTGGGTACTTGTCAGGTATAGTAACATCGTTTAGTTTTCTGTAATCGATAACTAAACGATATTTCTTTTTCCCTGAGGCGTCAGCCTTTTTCGGTACGATCCATATCGGCGAGTTATATGGTGACCGAGATGGTCGTATTATATTGTTATCCAATAATTCTTTAATCTGACTTTCGACTTCATCTTTTAGGTGCAGTGGATATGGGTAATACCGTGAGTATACCGAATTTTCGTCCTTGGTTTGTATTTCACCCATGACCGACGTGGTGACAGTTAATTTCTCATTCGGGTCACTAAATAATTTTTCATACCTCTTCACAATTAAATCTAGGTTGACTTTTTGTTTTTGAGTCATATGGTTGTTCCTGATGTTTATCGTATTTACGGATTGGGAGTATTGTTGCTTTATTAGCACCTTTGTTCTATTATCTATTAACATATAATTTTCGGAAGTAAAGATAACCGCATTCAATTCCTTTAAGCTATCGTTTCCCAGGATAGCGTTAAAAGATTTCAACGTTGGTAACAGAAAAAATTTAGTGCCATTAGAATTTGTATGGAAAAGATCTATAAACGTATGGTGTGTAATTTTGGTTTTACCACCAACAGAATTCGCGTAAAACGTTTCATTATTTGGAATTGGGTTTTTGATAAGTTCGGGTTGGACATAATTTTTATTTGATCCCGTGTCAATTAAAAATTTTAGTGTTTGACCTGAGCTCGTCCTACACTCGATATATGGTAGGGACGAGCTTGTTAGCCTAAAAAATGAATATCAATGAATTCCTGTGTTTCATTCTGTTCATCCTCTTGATTGAAGGTGTTATATTCATTAACATATTCATCTAATGGTTGTAATTCTTGATCATTTTCATAATTGTACATTTCCGATGCATAGTTTTCTTCATTTGAATCGTTTTGAGGTGCATCTGTTTGGAGGTGAAAATTCCTTTGTATTTTCGCTGGTTGATGAACCTGTGCTGATTGATTGGTAGGTCTTTTTCCTACAAACTTGTTATCCTGCACCGGCCTATTCATATAATTGACCGCTTTCGATCGCATGGATTGATCTACATCCATTGGTTCTGGTTTGGCTTGCGGCTTCGGTGCCGTTGGACGTTGGGGAGCGAAACCATAGCCATTTTGATAATATTGCCGTTGAGGCATCTGGTTAAAGAATTGTTGTTGAGATATTGATGGCTGGTTTTGGTTAAAATACCCTTGAGGTATTTGATTGAAGGATTGTGGAATAAATCCTTGATTTGGATTAATATATTTCGGATTATAGTTCTTACGAGGTGGAGGTTGCTGTTGAGATTTCTCGGTTTTTGCATGGGAATTTGCATACTGTGCTCTATATTGTTGGTTCTCTAATTTGAGACACAAATGCAGAGCTTGAGGAAGGTCTGTGGGTTCCCTTATTCCCAGAAGACGGGGCAAATCACCTTTAAGTCCTCTGATAAATGTATCCAGCGCTTTGTCCCTATAGGTTTGTGTTAGAATATCTAACGATTCACGTCCCATCTCCATACTGGAGAGTTTATTTGTTATTAGAGACAGGTGGGAGTATACCACCTGGTAAAATTCTTGTATAGTACAATTGCCTTGTACAATAGATATCATTTGGTATTCCAGGGTTGACAAATCCCTTTTGTCTGCATAATGCAGTGTCAGACAGCGGGAAATGCATTCCCAGTTTAGAGGAGTATTGTAAGATTCTAGGGCGGCGTCAGCGCTGCCAATAATCTTATTTCTGATAACGTTGAGGATACCGAAATATTTCGGCGTTCCCTTATAGGATTCATATAGTTTTAAAATTCTTTCTACGCTCTTTTTCCAGGAGCTATACTCGGATTGGTTGCCAGAGAATTCCCTAAGACACCTAACCACGTCTGGAATTTTGTCCAGTTCGGTAAGATTTCCCCTATATCTTTCCTCTATGTCTTGGTCTATTCCCGAAATATCTGCGTTTGGATTTAGAATTTGCCTGACTACATTTCGGGATTGTTCTGCACACATTTGCCTTATCGCGTCGATATCAATCGCGTTCACGTTAGGTTGAATTTGGGGTATGGGAGGATTTTGGATGTTTAGGATAGGGGGTCTCACTAAATTGCTTGGGTTTGCCATTTTATATTTTTCTTTTCTTTTATATTTTGAATATTTTATTTTTAATCACTTATTTATTATGTTTAAACTACACAGGATTGGTTTTTACAATTTTCTTACTGCCGCTAGAGGGTCCCGTAGGATTCGTAGTGGCTTCTAGTCACTTATCACTATACTCACACTAAAATAATTGCTAGCATACTGGGAGCCGGAAGGTCGACAGAATCCTTTTTCTTTGTTGGTACTCAGGGGTCAATTTTTCACAGCTGCTCTCAGTTGAAGGTCCTACGGTCTCTTCCTGCTGATTGTGTTGAATTTGTAGCCTGTTCGGGTACTTGATTTAGTTGCACTTGTAGCCTGTTCGGGTACTTGATTTAGTTGCACTTGTAGCCTGTTCGGGTACTTGATTTAGTTGCACTTGTAGCCTGTTCGGGTACTTGATTTAGTTGCACTTGTAGCCTGTTCGGGTACTTGATTTAGTTGCACTTGTAGCCTGTTCGGGTACTTGATTTAGTTGGGCGCCAATTAACAAGATTAAAGTTTATTCCTGTATTGCGCTGCTTAGAGAAGCGACTTCTTTATTTTATGATTCAAAATGAACTGACTCAAATTAATTACAAAATTCTTAATGATAACTACCTTACCAACTAATGATGACGTCGCAAAATGTGCACCGTCGCGTTGACTGCTGGCATAACGTAAATTACCTCTGGGGTCGTTGTTTTAATTGTGGCACGCTTAACAGCGTCAGCATTGTTTGATATTACTTATGGCACAACGTCTGCGATCGTTGCTCCAATTGTGGCACGCTTAACAGCGTCAGCATTATTGGTTATTGACCCACCAAACATTTTTGGTGTTAACATATATAAAATGATTTTGACATATCGAGTGTACTGTCATAACAATAGTACAACAAAATTCTGTCAAAATCGTTTCATATTACAACAACACGCCACGCGTCGACTTATATTATTAGACTATGGTCATAATTTTATTTCGATTTGTGTGTCTAAGTTTGGAAGAATATTTAATTATGTATTAGAGAAGAATTTAAAACTAATTAAATCCAATTCCCAACATTGTTTTGGAATTTAATTTGTTGAAAATTATTTTCTGCTGTGAGATGTGTTTATATTGATTGGCGTGAATCATGTGAATTAAGAACAAAATTTTGTAAGAACAAAATTTGCTCACATGAGAGAAATAATATTCGGAGATGAGCGTGCGGGAGCGACGTTTTTACTCTCATTTACTCACCATTTCGGGCGAAATTATACGTTAATTAAGTTTTCCTCCTCTTGTACATTCTTATGATAAATCAACATAGGAAACCTTGTGATCCTTACATTTTAGGTATAGGTATAGGTTCAGCAATTTTGTGTAAAATTTTACGACGAATATTTTTGGGGAACATTTTAACCCTCTCCTCTGGCTCGTCAATATATGGGTCTCTTAAGCCCCTTTTGCGGAAAAGGATAAATAAAACACATCTAAAACTGGGGCGTAACGGGTTAAAATATACAACAAAAATATTGCTAGTAAAATTCTACTATAAGTTCCTGAATACACCAAAGCTCAAAACCCAACCTAAATGCCATAAATAAGTCGCAACTGAAAATGTCTTTTATGGGTTAATTTCTTACATATTCCGGATTGGTGTTAAAATCTCACAAAAAATTAATTTTAGGGGGATGTAGTGTATGGAAAATATTGTAACTTTTAACCATGGTTTGATCATAAGAATGTACGAGAGGGGAAAACTTTAACCCCCCTTTAATTACCGCAATATGTAAACTTTCAAAACGCCGATACACCTAAACCATATTTTTAACCCCTCTACCAGAATCCGTTGTTCCACAGTGTTATTTTAAAAGTAGAGCAATTACATGAGGTGTCAGGGGACACCCGGTTGGAACGAAGTTCCTTTCGCTATATATTATGTACTATGTATTTAGTTCCAGCACGCCTAAGGTGCCTGTTGAAAAGTACGATAATTTAAATGGATCCTATAAGAAAATATACTTTTTGTAAAATAATAAACTTTTTTTAAGAAAAGTATTTTTTTTAAAAGAAAAGTATATTTTTAGGTCGTTTTTGTAAGAATATTTATTATAAATTCCCGAAAAGTTAATTTTTAAAGAGATGTATTTTTTTTATTAAAAGCTAATGTTTGTACTAAGAAAATGTACTATTTTTAAGAAGAAATACTTTTTGTCAGAAAATGCCATAAGAGTATGATTTTTTTTTACAAAGAAGTACTTTTTTTAAGAACAGGTACTTTTCAAAGAATTGGTACTCTTTTTATTAAAAGGTTATTGTTTAAGAAAATGTACTTATTTTCCAGAAAGGCTACTTATCTGAAGAAAATGCATTATTTTATTTTTAAGAAAATGAATTTTTGTAAGAAAAGGTATTTTTTAAGAGAAGGTACTTTTAAGAGAAGGTATTTATTTGAAGAATAGGTTTTTTTTTAAAGAAATGCGCATTTTTTTAGAATTGGGCGTTTTGCAAGAATAGGTAAATTTTTAAGAATAGGTACATTTTTAAGAGCAGGCACTTATCTATAGAAAAGTTATTATGTTTCACATAAAAGATACTTTTGAAAGAAAATGTAGTTTTTAGAAAAAGGCAATTTGTTTTAAGAAAATGTACTTTTTTAAGAAATGATACTTATTTATAAAAAACCACTTGTTTTAAGAAAAGGTACGTTTTGTAAGAAAATTTACTTTTTTTAGCAAAGGTACTTTGTTTAAGAATATGAATAGGAATAGTTTTTTGAGAAAATTTACTTTTTTTAAAGAAAATCACTTATGTAAGAAAATGTTATTTTGTTAAACTGCTTTCACTTTGACTTTTCTAAATTAAATTTTTATTAGGTTCAAAACTACAATATATACAAATATTAGTTACAGGCTCCACCTAGAAAACTTCCCATTAAACAAGAAATTCCCCAACATATGTTATTCTAGACACAAACCAAAGCAAAAGTACCCAATATAGTTGATAATACTGGGTTGTAGCATAATAGTGTTAAAAGAAGTTGTTTAATTTTTTCTCATTTAGCCCCCATTATTCCACAACGTGCGATAAGGAACTTCGTTCCAAAAAAAAACACTATAACTCTGATATGTTGCTGAAAAATTTCGCATCGAAGCAAACTGATGTTGCTCAATGTTTTTCTTGCGAACCTAGTTAATGGCAACCTTTAAGAGTCGCCATTTGAGATTTGATACATTTTGGTCAATCCCGTATTTGAGAATCGGGTGTCGTGATATTTATTTCTCTTTTAAGCACGTGCCAGGCTAATATATCAAGTGTAACGTTTAGCGGAGAGAGAAAAGTATTGAAACTGTCTTTCATTTGAAATAAATCGTATCCTCATTCTACTTTCAATTTACCCAATCTGTTTTGGAGAGTGCAAAAAAATATATTTGCAAAGAGGCAAACAAAATACAACAGAAATTTCATTCGGGTGAACCGACTTATTCATACCCTCATCCTAAGTCATTGTGTCAAATTTTCATTTAAAATTAATGAATGAATTGCGTATCCAATAGCGGATTGGCATTGGGGTAAATATTGTCTAATATGATATTTAATAAGGATCTGTTATGTTTTTTTTTGCGATTTATCATATCAACCAGCCAATTATTATATACAATTGATTTAATTTTCATACTCCACAACAGAAAATGTCCAATTGATTAAACGCTTAAGTCAATATTTGAACAAAACTTGTAAATATAATTAAACAACAAATGATTCCCCAAGTGTCTACATCCCACAAGCCCAAAAGTTAATGCTTCCTTCCTTACAAAGTAAATCTTTAATTTATATTTTATTGGGTGTGATTACACAAAACAAATATAAACAAATTGTTTATATAAATAAATAATTAAACATAATTTGCGTTGATAAATAACTCGTAATACTGCCACTACTGCTACTCTTTTCACTCCAGCCTGAAATTGCCACTGTAAGTCCGTTAATGAATCAGCTGTGTTTAAAATTTTAGTATCGGTTCATGGAGGTAGAATGATTTATATGGTTTATAGTATTTATGCATTTTGGGCGAGAAAGTTGGTACTAAGACCAATTCATTACTCGAAGGACCAAGTTGTAACTTTTTAAGACCACTTGGTTTTTCGAACTAGATGATTATCGTAGAAGGGTTCATCACTTCCTAGAGAAATGCATAAAAGTTTTCACACGCTGAAAAATCTGTATTTTTGTTGCTGTTTGGATGCAAATTTAAAGTCTGTTTGGAGCTTCTCGCAAATATAATATAATTGTGTTCCAACACATTGTGTTTGCTATTCAATATTACATGTTTGGGACACATTGATTAATATATGTGTTATAATATATGTGTTTGCGACTCAAATATGTCCGTGTTTGTGATGCAAATACAGTTGTGTTTGTTGCACTGTTTATGCTCTCTCGAGTGCAAGAGAATAAAAGAGCAACAACGAGAGAGTCTATCTTGTATGTGTGTTTTTGTTTGCATTATAAATATGCATCATAAACAGTGTTGCCAACATTTTGTGAGCTAAAGGCGTAATTAAAAACCAGAAAAGCGTAAAAAAGGGTAAAAATTTCCTTAATAAAGCGTAAAAAGCGTTTGGCTTTATTTCTACTCAAAATGACTAAATTTTCAATAGAACACATTTTTTAAAACTAAATACTGTTCTCGAAATGGATTTTGCCCTACGGAATCTTTGAACTCATTTAGTTCTATCCAAAAAAGATCTGTTCGATATTTGTTCTTCCATACACAGTTTCTAATATTATCAATACTTAGTTCCATATTAGAAATGACATCCGCTTCTCTAATATACGATTTAATAAATGCCAGTATTTCGTCTCTATTGCTGTTATAGAGACTGGTATTTACACTAAACAATGATATTTTTTGTAGTGTTCCAAAGTTGGTTGGAAGTTTACATCGGATTTCGTATATAAGATGTTTAGTGAATATAATACATATTTCCTTAATTCCTTTCTTTTCGTGTTCTGAAATCAGTGAATCCTTGCACGCTTTTTCAAAACTATGCCCAAGATAGCAAAATTCGTCTAAACAATTTTCAATAGGATCTTTTAAATAATTAAAACTTTTTTTCATTTGTTCTTTCGGAGAAAACAGAAAAGCACAAGAGGATGACATTTCGTACGTGCTGTTAAAACAACAAACATGTATACAAATTACAACAACTCGTCTTATACCATATAAAAAATTATACCATAGCAGTAGCAGTACGAGTATATGGGGTGCTTAAGACAGACTGAAGGAATGAAAGAGACTTACATACATATGTATGTATGTAAAAACTTGCAATAGCAATAAATATTCGAATGTATACACGTTGCCACATTTGAAAAGCCAAAAAGCACCAACGGAAAACATGAAAAGCGTACGCATAGCGCTTTTTTTCCTTTTGGCACTATGGACCCTATTTTCGCGTTTTGGAGGGTCTAAAAAGCACCATAAATAGTGCGAAAAGCACCAAGTTGGCATCGCTGATCATAAATATTCCTGAATGTGAATATCAGAAACACACAATCAGTGTTTCTTATTTTGGCTGATGTATTGCGTTTTAGTTTCATGTATTCAGTCATCAATGGTTCATCGGCCAGAGGACAGCAATAGCGCTTGATCAGGGAAAAACGAATAAATGAAGGCTTGGACCATAGAGTAAATTTATAGTAGAGCCGCCATTTGTCTCATCTGACGATTCCTTTCACACTCTTCGTGATGCGGTCGGTGTGATAGAGAGATGTTTGACGAAAAGTGATATACACCAGGTGGAATTACAACAACTTCTTGCTTTAATTTTTCATGCCATTTTGGTGAAAAACTGTTAAATTTAAATGTGTTTTAAACTTTTTTATTGACTGTTATTGTTAGCATACATTTGTGTTGTATTTAACACATTAATTTTAACACACAAAACGAAATGCCGTTGTTGTTATTTTGTTCGTTGTTTTGAACCATTGCCTCTATCTGGTATTAGTAAAGCAATTCTTTTCAACATCAAACGTATACATCACACGAGGACAAATTTCAGAAATTTGGTGAGTGAAAGATTTTCTCTACCCATATTTACTCTATGGCTTGAACTTTGCTTTGGGTTTTGTGGATGTGTGTCGTATATATGTTTGTGTGCTACCAAAGTGAGAAACGATATTGAGGTAGCGAATTTTTTAGTTATCTTATCAAAACGATATTCATTACTGTCGACCGGGTTGACGATTGCCTCAATTATCGTTCGAATGCATCGTGTTAAATAATAGTTTTGCTTTCTAAACTCCTATTTGTATAAGCTCACAAGAAAAATCGGGTGCGGTAAGGTCAGGAGACCATGAGACCAACTGAAGGTGGCGTTTTTTGGAATCAATATATTGGAAAATTTGCAATTTGCACTGCAATTCTGACATAACAGGCCTGGCTATGTGATAAGTTTCCTCATCTTGTTGAAACTATACAGAGTTGAAAAGTCTTCTCTCTTTCGGAGTTGCTCTGGAAAGAAAAATTGTTTCAACTTCTTTAAGTAATGGTATCCATTGCTTGCAACAGTGAGACCGATTTCTTCGAAAAATGAGGCCCGATAATGCGGGTTTGATGCATTCCATACCACACTGTGACAGGAGCTGGATGCAATTCCCCCTCATGCAGTATCTAGAGGTTAGAGTCACTCCATATTCAACAATGTTGCTTCTTAACATTGCCGTTTAGATCAAAATGGACCTCGTCTGACATAAAAATTAAGTTCAACATGTTTCAGTACAAATTCTCACCATTTGAATGAACTTCTGGCATTCTGTTTGTTGTTATTTGCATTTTTTACGCAAACAAAGATAAACCCTTATGCGGAATTGTCTATACTGACTGTCTGCTGATACCCATTTGAGAAGATAAGCTACCTGTCGAAACTCTTGGATTGCCGTACAGTGACGAGCAAAATTGTAACAGGGTTGACAGTTTGTAAACAAATTGGTATATGTATATTAAATAAGACTGTGCAACAGTGGGTTTCGGGCCTCAACCAAATCAAAAAATTGTGAAGGTACTTGGACGGGGTATCACAAAAGCCTGCTTGGTTAAAATTACGTAAAATTTTTTTTTACAGGCCGATGAAAATTTATAAGATGGGTCAGGGCCCTATTTCAGATTTTACTTCAATAAATCGTAAACAGCTCGAAATATTGCATTACAACCTTTGACAATATTGTAACTAGATATTTTCCAATTTCACAATTCCCTCTAATATATTTCTAAGGAAAAGTACACTGTTAATCGATCATTTCACGAAATGTCGTGAAAAATTTCACATATTTTATATACATATTTTGCTATTTCTTGCCTAACGGTAAATAAATTGCGTAGCTGAGTTCAAAAGAAGTTTAGCTTATAAACTTCTTGATAACTTTTCTAAATACACTAATCAACAAAAATTATATTTAGAGCTCCATAATTGGTGTAGAAATGCTGCGTTTAACCATATTCTGTAAATATTCACCTATATGTTTTCAATATTAAACAAATTACAAATTGTCATCTTCTACAAAGTTGTAATACTTCATATACTTAACAATATTGTCAAATACACTAATGAACAAAAATGACATTTAGGGTTCCAAAATGATTGTAACAATTCAGAAATTAATTTTTTTTTAAATTTTCGCTTATATTTTCTATACTATTAACACAGGAATGTAATAATGTTCTCCAAAGTTGTACAATTTAAGGCTTTCGACAAAATAGCCAAATACATCAACGTCCTAAAATGTCATCCTAAATTAGTTCAGTGATTAACGATGAATGTGTGCAAAAATAATATAAACAAATTTAACCATATTAAACCATATAACCCCTGGTTGTACCACTCGCATTGCAGTACGAATAGGTACGAAACAATAACAGCGAAAGCACACTGATGCATTTGTGTTCGTAAGCAGCTGGTAAAACCGAATAAAAGTAAAAATTCAGGGGGTACCGATGAGACAGCTGTTCAATTTAGTACTTGGAGAACAGATAGAGAATATGCTTTCAAAGAAGAAATGGTGATAGCTGGAATTCAGCAAAAATATTTTCACTTTTGTTTTGATTTTTTCGTTCGTGTCCCGTTTTTAATTTCGAGTAGTTTTGTGAAATATTGTATTAAAAAGTGGCAAAAAGTGATCAAATTAACAAAAAAAAATTAATAACAAATTAGATGCAATACGGTTATTCGGTGGAAGTAAATGAAACACGACACAAACCCTGAAAATCAATCTTCGAAAAAAGCAAAGCAAAGCGCAAAACAAAAGTTTTCATTTTCTATTTCTACGCTATACTCTATATGTTCCCCAAGTATTCCACGGAACTCGTTAGTACAAAAAGGAACTAGTGCACACTCTTAAAGTATTACTTGGTGGAAAGTCCAAAAAGATGGTACCAATTATTTACGCACAAACAAATTTACTGTTTTTTTTTTTGGTAGCAACGTTTACAGCCACCGCAATTTCAGGTGTATATACGTAGTTAATTAGAACATTCTACCCAAATTAGATGCAGCTCGTGTCGCGCGTGATTCACGCATGAGCGTCACGTGATCCTGAGTAAAATCAATTTGAATCACATGATCGTGGGGGCACATGATTTAAAGTTTCAATCGCTTGCATGATAGTGCGTGACTGAAATGTTTGGTATTCAGGCTCACGAATCATGTTCACGAGATACCCCCACAAATTCAGATGTAGCCCACTGCTTCCACAAGTTTGAAATTCAAGTGACTTTTTTACAAATACGCATGCAAACATTATCACCAGGGTTGTAACAAACAAATCAGATCCCAATGTGCACAAAAACGGATGTGGACTCGTTTCGAACCCGTTACGAGTCCGTAGAAACATAAAAAGCGAATCGGTGAAATTGCTATTTGGCTGATCCTTCTCGAACCTGTTACGAGTCCGTAAAAATATAAAAAGCGAATCAGTGAAATTGCGATTTAGCGGATCCATTTCGAACTTGTTATGAGTACGTAAATACATAAACAGCGAATAAGTGAACAATTGATTGTCGTAGATTCATATCTGAGATGATAAAACACCAAAACTTAAACAAAAATACTAAAACGATTTAAATTTAGCTGACAACGAATTTGTAAAAATTAATATTAATCTAAGTGAAAAACTTCAGTGGAATAAAGGTAGAAAATTTAATTCACACATATTTTAATTAAATACCTAATCTATTAACTAATCCGTTTCGAATCCGCATAACTTGATTAAAGCGGATCCGTTTCAAATCCATTTTATTTACAAAAACGAATCCGTAATGGATTCGAATATGAAGTCAGTTACGAGTTTGAGACGGATCCAAAAAAATACAAAAAAACGATTCGCGTTTTCGAGAGGAATTTCATACGTAAACGAATTCGTTATGAGTCCGTAAGGGATGTCCCTTTCGGAAAAAAATTAGGTCTCCAACATGTAATATTGAATATCAAACACAAAGTGTTTGGGCACAATTAAACTATATTTGCGTCAACCTACATAAACGTTACATTTTCATACAACAAAAAATGACAGCATTTTTGGCGTGGGTGTCTTTCTTCTCAAACTTTAACATGTAGACTAAACGAATTAAGGTCGTTACAAAAATGCAAAGAAATGACCACCGTTTGATAATAAAATGTTTTGAGTGTTCATGCGTGATATCTTTTTATTTTCTCTTCATCGTGACTGAAAATTGACTCACGCGCACACCTCTAATATTTATAAAGATTTTCATAAAAACTGAAGAAACTTTATTCATTACTTCTTATGAAGAATTTTTAAATATGATGAAAACTCCTCATCAATTTTTCCATTATATAAAGACGGCTTCATCACATTGATAAACATTTAATTGGAGCCAAATCACTAAGAAATTTCTTAATGAAGACTTTCTACAATATGAAGAAGGTATATCTATGAACGGCTATTTAAAATTTCAAGATAGAAAATTTATGTATTTGATGACTTCGAACTAAAATTGTTACGCAATGAGTTTTCAAAATCTATTGATGCAGTGGCTATAAGTTGTAGGTACATTTTTTGTCAAGTCCTCAAAAAGAACTCTGTAAAATTGTAAACAGATCTACGGACAGAACAAACTGAACATGAAAGCGCTGCAACTATGTGAGAAAGCACTTGTGTTGGAATAATTGAACTTTTCAGTGTGAATTAATGCTTAGCGTTTTTCCATGCGAGAAAGCACGAAGAAGTGAAGAACAAGGGTGAAAAAAGCTTTCTGTTCTTGGGTTGGAATATTTCAACTTTCAGTGTGAATTAATACTTTTCGATCGACACCAATTCGCATATGTAAATTTTCTCAGGAGTTTGTATATCTACAATTGATGATATACCGGTGGAGTAAATTCAGGCACAGTAGCTAGGGATCTGATGATGAACTTTTCATGGAGTTCGAAGCTACACGTTGACAAAAACGGCCAATGTAACATTATGCAAGAACCATGTATGTATATTTATATGTTTACAACATCCATATAGGTAATTACAAGCAATCATTATTTTCATTAACTGAAGATCTGCTGTTCTTTTGCTTCTTTGTTACTTTTTTTGTTTTCAGCAGTTTTCAACAAATTTCATATAACATTTTAATAATTTTAGTCTCCAACATGTAATATTGAAAATAGCAAACACAATGTGCTTGGACACAAGTATACTTATTTTAAATTTCCATTTCATCATCATCATCTTTATTCATATTTCGATTATATGCATATTTACATTGGTTGAGATATTATCCTAGATATTACAACAAATGAGATCTTATATTAGCTTATAAGGTTTTATGGGGAATTTGAACATTTGCAAGGAAAAATTGGGAAAACCTAAGTATACTATAATAGCAAAAAATACCGATACCAGATATGTAGTTTCGTGAATAGTCTGTTATTCCAACAAAATCAACCATTTTTCGTGTAGAAAAGTGTTTCTGACCTTGTTAGTTTGTAGTTTGAACTACTCATACATTACGTAGATCATTCGAATGTTTTACAAAAATAGTTTTTGTCGTCAAAAAAGTAGATCAACCAAAGGTTTAGACTTGATTTTTTAAAATTAATTTTGGTCAATATCGGGGACGAAACTGTAGCTACATGCAGAAAAAAACCGCCTCATATTCTCACTTATATTTAAATGCAAACATTAACATTTTTACCTGCAAAGATGTATATTTTTACGGGGACCCACATGCGTGCTTCATACCAAACATTAATATACTTATGTTGAAACATTCGTGAGTTTCCTCCCAAACAAACGATTAACTACTGAATGCTTGAATCTAAAATGAAACAGATCCGTCAACATAAGAAACACTCAATTCATGTATGTAGACACGCATACAGCAATATTTCGTTAGCTGAAATGCAAATCCACGTAACTACAATTTTAATTTATATTTCCAAGAGAAGAAACAATTCTCGTAAAAGGGTGAGGAATTAAGTTTCCAATTCAAATTTTCAAACCTTTGCTAAAATAAAGTCTTACCTTCAGTAAGATTCGAAAATATACTGGCACACTGAATTTTTTGAATTGTTTTATAAGGTTTTTTTCAACACTTTGGAACAAAATAAAAATTGTAGTTATGTTCTTTTGCATTTTAGCTGACGATTTATAAACCGCTGACTAAAGAATAATGCAAATATACAGATATACACTTGTAATAACTTCAACTTAGACTGAGAACAATCTCCTTTTGTCCCTCTTTTATTCTTTTGCCAGTGCACCAAACACAGCTGTATTTGTAACACAAATACAGGTGTATTTGTACCACAACAACATATATAATAACATATTAATCATTGTGTCTCAAACATGTGATATTGAATAGCAAACACAATGTGCATGCAATATTTAGGACGAGCTCAAAACACGTGCTATATTTGCATCCAAACAAGAAAATAATACGGATTTTTTGCATGTACCCAGCAATCAGTATTGTAGGCGATTGACTACATCATTTAGTGTAGAAATCCTCCACCTACCAATAATGTGTTATAAAGCTTGAAGAACCAGTTAATGAAATTATTATGACGCATAGTTATTCTTTGTTATTTAGCAATATGTAGTTGTGTATACACGCTGAAAAAATTGAAGGAATCATGTATATGTTTGCAATTATTGATTTCGTGAATTTCGAGATCTGCTGCTTTTTTGTCTGTCACGATGTTTTCAGCAGTTTTCAACAAACAAAGCCATATTTGTGTCACAAAGACATATAATATAACATATTAATCATAGAATATTGAATAGCAAACACAATGTGTTTGGAAGCAAGTATATTATATTTGCGATAAGCTTCTAAAACATTATGATTGCATCTAAACAACAAGAAAATACAGATTTTTCGGCGTGTATCGTTTTGTCATAGTTATATGCCACATAACATCGTGTGTAGTAATCTTTATCAATAGTAGTGCTATATATTTAGGCACAACTTTTAACGGCAAACATGTGAATTTACCATGAATAGGTTTTTTAAATTGCACTGGAAATGAGTAGTAATAAAGGATTAATCATAAAACTCTGTAAATAGATATATCAGATTTTACTTCTGAAGTACAAAATGTTTTATGAAATTTTCATACAGTTTAGGATTCATACAAATCAGGTAACATTTCATGTGGTTATACGAAATGGAAATTGAATCTTTTATGGTGGTGGGCAAATAAATGTGATTTGCTTTAAAACATACACAGGTTGTCCGCAGACATGGAGCAAAAACAAAAAGGATGATAACGTTTGGGCATTCAGAGGGAGAAAGAGATGCGAAATATGGAAGTTGAATGTTGCTAGACTGGGTTAATGTGCTGAGCTGGATTATGCCGAATATATAACCTTGATCATGATTATGGGCACATAATGACGAATCTTAAAATGACCATCCTGTTGCTAATGATGATAATGAGAGTAGATACTGTAACAGGTCTACTGTCTTAGCATAAGTGAATGTTGTCCACCACTATTTTTCCGGTTTCTCATAAACAAAGTTAAAGCTTTAAAAGTCCACATCCATTTGGATACCTTGTATTTAGGTCACGCAACATTATGCATCTTGTTGTATCTCCCCACCATCTTCCACAGCAACAGTGCTCAATGTTGCTGCCAGTACAGCACATCGTTACCGAGTTAAGCTCTTCCAAATAAAAAAGTTCTTGTTGAAATCCCTGTTTAAAACAAAACAAACAAACAACACAAACTCACGTGCCTCGGTGGAATTGCAGCTACGTCAAATTGTTAACTTTTCAGTTTCCTCATGCGCAAGAAGCACTCGCCGCTCAGCATGAGCGTGCAATACTCTCTGAATGGTGCTGAAATCGAAAAAAGTTGTTCAACTTCACCTGTCGAGCTGTATTGTTGTTTATGCGTTGCAATTTTGTTTTACCTTAAGATTTTCGCTGAAACGAAAATGTACAATAACTGCCTTCGGCGAGTGTTCATGTGGCAACAAGGTCAGCAGTTTAAGCTGCATCTCATGCACAACGTATGATGTAGAATTTTATAAGGAGCGCGTAGAAAATTGGCATGAAGTTTTGATCTTTCGCTGCAGCAGTTGGCGGTGGGTGTAAGGAATCGTGATGATGGAAAAGGATGCATTTAATTTTGAATTCGAATTTAATATAAATTAATGGGATTTCTTGATACTATGTATCTGATATATTTATTGAAACAGAATGTAACGATATGAAACAGTATTACAATACAAAGTTTAGATAAAAAGTTTACGAAGTACATTGGCTGGCAACGAATTCTTTCCATCGATTTCTGACTCTGGGAAGTACTTTAATTTGGTTCTATGATAGACGACTTTGTTCGTATGCCTTTCCAGGTATCACTTCCATGTCTTTGGTGGTCTTCCCGGCCTTCGACACCCTGCAGGTTCCATTCGAGTGCCGCTCTAGCAATATCTGTTGTTGGGCTCTTAAATATCTGTTGTTGGGCGCAAGTCTATTTTCCTCTACGCATGTCCAATTTAATAGGACTGTTGCATGTGCGTGGGGAAAGTTCTTCATTAGAAATTGTCTTGGATCAGTAGATACGGAGTATTTATCTTAGACAACGATTGACAAACGATTGGACCTTCGTCATTGTCAGCTTCGTCAAGCTCCAAGTTGTTCAACCGTACAACAGTACAGACTAGGGATGCTGAACGGGATTGATTTTAAAAAATCCCTAGATTCGGGATTTTCGAAATACCGATTCCGAAATCCCGGGATTTTCGGGATCCCGGGATATCGGCATTTTTCGGGATTCTATTTTGAAATTTATTTGGAACAGGTGTATTTTACGGCTTTGACTCCAAAAAAACAACCACAAGGGGGGTAGTATACGTTATTCTAAGCAAAAAAGTAAATTAACAAAATCGGGGCAAAAGCATAGTTTCGGAGTTATGGGCCCCGAATTTTCGGATATGTGGGAGGGTTATGGTGTTAATCATTGCCAAAGCCATTGCTATCAGCTGTTTGTATAAAACAATTCAAAACAAACTCATAATATAATGTAGCACTTTTCGATAAGTCGCTTAGTCATCGAGTTATCGGATGTTAACATTTAGAAAAATTATCGATTTTTTTTACTGATCTCAAACAAAAACAAAAATTATTTTAAAAACATTGCGCGATTCTTCGAAAATTTTTGTTGTCTTTTTTTCAAAACAGAAACAAAAATTAGGTTAAAATTTTTTTTAAATTTTTGTTTGAGAAATGTAAACTTTCGATAACTAAGCGACTTATCGAAAAATGCTACATTATTTTTTGAGTTTGCTTTGACTTGTTTCGTTAGTGCAGAAAGTATCCAAAATATCGGGGTCCATAACTCCGAAACTGTGCATTTGTGAATGAGAGAAATCTTTAATTTTAACAATTTACGTGGTAATTGGGGTCTACACAAAATATTTTACTCGAAACTGCATTACATTTTGACCTTTTTCTCTAAATATCCTCTTTTTTAAATCGATTTAATTGGCAACATTTACTCCCAGTTGATGTGTTTTGCACTTTTGGCATGACACGCGGCTGCAAAAGTATGAAAATCGCACACCCTAGCCCGAATTCTTCCATTCACTTAGCACAGTTTCTTCTTTGACAGCATATTTTCTATAATTTCTACAAGTACTTACTTGATCAGCTGTCTCATCGGTAGCCCTTGCGTCACACTGCAACTGAATATTCATATTTTCGTATTTTCCGATAATCTATTATTGCGTCAGATTTTGTGCGGCGGATGTAGGTGATCGTATAAATAAGGCCCGTGTTGCATTTCTAAACCTGCACAAAATCTGGCACAATAAGAGAATATCGGAAATATATCGGAAAATATCGAAATATACAATTGTAGTCTGATGTCTGTACTGTTGTACGGTTGTACAACTTGGAGCTTGACGAAGCTGACAAAGAAGAAGGTCCTGGCGTAGGTCTAGGTTTCGGTTTTTTAGAAACGTACATGGACTTGGATCGGCTACATATTTAGGCGCCCAATATCAGATATTGCTAGAGCGGCACTTGCATGGAAGTGGAGCTTGGAAACGGAATACAAACAAACCCGTCTATCATGAAATCAAATTAAATCACTTGTCAGACACAGGAATCGATGGAGATAATTCGTTGACGACCAAACACACAGCTGAGAATGTCAAACTATGTTCACATTTCTGTTCACTAAGGTTTGGCAAGTCATAGTGAATCGTTTCTGCAACAACGCTTCGATATTGTGGAAATTTACTTTGAAAAAAATAAATCTGTTCGCGAAGTTTATAGAGCACTTCGTCCATTTTACGGTAAACATTCTCGGCATAGTGAGCAAGAAATTCGTGCAGTTATTGATTCGATATTGTGGAAATTTACTTTGAAAAAAATAAATCTGTTCGCGAAGTTTATAGAGCACTTCGTCCATTTTACGGTAAACATTCTCGGCATAGTGAGCAAGAAATTCGTGCAGTTATTGATTCGTGCAGTTATCGACAATACTCAAACCGTTAACGAATCAGCCTTACATCCATTAAAATTGACTGTTTGGTGAGGTTTACAAGCTGGCGGCATCATCCGCCCTTATTTCTTTCGAAATGAGCAAGGAGCTGCCGTGACGGTGAATGGAGAGCGCTATCGAGCCATGCTGAATGAAATTTTGATTCCAAAAAGTAATCAGCTCAACACTAACAACATTTGGTTCCAAAAAGACGGCACAACTTGCCATACAGCGCACGTAACAATCGATTCATAGCAAAATTAATTTGGTGATAACTGTATTTCCAGGAGTGGTCCTGTCCACTGGGCCCCTCCCTTGATCTTGCGATTTAACGCCTCCGGATTACTTTTTATGGGGCTATGTTAATTGTTTGGTTTATGCCGACAAACCAGCAACTTGGGTTGGGTAGTCGAATTCAGATTTTTTATTGATCTTTAATTTACAAAGTAATTTGATATACAGGTATAACATCAACTGCTTCCCTCGGTGAGAACACTCCTCTTAGCTTGGGAATACTCATCTTGGTTGACAGCACTCTTCTGGGGGCACGTGTCTTGTCTTGACAACACTCTTCTGGGGGCACTTGCCTTGGCTTGACAACACTCTTCTGGGGCACTTGTCTCGGTTTGACAACACCCTTCTTCTGGGAATATTAGCCTTGGATTGACAAATCTTCTGGTTCCTGGTTGCGGAATGGTCGATTCTAAGATGTGTCTTGCACACGCGATTATTCGGATTCGCTGCGTGGTTCGGTGTCGGATATGCGGGTTGCTGGCTCGGTATTTGCTTTGCATGTCCGGTGAGAACGGTTCGGTATCGGTTATCATAGGGTGGGTTAAATGGAAGCAGTGAGTCGAAGCCCCTATGTAGGAACAGTGAGTAGAAGCCCCTGTGTAGGAACAGTGAGCCGAAGTCCCTGTGTAGTATTGTATTTAAACCTTCTTTACTAAAGAACGGATCCCAAAATTCCTGTCCTTTACAGAACTAGAGCCACAGACAAAATGCTATAATTGTTCGGTCGGAGGCGACGACTTGAGTTAACACTAACACTAAGTTCCATCGCTGTAGTGACGTAAATGAGAATTGCATCCAATCACTCATTCTCGTGTGGTCATTACAACTAGTTCGGTGCTAATATGTACACAACGTCGACAGAGCTTGTGTGATTGTTCGCGGTGGTTGGGTCGAGTGACGGATGTTGTGTATTCTATGGCACAGCTGATCGAAAAGGTACTAGGGAAATGATAGAGAATGAGAGACCAAAGAAGACAGGAACTAATTTTAAATAGTGTTTATTGATACTAATGATAGCTAAATTATGTTTTATATTGTTTGGATTGAACGAAAATATGCATTCCCTTTGAATTCTGTTCATTTTATGTTCAACGAAAGTGTAAAATTGGTAAAATACAGCAGCAAATAAAACTGTATGAAATGGCCTACTACCTCGTCGACATGAAGAAGCAACGAAGAGAGTAATGGAAACTCTTAAGTATTACTCTATGGTATGCTTAAGTGACGGGTGGACCAGGGATTTATGCGGTTGTGATTGACAGTGAGTGTTTATTATTATGTACGGACGGACCATGACGTCACGTTACATTACGTACCTGATTATAATAAAAAAAAGTCATTCCAACTATATTTCTGTCTTGTATTCTCATTTTAAATTCTCATGCAGCTAAAAAGACACCTATTATACTTATATGTACCCCTTTCTTAGTGTACTCTCGATGACAATGACGTAGTAGGTAATTTCATCGAGTTTTAATTGCAGAAATAAAACGGTATGCGTATTTACGTTTGATGCAGCCAATACAAGACATAACCTAGCTGGCATTATTATCAATCAAACACTATTTAAACTTAGTCTGCTTTTGGGTACTTATCGCTCTCTCGCCCTTCTTCTCTGTTTTCTATCGATTTCCAACTTCATAATCGATCGACCTAGTTCGTGTTGGTGTTGTATGCTACTGGTTGGTTGGACATAAAACGGACTGAAATAAAAGGGAATGCGAATTTTAGTTTGATGTAACCAATATAAAACAGAATCTAGCTGTCATTAGTATCAATCAAATACTATTTAAACTTAGTTTGCATCTGGGTGCTCATCGCTCTCTCGCTTATATACTTTGTATTCTATCAATTTCCAACTTTGTATTTGGTCAGCTGTTTCACTGATACCCCCTGATAAAATACATCTGGTTTAGGAGCTCAAGCCGGTCGATCTACCACAACGTAGTAATTTCGGTGAATGGACCTTAGAGAAGATGGAAGAAGATCCCTTTTTTGCATTGAAAAATTGTCTTTAGCGACGAGACTCATTTTTGACTCAATGGGTACCTCAGGCAACAAAATTGCCGAGTTTGGTATGAAAAGCAGCTGCCAATGCACACGGAAAAATGCAGTGTTTGGTGCGGTTTATGGGCCGGCAGCATCATTGGACCGTACTTGTTCGAAGGCTATGGTGATCGCAACGTTACGATCAATGGAGCTGGGTACCTTTCTTTGATAACGAACTTTTTTTTGCCCAATCTGAAAGAATTTTATTTGGTTGACATGCGGTTTCAACAGCACGGTGTCACATGCTACACTGCACGCAATACCATGCACCATTTGAGAGGCAAGTTTGGTGCGCTGCCAATTGGCCGCCTCGTTCATGCGATTTGACCCCACTAGACTATTTTTTGTGGGGCACGTGAAGTTTCTCATTTATAGGGATATGCCAACCATGATTGCTGCCTTGGAAGATAACATTACACATACCGGCCGAAATGTTGGAAAGGGGTGCCAAAATTTGAGTTTCAGAATGGACCACGTGAAGCGTAGCCGTGGACAACATTTGTATGACATAATCTTTAAGAAGTAAATACCAGGCATTGAAATATCGATCCAACTAAATATTTTATTCAGTTGTACAAATCTTCTGTGTTTTCTTCAATTTTAAAAAACCAAATAGCAAAAAAAATCTCCTATTAACAAGGAGCAGGGAGATGGATTTTCTATGTTCGCTGACGAGTATTTGGGATAACAGTCGTTTTTCGTACGAGGGCGGATCAATAAGTCCGTGACTTTTTGAATGAAACACAGTTTTTTTCCAATACAAAATTTATTTTTCGACATAATCTCCTTTTAGCTCAATACACTTAGTCCAACGGTTCTTCAAATTTTGTATCCCTTCCAAAAAATAGGATTTTTCGAGGTCCATAAAATAGGTATTTGTTTGATCAATAACTTCACCGTTGGAGCTAAATCTCTTTCCACCGAGCCATTTCTTTAGGTTGGGAAATAGGAAATAGTCACTGGGGGCTAAATCCAGAGAATATAAGGAATTAGGTACCAATTTGTAGCCCAATTCATGGATTTTTGCCATTGAGACTACAAACGTGTGCACCCCTGCATTATCTTGATGAAAAATAACTTTTTTCTTGCCCATATGGGGTCGTTTTTTTTAAATCCTCGTTAAATCTTGTTGGTTGGCATAATATTCGGCGTTTATTGGTTTTCCCTTTTGAAGGTAATCGATGTGGATTATCTCGTGAGCATCCCAAAAAAACTGTTGCCATCACCTTATTGGCCGACAAACTTACCTTGGCCTTCTTCGGGCCCGGTTCACCCGGAGAAAACCATTATTTATACGGCGGCTTGGTATCCGGAGTGTTGTAATGGATCCATGTTTCATTCACAGTTGCAAAACGCCGCAAAAATTCCTTCGAATTGCGGTTAAACAACTCCAAACAATCCTTTGAAGTTTTCACACGATTAGGTTTATGGTCAATTGAGAGCAAACGCGGCACCCATCTTGCAGACAGATTTCTTAAACGCAACTGATCATTTAAAATCGAAACCACACTGCAGCCATATGAAATGCCTGTGGCATCAACAATCTCACGCACTTTTACTCTTCGATCGGCCAACACCCTATCGTGGTGTTTTTCGACATTTTCGGGTGTATTGACCTCAATTGGCCCTCCAGAACGTTCAGCGTCATTTGTACTTGTGCGACCACAACGAAAGTCAGTAAACCACTTTTTACCTTTGAAATCGATGGTGCAGAGTCCCCGTAGTATTTATCAAGCTTTTCCTTAATTTGATTGGCGGTTTTTTTTCGCAAAACCTAATGTTTAACGAGCACTCGAAATTCACTTTTTTCCATTTTTAAAAAAATGCACGAGGTTGTATGTTTTGAACAGCTGTTAAACGCAAAGTAAATGACGGAACTTGCTCAAAATTTGTCAGAAGTCTATTAACAGGTGGTACTTGATGGGATCAGTGTTGCATTTCATATAACTACGAGGGAAGTTCGAAAAGTCACGGACTTATTGATCCGCCCTCGTAATTGATAATTTTTATTGTTTTTATTAATTAAATATTTTAATGTTGCTACAAATTTTGGAGATAAATATGAAAGTAAGTGGTCATAAAAATAGCGGTCATGAAAGTAGTCACAGGACTTTAGTTTAATTACAACTTATTCAGTTTTTTGAAAAGGAAAATGATTTATCACCCTAGTAATTCTCATGGCTTTAGCGTTTCCTCATACTACTCGACTATCGTCCTCAATGTTGTCCATCAATATCAATTTATTAAAGAGTCTTTCGCTTCGTCTATAAATTGGCCTCACACAGTATGAATCTCTGTAATTTTTGTTCGAGTCCTGAGTAATTTCCGAAAAAAAGGGCACAATTAATTTCATCACTAGAATTCAGTTCCAATCTGGCTACGGCTGAATGGACAGACATGCATGATCGCATGTGAATGGGATGTTAAATTTATTAATCGGAAGTTTCAGTATTGGTTAATTTCAATATTAATCATTTGCATGCTGAGCTATGAAAGTTATAAATTAAACAAAATGCCAGGGGAAGGGGGAAATAAACTGATGTTTACTCTAAAGGAATTTATAAGCGTGACCTTAAACAATGCGTTAATTGATTACTGCGAAGAGGCGGCGTGGCGGTGGCGTCTGGCGATGTTTTTCACTTTGTGGACATTGTAAGGGAACGGGGAGGCCTAAGATGAAATGGTAAACCTTTATATGGTATGATATATTTACGAGCATGTATACAACATGAGTGGTAACAAATTGCTCTCCATACTGTGTGGAGCAGCAGCAGCAGCAGCATCATTCCATAACGAAATCCATAGAAAACTGAGTATTTCTTTCTAGTGACTAATTGAGCAAAAAGTTCAATTCACACCTTATTGAGGTTTTGCATAAAACTAATTTGTCTATTTGATTTGTTACCTGTGTGTTCGAGTCTACGTGTACGAGTACACAATTTCATTAGACTTTGCCGCAATTTGCGTACACGAGTTCAAAGTGGTCTACCAGATAATGATGTTGTAGGTTTTAGAGAAATGACTCAGTTCTAACCAAATTCAGTGGTGAAGGAATTTGTTGGTGGTGTCATCATGATGATTCTTGGAATTATTTGAAAACATGGGTGTTGGTATTGTGGGGGTTATATTTTCAATTTGGATTTTAAATCGATAACAAACTGTGCAGTTTAATAGACAATGCCAAATATGAGAAGATCATGAGTTGCAAAACTAAAAGTTTAATATAAAACAATAAGAGATATCATTGAAATATTCACAATATTTATTGATTATAATCAAATACCAATAATATGTTTGCACAATTAACAAGAACATTTAAATGCAATTTAAGTATTGAAATAAAATTTCGAATTGCCGCCATCTAAAGGTCGAATTCAAATCCTCTTTTGTTCGTTGCAAATAAATAAATTCATCTAACATCAAACCAAAATGTATATTTAAAAAGTGGGAGGATTCAAACATCCGCCGCTGTATCACATCCTAATTTCATCATTAAAGTAGATATCGCGAGAACAAACAGTGTTTAAATGCGTCAAATCTTAGATTTAGATTTGAATTCATTTAATAAAGAACTATCCCAGCAACAATCGCTAACAGATTGGTGTGCTATGTTGGCTAAATATTTTTGTGAATGCTAAAAATCTATGAATTTAGAGGTCATTTAACAGGCATATTTCTCTCAAAACTATAAATTTACCCTGTCGAACAATTATGCTATTAACATCTTGTTTAGCGTTGTTGCTCTTGTGTTTTTCAAAGCAAAACTAACTGGATTTGTAAACCGCAGTATACAAATATTCTTCCATGGTCGGTACGCGCTTTCAAGGTACACAGAAAAAAATTGCAGAGAGGTAAATTTCAAATTCTTTTTTCTATTAATCTCAATTTGTTCTTGTGATTTGAAATGTAGGGTGGATCGTTTATAGATTGTTTTTGTTGTTCACGATTCTCATTAAAGATTGATATATCTTGTGTAGGAAAAATGCCACAACTCTGACAGTTTTCAGCTGATCCAATACACGCTTGGTAGGAAAAATGTCACAACTCTGACAGTTTTCAGCTGATCCAATACACGCTGGAAAAAAGTGGTCCCATCAACCTATTGCAAGAACCGTGTATATGTTTAACAGCATTGTTTTCATGAATTGAAGATCTGCTACTCTTTTGTTTCCCCGATTTCAACAGTTTCCAACAAATAAAGCTACATTTGGGTCACAAAATCATATATTATAAACTGAATAAGTGAAGATTTATCCGACCTTTCGTATTGTATCCAAGCATTAAATTGTCCGAGCGTTTGGTTGTGTTTATCAATTAATTAGTATATTTTTCGATATTTCGCTACCCTTTGGATAGCATCGTCAGGAAGATATATTATTAATTAGAAATGAAAAACAATTGGCAAACAAAATGTTTTCATGTCATTTGAAAAAACAAGAATAACAAAAAATTAAACAATTGAAGAAATTTTCTTGTCATTTGAAAAATGTTCTAAGTTACAGCCAGCAAAATTTTTGTGTATATATAATTTCTCTAATTTACAGCCAGAAAAATAATTTGGTTGATAAAAATATGCACATAATGGTAAATTCAACAAGTTACATCCGGATATATTAAAAATATTACCTAGTGACAAATTCAATGATACATCAAACCATTTTCGGTGAAATATTCTACATTTTACTAATTAAATGTCTATAATTCTGTGCTGCATTATCCGTATCTGCTTTAATGTTTATTCTCTTCGCTATTGGAGTCCTTAATATCTGTAACATTTCTAACATAAAACGACGTTTATAATTATTTTCCCTATTCCAAACTGACATATCTTAAAAGTTGGGAAAATGATTTAAGTTTGCACAGTGTGATGATAATGCTGGTTTTTGTGTTGAGATGTGTCTATATTTTTGATCTGGTTTGTGTCCTGCAATTCTAGTCTTAAGTTTATTTTTAAATTTTTCTGGCAGTAACTTAGAACATTTTTCATATGACAAGAAAATTTCTTCAATTGTTTAATTTTTAATTTTTTGTTATTGTTGTTTTTCAAATGACATGAAAAAATTTTGTTTGTCAATTGTTTTTCATTTCTAATTAATAATATATCAAACGCTCGGACAATTTAATTTTTGGATATATTATCAACTATTAATTTTTTTTATCTCAGAGATGTAACATTGAAAAGCAAACACAATGTGTTTGGACACAAGTATACTATATTTGCGACAAGCTACAAGCAAGTTATATTTGCATCCAAACAACAAAATAAAGCAGATTTTTCAGAGTGTACTTATTGCAGTAAGTGTAGAACTAGAAAGCGCACAGCTCACTGGTTGTAAGAAGCTCTCCCCAGTCCCTTCAAGGGATGATATGGGAAAATATTTATTTTTTTATTTTAAATATTATCCGGAATTCGAATGAAAAAAAAAATTATTTTTCAACATAATCTCCTTTTAGCTCAATACAATTAGTCCAACGTTTTTCCAATTTTTGTATCCCTTCCAAAAAAATAGGATTTTTCGAGGTCCATAAAATAGGCATTTGTTTGGTCAATAATTTCATCGTTGGACCTAAATCTGTTTCCACCCAGCCATTTCTTTAGTTTTCGAAATAGGAAATAGTCACTGGGGCCTAACTCCGGAGAATATACGGGATGAGGTACCAATTCGTAGCCCAATTCATGGAATTTTTCCATTGACACTTCACACGTGTGCACCCGTGCCTTTATGGTCAATTGAGAGCAAACGCGGCCCAATACATGGAATTTTGCCATTGAGACGACACACGTGTGTACCCGTGCATTTATGGTCACTTGAGAGCAACTGCGGCACCTATCTTGCCGACAGGTTTCTTAAACCCAATTGATCATTTAAAATCAAAACCACACTGTCATATGTAATGCCTATGGCATCAACAATCCCACGCACTTTTACTCTTCGATCGGCCAACACCATTGGCCACCCAGAACGTTCAGCGTCATTTGTACTTGTGCGACCACAACGAAAGTCAGTAAACCACTTTTTTTTCCATTGAAATCAATGGTGCAGAGTCCCCGTAGTATTTATCAAGCTTTTCCTTGATTTGATTGACGTTTTTTTTTCTCGCAATAATGTTTAATGAGCATTCGAAATTGACTTTTTCCCATTTTGGTGTAGAATACGTCTGACCTTACGGTATAGGGAGTCATGTCAGATTGTTATTGTTGTAATCTTTATTTCATTGATTATGAGGAAACGGCGAGATAACTTTTTTTAAAAATTTTTTTGTAGGTAAATGAAGATGTTATCTTTCGTTTGATATACATTTCATATTGGTTGATATCTTCCTAATATTTAAATTTCTCAAATGAAAATTGTTTAAACACATACACTCAAACATATGTGTGGTGTTTGGTTGAGTGTTTGAGTTTGTAGCGTGAACACAAACTATGCTGCTGTGTCAGTGTGGACACAAACCTTCGGCTGTTGTTTTGATTGATGAAATATTGAAATTTCGTATATTTACTTATATATTTAAGTGAAACAAAATGTTAAATGTGAATTTGAATTTTACATGGATGTTATTGCTTATGTTATTTATCATTTATTGTTATATATGTTTTCTGTCTTATCGGATGGCGTATTCTACGTTAAACTTAATGGCCGTGCCTCTGACACAGCCTGCAGGGACAGTCCGTGGCCGAAGGCCTCGGACAACTGTCTGCTGGTTTTTTAAAAAAAATTCACGAGGTTGTATGTTTTGAACTTCTGTTAAACGCAAAGTAAATGACGGAACTTGCTCACAATTTGACAGTAGTCTATTAACAGGTGGTACTTAATGGGAGTAGTGTTCCATTTAATATAACTACGAGGGAAGTTCGAAAGTCACGGTCTTATTGATCCGCCGTAGTGACCGCCGGTGGTGCAAGGGATAAGGTGCGCGCCTTTATTAACTGATATTCAAAGCGGACCCAAATTTAACAGGATTAAATAATTAAATGGTTTCCCATTACATCCCATGAATTGATTGGGGCGACTTCTTACAAACAGTGATCTGTGCGCTTTCTTGTTTTATACTCACTGGTTGGGACCTACAGTTTTAAACCGGTTCCGAACGGTATTTTTGAAAAGCATTTTCAAGGCTAAATACTCGATAGTGTCGCCGTAACTATGCGAGGTGACCGCCGTCGAAAGAAATTTAAGGTGGTCAGAGTAGAGATTGAACCCAGGATCTCAAGTACAAGAGGCGCGAACACTACCCATTGCACCACCGACGGTCACTACTCATAAAGGAGGAGGTCTACTTGGCTGGGTACAAATTGTGATCCAAGAGATGAATAAAAATAAAAAGTAAACACTTGGAAGGAAATATGTCATATGGATTCATCAATTTATGTTTATCCATCGCATGTATCTGATCCATCGCATGTAACCCAAAGGTTAATGGGTAAATAATGGGTAGTTACCCATTACGTTGGGGAATTACCCATTATACATAGGGAATGGGTAGGCGGCCTTTGGCTATTACCCACAGCGATGGGTAATGTGTTATCATGGTAATGTTACCGCATCCCAATTTTTGACCGAAAATAAGAAAAAATTAAAAAAATTTCTATATCTCGGGACCAGTGCATCGAATCAAAAAAATAACTAGCTTTTGTTATTTTCTGAAAGCTCCTCTTTTAATGGGCCAATTCGTAGGGAAGATTTTTTTTTTCAAAAAATCGCCAATGCCTATAACTGGGAAACAGTTCATCCAATCTTAAAAATAATAAATTTATTACCTCTATAGGAGGCTTTAAGCAATGGATGTATCTTTAATACGGGATCACTTTTTTAAAGAAAAAAAACTAAATCTAAAACATTTTTCGAATACAAAATCGCTAAAACGCCGTTATGTCTTTATCTCGGAAACGGGGCGTCGATTCGAAAAAATTATAATTTTTTTTACCTCCGTGGGAGGCTTTAACTACTGTCTTTAACAAGGCATCACTTTTTTTTAAAAAATGCTAACACAGACGCGTTTTTGCGATTGTGTTTTAAAAAGTTCTAGTATTACCTATATAAAGTGTTCGTATGTGAATTACTATCGATCCAAAACCGAAACCGAAAAACCGGGGAAACCGGTTTTTTTGCTATTAACCGTGTGCCGGTTTTTTAAAAAAAATACTTTTCGAACAAACCGGAAACTAGTTATTTCACGTCGGATAACCGGTTAATCGGATTTGACGTAATTTTTGTTAATATCCTTAAAAAAATTACTAATAAATTATATGATTTTCGAATTTTAGTGAAATTTTTTTGGAGTTATGAAACATGATTTCTATTGTGAAATATGATCTTATCCATCAATACGTTCTAAATGACATATCCCAAAAATTTTTCAATATGATTATATAGCTTGAATTAGAATTAATGGAGAACAGTTTTTATTATTTTAAATTATTTTATTCTTCAGTATTTCATTACCCATTGGGTAGCATCGTCATGAAGATAAGCACAATTTTTAATTACAAATTTAATTTTCATTTTTAATTTCATTTAATTTTTATAATTGTGTTTATCTTCCCAATGGGTAGAGAAATATTGAAGAATAAAATAGACCTAACGCCCGAACATTTTAACTGAAAATATATAGTTTTTATTTAAAATTAAAACGTAATTAATTAAATACAGTTGCGAAACATTAAACGGTCGCTAAACAATTGTATCGTAAGTTCTACATGTGTAATTTAATTTAAAACAAAAAAAACCGAAAAACCGGTTCCACCGGTATTTGCCAAAACTAAAAACCGAAAACCGGTTTCTTGAATAATTGAGTTTCGGTTTCTAAAAAATTTCGGTTTTTTGGACACTCTAGTACCAACTCAGACATTAAAAAGTCAATTACCCCAACACAAGAGCAGAAGACTTTTCGCCTGCGATGCTTGAATCGCAGTCAATGCATTTTATTCTAGATTATTCTATAACACACAGTGTTGCATTTTTCTGTAAGTGTAGATTTAATGGCTGGGGTAATTTTCGATAAAGGTTTTTGATTTTCATAAATGTTTTTTTTTTTTGAGTTTTGAGTTATCGTATATTGTTTATTGTAAACATTTTAAATTTTTTTCACAAAGAAAATGAGATGTTTGCTGCCACAAGGGTTTGTTTGTCGCAATTGCATTACCCGAACTAAGTTCATTTATCTAAACATTCGTTTAGTATAACGAAATTGTTCTTTGCGTATAGGTAGGAGCACCATCGATTTGGGGTTTTAGGGACCTATTAATTTTTCTAATAACCCAGGCACTAGTGACACATCAATTCACAATTATTTTTCGTTTGTGGTACCGTTATTGTAATTGAATAGAGTTATGATTGGTAGGAGTCTGAGATATACAATTGTATCGCTTGGCAGCAAAATCTGGTATCTCCATTTCTGGGTACTACTTGAAATTTTACATTCACATAGGATTTTCGACCACCATATAGTCCATTTAACAAATGGCCATGATTATAAAGTCCTATCGTATTTTAAATATAATGTCTGTCCCGCTCCTTTAAAAAAAACTGCGGACATCTATTTCAATGCTAATCAAATTACTTGGTGTTGGTTTTGTCTCTGATGGATATACCAGGTTTTGCATCCAAGCCATCCAATTGAAGACTTGGAAATTATTTTTGTTCTTGTCGAATTACAATATAGATACCATATCATTTTTTCATTTCGCCTGATTTTAGCTTTTGTAGCAAATAATGGAACCCCACATCAAACACGTGTCCTTGGTAACCAAATATTACAATCGAAGTATCAATGTCCTTGTCAATGTTAATATGCCCTGTTTGATTAACAAAACACCTCGACTATTTTTTTTCTATATCGATGACAATTATTATTTAACAAAAAGAAATGTACAAAACAGTTAACAAAATCGTGTTCATTATTTGTCGTTAACTCCGAAGGATATCAACACAAACACAACAAACAGGCGAGCAGTGAAGGCTCCTTGGGAACAGATGAAGGATGCGAATGATGGCGAAGTTAATACATTAAGGAAACGTGCGATTGTACACAAAATGAAATCACAGTATCGCGCAATCACGTACAATTGTTACTATATCGTTTTTCAAATTAGAATTTGCGATAGGGTCCTTGTTGCTGTGGCTGCTGATGATGATATTGAGCGTTATATTGCTGCTGTTGTCCGGCGGCGGCGTGATGTTCGTAGCGTTGATGTTGTTCCTGCTCATGGTAGGGATGGTTACGAATGTATTCCAAGGATTTCAAGATGGCCTCTGGAATTGGTGGTGGGGTAGGCAAATGAGCACCTTGTGGCTGGAAACCATTAGCATCGGCGGTATAAGTTAATTGAATCAATTCTCCTTCGGGGGAATAGTATTGCGACGAACCAGTGGCATAATGCCCACCAACACCGGACTCCTGTTGCGCAATGCCATTGGTGGTGTCGAATTGATAATTGTAGCTGCCGTCCTCTTTGATTTCATTAACGAAATTACGTGTCTCAGCTTGGTAATCAACCGCCAAGGCACAACCGCAAATGGCCAGAGATACTACAATCTAGAAAATCAAAGTAAATTGCTTATTAATTGAAGAGTCGTCCTTTGGCGTCCTGCCGTCCGCAAACGGGAACTTACAAATTTGAACATGTTTGTTGTGCTTGAGGTGCTGGTAGTCTTAGATGAAATAGATGTTAAATCTTAAAGATCTCAAGTGGATTTAATGTATTTTGTGGCAAACCTTCGTATATTTATATGCGAAGAATTTAATTGCAGCCGTTCCCCCAGTACATAGAGAATTATGGAAAAGTGTAAGATATTCATAATTTTGTTCGGTTCGGTTCAGTTTGGTTTGGTTTGGATTCGTTTCGTTATCTTTCTTTCCTCAAACAGGTAATAATAATAGTTGTATCTCTTTGGTTTGAGACACTATTTTTGTTGTTGTCTGTTCGCCCGTCTGTCGCTGTTTCTGGTCGACTTAACTCTCTATGGTGACGAAGAAGAAGACGAATGTGATGAAGTTTAAGTTGAGGCTGATGATGGTGATAATGTCAGTGATTGTGGGTTAAACTTAACCAGCCAACACATTACAATTTTGGTTGTTGTTGTTGTTGTTGCTATTATTGGCTTCAACAACCAATACTAATTATTTACACTAAAAAAACTAAAGACGACATATCTTACAAAATTATGTGTCTTAATTGTTCGTGTACGTATTCCAATAATATACTCGTACTTTTGCACAGTGGTTTTGTACTCTTATTATTGGTATATGCTGAAAAATCTGAATTTTTGTAATGTTTGCATGTAAAAATAACGTGTTTGTAGCGTGTTTCGCAAATATACTATACTTGTGCCCAAACACATTGTGTTTGGTATTCAATATAACATGTTTGGGACACAATGATTAATAGGCTACAATATAAGTTTTTAAGACCTAAATGTAGCTTTGCTGGTTGAAAAATGCTAAAACCAAAAACGAGACAGACAACAACAAAAAAAGAGAAAGGCAAGAGATCTTGAGTTCATGAAAACAATGCTTGCAAACATGTACATATTTCCTGCAATATGTTGCTGGGCCGATATTATTCAGCGTGTAGCAAAAATTTGTTCAGTATATTGTTGGTATCGCCAAGAAACGAGAGAAAGCTTCTGTAATTTTGGTATTAGGACTGTTTATAGAATCCCTGAAAGAGACAGGATCTCCTTAAGCTAACGATATTTTCAAATCCTGAACGTATACCCGACTAATTAATATTCTTGGCTGGAACGTTTCCACAGGCATATCATTGATGATCCACCGATGGTATCAATTCGGTCGGGCAGAGTAATTAGGCAGCTGATGATGAACTAGTCGAAACTAGTCATGCGAGTGACTGTGATTAACTGAATTGTTTATCATTTCAACAAAATCCAACCATTTTTCACATTAGAAAAATGTTCCTGACCTTGTAAGCTTGTAGTATGACCTTCTTATAAAGGGTGTCTCAGTAAGAATGCACTTTTGCATTTTAAAATAAAAACACGTATTTTTCGAGACAGTTGTGATGTTTTTACTGGATTATAAAGATGACAGGTTGCGATTAAGTATGGAATTAAATATCCGTCAAATGGCCCCCAGGGCGCTGATGACAGGCCATTAATATTTTCATGAAATTTTCCATGACTTTTTCACAGAGATGTGGCTGTATCATCAAAAAAAAATTCATAAAACTACAACGAAATTTCATAAAAACGCGAAATTTCATAAAAATCCAAAGAAAGAAATCACATGATCTTGGTGGCCAGTTGACATCAGAATTTCTTGAAATGTTTTGTTCTGGAAATCGTTGCTGCAATAAATCGATTGTTTCATGGGCGGTGTAGCAGGTGGTGGGTGCCATCTTACTGAAACCACATGTTGTCCAGATCCATGCCGTCCAGTTGAGGCCACAAGAACTCCGTTATCATGTTCCTGTAACGAATACTGTCCACTGCAATGTCGGCCTCATCTTCAAAAAAGTAAAGCCCAATCACGACGCCTGACTAAAATCCGCACCAGGCAAATCCTCGTTGTGGGTGCATTTGTTGCTCATGGATTGCATGAGGATTTTCTGTGCCCGAAATTCGACAATTTGGAGTATTCACGAAGCCATTCAGATGGGAATGCGCTTCATCGGAGAATATGACTTTTTTTTTGAAAAATTTGCATTGACTTCACTTTTCTACATTACCCATTGAACGAATTGCCGGCGATTTCCATGGTCTGCTGGTTTGAGCTCCTGACTAAGCTGAATATTGTTCGCACGAAGGTGGAGGTCTATGGTCAAAATTCGCTGCGTAGTGCTTCGTGAATTTTGAAGTTGTTGAGAACGTTGCCGAATTGATGTTTCGGGGTTTCGGCGACACTCGTTTACAACAGAAATGTTTTTAACAGGCCGACCGGTACGTTGACGCACAGGAGTCTTACCATCCATAACCGACCCAGTTTCTTCAAATTGTTTGACCACTCTTCGAATGGTTGACACATTACCTGCACTTTCTCGACTGAAAATTCTTCGAAGTTTGCGAGCGGTCTCATCATAACTGTCCACTTGATTGTAATAAGTTTTCACAATAAAAATGCGTTGTTCTTTCGTAAAGCGCTCCATATTCAACAATCGGAATCAATAGATGTGACAGTTGCCAAATTTCAGAGTTGCCAGTTGCCCCCCCAAAAAAAAAATTATACTGAATTTAAAAAGTGCAATCTTACTGAGACACCCTATATTACCTAAACAAAATTTTCGTTCCACATCAACAAAACATTATGCAAGTAACATTAGGCCGGTCAAAAAAATATGAAGTAAAAAATCAAAATAAAAAAAATGGTTTACCTCAACATCCCATGAAGGCCTGAGGGAGCTTCTCACACACCCAGAGGTTGTAGCAACCGTAAATTCGGCTCTTACCATCGAATTGGGGTTGCCATAACCGACTTGAGGTTGTCACGACCGAATTTGGTCCTCACAACTGAAATTCGGTTGAAGCAGCCTCGTTTTATAATTGATTAGGTTGTGACATCTGAATCTTGAATTATATTCGTTTTGGCAAACCAAATTTTCTAAAATTTCGGTTGGAACAACAGAATTTGGAAATAAGTCGGATACAACAACCGAAATTGGTAAAAAATTCGGTTGGAGTAACCGAATGTGGCATCAGTTCGGTTGTCACAACCGAATTTTGTATCATTTCGGTTGAAACTTCCGAATTTGGTATCAATTCGATCGCAATTACCGAATTAGCCCATATGTCGGTTGGAGAGACGGAATTTGGTTTCAATTCGGTTGCTGTAACTGAACTTGTCAGGAATTCTGTTGGTTCAATCGAATTTAATTTTCAATTCGGTTACCACAACATAATTCTATGTTTTTAAAACTTGACTTTAAAATTATTAAAGCAAATATTATATTAAAAGAAGTTAAAGAATGTATAATTGTTTCTGTCACTTCGATATCAAGATTTTTTTGTGGTTATTAAGGAAGGTAAGTAAAAATATTGTAATTATGGTTTTTGTATTAAATCGTCTTATTTTGCAGAAAAAGTCCAAGCAGATATCAACAGTTTTGAAACTTTTCAAGGTTTGTCGTTGGAGATATGTTATATATGAAACGGTTTACGACCTAAATCAACACATACAATACACCAAAATTGGTGCGGTGACCCATGATCGCAGGGGAGTCAAAAAGGTCAGTAGTGGCATGTAAGACAAATGTGTCACCTCCAATGAGGTTGACACAACCTCTAAATTCGGTTACGGCTAATTATGAGGTTGACACAACCTCTAAATTCGGTTACAGCTAATTCGACTGTCTCAACCGAATTTTTCGGTGAGTGCAACAATGGAGTTGTGCTTTTTCTAGTTTTACATTTATCGATTGGAACCTACAGTTTTACATCGGTTCCGAACAGTATTTTGAGAAGGGGTTTCATAGCTAAACACTCGATAGTGTCGCCGTCACTAGGCGAGGTGACCATCGTTGAAGTAAATGCAAGGTGGTCACAGCGATGATTGAAACCACGTCCTCACGGACAACACTCGCGCACGCTACCATTACACCACCGACGGTCAGCTGGAGAAAATATACTACTCACAAAAAAATTCAACAATTTGTGTTACAGATTAAAGTGATCTCAAAGCAATACAACTTTGTGAGTGAGAATGCACAAGACAAGAAGAACAGAAGACTAGAAAAGCCTTCTGCTCTTGTATCGGAATAATTGACTCACATTGTGAGTTTCCACTTGAGGATGTTCGTTCGATACTAATTCCCATATGTACATTTATTTTAGGAGTTGTACATGTACAATTGCTGATCTTACGATCATACCAATACAGCAACAGCATGATGATGAACTTGTCACGTAAATACTCGTACTTTGCTGGGTTATGGTACCTCAAAGTTCAAAATTTGCCTGTTTTTAATTTTTTTTCAAAAATTTTTCATTCTTATTTCGTTTTTTTTTTACAGTGAAGATCTGGAATGTTTTATTTTTTTAACATATAGTTTATTCTTTCGGCGGCGGTCACCTCGCATAGTGACGGCGACACTATCGAGTATCTAGCCATGAAACAGCTTCTCAAATTACCGTTCGGAATCGGTGTAAAACTGTAGGTCCCAATCAGTGAGTGAAAACTGGAAAGCACACAGCTCAGTGATTGTGAGAAGTTCTCCCCAGTCCCTTCATGGCATGTAATGGGAGACCATTTATTTATTTATTTTATAGTTTATTCAATTACCAACATTTTAAGCGTAATTTGAACAAAATCGGATGAAAAATAAAGTTTTTATTAAGGATTTTGTGGAACGACAATATTTTCATTTTCATTGCTCAAAAATTTCAATTAAAATGACGAGCGACTTGAAAGTAAAAAAGGCAAATTTTGAACTTTGAGGTGCCATAACTCAGCCATTTCTTATCAGATAGAAATGTACAGCATATCGACGGATAGGGCATTCAATTGCCTTTCCAACAATATGCCATTTAACTCGATCGGACTTTTCGGTTTGAGTGGGACCATACACCGAAAAACACAATAGTACCGTTATCTAAAAAATTTTACTTAGAAAAAAAATTTTCGGGTTCAGGAGGTCCCAATTAACTTATCTAGGCATGTGGCGTTCTTGGTATTTTTCCAAAGTTAAAATTTGTAAAGCAGTGTTATCAATTGAACTTGAATGTCGTAGCGAGAAGGTTATTTTCAATTTCATGTTAATAATTCAAAATGAAACTTACGTTTGCATGTAAGGAATCAATTTTTGCTAATTGTAATCTAGGCCCCTCAAACTAATCGTCGTTGATCATATTGGCAAAAATGTCGACCAGTTGGTCGCCAAAGATAGGATTATCATCATGTCGCCCACATTGTCGTTGGTAATTATGTGAACCATAATGTCACAAGGAATGTCGTTATTGATAAGATTCCCAATATTTCGCCCACATGATCGTCAACGACGGAATAATCTAAGTATCGCTCATTTGATCGTATGCGACTTTGGTTGGTCACTTGCATGAAAAATTCATCGACGATTGCCATGAACTGTCACTAATATGTTGTCAGCCATTTCATATGGTCGTTCACTCGTAGTTGAAATTGTCCTAAAGACTCGGCCAACTGGAAATTCAAGAGAAACATCGCTATTGAGTGTGTGCGTGTTTATATATAAGCTGGTTCGTTTTACACGTGATTACAAACGCTTTCTATGTTTACCATAAAAGTAAATTATAACAATTGTAATTTAAATGAAAGTTGGCTTACAATCGTCCCAACGAATTTAACGACAAACGTTTTTTTAGTAGGGGTAAATGTAAAAATGCATATGTAGCAAAATATGTTGGTATCTATTTCCGGCAAACAACATACAAACGTTTTTTCCCAAATCAAATCCAAATGTTATATTATGCATCGTAGCGTTTACTGTTTAAATTTAAACTGTTAATGATCTTTATTAATTTTCTTTTGCAGAAGATGGTAAACTTGTCTTATATACATATTATATCTTCCTACTATTTTTGATTCTATCTACAATGGTTTAAATCAAGAATGGACAAATGTATGTGGGCATTGATATGACTATATTCCCAACCATCCACCATAATAACACTGTGATAGTCGAAAAAATTATTTGAGAGTTTGATAGTTTTTAATGGTCTTTGTAATGATATTCACCAGAACCAGATCGGACCATAAATATGTCAGATATGGCCAATTATATACTCAGGATTTAAAGGCCCATATCTCAAGAAGTTGGACCGAGCGCAAACATTTGTTTTTTCTATTTTAATAAGCTTTGTAAGCCCTTTTAGGCCAAAAAAAATTGGCCTATGGCCGGTAAAATTTGTTTAAATACCGCAGACTTAGCTATATCCATATATACCGATTTCTCAAAAACTGGAGCCAATCTGACACTTCCAAATGTACTTTCGTACTCAGGGGACTCCCCCCTAATAGTTCGAAAAGGATTCATCAAAGTTCATTTTTTTTCGAGTCAAAAACTATCACAGTGTAATCTATTGCACAGTATAACTCTTTTAAATATTTTCAATTAAAATTTACTTTTTTTATATTGAAAATGTGCTCTTTAATATTTATTAAATAACTTATCGGCGTACCGTCATTTCGCCCAATGTCATTTCGCCCAAAAACGAAAATGACATATCGCCCAAATATGTCAAATCGCCCAAACCCCTAATTACTAAAATGACATATTGCCCAATAGCACTCACATAAGACCCAAAATTAAATGACATACCGCCCAAAAACATTGACGTACACATATTTTGCGCGAAATGTCATTTACGAAAAGAATTACGTTATACAAATATTACCACAACTGAATAGCAGTAATAGCACCCTACATCATATAATGGTGCTACATGCTGGTTAGTCGTTATGTTTGAAACACCTCAGAGGCCCTGCGTTGTAGACATGAGCTACTCACCTATGGTGTAAAAACGAATGACCAACCCAATGAAGTAGGGTGCTTGTAATTTAAAGCGGTAAATTTGCATGGTTTTTGTTTGAATAAGTAATGTTTGGTGCATTCCTGAGTCGTTTTTGCCATTGTCGTGTAGCTCTTGAGCCTCGCCGCGTGAGAGAATCAACAGTATTGAGTCAAATAAAATAATTATCTTTAAATACAATTTTTTCTGCAGGAATCAGGAAAGTACTCAAAAATTGGGTTAGCTTCGCCGCGTGGGAGGATGAGTCGTGCCCGCGGCGGCCGCTCGTTTCGCGCCGTGCCTGCGCGTTTCGTACCGCGGGCGCGAGCCATCCACCCACGCGGCGAGGCTCGACAGTATTGAGTCAAATAAAATAATTGTCTTTAAATAAAATTTTTGCTGAAGGAATCAGGAAAGTACTCGAAAATTGGTTTACTCTCGGGTACAAAGAACTCTGGAGAGACTTGCATCGCCAACTTTTTTAAAATCCCCAAAAACACCTCTGGAAGTTATAGAGGCATTCAGGATCGAACAAGGACGTTATGTTATTTTTCTACTAACAATTTTAAATAAATATGTATTATTTACAAATTACATAGAAAATTTACATATATTTCTTTTACAAGTGTGTCTATATTTTTGGGTATTGTGTCATTTTTATTATTTTTGGGGGAAGTGTCATGGATCGTTGTTGGCTTGGGAAAATGTCATATTGCCCAAAAAATCATGTTATAACGCCCAAAATTCCGATTTTTTTGGACAACAACAACTAACATTGAAATTTTTTGGGCGATATGTCATTTTCGTTTTTGGGCGAAATGACATTGGGCGAAATGACGGTACGCCAACTTATCGATGGTGTTACGTAAAAGGGCCAACCTGTTGTTTACAATCAAGTTTCTACGATTTACATAGATCATACGGTAACAACAAAAATGTTTGTCTACAGAATGGGTTGGGCTCTTCAAGCAATATAATTGTCTACCCAATTCGTTGCAGATTGGCCCAAGCAGATTAACCCTTTTGACTTGTCGTGACAAGGTAAATAAAAACCTGATAAAACCGTATAGCTATTTCAAATCTCACCTCAGACCTTCATTAGCGGGTTTTTGGAATGTGGGTTTTGAAAAATTCATCAAACTAAATGCAAACGAAAACTCACCTGAATTGAGAATTTTCCACTATGCAAGTGTTCGAAAAATATTGCAAGCAAAATACACAAGAATACATTTGCAAACAACTTCTTTCCATATCCAGAGAACCTTCGGTCCCCGTTATAAATGATTTTTGTTGTTGCCTAAACAACAACACAATGTTTTACAGGCAATAACAATAGCCTGCAGTTTCGTCGTGATCTAAATAAAAAGCATCCCTCTTGAGCGGAGAGCACGACGAACCTGCAGGTAAAGCAGGAACTTAACTGAACTGAATTGGATTGAATTGAATTGAATTAAATTGAACTGTATTGTATTGAATCGAATTGAATTAAATTTAACTGAATTGAATTATAATTGAATTGAATTGAATTGAATTGAACTGAACTGAACTGAATTGAATTGAATTGAATTGAATTAAATTGACTTGAACTAAATTGAGTTGAATTGAATTGAACTGAATTGAATTGAATTGAACTGAATTGAATTGAATTGAATTATAATTGAATTGAATTGAATTGAATTAAATTGACTTGAATTGAATTGAAATGAATTGAACTGAATTGAATTGAACTGAATATAATTGATTTGAATTGAATTGAATTAACTAGAATTGAATTGCACCGAATTGAATTGACTAGAATTGAGTTGAATAGAATTTCAATTGAATTGAACTGAAGAACTTAATTGAATTAAATTGAATTGAACTGAATTGAACTGAACTGAATTGAGTTGATTTGAAATGAACTGAATTGAATTGAACACAATTTAATTTATTTTTAATATGTCGTGGGCCCCATCGGTTATATAAACATTTTCGCCGCAACCATTGCTTTTTCTGAAAGATGCTTGTGTAGTATTTTCTTGTAAGCATACAAAGTGGCTGTATTATGATTTAGGTCTTCGGAAATCAAACAATGCTGCCGTGTTTCACTTCAATTCCATCTCTGTAATAAAAATCACATGAGGTGTCAGGGGACACCCGGTTGGAACGAAGTTCCTTTCGCTATATATTATGTACTAGTTAATTCCAACACGCCCAAGGCGCCTGTTGCAAAGCACGATAATTTAAATGGATCTATAAGAAAATATACTTTTTGTAAAATTATAAACTTTTTTTAAATGTTTTTTTATGGAACGTATTTTTATAAAAAAACAAAGTATATTTGTAGGTCTTTTTTGTAAGAATATGTATTCTATTATCCCGAAAAGGTCCTTTTTTAAAGAGAAGTAAAAGCTAGTGTGTTTTTAAGAAACGATACTATTTTTAAGAAGAGGTACTTTTTGTAAGAAAAAGCCACAAGATTATGAATTTTTTTTACAAAGAAGTACTTTTTCAAGAACATACACTTTTTAAAGAAGTGGTGTTCTTTATAAGAAAAGTTTATATTTTTAAGAAAATTCACTTATTTTCAGAAAGTATTATTTTACTTTTAAGAAATGGTACTTTTAAGAAATGGAATATTTGTAAGAAAAGTTTTTTTTTAAGATAAGGTATTTTTTGAAGAAAAGGTATTTTTTTAAGAAATTGAATTGAATTTAAGAAATTGGTCCTTTTTTCAAGAATAGGTACATTTTTAATAGTAGGTACTTATCTCAAGGAAAGTTATTTTGTTACACAAAAAAGGTGCTCTTTAAAGAAAAGGTATTTTTTTAAGAAAAGGCAATTTGTTGTAAGGTACCTTTTATAAAAGTACGGTACTATTTGTAATAAAATTTACTTTTTTTTTAAGCAAAGATACTTCTTTAAGTTAAAGTTTTTTTTTAAAAGAAAAGGTAATTTGTTTCAAAATGTGAATAGGTATTTTTTTTTTGAGAAATTTTACTTTTTTTAAGAAAAGGCACTTATTTAATAAAATGTTCTTTGTTTAAACTTCTTTCACTTTGGCTTCTCTAAATTTTTCTTTTTATTGGGTTCAAAACTACAACATATACTAAATATTGGTAACAGGCTCCACCTAGAAAACTTCCCATTAAACAAGAAATTTCCCAACGTATGTTAGACTAGACACAAACCAAAGCAAATGTTCCCAATATAGTTCATAATACTAAATTGTAGCATAATAGTGTTAAAAAGATCGTTTCGTTTTTGTTTGAAAATGCCAAGAATTTTGTTTTGAAATGGTCACTTCCGGTATTAAATATAAACTCAGTGCGACATGCATGTACTTTAAAGTACATATTTTTTGAACCAGTGAATATCGCATTTTGAAACTTCTAGTGTATAATAAGTATACTTTAAGCTAATTTCAAATAAAAAAAAAAGTTGTAAAAAAATTAAACTAACTTACAAACAGGTTGATTTGAAATGGTCACTTCCGGTCTTGCACATAAGCTCAGTGCGACATGCATGTACGTAAAAATTCATATCTGTTGAACCAGTGCATATCCCATATTGAAACTTCCAGTGTATTATAAGAATACTTTAAGCTAATTTCGAATTAAAGAAAGTTTTAAAAAAATTAAACGAACTTACAACAATTTTAATTGAAATGATTGCTTCATGATTGAAATGATTGCACATGATTTGTTTTTTCAAACTTGATTTAATTTCTTAAAAGAGCAGACAATTTTCTATATCAATCGCGCAACTTATTATAACTATTTTTGGTGTTTTGATTCGAAATACTTAATACTTAAAAAAATAAATACTAAAAATAGAAATACTTAAAAAAACAAAAAAAAAAATCCAAAACTGCAAAACTTTACAATCTCATATCTTGAGAAATAAACGTCATACAAAAGAAATATTGTGTGTTCACTGTCACTGAAATAATTGCTTTTGTTTTGTCATAAACAGAGCGACGACAAAAAGTATTGAATAGTATAGAGAATTTATTGCACTCTTAGCATTATTCTCTTTATAGAATATTTCAATATAAATGCACCATTTCGACAATGTTATTACATAAAACATTACAAAAAGCATAAATGCTTCAAAAGGAATCAATGTTTCTCATCAAAATTATGAATGGACCAAGTTATGACAAAAAGAGTGTAATACGTTTTGAATCATTCGCCAGATGTCCCCAGTGCTTTTGCGTCGTACGTTCTCTATACTATTAAATACTCTTTGCCGACGACGAACTGCTTGTTTGTTTGCTGCCGCTACATCTATACCATCAGACTTATTTTCAGGCAGAGACTATTCTTGTACAACTAACGCTGTGTGTTGTTTACATGCGTTCACTTTGATAGATTTCCCTACCTGTGCCTATATATGTTAACACATCAAAATCAAATTTTTTTGGTCGTCCGCTTCACGTGAAATGCCCCATAATTTAAAGTACTATGTATGTATTTTGTATTATTCTTTGTACGTACTTGCCATACAGTTTTTCGTTCTTGTTTAAACATAATTTGTAGCCCTGCGATTCTAAAAAGCCAATAAATATTAATTATATGTCCAAATATAGAGGCTGCTATGAACTGAAAAATATAACATAAAATTTAAATGTTAAATTACCAATAAAATTAAGCAGGGAATGTAAAATATGACAAAATATATGTTTAAGCTTTGCTTAGTACTGAATACCACTTAGAACCAAATTTACTGATTAAAAGCGGGGTAGGATAAGGGATATGAGTGATGCTGGCATAAAAATTGGTCAAATAGTTGCAAACATTAATCAGCACAGCAATGCCGTTGTCAACATAAAACAAAACATCAAGGAAATTATGGAATTACCAAAGCAGTGGTCGAAAGGCAACAGTTAATGAGCGGACAAAACTACAAACGACAGCATGTGCTGCAGGCAAATAAAGGCTGTCTTGGCTATGAGTATCACTGAGTAACATGTACAACGGAATTTCAAGCATGAGATGGGACTTAACTATGAGTCAAGGTTACACAAACCACTCTATGAGACAACAACATAACGGTGCAAGCATTGCATTCTACGACAAGTAACGATTTTGGGAAGGCAAAAACACAACCGATTCGTTCTATATTTGGTATAAGGTAATATTTTAATCTGGGAACTGGTAAATTTTTCAAAACGCGGCTTTGATGTATTTCTATGCGTTGATGCCAAAAGTAGGGCATCCATGACACAGCTGATAGACTGTGAAGTAGGAGATAGAAAAGAGAGTAGATAGGCGAGAGAGCGATAAGCAACCAAAATCAAACTAAGTTTAAATAGTGTTTGATTGATGCTAGTGATTGCTGAATTATGTTTTATGTTGGTTACATCGAACGAAAATGCGCATTCCCTTTTTTGTATGTCCGTTTTATGTCCTACGAAAGAGTAACATACAACAGCAACGCAAACTCGATGAAATCTCTTATTAACCCAACGACCACAAGATAACGCTAAGATAGGAATGACGACTCTTCTCTATTGCTCTATGTCGAACTTCAGCGGCGACAAAATTCTTCTCGTGACGTTTAAACTTACAACTTCCAGATGTTCGATTCCCTATAGTCAGAAAAGCAAGATCGGGTTGGTGGGTCTCTAGTATTTTAATCTATGAAAGGATCGGTTTACAAAGGAGTAGAATGGGAAAATGGAAAATTTAAAATAATTGAGAGAGGGTCGAACTGTACTTGTTGGTAAAGGAGAGATAATAAATCAGCCTTATAATCTACAAAGAGGTGATAGGTGTCGATTTGTTATGCGTGGTGTTTCTCTGGGATTTGCCGTAATGTGAATATCTCTGGTTGGTTGTTGATTTTACAGGTTTAAAGCCACACTGATAAGGTCCGATCAGGATTACAACAAATGGCTAGAGTTTTCGTACATTACGGTCAGTTGGTACGTATACTTGGGTCACCTTTGAATGCCAATTACTCATTACAAATTCTCCATCTACGGGAAAAATGTGTCATACCAAACTTGAGTATCAAATAAGTGCTAGAATTAAATAATCTTTATCAATACAACTATTGCAACTATTTCAGTTTTTATGGGTTGCAACATTGTTGTTTCCTCGAAACATAAAAATTCTTGTGTTCTATCAATATGTGATAACGCTGAAGTCAGTTGCGACTTGTGTTTAAAAAGAAGTGGAAAGAAAGAAGAAGTAACTTCTTTTCTCCCTGTTTTATGCTTTAGAGAGAGTCAATTTCTGAAGATTAATTGTAAATAGTGGCGACATTCTAACGATTTTACAGATAAATTCAAAGTCTATCACTTCATACATTGAAGCCTTGAGAATACTAAACTACCTCAGTACACAGCCTTATATTGTTTTACCAGTAATTTCATTCCAAACGGGATCACAAGTTTCGAAGGCAACATTGCATAGTGTGATCTCTTCAAACTCCATTTCCAAACAACCGCTGACGAAGATCTGCGGCTAGATCTGAAATAGGTGTACATTTGAGCACCCTATTTAGGTCTTACGAAATTTTTATAAGAAATGTTATCATTTATCTCTCTAAATTTTGTTTTTTGAGGAGAGTTACCACCCATCTTTACCTTGCAAATATTTACAATATACATAGTTCCTCTACGCACTCCATTTAATTGTTGCTAAAATTGTCGAAATGTTGAAACTGCGGTCCAAACTAGCTATTATCAAACAATTGTTTTCGCAGCTAATAACTTTAGTATAACAACCCTGTAATGGATTTTGTTTTCGAAATTTTCGCAAATAGCTGAGTACCAAGCAATTGAAAAGTGAGCGAAATGTGATTAATGAAATTTTCGATATTTTTTATACATTAGGGTGTTTCACAAAAAAAAAAAAAATTTCCAACTCTTGAAGCGGAATTTGCGAACTAAAAGAATTTCGAAAATTTTTTTTTGATTTTTTGAAAATGGATATGGGGTCGCGGAAATAGATTAGTTAGAAGTGTATATCTTACTTGTGGATAAATAATGTAAAAAATAAAAAAAAGAAAAAAAAATAATTTTTAATTTCACACTATTTGAATTTTAAAATACTTGAATTCGTCCCTTGTTTAAATGTAGAAGAATATACAAAAATAAAAATATAGACAATATAATAAAAACTCCATGCGCTTTCCATAGACCAAGATGGATGGCACAATTAATTTTTTTGACACTAGGGATTGGTAACACTTTAATAACATTTTCCCAAAATCAAACAAATTTCAATACAAGAAATGCAGAAAATCTAAGGGTAGTATTCTAAAAGTCCCGAAAGTGACCGTAAACGCAAAAGCTTACGCGAACGCCAAAGTCAAAAAATGACAGTTTATATATAACTTCGCGCTTGCGTTTGTTTACGAAAGCTGTCACTGACATATGCGGTTTATAGAGTTGCCAAACTAAAATAAACAATTATAGATCAGAAAAAGTTATCTTGAGTGAAATGCTCAGAATGAAAAAGATTAAAAAATGTAGCTCTATTTCAGTAGATCAACAGATTTTCAGATTGCTATTATTTAGAATACTGCAAATAAAAAAATTTTCGAAATTCTTTTGGATCACAAACTTTAATATTCCGCTTCAAGAGTTGCAAAAATCGAAAAAAAACACCTTTGGTAAAACGCCCTAACGTACATCTTATGGCAAATTTCATAAAAATTGAATACTGGACTTTGACGGTTATCATGAGGATGCAGTTTGGAGAACTTCTTTTTAAAAACTATGTCTCCATTAACAATTAAAAAGTTCCATTAAAATGGCTGAATAAATGAAAGCCATCCCTGAATAAATATTAATTAATAAAAAATTGCACGAGGTGTCAGAGGACACCCGGTTGGAACGAAATTCCTTTCGCTATATATTATGTACTAGTTACTTCCACCTGCCTAAGGCGTCTGTGGAAAAATACGATAATTTAAATGGATCCCATAGGAAAATATACGTTTTGTAAAATGATAAACTTTTTTAAGAATTTTTATTTTATAGAATGTATTTAAAAAAAAATATATCTAAGTCCTTTTTGTAATAATATGTATTATATTTTCCCGAACAGGTCCTTTTTTAAAGCGAGCTACTTCTTTTATTAAAAGCTCATGTTTTTTTAAGAAAAAGTACTATTTTAAAGATGAAGTACATTTGTAAGAAACAACCATAAGAGTAGGCATTTTTTTTAAACAAAGAAGTACTTTTTTACGAGCAGGTACTTTTTAAAGAAGTGGTACTCTTTTTAGGAAAAGGTTATTTTTTTAAAAAAATATACTTATTTTCAGAAAGGCTACTTATTTCAAGAAACGACAAGAAAAGGTAGTATTGTATTTTTAAGCAAAGGTACTATTAAGAAAGGGAATTTTTGTAAGAAAAGGTATTCTTTTTAAGAGAAGGTTTTTTTTTTTTTGCAGAAATGTTTTTTTAAGAAATGGGATTTTTTTTTAGAATTGGTCCTTTTTTCAAGAATAGGTATATTTTTAAGGTACTTATCTCAAGAAAAGTTATTTTGTTTCACAAAAAAGCTACTCTTTAAAGAAAAGGTAGTATTTTAAGAAAAGTCAATTTGTTGTAAGAAAATGTACTTTTTTAACAAAAGCTACTTATTTTAAAAATTCACTTTTTTAACAAAATGTACTTATTTAAACAAAAATTAATTTTCTTAGGAAAGGTACTTTTTGTAAGAAAATTTATGTTTTTTTGAGCAAAGGTACTTCTTTAAGATAACGTATTTTTTAAGAAAAGGTACTTTGTATTTTGTTTGATAAAATTTTTTTTTTAAAACTTTTTTAAAACTTCTTTCACATTGGATTCTCTAAATTTAATTTTCAGTGGGTTCAAAGTACAATATAACAAAATATTTTTTACAGGCTCCACCTAGAAAACTTCCCATTAAACAAGAAATATCCCACCGTTTGTTAGTCTAGGCAAAAAAAATTACAGCAGACAGTTGTCCGAGGCCTTCGGCCACGGACTGTCCCTGCAGGCTGTGTCAGAGACACGGCCATTAAGTTTAACGTAGAATACGCCATCCGATAAGACAGAAAACATATATAACAATAAATTCATTTGCTTATATTATTTATCATTTATTGTTATATATGTTTTCTGTCTTATCGGATGGCGTATTCTACGTTAAACTTAATGGCCGTGTCTCTGACACAGCCGTTTAAAAAAAAAAATAATATGTTAATTTTTTTTAAAATTAATTTAATTTATGTATTTTAATTAATATTTTTATTGAAATAAGTTCTGCGAATGTTGAGAGGGCCGCCCTAATATTAAAAAAGGTTTACCTTATCGAGTCTTCGCATTAGCATTCGAGCGTTGTGTGAAAGCTTTACGCTTTACAATTCAAAATTAATGTTACAACAGCTTTATTGAAGCTTTCGCAAAAAAGCTTTATTACGTTAGCTTACTGTTTGTTTCACTTTTTACTAGATACATGTTGCCAAGCAACATTAGCTTGCTGTTCGTTTCACTTTTTACTAGATACATGTTCCTAAGCAATGTTGAGCAACCAAAAACACTCAACCAAACACCACACATATGTTTGAGTGTATGTGTTTAAACAATTTTCATTTGAGAAATTAAAATACTAGAAATATATCAACCAATATGAAATGTATATCAAACGAAAGATAACATCTTCATTTACCTACAAAAAAAATTTAAAAAAAATTCATCTAGCCGTTTCCTCAAATTCAATGAAATAAAGATTACAACAATAAAAACCTGGCATGACTCCTCATACCGTAAGGTAAGACGTATTCTACGTCAAAACCAAAGCAAAAGTACCTACTCTAGTTGATAATACTGGGTTGTAATAAAATTGTGAAAGAAAGTGCGATAAGGAACTTCGTTCCAAAAACTGCAGTAAAAATAACATCGACAAGGGATTGTTAACCTCTTATTTTCTTTGAAAACACTGTGCACTCGTGCTCTTTGAATGCAACCATGTTAAATATTAATTCATTCATTTACTACCACCCTCTACCCATCTATAATGCTTAATCCCTCTGCAGTTCGCTTAAACCCATAATCGGCATTTCAACTTTTTAAATTTTATTTACACTATTTATTTCAGCAACTACAGTTACATGTCCAATAATCAGTGTTTTGTGTGTGTATTCAATATGAAATTTGTTTAATGGCGAAGTTTGTTATGATTTAGCTTCAGCCTTCCTCCCCACCCGAATGAAAATATTAACACCGTCATTGTAGGTCGGCAAATGAAACAGCAACATTTCTGTTTCCAACATCGTAGACATCATAATCATCTCTGTCGTCATCAGCTTAGTCATTGATGGCGATTGGAAGTGGTTTGGTTTTAATACTTTGGCATAAATTTTCGGTTAAAAGTTCATTACTGCGTAAGTATCTGGTTAAAACAGAGGTGTGGCCAGTCTTAAATTCATAGTTTTACTAGAGGGACGTTTAAAAGGAAACACAAGAAAGTGTTCAATGTGAATCCTGGGAACCTAAAGAAACACTGTGAAAAGCTTCAGATATGGGTTTTAGTAATAGAAGCGATACTTGATTGTATTTTGAGATATCTACCCAAAATTAGTAGGGCGATGTAGATTTATGTTGTATCACAGTTAGTAGTTAAAACTGATTACGGCAAATTTAAGTTTCATCCTTAAATTTTAGTTTCATCCATTGTCATTACTTGAAGCAGGCAACTTTTGTAATATGAAAATTATGAATTTTGATTGTAAACTAGAAGTGAAATCGGCTGTCGATTCACAAATATTTCCCCGCGACGTGAATTAACGTACAAATTCATCCCCGCAAAGAAAATGGAGATGAATTGTACATAATAATCACAGGCATGACATATAATTCGAAATGAATATGTGTAATAATTAGAGGGGTGCATTTTTAACTTTTTCATAAATTCGATTCGAAATTCAAGCTTCCAAAAAGTTCAATATGCACCAAAGTAGAGAAAAACCCCGAAAGCGAAAAATGCAATTAGTGATACAATTAAACAAGACGATTACTGGCCTAGAACGCTAAGGCGCTGATGAGAAGGCTCACAATCTTCGTAGCGATCGTCCGCCAAAGTGGCTTCAAATCCCAGTTCCTACTGCTTAATTTTTTCACTATTTACAAAAAACCTGATCTGTTAAATTAAACAGATTTAAAATAAACTTTGTATTGTAGTGTTCTAATAAAACTATATGAATAACAATTTATAGTAATTTGTTTAGAAAAAAATCCAATGAGAGTTCGAACTCACGAGCGAAAACCTGTTGAATTAAGTTTTTGCTTTTAAGCCTGTGGAGTTGCTTTGTTAGCCAGTAACCTAAAAATGTGATATTGCACCTTCTATACCGATAAATGGGATGTAAAATTTTCAGATAAATTAAAGGGAAAAATTGTGCCGTTTGCCAAAAGATTGTGCTAAAAATTTCACAAATATTAACAAAATTGGGAAAATATTGAGGAAATTGTGTTAAACGGCACTTGGCATAGTTGTTCAAAAAACAAGAGCCAAAACCAAAAAAATTATGCCAACATGGTAACACTGTACACAAGTTCACACAATTTTCGTTGCTCTCTTGCTATCTCATTTTTATATACGTATACTAGATCATTATTGCCTTTGTTCTGAGAGTGTTCCACACCCATATTTTATATGACTTACCTTTCACAATAATACAAATAGGCGTTCAATCACATGATGACGTTTCATTTAAATGGTATTAATACTTAATAACACTTAAAAATATTTAAAGACAAGTGTCATTATTTTCTTGCTTAATACTTTTTATTTTATACCCACAAAAAACAAAGAGAATGCAAATCAACAGACATATGTACATACATACATTGTTATGTTCGTACATACGCTACACAAGTTCGCACAATTTTCGTTGCTCTCTTGCTATTTCATTTTTGGATATGTACGTATAACCACGTCATTACTCATTATACCCAATACAACTAGTCACTGCCGCTACATCAGTGTGTGTTTTTTCGCAGTCTGACAATCTGACTGCGAAAAAATTCGTGTTCTATATGGGGGTTGCTCACCCTTATAATATAGGGGTATGAAAAATAGATGTTGGCCGATTCTGAGACCTACCCGATTTGCTCACAAAATTTCATACAAATCGATCCACCCGTTTCGGAGGAGTTTAACGCCAAACAATGTGTGATCGCAGTCAGACAATCTGTGTGCTCGCAGTCTGACAATCTGTGTGATCGCAGTCGGACACACTATGTTTGGATGCATTCACTTTGCGAATTTAGGCCGTACCCGCGTCTATAGATGTTAACACATCAAAAAATCCAATGAGTGTTCGAAGTCACGGGGGATGTGTTAACACCTTTTTGTTACACGGTACCTGTTCAATTTCTAGGAACACATTAGTAAATGCTATATTGGAAAATAAAAAACAGCATTTAATCATATGATGACGTTACAGTTAAATAATATTAATACTTTAAATTATTTAAAGACCAGTGCAAGCACATGTGTCACTATTTTCTTGCTTGATACTTTTTGTTTTATTCCCACAAAAAACAAAGAGAATGCAAATCAACTGACACATGTTCATACATCCATTGATATATTCGTACATACACAACACAACACACAAGTTCACACAATTTTCGTTGCTCTCTTGCTATCTCATTTTTATATACGTAGAACTACGTCATTATTCTCTTTGCTCTGAGAGTGCTCCGCACCCACACAAGACACTTACCCAGCGGCGGAAGTCGCAAGGCCTTCCACCAATAAGGACTGCGGAATGCATGCATTTTTTTGTCAGATATAACCAAGAAGAAGATTTTTAAAATTTTGAGAAATTTCTTTTCCAATTCTTTTTAACCGTTTTTCATACAAATTTTAAAATTATATTTTTTTTTAATATTTTTCAGGGTATTTTTAAAATTTCCAATTTGAAGTTGGCAGTGGTACAACTTTCTAAGATAGATACATACATACATACTAATAAATAAATATGTAGAAGTGGATAACGATTTTGTGATAAAATAAATTATTTTATAATTTAAATTTAATTTAAAGAAAATCCCTTGTAAGGCCTTCCTCTTTTTATGCCTTCTAAGGCCTTCTTTAGGCAATGGCCTTCTTTTAGGCCTCCCAATCTCACGCAATGTTAAAAAAAGGAGGCGGTAATTTGTAGGGAAGGCCTTCCGTAGTTTAATGAAGGCTTGTTTGGTCATGACTTTAGGCCTTCCAGGTCATGACTTCCGCAGCTGGGTATTCTACATCAGTGTGTGTTTTTTTTCCGCAGTCGGACAAATCTGTGTTCTATATAGGGGTGGGTCACCCTTATCATTTAGGGGTATGAAAAATAGATGTTGGCCGATGCTGAGACCTACCCGATATGCACATACAATTTCATACAAATCGGTCCCGCTGTTTCGGAGGAGTTTGACGCCAAACAATCTGTGTGGTCGCAGTCTGTCAATCTGTGTGATCGCAGTCGGACAAACTGTGTTTGGATGTATTCACTTTGTGAATTTCGTCCCTAACCGCGCCTATAGATGTTAACACATCAAAACTGTGAGTGTATTGGATTAGTACATAGCATGACCGCGTACAAAATATTAATTTCTCTTCTGTGAATTTTATGTCCTTGCGTTTGCGCATAGTTGGAAAAAAGAGTTCAAAATCCATTTAGTGGAGTAACGATCAAACGAAACGAAAATCAATTTCGTTGACGGCTTCTTTGCAGGAACGAATTGTACCTCCAATTTCACACAATTTAGTATTATTTCTCACTTTGTTCCAAAATGCGTGTAGATATGGCGAGTATGTTCGTGATTGATGTGACCGGGCACCTTAAACGAAAGAGTTCGAGATAATTTATATCACTAAACATTTTTCGTTCAAAGTAAAACCAAACTAAAGCAGTAACTTAATCCCTTCTTATATATATTATATATTTATATATTTATAAATTAAATATTAAGAAAAGTATAAAGAAAACGGGTTTCTTCTTTATATGTACTACGCCACTGTCGTCTGCTTTCAGTTTCATTTGAACTTGCTTTCAAATTATATGAACCATTAAAATCAACGTCGTCATCTGTATCATTATCAACACCGTCGTCTCCCTTTTCATTATCAACATCATCAATATCATCATCGTCTTATTCACCTCCATTATAAAATGCCATTAATCAATTATCTTCACTTCTCCAAACATTTTCCAAATCTATTTTAACTTTTATTGCTTCTCTCAATAGAATTAACATTCATCTGCCAGTTGTTTCTTGTATCGTTTAGTTTAAGGTCTAGGTTCAGTTTCACACATTCGTTCATTCATCCATTGCGTCTACATTAATTTCGAATTCCATTCTTCATTTCATCCCGTCCGTCCGTCCACCCGTTCAAATCACCCGAATGTAAATGGAAACTGCTGAGTTGAACGTTTCACATTCATTTTAATTGTTATCGTTATAAAATAACGGCCAGACATAAATGTTTGATATGAAATTTAATATTTTCCCCTGCCGTGATTTAAATGCAAAAGAGTGTGTGAAATTTTGTGGATAATTTTCAATTTGAAATGTAAATAGCAATTATATTCACAACGATTTTACAGTCGATTTTATAGTCGATTCCAAATTATATCAATTTTCAAATAGTCCGAGAGTAATTTTTAAGTTTTAAAGTGATTGATTTGTTGTATTTTATTGGTTTCTCTGGGGAATTATCCAATTAGTTATAATTTGTGGGTAATTATTTCCCCAGCAGGTGTCAAAAGCCAACAATTATCTGTTGTAGATATTAATTGAAATGCTTAATGGTGCGTTTACACGGGACAGTTTGAGACAAGATAGTTGAGAATATGTATTAGTTGTCACAAAGAGAAAAATTGTTTGTGTGACGTACGCGTCCAGCCAGTTATAAAGACGGTGCAGTTTTAAGCAACCGCCGACAGTGTCGTTTCGTTAAATTTCGTGCTCTCATTTTTTGTTTCTTTGCTCTTTTGCCATTGAATCTCCAAATTATAAAGGAACTATCTAATGTACTCTGCAAAATTAGACATGTATTCATGTTTATATGTTTGTTTGTATTGTCAAACAATATTTCAATAAAAATTAGCAAAATTTTCCAATTCAAATATATTTCCCAATTTGTAAAGTCGTTTGCGATGTTTTGCTTTTTTCTCAAATTACTACGAAACGTCACCGATATGGCCGATGGCTGAACTAGTAGAGGTTGACGCAGTAGGATTTGTTGTAATTGTGTGAACCAACAACAGGCATTTAGTTTTTGTCAAATTCAACACAGATCCATATGAACAAGCACGTAAACAAAAAAGTACAACAACAAAATACACTGAATTTAACAGATGGAGTCATAGGAAAGCAAAATCAGTTGTTCTATTGCGCCAACCTTTACTAGTTCAGCCATGATCTGGCCGCTTATGTCAAATCTCTTGCCGAAGTTACTGTCATTGAAAAATCAGAGACAGTGGCGAGGCAAGTGAGAGAAGTGTAAGTGTGGTAGTAAAAATGTGTGACTGTATTTCTACTGTCGGAGCTAAACTGTCCCGTGTAAACGCCAGGTAAGACATAGTTACACTAGCCGACTTTTGTGGAAATTTCAATTTAAACTCGTCTGAGTTTCAAATATAGTATGAATCTAACCTAATCAGATTCGTTATTGCACGACGTATTCGACACTGTTTTAAAACAGCTGATGATTGAATAGGTTTGTCGTAGAAACAACAACTAAAGGCCGTTACTATATTTACTCTGTTTTATTCGAAGAAAGTAACCCTGCGTAGTGGACAATTTGACATTGGAAGGTCGATTTGTTACTGTAGCCGTCACTAAGGTAGGCAACTGCGCGGAACGGAATACCAGCTCGTCATTGGTGTGATTGAGCCCATGTTCTCACGTACACCCACAGAGAAGAGATTCGTTGTCACAACTATATCTATTTACAGCCAACTAAAATTTGGCGATTCCTTGGACTATCACATTATTCAATAATTGTGTTCCGTATCACCAAATGTTGTGAATATCAATTGATTTGTAATTCAGTGTAGGTTCCAAGAATTGAAATATTTAGTTGAAGCCACAGCAACAAGAAATAAATGTGACCTGTCAATCGAGTTGTAGTTCTAGCAATCAAATTATCCTGTAGTGTTGAATATTCGATAGTTGGATGAACGAAAAATGTAAAAACTAATTCGTTTGTACCTGATAATATATTGGTATGCTCAACTAATTATGTACTTGAATTTAATGGCTGTCACAACCATTTGGTGATGCTGTAACCCATTATGAATTTTATAGAAAAAAAAGTAAAAACAATAATTGTTTATTAAAATTGTGTATTTTATATTTAAATATAAACAAGATTATTATTATTTATAACCAGGGTTCCTATTTCGTACCATATTTGATCGAAACTATGAACAAATTTCTATATCTCGAAAACGGAGCATCCTATTGGAAAAATAACAAATTTTTACGAGTTTCTAAGGGTTTCTCACAAAGTATTCCAATTCATAGGAAATAATTTTTTTTTAAATAATTGCCAAAATAAGAAAATCGCTAAAATTAAAAAATTGCTATATCTCTTTATGAAAAATACTTTGAAACTCGTAAAAAATAGCTTTGTTTTCGATTGGACGCCCCCCGTTTCCGATATATTGTCATAGGAGCGTTTTAGCAATTTTTGATTCCAGAAATTTTAGTTTTACCGATTTTTTAAAAATAAAATTGATGCCGTATTGAAGACATCCATAGATGAAAGCCTCCAAAGGAGCTAAACAATTTATTATTATTGTGATTGGACTCAAGGTTTCCGAGGTATAGATTTTTTTTTATTTTAGCGATTTTCCTATTTTGGCGATTTTTTGAAGAAAAAATTTATGTCATGAATTGGAACACTTTGTAAGAAACACTTAGAAAAGTGTTAAAAATTTGATATTTTTGCGATTGGACGCTTCGTTTTCGAGTTATAGGCATTTTTTATTTCAGCGATTTTCATATTTTGATGATAATTTTTTGAACAAAATGTTTTCCATACGATTCGACCACTTTATGAAAAATGCATTGAAACTTGTAATAAGTAGTTTAGTTTTCGATTGGACGCTCCGTTTCCGATATATTGGCATAGGGACGTTTTAGCGATTTTTGGTTCCACAAATTTTAGTTTTACCGATTTTTTAAAAATAAAGGGATGCCGTATTAAAGACATCCCTAGATGAAAGCCTTCTAAGGAGGTAAACAATTTATTATTTTTGCGATTGGACGCATGGTTTCCGAGATATCGAAATTTTTGTTATTTTAGCGATTTTCTTATTTTAGCGATTTTTTGAAAAAAAAATTATTTTATGAGAATTGGAACACTTTGTGAGAAACCCTTACAAAAGGGTTAACAATTTGTTATTTTTGCGATTGGACGCTTTCTTTTCGAGATATAGACATTTTTTCCAAATTTTTCATATTTTCGATCAAAAATGGGGATGGGTTACCCTGGGTATCATAAATGTATGTGTAACTTAATTTGTGTCATCCACAATAACAGTTCCTCCAGCCAAGTGCCCACAATTGTTTGCATGTGTTTTTGAAGGCGTCAATAGTGGCGTCATATTCAACGATTGTGTTTAAAAGTCTTACTTCACCTCAATTTATGACATTCGCTGGCTGATATCTATACACTTTATTGTTTTTTCACAACTTTTTTCTCATTTTCTATTTAAAATAATAATTTTTCTAAAAAGTGTAACATTCAACTATATATAGTTTCTCTTTAACAACAAAGCCTCTTGTGAAAAATCGAATACATAACTTTGTAACAAGGGTTTTTGCAACATAATCTAAATTATGATTACAGTGACTAATATCTGAACACGAATTCTAATATTGTAGTTTTTATTAGTTGTATCTTCCATTTCAGATGAATGAGATTTTTGAAATACTGAAATTGGTTAATACAACTTAATTTTTGTACTAGCAACTTGTATTTAGTAAGACCTATTTTTAATCTATCAATATCATGAGCAAATAATTCTGATGTATGAAAATTATGAATTCTAATCAAAATATAGACTTTAAGCATGGAATTTCCAATGACTGAATTGATTTCCAACTAATGTTTCCCCTGTGTGCAAGCATGGCGCACGGTAACCATGGCACTCACTACCCATATCACACTCGTATCCTTATTATCATTCTTTCGATATTCAGGAGTCATAATTCAATATTGTGGTGTTTTATGAATTCTGAATAGTTGTTATCATTTCCAAACACATAATAACAAATTACTTGTGTTTTTAAATTCTCATTATAACTGTAATTACTCATTAACATTTAACATTTTAATTTTAAATGAATTATAGTTTTTTTTTATTTCGATGAAATATATTTATAATTGCTCTTATGAAATATCTAAACCAACGCGTGTATAAACCGATTAAATGTTGAAATTGACGTCGAAATTCTAAATTATTCCACCGCATTTGTTTAATACGAGTATGTGGCTTTTATTCATATTTCGTGTCTTTTTTCAAGCATAAAATCTAAAAATCAAATAACACAACAAACTCGTTCGTTTGCATGTCGTCTACCGTTGCTGGCACTGCGAATTGTCGAAAACCGCATGAATTAAATCGGTTTTAAATCTATTTCTTCTAGTTTGTACGTTGTGTGTTTCGACCAATATATTATATTGGCCATAAACCACAAATTGAACTGGCGTAGAATCCGTGATATTTTCGAGTGTGAATTGAAGAAGTGTCACTGGATTTCATTCAGTCTTTTGTTGGCTGACATCAAACTGTCCAAAGTGTTCAAATGTGATTCGATCTGGTCCGACGGTTTTGTATGTTATTTATTAAATATTTGAAACCGGTTTGTGATTAGCATTCACTTTAACTGAATCGAAATGAGATGAATTGTGTTCACCAACTATTATTATTTATATTTAAATAACGAAACGTGTGAGAATTTTGTCATTAAAATAAATGTCATAATTTTGTTTATTGCTCTTTTATGTTGAGAGTTTTGTGGTAGGAAGAGATTGTTGAGACGCTTAGCTAAAGCAGGGGGTATCCATGACACAGCTGATCGACTATGAAATAGGAAATTGATAGAAAACCGAGTAGGTAGGTGAAAGATTGATAATTAATGAGAGAGCAAACCATGCAGCGTACGAAGCCGAATGCGAGAAAAGCTGCAAATACCTGAGATGTCAGATTCCTATCAACGAAGGCTCACTCTTCAGCTAGAGCAGAATATTCCCCTCTTGAGGACCCTGAAGCACAGTGGAATCACATCTCCCATTCTTTGGAAACCGCTGCAAGAACTGAACTTGGCTATTACAAACCACAGAAGGATAAGCCACGATACGACGAACAATGTCACATTGCAACTGATGAAAAAGACGCTGCACATATGGCAACGAAACAGTCAGTTACAACGCGTGCTGCGATTGAGCGGTACAAGAGGCTGAGATGCGAGGAAAACCAAGGAAATCGGTGGTGCAATGGGTAGTGTGCACGGCTCTTGTTCATGAGAAGGTGGGTTCGATCCCTGCTAAGACCACCTTACACCATCTTTCGACGACGGTCACCTCGCTTAGTGACGACGACACTATCCAGTACTTAGCCACGAACAAGCTTCTCAAAATACAGTTCGGAACCGGTGTAAAACTGTAGGTCCCAATCAGTGAGTGTAAAACTAGAAAGCACACATCTCACTGATTGTGAGAAGCTCTCCTCAATGTTATGGGATCATTGTTTAAAAACGTAAAACTTATTAATAAAATCAGTTAAATGAAAAAATACTTGTGAATTATGGTTTCTTTCAAAATTGATTTATGCAACAAAGTTCTAAGTGATAAACTTTAAGTTATTACAGCTCCACAATGTTCCAAGTGGCTCATAGAACCTTGTGGTACCAAGTTATTGTGCCCAACAAATGGTCATCAAAGTTTTATCTATTTTTTTTAAACACAAAATTCTAGAAAACTGAAGATTTCATAGTGGATATATCTGAGGCATTACATTATTTAAATAAATTGAAACAAATTAAATACTAGTTGGTGCCAAAATGAAATAACATATAATAACTAAAGCATCATAAACATACAATTTTATTTTTCCCCAATCATACCTTGGTGCACTTCGAACCTTGTTGTTATAATACAACATTTGCACTGAGATCGATTTTCTTCATTTTTCCCCATTTGTTAATTTTAAGCAGAAATCAAGAAAATTTGCTTGATTTCCCATATGTTTTGACAGATGACAAATCGGGTATTTTTTCTTATTTTTCTGAGAATCAGGAAAAAATGCTTGATTTGCTTTATGCAACGCTGTTTTATCTCATACTACGCACGAATAGTACGTTTGTTTACAACCATTTCAATCAAAGCGCATTGATGTGGTTATACTGCTAGAATAGCCGAGTTATTTATTTTTGTCATTTCTTAGGTAGTTTTTGTTTTTACACACATATTTTTTATACTTTTTTGTTTTCTTTTATTTTTGCAATACATTTGTGCTGAATTTTATTTTGGAAAAATACCAGACACAGATAACTACTTATTGTTGCAGGCTTGATGTGTTTGTTGTCGTAGTAACACTACCTCGTCAATGCGCCTTGACTTTCAATTAAATCAGGAAAAATCCCAATGCGAACACTTTGAATTTTGTTCGGATATTTGATACGAAATCGGGAAAATATATTGCAGTGGGAATGAACTATAAGGTCGCGATATGTGGTTGTTTGTAAATATATTGTAATCATGTGCAAACATATTGAAAAATGCTTTTCTCAGCATCTGCCTTGAAGTTATAACTGTTGTCAACCGTGTCTAGATTTAAACGTGTTAGGTTAGGAGCTATTAAAATGAGAAGTGCATCAAATTATCTTTTTAACTGGAAAGTAAATCAAATAAATCTTACGAAAAAAACAGACAATAAAAACGATACACTCAAAAAAATATGCTATTAAACTCAGCGGGAAAGGCTGCTAAAGAGTGCAAAACATATATTTGTTGTTTTTAGCAAATATTTTATTCGGTATTTTATCAACACTGCAATCAGCTTGTAGTTAAAAGGGGTTTTCAACAGAGACGCTACAAAAGTAAATCGATTGGGACAGCAAACGACGCCATACTTTTTCCCGCTCTTTTGACATTTCTCTTCAGTAAGGTTTGCAATTTCATCATGGAAAGATATACGAGCCAACAACGAGTCGAAATTATTAAAATTTACTACCGAAATTTGGAGTCAGTGGCCTCAACTTTAAGAGCGCTACGTCCAATTTCTGAATTTTGAATTTCATTTCCGGCTGAATGGCTTCGTCAATAAGCAAAATATGCATTATTGGTCAGACAGCAATCCACACGTAATCCATGAGTCATCATTGCATCCCGGTTTATCTGCCGGCGGCGTCATTGGACCGTACTTCTCCCGTGATGATCAAGACCGGCACATTACTGTGAATTCGAATCGCTACCGTTCAATGATAACCGAATATTTTTGGCCCCAATTGGGTAATATGGACTTGGAGGACATGTGGTTCCAACAGGACGGCGCCACAAGCCACACAGCGAATGCCACAATCAATTTATTGGAAACCAAGTTTGGTGAACGTGTTATCTCACGAAATGGCCCAGTCGATTGGTCGTGCGATTTGACGCCGTTAGATTATTTCCTGTGGGGCTACGTCAAGTCTATGGTCTATGTCAACAAGGCAGCGACGATTGATGAACTTCGTACGAATATCGAACGTGAAATTCCAGCAGTATCGGCCGATTTATGCTTGAAAACCGTCGAAAATTGGGTTCAGTGTCTGGACTTCTGTAAGCGTGCCCATGGTGGCCATGCAAAAGAAATCGAGTTCCATACATAATGGCATCGAACGTATAAAGAATAAAGAATTTCATTGGTATCTAAAACCGGTTTTGTTTTATTTAAAAAAACTTTTGTAGCGCTCTTATTGAAAAACCCGATAGTACATTTGCTATAGTAGAAGTCAAATTGCCTGCCGATAAGTAACCAACATTAAGCTTGGTTTGGTTGCACAACTTGCTTATATACTCGCTTGTTTTGTATGAAGCAGTTAGCGAAAACTTAGCGACTCGAATCATTTTCGCTAAGTTTATAATGATTGTTTTTTGACATCTTTTATCATATTCAACCATTTTCCACATAGTTGAACAACATGGTTTATCGCTAAATATCAGCTTTCTTTGCAGCTTAGCAAGCGATAATCGCTTGCTTGTAACCAAATCACTACACTCGTTTGCTGTCAATAGCAAACATTTTATTTTGGGTATAATTGTTAATGGTTTCCCTAGCACTTGTTACCCTGGTTTAGCATGAATTTTATGGCTTCGTTTATGGCTGATCTGTCTTTATTTGTAACCTCTTTAATTGAGTTTTATTGTGTATCTTTGGCTATTGTCCGAATCGATTTATTTTATTGTTCAAGTATAGTGAATCTTGAATGTTGGGTCTCAAATCCATTGGCCAATCCAAATCTGAGAAAATTCTTTTGACAAGTTGTTGTTGCAATATCAATTCGCTATAGAATTTATGTCTGGAGAAGACACAATTCACATAATAAAACTGAATAAATCGATAAAATAGTTGACGGAGAAGAATATGATTTATTGCCAACATTTACTGTGTTAGTTATTCGTTGTAATCTTGTGTCATTATCTTAATCATTTTATACCCTTTATCACAATGAAGTTTTCCATCAAATCCGATTAAAGTATGAGTTCTTACGGCCTTATTCATAAAGAGTAATAAGAGGTTTGAGTGAAGATTTTAGTATGGTTAATCATTTCCAAATCTCAAATTATAAATAAGACCGTTAGTTTCTGAAGAATGTATAAGTAGTGAAATGTCCAAAATCTATCCCTCTGTTTTTTGTACTAAATTTATTATCGATTCTTTTTGTTTGTAAGAAACTTGTAACTAATTGGTAGATGAAAAGGACATGCATAATTTTTATGTTAAATATCCTGACCACAGATTCTATTCGTTGAACCGGGTGGCAAGTTCACCCGTTGAACCGGGTGGCAAGTTCACCCGGTTGGAACGAAGTTCCTTTCACTATGTATTATGTAATACGAAATGTTCCAATGATACAGACAGCATAGCTATTTCGGATCTCAGCAGACGTTTTTGGTATGTTTTCGGTGAATTCATCGAAAATGTGTCTAGAAACACTCATTATATTAATGAGAATTCGTTTATACATACGTTTGAAGAATACCAAGCACTAACATTGGAACACTTTCATGCACAACTATTTTTTATCATGTCGAAAAACAATAGGTTTTAAACAGGCAAATACAGATGAATAAGCTTTATATTAAAAAGGTATTGAGCTTGAATAAATTTAGAAAATTGTAAGTTTAAAAAAACAGACCGACTAAAAAACTCCCGGAAGGGAAATGATGATAATAAACTTTTTTTAAGAAGATTTTTTTTTATAGAATGTACTTTGTTTTATTAAAAAAGTATATTTTAAGTCCTTTTTGTAGGAATGTGTATTCACTCCTACCCTGTAAGTCGTCGCCCAAGACGTCGACGCCTGAAAGTCGTAGTCACCTGCTAACGACGGCGTTGTCACATCAAATCGGTACCTGGTAAGACGTCGCGGCCAGTGACGCCTGCGTATCGATACCACTGTGATAGTTTTTGACCCGAAAAAAAAATGAACTTTGATGAATCCTTTTCGAACTATTACAGTGCACTCGCGCTAACTTGAACTAATTAAAACCAGGCCAGTTCAAGATAGTGAATTTGTTCAAGTTTACGAATGCTATATTTTTATATTAAAAAAGGTTTTTTTTTTTTGGTATGCCTAACCTAACATATCGCTCACTTACTAGAAGACTGCTATAACTCAAAATTTACTGTTTTTGGACTAAGAAAAATCTTTAAAGTTGATTTACTCGACACGTTGTTTTGAAAAATTGAGGGGGCAAAGTTATCAACATCAAAACCAACGGTAAAATAACGAACAAAGTATGTATGTATCACATTTTTTTGCATTTATGAACAAAAAAATTGTTGAAGTATAGTGTAATTGGCATTTGTTCAAGTTAGAAGATAGTCCATTGGCAGAAAAATATGTTCAAGCTAGCGAGTATTCAAGTTTGCGAGTAGTCAAGTTAGCGCGAGTGCACTGTATATGGATATAGCTAAGTCTGCGCTATTTAAACAAATTTTACCGGCCATAGGCCGATCTGGTTCCGGTGAATATCATTACAAAGACCATTAAAAACTCTTTAAATCTGCATATAAATGTATTACATTTTGTTAACCCATTGGGGACAAATTTAAAAAATTCGATTTTTTAACCTCACTTTTTTGCTAAAAATCTGATTTTCTCAAAAAACAGCCCTCGTAAACCTATTTTCTACCTAGACTCAGATTGTAGGTAACACTTCAGGCTTTGTTTTAAGGTATAATACTTCGCATTAGCCCTTCTAAGACCGGAGATATTTATGTTCAAAATTTGAAATACAAGAAAAAATTAAAGTTTTTTTACTTTTTCCAAAATTTTATTTATTTTCCTAGCATAGGCCTCAAGTTAAGCTGCAAAATCAAAATATTGGACTTTTATATATTTTTTTGGTTTTTTTTTTAAGTTAATTAATTCAAAGAACTGAAAAATTTTTAAAAATAACCGTTACATAAATATAATGCTAATCTTCATCATCCAACTCCGGTCTTAGAAGGGTTAATGCGAACAAAGCCTGAAGTGTTGCCTACAACCTGAGTCTAGGTAGTAAATAGGTTTACTGGGGCTGTTTTTGAGAAAATCAGATTTTTAGCAAAAAAGTGAGGTCGTATTTTTTTAATTTGTCCCCAATGGGTTAATAAAATGTAATATATTTATATGCAGATTTAAAGAGTTTTTAATGGTCTTTATAATGATATTCACCGGAACCAGATCGGACCATAAATATGTGAGATATGGCCAATTATATACTCAAGCTTTAAAGGCCCATATCTCAGGAAGTTGGACCGAGCGCAAACATTTGTTTTTTCTATTTTAATAAGCTTTTTAAGCCCTTTTAGGCCAAAAAAAATGGCCTATGGCCGGTAAAATTTGTTTAAATAGCGCAGACTTAGCTATATCCATATATACCGATTTCTCAAAAACTGGAGCCAATCTGACACTTCCAAATGTACTTTCGCACTCAGGGGACTCCCCCCTAATAGTTCGAAAAGGATTCATCGAAGTTCATTTTTTCGACTATCACAGTGTAATTTACTACCAAAAAGTGTAATCCCTAACGTGCAAAGAAAATTTTCTTCAATTTGTTTCTTAGCATGTATTTTTTTTCTTGAAGTCCAAGTTCTAGTGATGAAGAACAGACAAAATTCCTTCTTTGTATACAAAGAAAAATTATAAGGGAAAGGTCAGACATATTTAACGTACCAGATATCAAGTAAATTTTGCCATGCCATTCATCAAATATGTCATTTATCTACAGGTTTCAAAACCATTTTCGCAACAATCGCATTTAAATTCTTGATACTATTCCGCCGAAAATGAGGAAAAATATTCGTTCAACATCTGTGTCCGCAAGGCTTGGATTTTTCTCCAGTTCTTTTATTAAATTTTCGAACTGTGTTGCATTTGTAATTCTTATTTTTTCGCCCATTTTATCTTTTATATTTCACTTTTCACCAACTTACAAATCAATCAAAACACAACTGTTTGCCTCAAGGCGTAGCAAGTCGTGTAGAAAAAGCGTAACGACCCGAAATAAGTCGAGACGACTCAACATGGTTGTAAAAACGCCATTGCGGGTACCATGTACTCGTTGTCTGCTGTCGACACGACTTTAGAGGTGTCAAAATTAACACGGCGACACAAGACGTCGACGTTAGCTGTCGACGACGACTTACAGGGTAGGGGTGATTATATTTTCCCGAAAAGGTAATTTTTTTAATAAGAGATACTTCTTTTATTAATAGCTATTGGTTTTTTTTAAGAAAAGTTACTATTTTTAAGAAGAAGTACTTTCAGGAAGAAAAAGCCATAAGAATAAGATTTCTTTTTTTACTAAAAAGTGTTTTATTTAAAAACGTACTTTTTAAAGAAGTGGTACTCTTTTTAGGAAAATGTTATTTTTTAAGAAAATGTACTTATTTTCAGAAAGGCTACTTATCTCAAGAAAAGAAGAGAAAATGTATTATTTTATTTTTAAGAAAAGGTACTTTTAAGAAAATGAATTTTTGTAAGAAAAGGTATTTTTGTTAAAAAAGGTATTTTTTTACGAGAAGGAATTTTTTTGACGAAAAGGGTTTTTTTAGAATTTGTTCAGAATTGTTGCTTTTTCAAGAGTGGGTACAATTTTAAGAGTTGGTACTTATCTCAAGAAAAGTTATTTTGTTTCACAAAAAGGTAATCTTTAAAGAAAAGGTGGTTTTTGAAGGAAAGGCAATTTGTTGTCAGATTATGTACTTTTTTAAGAAAAGGTACATATCTCAAGAAAAGTTATTTTGTGTCACAAAAAAGGTACTCTTTAAAGAAATGGTAGTTTTTTAAGAGAAGGCAATTTGTTGTAAGAAAATTTACGTTTTTAAGAAAAGGTACTTATTTTAAAAAAATTTCTTTTTTTAGCTTAATTTTTTTTTTAAGAAAATGTGCTGTTTGCAAAGTACTTCTTTAAGGTAAGGTATTTTTTTTAAGAAAGGGTACTTTGTTTAAGAATATGAATATGTATTTTTTTTTGAGAAAATTTACTTTTGTTAAGAATAGGCACTTATTTAAGAAATTTTTCTTTTTTAAAAATTTTTTCACTTTGGCTTTTCAAAATTTACTTTTTATAGGGTTGAAAACTACATATATACTAAATACTGGTTACAGACTCCATCTAGAATGCTTCACATTAAACAAGAAATTTTCTACATATGTTAGTCTAGACACAAACCAAAGCAAAAGTACCCAATATAGTTGATAATTCTGGGTGTAATAAAAAGTTGTTTAATTTTTTTTCATTTAGCTCCCAGCCCGCATCGTGCGGTAAGGAACTTCGTTCGGTTGAATTTTATGTTTCGGTATAAGAGAACAAAAACAAATATTAATCATCGAAAATCACTTTATTGTTTTTCAAAATATTCCCCATGAAGATTTAAACACTTTTGCAGGCGTTTGAACCAATTGTCGAAACAATTTAGTCGCTCTGATTGAGGTATCTCCAAAATATGCATTCTGAATGCAGCAACCGTTTCTTCAGATGTCGAAAAACGTTGACCTCTCAGTTTGTTTTTTACGTACGGGAATAAAAAGAAGTCATTCGGTGCCAAGTCAGGACTATACGGCGGATGAGCCATCAAATCGATGTTTTGGGCGCTCAAAAATGCAGTTCTTTCAGCCGATGTGTGAGAGGTCGCATTGTCGTGGTGAAGAGTGATCCGTCTTCGGCGGTTGGTTTTCCCGATTTCTTGGAAGACAACTGGCAAACAAATGTGTGTGCAACACTCAGAATTCACTGTTCTGCTTTGTTCTAGTGGTACGTTTGCGACATGTTCGATTTTTCCGAAAAAAACAGGCGACCATTTGCTTGGAAGTGCTTCGGGCGCGAACAACTTTTGTTGGATTTGTCTCATCTTGAAACACCCATACAGTTGACTGCTGTTTACTTTCGGGCTCATACGCATAAATCCAGAATTCATCACCTGTCACGATGTCATAGACGTATTTCGAAACACCGCGATCGTATTTTTGGAGCATTTCTTTCGACTAGTCGACACGAGCCTTTTTTTGAGCGATTGACAAAATGTGTGGGATACAACGCGAACAGATTGGGACCTACAGTTTTACACCGATTCCGAACGGTATTTTGAGAAGCTTTTTCATGGCTATATACTCGATAGTGTCGCCGTCACTAAGCGAGGTGACCGTCGTCGAAAGAAAATTTTTTTTTATTTTTTTTTTTAAGGTGGTTGGAGCAGGGATCGAACCCAGGATCTCCTGTACAAGAGGCGCGCACACTACCCATTGCACCACCGACGGTTGTAAAAAGTAATCGCACGAAAATGTTCACGATTTAGTTCCATTTTTGGGCCGAGATTAATCTTTTAAGTTACTGTAAACAAGACAAATAGCGCTCGTATGTCAAAACGTTCTGAGTACGCATAACCTCAAAAATGTTCAATTTTCCGATAGAGCTGTCAGTTGCCAGATTGCAACACTAGGGTTGTCAAATCCCGAAACATAAAAATCAACCTCGTATTAGTATACTTTAACTTTTAACTAATTTCGAATTTAAAAAAATGTTAAAAATTAAGCCAACTTAAAAATTGTGGTTTAAAATGTTCACTTCCGGTTTGGCACATGAACAAGTTTTTTTTTTCTAATTTGATTTAAGTTCTTAAAGGAGCAGACAAGTTTTTATAACAATCGCGCACCTTATAATAAATTTTCTTTTTTTTATTTGAAAAAATACTTAAAAAAAAATCTAATTTCAAAACGGCAAAACTTTATAACCTCATATCTTGCGAAATAAACATCATACAAAAGAAATAGTGCGTGTTCACTTTTATACCTTCTACAACTACAGTTAAGCCAAAAATTAAAGAATTCGAAGAAATAATTTTTTTGGTTGTCCGCTTCACATGAAATCGGACTAGATTTTTAAAAATCAAAAAATTTACGAAAATTTTCTTAAAGAAAGGTTAATACTGTGTTCGCATTACAGCAGGATTCTCTCATTTGAAGTAAATTAATATGTAGTAATTTTTGGATTGAAAAACAGAGGTTTGTTTAAACGAAATGCCCTAACATTTGAAATTTCGTTAATTTTTGTAGTTATGATGCCACAAAACAGCAACTATATATTATGTTTACTGTATACAGCTTTTGCTACATAGTGGAATCATTGAAACTGGTTTTGTCACTAAATAAAAAAAATTAAAATATTCCCATGCTTTTGACAAACTATATGTTTGATGTTGTGGTTACAGTTTAAACATCACTATCTATCACATTTACTCAATAGTGATCGCTAAACGCTTTTCATTGACAACCTATGTGAGCTTCAGTCTTTCGACTGGAGAGGGAATTGAAGCTTAAAAGTGCAAAGTTTGAAGAGATAAATGAGTACGATAAAAATATTTCGCGTTTTGCTCACACATCGCGCCATTGAGTTGCCCGCAACCATAGTGGTAAACAAGCGGCGGTTATTGCAGATTGATAGCATATTTAGCAAATATGCAAGCTTTTTCTTATGGCATCGACTGTATTTTTAAAGCTTCATGTAACCGTTACACTACCATTTTTTCAAAATTAAATATGCACATGTAGGGAAGCTTTTATTTATACATAACCTGGTTGTGACCAAAAAGCAGAACACAATGGGTAAAAAAACGACTTTATTGTTTCTAAATATGTAATTGTTTTTATAAAAATGCATATTTTTAATCAATATGAGAGTAAATATATAAAATAAAGCACTTTATTTCGTTGATTTTTTCCATTTGTTTTTTTAGTATTTAGTTGAAGCCAGAGCAACAATAAATAAATGTCATCTGTCAATCGAGTTTTAATTATAGCAATCCTGTAGTAGTGAATTTTGTATTTGTTGAACCAACGAAAAATGTAAAACCTAATTCGGTTGTATCAAATAATATATGGGTATGCTCAACTAAATATTTGAATTTGATAGCTGTCACAACCATTTGTAGCTGTCAACCCCATTATGAATTTTATAAACAAAATACTGAAGAATCAAAATTACATGAGGTGTCAGGGGACACCCGGTTGGAACGAAGTTCCTTTCGCTATATATTATACGCCTAAGGCGACCGTTGAAAAATACGATAATTTAAATGGATCTTTAAGAAAATATATTTTTTATAAAATGATAAACTTTTTTTAAGAACATTTTTTTTATGGAATGTAAATGTATGTTTTTATGTTATTTTTTTATAGAATGCAAAAGTATTCTTTTAGGTACTTTTGTAGGAATATGTATTATATTTTTCCGAAAAAGCCCTTTCTTAAAGACAGGTACTTCTTTTATTAAAAGCTAATGTTTTTTTTTAAAGAAAAGGTACTATTTTTAAGAAGAAGTACTTTCTGTAATTAAAACCTATATAAGAGTATGAATTTGTTTTCAAAAAGGAGTACTTTGTTAACAACAGGTAGTTTTTAAAGAAGTGGTTCTCATTTTAGGAAAAGGTTATTTTTTTAAGAAAATTTACTTATTTTCAGAAAGGCTACTTATCTCAAGAAAAGTGAAGGTATTATTTTATTTTTAAGAAAAGGTACTTTTAAAAAAAATGGAATTTTTGTAAGAAAAGGTATTTTTTAAGAGAAGGTATTTTTTTGAAGAAAAATTTTTTTTTTTTTAAAAAATTGGTAAAATTTTTTTTAAAAAATCTAGGTAATAACACAACAACAAAGTGAACCAGCTGCGTCTAGTGTTTATTTAAAGAACAGGGTTCACCGTATGCTATTTTATGCAATATTCAAAAACTGTTACATTATGTAAATATAGCAACAAATGTGATAAATAAATATTTTCTTTGCACAAAAATAGTTAAAAATAGTTGATCTAATCAAAAATAATCAAGAAATCTAATCAATTATTTTTTGGATTAGTTTTGATTAGATTTGATTACAAATGCTAATTGTCACTAATTGTGATTAGATTTTTGATAATTTATAATCTAATCAATTAGTCATCGTCCAAAATGGCTAACAAATCATAATTAATCAATTTTTCAGCACAATTAAAATTTCTAAACCAATTGCTAATCATTAGGATTTCTAATCATTATTCCCAAGCTATGGTTGAAATTTTATTACTAATATCAGAGAACTAAAATATTCGATTTATTCCAAATTAAAAAGACTTATCCTTTTTGTCGACGAAATAAATAATAATTACTCTTATGAAATATTGAAGCTAACGCGTGTTCAATTTGTATAAACCGATTTAATGTTGAAATTGAATTTATAATTCTTAATTATTCACCATTTTTGTTGAAAATGTCGTTTATTTATAACTCATAAACTAAATATAAAAATGTCAATTAATACAATCAATGAACTCGTTTAAATGTCGTCTAATGTTGTTGCATGTTGGTTGGTTTGTTTGTTTGTTGAAAACCACATAAACAAAATCCGTTATTATGGCCATTTCTTTTAGTTTGTATGTGTGTGTTTTGAGCGACATTTTATATTGGCCCATAAACCACAATTGATATTTAAGTGTGAAGTGAAGAAGTGTCATTTCATTCAGTCATGGTTAAATGTGATTCGATCTGGGTTTTTTTCGATTTTTTTTTAAATTTATAGGGAGTTTTACGAAAGACATTTAGACGCTTAGTTACACAGAAGTTTTGTATGATTTTAAAAGGTTTTTCTTATTTTGGCGAAGGGTTTAATATTCGGTTAGTTTCCGGTTGTAAATCTCCAAAATTTGCTATCATTATTCACAGCTATTAATGATTTTACTTCGATTCTAATGCTGCAAGGTCCATAACAAAAAAAAAAAAATTCCTATTACTTCCCATGAGAGAGAGATTCTCAGATTTATTGTAGACTCACCGTTCAGGAGCTACAGGTTTACAACGAATCGCACAAGGTATGCATTGAGAAATCTCTTAATGATTAATTAATAGATACAATGGAAGAAAAAGTTTCGTCAAATTTATGAATTCCTTCATCAATTTGATGAAACATTTCCTCATTTTCCAACCTACGACATATTTCATTGAATTGATGAAGAGCTTTTCATCAGTCTTTCATCCATACTTCACAAATAGTTTACGTTGATTCAACGACAAAGTTACATTAATTTGATGTATGTTTATCATCAAGTTGAAATGCATTTTTCACCATTTTGATGTAAATTGTTCGTTAAATTGCTGTACATTTTTTGTCAATTAGATGTAATGTTATCATCAATTTGATGTAAATTGGTCATCCTTTTGATGAAAATTGAAGCCCTTGATGGAAGAAGGTGTTAACTCACTTTTTTCAAAAACAATAACCTTCTGTTAATGTTTCCATGGTATCTGATTTTGTTTTACATAAGAAAAAAGTCAACATCTGATATTTAAGTTATTAAATTTAAATTTTACAATTTTTTTAAAATTTTTTTTTAAATCAGACACCATTAAAACATTAAAAGGAGGAAAATATTGTTTTGGTAAAAAAAAGTGAGTTAACACCTTCTTCCACCAAGGGCTTCAACTGTTTCTGAATCTTTGTCCTATATTCATCGAAAAAATCTACAAGAACAGGATATAAGACCACATGAAAAATTTTCATTGCATGGATAATTATTTCTGTCCATTTCTCTATTTTCTATTACTTATATGTATGTATTTTCAATTTTATACGCCATTTTTTTCGTTTTCTGTCTATTTTTCATATTTTCAAATTTTGAATCGATCCCACTAATTATTTCCAATTCTACATTAATCAAATTCTACATTAATCAAGCAATCATTAATTCAATGAAGCTGAAAATAGTGAAAAAACGCACAATCTTCAAATGGACGAATTTTGTGTATTGATTTGATGAAATGTGTCACCAATTCAATGAAAAACAATTGATGAAGATTTATCATCGATTTGATGTAAAGATTTTCTTTCAGTGTAGTGTTGCCGCACTAAGCGAGGTGGCTGTCGCCGAATAAAATGAGTGGATACTTACCATTGCACCATGCTAACCATTTCACCACGTATTTCCCCCAATACCGGCGTACAGTGGTTCAGAATCAATTTCCATCGGCCAAAATTCAATATATTTTGATCTAGTAAACAGTTTTAAGTTCTGTCAAAGCCAATTGAAGGCAAGGAGTCCGAGATTATTGAGATATATCTACATTGAAAAGCGTACAGTGGGGTATATTTCAGAAAAATTTCCAAAGTTGACTACTTTTTGTTTTTTCGGTTTCCAAGAAAACAACCATTTTGTTTTGTGTTCTTTTATGTTTTTTTTTAACATATTTTGACATAATATTTCGTAATCCGCAGAAAAAATTAATTTTTTCCATATTACAAATAGTCGCTTTTTTCGTATCGTTAGGGGGATGGTTCTGTGCCAAAAGTTGCGAGAGCTTCCTGGAGGAGCCTGTAGCTATCTCTGGTAATTGCAGCTTTCCGATGTCTAGATTTCTCTGCGCCTGGTTTGTTTGCTATCAGGTAGTGATCAGAATTAATGTTAGATCTTCTGATCACTCTTATGTCCATTACACTGGATGAGTGTCTTCCATCAATTTGATCAATTTGGCTCTTCGTTCTTTAATTAGGAGATACCCAAGTAGCTTTGTGGATGTCTTTATGCTGGAAGTAATGACCATGTTTTTTGCCGCCGCAAAGTCAAACGTCTCATACCGTTGTCGGATCTGGTAGCATGTGGACCGAAATTGCCAATAGTTTGATGAAACACATTCTCCCTGCCTACTTTAGAATTAAAATCTCCTAGTCCAATCTGAATATCATGGCCAGGACAGCGGTCAGACGTTTCCTCTAGGCGCTCATAGAATATCTCTTTAGCATCATCATCTTTCTCTTCTGTCGGGGCGGGGCATGCACACAAATTAAGGAAATATAAAAATATTTCACTTTTATAAGGATATACGTTCACTCACAGGATTATGTGTTGCAGTATACAAATCCCCAACCAAATTCATGTTTTTCTCTCATGGCCTATAGTATAAGTAAAAGTATATATCGCAGTTTTTGGAACGAAGTTCCTTATCGCACGTTGCGAGATGGGGCTAAATGAAAAAAATTGAAACAAGTTTCTTAACACTATTATGCTACAACAAGAGTGTCCAAAACCGAAAAACCGGTTAACCAGGATTTTTGCTCTTAACCGTGTGCCGGTGTTTTAAACAAAACGTAATTTTCGAATAAACCGGAAACCGGTAATATGACGGCGGATAACCGGTTAGCCAGGTTTTAGTTAATTTGTGTTTATATCCTTGAACAAATTAACAATAAATTGTATGATTTTCAAATTTTAATGAAATTTTGGAATTAAGAAACATGATTTCTATTCTCAAATTTGATTTTATGTTCCAAAAAGTTCTAAATAACATTTCCAAACAATTTTTTTAATAAATAATCAATATTCTTCGAGCTTGAGGTCTGATTTGCTGTTGTTGTATTTATTTTCCTCGATATTTCGCTACTCCTTTGTGTAGCATCATCAGGATATTTGAACAATATTTAACAATTAAAACAAAATAACAATTGTGAAAAAATTATGTCAATTCAAAAATGTTCAAACAAAATTTTCCCGCCTTTTTTCAAAAATTTTCTGAAGTTACACAAACAAAAATAATGTTCGTAAAAAGTTCATATAAATTAACCCAAAGAAAAATATTAGATTGATAAACAATTTGTGCTTAAATGGTTCTACTTTTTACTAATTAAATGTCTGTAAATTTGGGCTACATTATCTGTATCTGTTTTATAGTTAATTCTTTTCAATGTTGGTGTAGTAATTATTTGTAGCATTTCTAACATATAACGACGTTTATAATTGTTTTCTTTATTTAAAACCGCTGTATCCTGAAAGTTTGGGTAGTGATTTAAACTAGCACAATGGGATGTTAATGCTGTTTTCTGTGTAGAAATGTGCCTGTATTTCTGATCTGATTTGTGTCCTGCAATTCGTGTCTTTAGTTTATTTTTTGTAGTCCCTACATATACTTTGTTGCAAACCTCATCGTCATTTCCCTTACATGGTATTTTATATACTATATTACACATATCAAATTTGTCAAAACTATCCTTTGTTTTACTAAATATTCTGCCTATTGTGTTATATGTTTTGTATGCTAATGTATAATTCTTGTCGTCAAATATTTTTGACTTCGCCAACCTATCTGTTATTCCAGGTATGTACGTTATTGACTTGTAGATTTTCGGCTCATCTGTAGTAGCCCTGTTCAGTTGTCCTTTATCCTCAAATTGCCTTATCAGTCTGACATAATATTGAAATTGTTAAAAACATCCAAAATTTTATTTATTTCGCCCTCTGAAACGACACAAAATAAATCGTCTACATATTTTGTCAAAATTTTTGGTTTTATATCCAATTTTTCGATACAAGAGTCCAGCAAATTTTCCATAACGATGTCAGCAACTATTGGAGAAGCTGGTGAACTCATTGGGAGTCCCTTTTGTTGCAAATATATTCTCCCATCATGTTGGAAATATCGGTTATCCACTATACAAAATCTTAATATATCTAAAAATAAAGATTTATTAATGTCTGTATGTTGCTTTAATGTGTTCCATTTTTCCTATATGATACTGATAGCTAAGTCTACGGGAACACTCGGGAATAGAGATACTACATCAAACGAAACTAAAATTTCGTTACTATTTATCTTCTGGTTCTTTATTCTGTCCTTAAATTGTATTGCATCTTTTACATTATATTTCGAATTTTCCGTTATCTTTTTAAGGATGTTTGTAATATATTTACACTGTTCATATGATGGAGAGTTAACAAAGGAGCAAATTGGTCTTAATGGAAAATCTTCTTTGTGTATTTTTGGAACTCCATATAATCTCGGTGCTGTGGATACTGTTGTTTTAAGTTTATTCTTTTGTATTTGATTAATAATTCCTACTTTTTGAAGTCCCTCGACGAATTTATTATTCTTCCTTTCTAGTGTACTCGTAGGATCTTTACTCACTAGCTTGTATTCTGATGTATTTCCAACAATGTTTCCTATTCTCGAGTCATAGTCACATTTCTTTATAGCTACTGTTGCATTTCCTTTATCAGCATTAACAATTAAAATATCCTTATTACTTTTTAGGAATTTCTCTGCCTTATTCACTTTATCTAAAATGAATTTATCTGTACTCGTTAGTTTCATTTTATTCATTTGACTATCTAACATTGTCGTTAATTTAGTCCGTGCTATTTCCTGTTCTTCCTTTTCCCCTAAGGTTTGTACAAGATCCTCCCCCTCTGCGATCATTTTCAAAATTGGGAAATCTTTCCTCTCTACTGGTAGTGCATGCTTATGACCAAGTGAAAGAACCCACTTCACCTCTTTAGGAATGTCTACCTCAGTTTTATTAACAAACCACTTTTCATTTAATTGAAATCCTAAATTCTTTTCTTGTAAATTTACAAGTGAATTAAATTTCCTTTGATGTACTTCCTTTGTCCTATTATTTTTTGATATTGTTATCCTATCCTCATATTCTAAAAATTCTCTAATTTCTTCTACTGAAAAATATCTACCTAAATTATTTCTTATAGTATCCATCTCATTATTAGTTTCCCTTAGCAACACGTGCTTTTGTTTGATTGTTAGATTGAGTAGTTTGTTGTGTAACTCTTGTGTATAATTGGAAATATTTTGTTGAATTGATGGCAACCCATTTTCAGAAAAGATTCTTTGTATATTCCTAGTTGAGTTTGTGATGAAATTTGGGAAAATACCTGTTTTTCGACAACGAATCAGAAAAGTAATTGTCGACCTTATCCTTACGATCTTGTCCCTGGTTGTCTTGAACCTGTTAATTATTGATCTCGTTCGATTATCCCTCTTGAATTTTGCATATCCCATTTTTGTCTGGATGTGCTCTCCAATTTTAATATTTTTATTCTGTAGTTCGACCTTTTCTTTATCAATAAATAATCAATATTCTTCGAGCTTGAGGTCTGATTTGCTGTTGTTGTATTTAACTGTATAACTTAAAACAACAGTATCCACAGCACCGAGATTATATGGAGTTCCAAAAGTACACAAAGAAGATTTTCCATTAAGACCAATTTGCTCTTTTGTTAACTCTCCATCATATGAACTGTGTAAATATATTACAAACATCCTTAAAAAGATAACGGAAAATTCGAAATATAATATAAAAGATGCAATACAATTTAAGGACAGAATAAAGAACCAGAAGATAAATAGTAACGAAATTTTAGTTTCGTTTGATGTAGTATCTCTATTCCCGAGTGTACCCGTAGAATTAGCTATCAGTATCATAGAGGAAAAATGGAACACATTAAAGCAACATACAGACATTAATAAATCTTTATTTTTAGATATATTAAGATTTTGTATAGTGGATAACCGATATTTCCAACATGATGGGAGAATATATTTGCAACAAAAGGGACTCCCAATGGGTTCACCAGCTTCTCCAATAGTTGCTGACATCGTTATGGAAAATTTGCTGGACTCTTGTATCGAAAAATTGGATATAAAACCAAAAATTTTAACAAAATATGTAGACGATTTATTTTGTGTCGTTTCAGAGGACGAAATAAATACAATTTTGGATGTTTTTAACAGTTTCCACTCCAGTATTAAATTTACAATGGAGAAAGAGTCAAATTCAAAACTTCCCTATTTGGACACATTGGTGGTCAGGAGAGGGGAAAATTTATCAATTAATTGGTATCAGAAACCAACGTATTCAGGAAGAATAATCAACTTCCACTCGAAACATCAAAAACGTGTGATTATAAATACGGCGAAAAATTTAATAAACCGCGTTTTGACTATAAGTGATGTAGAATTCCACAAGGTCAATAAGGAAAGGATAAGGAACATTCTCAAGGACAACAACTTCCCGAACCATCTTACCAACAGACTGATAAGGCAATTTGAGGATAAACGACAACCGAACAGGGTTACTACAGATGAGCCAAAAATTTATAAGTCAATAACGTATATACCTGGAATAACAGATAGGTTGGCGAAGTCAAAAATATTTGACGACAAGAATTATAGGATAGCACACAAAACATATAACACAATAGGCAGAATATTTAGTAAAACAAAGGATAGTTTTGACAAATTTGATATGTGTAATATAGTATATAAAATACCATGTAAGGGAAATGACAATGAGGTTTGCAACAAAGTATATGTAGGGACTACAAAAAATAAACTAAAGACACGAATTGCAGGACACAAATCAGATCAGAAATACAGGCACATTTCTACACAGAAAACAGCATTAACATCCCATTGTGCTAGTTTAAATCACTACCCAAACTTTCAGGATACAGCGGTTTTAAATAAAGGAAACAATTATAAACGTCGTTATATGTTAGAAATGCTACAAATAATTACTACACCAACATTGAAAAGAATTAACTATAAAACAGATACAGATAATGTAGCCCAAATTTACAGACATTTAATTAGTAAAAAGTAGAACCATTTAAGCACAAATTGTTTATCAATCTAATATTTTTCTTTGGGTTAATTTATATGAACTTTTTACGAACATTATTTTTGTTTGTGTAACTTCAGAAAATTTTTGAAAAAAGGCGGGAAAATTTTGTTTGAACATTTTTGAATTGACATAATTTTTTCACAATTGTTATTTTGTTTTAATTGTTAAATATTGTTCAAATATCCTGATGATGCTACACAAAGGAGTAGCGAAATATCGAGGAAAATAAATACAACAACAGCAAATCAGACCTCAAGCTCGAAGAATATTGATTATTTATTGATAAAGAAAAGGTCGAACAACAGAATAAAAATATTCAATTTTTTTAATCAAATTTCAAAATTATAAGAAATAACTAACTACAAATTATTTAAGAATTAATTAAACTTTCCAAACATTTTTTTTCAAATTGAAAAATTAAAATAAAAATATTTTTGAAATATCTTTCAAATTTGAATATGATTTTCAAAATTTAAATCAATTTAATGTAAATTTGAACAAAACTTTTAAATTTTATATTAAACACGCATTCCAAATTGAAATATGACATAATTATTTTATTGAAAATTAAAACATATTTGTCATATTTAAATAGAGTTGTGAAATGTTGAGTTTTAAACAAGTGCTATATAAAAAAAAACAAAAACACCCGGTTCCACCGGTTTTTGAAGAAATTAAAAACCGGAGCCCGATTTCTTGAAAACTTGATTTTTCGAACAAACCGAAAACCGGTCATTTGAACACTTGATTTTTCGAACAAAACGAAAACCGGTTTCCAAAAACTGACGGTTTTTTGTGCACTAGCTACTACCCAGTATTATCAACTGTATTGGGTACTTTTGCTTTGGTTTGTGTCTAGACTAACATATGTTGGAAAATGTCTTGGTTAATGGGAAGTTTTCTCGATGGAGCCTGTAACCAGTATTTCGTATACTTACATATTGTAGTTTTGAACCCAATAAAAAGTAAATTTAGAAAAGCCAAAGTGAAAAATGTTTAAAAAAGAAAATTTTCTTAAATAAGTTCCTTTTCTTAAAAATAGTAAATTTTCTCAAAAAAATACCTATTCATATTCTTAAACAAAGTACATTTCCTTAAAAAAATTACTTTATCCGATAGAAGTACCTTTGCTTAAAAAAAGGAAAGTAATTTTTTTTGAAATAAGTACCTTTTCTTTAAAAATTACAATTTCATACAACAAATTGCGTTTTCTTAAAAAACCAACTTTTCTTTAATGAGTACATTTTTTGTGAAACAAAATAACTTTTCTTGAGATAAACCTACTCTTAAAAATTTACCTATTCTGACAAAAAGGACCAATTCAAAAAATGCAATATCTTAAAAAAAACCTTGTCTTCAAAAAAAATACCTTCTCTTAAAAAAAATAAAATTTTCTTACAAAAATTCCTTTTCTTAAAAGTACCTTCACTTAAAAATAAAATAGTACATTTTCTTTTCTTTTCTTGAGATGAGTAGCCTTTCTAAAAGTAAGTAAATTTTCTCAAAAAATAACCCTTTCCTAAACAGAGTCGTCGGTGCTGCAATGGGTAGTGTGCGCGCCTCTTGTACATGAGATCCTGGGTTCGATCCCAGCTCTGACCACCTTAAAAAAAAAATTGTTTCGGCGGCGGTCACCTCGCATAGTGACGACGACACTATCGAGTATTTAGCCATGAAAAGGCTTCTCAATATACCGTTCGGAATCGGTGTATAACTGTAGGTCTCAATCAGTGAGTGAAATCAGGAAAGCTGCATAGCTCAGTGATTGTGAGAAGCTCTCCCCTGTCCCTTCATGGGATGTAATGGGAACCCATTTATTTTTTTTTTAAACAGTACCACTTTTTAAAAAGTACCTGTTCTTAAAAAAAGTACTTCGTTTTAAAAAAAATCTCAAACTCTTATGGCTTTTTCTTACAGAAAATACTTCTTCTTAAAAATGGTACCTTTCTTGAAAAAACATTAGCTTGTAATAAAAGAAGTAACTCTCTTTAAAAAAGAACCTTTTCTGGAAAATATTATACATATTTTTACAAAAAGACCTAAAAATTTACTTAAAAAATCACATTCTATAAAAAAGAAACTGTTCTTAAAAAAAGTTTATCATTTAAAAAAAGTATATTTGCTTAAAGATCCATTTAAATGATCGTATTTTTCAATGGGTGCCTTAGGTGTGTTGGAACTACGTAGTAAATAATATATAGCGAAAGGAACTTCGTTCCAACCGGGTGTCCCCTGGCACGTCATGTATTTTTTTTAAAAAAGCAGCACACAGTTAAAGACAGCGAACCGGTAGACGGATTTCACCGGTTTCGGCTTTGGACACACTACACCCATGCCTACCTATGAGAGTAACTTCTCCACTCATATGTATGTGAGACAGGCACGACTGGAAGGGTCGCATACCAGGAAATGCGAGGCATTTAGGATTTTGCTCTGATAGCACAAAATTAGATGGTAAAGTGGGTTTAATTGTTATCTAGTCTGAAATCATGGTAATCGGCGAAGTTACGCTCTGGCTGAAACGGCACCTCATTGCCGCCTGAGTTATCAACTTGTACTCTGACAGTCAGGCTGCTAGAAAATCTATGCAATGCAGATTCCTGACTTCAAACCTTCCAAAAACATCTCGGGTATATTAAATTGTAGAATAATATCCAGTTTTGTAGAATAATATCCAGTTTATGTGGGTGATGGGGTACAGGAACATTCCAGGCAAATGAGCTGGCAGGATTAGAGACTACCTTAACTGTTTCACTCGATACGAAGCATGTGAATTCTATATGCAAGTAAGGTCATTCTTAAAGCCGAAGCTCTTAAACATGAGAATGCTAGATGGTCTGGAGTTACAAATTGCAGCATCACCTAGAAAGTTTGGCTAAGTTATGACCTGAACTTAATATCCACTCCTTGGGAGGACATCTCTACACGAGTAGCTGTGGATAATGGCTGCTGTGTGATGTGCAGTAGCGCGTCTAGACTTTGAAGCTCAGATCATGATTACTGTATCTTAGAATCTCTATATTTTATCCTCGTGCTGTTGACAAACTCCATCTCCACTGGTTTCTTCTCGATTCTTTAAAATACTGCAGTAACTTCTCACAGAGTTAACCCTGTGATGTCTATGTCATCAGCATACGTGAGCATCAGATGGATTGTGTTGTTGAGGGTTTTTTCGTTTTTACTGCAGTGTTTCTTATTACGATCTTCATTCAGATGTTGAAGAGATCGTACAATAAGGTTTTGCAATGCCTGCAGCTTGGACTGGTATCGAAAGGTTCGAAAGATCTTTGCCAAACTTCACCGAAGATTTGGTGTTGGTCACTTGCATTCTGCAGAGGTGTATCAGTTTAGCAGAAATACCCAGCTAAGATACAGCTTCGTAGAGTTTCGCTAGCATCGAACTATCGAAGGTAGATTTATAATCAACAAAAAGGTGCTAGGGTTCGATTTCCTTCTTGTGGAGGAGACGATTTTCTTCTTGTGGAGTGTATCCAGGATTTGGCATAAGGCAGATTTATAATCAACAAAAAGGTGCTAGGAGTCAATATCCTTCTTGTGGAGGAGTCGATTTTCTTCTTGTGGAGTGTATCCAGGATTTGTAAATATCTGGTCAGTTGTAGATTTTCCATATCTAAAACCACACTGATAAGGTTCTACCTACAATAAATCAGCTAAATTGGAAAATTGACTGAATTTAAAAATAATTCAAATTATGTACGAAACTGTATGTTTCTCATGAATTCCCCGGATATAATAATTTCCAGGATATAATTTTGCGTTACGAGTTGCGGGAATTATTGCAGCCTGCATTTCGTTTCATACTCAATAGCATGTGTGTTGAGGAGCTATTAGAAGAAGACTCTTCCCGAATTTCCCCCACTGTATATGCCTCAATTGGCTTTTATAAATTGTTTTTCCAAAAAGTAGATCAATATCGTATACGACAAATGGAAGCAACAAAAAGGAAAACACAATAAAAATGATTGTTCTTAATGATTTTCCTAACACTTGTTACCCTGGTTGTGCTTGTTGTTTATGTCTGCTTCGTTTATAGCTGCTCTGCCTATTATTGTATATCTATGCGTCTCGACCGAAACGGTTTGTTTTATTGTTCAAGTATCTTGAATCTCGATTATCAAATCTCTTATTGGCAACACTTGAAGTGTGTCAGTGCAAGTAGACAAATTTGGACAAATTAGTTTTTGGTCATTTCCATGCACAATCTAGTCAGTTTCATTAGATACCCTTATTGCCTTTAATTTTGTTATCAATATAACAAATTTGTTTTAGTCTGAAGTGTTTTTGTTTCAACTTAGTTTAGCCGCATTTGGATGATTTTATTTTAATCTGTAAAATCAAGATTACAAAACAAAATTGACAATATCTAAAAATCGATATGTTTGAAAATATTTAAATAATATTTGTGTAGCAAACCTAAAGCGACCTACAGACTTGACATTCATGAGCGTGAACATCAGCTATCGTTGATGTTCATTGTCGGTTTTCCGCCCTTGTTGATACCAAACAAAAATGTAATCGAAGTTGTTCGCATAACATGAATTGTTCGCATATCATGAATCCGTGGTTCGGTTAATATGTCATTTAGGACTAGCGTGAAGATAGCCCACCATCGCAGCCCACATATTTCGATGGTGGGCTAACTTCACAGATGTATGTATGTGGTAGTGTGAAGTTGGCCCACCCTTAAATTTTATTGTATTTAAAGGTCCTTAAATCCCACGAAAACCAATTTCCGCCATATATGTGAAAACTCTCAGAAAACTTAGAAAATGTTTGGAAAATTTTCACACTTTAATATTCACAGGAATTATTTTGAATACTAAGTAGAAATTTTATAAAAAATTCAAGGACATTGAAACAGGACTAGGTCCTTAAAATCGAAGAAAACCAATATCCGCCACATATAAGACCTAGTCCTGTTTCAATGTCCTTGAAATTTTTTCTAAAATTTTAATTAGTATTTACTATAATATCTGTGAATATTAAAGTGTGCAAACTTTCCAAACTTGTTTTAATTTTCTGAGAAATTTTCATATATATGGAGGATATTGATTTTCTTGGATTTTAAGGACCTAGTCCCGTTTCAATGTCCTTGAAATTTTTTCTAAAATTTCTCCTTAGTATTTCCAACAACATATATTAATATTAAAGTGTGAAAATTTTCCAAATATTTTTTAATTTTCTGAGAAGCAATTATATATATGTCAGATATTGGTTTTCTTCGATTTTAAAGACCTAGTCCTGTTTTTTAAAATTTCTACTTAGTTTTAACTGTCGGATAACTTGCGATGGTGAAAATGGCCCTAAGAATATATTTCTGAAACTTTTTTGTTAAATATTTGTTTAACAATTTTTTTTGTTTGTGTCAGCCTAATATTGACATTTGTTGCAGATGACAATTTTGGTGGTTCCAGTGGGATATGGAGAAATTATTATTTAGGATCCTTTTGTATAGATTTTAAATGTTTTTGACGTAGAATACGTCTTACCTTACGGTATGAGGAGTCATGTCAGGTTTTAATTGTTGTAATCTTTATTTCATTGAATTTGAGGAAACGGCTAGATGAATTTTTTTTAAATTTTTTTTGTAGGTAAATGAAGATGTTATCTTTCGTTTGATATACATTTCATATTGGTTGATATATTTCTAGTATTTTAATTTCTCAAATGAAAATTGTTTAAACACATACACTCAAACATATGTGTGGTGTTTGGTTGAGTGTTTTTGGTTGCTCAACATTGCTTAGGAACATGTATCTAGTAAAAAGTGAAACGAACAGCAAGCTAATGTTGCTTGACCACATGTATCTAGTAAAAAGTGAAACAAACAGTAAGCTAACGTAATAAAGCTTTTTTGCGAAAGCTTCAATAAAGCTGTTGTAACATTAATTTTGAATTGTAAAGCGTAAAGCTTTCACACAACGCTCGAATGCTAATGCGAAGACTCGATAAGGTAAACCTTTTTTAATATTAGGGCGGCCCTCTCAACATTCGCAGAACTTATTTCAATAAAAATATTAATTAAAATACATAAATTAAATTAAGTTTAAAAAAATTGAACATAATATTTTTTTTTTAAACGGACTTGAATCAAATGCCGTTGGTAAATATAAAAATTACAGCAGACAGTTGTCCGAGGCCTTCGGCCACGGACTGTCCCTGCAGGCTGTGTCAGAGACACGGCCATTAAGTTTAACGTAGAATACGCCATCCGATAAGACAGAAAACATATATAACAATAAATGATAAATAATATAAACAAATGAATTTATTGTTATATATGTTTTCTGTCTTATCGGATGGCGTATTCTACGTTAAACTTAATGGCCGTGTCTCTGACACAGCCTGCAGGGACAGTCCGTGGCCGAAGGCCTCGGACAACTGTCTGCTGTAATTTTTTTCTTACTGCATCGAATTTCAATAGTGAAGTACTTTGGTTTAAAATTAAACATTTCTAAAATCTCTTATTGCACCACATAAATTTATACCAAATTACATTAAAAAATCTTTAAAGCAACCGCTTTTCAGATATGATCAAGTTTAATATGTGTGAAATGTAATAGTGTTACGGAAAATCCTTTAAGTTTTTGGCTGAACTGTCATTTGAATGTCAACAGACGTGTGCATTTGTGGTAATTATTATAGATTGATTATTGTAACAGTGTGTCAGTTTATTGGAGCTTAATTTTAACGAAATTTCGATAAACCCATAATGGCATGAAATTGAAAACTACAGTTCACAATTACGAATGGTTGATGAATGCGCTAAGTAAGATTCTGGAAGAACCGAGATATATATGGTGCTATTTCTTACTCCAAACTTCGTGATGATAGCGAAGCATTACAAGTCAGTCGATGGTTTTCAGACGCTCAAAAGTACCCAGCGTTAAGTTGTAGTAAAAGACTTGAATGTAGAGTAATTGTGAATGTGAAGGTTGTGCGCATATAGGGAACTATTGTCATTATCGTAATTTATAAATAACTTAGATTTTATTAACGCCAAATAAAACAAATCAACAAGAACAATTAGTAAATTCGTATCAATGCGTGTATAATACAGTGCAACACGAAAAAATATAACCATACACGGACACCATAATGTGATAAAAGTCCAAGAAAAAAAAACCGTGGCTCCCAGTTTTGCCTAAAGTCAGTTGCGGGTTCATATCTTGCAAACCGTTCAGAACTTTGATTTACTTTCTGAGGGAAAATTGTAGCTCTTGTCATAAAGAACAACAATTGTGAACATATAAAATCAAAAAAACTTCAGCTTCAAGGCCAAAATCGCAAAAGAACTTCAAACTTCAAAAAATTTGTTTGTTTTTAAATTTTTTCTCCTGTTCAGGTCCATAGGTAGCAAACTGTTCAAGATTCAAGGAAACAATCGACTAAAAAAATGTACATAAGATCTCAGTAAATAACTTTCTAGAACATATGAACTTCCTAGGAATGATTCTTAACACCATTTACTTCAACATTGAGATACTATGCTATCTCACTGACCGCAGCAGCATAGGCAAAGCAGTAAGCTCAGCACACGCTACAAGGAACGCAGCACACAATAGTTATAAGGGCAAAACTGGGAGACTCGGGTCTTTTTTTCTTGGTCTTTTATCACGTAATGGTGTCCGTATATGGTTATATTTCCGTGACTTAAAAAATTACACACTGTGTAAGTAGTCAGGATACAATCAAAACCTGCTTTTTGTAAAGGGTTACTGAAATATTATTGGGCAGAGTGAAGCAACAGTGGCGCGCCGTCTTCCATTGCTTTAATTTTTGCGTCGCAGCAGATACTATCGGCACATTAAGTTAGAAATAAGCCTCTGATACTTTTTTATGCCGGCGGGCCGACGGTGGTGCAATGGTAGCGTGCACGGCTTTTGTGCGTGAGCATGTGGGTTCAATCCCTGCTCTGAACACCTTAAATTTCTTTCTACGGCGGTCACCTCGCTTAGTGACGGCGAGACTATCGAGTATTTAGCCATGAAAAAGCTTGTTAAAATACCGTTCTAAACCGGTGTAAAACTGTAGGTCCTAATCAGTAAGTTTAAAACTACGCATTGCTCACTGCTTTGCGAGAAGACCTCCCTAATCTCTTCATGGGATGTTACAGGAAACTATTTTTGTTTGTTTCTTTTTACTTCTTATTGCTTAGATCAGCTGAAATACATACTCCATATTTTTTTCGCCTATATAGAAATATTTTTCTTTCTTCCAAACCTTATTTGAACCAGATATGGGCGCGAGTCAGGTGATTGGCGTGAATCACACGTGAATGTGAGTAGGGCCAAATTTTGCTCAAGTTAGCGTGCTTGAACGTGTGTAGCGATGAAATCTTCGTGCGTGAGTGAGTGTGCGTGATAGCGTGAGTCATGCATATTTCCGAATGATTGATAACTCCAATCACCATTATCCAAAAAAAAAATCACATGAGATGTCAGGGGACACCCAGTTTTAACGAAGTTCCTTTCGCTATATATTATGTACTAGTTAGTTCCAACACGCCTAATGCGCCCGTTGAAAAATACGATAATTTAAATGGATCTTTAAGAAACGATACTTTTATTCAAAAATTGAATTGTTCGAGGGTTTGGTCGTATTTTTAATTAATTTTATTCTTCGATATATCGCAGCACTTTGGGTAGGATCACCAGGAAGATAAACACAATTCATGACGATGCTACCCAAAGGGCAGCGAAATGTTGAAGACTACAGTTAATTGAAAATACGACCAAACGCTCGAACAATTTAATTTTGAATATAATACGAAGGTCGAATTAATCATCACTTATTCAAAAGATACTTTTTGTAAAATGATAACAATTTTTTAAGAAAATGTTTTTATGGAATGCATTTTGTTTAAATAAAAGGTATTTACTTTTTCCCAAAAAGGTCGTTTTTTAAAGAGAGGTACTTCTTTTATTAAAACTAGTGTATTTTTTTACGAAAAGGTACTATTTTTAAGAAGAAGTACTTTCTGTAAGAAAAAGCCATAAGAGTATGAATTTTTTTTTACACAGAAGTACTTTTTTTTAAGAACAGGTACTTTTTAAAGAAGTGGTACTCTTTTTAGGAAAAGGTATTTTTTTTAAAGAAAATTTACTTATTTTCAGAAAGGCTACTTATCACAAGAAAATAAAAGAAAATTTTTTATTTTATTTTGAAGAAAATGTACTTTTAAGGAATTTTTGTAAGAAAAGGTATTTTTTTGAAGAAGGTATTTTTTTGAAGAAATTTTGTTTTAAGAAAGAGGAATTTTTTTAGAATTGGTCCTTTTTCAAGAATAGGTAAATTTTTGAGGGGAGCTACTTATCTCAAGAAAAGTTATTTTGTTTCACAAAAAAGGTACTCTTTAAAGAAAGGTACTTAGTTAAGATAAGATACTTCTTTTTTAAAAAAAAATACGTTTTTTAAGAAAAGGTACTTTTTGTAACAAAATTCACTTTTTTAAGCAAATGTACATCTTTAAGAGAAGGTATTTTTCTTAAGAAAAGGTACTTTGTTGAAGAATATGAATAGGTAATTTTTTTGACAAAATGTACTTTTTTTAAGAAACGGTACTTATTTTATAAAATGTTCTTTTTTTAAACATATTTCACTTTGGCTTTTCTAAATTTACTTTTTATTGGTTTCGAAATTACAATATATACTAAATATTGGTTACAGGCTCCACCGAGAAAACTTCCCATTAAACAAGAAATGTCCTAACATATGTGATATATCTAGTTAATTTCTTTCTCTATGATCCAAGCCGTTAGTCTTGACAAAAACCAAAGCAAAAGGAAACAATATAGTTGGTAATAGTGGGTTTGGAGAGTTGATTAGAGGGGTTTGTAGTATAATAATGTTAAAACAAAAGTTTTTTTTTTATTTAGTCCCCATCCCTACATCGTTCCAAAACTTTGACTTACGGAGACTACGTCTTACAGAGTTTTATTTTTTGTTGGGGAACAACTCATCATTTCTGGGTAGTATGCTCAACAATATCATCGTCTGTAGGAAAGACAGTTGTGTAAAGCTCATTATCTACTTCAATATAATTAGGGAAAGTAACACTGAAAGTTATTATAACCGTGATTCGTAATCAGCTTCAATTAGTTTTTGATTTTCGTCAATATTACTCACAAAATTTAGAGGTATGTTATCTTCTTCTTCCCATTCAGAATATTGACCAAATCCAGCATTTCGAAGCAATTCGGTATGGTTTGATTACTGACGTCAATATCCATACTGTTATTTTCCGTTTTTCGTAAACGAGGTGACCATTCTTCTACGATAGAAAACGTTGATGTTTTGTATTACTCCCTGTTACAGCGGTTGCAATTCCGACGTCACTTTCGGTGGAAAAAATTTTAATTCAAGGGCTTTTGAATGTGCCGGACAATTATCAATAACCAAGAATCCAATTTTAGCACTCATTGTTTGAAAACTTGTCCTATCATTCAGGCCTTGGAGTTTGCTTTGAGGACATTATTTGGAGTTATAGAGTTCACATGTATATATTTTCGTTCGAGTTATGGAGAACTTCGAGGTATGGAAGTTTTAGTTACGGAAGGAGAATTGTAAGTTATTTATTCTATTAATGCTACTGCCAACCGATTTAGTTAGAGTTCGAGTTATGGAAGTTCCACTGTATTTGCCTCTTACTAAGCTTCGTTAATCATCTTCCGTATCCCAAGTAGCTCAGTTACAAGCGAAGGAGTGTAAAAATTAATTAACTGATTAAATCCGGGAATGCAGCTCTAAATAATCCCTGTCAAATTATACTGACGATACTCGTATGTTATCACAAGAATTCGCTCAATTCAATATTTATACTCGATTTTGAAATTTATATCGGACAGTATCGGATGTAGGCACACAGCGATCTACATTTTTGGGCTTTGATTATATTCATCTAGTGTGATAATTTGGCATAGGAATCGTCCACCTCCAAAATTGCTGTTGCACAGTGTTACTTTTCAAAACATGAATTTTGGATTTTTTTTCGAATTTTTTATGAGATGCCTCAGCTTATTGGAGCATAACTCGTAAACACGACCGCCGATTTAAACACGAGTGGCCTCAAATTATAGGTAATGTGCTCGCCTAAAACTTTTTTATACATGGTCTTAAAATCAGGTGGATGGTTTTGATGGTAGAGGTATTTAAATTTAAAAAAATGCAATTTGTGATAACTGCAGTTTAAAAAATGTTGCCTAATGCTTCGACTTTTTCGACCAAAACAAACCATCGTTTATAAAAGTTGGCTGACGACATTCTGAATCCGTACCTAGGCAATTTAAATTTTTTGTACTTTTTGAACAATGGACGAAAATGACCCTTTAAACTTTGAAATAGAGCCTGTGAATAGTGTACGGAAATAATTCTTGTCAAATTTCACTGAAGATACTCGTATGTTATCTCGGACAGTATCGGATGAGAAAATTCAAACTTACCACGCCCATAAAAAAAGTGTAGCCACACAGCTGTCTACATTTTTGGAGTTTGAGTATACTCAGTATTTGAGTATACTCAGTATACTCATTCATCATACATCATTTCAGTATGTTCATTTGGCGCAGGAATCGTCCACCCCCAAAGCAAAAATCTAAATTTTGTTGCATAGCGTAGTCGGAGGAAAAAATTTTAAAATTCATATTCGCGTTTAGGGGGCCAAAATCTATAGAAAAAATTTAGTTAGAATCCTGCAGCAATACGACTGAAAGCTGGCAAAATTGATTAATTTTCAGTTAGGGATTTTTTGGTTTGGTCAGAACTGAGAGGAAGGACGATGAAAATTTAGTATTTCCGTTTTTCTATTTTGATAATTTAGCTTCGTTTTAAATTCAAATTCTTCTTTTTTTATACTGTTAACTCACACCGCAGCTAATACGAGTACTGCCACAAAATTTGTTACCCGTCTTTCCCCCGCTTAAGCGATTACTGTTCGATTTATGTGTTCACTTTCATTGCCTCTGAAATATTTAGGAAACATTTTAAATCTTAATCTTTTGCACATTTTTTAGAAACCCAGTTTTAGAAGATTTTATCCATATGTATTTCATTCGTTTTACGGAAGTGTCCAGTAAAAATGACTGACTTTAAACTAAAATTCGAATATCTGAAATTTTCGAGTAATTGAGGTTACACAAAATATTAAGATAAACATAATAATTTTTTTTTATTATTCTGTTTTTAACCGGACATTGACATAGAGTGCGCAAACTCCTCTGGTGACTTAACAATGTTATTTTTTTTTGTAAATTTAAGTCTGCATTGTTTATTCAAGAGAATCCACAGCAGCGCCCATCCATTAAAGGACTTGTTTCATTACTTATTTTATTTTACTTTGGTTGTTAATTTTTGAAAGAAAACTCTATAGTCTTGGCTCGCCACTACCAACTCCACCAGAAATGAAATGACTCCGGTACCAAGTCCAAGCAGCAGAATGATCCAAATCCACCACAGGTCATCCTCATTCAAGTCCCGATACCCACTGGATGGTTCAAAATCACTTTTGGTAATATTCTTATATTTGATCAAATCTAAAAATGTACTGGCACGCCAAGCTTTGGTTAAATCCATATCTTGTACAAAATGAATTAGATAGTTCAGAGGCTCATGGAACAATGAATTCTCTTCTAAAATTACCGAGAAAAAAGTAAAATCTTGTAAAACGATTTCAGAGGGGGAATAGAAGAGTTTCTGACCAAAATATAATTGCTGTTCTGTAAACATGGCCCACACCGCAGAGGCAACAGGATACGCGAACGAAGGATCCATCGACTTACGAGTATTTTGAAAAAATTTCGAGTCGTTGCAAACAACTAGAGATTCTCCAAAGAGTTTCATATAATAATCGTTAACATCGGCTTTATTAAAAAGAATTTTAACTTGAGAGCGCGACAAATCGTCCTGCGTGACGATTTCGGGATGGAACGGAGGAGATGTGATCAATGTTTTTAGATGAGCGGCGAATAGGGTGTTCAGGTTGAGTCCAACCAAGAAGATTAGCAAGTACAATATTTTTAAAGCCCTCAAAGGATATAGCCGGGGCACAAATGACTGTCCCAGTACGCCGGGTATTACCCTGTCATTCATGAGCACATTCCAGGGTTTAAAGCAGCCACTGGCTACAAAATCCGTGATCGAGTGCAGCACAGAGAAAACAACGATAGTCAGGATAAGACAGGCAGCTACTTCCTTTGAAATGATAATACCGAACACTTCCTTTATGAACATTTGTGGCTCATAAGGTATCATTAGTATATACGTTCCATACTGCAGTGGATATGCTATTCGGGCATAAAATCTGTCAACCAGGTGTGGGCTGACCGTATGGAAACTCATGGGTATGTGTACGATACCCTGTTGCGTCAGATTTGCAAATGCATATAAAGTAATCTGATCACCGGGTTCGATGTCATAAGCCAATTTTACAGATGCATTAAATTTCTCAGCAAATAAGAGAACAAGTCGTGCAGCAATGCCATTGTATTTAATCCTTTGCTGTGAGTCCTTGTAGATTACCGAATTTTGCGGAAACTGGTCAGGTAATGTAAGCAATGTTGCATTCTGCATATTGCGCCAATGTTGTATGAAAAACTTTCGACGATTGTCCTTCATATTCCGGATATCCCAATGATATTTTGGATAGGGTTTTAGCATATAATACCACTGCGGATTGTGGCCTCCCACGGTAGCTACATGTATTATAACATTTGTCATTCTGTATTTTTCACATGAATCTATTAATGTATTGAGAAATTGTTTCGAATTCTTCATAGTAGAGACAATCAGCAAAACTCTTGCCTGACGCATATGATTGAGTGTTACTGCCAGGGATTCCCACAATTGGACATCCAAATTATCGTCCATTGCCACTACAGCCAAAAAGTCCTGACTATTAAAATTGTGCTTGTAGTTAACGCTTTGCTTTTGTGTTAGTATGATTTTTGGTAGATTCAATTCATAAACTGTCTGGAGTTTGTTGGACTTGGAGGGATATCGTTCCATTATTAATATGCTCTCAATACTGCACTCTCTGCTCAGTTGGTTCACTAGTTTTTTATAGAAACCTACATTATCATCAAATTTCGGTTCCATGCTGTTGGTAATGCCTGCATTACTCTGCTGATGGCTTTCTGTGTTGAAAATCGAAAGGATGTGTACTACAATTATAAGCAAGCGATGCATTGCCAATGTTTTCATTTTAATTGAAATACTCCAATAATTCCACGGCCAGTTGTTCGGCCCCAGTCTAACAATCGAAATGAATATTTTGTTTTCGTTGCTGGTCACTTATTAAAAACACTTAATTCGATGCCTTAGTCTTTAATTAATTAGATATTTAATAAGTAATTAACTAGACCTCACACATCCAATGGGCATACAAATAGGGAGTTGATATCCCGAACAAAAGGAATTGAAACCGGTTATTTTGTTTCATGACTAAGTTATAAAATTAAAGAAAAAACAGAATGTAAATGCCTGGAAACACCACCATTCACATGGATACATGGACCCTGTAATATCTTGGAACTTTGTATCACAATACAATTTTGAAATATCAGATATGTTTTCTACATTTCAGCAGTTTTTTGGTAATGATGTCAGAAGTTCTAAAACAGGGTTCGTATTTCGTGGGTAATGAGTTACCCTGGGTTACCCATGGGGAATGAGTAGCGATCGTTTACCCATTAACCTTAGGGCAATGGGGAAAATAATGGGTAGCTACCCATGAAAATGGGGAATTACCCATCACGATTACCCATTACCCTCAGGGTAATGGGGAAAATAATAGGTAGCTACCCACGAAATGGGGAATTACCCATCACGATTACCCATTACCCTCAGGGCAATGGGGAAATAATGGGTAGCTACCCACGAAAATGGGGAATTACCCATCACGATTACCCATTACCCTCAGGGAAATGGGGAAAATAATGGGAAGCTACCCATGACGATGGGCAATGGGTTACCCAGGGTAACTCATCCCCATTTTTGATCGATAATATGGCCGTCGGTGGTGCAATGGTAGTGTGCGCGGCTCTTGTGCATGAGGACGTGGGTTCGATCCCTACTCTGACCATCTTAAATTTCTTTCGACGACCGTCATCTCGCTTAGTGATGGCGACACTATCGAGTATTTAGCCATGAAAAAGCTTCTCAAACTACCGTTCGGAATCGGTCTAAAACTGTAGGTCCCAATCAGTGACTGTAAAACTAGAACGCGCACAGCTCCAAGATTGTGAGAAACTCTCCCTAATCCCTTCATGGGATGGAAAGGGAAACCATTTATTTATTTATTTAATATGAAAAAATTAGAAAAAATATCTATATCTCGGAAACGGAGCGTCCAATTGAAAAAATAACCAATTTTTGCAGCTTTCTAAGGGGTTTTCATAAAGTTTGGACCACTAGGTTAAAGAGGTAACATTTTTATTAGTTTTTGGACGACCCTTTTTCGAGTTATAGCCACTTTTTTATTTTCGCGATTTTTTTATTTTGGCGATTTTTCGAAAAAAAATGAAAACCCCTTAAAAACCCACAAAGATTGGTTATTTTTTCAATTGGACTCTCCGTTTCCGAGATATAGACATTTTTTCTAATTTTTTCATATTATCGATCAAAAATGGTGATGAGTTACCCTGGGTAACCCATTGCCCATCGTCGTGGGTAGCCACCCATTACTTTCCACATTGCCCTGAGGGCAATGGGTAATCGTGATGGGTAGTTTCCCATTTAGTGGGTATCTACCCATTATTTTCCCCATTGCCCTGAGGGTAATGGGTAATTCCCCATTTTCGTGGGTAGCTACCCATTATTTTCCCAATACCCTGCGGGTATGGGTAAACGTTCATTACACATTCCCCACACATTCTAAACTGTTGGTCAGATTTCTTTAGAATACACCTAACATTTGTAGGGGAGCAATTAGGCTTTGAGAGTATTGCATGTAGATGCACCCTGTTGAAACAATGAATGTGCTACAGGGTGTCTAAATATGCCACTTTGGTGCTGTTCAACGTTTTAAGGCCTGTGACAAAAACGATGTACTAAAGTAGAGAATCAAAATTTATGTTCACTCGAATGCCAACAAACAAAACGAGTGAAGCCTTAGCCATTCTCTGCTCTCTCTCTTACGCTCTTCATTGAATATTGCAATACAGGAGCAGATTTTTTGACAGTGTTTTGTATATAAACATACAAATTTCCACCATGTTTAAGTAAAATTACATAAACTATGCAAAAGGTATGAAATAATCAAGATATGACGCGAGAGAGAAATGCGGTTGAGTGAATTGTGACCACTTTTTGGTTCTCTTTTACGAGGGTTGCCAAATTGCGCATATCTTCTGGTCGTCTAATTCTAGATCGTCTTTGTTAAGGCCTGTGACAAAAACGATGTACTAAAGTAGACAGTCACAATTTCTCTCCACACGAATGCCAACAAACACAACGAGTGAAATTCTAGTCATTCTCTGTTCTCTCTCTTACTCTCTTCATTGAATATTTCAATACACGAGCAGCGTTTTGATAGTGTTATTGTATACGAGTATAACTATACAAATTTCAACCATGTTGAAGTAAAATTACATAAACTATGCAAAAATTATAAAATAATCAAGATATGACGCGGGAGAGAAATGCGTTTCAGTGAATTGTTACCACTTTTTGGTTCTCTTTTACGAGGGTTGCCAAATTGTGCACATCTTCGATTCATCTACTTCTTTGATCGTCATTGCTTATGACTAAAACAACGTTTAAGGCAATTTTAATGGTTTATTCATCTGAGAATCTACTACATGACAAACATGAGTTACCTCCAACCGTTAAACCAATATTTGGAATCCGAAGTTTAAAATACCTGGTTATGAAACTGACTGTTTTCAATTTTTTGTTAATAAATACCATACATGGGGCAAATTAATTGTATGACAATTATAATTTGTAGTTTAATTTGAATTACCTTTCGAAATGCAAATTCAAAAAAAATTTCCATACCATTGGTAAAACTACTTATTTTTAAAGCATTTTCTTCATATCTGCCAGTTTTGGTTTTCAAATATTTTATACAGTACAGGCTTGTGAATTTGAAAGTATTATGAGGCAATACCTATCAAAGTCACAAACCTCTACATAGAAAATACTTTAAAAACAGAATTGCCAGCAGTCAAACAAATTCAAAATAATTAAAAGCATTTCCATATTTAATTACAATTGGCATCCGATACCACAACCTGCATTTGCATAGCCTGAGCAAATGCAAATTCAAAATATTTTAATTGCCATTGTGAACAATTGTAATTCTTTTGCATTTGCATTAGATAAAGGAATGCAAATTAAAAAAACCCATGTATGATAAATACCCTGCTTATTTTTAGCTGCAACATTTTTTAAAAAACACCGCCGCGTGGGCATCATTTGAAAGAAAATATTTTTTTTAAATTTTCCCAATGCGTATGGGACATAGGACTGACCATGGAGGTGGAACATTTCTGATAGCTAATCTTTTGGAAGTGGCCAACAATAATAATAAGTCGATCACTACTTCCTACAAGTATGTCTCGGGCAACGACTTTATCGGAACCCTCCATTAGCTAGCTAGAGTGAGAATGTGAAACGAATGAGCAGCCTGGTTTGTGATGCGATCACTGATGCGCCTCAGGTTAAAAAAGTGACCCTACATATTCTTTTGTCCTTGGGAGGCGGTTTAGAAACAAAAATCCACTTTCGATACACTGCATTCTGGTCAGCGTGTGAACCGTAATGGCCAGCGGAAACATAACACCGCGTTACAAAAACGAGCGTTTGTTCTGTCCTATGAACCAAATATACCTTTTCGGAAATAGGGGAACAAATAAAAATACACGATTTCCATGTACACGTCAGAATTTTTTGTTTTATGTTTAAAGTTCTCTGGTGTCACACAGTGAAATGGCTCCATATATTTGTGAGCAAAAAAAAAAAGAAAAGGAGTGGTTGGAATCTGATGAAATTTAGTTGAGCAATAGTAACTTTCTAACACTAAACTGTTTATGACTTTTACAACACTTACATGATGATAGATGAAATATTGCATTGCACAAATGTTTTAAGTGGAAAACAGTGGTTAATTCGTTTCAGAAAATATTCAAGACTGCTTATGATCCTTACTTGTGGTATACTCCGGAAGACGTGTGCGACTATTGCTATAGAAATTTATGCAACTTTACTGCACAGAAAAAAAACACGACTGCAAAATATTAACAAAAAAATTGGTACGTGAAAAATCTCAGCACTCAATTACATTTTCCATTGATATACTGACAAATTACTCAAATATTTAAATGAAAATCGGTAAATGGTACCAAAAAAAAAAATCATAGGAATTACCCCAATATTTAACGAAATAAATACGATACGAACAACCACATAACTTGAGTTAGAGATAAGTTTGTACAGGCAGTCGGTGGCTTAAGGGACTAGACGCTGCCCGAAACGACGCTGTGTCACAAAAATCGAAACGATCTTACTTACAGTGGATGTGAGTTCGAATCCTACCGCGGCTGTTTAATTTTTTTTAAATAAGACAAAACGAAAACTGAGATACAATTTAGTTTGTTAATATGTCAAATTCTTCATCGACTAAAGGGGAAAATATTTTTGAGAAATAATGTACAAATATTTTCGTAGATGGGTGAAATTTTGCATGGATTGAAAAATAATATTATGGTAGCTGATATGTGATTTTTTTATCACAGGATTTTCAATTAACATTTTGTTTGAATTTTCGAATTTTGTAATTGAATTGAAAAATTATTTTTTTCTGTGTGATGGAAGGTCAACAATAAAGTACGTTGTTACTTTGGCGTAACTTTTACTCATACTAAATGGAACCAATACTTTCACCGCAACAAAATTTGCTACGCTAATGTAGAATCGGTTATTCCAGCGGTTCTGTACTCACCAGAAGAACGTATAGCGGCTTCAGTGGAGATTTTTGATGATATTCCCGAAATAAGCGAAGGAGTTCCAACAGAAGTACCAATTCTTCAGCATAAATCAATAAATAAATTAGGGCCGATGCTCTGATGTACACCAAAATTTCACCAGCGACAAAACCTTCTGCGCTGAGTTCCAAAAGTTATTTTTTTTCGGTGCCGGGTCCAACTTCTTGAGATATAGACATTTGAAGATTGAGTAAATAATCGCTCATATCTCAGGTATTTATTATCCGATCTGCTTCAAATGTGTATCATGACAAAGCCCTTTTGAAACTCTATAAATCTGTCTATAAATATATTTATATAAAGTTTTTTTTCTTAACCTCACTTTTTTCCTTTAAAATGTAATATTTTCAAAAAAATCCTTAGTGAACTTATTTTTTTTTGCTAGACTCCGACAATAGGCTTTTTCAAAGACCAGACGTATTTAAGGAAAATTAAAAAATTATTTCAAAAAAATCGCGCGATTTTTCGAACGAACCGCCGGGCGACTAGGTGGAATATAAATTTAAAAATTTTAAAAAATTCATTTTAATTTTAATTTTTTCATTTCGATGTTACGGAAATTTTACTCGAGCCGAACATGTTACATATCTGAACTTTGAATGGCCATAACTCGGGAAATATGGGCCTCCTTTCCGGAAAATTTTTTGTTTTTTTTTTATTTAAAAATAAATTTTATACACCCCCTAAAAAAATTAAAAATATTGCTCAATTGTTCTCGAAAGACATTTCTAAAAAAATTTTTTTAATAAAAATCTTAAAAATACGAGAAAAAACTTAAATACCATTTTTCGAATTTAATATCTCCGGTCTTTGAAGGGCTATTGTTGAGTATTATACCTTAAAAAAAAAGACTGAATACCTGTCTATTATCGGACTCTAGTAAAAATATATGTCTAGTAGGCCATTTTTTTGAAAAAAAAATAAATTTTTATCAAAAAAGTGAGGTTAGAAAACAGTTTTTTTTTCACCAGCCTCCAATGGGTTGATAAAAAGAAATATATTTATACAGAGAGTTAAAGAGTTTCAAAAGGGCTTTGTAATGATACCCATTTTACCCAGATCGGATAATAAATACCTGAGATATGAGCGACCATATGCTCAAGCTTTGGAGGCCTATATTTCGGAAAATATGGGCTTGCACCAACATTTTTTTTTTGTTATGAGCGTTTAATGCCCTATCAGGTCAAAAAAAAAAAACGAAAAAATAGGGCCATGCGCCCTAAAGTGAATTTGTTCCCAACTCTTCTATCAACAATTCTTGCAACGAATGCGAGGGCAAGAGTCCAGAAGTATCGGAATTTGTACCAACACCCAGTGAACCTGGGACTGCGGTGCCGCATTTAGTAACGCAAGCCGACTTCAACGACCTTGTACGAGACGGAAATTTGTCGCGGAGAACAGCGGAACTCTTTGCAACGCGCTTTATATGGTTTTAAAATAACAGCCGCTCGTGATCGAGGTAGAACTATTCCATGTGACAAATTTTTTAAATTGCACGAAGATCGGGGAAAAAACTTGGCTTATAGTTACGATATTGATTCAATAATTGCAAAAATCGTTTACCCTCATATAGCAGACTTTTCATCGATGCGTCGGTTAACAGCCTTAAAGTCGTGCTGCTTCATATCGGTAACAAACATCCATCTGCTCCGATCGCATATGCCAGAAACCTCAAAGAAACATACGACGGAATGTAATTAATATTAGAGCTGATAAAGTACCAAGAGCACAATTGGAAAATATGCTGCGATTTGAATGAAAGTGGTCGGATTACTCATGGGTGTTAAACGTGGATTTCCAACCCATCAGTGCTTTTTGTGTACATGGGAAGATCGCAAAAGAGCTCAGCATTACACTGAATTCAAGTGGTAGCCGCACACATGCTACAAAGTAGGCATAGAAAGTATAGAGCATCTACCATTGGTGCAGGAATCTCATATCATTTCGCCACCACTACACATTAAGCTCGGTCTCGTATTAAATTTTGTTAAAAAACTGGATCGCGGGGGCGAGGCGATTGCGAGTTTGCGCAAACGCACATTTTTTCCGAAATTGAGTGGTGCAAAGATTCATGCAGGTATTTTTTTAAGAAGTCATTCAGTAACTTTATTTCTTTTGAATGATGTGTATGATTTAAGGTATTTTCAAGGGTCCGCAGATAAAAAAAAATAGTTGCAAGTTATGAATTTTCCTCAAAATTGAATGCTATCGAACAATGTGCATGGAAAGGCGCAGTTGCCATTATTGAGCAGTTTCTTGGTAACAAACGAGCTGCCAATTATACAAATATTGTCGCAGAAATAATTTCGGCATATGGCGAAATGGGCATTTTAATGTCGCTAAAGATCCACTTCTTCCACAATCATTTAGATTTTTTCCCTGCCGATTTAAGAGCTTTTAGCGATGAGCATGGCGAAAGTTACCATCAGGGCATTGCGGCTATTGGAAAGCGCTTTAAAGGACAAGACATTACGCATATGCGTGGCGAATACTGCTGGTCTATTTGTCGGGATACTGAGACAAATGCTTACAAACGACAAAATAAAAGGCCTAAGTTTCTTTAAAAGCATTGAAATTTTTAACGTTCGCTTATTCTCAGATAATAAAATTCATAAGGGCCCATCCTCGTAGTTTTCATTTTTACTATTGTGAAAAAATTAATTTAAAAAAAAATAAAAGCCGGTAACCGGTACAAAAAAAATGCATTTCTGAAATCCCCGCATAAAATATTTTGGTATTAACAAAATTAATAAAAAAATTCGGGTTTTTAACGAACTGAAACCTGTACAAAAATTCTGTATCATCATATTCCAACCAGTCCTTCTTTTTTTCCTCCCAAATATATGGAGCCATTTCACTGTTCAGCACCAGAGAACTTTTAACTTAAAAAAAAATTCTGACGTGTTTTAGGAAAATCGACGATAATCGAAATCACCGGTTATTTTAGATCAATTAACCGGTTTTCGGGTTTAAAGAACTTTTACACAACTGATATTACAACACAGAGTAACAAACCTTAAGCCAATTCAATTGCTCACTATGGTTACTGAACGTATCAGACAGACAGAAATGACGGCTAACGAATTATTTTGCCGCCTGTTTCACGAAAGAAATTGTCCAATGGAAACAGGAGATATATCTGCCAGCTTCGATTTAGATGTAAGTTCCGGAATTAATGACATCACAAGGAGTATGTTAACAGAAATGCATAAAACAAGAAACAGTTTTCACAATCCTAATAAAATTACAAAAGGGGCAAAGGAAAAATTACACAACGAATATTTTGCCAACTTGGAGAGAACAACAAATTAGAGAACAGATAAGTTGAGTAATGATCCCAACTGGTTGACTTCAGCATATTTCCCCAAAGGAAGATACTGGACCACGGCCGTCACTTCTGACGAGGAAGCTAATTGATGAGGCGGAGTAGTATAAAATAGGGCTCGTTCTTTGTGTGGACGTCAATGTGCATCACACAATTTGATGAAGTAAAGGGTTTCTCAACAGAAACGCTACAAAAGTAAATCGATAGGGACAGCAAACGACGCCATATTTTTCCCCGCTCTTTTGACATTTCTCTTCAGTAAGGTTTGCCATTTCATCATGGAAAGATATACGAGCCAACAACGAGTCGAAATTATTAAAATTTACTACCGAAATTTGGAGTCAGTGGCCTTAACTTTAAGAGCGCTACGATTCGGATTTTCATCGGAAAATCATCTTCAGCGATGAGGCTCATTTCTGGCTGATTGGCTTCGTCAATAAGCAAAATATGCGTTATTGGTCAGACAGCAATCCACATGTAATCCATGAGTCATCATTGCATCCCGAAAAAATTACGGTTTGTTGCGGTTTATGGGCCGGCGGCGTCAGTGGGCCGTACTTCTTCCGTGATGATCAAGACCGGCACATTAATGTGAATGCGAATCGCTACCGTTCAATGATAACCGAATATTTTTGGCCCGCATTGGATAATATGGACTTTTACGACATGTGGTTCCAACAGGACGGCGCCACAAGCCACACAGCGAATGCCACAATCAATTTATTGGAAACCAAGTTTGGTGAACGTGTTGTCTCACGAAATGGCCCAGTCGATTGGCCGCCTCGGTCGTGCGATTTGACGCCGTTAGATTATTTCCTGTGGGGCTACGTCAAGTCTATGGTCTATGCCAACAAGCCAGCGACGATTGCTGAACTTCGTACGAATATCGAACGTGAAATTGCAGCAATATCGGCCGATTTATGCTTGAAAACCGTTGAAAATTGGGTTCAGCGTCTGGACTTCTGCAAGCGTGCCCGTGGTGGCCATGCAAAAGAAGTCGAGTTCCAAACATAATGGCATCGATCGTGCTATCACAGGAATAAAGAATTTTATTGGTTTTGTTTTATTTAAAAAAACTTTTGTAGCGCTCTTAATGAAAAACCCGTTACAAATATAAATTAAGGTGAAGATACAATCTTAGAGTATTTTTTGTCCACTTAAGATCCTTGATGCCAACTTTGCATCACAGAACTCCTTTCAGTTGATCAAAACGTTGGAGGTTTCGAGTGAGCTTTCGTTTTCCGACAATTAAAATCGTTCGGAAAATACACTATACCACGTACAACCAAAGTTTGAATGATTTTTAAGTTTTAAACTCTGCAAATCTCCTGGCTTTTGAAACTTTATATGAACTGCCGCATGCCAGTCCTCTTACAATAAGGGCAAACCTACGGAAACAGCTCTGCACGCTTTAGGGAGATTCATAGATAAATCTATTTTCCTGAAGGGATACACTCTTTACGCTTTTGTCGATATTGAAAGTGCCTTTAGCAACTTCGTTCCGGGGTCGATGAAATCTACTCTATAGGCACTTTATGTTTTGTTACACGACTGTAACTCGAAATGTGAATAAGGGACACCCCAACTGGGAGACGTATATATACTTGTACTTCTCCGGAATTTGGCACTGGTTAGTATTTTTCTAGAGTTGGAGGGATTAGGTTGCATAGTCGTAGCATTTATAGACGACCTGCAAATTGCTGTGTAAGGTAAATACCCTTCCATAAACAGAGATGTGCTACAGTGCACGGCGCACTGATTGTGCGAAGCTCTCCCATATTCCTTAATGAGATGTAATTGAAAACTTTGTTGTTATTTTGTTATTTATTATGCATCAAACAGACACTTCAAAAATTTTTCAGAGTTGCTATCGTATATTACACAGAAAAAACACGATACTGAGTTTGGGATTGAAAATGGGCGTTTTGGCCACGCCCCTTCTAGTACCTCCCATACAAATCGCCACATTTACACAAAATCATATTTCTTTCAAACCTTTCTTCGAGTAGATGTGATTAGCTTCACCTCGCACACCGGTTAATAATCTGTAAATGCCTACTAAACTGGAGGAAATGGGCGAGATTGTCACGCCCATTCTGGTACCTCTCATACAAAATAGGGTTTTCGCCCGGGTTGGCAAATCGCATGAAACACTTCCGACATTAATGAAATTAGGTATATGCTGGTATAATGCTTCATGTTATCAAACGCCAATCACCGATTAAAACAGGGGTGATTTTGCCACGCCCATTGTGGTACCTCCCACATAAAAGTTGTTTTGCCGTCTGGGTGTTCGGCACGAGAAGTCCCGCAAAACCGAACCAATCTTTATGAAAGTTTACACTAGTCAATATTTAGAGAAATAAAACTTTCCTATAGAAAATTAGCTTTTTTGTCACACCTATTCTGGTACCTGCCATATAAAAGTTGGGCGGTTGATCGACACGATAACTCTCGTAAACTACAATCGATCTTAATAAAATTCGGTACTAGCAAATATTTTGCTAAAAGCTACTATGTAATTAATAAGTGACTATTGTGCCACGCCTAGTTTCGTACCTCACATACAAAAGTTGGGCGTATTTCCGGTTTGCCGACTCGATATCTCCAATAAACCATAACCGATCTTAATAAAATTTGGTACTCATTAACATTTTGGCAACAACTTGCCATGCCAATTTTTGTACCTCGCATATACATATTGGGAGGGAAACTAACTAATTTGGGTATTCAATAATATTTAGCGAAATGTCAATCTGCTATTGTATATGGTCACTTTTGAGTATGGGCGTTTTCTAGTTAACATATCTCCCACGCAATGGATGTCTTAGGGTGAGGGTATGATTCAGTCGGTCCACCCGACTGAAACTTGTTTGCTGGTTTTTTATACTTTCTGAAGTCGGACTTACATGTTCTGTTTACTAAAATTTTGGAGTAGATGTTGCACCCGAATGTCGTTGTCAAAGAAAGAGTTGCAATAAGTTGAACCGCGTAAACGGTTAGAGGGTTAACATTCCCAATTATTGTACTTAATAAGAACCACTACTCGCTGGTGTATACTTTTTTATGGTTCTAGATCCGACTGACTCAATCCCGCCACGCATAGGCTACTTATAGAAGTTCAACACCTCGGCACAACATCAGTTGGAAGTTTACTGGTCCTACTCGCAGCGACGCCATCTATCAGTTATAGCAGTAGCTTTCAGAACCAGGGCATAGTTGCCATCTTTTCCAGCATATTCGAAATGGTGATGTTGGTGATATCTCAGAACAGCGTTATCTGTTCTTAAGTGTTCGAAATTCTAGGGTTGTTTTTTTATTCCCTGCTAAACTAATTTTTCGACCACTGTGTATGGGGAGCCAAACGATATTAAGCTATATAAAGTCGTCGAAAAATTAGTTTAGCTGGAATACAAAAACACGCTTACTGTGTAACGTGACGAAGACTCGTTCGTACATTGGATACGATAATATAATAGAGCAGTCTATACGACACCCGCGAATAGTAAATTCTGTGGTGACAAGGCATAACAGCATAACTCGAGTTATGCTCTAACTAAATTTTTTGAGAATCGAGCTGTATATATCGTACTGCACACTATATAATCCAAATATGACGTATCCAATTTGTAGTTCCCAAGATATTGGAAAAGATTTATTAGCAAATCTCGATCAATGACTACATTACAAATGAAATTTGAACCCTTAAAACGCTCTTCTAAAAAATTGTAAACATGGACATATGCTGTTATGCCTTGTGACCACAGAATTTATACGAATACTTACCAACCCTGTCAACAAATGGTGCAGCCGTACAAGGTTTTCCATCTCTGTTGAATCACAGACGATGGCATATCGGTTTGCGACTGAATTCGTGCCCCGATGTGGATCACTTTCTTAAATCACCTTTATAATTTTCGTTGAGGTTATAATAGTCATTGTATAAAACTATTCGACTCTGGTTTGAAGGACCCAGTTTTACTGGTCCTTTTTTTAGGGTTAATGCTCACGTAGCTTTTGAATAGATTTAAGATTTGTATAATTTATATGTAAGCGCCTCATGCTGACAAACTTTATAAGTATATAGTTAGTTGATTGATTAGTCCTTCAAATATATTTTAATGTTAAGCGCCCAGGCAACGTCCAAAAAAGTCCATCAATCAGTGAATATGTTTTAGTGCGGTGCGTTCGTGTCTTGTTCGGCAACGTTCAAATAAATACGTCAATCATCAATCTGAGTTTTTTTTTCATTGCGTTCGGTTGTCATGTCGTAGTCGGAAGATGATGATTTACTTTTGTTGACTTGTGCAATTATGTTGAAATAAAAGCAATAAGGAAAGAGTAAAAGAAAGAGTGGATGAAAAATTGGTATAAACAGCGAAAAAGGTTTACGCATGATAATCTGTTCTGCACTGTTCTTTATAAAATTCCAGAGAACAAATTCACTTTAGGGCCCATGGCCCTACTTTTTTAATTTTTTTTACCTGATTGGGCATTAAACGCTGATAACAAACAAAAAAAATTTTTCGGTGCAAGTCCATATTTTCCGAAATATAGGTCTCCAAAGCTTGAGTATATAGTCGCTCATATCTCAGGTATTTATTAACCGATCTGCGTAAAATGGGTATCATTACAAAGCCCTTTTAAAACTCTATGACTCTGTGTATAAATATATTTCTTTTTATTAACCCATTGGGGGCTGGTGAAAAAAAAGGTTTAAACTCACTTTGTTGATAAAAATGTATTTTTTTCAGAAAAATGCCCTAGTAAACATATATTTTTACTAGAGTCCGATAATAGGCAAGTCTTGAGTCTTTTGGTTAAGGTATAATACTCAACAATAGCCCTTCAAAGACCGGAGATATTAAAGTCGAAAAAAGTTATTTAAGTTTTTTCTCTTATTTTTAAGATTTTTATTACAAATTTCTTTTTAGAAATGTTTCTTGCGAACAATTCTATTTTAGGGGCAATTTATTTTTAAATTAAAAGATCAAAAAATATTCCCGGAAGCCCATATTTTCCGAGTTACGCCCCTTCAAAGTTGAGATATGTAACATGTTCGGCTCGAGTACAATTTCCGTAACGTCGAAATGAAAATGAGAATACATTTTTGAAAATCGTTAAATTTATATTCCACATGGTCGCACGGTTAAAGTCTGACCTATTATCGGAGTGTAGCAAAAAAATAAGTTCACTAAGGATTTTTTTGAAAATAGTACATTTTAAAGGAAAAAGTGAGGTTAAAACCCCTTTTTTTAAATACCCCCAATGGGTTAATTTAAGGAAATATATTTATAGACTGAGTTATAGAGTTTCAAAAGGGCTTTGTAGTGATACACATTTTAAGCAGATCGGATAATAAATACCTGTGTTATGAGCGACTATATACTTAAGCTTCAAAGGCCTATATCTCAAGAAGTTGGACCCGGCACCGAAAAAAAACTAACGTTTTGAACTCAGCGCAGAAGGTTTTGTCGCTGGTGAAATTTTGGTGTAGATCAGAGCATGGGCCCTAAAGTGAATTTAAGCCCCGTAAGCCTTGGTAATGTTCAATAAACTGTAAAATAAATTTTTTTTCATTAGCGCACTTGTCCATATTGGCTGTCACAATTCAAATGAGCATTTGATTGACAAGCATAAGTGTCGACCGTCAAATGAAACGCCATCAAATTAGAATATCAAAATTTTTTGATTTTCATCAATCAGAGCCGACAACGCATGTGTGTAGCCGACGAAAGCCGATTACACTCACACGGTCATACACATATGCACCGATTGATGGACTTTTTTGAAAGTTGCCTGGGCGATTTAGGAATAAGTTTGTATTAGTTACTATGGTTATATTTAAACCGTATTTTAATTTTGTGCAGGGTGGCTGATGAATATTGCTACATTAAGAAACTCAAATAACTTTTTATCCTGGTATGGAATTCATTTTCCTTTTATTCATGTTAAAGCTCATTCGATTTTATTAAATATAGCTTAAGTAGTTTTAAAAATAATGGAATTTAAATGCCCCCCCCCCCCCCCCGGTCGATGATGAATGTTTGACATCTTACCAAAAGGTTGTTCATTACTGCTTGGAGAGTTGAGACAGGAATATCCGCAATTTTTCCTCGAATAGATTGCTTTAGTTCATTCAAGTTTGTTGGTTTTTCTTAGTAAACTTCCTGTTTGTAATAACCCCACAAGAAAAAGTCCAAGGGGGTCAACTGAATGTGGAGTTTCTGGATATCAGCTTATTGGGAAATTTTCGTCACAATTCTGTCATAACACGGCGGGCTATGTGTGGAGTTGCACCATCTTGCTGAAACCACACGAAGTTGAAAGAAATGTTCATTCGGCGTAATTCTGGATAGAAAAACTTTCTCAACATGCTCAAGTAACGGTATCCAGTAACCGTAACGGTGTGACCATTTTCGTCGTAGAAGTAGGGCCCGCCAAACTGCACACCACACTGTGACACAAAGTGGATGCAATTCCGTCTCATGGAGTATCTGTGGGTTGGAAGCACTCCATATTCGACAATTTAGTTTATTTATGTTGCCGTTTAAATCGAAATGGGCCTCGTCAGACATGAAAAGACAGATCAACGTGTTTCCATCCTCTTCCACCATTTGAAGCATCTTGTGGCAAAATTCCAAGCGAATCGGGAAGTCTGCTGCATTTAGTTTGTTGGCCATTTGAATTTTATATGGGAATAAGTCCAAATCTTTGTGCATAATTGACTGCAATGAATGTCTGCTTATACCCATTTGAGCTGATAAGCTTCTTGTCGAAACTCTTGGATTATTTTGTATGGCAGCAGCTACAGCCGCGATTGCTTCCTCCGGCCGACCGGAAGGGTTTCGATGGTAAGGTCTTCTGTTGACTGTCCCATGCTCGGCAAAATTGTTAACAAGTCTCATTATGGTCCATCTGCTCGAAGGATTGCCGCAAAACGTGAGCCTATACTCTCTTTGGACCGAAACTACGGAATCCAGTGCGTGATAGCGGCGGACAATCCAAATTCTTGTTTCGGTGTCCCAGTTATCGATTTTTGCTAAATCTAAAAATCAATTAAAAAAAATTAACCAGATTCATTAAATAGAAAAAAACTTATTAACTATTTTTTGGGAGCGGCTTTCATCAGCCACCCTGTAATAAGTAATTGGATGAAAAAATAAATGTATTGAATTGAATTGAAGGAGTGGTCGGCTTTTACTCCAAGACAAAGTTCATTGCCAAGTTGAGGACAACATACCCAATCCTAAAGTAGACTTTCAGAACTATAAGAAGACTTTGCTCCTCGTGAGCACTTCATTTTTGATTTTGCGAAGTACCCTCATGGGTACTATACCTTTGGTATATCGAAGTCTTTACTCTTCATGAGTACTGCACCTTTGTTGTTACGAAGGCTTCAGTCTTCGTGAGTGCTGCACCGGTGCTATTACGCTCGTGGGTAGTGCATCTTTGGTATTACGAAGGCTTTACCCCTCCTGGGTAGTGCACCTTTGATATTACGAAGATGTTTCTCCTCGTGGGCACTGCATCTTTGCTATTACGAAGGCTTCACTCTTCGTGAGTACTGCACCTTTGTGATGTTGATGCTTTGTTTTTGAGTTAGTATGAGTTTTGGTAGATTCAGTTCATAAACTCTCTGGAGTCTGTGATACTTGGATGGATGTTACTCCATTATTAATATGCTTTCAAAACTGTGCTCTATTCTAGTAGTCTACAATATCCTCAAACTTTGGTGCCAGACTGCAAACTCAAAGGATTTGTACGATAATTATAAGTAAACGGTGCATTGTCACCGATTTGATTTCATTTGAAAGACTCTAATAATTCCGCCGGCAGTAGTTCGGCGTCTGTATAAGAATAAAAGTAAATACTTTATTTGCATAACTGGCCACGTATTAGATTCACTTAGGACGATTCCATGCACTTCATTTAATTATATATAATTAATTACATAGAGTAATAGACTAAAAGTAGATAATTTTGGAACCCGAAATAAATAGAATTTAAACTTGTTATTTTGTTGTATTAAATAATAAAATAATATAGAAGCTGATAAATAAATAATTTTCCTTTACATCCCTTGATGGGACTGGGGAGAGTTTCTCAAAGATGTTTCTATGGCTAACTACGTAATGGCGTTGGTGTAACTAAGCGAGGTGACCGTTGTGGAAAGAAATACAAGGTGGTCCGGGCAGGGACGGAACCTACGTTCTCACGTACAAGAGCTGCGCACACTACCATTGCACCACCGACGACCACAGTGCAAAAGTCCGTGCTTAGAATAATATTCGTAATTTCTATATTATTGTACTTATAACATACATTAGTTTTTTCAATTTTCATTGGATTTTAATTTGCATTACTTTATCTAATGCAAATGCAAAAGAATTACCATTGTTCGCAATGGCAATTAAAAAATTTTAAATTTGCATTTGCTCAGGGAATGCAAATGCAGGTTGTGGAATCGGATGCCAATTGTAATAAAATATGTGAATGCTTTAATTGTTTTGAATTGGTTTGACTGCTGGCAATTCTATTTTTAAAGTATTTTGTATGGAGGGGTTTGTGGCTTCAATAGGTATTGCCAAGTAGACTATCAAATTCATAAACCTGTACTGTTTAAAATATTTGAAAGCCACAGCTGCCAGATATGCAGGAAATGCTTTGAAAATTAGTACAATTGCTAATGGTACTGAAATTTTTTATGAATTTGCATTTGGACAGGTTATTCAAATTATAAATGTCATATAATTAATTTGCCCCATGTATGAATTATAAGTATAATCGATTCGAAAAATTTTGAAACGAAGTCACCGTAGCCAAATCTTATGGCAACGGACTTTATTTAATAATCAATTTGCTTACTTTAATTAACAAATGTGTAGCTACATTACAAACAACAACATTTCATGTAATTTTTTTATTAAAAAGTAATTAATTAACAACCAAACAAGTCGCCTGCCGCAGTTCCACCTGGCGATTTGTATTCATTAAGTTGTTATGCATAGAGTCAAGTTCAAGTCTAATTACAATCGACACAAGTGCCCAACGGAAAGCCGGTTGAACAGCTAAAAAGGTGGAGAATCATGGAAGATACCACGGTAACGAAAGTGATTGCCTATTTAACTTCTTCTGCATTGTTAAACTGTGGACATTTCAGGTAAAATTTAGATTTTCCTTTTCGAATTGGGAAGTTTAGTATGAAAGAACTTATTACACAAAAAGGCAACATAAAACTGCAAATATTCATTTAAAAATGGAAACTAAATATTTATTTAAAACTGGAAAAAATACAAAATGCTCGTATTGGGAAAATTCAAAATGATTTAGATTATAATTAAAGGGAGCAAACAAAAAATAAATTACATGAGGTGTCAAAGGACACCCGGTTGGAACGCAGTATATATCGCTATATATAACACGCCTAAGGCGCCAGTTGAAAAATACGATAATTTAAATGGATCTTTGAGAAAAGATACTTTTTGTAAAATGATAAACCGTTTTTAAGAAAATTTTATTTTGTGGAGTGAAGTTTTTAAAGAAAAAAGGGTATTTTTAGGTCCTTTTTGTAAGAATATGTATTATATTTTCCCGAAAAGGTCAAATTTTAAAGAGAGGTCCTTCTTTTATTAAAAGCTAATGTTTTTTTTAAAGAAAATGTACTACTTTTAAAAAGAAGAAGAACTTTCAGTAAGAAAAAGCCACAAGAGTATGATTTTTTTTACACAGAAGTACTTTTTTAAGATCAGGAAATTTTTACAGAAGTGGTACTGTTTTTAGGAAAATGTTATTTTTTTAAGAAAATGTACTTATTTTCCGCAAGGCTACTTAGCTAAACAAAAGAGAAGAAAAGATATTATTTTATTTTTAAGAAGAGGTACTTTTAAGAAAATTAATTTTTGTAAGTAAAGGTATTTTTTTAAGAGAAGGTATTTTTTTGAGAAACGTTTTTTTTAAGAGATGGGAATTTTCTAGAATTGGTCCTTTTTTCAAGAATAGGTTAATTTTTACGAGTAGGTACTTATCTCCAAAAAAGTTATATTGTTTCACAAAAAAGTACTCTTTAAAGAAAATGTAGTTTTTCAAGAAAAGACAAATTCTTGTAAGAAAATTTACTTTTTTAAGAAAAAGGTAGTTATTTAAAAAAAATAATTTTTTAAGAAAAAATACTTTTTTTAAGAAAATATACTTTTTTAAGCAAAGGTACTTCTTTAAGATAAGGTATTTTTGTAAGAAAAGGTACTGTATTTAAGAATATGAATAAGTAGTTTTTTTTTTGAGAGGCAGCACTTATTTAAGAAAATGATATTTTTTAAACTTGTTTCACCTTGGCTTTTCTAAATTTACTTTTTATTGGGTTCAAAATATATATATACTAAATATTGGTTACAGGCTCCACCTCAAGCAACTTCCCATTAAACAAGATATTTCCTAACATTTGTTAGTCTAGACACAAACCAAAGCACAAGTAACCAATATAGTTGATATTATTGGGTTGTAGCATAATAGTATTAAATAAAATTTGTTTAATTTTTTTACGTTTAGCCCCCATCCCACAACGTGCGATAAAGAAATTTGTTCCAAAAATAAATTTATATAAATGTTTCAAATTTCAAAACCTTTTAACAAAATTTTAAAATTTGTGTTTCATTATAAAAAATTTCAGATTTTCTATATCAAGTTTGAAAGTTCCTAGAGATTTTTTTAAATTTCTACAAAACCACTTCACGCAAAATGTAAAAAAAAGTTTAATCAAAAAAATAACCATATATTATTAAAACAACGTCAATTAAAAAAAAAAATAAAATACAATTATTAAAATATTGACCGGTAATTGAATGAATATCTGATTTTCATTCTCCAGTATTTTTGCAACACTTTAAGGAAGAGCCTGGGACCCTGTGGCCCATCCGTTACTACGTCAAATTTGGAAGAAAGCATTTCGTCATCGGTGGTGCAATAATCAGTGTGTGCGGGTCTTGTACATGAGAATTTGGGTTCGATCCCTGCTCTGACCATTTTCGACGACGGTAACTTCGCCTAGTGACGGAGACCCTTTCAAGAACTTAGCAATGAATAAGATTCTCAAAATGACGTTCCGAACCGTCGTGAAACTGTAGGTCCCAAGTTGTGAGTGTAAAACAAGAGACCGCAAAGCTACCTGGTTCTGAGAAGCTCTCCCCAATCCCTTCATGAGATATCATGGGAAACCATCTTACGGACTATGGGCTGATGGGGGGCTGCATTTCTATATTCCCCGAAGATATAAAATTCATATCGTGGCAACTATCACGTTGAATGGTTTTGAAATTAAGCCTGCAGTGTGTATCAAATACCTGGGTGTTATTTTGGGCACAAAGTATAATTTTAGACAAAACGTAGTAGAAAGGTCGGGAATGGCGACGATGGCCCTATACACCTGCAAGTGGGCTATAGGCTGTAAATGGTGACATTCTTCGCGGATTATTCACTGGGTCTATACAGCGGCGGTGAGGCCGATACTGCTGTATGGGGTTATCGTGTGGTGGCAGGTGCATATTGTGCACTTCTGACTAGCGTACAAAATTCCCTCTCATGTACTGAATGTAATGTTATATTTGTTTCCGGTGGAAATTATAGATCGCAGTTGGTCATGGAACGACTACTCGAAAGCGTAACCACTATTCGTCCGGGAATACCACACTCTCATACCGGAGAGGGATTCATAAAATATCGGAGTTCGTGGTTAAGAGGGATATGCGAATGTCTACACGGATGGTTCGAAGATTAATGAACAGATATGCTACGGAGTCTACTTTAGGGATTTAGGGTTGTCAAGGCGGGTATCAGGCGGAAATTTTTTGCTATTAGAGATGTGAGCGACTCTTTGAGGTATAATAGTCCAACAGTCATTGGGCTCATTCTTTTCTCGAACAGTCGGGCGGTCAAAAAATCCCTGGCTTCAGTATTGCTGAAATCAACATATACCCAGGACTGCCGCAAATCCCTTAACGAGATGGTCGAGCAGTACGACATTCACTTCCTTTGAGTGCTACGGCACAGGGACATTCATTAGAACTAGGGACTACCTTACAGATTCCACAGGAATTCGAATCAAAACTGACCCATTTTCGATAGCAGGAGAACCTTCTGTTTTTAGCCAGGTACAGGGTGTCAATACTTGTTTCAGTTTTGACGGAACACTGTATGGTTGGTAGATATGCGGTGAGAGTAACGGTAGGGGCAAATGACTTCTGTAGATGCTGTAACGATGAGGAAGTATCCACTGAAAATCTTCTTTGCACGTTTCCAGCACTAGCCGGTAGAAGGATTTCTACTCTGGGACCACCTATTTAGGGGTGAGGGAGAATTATCTCAGATAGACGTAGAATAGATCTTGAGCTACTTGGGGCACACTAAATGGTTCCCCGTAGGCGCTATTATTAAATTTCGATAGCCTGTTAAATCATAAAATAAAAATAAATAGTTTCCCGTTACATCCCACGAGGGGATTAGGGAGAGCTTCTCACAACCAGCGAGCTGTGCGCGTTCTAGTTTTACACTCACTGATTGGGACCTACAGTTTTACACCGGTTCCGAACGGTATTTTGAGAAGCTTTTTCATGGCTAAATACTTGAGAGTGTCGCCGTCACTAAGCGAGGTGACCGCCGTCGATAGATATTTAAGGTGGTCAGAGTAGGGATTGAACCCACGTCGTCATGCGCAAGAGCCGCGCACACTACCATTGCACCACCGACGGCCATAATGGTCTTAAATCATAATGGTCTAATATGTCGAAGTGAGTCGTCCATTGACTGACACCAGCACCTAACATAACCTCAGAGATCACCTTGGAGCAAAAGTGAGTGTGTCACCTGAAGGTCTGTTGACCCAGGTCAGAAATTGACTGTTGACAGTCAGATTTGTGTATTACCAACTGGTTACTTGAATGCTCTATAATGTTTCGAATTTCCTTAATCGTCATTACAGCTCTGTTTTATTCCCGTTAATAAAACATTGTCCGTTTTTAAATTTCGATGAGTATAACAGTTTTAATTCCTTTTATTTATTTTCTTCACTATAACCCTTCACTTTATTTACACAACTTAACATTCAGAATTGTTTGTATTCAATCTTTTTACTACGATACTACTTCGCGGTGCTTATTTTTCAGCACTTAAACATAGACTAACTCCAAATGAAAAAGACCTCAGCTATCAATAAACAATAAAAACTCACCATACTCAGATTCCATTCTATTTTAGCAAATTTAGGATCCTTATAATCGTTATATTTGGTTATCTTTATACTGGCTAATGATCAGGAGGTAAGTGGTGAGTTATCGAATAGCGGTGACTTATCTTAACTGAAGCGAATTCATGATACTGGTTTAGCGAACTGGTACGTTGTTGCAATGCATACTTTTAGGCATACACTAATCGCTCAGTTATTTACAGTAAGCCAAATAAGTAAGAATGTGTATTTTATTACTGTGACATAAATAAGTATTTTGAACGTAACAATATTAAATGCTTTTTTTTTTGTTTTTCCTTTTTTTGTGGATATGTGTTTATAAGAGTTTTAAGTCTTTAGCTTTACTACTAAATTGCGCTTTTTTCGACAAAAACAATTGATGTTAATATCAAATGCATGTCTCTGCCGTGACATGTTCACAAAAATATACGTAAAGACAAAATATATGTAAGTGCTAGAAGTATTCTACCGTATGCTAGGATAATTTATCAAATAGTATATTTAAGTCTCTATCGAAGTGGTAAAATAATTTTGTTGATTTTTAAAATTTAATTGAATTTGATTTTGAAATAACTTTTGCTGGTTTGGCGTAACAATCATCAGATTCTTGTAATAATATTGAAATTTTAGTTTAAAAGCAATTAGAAATCACTAAATCGTTATCAACCAGCAATATGCAATATGGAATGTCAATTGCATTTCGAATCATATTTACGAGAGAAGTCAAAGCCTTTTGACGTAGAATACGTCTTACCTTACGGTATGAGGAGTCATGTCAGGTTTTTATTGTTGTAATCTTTATTTCATTGAATTTGAGGAAACGGCTAGATGAATTGTTTTAAAATTTTTTTTGTAGGTAAATGAAGATGTTATCTTTCGTTTGATATACATTTCATATTGGTTGATATATTTCTAGTATTTTAATTTCTCAAATGAAAATTGTTTAAACACATACACTCAAACATATGTGTGGTGTTTGGTTGAGTGTTTTTGGTTGCTCAACATTGCTTAGGAACATGTATCTAGTAAAAAGTGAAACGAACAGCAAGCTAATGTTGCTTGGCAACATGTATCTAGTAAAAAGTGAAACAAAAAGTAAGCTAACGTAATAAAGCTTTTTTGCGAAAGCTTCAATAAAGCTGTTGTAACATTAATTTTGAATTGCAAAGCGTAAAGCTTTCACACAACGCTCGAATGCTAATGCGAAGACTCGATAAGGTAAACCTTTTTTAATATTAGGGCGGCCCTCTCAACATTCGCAGAACTTATTTCAATAAAAATATTAATTAAAATACATAAATTAAATTAAGTTTAAAAAAATTGAACATAATATTTTTTTTTTAAACGGACTTGAATCAAATGCCGTTGGTAAATATAAAAATTACAGAAGACAGTTGTCCGAGGCCTTCGGCCACGGACTGTCCCTGCAGGCTGTGTCAGAGATACGGCCATTAAGTTTAACGTAGAATACGCCATCCAATAAGACAGAAAACATATATAACAATAAATGATAAATAATATAAGCAAATGAATTTATTGTTATATATGTTTTTTGTCTTATCGGATGGCGTATTCTACGTTAAACTTAATGGCCGTGTCTCTGACACAGTCTGCAGGGACAGTCGGTGGCCGAAGGCCTCGGACAACTGTCTGCTGTAATTTTTTTTAAGATACACTACCCTTCTATCGTATGGCTCGACATGCCATAATACAAGATAGATTATTATTCTTATAAAAAAAAAAGAAATTAATCCAAAATTTATTCAGTAACAGGTAATAGCATCCATTACATGTCATGCAACTCAAAAATATCACAAGTCCGTCACTATGTCCCACTATTTCATCTAGTATCGTGTATTTCTTGCTCTGCTACTTCGCTTAATAGACAAATCGATTAATATCACTATGCAACAAATTTTAGGTTTTTGCTCAAACCTAGAAATTTAGACCGCTGTGTGGCTACCCTTTTTTTATGGGCGTGGCGAGTTTAAATTTTTAAATCTGCTACTGTCCGAGATAAATTTAAAAATCGAGTATAAATATTGAATTGAGCGAATTCTTGTGATACTATGTCTTCAATTGCCAATACTATGTCTTCAAAACAAATTTGACAAGGATTATTTTCATAGAATATTCAAATGCTCTATTTCAAAGTTTAAAGGGTCCTTTTCGTCCTTTGTTCACAAGGTACCAAAAATGTACTCTAAAATAACAAGCCACGGATTCAGAATATTTTACGAATTTATTCCGCATTAAATTTCATTATGGGTCGTTATTTTCACACGTCCTTTTTATCATTTTTGGAAACAATGTCAAAAAAGCTACAACAAAATAACCAGAAAAGTATCAAACTGTTCTACCAATTTATTGTGGAATAAGCTTCTCAAAATACCGTTCGGAATCGGTGTTAAACTGTAGGTCCCAATCAGTGAGTGGAAACTGGAAAGCGCACAGCTTAGTGATTGTCAGAAGTTCTCTCCTGTCCCTTCATGGGATGTAATGGGAAACCATTTATTTTTTATTTTAGATTTCACTACAGAATTTCGCAGACAATAACCCTTCATCTTGAATTTTGTCCTTGTCCTTTTTTAAGAATTGAAATCTTGAAATCTTAAAATTTAAATCTGAAATGGTTTATTTTCAACACAATATGTTTTACAAATAAAGGGGTTTTCAATAAGAGCACTACAAAATTGTTTTAAATAAAACAAAACCGGTTTTAGATACCAAAGAAATTCTTTATTCCTGTGAAAGTACGTTCGATGCCATTATGTATGGAACTCGATTTCTTTTGCATGGCCACCACGGGCACGCTTGCAGAAGTCCAGACGCTGAACCCAATTTTCGACGGTTTTCAAGCATAAATCGGCCGATATTCGGCCGATTCGTACGAAGTTCATCAATCGTCGCTGGCTTGTTGGCATAGACCATAGACTTGACGTAGCCCCACAGGAAATAATCTAACGGCGTCAAATCGCACGACCGAGGCGGCCAAGCGACTGGGCCATTTCGTGAGATAACACGTTCACCAAACTTGGTTTCCAATAAATTGATTGTGGCATTCGCTGTATGGCTTATGGCGCCGTCCTGTTGGAACCACATGTCCTCCAAGTCCATATTATCCAATTGGGGCCAAAAATATTCGGTTATCATTGAACGATAGCGATTTGCATTCACAGTAATGTGCCGGTCTTGATCATCACGGAAGAAGTACGGCCCAATGACTCCGCCGGCCCATAAACCCCACCAAAGGGTAATTTTTTCGGGATGCAATTATGACTCATGGATTACGTGTGGATTGCTGTCTTACCAATAACGCAAATTTTGGTTATTGACGAAGCCATTCAGCCAGAAATTAGCCTCATCGCTGAAGATGATTTTCCGATGAAAATCCGAATCATTTTCAAGTTGTTGCTCAGCCCAATTCACGAGCATACGACGCTTATGGTGGTCAAGCGGCTTCAGTTCTTGCGTCAATTTGATCTTGTAAGGATGTATGCCAAGATCTTTTCGCACAATTCGCCACAACGACGTCACAGAGATGCCCAACGCTTGAGAACGACGTGTGAGAGACACATTTGGGCTTTCTTGAACTGAAGCCTCAACGGCAGCAATATTCTCGACATTACGAGCACTTCTTTGTCTCACTGGCACGGGAAAATTTTGTACTGTGCCTGTGGATTCAAATTTTTCCACTAGACGCTCAATTGTTGATCTGGTAGGACGATTATGACGACCATAAATTGGACGTAGCGCTCTTAAAGTTGAGGCCACTGGCTCCAAATTTCGGTAGTAAATTTTAATAATTTCGACTCGTTGTTGGCTCGTATATCTTTCCATGATGAAATGGCAAACCTTACTAAAGACAAATGTCAAAAGAGCGGGAAAAAAGATAGCGTCGTTTGCTGTCCCTATCGATTTACTTTTGTAGCGTCTCTGTTGAAAAACCCTTGGTATTGTCAAGCAAATATGTATACATTGCTCAAGAAGTTTCTCTTTATTGGTTATACGTCCTTTAGTCCCTTTTCAAAAAACGCCACATAATTCCACCAAAAGCAAAAACAAAAATGACATTACTTACGATATAAGCTGAATATTGTTTGGGAGCATATTCCTAATGTTAGCCTATAGTTTCCGACGTATATCATCCGCTTCAAGTGTAATATGGGCTGTCGGACGGTGTTATATACACTCCGGTTCACTTATTTAAAGGCACCAAAAAATTCCGTATTCAGAAGCCTGTATCTTTTGCAATTTGTAACCAATTGCAGAATTTTAAAATGGAAATGGAAGGTAAACATCTAGGGATATAAAAAAAATTCATGACAATAGTGGTTTCTTAACTAAAGAACTTTTTTTGAACAATTTATAAAAAAAGTCCAAAAATGTGCTATTTTTTTTTTGGTTCACTTGAATAAAGGCACTTTATTATTTTTTTTATTATTTTTAAATTAATCATATTAATCATTTTACCAGTCAAAATGGCAAAACAAAATATTTTAAATCTATCGGAAAGAACTAAAATCGATGTCTACCGTTCTGAAGGATATTTTAACCGCGCAATAGCTAAAAAAATTGGACGGAGCCCAACAGTTGTCGACGATTACATCAAGGACCCCGAGGGGTATGAAAAAATTTGAAAGAAAGGGTTTCATTGTCTTTATCTACGTATGAGAAAAGAAAAATCATCAGAATTGCTTCTAATTCTGCTTTATCCTTGTCAAAAATAAGAGCTCAAGCTGGAGTGGATGCGAGCAAGTCATCAGTACGCAGAGTAATTAAGAGCTGTGAGTATCTTAAATACCTGAAATGACAAAAAGAGCCGCCACTTAATGCTCCTCGTAAGGAAAAGCGGCTTCAATTGACTGGATTGGTAAATGACTGGAGAACTGTTGTATTTACGGCTGAGAAGAAGTTTAATTTGGTGGGCCTGCTGGCTACAACTATTATTTCCATGATCTGCGCAAAGAAAAGGGTTTTTTGAACCGACATTACAGCCTAGAGGGCGGCGTTATGGTGTGGAGTGCTATTGATTACTATGGCACCATCGATCAAAGTGCAAAATGACTGGTACAAGCTATAAAACGTTATTGGAATCGGCTTTTCCGAAGTTCAGTGAACTATTTGGTCCCATATCTTGGATATTGCAACAGGATAATGTGTCTATATACAACTCCAGATTAGTAAAGGAGTTCATTGGCAAGCCAAAATGTTAATATTCTTGACTGGGCACCAGATCTAAACATTATCGAAAATGTCTGGGGTTGGTTATCTCGTAAGGTCTATGAAGGAGGTAGACCATTTGATGACAAGCAGTCACTAATTCAGGCCATTAAGGATGCTTGGAATCAAATTTCGTTGGATTATATAAAATCTCTTTATCTCTCATTGTAAACCCGTATATTTGAAGTTATTAAAAACAAAGGGGGTTGCATCCATTACTAATAATTCTTAAATAAAGTAAAATAAATTAGAAAACAACAAAAACAGTTTTTCATTAAAATTAGCTAAAGTGCCTTTATTCCAGTGAACCAAAAAAATAGCACATTTTGTGACTTTTTTAATAAATTGCTCAAAAATGTTATTAGTTAAGAAACCACTATTGTCATGATTTTTTTTATATTTCAAGAAGTCTAGCTTCCATTTCCATTTTAGAATTCTGCAATCGGTTACAAATTGCAAAAGATACAGGCTGCTGAATATGGAATTTTTAGTGATTTTAAATACGTGAACCGGAGTGTATGTTTAAATTATAAATTAAAATGTTCGGATTCGAATATGAGCTTTTCACAGATACGAGTATCAGAGAAATATTCCCAACTTTAAAGGTATATTAGGTTTGTTTTGTTTACAACGTTTGCTTATATTATCACTTATTTCGAATGGAGATTTAAACAACATTAGGCGGCAGTGGCACTTACCACCTCCATTTCAGTACCAAGCAGGCATAAATTGGCCAGCCTGAGAAAATTAGAAAAGCTGTGTTGGATATCGTTGGGTTGGGTTGGGTTCGAAGATAAGGAAACGTAGAGTAATAGGGCGTTTACATGCACTCGACCCAAGATCGAGTAAATATACCTTGTTAATGTTGTTATCATGTCACAAATCATTCCAACCGCAGAGTTGTATACGCATTTTCAGTATGGTACTATGTGGACAGGAAATGGCATACACAAACGCATACATAGATACATTTATTCTCTCATCTGACGTTTCATTTCACACTCTTTGTCGTAGGTTTGTGGTAATTAGAGAAATTAAATTTAAAATTAACATACACCAGGTGGAGCTACAAAATTTGTTCACTTAACTTTTTCATGTTGTTTTGGTGTAGAACTGAAAAATTTAAATGTATTTTGCACTTTTTTGGTGACTTTTATCGTTGGTATACATTTGTATTGTATTTAACACAACCAGTTTGCCACAAAAACACGAAATTCGGTTGTTGTTCCTTTGTTGAACGTTGTTTACTATTGCCTCTATCTGGTATTATTGAACCTATGTTTTGCACTATCCAACGTTTACTTTCCACCGTACCTATGACTTTTAATTTAATGAGAGAATAAATGTATCTCTGTATGTATTAGTCTATGGGAAATGGAAATAGAAAAGTGAAGGAAACATACTTCACAGAACATGTACATTAATGACAACACAAACAAACATGATTAATATAAGAGGTAGTGTTATAAGAACAGCTGATATAATTTTCTTTCTAAATTTTCTGTATACTAACAAATTTGAAAGAAATTCTAAATAAATTCCACAGAAAAATATGTTTAATTAAATATAAAGTTATCTCTAGAAACAAATAAATATAAAAATGACTGACTGGCTGAATTGTATGATACTGATACATAAAAATCCTCCTTACCTGGTATAATTCCATAATTGCATCATGAAATACAAATATGTCAAAACTAAATCGAGTAAAAATTAATGTATCGACATGTTTGACGTAGAATGACAATCTCGACATTATCATGATAAATGAGTGCATATAAACGCGCTAAAACTTTTACAAGAATAACCACAGCCATTATTAAGCAGCCACAAAGCTGTTAGTATGAACAAAAAAGCAGAGAAACAGTGTTGGGTATCATTATTGTGAGATCAAAGGTATGGAAAGAATATAAACCAATGCATGAATAACTACAGGGTGTTTCAAAAGTTACCACCCTATTTTTGAAAATGGCCGCCAATGTCAAATCTGTTTTAACATTTGTGGACTAGACAGATGTAGAATACAAGTAAACAAGCCATGGAGAGATAGACTCCCCAAGAGCGCGGAATAATCGTGTCTATTTTTTTGCGTAACAATTCGAATACCGTCGCCGATTTCCCGGCCGTCCGACACCGACTGCGCAAACACTGCGCCAGTTGGCCACTAACCTTGAAGAGTATGGGACCACACGAGACGTTTCCAGGAGTGGCCGTCCCCGGAGCGCCCGTTCTACCGAGAATAACGCCGCTGTTGCCGAGCTGTTGCCGGAAACATCGACCAGACGCCGTGCCTCGCAATTAGCCATCAGCCGGTCGTCCCTATGGCGAATTTTGGTCAAAGACCTGCGCATGTTCTCACACAAAGTCCAGTCCGTGCATCAGCTGCAGCCTGTCGACCGCCAAACGCGTGTAACGTACGCCCAAGCCATCCTCAATCTCGTGGACGAAGTGGACGATTTTTCCACCAAAATCATAATGAACGATGAGGCTCATTTCCACCTCAGCGGGTACATGAACTGGGACTGTCCGTGGAGGTGGAAAGTTTCTGATTGCCATTCACTTGGGAGTGGCCAGAAATGATTCCTTCATTGGGCAGTCCAAGCAGCCCACTACTTCCACGCAGCATGTCCTGGGCAATGGCTTTATCGGAAACCTCCGTTAGCTAGTTTGAGTGAGAAAGCGAAAATAAATGAGCAGCCTGATTTGGTTATGCGATCACTGATGTGTCTCAGGCTTAGTAGGTGACTGATTTCACTGAAGCTCATCAAGCTATCGGACATATTCTTTTGTCCTTTAAAGGCGGATGTGCCAAACATATGGGCCAACGGCGGATAACAAAAAAACCAAAAGAAGAAAATCCAGGTTCGACATATTGAATCCTGGTCAGCGTCTGATCCATAATGTGCGGATGCAATCAAATATCCTGGCAGTAGGTAAAATGCTAAAACCCGGTGGACTGGGATTGCCTCCCGCCACCGTTCATAATGACAGTGAAAATACAAAAACGAAATAGAAAACTTAAACAACTCCTATTTGTTGACGACCCCCGCTAATAAGGACCACGGTTTACGGATATGCACTTGGAATGTAAGAACTCTATATAGATCCGGTGCAAGTATCCAATTGGCAGATGTCCTCGAAAGTTATAAGGCTGACATTACCGCAATCCAGGAAATGCGATGGACAGGACATGGCTGCACATGAAAAAGAAACATATACTACATATACTACAGTTGCCATGAGAAAAAACATGATTTTGGTTGCGGATTTGTAGTTGGCAAAAGACTGCGACATCTAGTCTCTAGGTTCAATCCTGTGAGTGAACGCATAGCCACAATCAAAGAACTAAGAACCAAATTGATTAGGTGGTAATTGATGGAAGGCACTCATCCAGTGTAATGGACGTACGAGTGATCAGAGAAGCAAACATCGATTCTGATCATTGCGTGGTAGCAGCAAAGGTTCTCACAAGGTTAAGTAGAGCGAAAATCGTACGAAACCAGACGCAGAGGAAGCTTGACATCGGAAAGCTCCAATTACCAGAGGTAGCCACAGCCTACTCAAAGAAGCTCTCGCAACTTTTGGCACAGAACGCACCCCCTCCCGATAACGATCCTGAAGCGCCGTGGAATCCCATTTCGGACTCTATAAAAACTGTCGCAATAACCGTACTTGGTTTGAAAAACCGCTTCGCAACAAACCATGGTAAGATGGAGAGTGCCGCATTGCAAATGATGAAAGGAACGCTGCACGCATGGCAATGCTTCAGTCAATTGCAACGCGAGCTGCGACTGAGCGGTATAGGGAGAATAGAAAGGAGGTAAACCGTCTCTTTAGGCATAAGAAACGGCAGTGGAGAAAGCGCGAGAGTGAGAAAATTGAGTCATACAGAATGAAGAACGAAGCCCGAAAATTCTACCAAAAAGTCAAAAACCGAACTAATAGACATGGTTCAGGGCCCCCCTTCTGTAAAGACAAGGACGGAAATCTCATCGCAGATGTGCAGAGTATGTTGGGAATATGGAGAGATCACTTCTCCGCTCTACTGGTACCTGAGATATCCAATGACGAGGCAATCGATCTAAATTTGGACGACGACGACGATTGCCCCCCTCCTAACCAAGACAAGGTCAGAACAGCTATTGCCGGGCTTAAGAACAATAAAGCCGCAGGAGCCGATGGATTACCGGCGGATCTGTTTAAGGCTGGCGGCGATGAGCTGATAAGGTGCATGCATCAGCTCATTAGCAAAATTTGGTTAGATGAATGCATGCCCGGCGATTGGAGTCTCTGTGTGTTATGACCCACATTGAAAAAGATTGACCCGAGTCTCTGGGCCAACTACCGTGGAATAAGACTTTTATCCATAGCATATAAGGTTCTATTAACAATAATGTGCGAAAGACTACAATCAATTATCGTTGGCCTGATTGGACCATACCAGTCTAGATTTAGGCCTGAAAATCGACAACCGACCAGATTTTCACCCTACGCCAAACCCTGGAGAAGACCCACGAAACACAAATTGACACCTACCATCTATTTGTCGATTATAAGGCGGCCTTCGATAGGCCGATACGCTGGAAACTCTACGAAGCAATGTCTGAGCTTGGTATTCCTGCAAAAGTCATACGCCTTTGCAGGATAACCTTGACGAACACTAAATCCGCAGTTAAAGTTGGTAAGGATCTTACCGAACCTTTTGAAACTAAGCGAGACCCCAGACAAGGTGACACCCTATCGTGCGATCTCTTTAACATCTTAATAGAGATTATTCTGAGAAAAGTTGCTGTCAACATGAATAAAACCATCAGCAGTAAAAGTCATATGCTGCTCGCGTATGCTGATGATATAGATATCATTGGGCGCACAATTAGAGAAGTTACTGCGGTGTTTTCGAGAATTGAGAAGGAGTCAGGAAAAGTGAGTCTGACGGTAAATGAGGACAAGACAAAATTAATGGTTTCAACGAGCAGGGCCTCCACAAGATTAGACCAAAGCGTGAACGTTTATAACCGTTATAATTTCGAGGTGGTAGACGAATTTATATACCTCGGATCTGCCGTGAACAAAACCAACAACGTCAGCCTTGAAATCAAGAGGAGAATTGTGCTTGCGAATAGATGTTTTTTTGGGCTAAGCAAGCACTTTAGAGATAAAGCCCTCTCTCGAGTAACAAAAGTCCAACTATACCAGACTTTCATACAACCTGTCTTGTTTTATGGCGCAGAATCCTGGGTCTTATCGCAAGCAGACGAAATATCTGTAGGAGTCTTCGAGAAAAAAATACTCCGAAAAATTTATGGCCCTATAGTGCACAACGGCGAGTATCGGCGACGAATGAATCATGAGCTGTATGAGCTTTATCCTGACATTGACATAGTTAAGCGGATCAAGATAACGCGATTGCGCTGGCTAGGCCATTTCAGTAGAATGGATGAAGATGAACCAGCACGAAGGGTTTTCGAAACCGAACTCGAAGGAAGACGAAAAATAGGAAGACCAAGACCCCGCTGGAAGGATCAGGTTGACGAATCCCTGCGTACACTTGGTATTGCCAACTGGAGAGATAAGGCAAAAGATCGAACTGGTTGGCGAAATATGTTATCTTCGTTTTGTAAGGTCCCTGATCTCTCGGGGTTGTTCGTGACCGGATAAGCAAGTAAGTAAGGGTACATGAACAAGCAAAACTATCGCTTCTGGGGCACCGAAAATCCACGAGTGATGCACGAGAAGCCATTGCACCCGCTCAAAGTGACTGAATGGTACGCTGTTCACGCTGGTCAAACGACAACAGTGGACTGTCGCCCGAAGTGATGAAAAATGCCATAAAACGAGCGCGGATGGTAATCAATTGTTACGGCGCCCATTTAACCGATATCATCTTCTCAACTTAACCAATAAAATTCTAAAGGTTCAATAAACATAATCAGAAATCAGAATCGAAGTTTTCGAATGAGAGCCAAACAACATCGGATGACTTCTTTTGAAACACCTTGTACATATTATGCTTTAGAGCAACACGATATATACTTTACTATAGAAAATACCCCTAGTGAACAAAATAGTTAGCGGTTTTGCAAACAATCTCGGAGCAATAAACCTGTTTTTTTATTTCCCACTGAACTAATATTTCGTCGACTTTGGATGGGTTTTGGAACATAGCTTATTTTAGTTTAGTTTAGCGGGGTGGAAAAAAACATACCGAATATTACAAAACCGTATTAGGAATACCATTAGGACTGAGTGTTCGCCGTTTATAGCATCAACAAGTTCGCACAAACCCACATGTGGTCGAATCAGGTGATCCCAAACGGGTGTTATGAAAGGACCAAATAAAGATACTCAAAATTATCCAGCAACTTACTATAACTTGCACATTAGCAAAACATCTGCAAAATAAGTAGCGATATATTCAACGTCCATACACGCTGAAAAAAAACGGCAAAAAGGGTTTCCAATAGTGACATAACAATGTTGTATTTAAATAAAACACAACTAAATTGAGATATCGGGCTGAAATTTATTCCAGTTGTTGTCAACAGATTACACTTAATTATGGAATTCTAATTCGTTCACGTGAATACCACGTGCACGTTTGCTACAATCGATAGTTTGGAGCCATTTTCCACCACTCTTCCACACATATCGGCCGGAACGTTGGAAATTTCCTGAGCTCCTCTAACTGTTTGTGGATGAATTCTAGTCTCTTGAACGATTTTGGTCCTGAACAAAAAAGCATATTTTGCTTGTGGACAAAACCATTTAGCCAGAAATGAGCTTAATCGCTGAAGATGAGTATTCGATGAAATTCATTATTTTCTTCAAACTTTTTTGGTATTAGTTTTAAATAATTTCCAAACGTTGTTCGTTCGTGAACTTCACCATGATAAAAGAAATTTTAGTTAAATGAAAAAGTATATTATTTATGAATTTACACATGCTATGGTTGCCAGTTCATATCATTCGAATCGTTAAATCAATGTAACACTTGTAATGCCGTTAGGATTGAATAAAGTCCTTGCATTTTATTACCTCAATTCTTTTTCCTGCAAGAATCAGTTCTCCGACGATTCTTGAATTCTATATGCTGATATATATATATATATGTTCCTGGTTGCTGAGAATTTCTTCTACTGATGATGTCGCGTCTAATCATGGCTGCTCCATATTCCTGTTTCCCTGTTGACTTGATATTACGGCGTCTTTTAATAACATTTATTTGGTGTTGTTCCTGGTTTCGTGATAGTTATTGATGTTGCTTATTCCTGTTTCACGTATTTCTACTGATCCTATCCCGTTAAATTATTTGCTGTTGTTTATTGGTTTCGTTGTTTGGTGGTTTCCTGTATAATGTCAACTCGATATCATGGTGTGTTTTTATTTCGTCTATTTGGTATTGTTCCTGGTTGTATTGGTGTTATTTGTCCTGCTCCGTAACTCTGATGTCTTAACTTATGCTCCTGGTTCCTAATTTCCTGCTGCCTGTCTTCACATTTATTCCTGATTTTAGTGGTTTTGATTTTCCTGCTTCGTAACTCTGGTGTTTTAACTATTATTTATACTGCCAACTCAACATCATATCGAATGCTGGTTCCTGTTTTCTTCCCGCTTGTCTTTGATTTTTTGTTCCTGATTTCGAATTCTTCTCCTTCATCTTGGTCCCGGTTCCTGCTTCCTGATTTTGATGTTTCCTGTTTCCTTATTTTAAGTTTTTATTATACATATTAATTTTGTTCTATTTTTAATTTCGCTATGCTGCCTAATATGTATTTGCTGTTTCTTGTTTCCTTATTTTAAATTGTTATTATATTAATTTTATTATTTTTGTTAATTTTTTTTAATGCTTAAAAATACATTTATTCCTGCTCAATATTTACAATTTTATTTAAATTTTTATTTTTTTTTATTGCATTTATAAGATATTTTTATTTGTAAAGTTTAGTTTAAGATGAATTTTGAAAAAACTATTCCACCTCCAGCTGGACTTATTTGTGGCGGAGTAAATAAACAAACAAACAAACAAACAATTAAAATCCCACATTGTTATGTCGCTATTGAAAATCCCTTTATATGTTTGGATAATCTACATAAAGGGTTATCCATTATGCGGTTTCATGCGGACATATAAAATATTTTTTTTCATGATATTTCTTTTTTATTATAAAGTTTGAATGTTGACATTATGTGTGAAATACTACATCATTTAAATGACCACCACGCGAAGTGTTGCAAGCATTGATTCTTTTGAGGTAATTTTCGACCACTTTTTGACACATATTGGGCGGTATCTCAGCCATAACTTGACGAATGTTGGTTCTTAAGTCCTCAAGAGTTAAAGGTTTATCTGCATAAACACGGTCTTTCGCGTAGCCCCACAAAAAAAGTCTAATGGTGTCAAATCGCATGATCTTGGTGGCCAGTTGTTATCGCCACGACGAGAAATTACGCGGCCAGGAAATGTCTCTTGCATTAAAGCCATATTCGCTCGAGTTGTATGGCATGTGGCACCGTCTTGGTAAAACCACATATTCTCCGAGTCGTGTTCTTCAATAGCAGCCAAAAACAAGTCGGTTATCATATGACCATAACTCTCCGAATTGACGGTGACAGTCGTTCCATCGTCGTTTTCGAAGAAGTAAGGTCCAATCACACCTTCGGACCAAAGAGCGCACCAAACAGTGACTTTTTCTGGATGTAATGGTCTCTCTTCAATTACTTGAGGATTCTCAGAACCCCAAATACGACAATTTTATTTATTAACATACCCACCGAGTGAGAAATGTGCTTCATCGCTGAAGAAAATTTTGTTCGAAAAATCGCCGTCCACCGCCTGTTGTCAAAGCACCCTTTCCACGTATCTACGACATTGTGAATGGTCAGCTGGCTTCAGTTGTTGTGTGAGCTGGGCTGTATAAGGATGTAGGTGTAGATCCAAATGCAAAATACGCCATAATGTGCCGTAAGACAGTCCTAATTCCTGAGAACCACGAGGAATCGACACATTCGGGTCTTCGGCAACACTTTCACTTACAGCAGCGATATTTTCAGCGGAGCGAGCGAAACGATGATGCACAGGCCTTACAATATCTGTAACCGCTTCAGTCTCTTCAAATTTCTTCACAATTTTTCCAATTGCTTGCGTAGTTGGACGACTATGTAAACCATAATCTTCTCTTAAAGCACGATATGTGGCTGTGCCAGAATCACCATTTTTGTAGTAGGTTTTAATAATTTTTATGCGTTGTGTGATAGTTAAGCAATCCATTTTCGTCAAGGTCAGACTTTCAACTGAAAAGAAAAAAAATCGGTTTAACATCTTAGTTTAACAGATGTCGAATTCCAGCCCTATACTTTTGAAACCACAAATGGATAACCCTTTACGTACGTGATCCATTTGTTTTAATGAATTGAAGATCTGCTGAACTTTTGTTTCTTTGTTGTCTATCACGTTTCGGTTTTCAGCAGTTTTCCACAAACAAAGCCACATTTAGGTCACAAACACATATAAAGGGTTTTTCAACAGAGACGCTACAAAAGTAAATCGATAGGGACAGCAAACGACGCCATATTTTTTCCCGCTCTTTTGACATTTCTCTTCAGTAAGGTTTGCCATTTCATCATGGAAAGATATACGAGCCAACAACGAGTCGAAATTATCAAAATTTACTACCGAAATTTGGAGTCAGTGGCCTCAACTTTAAGGGGCCTCAACAATCAGCGATGAGGCTCATTTCTGGCTGAATGGCTTCGTCAATAAGCAAAATATGCGGTATTGGCCAGACAGCAATCCACACGTAATCCATGACTCATCACTGCATCCCGAAAAAATTACGGGTTGGTGCGGTTTATGGGCCGGCGTCGTCATTGGGCCGTACTTCTTCCGTGATGATCAAGACCGGCACATTACTGTGAATGCGAATCGCTACCGTTCAATGATAACCGAATATTTTTGGCCCCAATTGGATAATATGGACTTGGTGGACATGTGGTTCCAACAGGACGGCGCCACAAGCCACACAGCGAATGCCACAATCAATTTATTGGAAACCAAGTTTGGTGAACGTGTTATCTCACGAAATGGCCAGTCGATTGGCAGCCTCGGTCGTGCGATTTGACGCCGTTAGATTATTTCCTGTGGGGCTACGTCAAGTCTATGGTCTATGCCAACAAGCCAGCGACGATTGATGAACTTCGTTCGAATATCGAACGTGAAATTGCAGCAGTATCGGCCGATTTATGCTTGAAAACCGTCGAAAATTGGGTTCAGCGTCTGGACTTCTGCAAGCGTGACCGTGGTGGCCATGCAAAAGAAATCGAGTTCCATACATAATGGCATCGAACGTACTTTCACAGGAATAAAGAATTTCATTGGTATCTAAAACCGGTTTTGTATTATTTAAAAAAACTTTTGTAGCGCTCTTATTGAAAACCCCGTTATATTGGAAAAAGATTCTGTTGTTTTGCTCCAATCAATTGCAACTTTTTTGGAATGTATCACAATGTTGAAGGATTTGGATAAAACAAAACAAATAGGAAGACCGTGTTAGGCTATTACCAAACAAAAATACAACAGTTTTATTGACAAAAAAAATACATAAAATAAAAATAGAAAACAGAAAATTGTGAACAGAGACTAAATATTTGTAAAAAGTGACAAAACAAAAGATTTTATTGTTGTTTTTCATTGTTTTTGTTAATTTCATTCAAAATGTAACCCTGATTTTTGAGCAGAATCAAAACATGGAAACAAATCTAACAGATCTGTGAAAATTTTGTCTGCAAGTTGTTCTTCTCAAGTTTAGAGTATTTCATATTCTCTCACTAAATGCAAATTTTGACATATCCAACGATTTCTCTAACACGGGCTGTAGAAGGCAAATACGGGGGTTGCTATTTTTATTTTTGGACATGTTCATTTGAACGTGAAAAAGATTTGACGAATGATAAAAAAAAAAAGGCTCGTGTCGATTGGAGCAAAGAAATGTTGAAAAAATGCGGTTGTATAACTCAAATTCAGTGTATAACATCATTACACGTGACGAATCATAGCCTATGCATATGAGCCCGAAACAAAACAGCAATCGACCGTGTGGGTCTTTCAAGACGAGCTAAATCCAACAAAAATTGTTCGTGGAAGACGCACATCGAAGCAAATGATCGGGGTTTTTTCGGTATTCAATCGAACGTAGGACGACTAATTCTGAGTAGTCTACCACCATCTGTTTGCCAACAGTGTTCGAAGAAATAAGGAAAAACAACAAGACAAGACGGATCATTTTGCATCAGAACAATGCGTGCTTTCACACATTAGCTGAAACAATGGGCTATTTGAGCACTCAACATGTCGAATTGGTGGGGCATCCGCCGTACAGCCCTGATTTCACACCCAATGACTACTTTTTACTTTGTGGTCAACGTTTTTCGACGCCCGAAGCAGAAGTTAAAGCGTTCAAAAGCCTTGTTTGGATGAGTGTAATTCGTCTTTTATACGATGGCTTACGACCCTGGGGCACGAGTCACGACTTACAACGGTTCATGGTGAGGAGGAAAGAGAAGAAAGAGAGGTAGCATAAGAGTCACGAATTAGAAATTCAGGGGGCATTTTGATTTCTCTTTCACCTCTTTCGTGTTTTGACATGGCGGTAAAGCAACAGTATAAAAAAGTGGTGAAAAATTGTTTTGAAGCAATTTCTTAATAAATTATAACAATACAATTGCTATTTTATCAGCCATTGTTCATTAATATTTTAAAATGTTGAATTTTAAAATGTTGAAATGAAAACAAAAGAGGATTAACCAACAATACGTCACAAAGAGTTACGCATAGTTGTATTCAGAGAGTCGTCGTCTGAAAGCACATGAATTTGCGAAGCGTTATCAAAAGAGAATGAACACAATGGCCCAGGGTCGTAAGTCATCGTATAAAAGACGAGAGAAATTGTTGAAAAACACCCGAAATGGACCCGAAATATAAATAGCAACCTCGTATACGCAACATTAATGTTTTTGGAACGAAGTTCCTTGTCGCACGTTGCGGCATGAGGGCAAAATGAAACAAAATTATACACCTTTTTTAACACCATTATGCTACAACCCAGAATTATCAACAAAATTGGGTACGTTTGCTTTGGTTTTTGTCTAGACTAATTAGATGTCTCACATATATTGGAAAATTTCTTGTTGAATGGGAAGTTTCCTAGGTGGAGCCAGTAGTCAATATTTAGTACATATTGTAGTTTTGAATCCAACAAAAAGTAAATTTAGAAAAGCCAAGGTGAAAGAAGTTAAAAAAACATTATCTTAAATACGTGTCTTTTCTTAAAAAAGGTACATTTTCTCAAAAGAAAAACCTATTCATATTCTTAAACCAAGTACCTTTTCTTAAAAAAGTAAATTTTCTTACAACAATTGCCTTTTCTTAAAAAACTACATTTTCTTTAAAGAGTACATTTTTTGTGAACCAAAATAACTTTTCTTGAGATAAGAACTTTAAAAATATACCTATTCTTGAAAAAAGGACCAATTCCAAAAAAATTCCCATTTCTTAAAAAAAAACCTTTAATGCAAAAAAAAAATCATTTCTTAACAGAAAAGCCTTTTCTTACATAAATTCCTTTTTTAAAAAATAAAATATTACCTTTGCTTTTCTTTTCTTGAGATAAGTAGCCTTTCTGAAAACAAGTAAATTTTCTTAAAAATATAAGCTTTTCCTAAAGAGAGTACCACTTCTTTAAAAGTACCTGCTCTTAAAAAAAGTACTTCTCGGTCAAAAAAATGCATACTCTTTCTTACGACTTTTTTTACAGAAAGTACATCTTCGTAAAAATAGTACCTTTTCTGGAAAAAAAACATTAGCTTTTAATAAAAGAAATACCTCTCTTTAAAAATAACCTTTTCGGGAATATAAAATACATATTCTTACAAAAGGGACCTAAAACCATATACTTAAAAAAAATAACATAAAAAAAAAAAATTTCTTAAAAAAGTTTATCATTTTACAAAAAGGTATTATTTTATTTTTAAGAAGAGGTAATTTTAAGAAATTACATTTTTGTAAGAAGAGCTATTTTTTAAGTGAAAATATTTTTTTAGAATAGGTTTTTTTAAGAAAGGGGATTTTTTTAGAATTCGTTCCTTTTTAAAGAATAGGTATATTTTTAAGATTAGGTATTTATCTCAAGAAAAGTTATTTTATTTCATAAAAATGGTACTCTTTAAAGAAAAAGTAGTTGTTTAAGAAAAGGCAATTTGTTGTAAGAAAATGTACTTTTTTAAAAAAAATACTTTTTTGAAGAAAAGGTACTTTTTGTAAGAAAATTTACTTTTTTTAAGCAAAGGTACTTCTTTTAGATAAGTTATTTTTTTTAAGAAAATGTTCGTTGTTTACGAATATGAATAGGTATTTTGTTTTGAGAAAATTTCCTTTTTTTAAGAAAAGACACTTATTTAAGAAAATGTTATTTTTTAAATTTCTTTCACTTTGGCTTTTCTAGATTTACTTTTGATTTGGTTCAAAACTACAATATATACTAAATATTGGTTACAGGCTCCACCTAGAGAACTTCCCATTAAACAAGAAATTTCCCAACAAATGTTGGTCTAGACACAAACCAAAGCAAAAGTACCCAATATTGTTGATAATACTGGGTTGTAGCATAATAGTGTTAAAAAAAAGTTGTTTAATTTTTTTAATTTTTTCATTCCGCAACGTGCGATAAGGAACTTCGTTCAAAAAATTGCGACTTTTTCACGCCCATTTTCGCACCTCCCATAGAAATGTTGGAGGGACAATTGGTTGGTAGTCACGTTATATCCTCAAAAACAGAACTGATCCTAATTAATTTGGCAAGATAATATTTTGGGCAAGGTCAAGCTGCCCAAATGAATATGAGAGAATTTATGGGCAAAGGTTGGTCGGTTTCAGAAGATATACATTTTTTATGGACCCAATGAATGACTAAGGGTGAGGGCATGTTTATGTCGATTCACCCGTCCGAAATTTCTTTACTGGTTTGAGAGTTAATTTTACAACCAACAAATTTCATCGGATACGCAGAAATAGTAAAAGTCACTAACACGTAAAAATAATTGTGGATTCGAATTTTATTTCGTGCATATAATGTAATTTTTAGGTGGGTGTGTTGGGGATTAATCTTCTCGATTAGTTGTAATTGATCCAGCTGCTGAATTTGTTCGCCTTCTCTGCCAAAGCCCCACAAGCAACTCCATCAAAAACACCAAGATACTAGTCATAAGTCCTATCAGCAGCATCATCAAAATCCACAACAAGTCGTCATCGTTTAAGTCCCTATATCCGGAGGATATAGAGTAGTGGCTTCGAGTGATATTTTTGTATTTGATCATATCCAAAAATGCACCCAACTGCCAAGCCTTTGTTAATCCCATATCTTGTACTAAATGAATTAGATTGTCCAGGGGCTCTCTATATGGAGAGTTCTCTGCCAAAATCATGGCGAATAATCTAATACTGTTTCTCGTCAGATCTGGGGGTATGCAGAAGAGCTTCTCTGCAAAATACGCTTGTTGTTGCTCAAACAGCTCCCACAATGAGTCGGGTACAGTGTAGGCGTATTGTGTGTTCAATGATTTGCGGGTATTTTGGAAAACTGTTGTGTTTGGAGCGAAAACCAGAATGTTTTCAAAGGGTTTCAACTGCTGACTAGAAAACGGGGTTACATCCTTGACATCGAAAAGAAGTTTAATACTGGAATTGGTTAAGTCATCACTGGTTTGGATTTGCGGATGGAAAGGAGGCGAAGTGAAAAATGCCTTTAGGTATGAACTATATAGGGTGCTCAGGTTCAGTCCCAGCAAGAATATTAAAAAGTAAATCAGTTTCAAAGCTGCCATAGACGTAAGTTTCAAGTGTAGTGTTTGCCCAAGCACGCCGGTTATTACTTTCTCATTCAAGAATATATTGAAAATGTCAAAGGATCCAACAGCGATGTAATCAATAATTGTGTGAATCACGGAGAACAGTAAGATCGATGTTAGCATGCAGGCAAAGCATTCTTTTGAGATGAGGATGCCAAAAACCTCATTTACATGCATTTGTTGGGCACATGGTAGCATTATATGTATTGGTCCCGTTTGCATGGGATATGTGGTTCGTGTGAATATTCCAATTTCATAAAGTGGATAATAACTCATGGGTATATTGATAACATTTTGTTGTGTTAAATTTGAGAATGCGAGTAAATTTATGGCCTCTCCAGGTTGGACGTCATAGGCGAGCTTCAAGGATGCATTATATACTTCAGCGAACAAGACTACAAGTCTTGCAGCAATGCCGTTCAGTTTCATTCGTCCCTGTGAATCCTTGTATACCACTGAATTCTGCAAATACTGATCGGGTAATGTTAGCAATGTTAAATGTTCCATATTCCGCCAATGTTGCTTGTAATACGTGCGATTGTTGCTCTGCATAGTTACTCTGTGCCAATGGTATGTAGGAAAGGGTCTAAGTAGTAAGAACCAGTTATCTTTCCTCTGGCCCTTGCGGGAAAAGTGTATTATAACATTTGTCATTTTATATTTTTCACAGGAGTCCAATAATGCTTCATCAAAATCACTTGAGTTCCGTATATTTAAAGCAATTACAAAAATTCGTGTCTGACGCATATGATTCAATGTAAACGCCAATGATTCCATTAATTGATTATCCAAATCAAATGCCAGTATGACGACAGCCAATATATTGTTGTTGTAAATTTTCACAAATTCAAAGATTTGTTGGTGAGGGACGATTATTTTGGGCACATTTAGTTCATAAATGGCACGAATATCGGGATCTGTGGATGGGTAGTTTTCCATCACTAAAATGCTATCAATTTCATGGTCAGTTCTCATATCGTCTATTAGCTTTTTGTAGAAATCCACCTCACCGTCAATGATGTTTTCCTCGATTATACTAATGCCGGGTTCGTTGACAGGATGACTTTCATTGGAAATTATCCAGAGGATTTGTATGAGAACTTTTAATAGAGTAGCCATGGTGAATATTGAGAACTGTTTTCAAACAGGGTGCCTGCAATATATAGAATAAAGTTTTCGTAAAGTTAGTTTTGTACAATTTATTAGGCAATAATATTACGATAATCTAAGGGTGGTTAAGATATAGTAAAACATTTTCATACTTCCATGTAAAGTTTTGGGATTAATCATAAGCTAATTAAGAAATGAAAATGATGAATATTTGATTAGAAAATCATCGTTAATCAGCAATCGATCTTATTTGAAACTCTAAACTAATTTTTTTTGACAAATAGCTAAAATCTGTTTTAATCACCAAATTTGCCATAAATGGCAAAATTTGATGACATTTTTTGGAAGAAAATTAATTTTGAAGAATTAACTCTCGTTAATAAAACAAGATCAATTTTAAATTGCGTTAGTGTCAATACTTATGTATATTTATTTATACCATTTAACATTCACAATTAACTATGTATACTAAATAACAACATACAGGGTGATTAAGGAAGTTCCGGACAAATTTCTCCAGCGTATTCCTTGGCTCATTTCACGAAGAAAAGTCCACTAGGACCATGTCCGAAAATGCAAGGGTGCGAAATGGCAGCGGGTTCAAAATTTTCGGATTGGTGGTCGGAGGGTAGTAGGGTAAAGTTGCTAACTTCTGAGCCAGTGGTCAATAAAATAAAATCTTAAACGTGTTAATTTACAAAAACAAATAAATAAAACAAAAACAAACATTTTTGCATTTCAGTAAAATGGTCATAACTTTGGAACGGTAAGACCTCTGGGCTTCGTTTAGGTCATTTTGGAAAGGTAAAAAACATGTTTCAACAAAAACATCAAAAACTATCAAAAACATAAGTTACGTGCCATCAGGCTGAGCAAATTGAGGTTATGTGAATCCGACCACTGGCTCAGAAGTTAGCAACTTTACCCTACTACCCTCTGACCACCAAACCGAAAATTTTGAACCCGCTGCCATTTCGCACCCTTGCATTTTCGGACATGGTCCTAGTGGACGTTTCTTCATGAAATGAGCCATGGAATACGCTGGAGAAATTTGTCCGGAACTTCCTGAATCACCCTGTATAATGAATCACAGTCCCATCAATTTTGTTATACTCGAAGATGTATAATTTTAAGCGTTTGAAGTCAAACTGCCTTAAAAGCGCCCCACTCGGCTATTTTTATTCCGTCCACCTCTCAAAATGTGGCATCATCAGCTTCGCGAACCGTCTAGAAATAGCGCCATCTATTTTCTCGAAATTTCTAACGATTTAGTCCTTATTTGTGGGATCGCATAGTAGCGCCATCTAATATTGATTGGTCTAGATTTTTAGCAAATTCGTCATCCATTCATGGTGAGATAGTACGTGGTACCCATCTACTTAAAGTGACCACCATATCTAAAGGAAATAAGTAGATATCGCACAGGCGTTGTCAAGTACTACCACTAGGTGCTGTGTTGTCGTTTTGTAACTGTCATTGAAGTTTCTCGTAACTTTCACTGACGTTTATTCAACACTGTGGGAAATTTTATACATACAAAAAAAGTATAATTTTCCAGGTTGTGCTATTCGAACAACTAACTTAATTTTTTTGATGTCGTGTTCCCCAATTTTAAGTTCAAATTTTGTTATTTTGATTATGTGTACTTTTGTTTACTGTTATTGTTGGTGTTCGTTTGTGTTGAATTTGAGAGCAACGGACCACAAAACAAACCCTATTGTTAGCACCTGTTCTAAATACATCTTGCAAGGTATATTTTGTTTGGGATCGAACGTTGTAATTATTGCATTCAGCTCCATCTAGAAAATATCCCATTGAACAACAAATTCCCACGGCATGTGCGATATCTAGTTAATTCCTTTATCTATGGTGACCACTTTACTACTTTTTATTCGACATTAAACTACACTAATCTGCCAAAGTGTTAAGCGGTCTAGACGTGGTCATGCGGCATGACATGCAAGTTAAATAACAAGAGTTAGTTTTAGTGGAGTTTTTATTTATTGCTTTTATTCAACGGTATCAACATATTTTTATTATTAAAGGGTTTTCCAATAAAGCCTTGACAACTTTTTTTTTAAAATAAAACGCAAACCATTTGAGATATTTCCAAAACTTTATGATCGACTTGAACTACAATCACAACATTTATGTTGGAACTCGACTTCGTTAATATGGCCACCGCGGGCACGTTGGCAGCGGTCGATTCGTTGGACCGAATTTTCGATGACTCGGTGACACATTTCGGCCGCTATTTCTCGTTCAGTGCTGGCTCTGAGTTCTTCCAACGTCGACGGCTTCGTGGTATAGACTAATGATTTGACGTAGCTCCAAAGAAAAAAGTTTAGAGGCGTTAAATCGCACGAACGAGGCGGCCAATTAACTGGTCCATTTCTTGAGATAACACCCTCACCAAACTTACTCTTCAATAAATCGATTGTAACGTATGCTGTGTGGCTTGTGGCACCGTCCTGTTGAAACCACATGTCGTCCAAGTCCATGTTTTCCAATTTGGGACAGAGTCCGCGTGATTTAATGTGGTTCTCGACGTGAAGTCCTTAACCACAGGTGAGCACCGCCCCACCAAGAACATGTTGGCTACGACTGTTAGCGCCGCCCGTGAAATATCCGTGTTACCCCGCATAGAGGGGCAGCCAAGAGATCAGGAATAGGAAGCCTACACCATTGGTATACACGATTACGTGGGAGAACAAACGCCCCGAATTCGCATATCCGCCAGCGCGACTTCTTTCTTCCGTCCACGAGCTACCAATTGAGTAAACTCTCTGTATATGAGCTACTCCTCCTTGGTAAAGAGTGAGGTACTATCCAAACCTCTTCCGTGATAAGGGCCACGGATCCCATATTTCGAGGATATGGCACAAGGGTGTATAAAGTTCAGCACCAATAACTATAATTGACATAACCGCTTCAAGATTTCGAATATTTTTTTATTTATTTTGAGCTATTTTTTATTCTTATGAGCTTAAGTTAAACTATGACCCAACATCCGTAACTCCTCTGCGGCCAACGGCTACTACTGCCCATTTTGTTCTTAATAACAGTTTAGTATCCCAGTTCCGTGTGTCCATACAATCTTTGTTCGCCAAAGGAACAAACTTAAACTGAAGTCATGGTTGATATGTACTAGAGATGGGCACGTGAGTAAGTTTTGACACGTAAGTTTTGCACGTGAGTAAGTTAAGATACTTAACGACACATACAGTTCAAGTTCTCTAACAAAGCCCAATGCTCCATGGTGAATTTGCTGGAGTCATTGGAATCATTACTGGAGTCATTAGAATTATTGAACTGTGCAACTCTTGGGCCAGTAAATGCTGCATGTTCCTTCGTCGAGGGCTCGTGTCTATTCATTGTTTCAATATGCATGTTCTGGTAGAAGAAAATCCGAAAAAATCTGTCTGTCTATTGTATGGATGCAAATATAAGGTGTTTGTAGATTGACGCAAATATAGTATACTTGTGCCCAAACACAATGTGTTTCTTTTGCATGGCCACCACGGGCACGCTTGCAGAAGTCCAGACGCTGAACCCAATTTTCGACGGTTTTCAAGCATAAATCGGCCGATACTGCTGCAATTTCACGTTCAATATTCGTACGAAGTTCATCAATCGTCGCTGGTTTATTGGCATAGACCACAGACGTGACGTAGCCTCACAGGAAAGAATCTAACGGCGTCAAATCGCACGACCGAGGCGGGCCATTTCGGGGGATAACACCCTCACCAAACTTACTCTTCAATAAATCGATTGTAACGTATGCTGTGTGGCTTGTGGCACCGTCCTGTTGAAACCACATGTCGTCCAAGTCCATGTTTTCTAATTCGGGACAAAAATAATCGGTAATCATGGCGCGATAACGATCGCCATAACGTGACGATCGTTATTGTCAACGAAAAATATGGCGCAATAACGCCGCCGGCATGCAAACCGCACCAAACAGTTATTTTTGTGGATGAAGAGGTGATTCATGAAGCACATATGGATTTTCACCGAACCAATAAGACATATTTTGCTTATTGACGAACTCATTGAGCCAAAAATGAGCTTCGTCACTGAAGATGATTTTGCGATGAAATTCCATCCAATCGGATGGTCCAGCGGCTTCAATTCTTGAGTCAGCTTTGATCTTGTACGGGTGTAAACCAAGATCTTTACGCAAAATTCGCCTTAAAGTGCTCTTGGCGATGCCCAGTTCTTGAGAATGCCGCGGAATCGACTGATTTGGATCGCTTGCTACGGACGCCAGATATATTTTCGTCACTTCGACCAACCCGTTGTCTCACTGGCACGGCAGCATCACACAATGAATATGTAGACTCAAATTTTTGCACTAAACTTGTTATTGCTTGTCTACTAGGGCGAGAATAACGACCGAAATTTGGAGTTAACGCTCTTAAAGTTTCGGTCACCAACTCCGAATTTCGGTAGTACATTTTTATAATTTGCATACGTTGTTCGTTCGTGCACTTTATCATGATGAAAACGATGAGTTTACTGAAAAAAATGGAAAGTAGCAGTTAGATGATCAATGAAATAGTGCGTTCACAAATTAAATTCAAAGTTGTCAAGTACCTATTGGAAAACCCATTATAAATAACAGTGCTCATTGTTAATTTGAAAGAAACTCAATAAATATTCATTTAAGTGAGAGATCAAAATTGAGAGATTGACGCCTTCACAAGATCAAAACAATTATTCAACTAACTAATCTTAAAGTATGTGAGACAAGTTGACAATACAGAAGAGGACAAACAAAAAATACTTCAATAATAAACCGTTAATCTTGGGCAAGGATTTTTTGTCCACCCCTCAAAGTATACCATGGTTTGATTTCTGATGATTCCCAAAATATTTCATAAATGATTTGGAAAAAAAATTTTCGTTTATTTATTTTAGTTATTCAAAAAAATTTGTATTTTAGCTAAAGACAATATGTACAAAATTAGTATCAAATTTTTGATAGCATTTTAAAAATGGTCCAGACCACTAGATGTTAATGCTAGATACGAAATATTTTAGGAATCATCATAAAACCAACCAAAGTATATTTTGAGGGTTGACAAAGGAACTTTTTCAGCATTTTCGCCTTGGTTTCCAATCCCGCTTTTTACAAAGAAGACCCAATTTATGACGTGTTTGTCTTTAGCTTGGAATTTATAGTTCTTTAATACAAACTTCATCATCACAGGCTTAGTTATAGGCTACCGACATCCGTTCAAATGTGTCACTAACTGACATAAATTTATGGGGTTAGTTTTGTCGATTCGTCACCACCTTAATCTGATATATATAATGTTTTACTGTCGATAGATAACAAGAGTGGCGAAATCATATGCTTGTTATGGGCAAAATATTTGAACAGATCTCAAAACAAACAAATTTCTATTTTCTATTTACATCAAATGCCTGTTAAGAGTTTAAGATCTGCATTATATAGTGAATTCTATGAAGATAAAAATCGTTTAAATCGGCTTAGAGTTTTAGAAGTTATAGGCCTTGCAAGGCTGAACATTACAAAAGTTATATACTTTGACACTCTATATCACATTATGAGTTGTAACAGGGTGTATCCAAATAAAAGATTCTGAAACTCCTACAAATATTATCTTAAATAAAAAAAACGATTTGAATAATAGTAATAACAGCTTAGAAGTTCTGATATTATTATATGAAATACTTCTGAAAATACAAATAAATATATTTCAAAGATAAACTCATTTAAGTAAACCTACTAAATTTTCACGACGAATATCATTTTATTTATCTTCCAAAGCCGTCGTTCTTCCGGGTATTTGATGACTATCATTTCCATGCATTTAATGCGGAATTAGATATATGGAAATGAAGCTGAGACGAACAAAACGTCAGGAGTTTGGATGTTTAAGGGTTAGCTAAAATAGTTATTGCCCCTTCAATTGAACTAACCTCAAGAACGTAACAGAAACTATAAGTATAGGGTTATTCATTTTGCGGTTTCAAAAGAAAACGTAAATAAAAGACACATAAAATATTTTTTTCATGATATTTCTTTTTTATTATAAAGTTTGAACTTTGATATAAACACTACATCATTTAAATGACCACCACGCGAAGTGTTGCAAGCATTGATTCTTTTGAGGTAATTTTCAACCACTTTTTGACACATATTGGGCGGTATCTCAGCCATAACTTGACGAATGTTGGTTCTTAAGTGCTCAAGAGTTAAAGGTTAATCTGCATAAACACGGTCTTTCGCGTAGCTCCACAAAAAAAGTCTAATGGTGTCAAACCACATGATCTTGGTGGCCAGTTGATATCGGCACGACGAGAAATTACGCGGCCAGGAAATGGCTCTTGCAGTAAAGCCATATTCGCTCGAGTTGTGTGGCATGCGTCACCGTCTTGTTGAAACCACATATTCTCCAAGTCGTATTCTTCAATAGCGGGCAAAAAAAATCGGTTATCATATGACCATAACTCTCCGAATTGACGGTGACAGTCGTTCCATCGTCGTTTTCGAAGTAGTAAGGTCCAATCACACCTTCGGACCAAAGAGCGCACCAAACACTGACTCTTTCAGGATGTAATGGCCTCTCTTCAATTACTTGAGGATTCTCAGAACCCCAAATACGACAATTTTTTTTATTAACATACCCACCGAGTGAGAAATGTGCTTCATCGCTGAAGAAAATTTTGTTCGAAAAATCGCCGTCCACCGCCTGTTGTCAAAGCACCCTTTCCACGTATCTACGACATTGTGAATGGTCAGCTGGCTTCAGTTGTTGTGTGAGCTGGGCTGTATAAGGATGTAGGTGTAGATCCAAATGCAAAATACGCCATAATGTGCCGTAACACTTTCACTTACAGCAGCGATATTTTCAGCGGAGCGAGCGAAACGATGATGCACAGGCCTTACAATATCTGTAACCGCTTCAGTCTCTTCAAATTTCTTCACAATTTTTCCAATTGCTTGCGTAGTTGGACGACTATGTAAACCATAATCTCCTCTTAAAGCACGATATGTGGCTGTGCCAGAATCACCATTTTTGTAGTAGGTTTTAATAATTTTTATGCGTTGTGTGATAGTTAAGCAATCCATTTTCGTCAAGGTCAGACTTTCAACTGAAAAGAAAAAAAATTGGTATAACAACTTAGTATAACAGATGTCGAATTCCAGCCATATACTTTTGAAACCACGAAATGGATAACCCTTTATATACAGGGTGTCTGGTGGCAAATTTATATTTTTAAATACCATTATTTCAAAAAGTAATAAACTGTGCGGAGGGTGGGTGGCGCCGTTGAAATTATCGATTGTGCGGATTTGTCAGTCACGATGTCGCAGTGGTCGAGTGAGCATCGTGCGTTCGCTGTGGAGACATTTTTTAAGAGTAATGATTCTTACGTAATTGCTCACCGAAAATTGCACAGTCGATCTTCAAGGAGCCTCACTGGGACTTCCACGAACGATTATTCATGAAATTTTAAAAAAGGATCTGAAGTTCCATCCTTTTAAAATTCAAACCGTTCAAGAACTGAAAGAAGTAACTTTGATTTACGCAAAATTTTTTGTGAAACGATGTTGGAGCGTTTTCGCACTGTAAATCCCATTTTTTGGAGCAACGAGGCTCATTTTCAATTAAACGGCAACGTCGACAAGCAAAACTGCCGTTACTGGTCGCCAAGAACCCGCAACCCTCGATTGAAACATCAAAAATCATTGCATTGCCCCATGGTAACTGTTAGGTAAGATCCACGCATGAGATAATTGGACCATTGGACCAGTCGACGAATGTCAACGATCATCTGGATGATACATTCTATTCGTTCAATGCTCTTAATAAAACTTTGTGTCAATTATTATGTTTTTTATATAAGTTTGAAAATATAAATCTGCTACCAGACACCCTGTACAGATATATGGACCAACAACCACTCTAATTGGCATAAGCTCACCCGTTATTTCGGTACAACTTTTATTAGCAACCATATAGATCAGCACCAATAGCTATAATTTTTTTTTTCGAATATTTTTTATTTATTTAGAGTTATATTTTATTCTTAGGAGTCTAAGTTAAACTATTACCGAACCTCAGTAACTCCTCTACGAGCTAGCGTACTAACGGCTCCTACTGCCCATTTTGTTATTTTTGTTTAGTACCCCAGCTCCATCTGTATATACAATCTTTGTTCGCCAAAGGAACAAACTTAAACTAAATTCAAGCTTGACTGTACTAGAGATGGGCACGTGAGTAAGTTCTGATCATACACAATCACAATTATTTGCTAATCACGTTTACACATGTTTACTTGAGCACACATTATTTTTATTCACATTTACGGGTAAATCACGCATGTGTCACGTGATGACGATAATCACGTAATCTTAGACACGAAAGAAAATTCTATGTTTTTTTTTGTTTTATGAAATATTTGCCCTATTTTAATTTTGGAACGAAGTTCCTTATCGCACGTTGCGGCATGGGAGCTAAATGAAAAAATTTTAAGCAACTTTTTTTTTAACCGTGTTATGCTAGAACCCAATATACAACACAGTATTATTCTGCATACTTTTAGGATTTGGTAATTATTACTATATTTGTACAGTCAGGGACGTATATGAGGGATGTGTTCTTTATAGTTGGCTTTGTGATAGTGATGCCATTGTGACGTGTGCTGGCTTCAATGGAAGGCATTATGACATAATTACGGCTAAGGGAAGCGGGCTTCGCTGAACATGTTGGAAGTGTAAGGAATTCGATGTTGACTTTTTTAGATTATTGCCTTTTGCGTTATTAACAGTATTGCCCCATTCTGTGTGCTTGCAGTTCAAGTCTCCCGCTAGTACATATTAGTTATTTGAATTTTGAAGATTCATAAAATCAAATAGTTTTTGCAAGTCTGCTCGTTATTGAACTTATGTTGCCGGCCGGATAGTACGCATATGTAATAACTAAAAAGTTGTCGCAGTCAATGGGTATTTTTATGGCGCATCTCTCTAAAGCATCTAGCGAATATCTACTTTTGTTATCGTGCCTGTAGTATTGTATGTTATACTTGATTAATATAGCAATTCCCCCACCCCTTGTTGCATCAATTCGATATTTGCTTATGATTTTATAATTTTTAAATATAACATTGTGTGTATGGTACAATTTTGTCTCATTTAATAGGACAATATCTACTATCTACGTACTCTTAAAAATTTACATACTCTTGAAAAAGGACCAATTCTAAAAAAAAAATACCATTTCTTAAAAAACACATTTTCTTCAAAAAATATCTTGTTCTAAAAACTACCTTTTCTTAGAAAAATTCCTTTCCTTAAAATTACCTTTTCTTAAAAATAAAATATTACCTTTTTTTCTTGAGATAAGTAGGCTTTCTGAAAATGAGTAAATTTTGTTAAAAAATAACCTTTTTCTAAAAAGAGTACCACTTCTTTAAAAAGTATCTGTTCCTACAAAAGTACTTCTTTGTAAAACAAAAGTCATACTCTTATGACTTTTTCTTACAGAAGGTACTTCTTCTTAAAAATAGTACCTTTTCTTAAAAACAACATTATTTTTTAATAAAAGAAGTACCTTTCTTTAAAAATGGACCTATGTAATACATATTCTTACAAAAAGGACCTAAAAATATAATTATTTCTGAAAAATACATTGCAGAAAAAAAAATACAGCAGACAGTTGTCCGAGGCCTTCGGCCACGGACTGTCCCTGCAGGCTGTGTCAGAGGCACGGCCATTAAGTTTAACGTAGAATACGCCATCCGATAAGACAGAAAACCTATATATAGCAATAAATGATAAATAACATAAGCAAATGAATTTATTTATTTGATAGTTACTTTTGATAATATACATAAGCTTATGGTAGGAAAAATAGGATAAATATGTTTTTAAATTAAAAGAGTAAGGATAAATGATAAATAACATACGCAAATCAATTTGATATATATTTTTTATAATTATATATCCATGTTAAATTCAAATTCACATTTAACATTTTGTTTCACTTAAATACATAAGTAAATATACGAAATTTCAATATTTCATCAATCAAAACAACAGGCGAAGGTTTGTGTCCCCACTGAAACAGCAGCATAGTTTGTGTTCACGCTACAAACTCAAACACTCAACCAAACACCACACATATGTTTGAGTGTATGTGTTTAAACAATTTTCATTTGAGAAATTTAAATATTAGGAAGATATCAACCAATATGAAATGTATATCAAACGAAAGATAACACCTTCATTTACCTACAAAAACATTTTTAAAAAAAGGTATGACGCCGTTTCCTCATAATCAATGAAATAAAGATTACAACAATAACAATCTGACATGACTCCCTATACCGTAAGGTAAGACGTATTCTACGCCAAAAATTCTTAAAAAAGTTTTTTTATTTTACAAAAAGTACATTTTCTTAAAGATCTATTTAAATTATGGTACTTTTCAACGCGCTCTTTATACGTGCTGGAACTAACTAGTACATAATATTTAACGAAAGAAACTTCGTTCCAACCGGGTGTCCCATGACACCTCTTGTGATTTTTTATTTATAAAAATAAATCGAAAACATTTGTTGTAAAAGTTGAAATAATAAATTAAATAAAATGTAGTTTGCCTAAACAGAATTATTTTTGATTATGAGCAAATCCTCGTATTGATTTAAATATACCCTGTAGGAAATGTCTATAGAGAAACAGTACTGACTTACTATTGACTGTGTCACCAGTACTACTGACCAAATATACCCCAGCAATGTAAAATTCTATTGACATTTAACATGTGCTTGTCATTGAGAATGAACTACTGACACAAGAACTACTGACTAGGTGGTACTTTTGGAACCATACGGAGACATTGGAACCAGTGAATCAGTGGTCCATTGTCGCTATTTTTGTCAACACTTGTGATTTTTTTACCAAATAAAAAAAACGTAAAATTCAAAATTAGAATCATATTTATTATCTAAATTACATTGTCTTTTTCAAAATTCACTTTTAAAACTCACTTTTTATTTTTAAATTATTTTTCAACTAAATGTACGGGACACCACGTGTTTTCACAACCAAACAAAGCGAAACATTCAAAAAGAAGAAGAAGCATTGACGTCCATTTGTCATAAATTTCTCTACACATCAAAGCCAGACAAATATTTGTAGACAAGTTGTAGACAAATTGTCGACAATGTCACCATAATAGTTGACAAAAGTGGTGACATGGAGACACTTGTCCCTAGACTTCCTACAGGGTAAGTACAAAAACCTATATAAATTGAGGCACTTTTTTAATAAATTTTATAAATTTATTTATTTATTTATTTGATATTTATTATAATTAAAATTACAATAAATCTTAGGAACTAAAGCACTAGCTACATAGGCTATCGGCTTAAATTTTATAAATATTTCCAAGCATTCTATATAATATCAATATCAACTTTATTTCCAAGAAAAGTATATCTCCTTCCTTCTAGTATTCGTCCAGATGTTGAAAACACTCGTGCGCTTGTAGCTAAAGTGCTTGTCTTCTGTCTTTAAAAACCTTCCTAAATCCCTTTGTTTAACACAGTAGTAATAAAATCGAATTTAAATGAAATAAAAAATTCTCAAATATGCGTGACTCATGCGAGTATAGTACTCACGCACACGCACTCACGCATAAATTGGACACATCCGCGAGTATCTTTTCACTACTCCCCCTAACGCAAATTTTGATCCCACACACATTCCCGGTAACCACGTGACTCGCGCCCATCTCTAATTAGTACTCATAATTAGTATTACAAAATTTTTGTAGAATTTGGCCTCTGAACTTTATAATCACATATTGTTGATATGAATGCTGGTAAGTAATGGAAATAGTCTTTTGTTGAATATGTCGACAAAGTGTCGCAGGCGAAATTTGTTCTTCCGAAAAGTCACATGTTTTTAAAGATATTTTTTTCGATTCTTGTTTCAATGTATTGTCGAAATCCGTAATTGTGTTCATTAATTTTAGGAAGTCATTAGCAACAAAAATTATTAACGAACTATTAGAAATGAAAATTGTCAGCAGCACCTGCTCCAGAGTTTAACATCACCAGGAGTCCTCAAGTCACGATAAATTAGCATTATTAACTGTGTTACTCCTGTGGAATACCGTCGTTCGTTTTCTTTGGATGCTTAATATTACTGTAATATTGAAATGTAGAGACAATGTTCCATAAATTTCTACCACGAACTTGTAAACGACTTAAAAAGGGACAGTCTTTCCGATAGTCTATTTGTGGTTCAACAAAAATCTCATCAAAAATTATTATTGCACCAGGACACAGTTTTAAATTCAGACAACCATTTAATAGTGAAATATTGCCAATACTGATATTACCAAAGAATTTTGTTTTGGAATTATTTGGCCGAAATGGAATGAAATGGAGACATTGGCCGATTCTATGCGTCAGCTGAGAACTTTCGTGATTCTATTGAACACGGAGACTTCTAAATACAAATACAAGCTTCAATACTTAAGTTATGCGAAAGATATAAAATGAAAAATATAATCCTTGTCCACTTTGAGCGGCAGGTGGAAATGTGGTATTATTTGGTGAAGCCCTATCCCAAACAATGTTATAGGGCTTAAATCATATATATAACTAGCTGACCCGGCAGACGTTGTCCTGCATAATATTTCAAGCGATTTGTATGGGAGGTACCACGCTACTTTGTCCAATTGGACCGAATAGTAAATCTAAACCACCCAGGGCGCCACCCAAACGCATACAAAAAAAATTTACTCCAATCGGTCCAGAAGTTTAGGAGGAGTTCAGTCACAAACACACGTGTAGTAGTATAATATATAAAGGGTTTTTCAAAAGAGACGCTACAAAAGTAAATCGATAGGGACAGCAAACGACGCCATATTTTTTCCCGCTCTTTGGACATTTCTTTTCAGTAAGGTTTGCCATTTCATCATGGAAGATATACGAGCCAACAACGAGTCGAAATTATTAAAACTTACTACCAAAATTTGGAGTCAGTGGCCTCAATTTTAAGAGCGCTACGTCCAATTTATGGTCGTCATAATCGTCCTACCAGATCAACAATTGAGCGTCTAGTGGAAAAATTTGAATCCACAGGCACAGTACAAAATGATCCCGTGCCAGTGAAACAAAGAAGTGCCCGTAGTGTCGAGAATATTGCTGCCGCTGAGGCTTCAGTTCAAGTAAGCCCAAATGTGTCTCTCACACGTCGTTCTCACGCGTTGGGTATCTATGTGACGTCGTTGTGGCGAATTTTGCGAAAAGATCTTGGCCTACATCCTTACAAGATCAAATTGAAGCAAGAACTGAAGCCGCTTGACCACCATAAGCGTCGTATGTTCGTGAATTGGGCTGAGCAACAACTTGAAAATGATTCGGATTTTCATCGGAAAGTCATCTTCAGCGATGAGGCTCATTTCTGGCTGAATGGCTTCGTCAATAAGCAAAATATGCGTTATTGGTTAGACAGCAATCCACACGTAATCCATGAGTCATCATTGCATCCCGAAAAAATTACGGATGATCAAGACCGGCACATTACTGTGAATGCGAATCGCTACCGTTCAATGATAACCGAATGTTTTTGGCCCCACTTGGATAATATGGACTTGGTGGACATGTGGTTCCAACAGGACGGCGCCACAAGCCACACAGCGACTGCCACAATCAATTTATTGGAAACCAAGTTTGGTGAACGTGTTATCCCCCGAAATGGCCCAGTCGATTGGCAGCCTCGGTCGTGCGATTTGACGCCTTTAGATTGTTTCCTGTGGGGCTACGTCACGTCTGTGGTCTATGCCAACAAACCAGCGACGATTGATGAACTTCGTACGAATATTGAACGTGAAATTGCAGCAGTATCGGCCGATTTATGCTTGAAAACCGTCGAAAATTGGGTTCAGCGTCTGGACGCCACGCAAAAGAAATCGAGTTCCATACATAATGGCATCGAACGTACTTTCAGAGGAATAAAGAATTTCATTGGTATCTAAAACCGGGTTTGTTTTATTTAAAAAAACTTTTGTAGCGCTCTTATTGACAAACCCGTTACAAAAATATGCAATACTGGCGTAGTATGCAAAATGCTACATTATGGACATTGCCTGATCTATATTTGCAATTCTCAATTATATTTAAGGACTCACAAGGTAAAGAAGTTTATGCTATTATGATATCAAGGGACTTTTTTGTCTTCATCATACTATTTCTTTTAGTATTGTCCTCCACGTTTTCTCTTGTTAATTATGTGTCAGGAAGACACTTCAATGTGTGGAAGATCCTTCTGAATTTCAAAGTTATACATGGAATACTAGGACAATATTTTTCGCAGGGAATTTCTTCTGTGGCAGCTTTGAAACTGATTTACCAGCTAATTGTCTTGTTTGGCGTCAATCTAAATACTCTTTTCTCAACATATCTACAGACGCTATTCACATCACCGCCCATGCACCAGCAAATCTCAAAGTTTGCTGATGCCTGACGATCCACTGCAAGAATTCTGTTTCACGCTCTAAACTTAAAAGTATCGGGGGTCCCCCAACACCTGCATGAAATTGAAAGCTTCCTAGTCTTTACATCATCGAGTTTATATGCAATAACAACGTAAAGTCATGAATACTACGTTTGGCTATGCTCTTGGTAGGCGCCTATGGTCGTTACACCACTATGGCTGACACTGTTTGATGGTTTGCCCTTCGGGGTTCTGTTGAAGGAACATTCACCCTTCAAAGAACCACTTGATCGGGCTCGTCATATACATGAAGTGGGCTTAATCTGTGCATAGTATGCTAGAAATTATTACCAAATGCAGAAGATTTAATGTGGATTTGAATTATGGTAATTGTAGGCCTAACTAACAGCATCATGGTATTTTTCGTGGAATTACTTGTGGATTACCGTTTTAGGAAGCGCCAACTTTTGGAGTGCATTTATTGGTCATTAGTACGATATACATACCTACTATATATCCATTAAGAGAAATGGTACAACAAATATATGTATAAATACAAATATGGTAGAATAATTTTCCTTAAAATAAATGTTTTCGAATACGAAACTTGAATGAAGTTAATATAAATAAATTATTCCTAATTTTTTGAAAATTTTTATTCAAATTAAATTAATTTGCATATAAGGTTTTATTTTGTTTTCATATAGAAAAACTTTACTGACCTTGTAATCATCCTTGTAGTAAAAAAATTGTAATCTAACACAGTCGGCCTTTTAAAACTTTTTAAAAAAAAGTTTATTTTTGCTTCAACCAAAATAATATAATTTTTATCCATTTGTACTTCAAGTATTTCCCAGCTCTGACCACCAAAAATTTCCTTCGAACTATGTAAACTATGAACTATGTAAAAACTATGTAGAATGCACACAGCTCACTGGTTTGTGAGTAGCTCTCCCTAATCCCTTTATGGGATGTAACGGGAAAACATTTATTTATTTATTTTTTACTTCAAGTATTTTATTTAACTCTTTAAAAACATTTTTATTTTATTTTATTTATGGAGTCCGGTATGGAAGTTATTGGTTCTACACGCTGAAAAAAAATGGCACCAGCAATATATTGCAGGAACAATGTATATGTTTGCAAGCACTGTTTTCATGAATTGAAGAGCTGATACGATTTTGTTTCTGTGTTGTCTTTCACGTTTTTGTTTTCAGACATTTTCAGCAAACGAAGCCATATTTGGGTCTCACAAACATATATTATAACCTATTAATAATTGTGTCTCCTACATGTAATAACGTAGCAAACACATTGTGTTTGGGCACAAGTATACTATATTTGCGTCAATCTACAAACACCTTATATTTGCATCCATACAATAGACAGACAGATTTTGTCGGATTTTCTTCTACCAGAACATGCATATTGAAACAATGAATAGACACGGGCCCTCGACGAAGGAACATGCAGCATTTACTGGCCCAAGAGTTGCACCGTTCAATGATTCTAATGACTCCAGTAATGATTCCAATGACTCCAGTAAATTCACCATGGAGCATTGGGCTTTGTTAAAGAACTTGAACTGTATGTGTCGTTAAGTATCTTAACTTACTCACGTGCAAAACTTACGTGTCAAAACTTACTCACGTGCCCATCTCTAGTACATATCAACCATGACTTCAGTTTAAGTTTGTTCCTTTGGCGAACAAAGATTGTATGGACACACGGAACTGGGATACTAAACTGTTAAGAACAAAATGGGCAGTAGTAGCCGTTGGCCGCAGAGGAGTTACGGAGGTTGGGTCATAGTTTAACTTAAGCTCATAAGAATAAAAAATAGCTCAAAATAAAAAAATATTCGAAATCTTGAAGCGGTTATGTCAATTATAGTTATTGGTGCTGAACTTTATACACCCTTCTGCCATCTAAAGGGTTTTTCAACAGAGACGCTACAAAAGTAAAGCGATAGGGGCAGCAAACGACGCCATATTTTTCCTGCTCTTTTGACATTTCTCTTCAGTAAGGTTTGCCATTTCATCATGGAAAGATATACGAGCCAACAACGAGTCGAAATTATTAAAATTTACTACCGAAATTTGGAGTCAGTGGCCTCAACTTTAAGAGGCCTCAACAATAAGCGATGAGGCTCATTTCTGGCTGAATGGCTTCGTCAATAAGCAAAATATGCATTACTGGTCAGACAGCAATCCACACGTAATCCATGAGCCATCATTGCATCCTGAAAAAATTACGGTTTGGTGCGGTTTATGGGCCGGCGGCGTCATTGGGTCGTACTTCTTCCGTGATGATCAAGACCGGCACATTACTGTGAATGCGAATCGCTACCGTTCAATGATAACTGAATATTTTTGGCCCCAATTGTATAATATGGACTTGGAGGACATGTGGTTCCAACAGGACGGCGCCACAAGCCACGCAGCGAATGCCAAAATTAATTTATTGGAAACCAAGCTTGGTGAACGTGTTATCTCACGAAATGGACTAGTCGATTGGCCGCTTCGGTCGTGCGATTTTACACCGTTAGATTATTTCCTGTGGGGCTACGTCAATTCTATGGTCTATGCCAATAAGCCAGCGACGATTGATGAACTTTGTACGAATATCGAACGTGAAATTGCAGCAGTATCGGCCGATTTATGCTTGAAAACCGTCGAAAATTGGGTTCAGCGTCTGGACTTCTGAAAGCGTGCCCGTGGTGGCCATGCAAAAGAAATCGAGTTCCATACATAATGGCATCGAACGTACTTTCACAGTAATAAAGAATTTCATTGGTATCTAAAACCGGTTTGGTTTTATTTAAAAAAACTTTTGTAGCGCTCTTATTGGAAAATCCGTTATTTAAATATAAAATACACAATTTTAATAAAAAGTTATTTTTTTTTTTACTTTTTTTCTATAAAATTCATAAGGGGTTAAAGCATCACCAAATGTTTGTGACAGCCATCAAATTCAAGTAATTACTTTAGTTTAGAATACCAATATATTATTTGGTACAACCGAATTAGTTTTTAGATTTTTTGTTCATCCAACTGATTGAATATTCACCACTACAGGATAATTTGATTGCTGGAACTAAAACTCGATTGACAGATCACATTTATTTCTTGTTGCTGTGGCTTCAACTAAATATTTCAGTTCTTTCAACCAAAACTGAATTACAAATCAATTGATATGCACAACATTTGGTGATACGGAACACAATTATTGGTAATCACAAGTGAATACTGTGATAGTCCAAGGAACCGCCAAATGTTAGTTGGCTGTAAATATAGTTGTAACAACGAATCTCTTCTCCGTGTGTAGGCTAAAGAAGCCCAAAGTCTCACTGCACCTCAATTGATGATAATATGTTTTCTTCGCTGCCTGATATCTATACACTTTATTGGTTTTTCACAACTTTGTTTATCACTTTCTGTTTAAAATATTAGTTTTTCTGTAAAGTCCTCGTGTAACATTCCAATATACGTAGTTTCTCTTTAACAACAAAGCCTCTTGTGAAAAATCGAATACATACTCGTAACTTTGCAACAAGTGTTTTTGTAACAAAAACTAAATTATGATTACAGTAACTAATATTTGAACACGAATTCTAATATTGTACTTTTTATTAATTGTATCTTCCATTTCAGATGAATGAGGTTTTAGAAATACTCAAATTGGTTAATACAACTAAAGTTCGGTAGTAGAAACTTGTATTTAGAAAGACCTATTTTTAATCTATCAATAACATCGACAAATAATTCTGATGTTTGACAATTATGAATTCAAAAAATAGACTTTATCATGGAATTTCCAATGCCTGAATTGATTTCCAACTAATCTTTTCCCTGTGTGTACGCGTGCTAGACAGCGTGCTGTCTTGCAGCCTTTTCAACTCTTCTTCATGGGTTTGTGCAAAAGAGAGATGTTCGACGAAAATTAACTTACACCAAGTGGAGTTTCTAGTAGAGAACTGTAAAATGTAAATATACTTTGTAATTTTTTGTTAACTTTTATCGTTGGCATACATTTGTTTTGTATTTAACACAAATATTTTACCACACAAACACGAAATGCCGTTCGCATGGTCCCGTTGGATGTTTTGTACTAATGACTCTATCGGATATTTTATAAACACACGCACATGCAACCATACCTATGGAGTGAAAATTATTGAGAGAATATTCTTCTTTATTCTATATTTACTCTATGAAGAAAAATTACCCCAAAAACCTGCTAGAACTGTCAAATCGACTGTAGCAGAAGACAGTGTTGCCAACTTAAAGTTATAGGCCTACAAAAAACACTCGTTATAAGACAAGTTTAATTACAACATTCCCAATTTTTAAAGTTTAAAAGGACTTGGAATGGAAGAGTGTGTCATTCATTTCAATTAAAGTTTGAAAGAATAAAGAACAACTTAATTCATACATAGAGGCATTCATATACCTAGAGTAACGATTAATAGAGTAATACTTGATAGGGACAGCGGTTCACGCCAACCAGCAAGAAAACAGCAACGGCATTTCGTTTTGTGCATTAAAATTTGAATACACCACAAATATACTTATATATCAAATATAAAATATAACAAAAAAAGTCAAAAATATGTTTAAACTTTAGAGTTCTTAACCAAATCGACGTGAAAAATGTAAGTCAAAAATTTTTGAAATTCCATCTGGTGTAATCAATTTACGTGAAATAACTCTATCGCACCGACTGCATCACGAAGAGTGTGAAATGAAACATCTGATGGGAATGATGGCCACTCTAGGTGACATTACTCTATGACTTAATTATAAATATATTCAAAAAATCAAAAACGTACACTCTATGAAACTTTCTTTGCATTTATTAAAAAGTAATATTTTTCAAAACGATTTCGAATTGATGTATTCAAATTGAAATGTTCAAAGAAATTTTTTGCCACAGTGTGCGCTGTAAAATAAAATTTACACCATTAGGTTTTTGTTTGCTTAAAAAACCAAGCGCCATATTAAATAAATTTTATAGCATATTTAAACTATAACATAATAATATCATTCCAATGATATAATTATAACACCCTTTTACCCGGCATAATCATAGAGTATTGAGCGAATAAATCTATAAACAAATACCATCTATCTCTTTGATGGCATTTAAACACGAACTTGTTCATTATCACCTTGTAAATACAAAAAGTTATTTGTATTTTTCTGTTAAAACACAAAGTTGATTTATCTCTTTATGTGATCGACCCGTCCCTATTTTGGTATTTTTGTGGATATGATTTGGATGCGTGTGTTTGCCCTTTGTGTGTTGTTTTTTTTTTGTGTGTGGAGGCTTTGATCAGTTTGTTTAAACTGCTTTGGAAAAAACCCGTTTGTTTTGTATTTTTGGTTTTGACAGTGGACGTTTTTTTTTTTGTGAAATGTCGATATTTTTGAGTTAATTTAATTTCATTCCATTAAAAATGTAGGGGGATACAGACGATATTAATATTAATTTGACGTTGGTGCCGTTGATGTAGGTCAGGGTTATGCCTTGATGTTGCTGTTTATAATGGGGAATTGGAGAGAAGAAGTTGATGACACTTTAATGTAAGTGTAAGTTATGGAAGTTGTGTGCCATATTTAAGAATTTGTAACCTCGCATAACATCATGTTGTAGTGGGTGAAAGTGAAAGGGAATAAATATAAAATTTGTTTTTCTCTCGATAGCCCAATTTTTAAGACTACGGAAATGTACCTAAGATCTCAACAAATGACTTTCCAGAAGATATGAACTTCCTAGGATGATTCTTAACACCAGGTAGCAATTAGGTAGCGTTTAGGTAGCCACAAAAGTGAACAATTTCCCGAAAAATTTTTAATTTCTCTGTGTGTCATATTTTAAGTCATGGAATATAACCATATATGGATACGACTATATGATAAAAGACAACAAAAAAAAAAGAACCGTGTCTCCCAGTTTTGCCCAAAGTCATGGACTTTATTTTATGGACCTCAAAGATGAGGAGCCTCGGTGTCCTTTTTGCAAAAAAAGTCATCATTTTGTCAGGCTCATAACTTGCAATTCGTTCGGTTGTTTGATTTACTCTTTGAGGGAAAGTTGTAGCCCTTGATATAAAGAATACAAATTGTGAACATATAAAATCAGAAAAACTTCATCTTCAAGGTCAAAATCGGAAAAAACTTTAAATACATTTGTTTTTTCTACCTTTTTTACCCTGTACAAGTCCATAGATAGCAAACCATTAAAAATGCAAGGAAACAATTAACAACTAGAATTTACCTAAAATCTCAATAAACAACTTTTTGGAACATATGAACTTCCTAGAAATGATTCTTAACACCGTTTACTTCAACATTGAGATATGTACTATGCTATCTCACCGACCGCAGCAGCACAGTCAAAGCAGTAAGCTCAGCACACGCTACAAGGGACGCAGCACACAATAAATATATGAATCAAACGGCTTGCAAGATATGAGCCTGACAAAAGGATCACTTTTTGCAAAAATGACACCGATGCCCCAAATCTGTAGGGCCCATAGAAAAAAGTGCATGACTTTAGGCAAAACTGGGAGACAAAGGTCATTTTGTTGGTCTTTTATCACGTAATTGTATCCGTATATGGTTATATTTTTTTCGTGTTGCACTGTGTTATACATTATTGAGTTTATTTGGATTTTGTGATAAATGTTATTTTCATTTTACTGGATTGCATTCCAACTTACTTTATGTTGGCAACACTTTATCCGATGGACCTTTATTATAACTATAAGTAGGTGTGTTCGTTTCGTTTACTTTGTATGGACATCTGAGTCTAAGATCTAAGTGCATTTCACCACAAAAAAAATCCAATAAATATTTGGAAACCATAATTTTTTTTATGATGTGTGAGTTGTAGAAGAAAGTTCTCAAATGAAAATCATATTGAATTTGTATTTCAATATTATATCTGTTTAATAATAAGTGTTGCCAACTATTTTTCAGATGAAGAGAAATTCAAGTAAATACATTATGAAATAAAGTAGAAAGTGTTGAAATTAGATATGAAATGTGCTTGTATTGTGATTTGAAATATTTCAATCTTCGGAGATATTGTCGGCACAATTATATTGTATTTACTGGTAATAACGAAAAAAAATCTATGAGTGTTCGAACTCACTGGCGTTGTTAAAATAAATGAAGCAATATTTAGCTCACTGATATAATTGTTTTTGATTTGTCATAAACAGTGCGACGACAAAAAGTATTGAATAGTATCATGGGACACAGAAATGGTAGCAGCACTAGCCCAGCTGATTTGAACTTTTTTCTGGAGTGTGTTTTTCTCTTATGTCAAAGTTTGTTTGTATACATCCACCCATGGTAGAATGAGAAGGTAAACTCGGTACACAGCTGATTTCAATTTTTTCTCGTTGTTTAGTTGGACGCTTCTGTCAGTTTCAAAGGTTTTGTTTTTGTACTTTTCTGTTTACATTTATTTGTCGGTATATGTATGGGTTGACTTTGACATGAGGAGAGCCTAAACAAAAACAAAATGCCTGTTGTTCTTGCCCACAATTGTTGTTGTATCTACTGCGACTACTTTTTTTTTTTACTATGACATCCACCGTTCGCCTACAATTCCTGTGTTTGGAATGTTTTCTCCGTAAAAATCGTATAGAAAAGTTATAAATTTCATACTTGAACACTTTCAAAATATCAAATAAAACACATGCATTTTGTAAATGACCGTTTTTCCAATTTTGTATACATTTTCATATTTTTTCATATTATGCCTGTCGTTTTTGGCTTGTTGTATTTGTTGTCGTACTGCATCTACCATTATATTTCTACCATAAATAGTATAGAGAACTTACAGCACTCTTTTTGCGCTCTCATGTAGAGAGGCTGAGTAAAGGAGCATAAGTGAGTTATATTCTCTTCGTGGAATATTTCAATATAAATGCACTATTTCGACAATTTTATTACATAAAACAATACAAAAAGTATAAATGTTTAAAAATGCGTCAATGTTTCACATCAAAATTATGAATGGACCAAGTTATGACAAAAAGAGAGTAATAAGTTTTGAATCATTCGCCAGATGTCGCCAGTGCTTTTGAGGCATACAATTCGTTCCATGAGTTCTCTTTACTATTCAATACTCTTTGGCGACAACTACCTGCTTCTTTGTTCGTTGCCGCTACATCAATACCATCACACTTATTTTCAGGCAGAGACTATTGCTGTACAACAACGACGTATGTGATGCTACCACTGAGTGTTATTTGCATGTGTTCACTTTGATAGATTGCCCTACTCGTGCCTATAGATGTTAACACATCAAAAATTTGAACTTCTGTTATGTATGCAGTAGAGTGGGTCGCCAAAAAAAGTCCTGTTTGGCACCCCTAGTTTGAAAGGTTAGCCCAAGAGGATCTCAAAAAAAAAAAATTTTTGCCACGCCCCAAAATACCGCGCTTTTTGTTTTTCATGTCCTGTGTCGCCATTTGAACTCCGATCGGGACATGTGACATATCGTTGTTCATGGGTTTAAAGCAGCTTTGTTTTCTTTATAGATCACATTCAAATTAATTGCTTAATTCAAAAAATATTTTTCTATTTTTGTTCCTACCCACCCTAAGGTACAACAATTTTTATGTTTTATAAAATCTGCGTAACAATAATGAACATTTTGCTTTTGATGCACTTACTTTAATGCATAAACAAAAAAGTTAACGCGTCTTAAAGTTATCGAAATAAGTCACTCAAATGACAGCGTTTGCAATTTCACCCCCTTTTTCTTTATTAGGAATAACACATATTCACATTATTTATGGAACACGAGTTCATCCATTTGGCTGCCGTGGCTGGCTTCACAGTACCCTATCCTATCAGTCAAATTTTCCAAAAAAGTTTCTGATAGTTTCTGGATTATTCATGTGACATCGGTCTATAATGGCACCCCATAAGAAAATGTCTAAGGCGGTGAAACTGCAGCTCCGAGGTGGCCGATCGATATCGCCAAGACGTCTGATATTACGATTACTGAACATAGTTCGCAAAAGATCCATTATTTGATGAGCTGTGTGACATGAACCCGAAGATTATCCAAGTTCATATCTTCCATTTCAGCCCATAAAAAGCCAGTAATCATGGCTCTGTTGATCACTAGCAAGAGAGTTTCATAAACACAAGCTGCCGTATAGCACTCGTTGTAGGTGCATTATTTCTTCTTCTTTCCCTTCTTTGCAACCAACGCACAGTTTGGCAACACAGCACTCACTTTGGAATTAAATTTGCAATATGTTCAAAAGTTGTTCAAGCGAAAAGCGACTCATTTTGTTCCGTGTAGATATTATACTAACTGACAATATTTCGACTAGGTGCTCTATTACACGATGGCATTTCTTGCGGGCATATTTTTCAGTTCTCTTTTGAAGTTGCTACGTAATTCATCGAATTATTACATGTTGAAATTTAAAAATATGGAATTATCACAACATGGAATATAAAAATCAAGACAAAAACGGAAAATACACAAAAAGAAATTGAAAAATTCCCCGCAACACACTGCCTCTTGCCAAACGAACGTAAAATATACGATTTTTCTTGCAGGGATAAATTCATCGTGTAATAATGCTCTGAATAAAATCAAACACTGTCAATATAACATATGTTTTAAAAAATATACCTGTATTTGTGCCACCCGTTATGTTAACTATAAGCGACTAGTGTTGCCAACTCCTATTCAAATAATTGTTTATAATAGGCGTGTTTTTTGTATCCCGCTAAACAATTTTTCGATGAATTTTGTATAGGGAGCCTCATAAAGCCGCTTGATATTGCTTATTTCCCCATAAAAAGTTGTCGTAGAATTAGTTTAATTAGTAAATAAACAAGGCTAGTATTGTATTGGTTATCGGATGCAGAGATACAAGCCGACCTATCATGAGTGTTTTTACTGGGCCAATATCCGACGTCGTCTTCATCGGCTTATATTGACATGAAGCACGAAAATTGACGAAATGAAATGAAATTTGCATGAGATCACCTGTGTCATGGATATCCCCTGCTACAACTAACGACTTATGTGCCGCATTTTCCGTACGAAAATATGCGATTTGAATCTCGGGGAATGCAGTTTGAGCAGTGCCAGGTATACTCGCTGGCGTGCCTTTGCAATGCCTGATTATCAACTATTTTACAAAATGGTGGCAATAATTTCATGCCAAAAATCACGTTCTCCGGGAGTGTCTCTAGGGAAATGGAATAGATTCTATTTAATCGCCCAGGCGTCGGTTACTGCGACGATGAAATACCCGTAGAGTCACTCGTCACTACAAACTTTCTATTAAAAAAGTAGAAAAAAAATATTGATTATTGTTTAATTGAAACGAAATATATACTTTTTGGACGATGTCAAAAATTACCTTCTAAAAGGAAATTTGTGTTTTTAGTGCTATTATTCCTGTAATATTAATTTTTTATTAAATGTTACCTGTTAATTAGCTATACAGAAAAACTAGAATGATTTGAGAATCGATGTGGTAATGCTACCGACTTTTTAGTTTGGATTTTTAGATTGGTGCGCTGGGTTGATAGGGAAAAATTTAAATGAACTTTGATATTTGTAAAGTGTTTGTGTTAGAAAGTTCCTGAATTAGGAAATTTAAAAGAAAAACTATCACAAAGATTTCTTCAATATGGAGTTGCCAACTTTGTTGCCAAATTTTGTGACACAATAACAATATTCAATCGTATAAAAATCTCTTAGAACGCTTTTACACCGCTGTTTATAGAGACCAGGTTAGCAATAACTTTGTTCTCTAAACTTTGCCGTTTACACCACCAAATTTGAGATTAAGTTTACATTTCAGGTGGCAACTCCGTGCTTAGACAAACTCCGCCCCGAGACAAAATTATCGAAAAGGGCGGCGCAACAAAAAATTAAGTTGGCTCCTATTGGTTTTTCCAGTTTTGTACAAATTTCGGATGTTTTAAAAATACATGAACCTTTAAAATTGGGTCAGTCGGCTAAATCGGGTCAGTCGATAATATCGGCTCAAAGTTTCAACCAATAAGAGTCACATATATCGGCGGCGGCGACTGCTACAAACAAGTTTTGGTGTCGGAGACGCGTTAGAAAATTTTCGATCGGCTTGCGACTGTCAAACAGTTGTTTTTGTTGTGTATGTGTTTATTATGGTTGCATTTTTATAGTAACTATCAGTGTTGATTTTTTGTGTATGTTTTAATTATGGTTGCATTTTTTTAGTAACTATCAGTGTTGCATATAAATGTACACCAGTTTAAAATGAGGTTAAAAATTAAACTTCAGTTTATACAGATTAAAATTGTATGAGTAATCTTCTGGGTTAGCGCGGGTTAACGGAGTTAACCTCAAAATGCGTTAATCTTGTTTGGTGAATTATTAAATTCTCGTATTAAATTCTCTTAAATATGTTGTTGCAACAACAGCGTCTGGGAACGCAGACATGTCGCCATGAAATCATAATGACAAACATTCCTTCATAGAGAGAATTAAATTTCAGCCACAGTGCTTGTAAGCAGAATTGTCAAAACAAGCATTATCAAGAAGACATTTTAATTAGTTACCCTGTTTTTGTATTCCCTGCTAAACAAAATTTTTCACGACTCTGTATGGGATGCTGCTTAATATCGCTTAGCTTCCCATACAAAGAGGTTCGAGAATGGTTTATCAGGGATTAAAAACGGGCTTAGTGATATATTTGAACATGCGGTTCGTGGCCCATATCGTAAACTGCTGATCGTGCAATCTCGCAAACTTCGAAACAATCGATATTAAAAAAATTTAATCTATATTAAAAAAATTATATATAAATTATATATATTATGCTTGAAATGTTTTTAACAATAGTTATGAATCAAATTAAAAAAGTTAGTTTTGAATTCAATATGGTAATACTTACCATTACCATTAGCTAGAGAGTGTTGCCATACCTTGACAAGTAGATCTAGATAGTGTTGCCAATTCTTGGGAAGTAGATCGCTAAAGCGGCATTTGCACCAAACAAGCTAAACGCATTTTCGGGATTATCGACGTTTTTTTCTTATGGAGTTTGACATTTATATTCCCGAAAAAGCGATAAACTTGGTTGGTGTAACAGCAGTTCACCACACCTACCAAGATTATCGCATTTTCAGGATTATCGACGTTTTTTTCTTATGGACTTTGACATTTATATTCCCGAAAAAGAGATAATCTTGGTTGGTGTAACAGCAGTTCCCCACACCTACCAAGATTATCGCATTTTCGGGATTCTCGACGTTTTTTTCTTATGGAGTTTGACATTTATAATCCCGAAAAAGCGGTAATCGTGGTAGGTGTAACTGCGGCTTAAGTCACTATTGTCCTGTTTAAAGTGATAACAAACTCACGTCAAAATTTCCAACATTGTGGTTTAGAGACGTTTGTTAAACTCATTACCAACATATATGCAACATGTTCTGGAAATTGTTGCCAACATGTTTGTGAAGACACAAGTAGCCTCCTTGCGATAAACAGATTTAGACATTTACAAAATATTCACTGGGTTTTGTGTCACTCAACAAGAATAATCACCACGTTTAGTTGCCACTTTCGGGAGTTTCGGTAGTTGACAGATTTTAAAGAGACAAACTGTGATTTTAAATTTAAACAGTTTATCTGTTTGAACCAGATATTCAGTCTCTTGTTATTGATAATTTCAGACACACTGGCACATTGAAATTGATTATATAGGCAACTCATAGTTTACATTACATTGTTTTTATATTTAGTTGCACAAATTAGAAAATATTAACTGAAGCACTAACTACTGAAATTATTTCATATTTAAGCACTTTCTTTAGTTCGGCATTTTAAAGTTTCGTTTTTAGTCATTCATCGAGCTCGTCTTTTGGTAAATTGGATTTTCTTCATTAACACAAACACTTTTCACACAATATTTATCATTGAAATTTTCATCCATTCAACAGCCTGCATTCCACGTTTAGAACTTCATTCCCTTAAAAATTTCACATTTTTCATATTTGTTTTTTTTCGTAAAAATTTACCTATATATTTCACATATTATAATTTAAAAAAAAATAAATAAATACACCTTAAACCTAAAACCAAAAAACAAATTGAACTGAAAAATCTTCAACTGATAAAAATTCGTTTAAATTTGTTTCGCTCGAACTTCACGATCTGCCAATTCCTCAGCGGTGGGATGGTCACGTATATAATCCAAAGCCTTCAAGATATACGCCGGTACTGGTGGTGGAGTGGGTATACTATCCGATTCGGGATGGAAGCCGTTCTCATCGGCTGTGTAAGTAACGGATATGTGTTCACCCTCTGGTGAAATGTATTGATAGGAGCCTTCCGCATACTGACCGCCATGACCCATTTCTCGGAATTCCAAACCACTGGATTGGGTAAAATCAAAACCATACGTGCCATCGGCATTAACTTGGCTCACGAAATGAGTGATCGTGTCGCTGTTGTCGGAACGAGGAGCTTTAGCCGCCGTTTTCGCAGCTGATTTTGTGGCAGATTTTGTCGCCGGCTTTGCGACTTTATTGGATGTGGGTCTTTCCTTAGCTGGCTTGTTGGTGGTAACTTTAGCATTTTTTTCACTTTTAAGGGGTTTCTCTGTGACTTTGTTACCCTGCGGCAAGCTACCTGCTTGCTTTGAGATTTCATTCGTTACAGCTTGACCATATTTATCCAAAATGGCAGCATTGACCGCTATATTGATATTGTCTTCCAAGGCGCCCTCAGCGTATTTATATTCCATATTCTCATCGGTATCATCGTCACCCAAAGCATTTTGGATTTTATCCATATTATCGAGTGCTTCGAAAGCCATTTCTACAATATCCGCTGTATCATCTGCGGCTGCTACTGCGACCATCAACGCCAGTGTTACGAAAATCTATACAGTTAATTGAGACAAGTGGAGTTATGATGATTCCAGATCTAATGAGGCAGCCGCCAAGTGACGCGATACTTACAAATTTAAACATTTTTATCCGGCTTGTATGTAAGTGCGCAAGTGCAAACTCTTTGTCTGTGCGAAGATTCCCAAAAGATACAATGAACTCAACTGATGCCCTTAACATTGACCACTTATGTTTTTATACCAGCATCACATTTCCAATTTTTGTTTTCGTTCTCTGCATCGTTTCTCATTTCAGCAGATACCATGTTTGATACTAGTAGCGGCGTTGTTGTTTTATTACAAAAAGAGATATACGTTCGTAAATTCATTAGGTTTAAAACAACTACTGTTGCTGAATTCGCAGGTTTCTTTATTCAGCAACCAGCTGTCCTACACACGTTAAAGAGAAGGCACAACGAGCTGCGACGCATTTGTACTCTTTTGTTATGGGTTTAGCTAAAAATCCCTAATCAAATTGAATAAATAACTTATACAATTACGTCTCCCCATTCATCTGCTCAATGACAGACACACAGACTGACTAACCCATAAGGTATTGTAACCTTATCATTGGCGTTCCCAAAAACTTATGCATAATGGGACTGATGCCATTGCAATGATTTGCAAAGACGGCTGAGATACTATCGCGATTTGATGACACATGGAATTGAGCTGCGGCTCACAATCGATGGCAAATTTTGTAGCCGTAACGTCATAAAACTCAATATGAATGAATATTCAGTAGCTGACATTGTTGTATCAGAGTTTATAAATGTAAAAAAGTTGTCCTTTCTGCAAAAGTAATCCCTGTGGAACAGAGACTTGCAAGATCTCTCTTTTTCAGTGATAAAATATCGGTAGAGAATTTGCTAACGGGCTTCTGCGTTGGATTCTAGTTAGGTCGCCTTCTTATGTATTTTTCATTTGTGTTCATTACTTCCTGACAATTTAGTAGAGTGTACTCATATTCTATATATAAACTTAAATACTTATTTACTTAGACGACCACAAACAACCCAGAGGGTGCAAGGGCCAAAAAGTATGAGAATGACATATTCCTCCAACCGGCTCGATCTTCAGCTGTTCTCATAGAATTGGTAATCTTTCACCTGGTGTTTTCAGCGAAGTCTGGCTTGTCCTATTTTTCGATGTCTTCAAATATATTTCGCACTGAATCATTCTGATGCACTCTACTGACATGGCCCAACCATCGTTAACTCGCTATTTTCATTTGCATAACTACGGGATATAGATAATAAATCTAGTAGTTCATCCATCGTCGATACTCACCATTTTGTATTATAGGACCATATATTCTTCGGAGCATTTTTCTCTCGGAAACATCCAGTGATGTTTCATCAGCATGCGATATGAGCCTGGATTCTGCGCCATAAAGCAAGACAGGTTGTCTGAGAGTCTACTATAGTTGGATCTTCGTTGCTCAAGAGATCATCTTATCTCCGAAGTGCTGGCTTAGCCCGAAGTAACACCTGTTTGCAAGCACAATTCGCTGTTTGATTTCCAGGCTGACGTTAGTGCTTCGGTTCACGGCAGATCTGAGGTAAACAAATTCGTTCAAGACCTCGAAATTATAAAGGTTATCAACGCTCACCCTTTCATCCAATCGGGTGGATGTTTTGCTTGTCAAAACCATTAATTTTGTCTTGTCCTCATTTACTGCCAAACCCACTTTTGCTGATTCCTTCTCAATTCTTGAAATTACTGCCGTAACTTCTCACAGATTTCGCCAGATAGTATTGAAATCATCAGCATACGCGAGCAGCATGTGAATTTTGAGTCTGCTATTTTTATTCGTGTTAACTGCAGCTTCTCTCACGATGATCTCAATTAATATGTTGGAAAGATCGCATGATAGGGTGTCGTCCTCCTTCAGACTTCGCCTCATTCTAAATGGTTCGGTGAGGTTTTTACCAATTTTTACTGAGAACGTAGTTTCCGTCAGTGTCATTCTACTAAGTAGTTTTAGCTTAGAAGGAATACCAAGCTCCGACATAGCTTGGTACCGTGATCCCCGTATCGGGCTATCGATGACAGCCTGATAATCTACAAAGAGTCGGTAGGTGTCGATGGGTTACTGTATCAATACTGTATCATGCTGTATCATCAACCTCCATTGGAGTAGCTTCTCTCCATCAGCATACGACAACATCACGTCCTTTATTATGTCGAGATACTTGAAACGATCCACAATTCCATTGATTTTATGATGCACTGTAAAGCACGGAGGAGGCAACATAATGGTCTGTGGCTACTTCTCTGGATAAGGGATTGGGCAAATTCATAAGATACATGGAATTATGGGTCGTTTCATGTATCTCGACATAACAAAGGAGGTGATGTTGTTGTATGAGAAGCTACTCCAAGGTTCCTGCATGATAACGATCGAAAACATAAGGCAAAAGTGTTTAAGGATTGGTTCCAGAGCAGTGGGATAGAAGTTCTTCGTTGGCCTGCCCAATCGCCCGATCTTAACCCAATTGGGAACTTGTGGGAGATCGTTAACACGAAGATCAATTGAGAAAATTGCAAAACAAAGGAAGATTCTTTCGAAGCCATAAAAATAGCCTGGAAAGCAATATCAAGCAATAGAATAAAGGATTCGCAACGAAATATTAATTTCAATATTTTTTTTTAAGCGAAGAAAGGGGGGGGGGGGGGGTGCTTCTGTTTTGTCTACTTAGATTTGCGTCGTAAAATATTTTTTGGATTTTAATTTTTTATCTATAAATTTCTGAATGCCTAAAGTTTTTGTTTATCAATAATAAAGATATAAAGAAGTAAAAAAAAAACAAGAAAATAAATTAATAACTTTGTTTTCTTTAAAAATTTATCATATGAAAAAAATTACCTAGGGGGGTTGCTTAAGTTTTGGCCAATACTGTATGTAACAAGATTTCCCTCTTTATCTCTACTAAAGGAGGCCCTGATTCATTTCCGTTGATTTGGCTTTGTACTTTTGAATAGGAATTATGGGTATCATTCTTCCTTCTGTACAATTAAATTTACTCTCCCACGCGCTTTCTTTACAACGGTTTTTTGTTCTTAAACAAACGCGTTTCGTCTTTCCTCTTCTCCCTATATCGCTCTGTCGTGGCGCTCGTTGCAACTAATTGAAGCATTGCCATACGTGCAGCATTATTTTCAACAGCTCTCTGACGCCAGGTGAGGTGAGGGCAATAGTTTTTTTTTAATTTTTGCACCCTCGCAGGTACACGGCACACTTCTTATTACTTCTTATATTAGTAGACTAAATGTATGTTAAAGACTAAATCGAGCTAAATATTGAGTCATGGTCTTCACAAGCACTGGTTGTAGAGGCTTTGATCGGAATTATATTAAAACATAACTGTTTAACTGCTACGAGACATTGGCAACGCCTTTAAATGTTCCATTAGTAGGCAACACCGAAAAGTGTTTGTACTGTACAAAGCAAACCTTTTCAATATTAATTTTTACTGACATACAATTCAAAGTTAACTTCCTGATTTAGTTAAAAGTGGTTCTTTCGAAGTGTTAAAAAGTATACACACGCAGAAAATAACAACCTCTATGACATATTCTCTCAAACATCCCTAAACTAACTTATATTTATATGCAAACACTAGCATGTGAACTTGCAAAAATGCATACTTTTACGCAGAGTCATATGCGTGTTTCGTCCCAAACATAAATATACTTACGTCAAAGCATTCAATATTTCCTCCTAAACGATCGGTTGATGACAGAATGCATGAAACTAAAACGTAACAGATCAGTCAACATAAGAAACACTCAATTCATTTACACCCGCATTCAGAAATATTTTTGAATCACTGACTGAAAGAATAATGCATAAGTATAGTTATACACTTGCAATATCATTATCTGAGACTGAGAACAATCTCTCTTTGCCTCTGTTTTATTATTTTCTCTCGACAGAGCATAGCCACAAAAAATGAAGTAAACAGTGCTCCAAACACAGCTTTATTTGTATCGCAAACAAAGCTGTATTTGGATCACGAATACTTAGATTATAACATATTAATGATTGTGTCTCAAACATGAAATACGATATATTTGATTTTGTCCTTCTTTACTGTCCAGCTAAAATATAGCGTATGAGGTATTGCTGGCATTAATGAGCAGAAGATTGGAAATTTCGTCCAAATTTTGGAGGCTTTTAAAAGAAGAATATGCACTTAAAGCCGTCGGTTGTGCAATGGTAGTGTGAGCGCCTCTTGTACAGGAGTTCGTTTGGGTTCGATTCCTGCTCCGACCATCTTAAAATTTCTTTCGACGACGGCCACCTCGCTTAGTGACGGCGACACTATCGAGTACTTAGCCATGAAAAAGCTTCTCAAACTACCGTTCGGAACCGGTGTAAAACTATATCTCCCAACCAGTGAGTATAAAACTATATAGCGCACAGCTCACTGGTTGTGAGAAGCTCTCCGCAATTCCTTCATGGGATGTAATGGGAGACCATTTTTTTTATGCTACAACTAAAATACTATCGAAGATATGATTACACATTCGGTTATTCCAACCGAATTTGGTACCTATTTCGGTCGCAGCAGCTGTATTAATTCCAAATACGGCTGTTACAACCGAAATTTTTGAAAATTTAGTTGACAAAATGAGTATACTTTAAGATTCAGTTATCACATCCGAATCAAACGAAAGTTGCGAGGTTGCTTCAACCGAATTTGAGTTGTGTCGACAAAATTCGGTCGTGACAACCTCAATTCGGTTGCTGCAACGGCATTTCGGTGGTAGCACCAGCTTTTACCTTCTTCTCAAACAATTATTTCTCTGGGTATAATACAAGGTGGCGCAAAAGTAAACTTCCGATGTTTTTTGGCTGTAATTTAAAAAAAAATTAAAAACTTTGATTCTTCTTGTGGATTATTTTTATTTGGTCTTTTAATTTTTTTTACATCAAGTCGAGAATATGATGTCATGTAAATGGCCGCCGCCACAGTTGATTGTCAGTTGAGCCCTTTTTATGGCATTTTCCATCACTTTGGCCAAAACTTTCGGCGATAGGTCCTCACATTCTTGACGGATATTGTCTTTAAGAGCAGCAAGAGTCTGAGACTTGTTGACATAAACCCGCGACTTCAAAAAGCCCCACAAAAAGAAGTCTGGAGCGATCAAATCAGGCGATCTTGCTGGCCAGTGCAAATCGCCAAAACGGGAGATTAGGCGCCCGGGAAATGCATCCTTCAGCATATCGGTTGTGGCACATGCAGTGTGTGCCGTTGCACCGTCCTTTTGGAACCACATGTTTTCCAATCCCAATTCATCAAGTTGCGGCAAAAATAACTCGTTGATCATTGCTCTGTAGCGTGGCACGTCGCCTGGTCGATGTCGACGGCGCTTCCATGACATCCTCGGCTACAGCAGCAATATTCTCTGCAGAACGGCTACTCCGGGGTCTGCCACGCCTGGCAGCATCTCGTGTTATGCCAGTCTCTTCGAGGCGAGCGGCTAAACGTCGCAGTGTTTCACCAGTAGGCGTTGGACGGCCAGGAAATCTGCGACGAAATTCACGTTGTGCCAAAGTCACCGACCGATTATTGGTCAAATAAATAGTCAGCAATATTCCGCGTTCTGGAGCAGTGTAGCGTAACATTGTTTATTAACGTGTATTTCGCATGTGTTTACTACACAAATGTCAAAACAGAACTGACATTAGGGGAAAATCGCAAAATTTATAGCATTTTCTGATAGGTGGATTACTTTTGCGCCACCTTGTATTTCGTAGGTCTGTGCTGACTCCAATAGCTATATCGTTAGGTGGAGATCCAGATTGAGCTCTCGTAAATTATCCACTCTAATAATATAAACTACGAAAAATAGACCAAAGATGGGGGCGGTTAACTGAGACTCAACACACACAGAAAAACTTTTAAATCCATATCAATTACAAAATTTTGCGTCAGTAAAAACATTTATAATATTAACTATTGAAATTGTAAATTCGAGACTTAGCACTAAAAAATAAATAAATGATTTTCCATTACATCTTATGAAGGGATAGGGTAAAGCTGCTCACAATGAGTGAGCTCACTCACTGATTGGAACCTACAATTTTACACCGGTCGAACAACTTTTGTATGGGAGGTGGCAAAATGGGCGTAGCAAAATCTCCCTCGTCTTAAGTGGTGACTCGCATTTGCTGACGACTACCAAGCTTTTGTATGGGAGGTACCAGAATGGGCTTGGCAACATCGCTAGTTTTCTCCAGTTAAGTAGACATTTACAGATTATGCTTGAGTTGGAGCTAATGACATCTACCAGCAAACGTTTTAAAAGAAATATGATTTTGTATGGGAGGTGCCAGAAAGTGCGTATCCAAAACGCCCATTCTCAAACCAAACCTAAGTTTGGATGTATAATAGTCACTTACAAAATAATCATTGTGATCGGTAATGATTTACGGCAGTTATGGTGTTGACCAGCAAGCCAGACAGACGGACATGGCTCATTCGTCTTCCAAATATACTGAGGGCCTAATATGTCTTCTTGTGTGCGTTACATTTTTTCCGTATTAAATGATTTATACACCCATCCCTATGGGTGAGGGTAAAAAAAAGGTTTACATTTTGGTATGAGAGAATTTTTAAATTTGCGATTGTATACAAATTGAATCATTCGAAGACGTTTTGCACAGGGTTTTACTTCTGTGCTAAAAGGCGAGAGAGTAAAAGAGTAGACAACTTGCACTTATATTCACAATCATACTGTTGATTCAAATATTTAATTGATTACACGTTTAATAGACAACTTTAGGTGTGTAGTATATATGGAATCGGCGGTTGGTGGTGCAATGGTAGTGCACGCGGCTCTGATCACTTTAAATTTCTTTCGACGGCGGGCACTTCGCTTAGTGACGGTGACACTAGCGAGTTCTTAGCCATGAAAAAACTTCTCAAAAATACCGTTCGGAACCGGTGTAAAACTGTAGGCCTCAAATCAGTGAGTGTGAAACTAGAACGCGCACAGCTCACTGGTTTGTGAGGAGCTCTCCCTAATCCCTTCATATGATGTAATGGAAACCATTTATTTTAATTTATTTATATACGGAATTCTAGGCTGTAGTTTTTAGTCCAGATGAACTTGAATTATTTCAGGAAAATTAGACTTTAATAAATCTAAAAATTAGATTTTTGTTACTTTGTAAAGCCTTATAAATTTTCCTCTCCATTGCATCTCCACACATATAAAATGCTTTGTTTTTGATTAAAAATTGATTAAAAATTGACATGGTGCCATAACTTGTCCATTTGTATACAACATGTCAAATTAAAACATTATTCCTCCCAGCAGCGTGTACTGACTGAAGCTTACGCTCCAGTACTCTCCAACGTTTTCAGCAATTCAGCTCTCACGATCTTTGGCACTGCTTAATACGCCCATACTAACTAGTGTACTAGTATGTTGTAATTCCTGTCGGTGCGATTTTATGCTGCATCTCGTTAACCGACTAACAGACATCTCGTTGGAATCATCTCAGCTTAGCTCATTTCAACCTAGACGTAGTAAACACGTCATACGATCAGCTCTTCGCCTGATGTTTACGACTTGATTCCCCCATAATTAATGCACAAATTACAACATTTTTTTCTATCTTTCTTTTAGTTGTTTTTTTTTTATTTGTTTTTGTATCGGCGTTTCTTTTCTTATGTTGTTGTTGTAGCTAATATAAATCTTGTTTTTGTGATATCAAATCAAATTGGCAATTTCTTGGGTATATGAATTAATAATAATATTTTGGTTGCGAATATTTGTGGTTATATTCAAATGATTGTGATTTTTTTTTTGGAATATTTCCCTCATTTCGTGTTTGTGTTATATTTCGCTTTAGTATTTTAGTGTTATTTTTTAGGGGGCGTTTGGGCGTTTTATAGTCTTTTTTTAATAACCATTTCTTAAAAAATATTCATGTATACATGACTGCGCAAAATCCGGTCAATAACATGGAGATGAGAAATTTCAAATTTGAAAGCTACTGAAGTGATTTAAGTTAACTATTTGGGGAAATTAAAGATTATATTAAAACAAAATCAATTTTTTTGAACAGAGTGATAAAATTAGACTACAATATGAGTTATTTTTGGCAGAGATTGCTACTATTTTTTTTGTATATATACTTCGGGCAACAATACATTGTATAATATTTACAAATACATTTTAGAAAAAATGTTTTTTTTTTTAACAATTTTGTTTTTTTTCCCCCAATTTTGAATATTTTGAACATGTAAGACCACGCGATTGATGTATCGAGGTAAATACATGTAGTAGAATAAGCTAAAAATAATATTAGTTCTTAATTGCTTTAAGTGCAATGAGTAAAAGCATGTAAAATTGAGTTGTTTTTTTTACCAATTTAAAAATTTAAGAAATGTGCAAGAATTCCGAAAAATGCGAATCCTGCTTGGAACTTTACGTATCCGTGCAAGTATTCAACTGACAGATGTCCTCGAAGGTTATAGGGCTGACATAACCTCTATCCGGGAAATGCGATGGACAGCACATGGCTGCACTAGAAAACGAAACTGCGATATATACGTACTACAGTTGCCATGAATAAAAACATGAATTTAGTTGCGGATTTGTAGTTGAGAAAAGACTGCGACATCCAGTCTCTAGGTTCAATCCTATGACTGAACGTATAGCCACAATCCGCATAAAAGCGAAATATTTTTATATTTCCCTCATTTGTGTGCATGCCCCGACAGAGGGGAAAGACGATGATGCCGACGACATAATCTACTTATAAAGAGTTTTTCAACAGAGACGCTACAAAAGTAAATCGATAGGGACAGCAAACGATGCCATATTTTTTCCCGCTCTTTTGACATTTCTCTTCAGTAAGGTTTGCCATTTCATCATGGAAAGATATACGAGCCAACAACGAGTCGAAATTATTAAAATTTACTACCGAAATTTGGAGGCAGTGGCCTCAACTTTAAGAGCGCTACGTCCAATTTATGGTCGTCATAATCGTCCTACCAGATCAACAATTGAGCGTCTAGTGGAAAAATTTGAATCCACAGCCACAGTACAAAATGTTCCCGTGCCAGTGAGGCTTCAGTTCAAGAAAGCCCAAATGTGTCTCTCACACTTCGTTCTCAAGCGTTGGGCATCTCTGTGACGTCGTTGTGGCCAATTTTGCGAAAAGATCTTGGCCTACATTCTTACAAGATCAAATTGACGCAAGTACTGAAGCCGCTTGACCACCATAAGCGTCGTATATTCGTGAATTGGGCTGAGCAACAACTTGAAAATGATTCGGATTTTCATCGGAAAATCATCTTCAGCGCTGAGGCTTATTTCTGGCTGAATGGCTTCGTCAATAAGCAAAATATGCGTTATTGGTCAGACAGCAATCCTCACGTAATCCATGGGTCATCATTGCATCCCGAAAAAATTATGGTTTGGTGCGGTTCATGGGCCGGCGGCGTCATTGGGCCGTACTTCTTCCGTGATGATCAAGACCGGCACATTACTGTGAATGCGAATCGCTACCGTTCAATGATAACCGAATATTTTTGGCCCCAATTGGATAATATGGACTTGGAGGACATGTGGTTTTAACAGGACGGCGCCACAAGCACACAGCGAATGCCACAATCAATTTATTGGAAACCAAGTTTGGTAAACGTGTTATCTCTCGAAATGGACAAGTCGGTTGGCCGCCGTCGTGCGATTTGACGCCGTTAGATTATTTCCTGTGGGGCTACGTCAAGTCTATGGTCTATGCCAACAAGCCAGCGACGATTGATGAACTTCGTACGAATATCGAACGTGAAATTGCAGCAGTATCGGCCGATTTATGCTTGAATACCGTCGAGAATTCGCTTCAGCGTCTGGACTTCTGCAAGCGTGCCCGTGGTGGCCATGCAAAAGAAATCGAGTTACATACATAATGTCATCTAACGTACTTCCACAGGAATAAAGAATTTCATTGGTATCTAAAACCGGTTTTGTTTTATTTAGCGCTCTTATTGAAAAACCCTTTAAAAGCACCTAGAGAAAACGTATGACCGCTACCCTGGCCATGACATTAAGATTGTACTAGGAGATTTTAATGCCAAAGTAGGAAGGGAGAATGTGTTTCATCCAACTATTCGCAATTTCAGTCAAAATGCTGACAGTTCCGACAACGGTATGAGGATGATTGACTTTTACACGGCAAAAAACATGGGCATTAGTGGAACAAGATAGCAGCATAAGGACGTCCACAAGGCTATTTGGGTATCCCCTGATCAAAGAACGAAGAACCAAATTGATCACGTGGTAATTGATGGAAGGCACTCATCCAGTGTAATGGACGTACGAGTAATCAGAGGATCTAACATCGATACTGATCATTACCTAGTAGCAGCAAAGGTTCGCACAAGATTAGGTAGAGCGAAAATCGTACGAAACCAGACGCAGAGGAAGCTGGATATCGGAAAGCTGCAATTACCAGAGGTAGCCACAGCCTACTCAAGGAAGCTCTCGCAACTTTTGGCACAGAACCCACCCCCTCCCGAAGACGATCCTGAAGCGCAGTTGAAACCCATTTCCGACTCTATCCAAGCTGCCGCAACAACCGTACTAGGTTTCGCAGAACCGCTTCGCAACAAGACATGGTACAATAAAGTGTGTCGTATTGCAAGTGATGAAAAGAACGCTGCACGTATGGCAATGCTTCAGTCAATTGCAACGCGAGCTGCGACTGAGCGGTCTAGGGAGAAAAGAAAGGGGGTAAACCGCCTCTTTATGCGTAAGAAACTGAAGATATACAGAAGGAAGAACGAAGCCTGAAAATTCTACCAAAAAGTCAAAAACGGAACTAATGCACATGGTTCTGGGCCCCCTTCTGTAAAGACAAGGACGGAAATCTCATCGCAGATATGCAGAGCATATTGGGAATATGGAGAGATCATTTCTCCGCGCTACTAGTACCTGAGATATCCAATGATGATTTGACAATATATCACAACATGGACGACGACTTCGATTGACACCTCCTAAACAAGACGATGTCAGAACAGCTATTGCCGATGGATTTCCGGCGGAGCTGTTTCAGGCTGGCGGCGATGAGGTGATAAGGTGCATGCATCAGCTCATTAACAAAATTTGGTAAGATGAATGCATGCCCGGGGATTGGAGTCTCAGTGTACTATGTCCCATATTTAAAAAGGGTGACCCGAGTCTCTGTACCAACTACCGTGGAATAAGGCTTTTATCCATAGCATATAAGGTTCTATCAATGTGCGAAAGACCAGTGTAGTTTTAGGCCTGGAAATCGACAACTGACCAGATTTTCACGCTACGCCAAATCCTGGAGAAGACAAAAAAAAACAAATCGACAACTATCATCATCCGATACGGGATAAACTCTTTGAAACAGTGTCTGAGCTTGGTATTCCTGCAAAACTCATACGCCTTTGCATGGTGACCTTGACGAACACAAAATCCGCAGTGAAAGTTGGTAAGGATCTTACCGATCTCTTAACACCGTAATCGAGACCATTATGAGAAAAGCTGCTGCCAAAGTGAATAAAACTATCAGCAGCAAGAGTCACATGCTGCTCGCGTATGCTGATGATATCGATATCATTCAGAAGGAATCAGTAAAAGTGGGTCTGAAAGTAAATAAGGACAAGAAAAAATTAATGGTTCCAACGAGCAGGGCCTCCACACGATTAGACCAAAGCGTGAACGTTGATAACTGATATATTTTCGTGGTATTGGACGAATTTATATACCTCGGATCTTGCCGTAAACGAAAACGACAACGTCAGTCTTGAGATCAAGCGGACAATTGTAACATCGTACTTATCGTGGAACGTATCAGTTGAATGATTCTAAAATTCAGATTGCAGAGGGTGACCCAAATACTTGGGTCTTATTTTGGATAGCAGGCTTATGGCGATTATGTTTTTGAGAAAAAAATGCAAAATTTTTCCTGTGCTTTGCCCTAACGGTGCCTTTTTATGTTAGTTTTGAGAAAAGAATGTTGCACTCAAAAAGCGAGTCATGGTGAAGAATGTTTTACTTTAAAAAGGCCATTTTGTTTGTGTTAATTGTCCTCGTTAAGCTAATTTTTCTACCATTTGGTGGGGCGCTAGCTAATTTAAGCGGCTTCAGTTATAATCGCTTACCTTCTCAAACAAAGTGGTCGAATTTACAGTTAAGCGGGAATAACATAAATACCAGTTATATTGTTTTTCTTTCAACCAGTTTGTATGAAGGGTGACTTTAAATGGGTTAATATCGGTCTCCATATATAAATAAATCATACTAAAAACGGCAACCGAGGAATACAGTTGTGAGAAAATAGGTCTGTTGTTTTATTCCCTGCTAAACTAATTTTTCGACCACTTTGTATGGGAGGCAACGCGACTTTAAGCGGATCCCCATACAAACTCGTCGAAAAATTAGTTTAGCGGAAAATAAAAAACAAGCTTAATGTAACATTTCTATGTTCTTTTCTCACCGTTTCCGATTTGTAGCCAGTTTTAGATTTTAGTCATTTTCTCATATTGGCGATTTTTTTTGAAAAAAAATTCTTCCATACGAATTAGACCGCTTTCTGAAAAACCCTTAGAATCCGTTAAAAATTAGTTATTTTTTGGATTCTACGCTCCGTTTCCGAGATATAAACATTTTTTTAATTTTTTCATATTTTTGATCAAAAATGGAAATGGGTTACCCTGGGTACCCCTTTACCCATCGCCGGGGGTAATGTGTATAGACCGCTAACACATTTTCCATGTGTAATGAGTTATCGTGATGGGTAATTCCCCATCGTCATGGGTAACTACACATTAGTTTCCCAATTACTGCTAACATTTTTGCATTATATTTGGATAGTCCCAATTTTAGAAATTTAGAAAAATTAGAAATGATGGTTTCGGTTTTAACGCTTGTACCAGGTCCACAACGTAGAGTTGGACAGCGAAAAGGTAGTACAGCTACCGAAAGAAAAACCGAATGTGGTACTAGCAGCAAAGCTGATGGCACGGCTTTATACACAAAGCTCTTTCGATTATGCATCATTAGGCCACTATTTTGGCAAATATAGCATGTAGTCTCGTTGTGTCACCTGACTCTAGCCAACGCATCGGAATGCCAAAGTTCATTTAATTACGTCCACCTACACCAATGATTTGACTCAATTATTGTCATGCTAATAATATCAATCGAAACTTGTATTACCTTTAGACCACAGCATCAAATCGTTGTAGCAATTCTGGCAGATATCTTTTGGCACCCATGGGTAGACGGGGAAAACTTCCAGTTCAAAATAAAGTTCATATAAAGTATATCCTCACTATTGAAAAATGAAACCATGTATTCCTTAAGGGTATACTTGACGGAGACATAGCAAAAGCAGTCAAGTTTTTCAAAATAGTCAAACATTTTTATTCTTACAAATTCCCTTGTGTGGCAATTAAAAAAAGAAAAAGATTAAATTACCTAATGGGGCGACTGACGGACAAATTTGGATAGCAAAGAGATAATGACAAAAAAAATGATAAAGAAGAACATACGCAACAAAACTGAAGCCATACCCAGCAAAAAACACTGCTTACGCGGAAGCAGAATTGTAAGGCGAAAACATGGTGGCAATCGCTTACAAACCTGCTGAAATAAAGCATGATTTTTGTATGGGATGTCCCACTTGGAAGCACTACTTAAAGGCGACCAAAGGCACTTCATTCATTGCAGTCTAGAAGATTTGAAAGATATGAAGATTATTGCCTTACTTTATTGCAGTGCAGTAAGCGAGCGACAAGAAAAGAATTAGCATTGCCTTACAATATCGCTATCTCGGTAGCACAACTGTATGCTATAGAATGGTCTTTTAGTTTGTGACCATGTTTAAATAAGCCTCGGTAGGAAAGTCATTCCATACTTCATTGCAGTTTGGTATGCCGGAATTGTAATGACTTCTAAGTAAGCGCTTCAGTACGGGGAAAAAATTGCTAGTGCTTCCAAAACCCTAAATATTTATTGCTGGGTAGTGCCTAGATACAAGAGTATTCGGTAGTTGCTACTTTCACATATGTAGCTCAGTGTTACAAAGTCCTGATACCAAGAATGAGTTTCAAACATCATCGCAAAAATTGGGATGACCCACATATGGGGGTTCCACGTGAACGGTCACGCGCAAAAAGTAAATACGTTTCGATTAAACTGTAAATATTTAGTAATAGTAGTAATCGAAAGTACAAATATTTTTAAAATTGATGATATATTTTCCGAGTTATAGGCATTTCAACTATTTTCCTAAAAGCATATAACAAAATGTTCATATTTATGTTTAAACAGAAGTAAGCTCTATATGTTAATACGCAATATTGAAAGTTTTTTGACGGTCTTAAAAATGTTAGTAAGGAAACTTTTTTAACAAATTTATTTAACCTTGCAACTCAAGACCAAATTTCAAAAATCTTAATATCTCAGATTCGATTTTTCTGAATTGCTTTTAGCAATCAGTGTGAACCTTTTGGAACGAAGTAAACAAAATTAAACAACTTTTTTTTGAACACTATATTGGCTAACTATATTGGCTACTTTTGCTTTGGTTCGTGTCTAGACTTACACATGTTGCGAAATTTCTTGTTTAATAGGAAGGTGTCTAGGTGGAGCCAGTAACCAATAATTAGTATATACATATTGTAGTTTTGAACCCAATAAAAAGTAAATTTAGAAACGCCAAAATGAAAAAACTTTAAAAAAGAAAATTTACTTAAATAAGTGCCTTTTCTTAAAAAATTTTAATTTTCCCAAAAAATACCAATGTATTAATTTTCTTAAACAAAGTACCTTTTCTTAAGAAAATACCTTATCTTAAAGAAAACCCTTTACTTAAAAAAAGGAAATTTTCATACAAAAATTACATTTTCTTAGAAAAAGTAATTTTTTGTAAAATTAGTACCTTTTATTAAACAATTTGCCTTTTCTTAAAAAACTACATTTTCTTTAAAGAGAACCGTTTTTGTGCAACAAGATAAGACTCTTAAAAATGTACCTATTCTTGAAAAACGGACGAATTATAAAAAAAATTCCCATTTCAAAAAAAAAAATGTTCTTCATAAAAAACACCTTCTCTTAAAAAATGGGACAAAAAGTGATAAAAATTGTACTTTACTTAAATCGAAACGGCTAAAGACAGATTCACGAAACAAGGTGTGTACTCGTAAATTGCTCTTAATACAAAGAAACGTGGGAAGAAAGTGGCTTTTAAAAATGTGTACTTTTAGGAAGAAAAACGGGGCAAAACGGCACAAAATTGGTATTACGCTAAAATCTAAACGGCTAAAGGCAGAATAACGAAACTTGGCGTGTACACTCCTCTTACCGCATACAAACGGTGGGAGATAAGTGATTTAAATATTTTTACTTTTAGGGGGAAAAATAGAGCAACCCGGGACGAAAATGGTACCACTGTGAATACCAAACGGCTGAAGACCGAATCATGAAATTTGGGATGCACATTTCTATTATAATGCAGACATACGAAGATACGTGATTTTCAAGATTTAAGCTGTTGGAGATACAAATAGGGCAAAAAAGGGGAAAAATATAGTACTTTCGTCAAAACCAAACTGTTGGAGATGGAATTATGAATTTTGGGGCTACATACCAAAATAAATGGTACTTTTTACAATGTTTACGGTACTTTTATTGGCACCGATTTGGGTGCCTTTTTTGGTAAAATTTTTAGAACCTTTTGCTTAATTTTTTTGCTATTTCTCTTATTGTCTGTTTGTAGTCATCTGTACCTTTTTCGTACTTTTTATGTACTTTTTGGAACTTTTTTCGTACTTTTTTGTTCCGATTTTTAACGTCTATGTGATCATACTTGGCTTTTCTGGGTACCTTTCTCCGTTCATTTATGTTGTTAATAACAATTTTTGTAGTTTTTTATATTTTAGTACCTTTTTGGATATTTTTTTTTGTTGGTTTCATCACTTTTTGATACAATTTGTCAGTTGTTGTCACTTTATTGGTAATATTTTTTGTACTTTGTTTGTATTTTTTGGGTATTATTTTGGTACAATTTTTAGTAGCTTTTGCAAACTTCTTTGCGATTTCTCTAGGATAGACTACCAAACAACCACTTGCAAAAATAAGATATCAGATCAGATTTGCCAATCGGCACCCCCAATCTTCAGTTTTTGACCCAACGTCTCATTATGGTCTCTGCTGCAATAAGTACTAGATAGGGGCCACCGTGGCCGTCGGTGGTGCAATGGGTAGTGTGCGCGCCTCTTGTACATGAGATCCTGGTTTCGAACCCTGCTCTGACCACCTTAAAAAAATTTCTTTCGGCGGCGGTCACCTCGCATAGTGATGGCGACACTATCGAGTAAATAGCCATGAAAAAGCTTCTCCAAATACCGTTCGGAATCGGTGTAAAACTGTAGTTCCCAATCAGTGAGTGAAAACTGGAAAGCGCACAGCTCAGTGATTGTGAGAAGCTTTCTCCTGTCCCTTCATGGGATGTAATGGGAAACCATTTATTTATTTTTAGGGGCCATTTTCACTGTTTCATTACATACAAAAGTGGATATCTTTCGTTAAATTTTATATAAAATTTTTTAAGGTATCATGTTGGTAAAATCACGAATGCCTGTTTCCGAATTTCAACCATTTTTTTAATTTAGCACTTTTCTTTTGTTTTATTTTTGTAAAGAAAACATTTTCCCATGTGTACAAAAGCTCTTATTTTTTTTGTTTTATTTCACACACTGTGTTTGTAGATTAATGTATTACAATGGGTAGTTCTTGAGTGTCGCCATCTGGTGGCAAATTTAAATATTCAATCGTGTGATATCTTTCAACCTTGTTTTAGATACCATGTTGTCACCACTGATCTTTAATCTATACTTAAAGTGCGTCGATTTTACTATCATCCTTTTCCTTTGGAAAATTTTATTAAAAAATTATATTTATAAAAAATATATTTTAAAACCGCTATTATTACACAAAGGAGAAAAAATACAGATTGAAAAAGAAACTAGATTAACTTATAAAAAACGGGAAATGGGATTTATTTTTCCCGATTACGTTCATATCATTTATTCCATACCAAGCCGAACGTTTTTCGTAAAAAAATGCATTCACCACTCACATTTGTTTACCAGTAGTCAGCCATATTCGTCTGTTAAAAATATTTGAGTGGTTTTAAAAAACAATATATTTTTTTTAATTTATACCCAGTTGAAATTGAAAATTGTTGCAAGAAAGGAAAAAAAAGATTTGTGGTGGAGGATTTTTCACCTAATTGATTCAAATAAACTGTTTTCTTTAAATACACATTATTGGCCACCTCGTGGTGATAGGTATTAAATTTGGTTATGCCACTATTGTACATTTTGTTAAAAAAAAATTATTAGGAATCAAAAAGCTTATGAAAATCGGTTAAAAATATAAAAGTTTTTAAACTTTTTGGGCGCAAAAAATAAAACTGCTCCAGGCCTTTTTAATTAATGAGCATTGTTAATATGAAAAGAATCATATTCTCACTTCTATTTTTAGGCAACTGTAATTGAAAGCTTATTAAGTAAAGTCGCGTACGCGCCTCTTGTACGATAGAGGCGGTGTTAAGCTGTATGTCCCAATCAGTGAGTCTCAATATAGAAAGAGCACAGCTTACTGATTGCTAGAAGCTGTCAGCAGTTCCTTCATGGAATGTAATGGGAAATTTTTTATTTTATTTTCTTTGGTATCGGAACAAAGTTGAGTGTTTGTATGAAATAACACATGCAATTAAGTCGATTTTCGCTTTATTTCAGCACTTACCCTTAAGGAAAGTATTTGTCAGATAGTTATTTATGGCTTTTGTTACAACACAAACAATTTTATTAAAAACCTGACCAGCCTTACGAACTGGATTTTATCAATTACTTGACAAAAAAGGATGTAGTACTAAATATTAAAAGCAATAAAAAGTGAAATTTGAGGGTAATAATCATTTCCTTTTTCTAATCTCTTCAAGTGCATCAAAAAATAAGCACTTTGATCTGCTCGAATATGATAATATCTACATCACTACTTTCGTAGGCAGGACGAAGTCTGCCGGGCCAGATAGTATAATATATATTCTTATAAAAACGACTAAAAAATTTACTTAAAAAATACATTCTATAAAAAAAATTTTTTTCTTAAAAAAAGCTGATCATTTTACAAAAAGTATATTTTCTGATAGATCCATTTAAATTATCGTATTTTTCAACGAGCGCCTTAGGCGTGTTGGAACTAACTAGTACATAATATATAGCGAAAGAAACTACGTTCCAACCGGTGTCTCCTGACACCATATGTAATTTTTTTCTATGAGATGTCCAAAAATTAGAGTGGTTTTCGGCTTAGTTTCTAAAAAATCAATTTTGAACACATGTTATCAAAATCCTGAGAACAAAAACTAAATTAACCCTTAATGGGTAATCTTCAATTTGACTGGTTTGTGGCGTTTGTGTTAAGTTTTGTAGTTTGGTGTATTCTGACATATACAGGGTGATTCAGGAAGTTGCGGATAAATTTCGCCAGCGTATACCTTGGATTATTTCATGAAGAAAAGGCCACTAGGACCATGTCCGAAAATGCAAGGGGTGCGAAATGCAGCGGGTTCAAAATTTTCGGATTGGCGGTCGGAGGGTAGTAGGGTAAAGTTTCTAACTTCTGAGTCAGTGGTCGGATTGCTTTTGAGCTTGTTGGAAAGGTCTTTAAGAGGCCTTTCAGAAACATTAAAAAAAATAGAAAAAAAGTCAAATTGCCGAGATACAGAGCTTCCGGGAAAAAATGGAAAAAAAATTCACATAACCTCAATTAGCTCAGCCAGATGGCAGGTAACTTATGTAGGTAAATGTTGAAAGATAGCCACAGCTCTTACCTTTCCAAAATGACCTAAACGAAGCCCAGAGGTCTTACCGTTCCAAAGTTATGACCATTTTACTGAAATGCAAAAATGTTTGTTTTTGTTTTTGCAAGCGAAATAACAGCACACATTTATTTGTTATTGGAAATTAACACGTTTAAGATTTTATTTTCCAGTCCATTCATTAGTGCCTAAAAAACTAAGTAGTATTTATAGGTATTCATTGATAGAATTTTGTCATTCAACAAGTGTCTACGAACGCGAAAAGTACAAGTGATTTTTGTCCGGTTTTTTAAAAGTGAATAACGACAAAAAAGTAAAAGTTTACGTTAATCGCTGCTGCAGCAACGGTTCAAACCCTCCGACCGCCAATCCGAAATTTTTGAACCCGCTGCCATTTCGCACCCCTTGCATTTTCGGACATGGTCCTAGTGGACTTTTCTTCATGAAATGAGCCAAGGAACACGCTGGAGAAATTTGTCCGGAACTTCCTGAATCACCCTGTATACATAGTAAAATTTTATGGTCAACATTTTTGTAGGACATTTCATCGCAGCCCTCCACTTTCTAGGGGTGTCTTTTTTACGATTTGTCAGTATAGAGTAAAAAATTACTGTTATGTGGGGGAGTTTGGGGGTTAGTATGTTCCACAAAAATATTTACCTTAATATTTCCTACAAAGTAGCTGAACATGCAATACACCTCAGATGTAAAAAACACATGATTTCATAATTTATTTAAAAAAAATAAATTCTATAACATTAACACAAATACTAAAACAAACGCTAATCCGATCTTAAGATCTTGTAGATTAACAAATTTCCTTCGATATCAAGACCAAAAAAAGTATATCTTTTTTTCAAAAAAAATACGCAGGTCAAAGTGGGGAAACTTTAATCCCCTAAAATAAAATTCCGATGTGATATTTCAAATCGCCGATACACGTGTGTTTTTGTGGTCTCCTCTACCAAAATCTATTGTGAGAATAAATTCTGCATAATTTTGGAAAAGTTCCAAATTGTTGTACAGTGTTATTCAACTCGAAGGTAGAGTTAGCGCGATGTACAAATCATACTGCACTTATAATTTCTGTTCGCAACATTTATTAATGACGTGAAGCATAATTCACAAAATGCATAATAATTCAGTTTCGTTGTTACCCCGAAGTTGTTTACATCCATAAATTTAAAAACTATATTAAACACAATAGTTTTATTTATACAAAGTATGACATTTGGTATTTGGTAACTTGTGTATTGTTGACATATTCAAAGATTAAAGGTATATAAAGCATAAATAACAATCAGATAATGGTTTGTTTATAAATTTGGATAAATATTGTATATTTCGTTATTTTTGAGGGTGAATCCAAGTCTACTTAGTCTCAAAACCTTTCAGTCACTAAAAATGCTGCTCAAATACGACGGATTGGATATATTTATTTTCCGATACTTCGTTTTGGCTAAACCTTTAGTTAAATATAACAGAACTTAGTTTTATTTTATTAAATTCATATAATTCATATACCCATATAACGGGTTTTTCAACAAGGGCGCTACAAAAGTTTTTTTTAAATAAAACAAAACCGGTTTGAGATACCAATGAAATTCTTTATTCCTGTGAAAGTACGTTCGATGCCATTATGTATGGAACTCGATTTCTTTTGCATGGCCACCACGGGCACGCTTGCAGAAGTCCAGACGCTGAACCCAATTTTCGACGGTTTTCAAGCATAAATCGGCTGCAATTTCACGTTCGATATTCGTACGAAGTTCATCAATCGTCGCTGGCTTGTTGGCATAGACCATAGACTTGACGTAGCCCCACAGGAAATAATCTAACGGTGTCAAATCGCACGACCAATCGACTGGGCCATTTCGTGAGATAACACGTTCACCAAACTTGGTTTCCAATAAATTGTTTATGGCATTCGCTGTGTGGCTTGTGGCGCCGTCCTATTGGAACCACATGTCCTCCAAGTCCATATTATCGAATTGGGACCAAAATTATTCGGTTATCATTGAACGGTAGCGATTCGCATTCACAGTAATGTGCCGGTCTTGATCATCACGGAAGAAGTACGGCCCAATGACGCCGCCGGCCCTTAAACCGCACAAAACCATAATTTTTTCGGGATGAAATGATGACTCATGGATTACGTGTGCATTGCTCTCTGACCAATAACGCATATTTTGCTTATTGACGAAGCCATTCAGCCAGAAATTAGCCTCATCGCTGAAGATGATTTTCCGATGAAAATCCGAATCATTTTCAAGTTGTTGCTCAGCCCAATTCACGAACATAAGACGCTTATGGTGGTCAAGCGGCTTCAGTTCTTGCGTCAATTTGATCTTGTAAGAATGTAGGCCAAGATCTTTTCGCAAAATTCGCCACAACGACGTCACAGAGATGCCCAACGCTTGAGAACGACGTGTGAGAGACACATTTGGGCTTTCTTGAACTGAAGCCTCAGCACCAGCAATATTCTCGACACTACGGGCACTTCTTTGTCTCACTGGCACGGGGACATTTTGTACTGTGCCTGTGGATTAAAATTTTTGCACTAGACGCTCAATTGTTGATCTGGTAGGACGATTATGACGACCATAATTGATAAAGTTGAGGCCACTGACTCCAAATTTCGGTAGTAAATTTTAATAATTTCGACTCGTTGTTGGCTCTTATATCTTTCCATGATGAAATGGCAAACCTTACTGAAGAGAAATGTCAAAAGAGCGGGAAAAAATATGGCGTCGTTTGCTGTCCATATCGATTTACTTTTGTAACGTCTCTGTTGAAAATCCGTTATGTACCAATTTTCTCAGTGTACACTTTATATATGGCATCATAAATTTATTTCATGTAATGTATAAAATTTCTCTATATTGCTGGCTTCAAATAGCAACAGCACAGAGTTTTTAGCTTTCCTAACATGCAATGACCGCCGGTGGTGCAACGACAGTGTGTGCGGCTCTTGTACATGAGTACGTGGGTTCGATCCTTGCTCAAACATAACATTTCTTTCGATGGTGGTTACCTCGCTTAGTAATGGCGATATTATCGAGTACTTTGTCATGAAAAAACTTCTCAAAATACCGTTCGAAATGGGTGTAAAACTATAAGTCCCAAATAGTGGGTGTTAAACTAGAAAGCACACAGCTCACTGGTTATTAGAAGGTCTCCCCAATCACTCCCTTCATGGGAATTAATGGGTTTGTAACGCACTTTGTCGTCAGTTCTGAAGATTTTAAATATGGACCGTTTGAGATGCGCTGATATACACGCCAAAGGATTGGATGTTTACCACCATCTTTGCATAGAACGGTCGAATGATTAAGAGTTTAAGAGTAACGTTGGCAGACAAAACGCATCATAATTATTGAGGCTGTGAACTGGGACTTCAAAACCTTCGACTGCCTCATATAAAGTGCATTAATTCTTCGTTTCTTAAGTACTTCTGAATGTTAAATTAAATAATTAATAAAATGTTTTTAAAAAATTCACTAGATGCGTTTTTAATTAGTACAAAAATTTTTCATTATGTTCGGATATGAACCCTCTAAACCTCTGATTCGGTTGTGGCAACCTCTAATTTGCTAGAGGCAACCTCTAATTTGGTAGAGGCAACCTCTAATTCGGTTCTGATAACCTTTAATATGGTTGTGCCAACCTCTAATTCGATTGGGACTCAGAGGTAAACTCTAATTCGGATTTGACAACTCATTGCGCGGTTGTGGCAGACTAATGCATTTGTGGCAACCTTTAACTCGATTGCGATGATCTCCAGTGTGGTTGTGACAAGCTCTAGGTTTGGTTGTGGCAACCTCTGATTCGGTTGTGCCAACCTCTAATTTGATTGTGACAACATAAAATTCGGTTGTGACAATCTCTCATTCGGTTGTGGCAACCTCTAATACGATTGTAAGACCCTTGAATGAGGTTGTGACAACTCGGTTGTGACAATCTCTCATTCGGTTGTGGCAAGCTCTTATTCGATTGTAACACCCTTGAATGAGGTTGTGACAATTCGGTTGTGATAATCTCTCATTCGGTTGTGGCAACCTCTAATTCGATTGTAAGACCCTTGAATGAGGTTGTGACAACCTCTGAGGTAGTTATGGTAAACTCTAATTCGGATTTGACAACTCATTGCGTGGTTGTAACAGACTATAATGCTATTGTAGCAACCTTTAACTCGAATGCGATGACATCTAGTATAGTTATGACACACTCTAAGTTCGGGTGTGGTAACCTATGATTCGGTTGTACCAATCGCTAATTCGGTTGTGAGAACCTTTAATTAGGTTCTGACAACTTCTAATTCGGTTGTGACAACATCTAATTCGATTGTGACAATCTCTAATTCGGTTGTGGCAACCCCTAATGCGATTGTTAGACCCTTGAATGAGATTGGTGCAAACTCTACGCCAGTTACAATAATCTCATATTCGGTTTTGACAACACATTGTGGGGTTGGGACAGACTATAATGCAGTTGTGGCAACCTTTAACGCGATTGCGATGACCTCTAGTGTGGTTGTGACAAAATCTAAGTTCGGTTGTGGTAACCTCTGATTCGGTTACGGCAAATTCGGTTGTCTCAATCGATTTTTTTGGTGTTGCACCTACCCTAGATGGGAGAATCTTAAATTAGAAGGCTTGGAATCGTGAAAGCGTGAATTTTACGTCAGTTGAGTACCCCGGTTTGCAGTGTATTATCAGTTGATATTATAGTTATTTCCAGGACCCTCCTCTAAAATGGAGTTTAGATCAGAGGACGCTGCTGGATTGTGAAAACTTTTCCTTTCTTTTCAGTACACACAGTAGCGATTTTCGAATTCTATGGCCCAAGGAGAAATTTCTCCCAATTTGGATATATTATTCTCAATTCATATGACAGTTTATTTGAATTTCAGCGATTTGGGTCAAGTTCGTAAAACATAACAACATAAATGAAATTTAAATATAAAGAATAACGTATGAATTTGGTTGTGGCGAATCATAAATAAAAGAAGAACATGGTGGAAAAAAGCTGTCTGTTCTTGTTGCTGGAATTATAGGCCTTTCAGTGTATATTGATACTTAGGGATCTTCGATCGATACTAATTCGCACATGTGAATTGCAGAATTGAGTTTGTATACACATATACGATTGATGATCAACCGATGATATCAATTCAGGCACAGTAGTTAGGCATCTGATGATGAACTTGTCACGTAGTTCGAAACTAGTCATGCCAGTGAGTGTGCGCTTTGTCTATTATTTCCAACATAAACCAACCATTTTTCAATTAGAAAAATGTTCATGACTTGTAAGCTTGTAGTATGAATTTCTCATATACTAACCAAAAACTATCAAAAATTCAAATTCCAATAAGTAATATCTTTTGTAGTAAAACTTCTCGGAAACATGATCGTACCCAGTGTACAAGTGTAGATCCCAATCAATATGTTTAAAAATCGAAAGCCCAAAGCTCATTGATTGCGAGATGCTATCCCTGCCCCTTAACCCTTTGACTGCCACAGACAAGTGTGTTTGCCCTAGCGCGTTTGCCGCCTATGATTATACAGATGGGAAATAGAGGAGACGGGAGGCATCAATTCCTAGCTGATCCCATTTGACCCCAAAGTGGGTCAAAAAGTGGGTCAAAAAGTGGTTTTATTACAAAGGGATGCAACGGGACGAAAATAGGGACGCACTTGGGGGAAACTTCAGATTACTGTTTAGTCTATAATTTTAAAAAAAATGTAGGTTCGAACTTTAACGTGCTTATGTGGACCATATATGTTGGTGCAATGGTAGGTGTGCGCGGCTCTTGTACATAAGGAACGTGGGTACGATCCCTGCCCAGACCACCTTACACTTGTTTCGACGACGGTCACCTAGCACACTGTCGAGTACTTAGCCATGAAGACTCTTCTCAAAATACGGTTCGGAACCGATTTAAAACTGTAAACTAGAAAGCGCTCATCTCACTGATTATGAGAAGCTCTCCCCAATCCCTTCATGGCACATCTTTTTTTTTATATGGACCGTACATATATTTGGCAAGTATGTGTGCCTTTTAGATAAAATGGAACAAGTGCAAAAACTAAAATTGTAGACTCCATTTTTTTTGTTGGTCCCATTTATTGCGGCGTAGCTCTTATTAGGTCATAGATCAAGAAAATAGTCTAAAATATTAAATCGTATTGGCCGAAAATTAATGGTCGTCAAAGGGTTAATGGCACATGGTAGAAACGGTGGCTTAACGGGTTAAACGCTGCTGAAGATGATGCTTCATAAACATTGAAACGATCGCCCAGCGGAGAAACCATGATCTCTTAGCATTAGAGAAAACAACAAACATTTATTTATTTATTAAGTAGCTGAAATAGTTGTAACTTGGTTTGGTTGGTGGGTTCACGTGATTGCTAAAGATACTATTTAACATCAATTAGTGTCTTGAGACACCGCTTTGCATACCACACCACTCTGGACAGTCTAATGTCCAGTGTCTATATCCAACCTCTAATCGGAGATACCTCATTAGACCCCTAGATCTATCTCATGTATCTCATTCAGTTTGTGTAGGAAGGGACGACCTATAGTCTTCAGGCGTATATTCATTAGAGCCGGACAACTACAGAGGAGATGTTCCACCGTTTCCTCCTCTTCTGCGTCTTCGCAGGCACGATAATGGTCATTATAAAAAAGATTCAGCAATTTTCAGTCATTACCGATTGGCCAATGGACAGTCAGCATGGCAATTAGCCTTAATATGTTCCCTCGATTTTGGCTACTCAGGGAGTAAGTCCGGTGAATGTTAAATTCTGGCCATGTGTTTCTGGATATGCGGAACGTTTCCGTAATATCCCATCTGGCATTTGCTCGTTTAAGGTAATGCAGGAAAATACCTCTTTTGACCGACCCTATAGTCGTTGCGACTGACACCATATGGAGTTCGGTGGAAGAGCATCCTGCCCTGGCTATTTCGTCTGCCATTTCGTTCCCTAGGACACCATTGTGCCCTGGTATCCAAGTAACAACCCCATTGGCCAGTCGACCTAGCTCAACAAGTTTTTCCCTACGTTCACCAATGAGTTTAGATGTATCCTTCTTAGATGTAAGTGTTAGAAGAGCCGCCTGGCTATCCACAAATATTCCAATGCGCTCTGTTCTCCGTTATAGTATAAGTTCGGCGCAGGCTTCCTTGATGGCCAGTACCTCCGCTTTGTAAACGCTGGACTTGTTTGGGAGTTAGAATGATAAATTTAGGCTTGCCTCTTCGGAGAAGATACCAGAGCCGTTTCCATTTTGGATCTGCCTGTAAATACTATGGTGTCAAAACCTGTCAGTGGTTCCATTTAATCCCACTCTATTCTTCTGGGAAACTTAACTTCGAATGGGTTATCGAACGTCAATGAGGGGGTGCAGCAATCGGTGATTATATTGAGTTCTCTCGGGATTATCTGTAGTATACTCGCATGTCCATATGCGTTGCTCTTCCAAAGTCCAAGAACTTTTAGTCGGGTGGCACTCCAGGCCGCACTAGCTGTTATGTGAAGGTCAATTGGTATCATATGAAGCATTGCATTAAGGGCTTCAACTGGACACGTCCTTATAGCCCCTGTTATGCCGATGCAAGCTGATCTCTGTACTCTATTTCACAGTTTCATGGTGTTCGTCTTCCCCGCTACAGTCCACCATACCATTGCTCCGTAGGAGAGTATAGGTCTGATTATACTAGTGTACATCCATAGCACCATTTTCGGTCGGAGACCCCATCGGCTTCCGAACATATTCCGACAAGCGTAGTACGCAACGGTTGCTTTCTGTGCGCGGTGCTCAATGTTACGCTTCCAGTATAGTTTAGGGTCTAGAATCACCCCCAAGTACTTGGCGTGAGTTAATAGTGCAATCTCTATTCCAATTAGCCGAGGTGGATTAAAGTTTGGTATCTTGGTCTTCGTGGTAAAACGCATGACCTCAGTTTTCTCTGGATTCACTTACCCTTTGGCCCAGTCGTTAAGTGATTTCATGGCTCCATTGATGATTTCGCTCAACACGGATGGGAACAAACCATTATTACCACGTCAAAGCTCGGTTACTCGGCTCGGTTTACTGAACAGAATTCATGTGAATTTCGATTGCCGTAACCAATTGTTCATATATAGAAGTAATATAAATTTTTGTTGCTGGAGAAGCAACTGAATCAATTATGAATCGAATGTGGTTCAACCATATTCCAGTTGTAAACGCTGAAAAATCGCTATATTTTTGTTGTCTGGATGCAAACATAACATGTACTTGTGCCAAACACATTTAGGAAATTCACAAGGTGTACTAAGGTTGTAGCTTGTAAGAAATACAAGACCGGCAATAGCACGTATGTGTACACTAAAGGTGTCCTTATATTTCAAGTTTGATCGATTCCAAAAACTAGGGCGGTTTTTTTTTTCATTTGGTCTAAGGAACACCAGTTTGGAGCTGATCAAAAATCGTTTGACCGCCGCCCAAGGCCATTCAAAGTGAAAATAGTAGTTTCAAGGGGGATTTTTTTTGTTTTTTTAATTAATTTAAATTAAGACCACTGAAACGATTATTTACAATTATTTCCTACTGTTTTTCCGTTTCTACATCAAATTACCTTTCCATCGAGCTATTGACGAAGAAAATCGGACAAAATTTGTGAAACTTACAGCGTTTGTTATTTAGGAGAGTGGTGAATACTACCTAATAGTACTTTATCGTGAACACCTTTAAGCCGCACCCATCGCGTGACAGTCGAATTCATAACAGTAGAGTGTAGAACGTGAATAATTTATTTGTCTCTTTGAATCGTACAATACATTCAGTGTGAATCCGAGCGTTTGTTGTGCATTTGCATTTGATTTCAATTCATTTATAATGTCTGACGCCCTAACAACTCGAAGTGCTGATGAATCAAAGCGAAATATTTTCTTGGTTGGGAGAGTTGAACACCAAATCGTCGGCGCCAAACTTCCATCCAAAAGACAAGTGCTTCAAGTTTTCTTTTTTCATATGCGTTTTCGTGGATTGAACAAAAGAGAAAGTGCCAGAATGGTGTTGCGAAAAGTTCAGTTGTTTTGGCAAAAAGCACGTATGAACATGAGTCAAGAGTCGTGGTGCATTGAAAAAATTGAAAAAAATGTACAACACTTGGGACGGAATTAGGAAGCATGCCGACAGAGACACTGAAACACAAAAACGAGCAGAAGATTCGTTCGTGGATGGTTTGGACGATTTATTTGACTTCGCTCACGCAGATGCCCTCAACAAAATGAGAAACGAAGAAGATCGTGCTTTCTTGTTACTGCAAAGACAGAAGGGTCGGCCGGGATCAATGATTGGCGTTGATGTGGTATTGACACATCGGAACAAAGAACAGAGATTCGCAAGGAAGCAGAAGAAAATAGAAAAAGAAAATATGATGAAATGATGCAGGCAATCGACGCGACTCTTTCTGCTGACGAAGTTGACGAGCCCGAAGCTGATTTTCACGTTCCAAGTGACGTTGCACTGAGAGAAAGTACTCACATGGAGGATCTTCCAGTCGTAAAAAGAGGACGGAAGCATTTCATTGATGCGCGACTTGCAGGCGCTCTTGATCAAGCGAAGATAACTGATGGGATGTCAATTCACGTTTTGATCGCTATGGCTAAAGCATTATTTTCCGTTGGATTATTGAACTGCAGCGTGGAAGAGCTTGTCATAAATCGTTCGAGTGTCCGCCGTCAACGAATAGCATACCGTGAAGATGAGAGCCGTAAAATTCAAGCTGAATTCATCGAAAACGTAAATTAAATTTAGTTCGTTATAGTAGTATGTACTTGGTTAATGGGTAATTTTACTTTATTATTTTTAAATAACTTAGTTAAGCGGTAACCAGTCGGTAGTAGTTCATTGGGATGGTAAAATGCTGCCCGACATCACAGGTAGAGAGAAAGTCGAGCGAATAGCCGTCCTCGTGAGTTTCAATGGCACTTCGAAATTTCTTGGCGCTCCGAAACTCGAGTCTTCCACTGGCGAGAACATTGCCATAGCAGTTCACGGGTTGCTAATGGAGTGGAATTTGATAGATCGAGTAAAGGCAATGGCATTTGATACCACTTCAAGCAACATTGGCATTCACAACGGCGCTTGTAATCTATTGCAGTCATTTTCTGGCCTCGAACTCATGCCTTTACCATGCCGCCATCACATTTACGAAATTTTGTTACGAGACGTCTTTGAATTGAAGCTGGGTAAAAGCAGCGCGCCGGAAGTCCCTGTGTTCGAACGTTTTGCAACGGCTTGGAAACATATCAACAAAAAAATATTCAAAAATGGCCTCGAAGATGTTACCGTTCGTTCGGCAATATCTGATTCCGAATGTGATGACATTAAAAAATTTTGTCGCGACCAATTGACCAAAAACCACTGCCGAGCTGATTATAAAGAGATGTTGGAACTTGTTTTGGCATTTCTTGGCGATACTACAATCACTTTTCGATCTCCTGGACCAACAAGCCATGCACGTTTTATGGGAAAGGCAATATACGATCTGAAAATCTTTCTGTTCCGCGAACAGTTTCAAGTATCAAAAGTCCAATGGAATGGTATTCGCGATGTGTGTATTTTCATAATACGATTGTACGTCAGGGCTTGGTTTGGATGCACAAACGCTATCGCAAGTCCGAATCAAGACATAAATTTTATGAAGGACTGCATCAGATATGCACAGATCGACGCACCATTATCTGCCAAGATAGTGGAAAAAATGGGAACGCATCTGTGGTATCTGTCACACGAGGCTGTGGCCTTGGCGTTTTTCGACTCAAGTGTTCCATTGGAAGAAAAGAGAGCAATGATTGGTCGTTTGACATCGGAGACTCCTGCTGTTATGTTGATTGATGGCCGAAAGTTATTGCACCCAGAAAATATATCCCAGTATAATCTCAGTGATTTTGTGTCAATCAAAACTAAAATGTTTTTCGTTCGATTCGATATATCGGCAGGATTTTTGGATTCTGACCCGTCGACATGGGCTAGCAATGCAGAATTACAAAAAGGGCTTGAATTTTGCCGAAATTTATTTGTCGATAATGATGTTGCCGAACGAGGCGTTAAATTCATGAAAGACTTCAATCGAGTACTCACAAACGATGAAGAGGGGAAGCAGTTTTTGTTCCAAGCTATCGAAAACTACCGAAAAAAGCATCCGAATTATCATAAATCTTGTTTAGTTTAAAAATTATTTTGATTACTAATATAATAATGCTTCAAAATTTATTTAAATTTATAATTTTAGTAATATTGGTTTGAAAACTAATTATTTGGATAATTTAACTTTGGCTAATTGAAATAATAAAATTTTCTTTTACGTTTTACGCTGTAAGTTTCACAAATTTTGTCCGATTTTCTTCGTCAATAGCTCGTTGGAAAGGTAATTTGATGTAGAAACGGAAAAACAGTAGGAAATAATTGTAAATAATCGTTTCAGTGGTCTTAATTTAAATTAATTAAAAAAACAAAAAAAAATCCGCCTTGAAACTACTATTTTCACTTTGAATGGCCTTGGGCGGCGGTCAAACGATTTTCGATCAACTCCAAACTGGTGTTTCTTTTACTCTTAGACCAAATGGAAAAAAAAATCCGTCCTAGTTTTTGGAATCGAAACGTGTTTCAATTTCTCCCTACATATAAGGACACCTTTAGTGTACACCCTGTTGTAAATGCATATACTACAATCCAAGGCGTATTGAAGAAGGTGGTGGCACTAGATCAAAGTGTATTTATATCAAGTGGAAGCATTAGGCGTTGTTGTAATTGTAGGCAAAAACAACAGGCATTTGGTTTTTATTTCGTACCGATGTTGTGTCAAACTCATGAATTTGACAGTTTCTAGGTACAGCGTCATGAAAATACTAAACATCAGCTGTGCTAATGCTTCCACGTGATATAAATACACTTGGCACTAGATGTTATTGGGCGAGTTCTAATTAATTAAATTGTCAAAATCAGCTGATTGTGAGAAGAGTATTCAGGAACCCGCCTATCCCAGAAACCGGGTTTTCAGTTGTTTCGAAAAGTGCACCTGTGGCAACAACGGTTATTTTTAACATAAAAAATATAAAAATTTCTTATAGAAAAACATAAATTATGTTAATTCATGATTCTTTTTATTATTTTATTTTTAAAATTTCACACTTATTTGCAAAGGTTACAAAGGTTAGGGTAAATCCCTATTTTACCAGTTATGGGCCTCCAAAGTCCGTATAACTAGGAATTTTTTTGGCACGATTTTTTTTGTCGAACGATTATTTTGTATTTCGAGTCGTCCGGCCGGGCTCAGGGGCTAGGGAGAGAAATTCCTCTGTTCCTTAATTTTTGGCACGATTTTTTTTGTCGAACGATTATTTTGTATTTCGAGTCGTCCGGCCGGGCTCAGGGGCTAGGGAGAGAAATTCCTCTGTTCCTTAATTTGCATTTTAGGTTTTTTTTTTTGGATTTTTAAAAAATGTAAAAACTATTTTCGATAATTTTTCAAAATTGGAACGGCCGATATTTCAATAACAAAGCGAGTTATCGAAAATTTGCACTTACTTTGTTTTGCTTATTTTGCCTAATGTTACCCAAACTTTTTTATCTTATATTTTTAGCTTAAAATTATATCTTCTACCCCACCGATGGACCGGTTTTCAGTTTTTGATTACTGCAATTGTGAGGCGAATATAAACAAACTCGATCAGCTGTGTAGGTGCAATCACCTTCTTCACTACGCCTTGCTACAATCGCAATCAAATGGTATCAGCTGATCGCTTAGTACACCGCAAAAACATATGTATCTTCAAAAGTTTTACCATGGTACAACATTTTGTATGAACAAAATCTACTACAGTTGTACAACTGCTGTAGAACTGTGGCACATACGACACATACAACAATTAGGACACTCTTGTGAACACCCTAATTGTGTTCGCTATTCAATAAGTGTGCTTTTTTTTACCCCGCTAAAGTTAATTATAGCTTAATATGTACGGGACAGCTAAGCGATATTAAGTGGCATTTCAATTTCCCACTTAAATTCCGACTTGTGCAATCACAATGTTGCCACACGTTAAATTTTCAAATTTTGTCATCATTTCTTTCGAAATGTTATCAAGAAGAGACCCACAAGCAGAAATTTGAAAAATGACTTACACATTTTAAGTTCATTAAAATTATTTTATTTATTGGAAGACTACGTATACTTTTATATCTCTAAATTTGAAGCATAGATTTTTATTTGTGATTGAAAACAAAATTGGAAATAAATTCTTCATAACAAAGCTCGGTAAATGTTATACATATTGTTCATGGTAGAATCATCTACCAGGTAAAGTCGTTTAAACATGTGATTACATTTTTCCCATGTCATTTTTCGTTTCGCTTGTTAAAATCATATGTATTTTGTTTTTATCCTTTTTTGTATTCTTGTATTGTTATTATATATATGTATGTGTAGAGTTTAACAACTGCAGCAAATGAACGAAAATAAAATGTCTGTTGTTGCTGCTTACAATTACAACTACATCTGCTGCTACTATGTGTTTGTTGACACTGGCTACGAACGTGTTGCCATATCGCATTTTTTCACCCATTACAGCAAATGCTGCCACATTGTGTAGTATTAAGTGTGGATCGTTTTATTTGGAAAGTCGTAAGTGGCGACAGCTTAAGGGAATAAAAAACCGACTTAATATTACATGTTTGAGATTCAATGACTAACAGGTTATAGTATATGTTTTTGTTACCAAAATGTGGCTTTGTTTGCTGAAAACTGCTGAAAACAAGGGAAAAATGCAGCAGATCTTCAAATCATGAAAACAATGCTTGCAAACTTGTACGTGATTCATGCAATGTGTTGCTGGGACCGTTTTTCAGCATGTAGCGATCGAGTTCAGCTGTGGCAACCTGAATTCATTTGTGGCAATCTGAATTCGGCTGCTGCAGCCGAATTTTGCTTGCTACAGTTTAATTTCAAGTCATTAGTTATTTGGTTGCAGCTTATTATTCGATTGTGTCGGCAGAGTCTCTAAAGGAAATGATGGAAATGAATGAAAGAAATTATGGTATTAACTCGCAGTAGTAGAGTTTTACCTACTTCCCCTACAGATTTGGTGTGTAATTTTTGTATTCGCAAACAAATCAAATCCTAGGGGTCACAAAACACAAACATAAAAGCACAACAAAGTGAAGGAAATTTCGGCATCACACTCTGAATTACTTACTAGCATTTATGCATTTATGCACATATGTTATTGTTATTATTATTATTAATTCAAGGTTTTATGTCTTTAAATATGTCACTGATGTGCTCTATGCAAATTGAAATATTTTCTTTATATAACCCAAATATTCATTGATAGCATAATTTCTTGAAATTTCTGTGATTTTAAAAACATTTATGCATGATTATCGATGCCGATCCAATCCGATACGCCACCACGCAACTGTGTCAACTAATTAATATACATTACATATACATTTGTCGAAAATAGTAGAATCATATTGCCACTCCTCCCACCATTTATGCCCATATGTATGTATGTACATTACCCATGCGATAACTCTGACAGACGCTTATGGCTTGCATTTTATAGCTGAATAAACATATCAGCAGCGCGCCTGTAGCAAATCAGCGAATAATCTGCATGAATAAGGTGGGTTACCAATTTGCAAAGAAAATATTATTGAGCGGTCATAAATCAATATGCGTTTTATTGTTTGAATAGGGGGAATCATTTCACTGCGGAATTATTGTGATACCCAATGACTTTTCAAGTGGTTTTCTATTGATATTGTGGTTCAGTGTTTTGTTTGCCATGATTAATGATTACTAATGTGGAACACACTACGATATTAGCACGAGTACAATAACAAAGGAAAGCAACGAGATGAAATTAAATTATATTACCATGATACTGATAACCCTTTTATTGTCATGTGTATATTAATATTATGGTAAAATGATTTATTAATGGAATAATATATGACTTTAATGTTTATTGAAACGCTTTTCGCACGGGGGTTTCTAAAATTGGATTTAAAGTTCGGTTAATTGATTAAATTATCCGTTCTGCCTTTTTGTCAGTCAATAATTGTAGAGATTTCCCAAAGAGCATTAACTCCCATAGCATCTTGTGATTCAAAACTGTTATAAAGCAAACCGGTAGCAGTACAAAGAATGTGGACGATGAAAAATCTGTGTTTTTTGTTTTGGGGATGCAAATATATCGTGTATTTGGCACTTTTTGCAAGTATAATATACTTGTTTCCAAACACATAGTGTTTGTTATTCAACACTACATGTTGGAGATACAGTGATTAATATGTTGTAATATACAGTGGTGTGCGATGAAATAGAGTCACTCACTCGTCAAAACTTTTATTCTCTGCAAATCAGTGGTCCAAGATGTTTCATGTCAAGAAATTCTGAACCTGATTGACCGGTCCTCTGCTGGATATAATGCCGTCATTTTTAATAAATTTTGTACACTACTGTTCTCCAGGTCAGTGTCAGTATTTTCAAGGCTATGTAATGACGTGTGCTATAAAATAGAGTCAATTACAAAAAAATATTTTTTTTTTGAAATGGTTAATGGTAGTTTGGATTTGAATTTGAAAACAAAGTTTAGCTTCTAAGGCCCAATATTATAACTTGCCTTTAAACTAAATGTTAGTAAAAGGTAACTTTAGCTGAAGTGAGCAATAAAGTGGTCATTAAATGTTTTTCGTTATTACAACCCCCCAGTAAAATAAAATTAATATTTTTGATAATGTGGCAATACCAAAAAAAAAACCGATTACTTTTGACCAAATGAATGGGTTTATAATAAAAATAGTTACGTAGTGGCAACGTACTTTTATTTGTTTGTTTACAAGCAATCTAAAAAGTTGTGAATTTTTTAAAAAATTTTAAAATGACGACACCAAACAAGGAAACAACAAGGAAACGAGCCAAAAACTACGTGGCACAAGAAGAGGTTCTGTTGGTAGATCTGGTGGAGGCTCTTCTTTCAGGCTGAGAGTTTTCAAAAACATCCTCCAGCTCGTTTATACAAAACAAACGTGGACTGCTTTCCATTTTCAGTTTTAATTTTCAAAGCTAAATTAATGTCAATTAATTTCTTCTTCTGCATATATATATCAGAAAATGTGGCAACTTTAAATACATAAAACTTACGTTAAAAGTTAAAGGCAACACTATCTTCCCTTTAGCTTACCGGTCACTTTTAGCCTAAAATATGCTGATAATAACGAAAACCTAATAATCTGTGAGATAACATCCCAACTTTAGCAATTGGCAAGTTATAATAACGGCCCTAAATATGATTAATGTTTATTAGTAGCATTAATAAATTGTCATTATTGACGTTCCAAAATGGGCCGATGTAAATATTGGAATCATGAGCGCCAAGAAAGAATAAAAGAGACGATAAAAAAGTTCAGAAGCTACATACAAATTACTGACATAATTGGATGCTCAAAGAAAATGTTGGAGACCGGAATAAAATATAATCCCAATCCAGCAACCAGACGGTAAAACCCTGAAAATTACAGAACATTTGGGACCAAAAATATTGCGCCACGTAGAGTTCGACTTTTGTTACCTCTTCGGCCCTCAAAAGGCAATACGATCGGGATGTTGACACCTCTACATTAAGAAAAATGCTAACTAAAAATAATTTAAAGGCAAAAAGTGTCCGAAATGTTCCATTTCTATCCAAACGGTACGTTCAAAAAATGTTGCATTTTGCCAAGGAGCATGTGAAATAGTCCGTACGCAAACGCCGAAATATTTTGAGGACAGCTGAATCTAAAGTGAGATTGGGTAATTATGATAAGAGTAATCTTCCTGTACGAAGACCTTCCAACACCGAATTCAGGCCCCAGAACACAATCCAAACAGTTAAACGTGGTAGCGGAAACATAATGGTACTGGGTTGTTACTTTTACATTGGGACATAACCTTTATTCCAAATTGAACAGACAATGGACGCTGCATATTATACCACTGTATTAAAAAAACATCATGATGCCTTGTGCTAAATGGAAAATGCCGCTTCGATGGGTGTTTCAACATAATATCGACCCCAACCACACATCGAAGCGAGCAAAAGCTTCGTTTGAAAATAATAAAGATGGTCTATGCAGTCGCCGGGCTTAAATCCTATTCAGAATTTGTGGCGGCACATTAAAGTGTCTATCAAAGGAATAAACCAATTTAATAAAGATGAGCTTATGACACTGGTACAATCGGCGGGGAAAACATGACTTGTGGAGACTTGATGATTCAATGTCAAGGCGTTGCTTAGCTGTGATAAAAAATAGTAGTTATTTCATAAAGTACTGAGATAATATAAAGGATTAATGAAACATACATTTTATTTGACACAGCTATTTACTCTAGTTCAGATGATGAATCGCGATGACTCTATTTTAATTCACAGGCAAAACGGGGCGTTTTGAAATATTTTGATTTATACCTAATGATTTGATTTTAAATTACGACATTAATGTTCTAAAATGTTATATCTAGTTCTTAATTAAACAATTAAAAATAAAAGTTAGAAACAAAACTTAATTTTTCTACATTTGTTTTTGTTTTGAAAATGTTGATTAGTGTTGACTCTATTTCATCGCACACCACTGTATGTGTTTGTGACTCGAGTATAGCTGTGGTTGGTACACAAACACAGCTGTGCTTGTTGCACTATTTACTCTCCAAGAGATTAAAAGAGGTACAAGAAGAAATTAGACACATTCAAAGTTGTATGAGTGTAACTGAATTTTTGGAATATTATTTCATAAAAATTCCTGACTGCGTGGGTAAATTGCAGATGAAGTGAGTATTTTTTACATATGTTTCATTTTAATTTCATGTATTAAGTCGTCAATTGGACAGATGATAGCAAATGGCTTGGTTGATTAAGTATGCATGCTGTAGGAAAATTTTCATATATTGCACCCTAACAACTTTGTCTTTTTGTTGTTCGGTATTTGTGTTATGGTGTTTGCTAATCAATATTACATGATGGGGACACAATGATTAAAATGTTATAATATACGTGTTTGTGATCCAAATATCTCCGTGTTTGTCACACAAATGCAGCTGTGTTTGCTGCACAGTCTTACTTGTAAATGTTTAACTGCATTTTTCCATTATTCATTGAGTCAGTGATTCATAAATATTCCAGAATATGTATGTAAATTGCAGACGAAATGCGTGTTTTTTACTTTGGCTGATAGATTGCGTTTTATTTTCATGCATTCAGTCGTCAATGTATCATCGTATAGAGGATATCAAATGCGCTTGGTCGGCACCTAGTTGCAAATATTTGTGATCTGTAAGACAGAGTAAATGGTTTATGTGTATGGATTTCGTATATGGATTTCGTATATATGTCTGCTACCAAGTGATAATCGATTTTGAGAAAAGAAACTCAAAAGAGCAACAACGTGAAGCAAGAGCGCCCACTGCTCCGTTTCATGGACAAAAATCACAAACCTGACTTAGTTGGAATTGAATTTTTTGGTATCGTTTAAAAGGTGATAGCGAAGCTAAAAAAAATCAGGCAAGATTTTTCTATAGAAATAGATTTTTTGTCCTCCAGAGCAATTCAAACTGAGCGATTTGTAAGCTAAATAATTTAATTTTTTAGTTTCGTTCGTTAGTAGTTAAAGGAAAATATTGTTCAAAAATACATTTGTGGAAGAAATTAAATTATGTTCTATTTTTTGAACCGACCAGATTTTCACGCTACGCCAAATCCTGGAGAAGACCCACGAAAAACAAATCGACACCTATCATATATTTGTCGATTATAAGGCGGCCTTCGATAGCCCGATACGGGGGAAACTCTACGAAGCAGTGTCTGAGCTTGGTATTCCTGCAAAAGTCATACGCCTTTGCAGGATGACCTTGACGAACACTAAATCCGCAGTTAAAGTTGGTAAGGATCTTACCGAACCTTTCGAAACTAAGCCAGGCCTCAGGCAAGGCGACACCCTATCGTGCGATCTCTTTAACATCTTAATAGAGATTATTCTGAGAAAAGCTGCTGTCAACATGAATAAAACCATCAGCAGTAAAAGTCATATGCTGCTCGCGTATGCTGATGATATAGATATCATTGGACGCACAGTTAGAGAAGTTACTGCGGTGTTTTCGAGAATTGAGAAGGTGTCAGGAAAAGTGGGTCTGACGGTAAATGAGGACAAGACAAAATTAATGGTTTCAACGAGCAGGGCCTCCACGCGATTATACCAAAGCGTGAACTTTGATAACCATTATAATTTCGAGGTGGTAGACGAATTTATATACCTCGGATCTGCCGTGAACAAAACCAACAACGTCAGCCTTGAAATCAAGCGGAGAATTGTGCTTGCGAATAGTTGTTTTTTTGGGCTAAACAAGCACTTTAGAGATAAAGCCCTCTCTCGAGTAACAAAGGTCCAACTATACCAGACTTTCATACAACCTGTCTTGTTTTATGCCGCAGAATCCTGGGTCTTATCGCAAGCAGACGAAACATCTGTAGGAGTTTTCGAGAAAAAAATACTTCGAAAAATTGATGGCCCTATAGTGCACAACGGCCAGTATCGGCGATGTATGAGCTTTATCCTGACATTGACATAGTTAAGCGGATCAAAATAACGCGATTGCGCAGGCTAGGCCATGTCAGTGGAATGGATGAAGACGAACCAGCACGAAGGGTTTTCGAAACCGAACTGGAAGGTAGACGAAAAATAGGAGGACCAAGACTCCGCTGGAAGGATAAGGTTGACGAATCCCTGCATTCACTTGGTATTCCCAACTGGAGAGATAAGGCAAAATATCGAACTGGTTGGCGAAATATGTTATCTTCGTTTTGTTAGGTCCCTGACCCCTCGGGGTGGTTCGTGACCTGATGAGTAAGTGAGTAAGTAAGTAAGAAGCGGTACAAATTTTGTTTTGTTTTTATTTCGTATAAACCTTAAAAAAAAATTTAATTGATTTTTAAAAATTGACTCTTTTAAGATGAATATTTGAAAAATTCTCATTTTTTGATGGCAAAGAGAAGACATCATAAAATTCGGTGAAATATTTTTTCATGATAAACTAGTTTAAACTTTAATCTATTAGAAAAATGCAAAATCTTCTCTACTTTGAATTATTTTGTAGGAGATTATTGTTACTTTAATTAGTTCATAAATATTTGCAAATATCAAGCGCTTTTGATATCCTCTGTCCGATGAACCATTACCAATTTACACGCACATTCAGGAATATTTATGCATCAATGACGGAGAGAATAAGGATAAAGTTCAGATCCACACTTACAAGATACACTCTCTCGTTGTCCCTCTTTATTTCTCTTGCTCTCAAGGGAGCATAAAGAGTGCAACAAACTCGGCAAACAAACATAGATATATTTGGTACGCAAACACATATGTTATAACATACAAGGTGGGGCAAAAGTAATCCTCCTATCAGAAAATGCTATAAATTTTGCGATGGGCCCCTAATGTCAGTTCTGTTTTGACATTTGTGTAGTAAACACATGCGAAATACACGTTAATAAACAATGTTACGCTACACTGCTCCAGAACGCGGAATATTTCTGACTATTTATTTGACCAATAATCGGTCGGTGACTTTGGCACAACGTGAATTTCGTCGCAGATTTCCTGGCCGTCCAACGCCTACTGGTGAAACACTGCGACGTTTAGCCGCTCGCCTCGAAGAGACTGGCACAACACGAGATGCTGCCAGGCGTGGCAGATCCCGGAGTAGCCGTTCTGCAGAGAATATTGCTGCTGTAGCCGAGTATGTCATGGAAGCGCCGTCGATGTCATGGAGGCGCCGTGAGCGCTACAGAGCAATGATCAACGAGTTCTTTTTGCCGCAACTTGATGAATTGGGATTGGAAAACATGTGGTTCCAACAGGACGGTGCAATGGCACACACTGCACGTGCCACAACCGATATGCTGAAGGATGCATTTCCCGGGCGCCTAATCTCCCGTTTTGGCGATTTGCACTGGCCAGCAAGAACGCCTGATTTGACCGCTCCAGACTTCTTTTTGTGGGGCTTTTTGAAGTCGCGGGTTTATGTCAACAAGCCTCAGACTCTTGCAGCTCTTAAAGACAATATCCGTCAAGAATGTGAGGACCTATCGCCGGAAGTTTTGGCCAAAGTGATGGAAAATGCCATAAAAATGGCTCAAATGACAATCAACTGTGGCGGCGGCCATTTACATGACTTCATATTCTCGACTTGATGTAAAAACAACTAAAAGATCAAATAAAAATAATCCGCAAGAAGAATCAAAGTTTTTCATTTTTTTTTTAAATTACAGCCAAAAAACATCGGAAGTTTACTTTTGCGCCACCTTGTATTAATCATTGTGTCTCAAACATGTAATATTGAATAGCAAACAAAATGTGTTTGGACACAAGTATATTATATTTGCGGCAAGCTCCAAACACGCGTTATATTTGCATCCAAACAACTAAAAGTGACAAATTTTCGAGATTTTTACAATTTGTATGGGAGGTACCAGAATTCGTTATCCAATTTCCTTCAAATTAGGCACACAATTTTCTGTATTGAAAATCTTATACATGGCAAATTTTAGGTAAAATCTGTTTATCCGATAGGGTGTTACGGCCGTTAATACATCTGTCTTACAGAAATCTTTTTCGTGATTTACCAAAATCTTGTTTCGAGTAGTTTCACGAAAAAATTCCAATAATTAATTTTTACCTGAATTGACTAAGCTTTTGTCGTTTTTATTGGTTTTTTATATACATAATAAATAAAAAATATTACTTTAAAAAAATATATTGTTTTGCGGCTTCAAAAAGCATACATTATTTATTTGATACGCAAAAATTATAAAAATTTCATGAAATAAACTTAAATAATACGAAATGTGAATTTTTTCTTTATTATTTTTGGTTTTTACAGTTTATATATTTATCTACCAGGGAAAAATAAGAACAAGTCCCGATCTGCTGCTATTGGAGAGGTGTTTTTGAAAACACTTTTGGTTTCTGCGTAGAATAATAATAATAATAATTTCGGTTTTGATGGGTGGTGGGCGTGGTCAATGTTGATAAAATGCTATTTTTTGATAAGGTTGTGTATAAATATATTCTTCACGCAATTTTCATGAAATTTGTCGCAATAACTAAATTTTTACAACCAATAATAATTTCGGTTTGTATGGGCGGTTGGTGATGGACGTGGTCAATTTTGTCGATACTTTGACATTTTCTTAATTCTATTATATTAGGGACTCGTGCAAATTTTATTATCCTAGAACGACTCCTTCTATTTTTGTCCCAACGATGTTCTGGGACAAACCACTGTGCGTTGTACCATTTGTGGAATTGATTAAAAAAACAAGTATGTATTTGAATTTAGCCCGGTCATCAAAAACTTTTGCCACGGAAACATACAACTCTGTGATATAGATTAAAAACTCACCTCAAAGCACTGCAACAACGCGAGAACGCATCAGGAAAAGAAGAACATGGTGGAAAAAAGCTGTCTGTTCTTGTTTTTGGAATTATAGGCTTTTCAGTGTTTGTTGATACTTAGGGATCTTCGATCGATACTAATTCGCACATGTAAATTGCAGAATTGAGTTTGTATATATTCGATCGATTATCTACCGATGGTATCAATTCAGGCACAGTAGTTAGGCATCTGATGATGAACTTGTCACGTAGTTCGAAACTAGTCATGCCAGTGAGTGTGCGATTAACTGAATTGTCTAATGTTTCCAACAAAAACCAACCATTTTTCAATTGGAAAAATGTTCATGACTTGTAAGCTTGTAGTATGAATTTCTCATACATTATCCAAAAAGAAACAAGTATTTAAACCGCGCTTGTCTGAAGGAACTTTGTATACACATACATAAGTATATTGTTTGTGTACCAACATATAGTGAAAAAACGTGACTAAAACTGGTGAAGCGTTCGGCGAAGTTAAAACCTTCTGAAAACAACAACGTAAGAGACAAGAAAGAAATGGGAAGCAAACGGGCAGCAGATTCTCATTTCATGAGAAAAAAACATATAATGCATTCAATGCAAGTAAATGTAAACACATGGTCGTATTAAAATTTTTGTTTATTAATTGGTTATAAATGTAGATTTATATTGGTGAAATTATTTACAAAAGACAATACATAAATATTTAAATCAAAAAGTATATCGATTCTATTATGTTTGGGAGGAAATACGCATATGTTTCCACGTAACTATATGAAAGTTTGGCAGGAAACACGCGAATGTTTTTACCTAAGTATATTGATGTTTGGGATGAAGCACGCATATGTTTGCACGTAAAACCGTACATGTTTACTAGTAAACATTCTAATGTTTGCATTTACATACAAGTGAGTTTGGGACTCTCACCCATAAGAATGTTTGGAATATGTAAAAACCACATAGATGGTTCCTGCAGAATATGTTTGGGAGAATATGTTACAGAGGCGGGTTTTTCAGCGTGTGAGCACGGTGGTTTATTTTAAAACAAGCTGAGGTAAAAAAATAGAATAAATTTATTTAGATACTCGAAACAGTGAAAACAGAATATTTGATAGCTATTTGTCTGGTTAAGTGCACGCTGAAAAATAACGGCCCCTGTAGAATAATGCAGGAACCATGTACCCGCTGAAAAATAATTTGTTGTCAGCAACATATTGCACGAACCTTGTATATGTTTGCAAGCATTGTTTCCATGTATTGTCTGTCAGGTTTTTGTTCTCAGCAGTTTTCATTAAACAAAACCACATTTGCCTCACATACACATATATTATAGCATATTAATCATTGCGTTTTCAACATACAACATTCAATAGTGTGTTTGTAATTTGTCGCACATTATGTTTGCTATTCAATATTACATGTTTCAGACATAATATGGTATAATATATATGTTTGTGACCTAAATATATCTGTGATTGTGATACAAATTCAGCTGTGTTTGTTGCACTGTGTATGCTCTCTTGAGAGCAAGAGAATAAAAGAGGGACAACGAGAGAGTGTATCTTGTAAGTTTGTATTTCCTTTTTTTGGATTATTCTCTCAGGCAGTGATGCATAAATATTCCTGTCTGTGCGTGTAAATTATAGAAGAAGTCAGTGTTTCTAACTTTGACTGATGTTTTGGGGTTAAGTTTCATGTATTCAGTCATCAATGGTTCATCGGACAGAGGATATCAAAAGCGATTGATCAGTAAAAAAAGTATAAACAAAGGCTCGGACGGTTAAATGGGTTGTGGTGTTACTTTGGTTTTTGTGTATGTGTTTATATATGTATGTATGTGCGCTCCCAAAGTGAAAAACGATTTTGAGGAAAGAAACTGGAAAGGGCAACCACGTGAAGCCCTTTGTCTGTCCGAGCCTTTTGTCAAATGTAATAAAAAAAGCACAATTAATTAATACACGCTTGGCTAGTATTTCGGTCAAGTTTTTTCATGGCTAAATACGCGATAGTGTCGCCGTCATTAAGCAAGGTGACCATCGTAGAATGAAATGTCAGGTGATCAGAGCAGGAATCGAACCTACGCTCTCATGTACAAGAGTCGCGCATGGTAACCGTTGCACCGCCGACGGACTATCTATAATACAAATTTGAGCCTAATCAGCTTCGAATTCTGGTACTGACCCGGTTGATAAAACTAACTTCTTGACTGAAATCTTTGCAAATGACTCTTTTAGGCCGGAAAGCAATCAACTACTCCACGTGAACGGAACTAATGACTGGGATATTTTTTGAACATATGCAGTTAAAATATTCTTGTGGAGGTCGACATAAATAAATTCCCGGACTCATCCTTCATGTGTTTTAAAACAGTCCTCTTGGAAACCTGCCCGTCACTTGCGGAATCGTTTTAACCTCTCATACTGTGCGGGTATCTTCCTTTCACGTTGCAACATTGCCAAGTGTCAGCCAACCTCACAAAAAAGTACAGCTAATTACCATGTGTTACCGCCACGGTCGTCTATGTGTTTTAATATATTTATTAGTACAGTACTTATCGATTAGTTTTTGTTTTTTGTTGTCAGTAATTGTCAATTAACGTAATGTCAAAAGGAAAATAATTCGAAGCCAAAAAAGCGCATTTCTGTTTTAAAAGTAATAGTCGTCAAATTGGTTACAGCTTTTATATCTTTGTATTAACAAAGATTATATAAAGTTTTAGTAATTTTGTAATTTGTTAAATAAATTGCGCTCGGTTTTCATACCAAAAAGTTAGTAGATTTTATTGTTATGTATGCATTTAAAAACTGTTTAATTTCTTTGTATTTACACAGGAATTTTAATACTCAAATATAAGCCATTTATTACGAAATACTGTATTGAGTTAGTTATTTGGGTGTTCAGAATCCCGTGGAAACTTGGCGCTCGGGCAAATTCCCGTAACAAATTTAAAATTCTTTTTGTGGCGAATCTATAACACTTGTGTTTCGTTAGTGTTCGTCTAATATTTGGCAAGCACCAACCAATTCAACATAACCTCGAACCAGTGTGAAATTTACCGGCAGCCGTTCAACGAGATCCCCACGGAAACCATTTCCAACTGGCAGTAATCGTAAGTCCTCAATAATGGATAACTCTTCCTTTCAGGGTCAACCACCATCTCAACACAATGAACATGTCCTAAATTCACAACCTCCCATAAATTGTTCGACATGTAACAAACCATTAGGTACACATCGTATATTGTGCAATAAGTTCCATAAAATCGTCCACGCCGAATGTGCTAATATTGCTGATAATCAGCAAACATTTACCTGTATAACCTGTTCTCAAGAAGTGCGAGGTCTAAACTCTTCAAGCTCTGTACGTAGTCACCACAGCAATGCCTCTAACTTGTCAAGAAATTCATCAGTTCGTCGACAAAACTTGCAAATCCAACGCCTTGAAGAGGAAAGACAACTTGCTATTATTCGAGACCGCGAATTTTTAAGACAAAAATATCAGATATTAGAACAAGCAGTTGAAGAAGCCGATGACACTAGTTCTGTCGTTGCCAACTCTGTACATGAATGGTTGGAAAATCAACCTGATATTCCAAACAACAATGTACAAGATTTATCTTTGAATCAACGAGCTTTATGTGAAACCGCCTACTTTGCCTTACCGCCTACCGAAAACATTAATATTCAAAGACCATCTACTGGAAATCATAATTCCATATTTACAACAGCAGCCAGTACAAATCAACATACAACTGCAACACAATCTGCAACAAACACCATTCCAGTTGATTCTTTATTTAATAATACAAACATACCACCACACGCTTCTTCAAGTTTAACTTTTAACAACAACACAACCACTTTTATTAATTCAACAGCAGCACTAATTAATTCTTCTTTTCTCCCACAATATCAAGACACTTGTGCAACAACATTTTCATCTGTACCAAGAAATTGCATCAACGCAAATCTTACGCTTCAGCAAATAAACGCAAGGCAAACAGTACCAAAAGATTTGCCGGCATTTACAGGAAATCCAGAGGAATGGCCTCTTTTTAGTTCCACATACGATTGGTCTACAACAGTCTGCGGTTTAACGGATGCTGAAAATTTAGTGCGTTTGCAAAAGGCTTTACGGGGAGATGCTCTTCAATCAGTCCAACATATTTTAATACATCCATCCTGTGTTCCAACTGCAATTTCTACACTTAAACTCCTGTATGGGCAGCCGGAAAAAATCCTACATTCTCTGAAGATGAAAATTCGAACATTGCCACCAATTAATCCAAATAAACTGGACACTATTACCTCATTTGCTGTCCAAGTGAAAGGTCTTCAAGCAACAATAGAAGCTTGTGGTCTTTTTGATGAATTAAATAATTCTTCTCTATTACAAGAGCTAATATCTAAATTACCATCTTATTTCCAAATAAATTGGGGTACCTACAAAATGAACTTAACAAAACAAAATAAGAAAGTAAATCTGTCAGAGTTCTCCAACTGGATTTTTGACATTGGTCTTTCTGCAAGCAGCGTTAACGTTGAGAGTAATTTAAGCTCTGCCGCAGAACCACTCTCACGTTATAAGCAGAGAAACGCCTTTGTTCATACACACGCTGAACAGAGCAAGAACAGATGCATAGTGTGTGATGGTGACTGCAATAACATTGCAAATTGTCAAATATTTCAAACAGCTGATCGAACAAAGAGATGGGATATTGTCAGAGAATGTAAACTCTGTAAACAATGTCTCCGCAAACATTTTGGCACTTGCACTAGCAACAAATTGTGTGGTGTGGATGGCTGCCAATTTAAACATCATTATCTTCTTCATAGAACACAATCAAGCGAAGCAGTTGATAAAAGAAATACGTCAACTTTAACAGAACATAACGAGAATGCAAATCAAAACAATCAAACACACAGCTGCAATACGCACAGTGCATCAATTCAAAACAATTTTTTTAAAATCATTCCCATAACCATTTACGGTAACGAAAATAAATGCATAAAAACGTTTGCGTTTATAGATGAAGGATCATCAACAAGTTTAATCGAAGAAAGAATTGTTAATGACTTAAACCTTACAGGTATTGCTGAACCTTTATGTCTTAAATGGACTGGAAATGTAGAACGTAATGAAGAGGATTCTAGACGGCTTTGTGTTACTGTGGCTGGGCCTAATCAGAAAAAAATTGAAGCTGATGTTCGAACAGTAAGGTACCTGTCGCTGCCAAAACAAACAATTGATAGCGAAGAACTTGTGAAGAGTTTTCCATATTTAAGAGGTATTCCAATTCAGAGCTATTCAGATGCAACTCCTCGAGTACTTATTGGATTAAATAATTCAAGATTATGCGTTTCTAAACGTTTCAAAGAAGGTAAAATTAATGAACCAATAGCAATTTGTACTCGACTTGGCTGGCTGTTATACGGTTCTATGAAAAGAAGTTCCTATGTTGAGTATCATCATTGTCATATATGCGAATGCAGTGCAGAATATAATAAAAAGTTAGACCATTTAGTTAAAAAGTTCTACTGTTTGGAAACTTCTGGCATAACTAATACAACAAAAGTTTTAAGTAAGGATGATGAAAAGGCTGTTGCAATTTTAACAAAATTTACGAAGCAGCGATCGGATGGCCATTATGAAACTTCGTTATTGTGGCGAAATGAAGATGTAGAATTGCCAAATAGTTATGATATGGCAAAAAGGAGATTTTTGTGCTTAGAAAAGAGGCTAAAATTTGATAAAAATCTAAATGATGTTTTTAATAAAACAATTTCGGAATACCTTACAAAAGGTTATATAACAAAAATCACTAATTACGACTTGCCGTCAACACAAAAGCTTTGGTATTTACCAATTTTCCCTGTTTTCAACAGAAACAAGCCTGGAAAGTCCAGAATTGTATGGGATGCAGCTGCGAAGTCGAATGGTATATCTCTTTATTCCATGTTAATAAAAGGTCCTGATTTATTGTCATCGCTGCCTTCAATTCTTATTCGTTTTCGGCAAAAAGCGGTGGCTATTTGTGGAGATATTGAACAGATGTTCCACCAAATATTTATCAGAGAAGAAGATCGTAATGTTCAGCGTTTTTATGGCGTAACGACGAAAATAACATAGAACCTGATATTTATGTAATGAATGTTATGATATTTGGGGCCTCGTGTGCTCCATGTATTTCGCAGTTTGTGAAAAACATTAATGCTTCCAAATATGAAGAGCAATATCCTGTTGCAGCAGCAGCTATACAACAAAATCATTACGTTGATGACTTCCTAGATTCAGTAGATACCGCTGAGGAAGCAATTAAACTAGTCGCAGACGTTAAGTATATTCACAGCAAAGCTGGTTTTAATATACGGAATTGGATATGTAATAATGCTAATGTGTTAAGCACAATAAATGAAAACAACAATCATCAACAGAAAGACCTTCACCTAAGTAGTGAGCTGGGTGCTGATAAAGTCCTCGGAGTTTTTTGGAAATCAAGCGATGATTCTATTACATTCAAACTGGCATCCTATATACTTGAAAGTGATCTCTTTCTTGAAAATAAAACGCCTACAAAACGGAAATTGTTGAAAATGCTAATGACAGTTTATGACCCTTTGGGGCTTATTGGACATTACTTGATGTACTTAAAAGTTGTTTTACAGGAAGTATGGAGAAGCGGAGTAGGATGGGATGAAGAGATACACGCTCCCCAAATGCTAAAGTGGGCAAAATGGATGTCATTTCTACCGGATATTCAGAATCTTAAGATACCTCGATGCTACCTTCAAACTTTCGAATCCTATACATATTTAGATGTACAATTGCACACATTTGCTGATGCCAGTGCAAACGGCTATGCTGCGGTGTCATATTTTAGAGTTTCTGATGGCAGTGATGTTGTTGTTTCTCTTATTGGTTCTAAAACAAGAGTGGCGCCTTTAAGAATAACATCGATTCCTCGTTTAGAACTAATGGCGGCATTGATTGCGTCCCGTTTTGCGAACAATATTGTCAGTAGTACATCCATTAAAATCAGCCAAAAGATTTTTTGGTCTGATTCTAAAACAGTTATCAGCTGGATAAGGTCAGATCATAAAAGATACCATCAATTTGTTGCATTTCGGGTCAGTGAGATCCTGGACGATACTGAGTTAAATAAATGGCGATGGATTTCTGGTAAACTAAACGTCGCAGACGAAGCAACTAAATGGCCAAAATGTGGCCCAGATTTAACAAATAACAGCCGCTGGCTTAATGGTCCTGCATTTTTAAAGCAACCTCAGAGTACTTGGCCTAGAGAGAATGACGTCGAAAACAATACGGATTGTGAGCTGAGGCAACATGTACTGCTTATTGAAGAAGTCGATAACTTAGTAAACATCAAACGTTTTTCACAATGGCGTAGAGCTGTACGAGCAGTTGCTTATGTAATACATTATTTCAACAGAAGAAAAAACGTTAGCCAACGTTTTTTATCCCAAGATGAGTTGAAAAAGGCGGAAACTGTTCTGATAAAGCAAGCTCAGAAGGAGGTGCTTTTAGACGAAATGGTAACACTCGAAAAAGGTGGGAAAGTGAATAAAACTAGTTCCATTTATAAATTAACCGCATTCCTAGATGGTGATGGAGTCTTACGTATTGATGGGAGAATCGATAAAGCTTGTGTTCCAGATGAAATGAAGTACCCGGCCATTATACCAAAACATGGTTACACAACGATGCTTTTAATATTGCATTTTCACGCTAAATATCATCATGGAAATCACGAAACTGCCATTAATGAAATTCGTCAGAGATATTACATACCCCGACTTAGAACAATTTTTAAAAAAGTAATACGAAATTGTCAAATGTGCAAGGTTAAGAAGGTTGTGCCGATTTATCCACAAATGGCTAAGCTGCCAAGAGCTCGATTATCTGCATTTGTAGCACCCTTTACGTTTACAGGTCTTGATTTTTTTGGGCCTATACTGGTGACTGTAAACCGACACAGAGAGAAAAGGTATGGAGCTTTATTTACATGTTTAACGATTCGAGCCGTCCATGTTGAAATCGTGCATTCATTAAATACAACTTCATGTATTTTAGCGATTCGTAATTTTATAGCTAGACGTGGAACACCAAGAGAAATTTTTAGTGATAATGGAACTAACTTCGTCGGGGCAGAGCGCGAATTACGAGAAGCTATAAAAGAAGTCGACTCTAACGAATTTGTTCGCAGTTTTACTACTGCAACGACAAAGTGGAATTTCAACCCACCTTGCGCGCCCCACATGGGAGGAGTATGGGAACGAATGGTACGTTCCATTAAGACAGTTTTGTACAAGATAATGCCTACAAGATCACCTAACGATGAAACTCTTAGGAGTATGATGGCTGAGGTTGAAAATATTATTAATTCTCGTCCTTTAACCTATGTACCAATAGACGATGAAAATCAAGAGGCACTTACTCCAAATCATCTTCTGCTAGGAAGCTCAAATGGTATGAAGCCGCTAGCAGAATACGACGACAGCAGACTTGTTCTTAAAAATAGTTGGTTATATTCTCAACAGTACGCACAACAATTCTGGAAAAGATGGCTGGCTGAGTATTTACCTTCGCTTACATGCAGATCAAAATGGTTCGAAAAATCTAAGCCGTTAAATGTTGGTGATTTGGTGGTTGTGGTTGACCCTTCTAGTCCACGTAATGTATGGCCTAGAGGAAAAGTTTTGGGGACTACAGTGGCTGATGATGGTCAAGTTCGTAGTGCCAGGATTATGACGAGTTATGGGGTACTAGATAGGCCCGCTGCAAAGTTGGCTGTTCTGGACGTGGCTCAATATAAGGAGTAAGGCGGCGAAGGAACTTCTTGCCATACTGTGGGGTGGTATTACCGCCACGGTCGTCTATGTGTTTTAATATATTTATTAGTACAGTACTTATCGATTAGTTTTTGTTTTTTGTTGTCAGTAATTGTCAATTAACGTAATGTCAAAAGGAAAATAATTCGAAGCCAAAAAAAGCGCATTTCTGTTTTAAAAGTAATAGTCGTCAAATTGGTTACAGCTTTTATATCTTTGTATTAACAAAGATTATATAAAGTTTTAGTAATTTTGAAATTTGTTAAATAAATTGCGCTCGGTTTTCATACCAAAAAGTTAGTAGATTTTATTGTTATGTATGCATTTAAAAATTGTTTAATTTCTTTGTATTTACACAGGAATTTTAATACTCAAATATAAACCATTTATTACGAAATACTGTATTGAGTTAGTTATTTGGGTGTTCAGAATCCCGTGGAAACTTGGCGCTCGGGAAAATTCCCGTAACACCATGTGTTCATATAAATTAATGATCCAAGACACCAACCACTTCGTTTACAGAATTCTGTTAGGGAGTTAACAGATTAACGTTAATATATTAAATACGATGAGTACACGCTGAACATTTTCGTCCTTTATTGTTGTTTGGGTGCAAATATAACGTGTTTGTAGCTTGTCGCAAATGCAGTATACTTGTGTCCAAACACAGTGTGTTTGCTATTCAATATAACATGTTTGGGACACAATGATTAATCCGTTATAATATATGTATTTGTGAAGCAAATTTGGTTTTGTGCTTGTTGAAAACTGCTAAAACACAGACAAAAAAAAATAAAAAGCAGAAGATCCGGATCTCACGAAAACTATGCTTGCAAACTTGTACATGATTCCTGCTATATGTAGGAATACTCTTTTGGCCGATCAGTGACCACTAAGGCAGTGAAATTCATAAAATAAAAAGTAAACAGTTTGAGTTTGATATATTCGAAAATACTAATGCCAGAAAATTACGAGAAGCATAAAAACTGGAATTTCTTTCTAAACATATATATCGCCGATATGCATATAAATATAACTTTCCTCGTCAACTAGACCTACATCATTTACTAAGGCCTGCTATTAACCTTCCATATCTAATAACACTGTTCCTCAAAACACGTTTAGTAAATTAAATATTCCAGTTTCTGTTTTATGTCAGTACTTATATCCGAATTAATAATTCCTCTTCAGAGGAATACTTCGTGAGATAAACCCTTAATCTATTGATATTGATATTGATGTTTATAAGTTGTTTAGTAAAGTGGTGGTGTAAATATTGAAGAATCTGAAACTCTTAATGCGCTGTACATGTACATAGAGGATGTCTTTAAAAACGAGACTTTTTACAATTACTTGATATACAGCACATTTACTCTTACGTGAAGTTGCGAGCTTTTGACCGTTTCAACACAGACTGCCTCGAAATGTGCCGCCAATCGACTATTTATTGCAGTCACAAAACTCCAGTTATAGTAGTGGTAAATCTCTTACGCCATCTACCTACTGTTTGATTCTGCCAGAAAGTTCCTTAGCGAATTCATCAACCGTTTGTGTTGAGAACATAATCGATAGTTTTCACCTGTTTTAAATCATAAAACTAAAAAGTATAGTTACGGCCTTTTGCATTTTAAGTGACGATATATTTGTTTAACTTGTCCGTTAGCATCCCAGTGTGTCATGCGAATTTGTTTCGAATTCGAGCAGGACTTGCTTCTTCTTACATTAAATCCACAACGAAAACCAGTTACGGATCCGTAACGGATCCATTTGCATATGAAATTCCCCTCGAAAACGCCTTTTCTAGTTTTTCGGACCGGTCTCGAACTCGGAGCAGACTTTATGTTTGAATTCATTTCGATTTAAATTTTTTTCATAAATGTAGTTTGTAATGTTCATGTGACATAGTTGTTTTTTGACATTCTTAATTTTTTATATAGTTTAAAGTTAATGTAATTCTTAAATTAGCATGCAGCATATTGTCACTTTCGCCGGCAAATATATCCCAGTGTGTCATATGAATCCGTTACGAATTCGAGACGGATCCGTTTGCGTATGAAATTCCTCTCGAAAACACGAATCGGTTTTTGCACTTTTCGGATCCGTGTCGAATTCGCAACAGACTTCATACTCGAATCCATTACTGGTTGGTTTTTTGTAAATAAAACGGATTCGAGACGGATCCACTTGTATATATTTTTGCGGATTCGAAACGGATTCCTTCTGACATTTAAAAATATCTATAATTAAAATAGGTAGTGAACTATAGTATCTGCCTCTAATGCACTGAAGCTGTTCACTTAAATTTTATATTAATTTTTGAAAATAAAAAAATTCGTAGTCAGTTAAACTTAAATCGTTTTGGATTCTCTTAAGTTTTTGTGTTGCTTTAATTCATATATGAATCACAGATTCGCTTTTTATGTTTTTACGGTCTCGAAATGGGATCGGAACGGATCCACCAAATCGCAATTTCATTGATTCACTTCTGTTTGTTTTTGCCGACTCGTTTCGACTGATTCGTTTTTATGTTTTTACGGACTCGTAACTGGTGCGAGAACTCACATTTCGCTTCCACATCCGTTTTTGTGCGAATCCGCATCCGGTTTTGTATACATTGGAATGTTTCAAAACAGTGCACACAACATTTTAAAAACAGACTGAAACTAGGCGCTGTATTTTTTGTGACCATCGATTAAATTTGACTTTTCTTAAAGAACAATTGAAAGCGAATAAATTTGGTTATAAGATGTTTACCTCATAAATATATCGGGATTGAGAAATTTCGCCATACAAAATACAGTCAACTCATATGTTGAAATAGTTGAAATCATTGAAATCGTTTTCATATGACCATCGTATTCGGATTGCAGTAAGTAATAGAGACGTATATTCTTTGAATAAAATTTACACTGAACGAAAAGCGTAAATGCAAATAAAGAATTTGTGCATTACCCTAATGTAAAAGTTTATCAATTTCCAACCAACCATACATTTCACTAAGTAAATGTAAAACACGGTAGTTAGTAGCACACGATTCCAGCATACGGATAGTCATTAGGCGACCTGGATATCTCCTGATCAGCGGACGAAGCACCAGATTGATCACGTGGTAATAGATTGCAGGCACTCTTCTAGTGTAATGGATGTACGTGTGATTCGAGGTGCCAATATCGGCGCGGATAATTACCTGGTGGCTACGAAAGTTCGCACGAGATTGATCAGGGCGGAAAACGTGCGAAGCCGAACACAGGAAAAGCTGGATATTGGCAATCTACGAATACCGGGGATATTAATGTGCTATCGACAGAAACTCTCTCTCCTGCTAGGGCAGAATACCCCCCCCCCTCCCGAAGGATGACCCATAGTACGACGAAGAATGTCGCATTGCAACTGATGAAAAAGACGCTGCATTTATGGCAACGGAACAGTCAGTTACAACGCGTGCTGCGAGTGAGCCGTACGGGAAGCTGAGAAGGGAGGAAGACCAACTATTTAGGCGGCGAAAATGGCAGTGGGAGCAGAGAGACAGAGTGAGAGAAAAGAAATGTGCAGGATGAATGGTGAATCCCGAAAGTTTTTCCAGAGGGTAAGAGGATCGAATAACGAGCCTGATAATGGACTGCCCTCCTGCAAGGACGAGAATGGTAATCTGGTGACTGAGAAGCAGTGTGTGCTCAAAATGTGGAGACACCACTCAGATTCTTCCACTGAAGATCAGGAGGTAATGATAGTGGAAGATAGTGTAGATTGTACCCCCGCCCCCAACCAAGACCAGATTGGAACGGTGATCTCCCGCCTTTCCGCTGAAATTTTCGGGGCAGCTGGCGAATAACTGATAGCCCACATGCATCAACTGATATGCGGTATATGGCTGAGGGAAGCTATGCCCGACGATTGGAGTCTCAGTGTATTATGTCCTGTATTCGGAAGGGGTGATCCATGTGTCTGTTCCAACTACCGTGGTATCAGTCTTTTATCCATCGTGTATAAGGTTTTGTCGAGCGTATTATGTGAAAGACTAAAGCCAATTATTTAAAACCTGATTGGTGTGGTTTTGGACCGGGCAAGTCCACAACTGAACAAATAATCACGCTACGCCAAATCCTGGAAAAGACCCACGAAAAGCAAATCGAAACATACCACCTTTTTGTCGATTACAAAGCTGCTTTCGATAGCCCCATACGGGGACAACTGTACGAAGCTATGTCTGAACTTGGTATTCCGGTAAAACTGATCCGCCTCTGTAGAATGACGCTGACCAACACCAAATCAGCAGTGAAAGACCTCACTGAACCATTCTGTACCAAGCGAGGACTTAGACAAGGTGACACACTTTCTTGCAATCTCTTCAACATCTTAATGGAGATAATAATGAGAGAGGCTGCAGTATATACGAACAAGACCATTAACACGCAAAGCCAGATGTTGCTGGCGTATGCTGACGACAGAGACATCATTGGGCGAAATTTGCGAGAGGTTACTGCAGTATTTTCGAGAATCGAAAAGGAATCAGCGAATGCGGGTCTTGCTGTTAATGGCGGCAAGACAAAATTGATGGTGTCAACGACTGGAGAAACCTCTCGGCTTTGTCCGCACTTGAACGTTGACAACCGATTTAATTTTGAAGTGGTAGATGAATTTGTCTACCTTGCATCCGCCGTGAACAAGGACAACAACGTCAGCCTGGAGATAGATAGGAGAATTGTACTTGCGAATATATGTTATTTTGGGCTCAGCAAGCAGTTTGCGGACAAAGCCCTCTCTCGACGGACAAAAGCCCTGCTATATCAGACTCTCATTTTACCTGTCTTGATATATGGCTCCGAAACTTGGGTCATATCGCAAGCAGATGAAAACCACCTGGGAGTTTTCGACAGAAAAAGTCTCCGTAAAATATATGGTCCTGTTATGGAAAACGGCGAGTACCGACGTCGCTGGAACGCAGGGGTAAATAATCTCTATTCTGACGTGGACATGGCTAGACGAATCAAAGTGGGCCAATTGCGTTGGCTAAGCCATGTTATCAGAATGGATGAAGATGAGCCAGCGCGAAAGATTTTTGATAACGTACCCGATGGAAGCAGGAAAAGAGGACGACCAAGACTCCGCTGGAAAGACCAGGCAGAAGAATCCCTCCGTATCCTTGGTGTTACCAACTGGCGAGAAAAGGCGAAAGATAGAGTCAGTTGGAAGAATATGTTGAAATTTCTTTAATATGTTTGTTTAATTAGTATGTGTAAGACGTCTGACCTCATGAGATTGTAAAATAGTCAATAAAAGTAAAGTAAGTAAATGTACAACCTTACATCAATTGTTTTTCAGATTCGTCCACCAATTTAAGTTAAATGAGATATCAGTTTGATGCAAACTTGTCGCAAGTTCAATGCACGTTATTGATTGAGTTGATGTAGAGTGTACGTAAGTAAGATGTAATTGTTTGCTCATATTTATGAAATGATGTTATTAATTTAATGAAAATTATGAGATATTTGCAGGAAAACTTGTTCTCAATTTGAGATATTTTTTACAGTCAATTGATATATTATTTACATGTCATTCAAAAAAAAAAAAACATTGGTGCATTAATTGTATTCAAACTTTGCTCAATCCAACGTATCAATTTTGCTAAGTTAAAGTGTCTGTGCTGTATTCAAATCTTTTACTTCATTAGGAGAGAGCGCAAAGTGGGGAATTTGTCGAAAAAATTTAAATAATTCAGCTACTTCTAAATGGCTGGATCGATCAAGAAAATATTAAAAAAAATATTCAACAAAATTTTAATAAACTTAACTCATGAATCATAAAATATTATTAAGCCCAAAAATTGATAAAATGTTATCATTTTCGGAATTAGTTAAACAGTTGGTAATATAGAAAGAAATGAGATATACCAACGAAATTTGGCCAGGAAAAACTTTAAAAATTTGTCGTACCACAAGCCATGAATCCCAAACAAAATATCTGCATTCACCAAAAATGGGGGTTTTAAGAAAATTTTAGGAACTTCCCACATTCTCCGAATTTTGAAAATCGAAAACTTTTGATCTCTTTTTTCGAATTTTTTGAACTGTTTCTCATTCAGATTTAGAGATATTTGACAAAATTGTTCTTTCTTAAAAATACTGATTAAATTGCTTTAATATGGCAGCTAAGTTTTGTTTATACCAAATACAGCTCGGTTGTACTAAATATTTCACAAAACATCGTGTTTCAAAAAAAATTTTGACTTTGGACCAACATACTCACAGAGAAGAGATTCGTTGTTACAACTGAATTTACAGCCAACTAACATTTGGCGGTTCCTTGGACTATCACAGTATTCAGCTGTGATTGCCAATAATTGTGTTCAGTATCAACAAATGTTGTGCATATCAATTGATTTGTAATTCAGTGTTGGTTCCAAGAATTGAAATATTTATTTGAAGCCACAGTAACAAGAAATAAATGTGATCTGTCAATCAAGTTTTAGTTCTAGCAATCAAATTATATTGAATATTTCGTGACCATATTTGATCGGAAATATGAAACATTTCTGTATCTCGATAACGAAGCGTCCAATCGAAAAAATAACAAATCTTTACGAGTTTCTAAGGGTTTCTCACAAAGTGTTCCAATTCGCATGATTTTTTTTTAAAAAAATCGCCAATATAAGAAAATCGCTAAAATAAAAAATGGTTATATAAACGGTGCGTCCCATCGCAAAAATAATGAATTTTTTTACCTCCATGGCAGCATGTAACTCATGGATGTCTTTAATACGACATCACTTTTTTGTGAAACAAATCGCCGAAACTAAATTTTTTCGAATAAAAAATCGCTAAACCGCCATTATGTATACATATATTTCGCAGACGGAGCTTTCATTTTTCTTCTTCTAAAAATCGCCAAAATAAGTAAATCGCTAAAATATCGATTATTTTTGCGATTGGACGCACCGTTTCCGAGTTATAGACATTTTTTATTTCAGCGATTTTTATATTTTGATGGTTTTCCATACGATTGGACCACTTTATGAAAAATACTTAGAAACTCGTAAAAAATAGTTTTATTTTCGATTTCCGAGATATTGGCATAGGGGCGTTTTAGCAATTTTTGATTCCATAAAGTTTAGTGTTAGCAATTTTGTAAAAATAAAAGTGATGCCGTATTGAAGACATCTATAGATGAGAGTCACTTATGGTGGTAAAAAATTTATTATTTTTGCGATTGGAAGCACTGTTTCGGAGATATAGCCATTTTTTATTTTAGCGATTTTTTGAAAAAACATATTTTGTAAGAATTGGAACACAACCCTTAAGAAACCCGTAAAAACTTGTTATTTTTGTAATGGAACGCTTCGTTTTCGAGACATAGACATTTTTTCTAAATTTTTCATATTTTCCATCAAAAACATATGGGTATCATATGTATGTTTAAGATCATTTGTGTCATCCACAATAATAGTTCCTCCAGCCTAGTGCACACAATTGTTTGCATGTGTTTGTGAAGGCGTAAATAGTGGCGTCAGATTCAACGATTGTGTTTAAAAGTCTCACCTCACCTCAATTTATGATAATATGTATTCTTCGCTGGCTGATATCTATACACTTTATTGTTTTTTCACAACTTTTTTCTCATTTTCTATTTAAAATAATAGTTTTTTTGTAAAGTCTTCGTGTCACATTCAAATATATGTAGTTTGTCTTTAACAGCAAAGCCTCTTGTGAAAAATCGAATACATAACTTTGTAACATGTGTTTTTGCAACAGAAACTAAATTATGATTACAGTGACTAACATTTGAACACGAATTCTAATATTGTACTGTTTATTAGTTGTAAGCTCTCCCCTGTCCCACCATGGGATGTAATGGGAAACCATCTTCCATATCAGATGAATGAGGTTTTTGAAATACTCAAATTGGTTAATACAACTTAATTTCTATAGTAGCAACTTGTATTTAGTAACACCTATTTTTCATCTATGAATATCATGGGCAAATAATTCTGATGTATGACAATATTGAACTTTACTTTACTTTTATTGACTATATTACAACCTCATGAGGTCAGACGTTTTACACATATTAATTAAACAAACAAATTAAACAAATTTCAACATATTCTTCCAACTGGCTCTATCCTTCGCCTTTTCTCGCCAGTTGGTAACTCCAAGGATACGGAGGGATTCTTCTGCCTGGTCTTTCCAGCGGAGTCTTGGTCGTCCTCTGTTCCTGCTTCCATCGGGTACGTTATCAAAAATCTTTCGCGCTGGCTCATCTTCATCCATTCTGATAACATGGTCTAGCCAACGCAATTGGCACATTTTGATTCGTCTAGCTATGTCCACGTCAGAATAGAGATTATATAGCTCTGTGTTCCAGCGACGTCGGTACTCGCCGTTAATCGCCAATAATGAGCTCTAATCAAAATATAGACTTTAGCATGGAATTTCCAATGCCTGAATTGATTTTCAACTAATCTTTTCCCTGTGTGTAATTCCTTTGCTTCAAAAGCTTTCTAGGTTTTTATACCTGAATAACAATAAAATTCACATCAATGACCATAACATTGGTCCACGACTGTTGTTGAGGCGAACTTTATTAGTATTCAGGTATAAAGGCCATATAATAATGCCAATGTTTGCCTTTTGTTGAATTTCAGTACCACCTGTATGCAAATCAATTGCAGGAATTCGATTTATATGCTGAATTTTGTGTTGTATGGGATGTTTGGGATTAAAAACACTATTTGTGGGAACATCTAGGAGAACCGAATTGTAAACCAGGGAGTATCCGTGACACAGCTGTTCGACTATGTAGTAGGAACTGGGTAGAAAATAAAGTAGATAGGGGAGAGAGCGATAAGCAACCATAAGTAAGCAGATGCAGAAAACTAAGTGTAAATAGTGTTTGATTGATATTAATGACAGCTAAATTATGTCTTATGTTGGTTGCATCGAACGAAAATACGCATTCTTTTTTATGTCCGTCCATTTTATTTCCAACCAAAGAGCAAAACTTCAACAGAAACTCAAACTCGATGAAGTGGGGCACTACCTCGTCGAGGCACTATTTTAAGGCACTGGATGCAGTTATTTTGGGGTTAGATTATTTAACACTGTTTTTCTTCTAGTCTATAGCTACCTTTGTGCAGAAGGCAGGGAAACAAAATTCTAATTGGTTTCCGAGATACGAGGCGGATCAATAAGTCCGTGACTTTTCTAACTTTCCTCGTAGTTATATTAAATGCAACACTGCCACCTGTTAATTGAGTGCTGTTAAATTTTGAGCAAGTGCCCTCATTTACTTTGCGTTCAAAACATAACTACAACCTCGTGCATTTTTTTAAAAATGGAAAAAAGTGAATTTCGATTGCTCATTAAACATTATTTTTTGCAAAAAAAAAAACCGCCAATGAAACCACGAAGAAGCTTGTTAAATACTATGGGGACTCTGCACCATCGATTTCAATGGTAAAAAAGTGGTTTACTGATTTTCGTTGTGGTCGCACAAGTACAAATGACGCTGAACATTCTGGACGGCCAATTGAGGTCAATACACCCGAAAATTTCGAAAAAATCCACGTTATGGTGTTGGCCGATCGAAGAGTAAAAGTGCGTGAAGTTGTTGATGCCATAGGCATTTCATATGGCGGTGTGGTTTTGATTTTAAATGATCAGATGGGTTTAAGAAAGCTGTCTGCAAGATGGGTGCCGCGTTTTCTCTTAATTGACCATACACACACGTGTGCACTAGGCTGTCCCATCAATTAAATAATTTTTTTGCTCAAGATTTATTTGAAAGCTTATAAGGTAAAGTATTTTTGAGATTTTTTTCAGATTTTTCAGATGAGGTTTAGAGGTTTAGAGGTCGCACAAGTCAACTTTCTCCCAAAAATCGGGTATACCGGACTTTTTGTGAATTTTACTTCAAACTCGGTCAATAATCACGATTTTCTTAATTTTTTAAGTCAACATTTTTACAGCAAACAGTCCAAACTTTTATTGTATGTGCACAAACCACTAGTTGCGGCAATGATTTTGCTCAATAAGGTACCACGTATTAAGTTTTTCGTAAATTTTGTAAGTAACGCTTTATATCTTTTAAAATTCATATGAAAATGTAAAACACTAATGATGCGCATTAAAAGTAGTATAAATTCCAGGTAATTTTGTAAAAGAAAATTTTGAAATTGCGGTTACTGTTCCAGAGTTATACCATTTTAAAGCCTTTTACTACATTGTATGAAACTAATAATACTATAAACTCTTTGCCAATTTTTCATCGGATTTACTCTAAACACTATATTCATGGAAAAATCTACAAAATTGCTTGGCATTTAGCCGTCTTTTAAAGTGCATCATTAGTGTTTTAAATTTACATAGAAATTTAAAACAAATCCGATGCAAAAATATCAAACTGTTTATAATTTTTTAGGTTCATACAATGGGTAAAAGGCTTTAAAAAGGCATAACTCTGGAACAGTAACAGCAGACTAAAATTTTTTTTCCACAAAATTGCATGGAATTTATACATCTTTTAAAGTGCATCATTAGTTTTTGTTTTAATTTGCATAGGAATTTTAAGAGAAATCGGGTATTCCGGACGTTTTTTGAATTTTATTTAAAGTTTAATCTTAGTAAAGTCTTAGTTTGTAAGTCGACATATTTAAAGCAAAACGTTCAAACTTTTATTGTGATTATTGCCAAATCTGGTGGTTTATGCACACACAATAAAAGTTTGAACGTTTTGCTTTAAATATGTTGACTTGCAAACTAAGAAAATCGTGGCTATTGCCAGAGTTTTAAATAAAATTCAAAAAACGTCCGGAATACCCGAATTTTGGGGGAAATTCGACACAATGTTTAATAGGGTATAATATATGTATTTGTGAACCAAATGTGGCTTTGTTTGTAGAAAACTGCTGAAAACAAAAACGTGACAGACAATAAATAAACAAATAGCAGCAGATCTTCAATTCACGAAAACAATGTTTGCAAACATGTACATGGTTCCTGCAATATGTTGCTGGGACCTTTATTTTTCAGCGTGTGGTATTAAGATATGCCTATATATCGTAATGGTAGTGTGAAATATTAGTACAGCCAATTGCGTTTAATTTTTATAGACTTAAAAATACCTATTCTACAGTGTGATTCAGGAAGTTCCGGACAAATTTCTCCACCGTATTCCTTGGCTCATTTCATGAAGAAAAGTCCACTAGGACCATGTCCGAAAATGCAAGGGTGCGAAATCGCAGCGGGTTCAACATTTTCGGATTGGCGGTCGGAGGATAGTAGGATAAAGTTGCTAACTTCTGAGCCAGTGGTCGGATTGTTGGAAAAGTCTTTAAGAGGTCTTTCAGAATCAATAAAAAAATGGAGAAAAAAGTCAAATCGCCGAGATACAGAGCTTTCGGAAAAAAATGGAAAAATAAATTCACATAACCTCAATTTGCTCAGCCAGATGGCAGATAACTTATACTTTTTTTCTATGACATAAGTTACCATACCTCTTACCTTTCCAAAATGATCTAAACGAAACCCAGAGGTCTTACCGTTCCAAAATTATGACCATTTCTGAAAATTTTAATAAAATAAAATCTTAAACGTGTTAATTTACAAAAGCAAATAAATGTGTGTTCGTTATTTCGCTTCCAAAAACAAAAACAAAAATTTCATAACTTTGGTCATGGTCATAACTTTGGAACGGTAAGACCTCTGGGCTTCGTTTAGGTAATTTTTTTTATTGATTCTGAAAAGCCTCTTAAATACCTTTCCAACAAGCCCAATCCGACCACTGGCTCAGATGTTAGCAACTTTACCCTACTACCTTTCGACCGCCAAACCGAAAATTTTGAACCCGCTGCCATTTCGCACCCTTGCATTTTCGGACATGGTTCTAGTGGACTTTTCTTCATGAAATGAGCCAAGGAATACGCTGTCCAGAATTTCCTGAATCACCCTGTATATATGTCTCCATTTGATAAAGCCATAAATATATGACTCCTGAATGCATTTACATCAACTATCCTACTCATATCGTGCTTTGCATTTTGTTTCCAGTCATCCCTTTGAATATGACTGAGTAAAGTCAAAACATTCTACCATTCTCCCTAATGTTCAATTACTCTTTCTAATGCACTTATACATGGATCATAATTAGTTATCCCTTACCTTTAGAAACATACTAACATTCCATCATCTATTTATGCAGCTCCACTCCTCATGGCATGAATGTCAACACTGTCATCACATATCATGGAAACTACCATAAACTGGTTCATTTACACACATACAGTGAGCGTCAAATGGAAGTGTACAAGTTTTTCTCATGATGACGGCATTATCTCACTGTTACAAAATACGTAATGTTGAAGGTTTTTTATGTTCATTGAGTAAGCTTTATAATTTTTTATCAATGTATCTTGACGCTCACTGTATGTAAAGAAACCTGCATCTGACGAAGGAAGAAACTCAAAGGTACACACTCACCCAAATTTGCTTATGTGAGTTCTATAGAGCATGTGAGGTTGGAGCGTTTATGTGCCTTGAAGCTTTGGAGTATTTGCATAGATAATTCAGATCTCAGTACAAACACGCAATATAAATGTCTTAATGACGAAAACTCATAGCCATAAATGCAGGGTGGGTCTATAAGTATATACATGGATCTTAATAAGCAGAGCAATGAGGCATAAATTAAAGTGTGTAATCTAGTTTAGATTACATCAACCCTGATAAATTTTGATAGGATTTTTTTAATACCAACTTTTAAGATAATAATATTATTAAAAAAAACTAATTTTTAGAAACATTAAAAATAGATTATCCAAAATATTTGGAATTTTCCCATTCTATTAACGCCTTACACCAGCCACACTGTGATAACACGGTGTTACGGATGAGGAGTGATGTTTGTGATATACATACGTACAGGGTGGTCAAAAAATCTCTTTCCTATTTAATAAAATCATAAATTTTTTTTAATTGGTAATATTTTTCTATAATTTTTTATTTTATTTCAGACATAAAACTTGGAAGATTTTAATATGGATCACTACACTATCGTACAGCGAAGAGCCAAAGTTCAGTCAGTTGTGACCCATCCCATCGCCATGGGGAATGGGTAATGATCGTTTATCTATTACCAAGAGGGGATGTGGAAAATAGTGTGTGGTTACTCACAGCGATAGAGCAGTATCCATCACGATTACCCATTACCCATAGGGTATAGGGAAAATAATTGGAGTTACCTACGACAATAGGAAATTACCCATCACGATTACCCATTACCCACAGGGGTATGAGAAAATAATGGGTAGTACCCACGATTAAGGGTGAATTACCGATCACGATTACCCAATACACATGGGCAATAGGTGGGCAGCTTTAACAGATTACCAACATCGATTTCTCGCACATTACCCAGGGTAACCCGTACCAATTTTTGATCGAAAATATGAAAATTGTAGAAAAGTCTCGGAAACGGAGCGTTCAATCACAAAATGAACTATTTTCTGCATGTTTCTAAAGGGCTTTAATAAAGTGGTCCAAATCGTATAGAAGAATTTAAAAAAAACCAGTACAGAAATTTCAGTCGGGGGAACTGACTCACCCTAAATCATCCATTGCTACCGAGTTCTTTAAAAAAAAAACATATATTCACCCTCATGTTGAACGAATGAGGGTGGCAAATGTGCCAATATTCAATAACAGAGTGATATTGCGCTAAATATTATTCAATACCCAACTTAATAACGATCGTAAGCGTTTATGGGGAATTATCGTGACCACCAGCCAATTGTCCGCCTAATATTTATATGGGAGGTACAAACATGGCGAAATTGTTCAGTCGCTATTACACAGTATTACACAAAATATTAATCAGTACCAAATTTTGTTAAGATCGGTTGTGGTATACGGGAGATATCGAGTTCGGGGAGATATCGAGGTACGATAATGGGGATGGTACAGTAGCAAATCTTACATTTTTAGAAAACCATTGCCGAGTACCGAATTTCATTAAGGTCGCTTGTCGTTTTCGACAGTTATCGAGTCGATCAACCGGTCATCCCCCCAACTTTTGTGTGCGTTTGGCGAAATTGTGTATAGTACCAAATTTCATAGAGATTACTTGGGATTTGCGGAAGTTATCTTGCCGAACAACCAGCCGGCCGCACACCCTATGTGACTGGCGTTTATCTATCTACACTGTCTTCCACAATCATTACCTCCTAATCTTCAGTCACCAAATTCCCATTCTCGTCCTTGCGGGAGGGCAGCCCATTATTCGGCTCGTTATTGGTCTTTTTACCCTCTGGTAAAATTTTCGAGATTCAGTATTCATCCTGCACAATTCGGTCTTTTCACTCCCCTTCTACTCTCACTGCCATTTTCCCCCAAAATAGTCGTTTTTCCTCTCTTCTCAGCCTCTTGTACCTCTCACTCGCAGCACGAGTTGTAACTAATTGTTTCTTTGCCATACGTGCAGCGTCTTTGTCGTCAGTTGCAATGCGACATTCTTCGTCGTACCATGGCTTATCCTTCTGCGGTTTTTGATAGCCAAGTTCAGTCCTTGCGGCGGTTTCCAAAGAATGGGAGATGTGCTTCCCCTGCGCATCTGAGTCCTCAGGAGAGGTGTATTCTACAATAGCAGGAGAGTGAGAGTTTGTTAATAGGACATTGATGTCTTCGGTATTTGCAGCTTGTCAATATCTAGGTTTTCCCATATTCAGCTTCGTACGTTTTTCGTCCTGCTCAATCTTGTGAGAACTTTCGCAGCCACCAGGTAATGATCCGAGTCCACATTGGCACCTCGAATCACACGTACATCCATTACACTAGAAGAGTGTCTGCCATCTATTGCCGAGATATCAATCTGGTTCTTCGTCCGCTGATCAGGCCTAATGCATGTCCTTATGTTGGAATCGTGTGCTACTAACTGCCATGTTATTTGCAGTGGCGATGTCTACCACCGATGGTTGGTCGAAAGACACTTTCCTTTCTCAATTTGGCATTAAAATCTCCTAGAATAATATTAATATTGTGGTCAGGCCAGCGTTCGTATACTTCCTCCAGACCCTCATAAAATAATTCTCGGACCTCATCGCCTTTATCCTCTGTCGGTGCGTGCACACAAATTAACGAGATAGATATCGCAGGTTTTCTTTCTGGTGCAACCATATCCTGCCCATCGCATTTCCTGGATAGCTGTGATGTCAGATTTATATTTTTCGAGGTCATTCGCCAGTTGGAAAGTGGCACTCGTCCTGTATAGTGTTCGTACATTTAAGGTACATATCCTTAAATGGTGGTCCTTATAACGTTTGCGTGCGTCGTCAACAGTTAGGGGTTTTCTTCGTTTATTATACTTTATTCTCCGTGTATTTTCATTTCCTTACATTTGTATTTGTATTCCTTTGTATTTGTATTGTATTTCATTGCATTTTACCTACTGCCACGATGATTATCTTGCAGCCACCCATTATGGATCAGCGTCAGAATGCAGTGCGTGGAAACTGGATTTTGGTTTCTTTAATTTTGATCCGCCATTGGTCAGGGGTGTTGGCTCATCCGCCTTCAAAGGACAGAAGAATATGTCCACTACTTCGAAGAGCTTCAGTGACAGGGTCACCTAATAATCCTGAGACGTATCAGTGAGCGCATTACCACTCAGACTGATCATTCGTTTCGCCTTCTCACTTTAGTTAGCTAACGGAGGTTGCTGATAAAGCCATTGCCCAGGATATACTGCGTGGAAGTAGTGAGTTGCTTGGACTGCCGAGGGAAGGAATCATTTCTGGCCACTCCCAAGTGAATGGCTATCAGAGAATTTCCACCTCCAAGGACAGTCCCATGTCCTATCAAATATATGTTATACGAAAAAAATTTTATTATTTTGTACGTATTATGGACAATTACGTCAAAATGTGTTTAAAAAACAGAATGAAAAAATTTTATTTTTGTATTTTCTTTAAAATCGAAAAATAAGAAAAGTCCTCTTAAAATTTGGAATATTTTCTTAAATATACCCAAGTATCTGCCTTTTAGTCCCAGTATATTAAAATAATCCCTGACTTCTTACCTACAATCGGGTTGTTAGAGAGCTTAAAAAGGTTTACTAGATCAAAAGATATTTTATTTTGGCCGATGGATATTGATTCTGCACCAGTGTGCGGCTAACATATGCATGAAATGATATTCAGAATTTAATCTCATTAAATTGTATTTTAAATAAAGTCAATTCAATGGATATTAAAAAAAATCAATGAGTGTTCGAACTCAAGGATGATGTGTTAACACCTTTTTGCTACACGGTACGTGTTCGATTTCGATGAACACATTAGTAAATGTTACATTGGAAAATAAAAAATAATAGTTTTTTTTTTTATACACCGGGTTAATGACTCGCTTTGTTTGGCCATAGCAACAACAACGAAACAACCAAACACATAACATCACACATACTTTGTCCGAAGTAGCTGACGTATACGTGTGTCGCATAACCACATGTTTGCCATATCAACAGCAACGAAACAGCCCAACACACAACATCACACATACTTTGTATTAAGTAGCTGACGTATTAGTGTGTCACCATAACGTCGACTGCGCAAGCAAATGGGCTTGCAAATGAAATTTTGCATGGCTATGCTTTATATATCCGTTCAACAACAGCAAGAGAAACATGTAAATACATACATTATTATGTGAACACATACGCTATAGACACAATTTCGTTTGCCTCATCCCTGCCACACCTCTCTTTCATTGCTCTCTTGCTCGCTCATTTCTGTTTAACACGTCATTATTCTCAGTCGCAGAAAATCTGGTTTTAGCAGCAGCATAAAATCTGGTTTTAGCAGCAGCATAAAATCTGACTTTGATAGATTTTGTCCCTATACGCCGCTATAGATGTTAACACATCAACAATTTTCTGTGTTTTATTGCAATTTAAAGTTCTCCGTCTCTAAAAAAAAACAGCGGGTAATATAGAATGATAGATTCTGCATCCAATGGTATCAAAGCGTTGCATCCAATCTAACAGAAATGAAAATATTTTGTACGATTTGTATTTGTACGATTTTGATTTTTAAAGATGTGTATATTTTTATTGGATGTAAATATAACATTTGGATATGGTACTGATGCGAAATCAATCATACTTTATTGTCACATATTTCGTTTAACGTACATATAGCACATTTCATGGATATTTTGTTCTTGAGAAAACATGATTTCTGAATCACTCTAGCTCAGGTTTGGCAATGGATACTACCTAAATCTTTTAGAATACAAAGTAAAGCTTAATTTTGTGTGAGAAAATCCAGAAGTTTGTTTCTTCCGCTCTACATCACATGAGAAAAATCAAAATGTGTTTTATATAAAAACTTGTATATAAGAAATAAATATAAGAAATTAATTTCAATATTAAAAAGATGTATTTTTTTAATAAAATCGAGTTAGAAATATGATGAAACTCACGACTAAAATCCATTTAATGTGTCACAATTAATCGGGGACGCCACAACTATGCTCTTAGTTGAGCCCCCACTCAACCATAATTTCGAATTAACATTTTCCGCCTCTGCTTGATATGCTGTCTGAGTATTCAGCAGGTAACTTGTGACAATATTATGCTTGCTTTATAACAAACAACAAAAATTTAAAAAAAGTGAGCAACTTTCTTTAAAATGATGTTATTTTTAATTTCCATTTCTAAGGATTTCGCAAAGAAAAGGCACGATTAATGAATGGTCTTCTTCAAAAATTAGTAGCTCTTTCATTATTTGTTTTAATTTGTAAGCGTTATTTTGAATCAGTTCATTTTCCCTGCACAGCGTTTTGAGAAATATGAAAGAGAAGAAATTGTTTACGAAAAAGCCATGCATACTTTTGGGATGTTACAGCTATACAAAGTACGGGCACTGATTCAAGTGGTACTCGTTTCACGAAATTGGGGTCAATTTAGTGTTTTCTTTCATATTTGAATGGGACAAAAGCACTTCAAGCAGGCTGATGTTAAATTGTAAGAAATACTTAATTTTTCTTGGTGTTATTTGCCTGTTAGCGCAGTTCAGCTGTTCCCTCGCATTCTGCAGAAGTGACCACAACCGAATTAACCAACAACAAAAAAGAAAAGTTTACATTCGTATTTGTGAACCATTTTCTGCGCACCCGTCTGTTTCCATTTTGGAGTTACATGGAGACGAAATGTAAATGGTCTTTTCTTTGAATTGGAATAAGAAGAATTTTCTGTCATTGTGAATTGAATAGAAATGTAATGAATATTAAAGTGGGAAAAACAAATAACAAATTATATTTTGTCTGACAAAAAAAAACTTTTCTTATTACCATAATTTGCTGTAATTTTTCTCAAATGGATTTTTTTGCCTGCCCTCCCCCCTATAGTGATAATTTTCTTCACATTTGAAACTGGCGTATGCAAATTTGGCGCTGATCCGATAGCGACAAATGCCACCGGAAATTGGCCAAAATTTGAAACGTGACAGCAATTGGAAAACACTAAATTGTGAAAATCCCAAATTTATACTAAATTTTCAACATTTCCAATTAAATGGTAAAAGTTTTAAAAATATCTCACAGCTAAGGGGTTCACAACTCTCAACCTGAGAAAACGGGAAAAATCAATTTTTTTTTTTAAAAATTCATCTACGTTAAATAGTCACTCTTAGTCACGGACGTCGTATTTCATCCTCATTGCTAAACTTATAAATTGACATGGTATGGTTAAGGAGAGTTCAAGCCAAATAATACCCCATCCTGATATTCCAAAATGTGGCTGAAAAAGTAAATTAAACAAATTTCTAAATATTCCTCCAACTGGTTCTATCCTTTGTATTTTCTCGCCATTTGATAACTCCAAGGATACGGAGGGATTATTATGCCTGGTCTTTCCTGCGGAGACTTTGTCGTCCTCTTTTCCTGCTTCCATCGGGTACGTCGTCGAAAACCTTTCGCGCTGGCTCATCTTTAATCCATTCTGATAACATGGCATAGCCTACGCAATTAACCTAATTTGATTCGCCTAACAATGCCCGCGTCAGAATACAGGTTATATAGCTCTTGGTTTCAACGACGTGGGTACCCAGGTGATTTTCACCCGCTTGCGATATGACCCAAGTTGCGGAGCCATATGCCAGGTGAGGTAAAATGAGAGTCTGGTATAGCTGGATTTTTGTCTGTCGAGAGAGGGCTAAACTGCTTGGTGAGCCCAAAATAGCATCTATTTGCAAGCACAATTCTGTTATTTATCTCCAGGCTAACGTTGTTGTCCTTCTTCACGGCGAATCCAAGGTAGACAAATTTATCTACCACTTCAAAATCAATCGGTTGTCGACGTTTAAGTGCGGGCCAAGTGGAGAGGTTTGTCTAGTCGTTGACACCAGAAATTTTGTATTTCCCTCATCAACAGCAGAACCCTTTCTACACTGTTTTCCACAATCATTAGCTCCTGATCTTCAGTGGAAGAATATGTGTGGAGCAGTGATGAAAAGTGGTATCTCTAGGTCTCCCAAAGACCGTTCCATCAAGCCCAAAAACAAAAAAAAATCGCTGGCATTTCGCACACTTGCATTTTCGGGGATGGTCGTAGTGGACATATTTTCTTGAAAGGAGCCAAGGAATACGCTGGCGATATTCGGCGGGTCGTGACTGAATCACCTTTGTATATTCAATTACATTGCAATTCAATTCAATATTTGTTACCCTATTTCTATGACCACAAACACGAGAGAACGTAGAGAGAGCGATATAAACTTTTACCTATTGCACTATGCTTCTCCACAAGCCTTTAGCTATATGACCACACCTTATAGGGATAAACAAAACTCATGTGAATGAGAATTGTTTCAACACATTCTAGTATCAAACTTTCCAAAACAATATTGTATTAGATTTGTTTTAAAGTCTCTTAGGTCAAGCATTTCGTAATTTCAACTACAAAATTAATTGGTTTAAATGAAATAGAAATTGGTGCCAATTGCATGATTTTTGCGTAAATTTGTTCAGCCAACTACTGGAGTAATTAACTCAATTAAAAAGAAATATGATTCATATTTTTAAGTAACAATTTTTTCTATATATTTGGTGTTCGACGCGTTCGCCCTCCTCTTCCCCAGAGTTTTTGCAGTAATCATGAGGTGATAGTCGAAGTCGAAATGCATGTCAGCCTACAAAAAAAGTATTCCATGATAAGAGCTACTACTTTATAGACATCTTGTATAGGACTGGATATCAAGATTAGCGTGCAATTCACGTCCTCACTTGGCCATATATGCCTGGAGCTCCTGGATTCTGTATCTGGAAACCATCTATTATTCGCATGTATGCGAGCTTCGGTATTTAACATACCCACATGCTTCATATCCCGTGAAACTGGGAATCCGGCGTCCATATTAGGTGGATATCGAACTGGTTGGGCATCTCACAGAGAGATGAGTGGCAGTAGTGAGCAGTTATTGAAGTGTGGTTCTTGTACATGAGAACGTGCTTTCAATCCCTGCTCGACCACCTTAAATTTCTCTCAATCACAGCTGACTGGTTTTGAGAACTTCTCCCCAATCTCTTAATGGGATGTTATGGGAAAACGAATACAAATTGCGGAGTTTTTGTAGCAAGCAGCTTGACTGTCCGATCAGATTTTGATACCCAAGGCCGTTTCCTTCCAACAAAAGAGCATCTTCTCCGATGGTCATGACTTTGCGTGAAAGAACCTACAATGGCATGGTTGCATTTGGACAAGTTTATATTAGTCTCCAAATCCTATATCAGTGTAGAAGCTAAAATATCGTTTATTGTCTGGTGTGCACCCATTCCAGTCCCACTTATGCGGTATAATTGGAGAAGCTTCCGTTAAAGATAGAAGTGGGTGTCATATCATCCAAATTTTGTTGTAAATTGCCGAAGATCCATTAAAATCTTCGCATGATGATATGGGTAGGTGATCCGTTAGGCGGAAAGTTTTAGGCGGATTGCCCATCATGTTGCAGCCATTTGCTTTGCCAAAAATCTAGTGGCAACATGTGCAGGATGAACCCCAAACCCTCGGTAGGGGTTATGTGCAGGTCACCCGTGATACCCATCATTGCCAGACTCTGGACTTAGTCACTGGATTTTTCGATTACCAGTCAACCGACGATAATGTTTGTAAATCAATAGGTAGGCATATCGTCATCTGATATCCGTTTTACACGAATATAGGTTAGCTTTGGCTCTACCGATATTACCCAAAGTGTTTGGCTAGAAAGCTGTCTACCGAGAATCATACCTAGAACCTGCAAGGCTATTACCGCAGAATACCCAAACCGGTGGGAGTTGGCCAGAGGCGTTCACGCAATCTGTTACAAACATAATGTTTAGTAAACAAATCATACACTAAATTAATACAAAAAATTAATAGATTTAAAACGGTCCTTTTTACATTTATTTGCATTGAATACATTATTTGTTTTTTTTTTACGAAATGAGAATCTGCTGCTCTTTTGCTTCTCCTTTCTTTATTATTTCTCACGTTTTTGTTTTCAGAAGGTTTCAGCTATGCGTTGGTTATAACTATGCGTTGGTACACAAACAAGATATTTATATACAAATCAAGCTCAAACAAGCCAAGCGTGGATTAAGTACTTGTTTTTTTATTACACTTATTTCACAAATGGTCCGATTTTCTCAGTAAAAGCTCGGACAGACAAAGGGCTTCACTTTGTTGCCCTTTCCAGTTTCTTTTCTTAAAATCGTTTCTCACTTTGGTAGCACATATACATATGTACGAAACACATACACAAAAACCAAAGTAACATCACAAACCATTTAATCCTCCGAGCCTTCGTTTATTTTTTTTCACTGACCAAGCGCTTTTGATATCCTCTGTCTGATGAACCATTGACGTCTGAATACATTCAACTAAAACGCAATATATCAGACAAATTAAGAAACACTTCATCTGAAATTTACACGCAAATTCAGGAATATTTATGACTGATAGAATAATGCAAAAATACAGATGCACTCTTACAAGATAGACTCTCTCGCTGTCCCTCTTTTATTCTCGTGCTCTCGAGGGAGCATAGACAGTGCAACCAACATAGCTGTATTTGTATCACAAACATAAATATATGTGGGTCGCAAACACATATATTATAACATATTAATCATTGTGGCTCAAACATGTAATATTGAATAGCGAACACAATGTGTTTGCAGAGAAGTATATTATATTTGCGACAAGCTCCGAACGCACTTTATATTTACATCCAAACAACAATAAAAAGACAGACTTATCAGCGTGTGTAGGTCCAATCAGTGAGAAAAAAATTAGAAAGCACTCAGCTCACTGGTTGTGAGAAGCTGGCCTTCTTGGGTTGTAATGGGAAGTGATATTATTTTTATTTTATTTTTCTCAACTGTTTCCTAAAAACCAAACCAAAAATTTTGACGTCCATTGTCGGCAACGGGCGAACAACGGTGATGGGGCACAGAAAAAGCCCAACCTGAATTGGTAAATCCCAAAGGCGATCTGCCATCTTAGGATTTTAATTTATTCCAGAGTCTGCAAAAGTTTTGGAATGCAAATCCTTAAGTACAGAAGAGGACCTACAAAGCGAGTTGTTCTATAAATCGAGGACCAAAAAGTTGATTGAACAATGGCAGAAGGTTATTGAACAAAATGGCAGCGATATTGTAGATTAAAATGAGTTTATGGAATACAATTATTGAAAATTACTTCAAACAAAAACACCTAAATTACTTTCCAGCCAACCCAATATTTACATATTGAATCTATTTTCGTTGTTGCGAAATGTTTTGTTAGGAAATGTGTAAAAATTTTTGTGCAAAATAAAAAATATTTTATTAAAAATGGTTCAATAAAATAGTAAAAGTTTGCAATAAAATTCTAATTCTAATTTAAAGTTCTTAATTTTGCAATTTGTTAGAGAAATCAAATTTTATTCAAATGAATAATTTTAAAGTTATTACAGGTTTAATATAAAAGGCACCACAAATGTCATTAAAATGTTTGCGTGGGTATCGCAACATTGATTTTTCTCTTACCGTGCAAGTATTTGAATATTTATATACGTTTTTTATGGAACTAAAGTGCCCGAGTAAGGATTTTATATTGGAAGTTGTCTGTAACTTGGTTTGTTTTTAATTGTCTGATACTGGATTTTTTCTCTCACTTAATTCCCTTTCATTTTTACATACATAGCAATGACATGCACTTCTGCTGTGTTTTTCACTTCGATAAACGCATTTCCGTTTAAGCATTTCACTGTTTTCTGTTTCGCCGTAACACATGAGTTGTCATGACTCTATCATGCACACAAATGCATATAATGATGTTTGAGAGTTGTTAAGCAAAATAAAGTGGATGACTGGAGAAAACGCTAATATGATAAAATTATAGAATTTGCTACTTTTCTATACAACTGTTTAACAGACAGATGTGCTGGACAGATGTATGTGTATATGTCTGGTATTACTATAAAATCATTTTCAAGTTTTTTCACTAACGTGAAAAATACTGATCTGTCATCTTAAATGGAATTACAATTGTTTAAAAATTCCAAGGATCAAAGACAACTGAAAATTAAAAAAAAAATTTTATTGATAATTTTGAGTGTCTACTTTTTCTGATTTTATTCGATGTAATCTTCCGGAATAGGTACTTCAATAAAATAAGTACAGCAGGTTAATTAAAAAGAAATGTTCTACCTCTTTTGTCGACTATTGCAATGCTCAAGGTGCTCCCAAATCAATCTCCCCAAAGTGTTTTTGCTTTAGCTTTAAAATAAAACAATAAAATTGTCTATTTTTTAAATGTTTTTTTTTGGATCTTTAAGTTTTGTTTCCATTACTTTTTGAAGATGATATCGGTCAACTGGGTGCCCCCATTGCTGATTACTATTTTATCTCTTCCTGCCGCATTTTGAATTGGTCTGGCGAGAACTTTGGGCGCACTCCTGTCGTATTGTTACGATTAAGTAATAACTTTAGCTCACGCTTAATACCCGAAGTAACATAATATTGTTACGAATTTCCTTATTCGTCCTTCTTGCGTTGTTTTATTCCCAATAATAAAACCAGGTTCGTTTTTAATTACGATAATTACAACGGTATCACTTCCTTTTATTTATTTATACAGTACAACAGTTTACTTTATTTATAACACGTTAACAAGTCTTGTATTTTACTATCAATTCGCGTTGCTTACTTTACGGGGTTTAATCACAAACTGACTCTCCATTCCAAAGACCTCCGCTATTTATACCAACTCACCATACACAAATGAAGGTACATATATCTAGCGAATTCAAGAACCTTCTAGAAACTAGATGTTGTTGTTTATCTTTGTAGAACATTCTCCTACACAGGAGAATTATCTTTACTGAGGTGAATTCATGCTACTGGTTTAGCGAGCTGGTACGTTGTTACAATGCATACTTTCAGGCGCAGCACTAACCGCCTGTTGTTTACATACTGTTAGTAGAGTCATTAACAGTAAGCAAAAGCTTTTACTTATTCGTAACACTGCCCCCCACTTAAGCCTGTTCGTCCCGAGCAGGCTCAACCCTCCGTTTTCCATACAGAGCTAGTCTTTCCAAATGCACGACTTTCATTTTAGCTCTTGGACTTTGGCTTTTCTGGATTCGATAAACCACGTCATTTATTCGTTTGACAACCTTGTAAGGGCCTTCCCAGTGAGTCTGAAGTTTTGGAGATAAACCCTTCTTGCGCTGTGGGTTGAACAGTAAAACTAGCTGGCCTTCATGAAATCCTTCTGAATTTGCCGCTCGGTCGTATCTGGCTTTCATTTTGTTACTGACCATTTTTAATTTGTTGCGCACAAATTCATGGAGATCATTAAGGTCCCCCGTATCATGGTAATTGACATCACTGTTCGCAGGGTCAGACGCTGGTATGGTACCGAACTCCAAATCTCCAGGCAGCTTCAGCTCATTTCCGAAAATTACTTTAGCGGGTGTTCGCGAAGTGGAGTCATGGGTGGCCGTCCTATATGCCAAAAGGAACTTCGGTATGTGCTCATCCCAATCTCTTTGATCTGCGCTGACTACTTTTCTTAGGTATTCTTCAAGAGTTCGGTTGAATCTTTCAACCATTCCGTCAGACTGAGGATGCAATGGTGTTGTTCTTGTTTTCCGAATACCGTATGACTCACACATTTCTTTGAAGATGGTCGATTCAAAATTCCTACCCTGGTCCGAATGGAGCTGCGAGGGGACACCAAAACGGCATATCCAGTTATCCACAAACACTTTAATTATAGTCTTCGCTTCCTGATTTGGAACAGGGTATACTTCGGGCCATTTACTGAAGTAATCCATAACCACTAAGACGTACTGGTTTCCAGAGCTACTGACGGGAAATGGACCAGCCACATCCATAGCTATACGCTCAAAGGGTGCACCTGAGTTGTATTGCTGCATGTGGCCATGACTTCTTCGCGTTGGTCCCTTAGCTGTCATGCATTGGGTGCAATTTGCTATCCAATCGGCTACCGCTTGTTGACAGCCAATCCAGTAGAACCGTTGCTTTAGCTTTTCAATGGTCTTGGTTATTCCTAGATGTCCTCCGCTCGGGCCATTATGGAATTCTGTCATTATCTCTTTTTCCTTGGAGGAAGGTACCACTATTAACTTTTTGACTATTTTACCATCCTCACTTTCCCATAACCGGTATAGGCAACCATCCAATAATTTTAGGCTGTTCCACTGGGCCCAGTATGCTTTCATCAGGGGGCTCTCTGAGGCGATGTCATTGCGTGTTGGTCTTTCACCATTTTCTTTTGCAGAAATGATTTTTGCCAGTATAGGGTCGCTTCTTTGTGCTGTTGACCAGTCTTCGTTGGATTCTAGTCGAAGCAGACGTACGTCAATGATGTTTTCTTTCACCTCTGCTTTTGAGCAGTGTTTGCATTCCAGCTTGCATGGACGACGTGACAGGGCATCAGCATTACCGTGTTTTCCTCCTTTTCTATGCTCAATGCTGAAGTCATAGCTCTGCAGTCTTTCAATCCAACGAGCAAGTTGGCCTTCGGGGTTCTTAAATTGCAGTAGCCACCTTAGCGCCGCATGATCGGTTCTTAACTGGAAAGGCTGGCCGTACAGATACTTGTGGTAGTGTTTGACACACTCTATGACGGCCAGTAGCTCTCGTCTCGTAACACAGTAATTTTTCTCTGGCTTTGAGAGTATTCTGCTGTAGTACCCAATAACTTTTTCTTGGCCATTGATTTCCTGCGAGAGCACGCCACCTATTCCGTAACCACTCGCGTCAGTATCCAACACGAATTTCTCTCCAGCAACAGGATATGCAAGCAAAGGAGCCGTGCATAAATATTGCTTCAGTTGGTGGAATGACTCTTCTTGTTTTTCGCTCCAACAGTACGGCCGACTTTTCATTGTCAGCTCGTGAAGACTTGCAGCCACTGTGGCGAAACCCGGCACAAACCGTCTGTAGTACGTACAGAGTCCTAGAAAACTGCGTAATTCATGGAGATTCTGCGGTCGTGGCCAATCCTTCACTGTCAGGATTTTGTCTTCATCGGTGGAAATGCCATCTGCTGTCACTCGATGTCCCAAGTATTTTACTTCTTTCTGGAACAGAGAACACTTCTTCGGGCTGAGTTTCAACCCAGCCGCGGTTATACGTTGAAGGACTTCTTTAAGATTCTTCAGGTGTTCATCGAATGTTTTCCCCATGACAATGATGTCGTCTAGGTACACCAAGCATGTTCGCCAATGAAGTCCTTTCAACACGCACTCCATTAATCGCTCGAAGGTGGCTGGAGCGTTACATAGTCCAAATGGCATTACTTTAAACTGCCACAGACCATCCCCTACGCTGAATGCAGTTTTCTCCTTATCTTTCTCGCTGAGTTCTACTTGCCAATAACCACTTTGCAAGTCCAGCGTGGAGAACCATTTTGTTCCTGACAACGTATCCAATGTGTCATCAATTCTTGGTAGTGGATAACTGTCCTTTTTGGTGACGTCGTTGAGCTTTCTATAATCCACACAAAATCGGGTACTTCCATCTTTCTTCTTAACTAGTACCACCGGCGAGCTCCATGGACTTGAAGAAGGTTCGATTACACCATCCTTCTGCATTTCAGCTACCAGTTTCTTTACCTCATCTCTTTTTGCAAGTGGAAGACTTCTGGGCGCCTGTTTTATTGGTCTCGCTTCCCCTGTATTGATGTCATGCTTTACCATTGATGTTCTACCTTGGCATTCTTTTTTCAGGGCGAAGGCAGACGCATGCTTCCACAGTATTTTCTTTGCTTTGTTCCTATCAGAAGGCTTTAGTTCTCGCACCCACTCACTGAGATGCGACTCCAGCACTTTCTGCTCCTTTTCTGATAGTTTGCTGCAGTCAGAATTAACTTCACAGTTGATGACCGCCTCGACTGGTGTACATTCTGCAATTTCTGTGCGGTCGCCGATCACCTCCTCGTTGTTGGACAAATTTAGAACTCGTACAGGCAAGTATCCTTCATTATTAGTTCTTACTAGAGCTTTGGCAGTGATGATGTTATAGTTGTTTATACTTGCCGGTTCAACTACCCACAAACCGCCGATCTCACAATCTCCCTCCATTCGGGCCCATACTATGGTTTCTGATTTTGGTGGCAATTTTACATCTTTGTAAGCGATCAGCCTTTTAATCTGTGTTGTATTGTCGTATCCCACATTGAGAGGAATTTCCACATTAGCCCACGTCAAAATTTGCTGCCCCATATCTAACTTGAGGCCTTGGGCAATCATAAAATCTGCGCCAATTATCACTTCATCTACAATGTCGGCGACAATAAACACGTGTTCGATGCTCATGTTGGCAATGGCTAACTTCAATTTAACTTTACCATGTACAGTTGCTGGTTCACCCGTTGCTGTGCGGAGTCTTACACCATGTAACGATTCTATTGGTCCATTTATCAAATCAGATCTGATGATAGATTGTGACGCGCCTGTGTCCATAGTCAATATGCGCTTCCGACCACCGATAGCTCCGTAGACAGTGAGGTTGTTGTTTTTCTGTTGTATTATTGAGATGGAGATCGTGGGGCCCTCGGTTGTGGGAGCTAGTCCATGCCCCTCTGGGCTAGCTCGTTTTAGTTTAACGGAGATTCATTTTGTGTAGTAAAATTTACCCGTTTATTGCCACGTTGGGGTGAGCTCGATCTTGATCGTTTTCGTGGCTCTCTGCAGTTTCGTGAAATATGACCAGGTTTGTCGCAATTGTAGCACTTTGGTCTGGGCTTACTTCCGCCTGGTAACGCCTTGCTGAGGGTTTGGGTGATTTCTTTAAGATCGTTTATGGCACCCTTCAAATCTCCTGCCTCCGACTTCATTTCAATTTTTCTAACTCTTTGTATTTGAGGCTTGGACACAAATTTTGCTGTTTCCTGTGCCAATGCGAACGAAACAGTTTCGGCGAATGTAGCTTTTTGTGTGGCACAAGTCACGTATTTTATGTCAGGATCACGGATGCCGTTGACGAATGCTTCAATCTTAAATTGATCCAAGAATGGGTGGGACTCACCAGGATAAGTCATCAACACCAAACGTTCCACCTCGGTTGCGAAGTCCTGAAGCGTTTCATTATGCTTTTGCACTCGGCCTCTCAATTCCATGCGATATAAATCCTTCTTGTGATCGCCACCATACTTGCGTTGTAACGCAGCCAGTATATCCTCGTAGTTGTTTCTGGCACTGACGGGAATGCTCCGAAGGACTTCTGCTGCGTTGCCTTTTAGTGCTAAAATTAGCTCAACGGCTTTGTCGTTGCTGTTCCACAAGTTCTTAATTGCGACCATTTCGAATTGGAATTTAAAAACATCGAAAGGTGTAGAGCCATCGAAACTGGGAGCTTTCAATCTACTAGAGCCTTCAGAAATTACTCGCACCGGACCCTCTTGCAACTGAAGTTCATTCATTTTCCTTTGCAATTCGCTTACATCGTTTTTTAGTTCCCGTTCGACTTCCTCGAACTTATGTTCGACTTCTTCAATCTTCTGCCCCATTTCCTCGATTTTTTCTTCAACCTTTTCGAATTTATCGTTCACTTGAATCTCCATATTGCTCACAACTTCGGAGATTTCTTGCAGTTTCTCATTTGTGGCATTTGATGTTTCTTGAATAATTCTAGAATTTTCGCTTAATTTCTCATTCAGTTTGTCGTTAATTATTCGAGAATTTTCGCTCAATTTCTCGTCCACAATTCTAGAATTCTCGTTCATAATTCTAGAATTCTCACCAAATTTCTCATTCAATTTGTCGTTAATTATTCGAGAATTTTCGCTCAATTTCTCGTCCACAATTCTAGAATTCTCGTTCATAATTCTAGAATTTTCGTCCAATTTGGCCATCATGGCAGCAAACATTGTAGAAACATCTACATTACCAGTTGCTTCTTTTGCACAAACCTCCATTTCGTCTTTGCACTCGAACTGATATGTGTCAATGTTGATGTTTCGGCGTTTAAATTCTTCTATTAATCGCCTCTGCAGCTCTACTTTATTACCAGCTGTCGGTTGATCCAATTTGCTCAACTCCTTTTTTAGCTGTTCAACTTTGAGTTCCTCAAACTTCATCGTTGTCCTTAATTCGTAATCCCACTTCTGACACCAATGTTACGAATTTCCTTATTCGTCCTTCTTGCGTTGTTTTATTCCCAATAATAAAACCAGGTTCGTTTTTAATTACGATAATTACAACGGTATCACTTCCTTTTATTTATTTATACAGTACAACAGTTTACTTTATTTATAACACGTTAACAAGTCTTGTATTTTACTATCAATTCGCGTTGCTTACTTTACGGGGTTTAATCACAAACTGACTCTCCATTCCAAAGACCTCCGCTATTTATACCAACTCACCATACACAAATGAAGGTACATATATCTAGCGAATTCAAGAACCTTCTAGAAACTAGATGTTGTTGTTGTTGTTTATCTTTGTAGAACATTCTCCTACACAGGAGAATTATCTTTACTGAGGTGAATTCATGCTACTGGTTTAGCGAGCTGGTACGTTGTTACAATGCATACTTTCAGGCGCAGCACTAACCGCCTGTTGTTTACATACTGTTAGTAGAGTCATTAACAGTAAGCAAAAGCTTTTACTTATTCGTAACAATATAAATAACAGGGCGATTAATGCTGCGCCTGAAAGTATGCTCTAACAGCAAAATAATGAAGACGATTCCGATTAGTTAAGATTTCAAAACGGCAAACCACTGGTTCTGGAAACGAGTAGATATAAGCTTCTAATGAACCTAGCGGTGAATAATAAAACTAGTATAAATAGCTGAGGTCTTTGGCATTTGAGGTTGACATATATTCTTATTATAAAGTGTTAACTTTAAAACTGTATTAGTAAAATAAAAGGAACTAAAACCGTTGTACTTTTCGCAATTTAAAAACGAACCGTGTTTTATTGACGGAAATAAAGCGGAACTGAAATGACGATTAGAAAATTCGTAGCAGTAAAATAAAAGGAACTACAACTGTTGTACTTATTGTAATTTAAAAACGAACCTTGTTTTATTTTATTATTGAATAGAACAGCGCTAAAATGAAGATTAAAAAAATTCGCAACAGCATGTTGTCTTTGAGAGCTTCCAGAGTGTTTGTCGTATTTACATAAACTCATGATTTTGAAATATCCCAAAGAAAGAAGTCTAAAGCGGTCAAATTGGGCGATATTGCAGGCAACTCTAAATCGGTCAAAAGTAGCCACTAGGCGAATTAGGGAAGTTATCGTTCAAAATATATATTGTTGCTCGAGCTGTATGTCAAATTGCATCGTCCAACAGACTCAATCTGCGGCAAAAACCTCTCTGGCCATAGTTCTGAATCGCTCACCAGTCAGAGTAACCTCGTTAACCACATCGTCCTCGCAAAAAATAAGGTCCGGTGACAACTCCGGCATAAATGGCGCACCATGTAGTGACTCTGAGTAGATGTAATGGTTATTCGTGGATACCCAGTGCTCCAGAAGTGTATAGATAGTTTGTTTGTTTATCTGGGGCTAATGTCCATCGTGTTCGACCAGTTGGGTAGATTGGCCGGGAAACTGTGCCGAAATTCACGATGCCCCAAAAGCACTGATGAATTATAACATATAGTAGAATATCATTCCACCGCTTGTCGAAATGTATTCTGTATTTGGTTAAGTCACAAATATCAAAACATTACTCACAGTTGCCGACATATGAAAAAGTTGTAGCATGTTCCGATTGAGTGATGCATATTGGACCACGCTGTATAAACGACTAATTACATTTAGTAAATGTCTTTTGATTTAGCCTTCTGTATTTTGTTTCGTTAATCGGCGTACTATACGAGGGCAGTTTGATAACGCCGCGGCTTTTTGAAGACAACATATTTTTTTCGGCAACAAACTTTTTGATTCTCACCATAGTGTCCTTTTAGCTCGAAACATTTAGTCCATAATTTTTCCAATTATTTTGTTCCTTCCAAATAATTTATTTTCTCAAGCTCGTCAAAATAGGCATATGTTTCAGTGATGATTTCTAAATATATTCGATACCATATTTCTTACCGCCGAGCAATTTCTTCTGGTTTGGAAATATAAACTAGTAACTGGGGGGTAAATTCAGAGAATATGGCGGATGAGGTAGCAATTTGTAGTCTGAAATATGGATATTTACCATGGCGTCTAAAAAACTCGTACACCTGTGTATTGTCATGATGAAAGAGCACTATAGTTTTCACCAACTTCGGTAGTTGTTGCTTCAAATCAATGTCGAATCTCCCCAACAGCTATGAAGTATATTCGAGGGTGATTATTTTATACTCTTCAAGGAAATCGATGTAAATGGCACAACATATATCCCAGACAACGTCCGTCATGACCTTGTTGACAGGCAGATCCACCTTTGGGTTGTTTGGTACAAGATTAGCAAGACAAGTCCACTGCTTTGACTGCCTTAGGTCTCTGGTGTGTTCTGATATGTCCCAGTTTCGTCCGTTGTTACAAATCAGCTTAAAAAAATCCTTCGTTCGGCGGTTGAACACCGCTAAAAACTCCCATGAAGTGGTCTCCCCGTTGCTTTTTCATAACCAAATATTCACGTCAAATGTGATGTACCACGCGCTTAAAAATAATGGCCCCAGCAACATATTGCAAGAAACATGTACATGTTCGCAAACATTGTATTCATGAATTGAAGATTTGCTGCCTTGTTGTGTCTTTGTGTTATTTGCCTCGTTTGTGCTTGTAGCGGGTTTCAACAAAAAAGCCTCATTTGGGTCTCAAAAACATAAATTATGGTCTATTAATCATTGTGTCACAAACATGTTATATTGAATAGCAAACACAATGTGTTTGAGCAAAAGTATAGTATATTTGCGACAAGCTACAAAAACGTTATATTTGCACCCAAACAACAAAAAAGAAACAATTTTCAGCGTGCAGTTCAGTTGAGGTGCCTGCACGCGAAAAAACTGTATTTTTGTTGTTGTTTGGATGCAAATGTTAGGTGTTTGTATCTTTTCGCAAATATAGTATACTTGTGTCCAAACACGTTGCGTTTGTTATTTAATATAACCAAACATGTTATACAATCTATATATATAAAAGAATAACATTACTGACTGACTGACTCAACATCGTCCAGCCCTAACCGCTGAAGCTAGGAACTTGCAATTTGGCATGGAGGTCCATCCTCTAGCGCTGACATCCGCTAAGACGGGGTTTTTGAAAATTCCTACGGGGAGGGGCAACAAGCGTAAAAGTCTCTCCCATGGCGGCCTGCCCAAACACCTTTGGCTGAAAAGCTGAAATTTTCAATATTACTCCCTGGTATGGTACTATTTGCAGTTTAGCCCAGAAACTTGGTAAATTAGCGAGTAAACGGGGGGAAAGTTTAAAAGTTCATAAAACTACCGATAACGAAGTATCGGGCTTTTCAGCTAGTGATTAGTAAAGTATTAAAAAATATAGCATCAAGGTTGAAACAAATTTAAAAAAAATTTAAAATTTTAAATATTTTGAACAATATTTTCGTATGGGGTTGCTAAATGCATTAACGCATACGTATATTTTGAAAAGCTGAACTAATCATCTTTCTTAAACCGCTAATTTTAAATCGGTTTCAAACTGACTTCGTTAAAATTATTTTAGTTTTAAAAGTTTTGAATATTAAAATTTAGTTGTCTTAGATCCTCGTTATTTTTAAAGTTGTAATTTCTTTTAGGCTAAGAGATCATGTTCTCTCCGATTAGTGCAAAAAATATAAATGCCGCGTGTGGGATTCGAACTCACATTCGCTGGACGATCGTTTCGATGTTTGTGAAGCATCATCTTCAGCAGCGTCTAGCCCGTTAAGCCACTGCGGTGTGTATTTACACAAGTCACTAACCGAAGACATTTATTTTATTGTGCAGAGTGATTGTTTGTCGCTACTTGCACATTGCTTTCCTACTTACACGCACTGATGCCGAAGTTTTGAAAGTTCTATTTATAGAACGCACTATTCGAATTGTAGTTGTCTCGTTCTGTTCTGGTCTAGCCCTACCATATGATTCAAATTTAGTTGTCTTAGATCCTCGTTATTTTTAAAGTTGTAACTTCCTTTAGGTTTTGAATATTTATATATTCAAAATATATATTTTAATTTTGGAAGTTTTGAAAAATAATTTTTTGCCGATAACTTCAGATTTTGAGGGTGTATTCAAAATTCTGAAAATTAAAAAGAAACACTACCAGGTCTTTAACTTACACTAGGTCATTGTAAAAGTATTTACAGTTTTTTTATTTTGTAACACTGTTTTGTATGTTCTCGATAATCCAGAGAATACTGGTATTTTCGTGAATAAACATTTAGTAAATTCTTCAATCTTTTCCTACAAAAGTGAGTCGTGATACATGGTACAGCTTAAAGCGATGCTACGGTACTAGTACTGTATAATGAAGTAGAGATGAAATACTGTTCGAATACTAAGCGTTAAAACTGCAATCATATTTCAGTTTAACAGAACTCTAAAACATTTCCCGTAACAATATGTTATTTCTATTTTCCAATGCAATGAACAGATATAATATCTTGACCTAAAATATTTCAATTGCTTTGTTTGACCAGTTTGATGGGAGTGTAGCAAGAACTTCTCAAATATTTCCATGTAAAATATCAAAATTTAAATTGTAGTTTAACAAAGTGTTCACATACTGCGACCTCGAAGTCCTTTCAATTAACACATGCTACGTGTAACTTGAGAAATTCCAATTTGTTTTCTTTGTTTTCCTTATCTTAAGTACTGCTACTTTACTATTTTTTGTTTGCCGAAAGTCTGCCCCTGCTGACGTAATCAAGCCATCGATGGAATTCAATTATCCATCATCTTTACCACTTGCGACCACATCAATTAAAATAACACAGGTTGGTCACTTTAGTAGAGCGAGCAAATAAAAATCAATTAAAATTCTTTTGATGTCAATGTCAAAATGATGGTGCCCTTTGAGAGCACCGAAAAGGCGAGGAAATAAAAACAAAAAGACAAATAACAAAAAAGTGATGCAAAATATTGGTTTATCCTTTTATTCTTCCTTTTGGTTCGATTATATCTCAAGTGTTTGATAACCAGTATTAAAAATGGATTTCTATACGAGAAATCGAATAAAAGTCATACGAAGGTTATTGTTATTTGTTGTTCTGTTTTCCCTTTTCCCCTGAGAACCGATTTAAAAGTTAATTAAGATACATTAAAGTTGTCCAGAAGTTCATGGGAATTCTTATGTATTCGTTAGTATGAAATGAACATGAAGGTACATAACGAAATCGGATTGTAGAATCCATTAATTGATGTACAAACAGGATGATAAGGACAACGAGTTACTTAATATAAAACTTGAACTTAATCCAAAAGTATTAAAATTTGACACAATATAGTATCGCCACATATGTTAGTTGATATTATAATGTGAAACAATATGCCATGCCATGGCTTCTTGTTTTCTGTATCGAAATTCATTCAAAAGTAATATTCATAATTGCCTAAAAGTATGCTTCAGAAACAGCTAATACGTTGGTCGATCTAACAGGGATGGAAAAGACAATTGTCATTTCAGTACTAACCAAAATTAATATGCGTACTTGTTTAGTTCTCAAAGTACTAAAATTACAATATTTTTTTTTATTAAAAATGATTAGTTAAATTACTTATTTTAAAAAATATTAAACTTTATTATCAAAATATGTGTTACCTTGTGGCAACAAAGCGCGATGTTGCGACAAGGTAAATTTTTTGTTGAACGGGTACGTCAATAAGCGCAGTTACCGGATTTGTGCCTATACCAACCCACACGAAATGCACCCGTTGACAATACATTCGTAGAAAGTCAGTGTTTATTGTGGATTGTGGGCCGGAATCATCCGTCCGTACTTCAGAAAACCATAATGGCTTTGCTATCACCGTCAATAGACGTCTAACAACTGGACATCTGATGACTGGAAGCAAGTGATTTGGTCGGATGAAACAAAACTTAATTATTTAATCTGACGGAGTACAATATTGTTGGAAGAGACCCGGTGAAACCGTTAAGCGACACCATGTCAAGCAATCACGGCGGTGGGAGTGTAGTGATGTGGGGAGGTTTCCCGTGGTGGGGCATTGGTCCTCTAGTGAAAATATAAGGTATTATGAATAAGGAGTGCTATCTTAGTATTTGTCACAACAATTTATCAGTTTTTATTGAAGAGTGCACCTACCCTGCAACATAAATAAGTTTGCAGCATGATGGGGATCCAAAAAATGCTGCCAAATTTGTGCAAGAATGGCTTGCAAGTGCAAGTGGCCAGCTCTTAGAACCGATTTGAATCCCATAAACTTGTGGGCTATGTTCAAAAGAATACTCTCCGAATACGAACCACCATCGACCAACTTAGATGATCTCTGGTCGAGATTTTCAGCGAAATTGGCTAATATTCAACCTCAAACTTTTAAAAATCTCGTGGAAAGAACAAATGACTTTGGACGAAATACTAAAGGGAAAATTTGCTGAAGTTTTCAAATATGAGAAATACTGGATTAAGCGGTCACAGTTTGCAATATTTTTCGGCGCGTTATTGTCGATTTACGGCCACAAGTGTTGGAAAATGTCATCGAAAATTTGACCTCCAAATTAGACTACGTCCGAGCCAGCCGTGACGGTCATATGCCACAAGTCATATTTAAATTATAATGTCAGAAGATTATCTTATAATGTCAGAAGATTATCTTTCAATTTAAAAAATTCATCTTTATTTTATTCAATTTTAAATTTCTATACCTCTTTAAAAATCACCCGTTACTTCGGAAAATTTCACACGAGAAAGAGTTTGTATTCGATGACTTCAAAACTGTTGCATAGTGTTATTTAATCCTGGTTGAGTGCACATATTTGTGCCAGTGGTGGGGTTTTTTAATTAGCGTTGAATTTTAATTTGCATTACTTTAGTTAATGCAAAGGCAAAAGACATGCCATTGTTCGCGATGACAGTTTAACAATTTTGAGTTTGCATTTGCTCAGGCAATGCTAATTCAGGTTGTGGAATCGGATGCCAATTACAATAAAAATGGGTATGCTTTTAATTATTTTGAATTCTATTTTTAAAGAAGTTGCTTCGTAGTACTTTCAAATTCATAAAACTGTACATTTAAAGTAAACTCAAAACTGCCAGATACCAAGGAAATACTTTGAAAATAAGTACAATTCCAATGGTATTTTATTTATATAATTGTCATATAATTAACTTGTCCCATGTATGATTTTTACCCAACATTACTTAATAACGTTATGTTATTGTAACAGAGTTTTACAAGTTGATGTCTCTTTTTTATGAGCGTCTCTCTTATATGCTGTGAGAGCTTCACGGTTTCTCTTCCTATGTTAAATTCCTTATTTGTGGTAGTTTTGCTTTGATTTCCGGAATGTGTGTCATTGTACTAACATTGACACAAATACACATGGATTTATATATATACTTCTGTGTGTCATTGTCCTATTAGATGTTTACATATTTACACTTTTATTGCAACGAGACCTGGAAGTACAGTAAAACCTTGCGATCGCAGTCAATTTTTGTTTTACTAGGGTAATATTTGTGTATGTATTAATGCATACAGAACACAGAAAACGATAGTTGATATTGAAAATTTTCAGCGTTTTAATGACCTGAAAATTCGAATATGCAAGGGCTACATTACTAACGTCTTACTGTATTACAACTGGGCGGATAGGAGTTTGTACTTGAAAATGGTCATAATAAAATAGAGTGCGAAGGTGCTTGTTATACACATTTTGTGTGATGGTGTAGCGAGGAAAAAGTTTAGCACGAACTGCTAATCACAGGAATCGTCACAAACAAACCCATATGGGAAGGTTTTGTGGCTTTGGTGTACGTGTAAATTTAGATTTAAAAGTTGCATTATTTTTACTTCCTTTTTAATAAATTAAATGAAATAGAGAAAAATTTCATATTGGTATAAAACTAGTTGATAATAAGGCTGTTTTTTATTCCATTAAGCTATCGCCACTTATGACAAAAATGACATGGAAAAAATGTAATTACATGTTTAAACGACTATACCTGATAGATAATTATTCCATGATCAATAGTGTAACATTTACCGCTCGTTGTTGTGAACAATTTAATTCCAATTTTGTTTTCAATCGGAAATAAAAATCTATCCTTCAAATTTAGAGATATAAAAGTTTTCCATTAAATAAAATAATTTAAATGAACTGACTATGTGTAAGCCATTTTGCAAAATTCGGATTTTTACTATCCTTGACAACATTTTCATTCACAAAAAATGATGACAAAATTTATGTAAGATACATTTTTGTTGCCATTTCTTGAAATTGTCATTGCTCAAGTCGGAACTTAAGTGGGAAATTGAAATGCCACTTAATATCGCTTAGCTGTCCCGTACAAATTAAGCTATAATTAACTTTAGCGGGGTAAAAAAAAACGCTTAATGGTTGTCTACTTGTTCTCGTAGCTGTGTCATGAATAACCCCTGGTACAAATGGTTGCTCCATGAGACGAATTATAAGTAAATAAACTTTGGATTACACTTTCTGCATGGATAAATTAGAAAATATAGAGGCAACAGCAGAGTACAATCGCAGAGCAATATAAAGGGTTTTTCAACAGAGACGCTACAAAAGTAAATCGATAGGGACAACAAACGACACCATATTTTTTCCCGCTCTTTTGACATTTCTCTTCAGTAAGGTTTGGCACTTCATCATGGAAAGATATACGAGCCAACAACGAGTCGAAATTATTAAAACTTATTACCGAAATTTGGAGTCAGTGGCCTCAACTTTAAGAGCGCTACTTCCAATTTATGGTCTTCAGCGATGAGGCTCATTTCTGGCTGAATGGCTTCGTCAATAAGCAAAATATGCGTTATTGGTCAGACAGCAATCCACACGTAATCCATGAGTCATCATTGTATCCCGAAAAAATTACGGTTTGGTGCGGTTTATGGGCCGGCAACGTCATTGGGCCGTACTTCTTCCGTGATGATCAAGACCGGCACATTACTGTGAATACGAATCGCTACCGTTCAATGATAACCGAATATTTTTGGCCCCAATTGGATAATATGGACTTGGAGGGCATGTGGTTCCAACAGGATGGCGCCACAAGCCACACAGTGAATGCCACAATCAATTTATTGGAAACCAAGTTTGGTGAACTTGTTATCTCACGAAATGGCCCAGTCGATTGGCCGCCTCGGTCGTGCGATTTGACACCGTTAGTTTTTTTCCTGTGGGGCTACGTCAAGTCTATGGTCTATGCCAACAAGCCAGCGACGATTGATGAACTACGTACGAGTATCGAACGTTAAATTGCAGCAGTATCGGCCGATTTATGCTTGAAGACCGTCGAAAATTGGGTTCAGCGTCTGAACTTCTGCAAGCGTGCCCGTGGTGGCCATGCAAAAGAAATCGAGTTCCATACATATGGCCATCCATTATGGCAGTCGGTGGTGCACTGGGTAGTGTGCGAGCCTCTTGTACTTGAGATCCAGGGCTCTATCCCTGCTCTGACCACCTTAAAAACAAATTTCTTTCGACGGCGGTCATCTCGCATAGTGACAGCGACACTATCGAGTATTTAGCCATGAAAATGCTTCTCAAAAATACCGTTCGGAGCCGGTGTGAAAGTGTAGGTCCCAATCAGTGAGTATAAAACTAGAAAGCGCACAGCTCACTGGTTGTGAGAAGCTCTCCCCGATTCCTTGTAGGGATGTAATGGGAAACCATTTATTTATTTTTTATACATAATGGCATCGAACGTACTTTCACAGGAATAAAGAATTTCATTGGTATCTAAAACCGGTTTTGTTTTATTTAAAAAAACTTTTGTAGCGGTCTTATTGAAAAACCCTTTATAATGCTCCAATCGTTTAAAAATCCTATTGATATATATCCCTTTTTGACCGCATTACCATATGTATGCTAACCTGTTAACAGAGTTGTATAAATGAATGTGGTTTGTGTCTTTGCTAGTTAAATTCGGAATTTATCTTCACGGACATTATGATTTTTACATTGTTAGCCGATGTAGTAGCGTGTGCGTATGTCGTTTTTGTTCATACATAATAAACAGCGAATTGTGAACGTTATGCCGTACAAGTTGAGGATAGCAGAGTTCGTAATTAACCCCCACCCCCAAGTATAACCCATACACATCGCCGTGGGTAATGAACTGTTATCCATTATCCATAGGGTATAGGGAAGCTTTCCACGACAATGTGGAATTACCCATTACATATGGGGAATGTGTAAGCGACATTTACCCGTTACCCACGGCGATGGGTATCCTTCCCATGTATATATCTCGGAAACGGAGCATTCAGTAAAAAAATAAACTAATTTTTATGTGTTTCTAAGGGGTTTTCATAAAGTGGTTCATTTCGTATAGGAATTTTTTTTTAAACAATCGCTAAAATAAAAAAGAAATAACTACAACTCAGAAACGGTGCGTCCAATCGCAAAAATATTATTTTTTTACCTCTATGGGATTCGTTAACCAATAGACGTATGTGTTTACTACGGCATCACTTTTATTAAAACAAATCGCTAAAATTTAAATTTTTCAAACAAAATCGCTAACACGATGGCGTTTTTTAAAAAAGTGATGTTTTTAAAAAAGTGATGCCGTATTAAAGACATCCATTGGTTAAAACCTATTTTTATTTTATTTTACCGACTATCTTATTTGGAGTCTCTCTCACTTTACGTTCTCTCGATGACGACGAGGTAGTACGCTATTTCGTCTAGTTCGAGTTGCTGTTGTACTTTACTCTTTGGTTGGACATAAAACGGACAGAAATAAAAAAAAGTGCATGACTTTGGGCAAAACTAGGAGACACGGGTCTTTTTTTGTCTTTTATCACGTAGTGGTGTCTGTATATGGTTATATTTTTTCGTGTTGCACTGTGTAATAGGGAGTGCGTATTTACGTTCGATGCAATCAACATAAGACATAATTTAGCTTTCATTAGTAGGAATCAAACACTATTTAAACTTAGTTTGCTGCATGGTTTCCTTCTGGTTGCTTATCGTTCTCTCGCCCATCCACTCTGTTTTCTATTACTTTCTTACTACTTAGTCGATCAGTTTGGTTCACTGCCTTATACACATATAAGTACATAGTACATTTTGGTCTTAGGTAAGGTATCCAATCAATTAACCGTTGTTCGATTAATTGAACACTTTGTGTCTAACATTTGCTCGGGTATTTTAAAGCGAATGATTTCGAATAATAAATTAATCGACTAATTTATACCGATACCGAAAATGTTGCAATAAAGGAGCTCTTACATTTATATTGCAGCTTATTTCATCCATAGAGCAAATTAGAATCGAGTATTTTATTCTCTGAATCATTTTAACTTCATAGGTTTGGTAACATGTAAACGTTGGATTTTTCAAGCATGGCTTCAATACTACCAGATAGAGGCAATAATACAGAACCTCCAACATAGCAACAACAGACGCATTTCGTGTTGGTGTGGCAAAATAGTTGTGTAAAATACAATACAAATGTATACAATACAATACATTTAAATTCCACAATTCTATACGAAAACGACATGAAAAAGTTAAGTCAACAGTTCTTGTAACTCCACATGGTGTAAGTTAATTTTCGTCGAATATATATCTCTTATTCGCACAAACCAACGACGAAGAGTGTGAAATGAAACATCAGATGAGAGAATAAAATACTCTATTCTAAGTTGATATATCAATTCATCTAAGATATTAGTGGTCTTCATGAAAGCTCGAAAGAACCTCGTAAACTCGAAAACATCGTAAACTTGCACAGCAAACGTCAAAACAAACAAATTTCCCATACAAAGCGACTTGCTCAAAAGTGGAAAGTTTTCGAGGCAAATTTGGTGCGCAAACGTGGGATGGAGAAACGTGTAAACTTTTGACATTTCGTTGTCATCTGACTAGGATGGATAAATAAGGTGCTAGCACTAGAACAGTAGAAAAAGTACACATACATAATACATGCAATTGCTACTGCGACCACCTTATGTATCCATCTTGGTCAGCTGATATTGTTTTGAGCACAACTACGCTGAGCAACTTTACCTGGTGCCTCATGCAACGGTGCGAGGCAAACTTGCGCTGAGCAAAAGTTCTCGGCTTTCACGTTTGCATGAATGCCGCTATTGTTACGATTAAGTAAAAGCTTTTACTTACTCTTAATGACAAACATTGTATGTACACACTTCTGAGCCAGTGGTCGAATTGGGCTTGTTGGAAAGGTCTTTAACAGGCCTTTCAGAATCAATACAGAAAAGGTAGAAAAAAACTCAAATTGCCGAGATACAGAGCTTTCGGAAAAAAATTTCACATAATATAGCCATACCTCTTACCTTTCCAAAATGAACTAAACGAAGCCCAGAGTTCTAACCGTTTCTAAGTTATGATCATTTTACTGAAATGCAAAAATGTTTGTTTTTGTTTTTGGAAGCGAAATAACAGCACACATTTGTTTGTTTTTGTAAATTAACACGTTTAAGATTTTATTTTATTGAAATTTTCAGAATCAATAAAAAAAATACAAGCCTGTGTTAGATAACACGGGCGCATAGGTCAGACGTAGAATACGTTAGTCATTTTGCAATTAAAATATATGAATTAAATATAATTTTTGGTAAATGATCTTCATTTGAAGTACAGCTACAGCAATACATTTTATGATATGGCAGCACAATAGATTAGCTGCTTTCCAACTACTTCCCAATGTATTCACAGAAATGTGTTTAGGAAAAACGCCATTGATATAGTGAGCGTATGCATCGCCAATCCTTTGTATTAATGTACATACACACACATTTACACGCTGCTCGCAGAAGTAAACAAACGACAGCAAAGATCTGTAAACTGTCAAGCACACACAAGTGTCCACGCTCCCCTCCCTTCATTTTATGTTCCCCTCCAAACGAACTAATAAACGACCGATCCAACAAAACGAAATGTACACACACACACATTTACACGCTGCTCGATAAATAAACAAAGCACAGCAAAGCCAAAACCATTTGATTTCACAACAACAACAAAAACAACAGCGGCATTTACAAACCAACAACAACAGCGGCATTTACAAAAAAAGTCTAAAATATCATGCTCTAAAATATTTATTTCCTTAACTACATAAAACTTTTATATATAGACATATAATTTTTTTAATGTAATTCGAAACAAAACATATTACCAAATCTGAGTAACATATAAAAATTGCTAAAATATGTTTTTATATTTAAGTAAAAGTGGGTGAAAGTTGACAAACATTTTCTCAAAATTTTGTGCTCCAGATCAACACCCCTACCTTACCGTATAACGTATTCTACGTTAAAAAGTAGAAAAAAGTCAAATCGCCGAGATACAGAGCTTTCGGGAAAAAATGGAAAAAAAATTCACATAACCTCAATTTGCTCGGCCAGATGGCAGGTAACTTATGTTTTCTGTTGAAAGATAGCCATACCTCTTACCTTTCAAAAATGACTTAAACGAAGCCCAGAGGTTTTACCGTTCCAAAGTTATGCCCATTTTACTGAAATGATTCTGAAAGGCCTCTGAAAGACCTTTCCAACAAGCCCAAAAACCGACCACTGGCTCAGAAGTTAGCAACTTTACCCTACTACCCTCCGACCACCAATTCGAAAATTTTGCACCCGCTGCCATTTCGCACCTTGTCATTTTCGGACATGGTCCGAGTGGACTTTTCTTCATGAAATGAGCCAAGGAATACGCTGGAGAAAGTTGTCCGGAACTTCCTGATTCACCCTGTATACGTAAAATAAAAGGAAGTCAAATTGTTGTAATTATCGTAATTTAAAACGAATCTTGTTTTATTATTGGGAATAAAACAGCGCGAAAAGGACGAATAAGGAAATTCGTAACAATATGTCCAAATGATGTTTTAGTTATAATTTTTTCAAAATGTTTTCAGAAAGTTTCAGAAAGTTCATGACTTTCCATAGTCATTATGTATAAATGAGCTTAAATACCAGTGTATAATACGATTTGTTATCAGGATTGTTTGCACATTACCTTGCCATAGTTTAATGAATTTATATTAATTGCCGATTTATGTCGGTTTATGTTTTTTTATTAATACATTATTATTGTGCCTGCTTTAAATTTACCTTTTACTATCAAATTTATCAATTTGACAATAATAATAAAGAAAAACTATGATATTTACATTATTATACCTATTTTCGAGTTCCTCGATTACTACCATAATAATGGGATACTCTGGTATTAGGGATGTGCCTTTTTTGTAACACCCCACTAATCCTAATGTTCAGAAATCAGTCGGCATAATCTTCAGATATTGAACCAAAAATCTGACCGAAATCTCCTATTACGTACGACTCATCGTACCGATGTCTGACCGCTTTTTGAATAGAAGCCGTGGACAATTTTGAAGGGAGTTCGATGCATCGTAACGAATTCGGACAGCATTCGTGGCAAACATCTTGAGAAATTACGATGTTCTTGATGTGTCTTTCCGATATTTGTCCGACGTCTGAAGTGATATCTAAATAAATTTGATGTTTCTGCCAAAGCTATTTCATTGCTATAACAAATTTTATTCAAATTAAATATTTGTTAAATAGGAAATTAAATAAAATTCAATACGTTTGAAAATTAAAGAAATTTTGATGCTTTAACTATTATTTTGAAGAAAGAAAGAAAAACTAATTTTTCCAAATAAAAATCAAACAAAATTATAAAAAAATAAAATACAATTTTCGAATGTAGAATAACACTTATAACAAAATCCGTCTATCACAATACTTAGCAAACCAACTGTCACGAAATCATTAAGAATTTGGTACGACTTTCTGTACAACCTCCCGAAACCGGAACCGATTTCTGTCAGATTTCACTACGGAAAATATATGGCAGGGTTGACATGATGACGGCAAGATTCGTCCGGGAAATATTCTAAGATTTCGGCTATAAATCTTTCTGATATCCGTCTGAATTCTTAAATTAAATTCTTGGCAAATACTGTATATATTGCCGATAATTCTAACTGAATTAAAAAAGAAATCTGAACTATATCCGTTAGAAATTCTGAGTTATGAAGACATATCGTTTAGATATCTGATAGTAATCGGAACCAAAATCGTTTGAAATTCTAGGATTTTTTGTCGACAAGTTTTACCGATGTCGGTTTGAAATCCATTCTAAAATCTGCCCTGGTGTCTGACGTTTTCAAGGCGCTGTAATTCAGATTCATGAGTTTGTATCCTGATATGGTTGTCATTGTTAATGTCAATAGATTATATACACTCCGGTTCACTTATTTAAAGGCACTAAAAATTCCATATTCAGCAGCCTGTATCTTTTGCAATTTGCAACCGATTGCAGAATTTTAAAATGGAAATAGTGGTTTCTTAACTAAAGAACTTTTTTTGAGCAATTTATAAAAAAGTCAAAAAATGTGCTATTTTTTTGGTTCACATGAATAAAGGCACTTTATTATTTTTTTTTTTTATTATTTTTAAATTAATCATATTAACCATTTTACGAGTCAAAATGGCAAAACAAACAATTTTAAATCTATCGGAAAGAACTAAAATCGATGTTTACTGTTCTGAAGGATATTCTAACCGCGCAATAGCTAACAAAATTGGACGGAGCCCAACAGTTGTCGACAATTACATCAAGGACCCCGAGGGGTATGGGAAAAAAAATTAAAGGAAGGGTTTCATTGTCTTTATCTACGTATGAGAGAAGAACAATTGTCAGAATTGCTTCGAATTCTGCCTTAGCCTTGTCAAAAATAAGAGCTCAAGCTGGAGTGGAAGCAAGCAAGTCATCAGAACGCAGAGTAATTAAGAGCTGTGAGTATCTTAAATACCTGAAATGACAAAAAAATCCGCCACTTAATACTCCTCGTAAGGAAAAGCGGCTTCAATTCGCAAGAGACTATATGGAATGGGATGTGCAGCCAAGAGGTCATGTAAATGACTGGAGAACCTTTGTATTTACGGATGAGAAGAAGTTTAATTTGGATGGGCCTGCTAGAAAGCAAAGAAAAGCGTTTTTTGGACCGACATCACAGCCGAGAGGGCGGCGGTATGGTGTGGGGTGCTATTACGTATTATGGCACCATCGATCTTGAATTTCAAAGTGCAAACATTACTGTTGCAAGCTATAAAACGTTATTGGAATCGGCTTTTCCGAAGTTCAGTGAACTATTTGGTCCCATATCTTGGATTTTGCAACAGGATAATGCCTCTATATACACAACGCCAGAGTAGTAAAACAGTTCATTGCAACCCAAAATGTTAATATTCTTGACTGGCCACCCTATTCGGCATATCTAAACTTTATCGAAAATGTCTGGGGTTGGGTATCTCGTAAGGTCCATGAAGCAGGTAGTCAATTTGATGACAAGCAGTCACTAATTCAGGCCATTAAGGATGCTTGAAATCAAATTTCGTTGAATTACATTAATTCTCTTTATTTCTCAATGAAACCCGTGTATTTGAAGATCTTAAAAACAAAGGGGGATGTACCCATTACTAATAGTTCTTAAATAAAGTAAAATAAATTAAAAAAACGAGAAAAACTGTTTTTCATTAAAACTAGTTAAAGTGCCTTTATTCAAGTGAACCAAAAAAAAACAGCAGACAGTTGTCCGAGGCCTTCGGCCACGGACTGTCCCTGCAGGCTGTGTCAGAGACACGGCCATTAAGTTTAACGTAGAATACGCCATCCGATAAGACAGAAAACATATATGTATAACAATAAATGATAAATAACATAAGCAAATGAATTTATTTATTTGATAGTTACTTTTGATAATATACATAAGTTTATGGTAGGAAAAATAGGATAAATATGTTTTTAAATTAAAAGAGTAAGGATAAATGATAAATAACAGACGCAAATCAATTTGATTTTTATTTTAATTTACTAAACGTGAACTGTCAGCTGCTGTCAAACAGCATCAAGCAGCATTGTTATTTTGCTTACTTGGCAGCACTTTAATTTAACATAAAAATGTATGAATTAATTTTTTCATATATTTTTTATAATTATATATCCATGTTAAATTCAAATTCACATTTAACATTTTGTTTCACTTAAATACATAAGTAAATATACGAAATTTCAATATTTCATCAATCAAAACAACAGCCGAAGGTTTGTGTCCACACTGAAACAGCAGCATAGTTTGTGTTCACGCTACAAACTCAAACACTCAACCAAACACCACACATATGTTGGAGTGTATGTGTTTAAACAATTTTCATTTGAGAAATTTAAATATTAGGAAGATTTCAACCAATATGAAATGTATATCAAACGAAAGATAACATCTTCATTTACCTACAAAAAAAATATTAAAAAAAGTTATCTCGCCGTTTCCTCATAATCAATGAAATAAAGATTACAACAATAACAATCTGACATGACTCCCAATACCGTAAGGTAAGACGTATTCTACGCCAAAAAATAGCACATTTTTCGACTTTTTTTTTTATAAATTGTTCAAAAAAAGTTCTTTAGTTAAGACACCACTATTGCCATGATTTTTTTATGTCTAAAGATGTCTAGCTTCCATTTCCATTTTAAAATTCAGCAATCGGTTACAAATTGCAAAAGATACAGGCTGCTAAATATAGAATTTTTACTGCCTTTAAATAAGTGAACCGGAGTGTATCTATTTTAAAACTAATATATCGACGTTTAAATACCAAAACCTTATAAGTTAAAAATTAGCCATTTTCGGACTACTGATGCCATGAGATTAAAATATTATTCTGCATGTACTGTAACTTTGTAAAACAGAATTAACTGATTTTTTCAGAATGTCTTACAGATATGGAAATTACATCAATAATTTAAAAATAACCAATTACTTTTTTTATCTTTATTTTTTTCTTTGGTCTCCTGTAAAATATGAAATTTGGACTTGTGGGGTTTTGGTACTTAAACGTCGATATATTTAATTATTTCTCACAAAATTATAAATACTTTATGTAGATACTAATATGTAAATAAGTAATAAAATATTCACTTAGGGCGAGTTTAACACTCGTAATTTTAAAGCTCAATTTGAAAGTTCACAGAAAATTTCATATTAAATGATAAACATCCTGGAATTAAGTTCCATTTAAATGGCGAATGGCTAACTGTGAAACTGAGCATTAGTTATATAAAAAATTTTAACACTAAGCTTAGCACTTGTCTGCTCCTCTCGGTAGTTGTAATTTTCCTCGTCCTTCTTAACGCCCATGGGTAATTTTGGTTATTTTGTGACAAACCAAAAAGTCAAAATGGCTTGTGGACTCAATGTGGAACTTTTTAACTGTTTTTGCTTCCATATATGTATATTTATCCTTTGGTGATATTTGAATTATGGTATTCCATTCGTACTCCTATTTCGTTTCCTCTTAAGTTGCTATGTACTTTGTTTGGTTGTTATAAGCATACCAAGTCCCGCCCTTCACTATAAAATATTATGTGATTAGGATGGATGTTCGCATTCTGTCATTTAGGGATGTAACAAGGATTCATTACACGACAGTAGAACGAGATGAACGTGAAGAACAAACAGAGTCTAGAAAGCATAAATGATTTTCTATTTGAGTGGCGGCGTAAAACATTTCTTGGGTTTTGGTGTTAAATAATGTGTTTCATTTAGAAAATTCTAAAGAGATTATTAACTATTCATTCAATGCAAATTAGTTATATGACAATTATAATTTATAGTTTATAGTAGTAATTCAACCTCTACAAATGCAAATTCAAAAATATTTAAATACCAATGTTACTTATTTGAAACATTTGTTGAACATCTGATAATTTTGGGTTTCAAAAACTTTGTACCAGGGGGTTTCGATGAAACAGCTATTCGACTTGGTAGTTCAGTACCAGTAGTGCATAGAGTTTAACAAAAGAATGAGAGATAAGTTACAGGAAGTAAACTATGTTCTATATACATTTGAGTGATATTTATGGACGTTTGATTAATTGATTAATGTCTTTTAAATTACGAAATATGGTTGTTTGGTCATCTAGAATTCGAACTCTACTAGAACTCCAAATATTCCAGTGATTTTCAAAAGTTACAGGTCCAAGAAAAACGGCCGTTGTACACCCTTGGAATATTACTCCACAGATATGATTCTGAGATCAGTACTGTACAAATAAAAAAGTAATACTGTCACTATCTTCGAATTTATTTTAAATTTCATAAGGTTATATTAGTTTAACTTCGTGATAAATTTCAACTAATGTAATCAGCTCATACTGCACTCGGTGGTTTATTTACCCATTGTGATTGGCCTGAGAAGAAGTCAGAGAGATATATGAACTAGAGGGATATATGAACTGCAATGCAAAATGAGCAGACACACAATACCTACATTTTAATTAAAAATTCTCTGTAATTAGTTTCAGCAATTAATAATTTTCCGAATACTAACTGATTTCAATTTCAATTTATTTATTCATGCATAATATTTACATTTTTAATTTTTACTATAATAACATATTTAAGAGATCAAGAATATTTCTTTTTCAGCTTAGTAATTAATCTGTGTTATTAATAATTTTAATCTACACATATACAATAATTTTAATGGAGGTAAAATCGGGGAAAAAACCTATTTGAATTCATCTAACTGATTTAAATAAAAACCAGTACAATAATTTCAGTCGGGTGAACCGACTTAAACATACCCTCACCCTAAGTCATCCATTGCGACCCAATTCCATTAAAGAAACATATATATATATTAGGGCGGGTTAATTTTTTTTTGATGAAGCGTATAGCAAAATCGTAATCTATAGGTGATTTTGAGAAATTTTGCTCAAGAGGCCATAGCTCTAATTTGGAGCCCCCCAATATTTCAAAATATATATTTTTCCATATATACATAGAATAGTTTAATTATATTCATCATAAAATCGGATAGGGCTTGTTTGAAAGGTATTTTTATCACCTTTCAGAATCTGTATTGATACCAATATTTTTTATTTTTACTAGAGATATTAGGAATTTTTTGTCGAAAAATAGCCTAAACTGAACTTTTAAGTAAAAAAAAATACCAAATACGACTTAGAGCTATGGTCTCTTGAGCAAAATTTCTCAGAATGACATGTAGATTACGTTTTTGCTATACGCTTCATCAAAAAAAAATCGTTTCATACAATTTGACCCGCCCTAATATAAATGCACCCTTACGTTGAACGAATGAGGGTGACAAATGTGCCAATATTTAAGCTAAATATTATTCAATACCCAACTTAATTACGATCCTAAGTGATTATGGAGAGTTATCGTGACTACCAGCTAATTGTCTGCCTAATATTTATTTGGGACATACAAAAATGGGCATGGCAAAGTTGTTCATTTGTTGTTAGACAGTATTACACAAAATATTGATCGGTACCAAATTTCGTTTCGATCGGTTGTGGTACACTTGAGATATACCGAAATGAAGTTGGCCCACCATGGCTGGCCCACTTTTCTGTACAACTTTAAAATAGACCAAATCCATTGGAATAGTTCTAATGTCAATTCTAGTTACGTTATTCAGGTTGTTATGTGTAATCTATAATTCAGGACATTGATATGTGAAGAGATCCTTAAAAAGGATGAAATTTAACATTTTTAATGTACGTTTCAGAAAAAGTTCACAAAGGTTAAAAAAGATAAACATTTTTTAATATCTTTAAATGGTTTTACTATTACTAGAAAATTTAGAAATAAAACCTCAAGGTCTATGAAACAAGACAAGATCCTTAAAATCGGTGAAAACGACAATTTGAAATTGTGAAAAATTTCCAAACTTTTTTTAATTTTCTGACAGATTTAATACATATGGCGGATATTGGTTTTCTTTGAGTTTACGGACCCTAGACCTGTTTCAATATCCATGAAATTTTTTACAAAATTTCTACTTGGTATTGGCAACAACATATCAGAATATAAAGGTGTGAAAATTTTCCAAACTTTTTTAATTTTCTGACAGATTTAATACATATGGCGGATATTGGGTTTCTTCGAGTTTACGGACCCTAGACCTGTTTCAATATCCATGAAATTTTTTACAAAATTTCTACTTGGTATTGGCAACAACGTATCAGAATATTCCAGTGTGAAAATTTTCCAAACTTTTTTAATTTTCTGAAAGATTTCATATGTATGGCTGATTTGGTTTTCTTCGAGTTTAAGGACCTAGACCTGTTTCAATGTTCATGACATTTTTTATAAAATTACCACTTGGTATTTGCAACGACATTTCAGAATATTAAACAGTGAAAATTTTCCAAAATTTTTTTAATATTCTGACTGTTTTCATATATATGGCGGATATTGGTTTTCTTCGATTTTAAGGGCCAAGTCCTGTTTCAATGTCCTTGACATTTTTTAAAAAAATTTTCCTTAGTATTTACAACAACATGTGTGAATAGTAAAGTGTGAAAATTTTCCAAAATTTTTTAAATTTTCGGAGAGTTTTCATATATATGGCGGGAATTGGATTTCGTGGATTTTAAGGATCTAGTCCCTGAATTTTTTTCACAAAAAGTCTTACCATTAGCACTAAAGACGTGTATGAAAATAAAGGTGGGAACCTGTTCGATAAAAATATCATAAAAATTAATGTATAATGGCCGGATAATTGCATTTAAAGGACGTTGTATCCTTTCGATATCTCCAATGTCTATTTTGAACATTATGACACTTTATTAATGACCAGTGCAATGAAATTTATATGATTGGTTTGCGTTAAATACAATAAAATTTGAAGGTTGGCCAACTTCACACTACCATATTCTACTGTGAAGTTAGCCCACCAACGAAATATGTGGGCTACAACGGTGGGCTAACTTCACGCTAGTGGAGATATCGAGTCGGCCAGCCGGAAAGCCAACCAACTTTTGTATGGGTGGTACGCAAATGGGCGTGATATAGTAGTCAATCTTTAATTTTTAGGAAAACATTGCCGAGTACCGAATTTCATTAAGATTGCATGAAGTTTACGAGAGTTATCGTGTCAATCAACCGGTCATCCGCCCAAATTTTGTATGCATTTGGCGTGGCAAATTCAGCCTTGTCTTAATCGGTGACTGGCGCTTGATGACGCGAAGCCTATAATTTGTATAGGAGGTCTCAGAATGGGCGACACAACCTATGTGTGGGGGTATGTAAATAAATACTTTCCCAGTACATGCCATGAAGAGATGTGAGCTTTCGACGTATACATTTACTGATTGGGACCTACAGTTTTACACCCGTTCCAGATTACCCGTTACTAATTACTCAATGGTGTTGGCGTCATTTAGCGTGGCGGGTGCCAAAGAAGGGGTAACGAAAAATGGCAAAAAAAAATTTATAAAAAATTGCCCAAAAAAACCCATACTAATGTGGGCGAAATTTCATATGAAATATCGCCCAGAAAAGGTGGGTCTTATTTCATAAATTGTGGGCAATATTTAATTTTCACCCTTTGGTGATTTACGTTTGTGAAAAATTTCCCATTTGGATGTTTTGTTCATAAAATTAAATAGGATAACAGAGCCATTGTGGGCCATATTTCATAATTGTGGATACGAAAAATAGCCCAAAATTAATCCGGAATAATTCCGAAATTTGTGGCGAGTTTTCGATTTCTTATTTTAAGTAAAACTGATATTAAAATTGAAGCGAGACTACACGAGACCGTTACTTATCTAAACCACCTACATTTGTGTGGTTTACGTTTAGCTGGTTCTGCAACTGTGATAATTATGAATCACATTATTCACATAACAAATTAATTCGAAAAAATCGCGCGATTTTGGAACAATTATTTCTCCAAAATTGTGCGAGTTTTTGACTGCAGCGCTTATTTAAACACAATATAAACTGGATATAAATGGCTGAGATTTAATCTTTTCAAATATTTAAGTTTCTTATTTCATTCTCACTATGATTTTGGGCTATTCTTCATATGAAACATTGAACAATTAATTTGGGCCATTTTTTTTTTTAAAAATTGCCCAATATTTTAGTGCGATTTTTCATGCTTCTTTTGGGTCATTTTGCATTTATTTTTTATATGTAATTTTAGGCAATTTTTCATATTTCGAACCACTTTTAAAAATTGAGCTATTTTTCATAAAATTGTTGGGTCATTTTTCTTTTGGGCAATATTTCATGCCGCCGCCAAAGAAATACAAAGTGGAACCCATATTAGTCGCGCATACCAAACGGTTTAAATTTAAACAGACACATAAAATTTACATATTTTAATATAGGTAATGTCCAATAAGGACCATTGTTATTACGTAAGACGTCATATTTCGTCCCCGTCGTTGAACCTGTAAATTGACCTTGCATGGTAATGGGGCGTTCAAGCCATATTATACTTCATCCCGATATTCCTGCACGCTGATATAAACGGCACTAGCAAAATATTGCATTGTCTTGTTTTCATGAACTGAAGATCGTCTACTTTTTTGTTTCTTTGCTGTCTGTCATGTTTTTGTTTTCAATACTTTTCAACAAACAAAGCCACAGTTGGGTCAAAAAAATAAACATTTTATACTATCAATAACTGTGTCTCCAACAAGTAATATTGAATAGTAAACACTATGTGTTTGGACACGACACAAAATAAACTATATTTACGGCAAGTTACAAACACGTTATATTTGCATGCAAACAACAAAAATATACAGATTTTTCAGAGTGTGGATGTGGCTGAAGAAAAGACGTTCATTTATACGTGGCGAACCAATTACTACTCCGCAGAAAGGACATAAGATCATTCAGCTTAACTTCCCGAATACCTGTCAAGTAAGTTACGTAGATATTTTCTCCTACTCATACAAGAGGCCGGACAGTAGCATATGAAATGATTGGCCCTCTCTCCCTCCTCTTCATCTCCACAGCTTCTACCGTAATTATTAGTTGAGATACAAAATTTAGACACATATCTGTCTATTATCCAGTGTCAAGTGATTACAGCTACTACATAGATATACCTTGTCTAGGAAGGGATATCAAGTTTAGCGTACAACTAAGGTCAGAACTTGGTCATGTCTTTTGTACCACCAGTTCATCTATCATTGGCATGTCTCACAGCTTCGGTAAGCATGGGCTTGCATGCAGAAAGTGGCATACCAACATGATCCATATCCAATGGAACAGAAAACTCGAATATAAAGTGAACATCGAACTGTTTGGTCGTCTTATTTAAAGGTGCGTGGCTGTGGCAGCCTGGCTGTCAGAGTAGATGTTGATACTACAGGCGATGATAACGTATCGCCCCAGCTAAAGGGCAATTTCTCTAATTTCTCTAAGACACTACAATGAGCCCCATATTCAGTTCTGGTGAAATTTTCGTAAGCAATTTTGTAATTTAAAGGGTGTCGCAGTAAGAATGCACCTTTTCGTTTTAAAATAAAAAGACGTACTTTTTCAAATAGTTCTGATTTTTTTTCTTGGATTCTAAAGATGACATATCCCGATTAGGTATGGAGTAAAATACCAGTCACATGTCCCCCATGGGTCTGATGACAGGCCATTACTCTTTTCATTACATTTTTCATGACTTTTGAATTTGAACGAATTTTTTTAAATTTAAACTTGAATGAATTAACTTGATGAAAATCAGAATAGTTTTCATTATTTTTCAATTTAAATTGTCAGACATCGTCTAGTTAAATGGAAGATTTATATATCTCTTTACTAAAGGGGTTTTCAACAGAGAAGCTACAAAAGTAAATCGATAGGGACAGCAAACGAAGTCATTTCTCTTCACTAAGGTTTGCCATTTCATCATGGAAAGATATACGAGCCAACAACGAGTCGAAATTATTAAAATTTACTACCGAAATTTGGAGTCACTGGCCTCAACTTTAAGAGCGCTACGTCCAATTTATGGTCGTCATAGTCGTTCTACCAGATCAACAATTGAGCGTCTAGTGGAAAAATTTGAATCCACAGCCACAGTACAAAATGTTCCCGTGCCAGTGAGACAAAGAAGTGCTCGTAGTGTCGAGAATATTGCTGCCGTTAAGGCTTGAGTTCAAGAAAGCCCAAATGTGTCTCTCTCACGTCGTTCTGAAGCGTTGGGCATCTCTGTGGCGTCGTTGTGGCGAATTTTGCGAAAAGATCTTGGCCTACATCCTTACAAGATTAAATTGACGCAACAACTGAAGCCGCGTGACCACCATAAGCGTCGAATGTTCGTGAATTGGGCTGAGCAACAACTTGAAAATGATTCGGATTTTCATCGGAAAATCATCTTCAGCGATGAGGCTAATTTCTGGCTGAATGGCTTCGTCAATAAGCAAAATATGCGTTATTGGTCTGACAGCAATCCACACGTAATCCGTGAGTCATCATTGCATCCCGATAAAATTACGGTTTGGTGCGGTTTATGGGCCGGCGGCGTCATTGGGCCGTACTTCTTCCGTGATGATCAAGACCGGCACATTACTGTGAATGCGAATCGCTACCGTTCTCGATGATAACCGAATATTTTTGGCCCCAATTGAATAATATGGACTTGGAGGACATGTGGTTCCAACAGGACGGCGCCACAAGCCACACAGCGAATGCCACAATCAATTTATTGGAAACCAAGTTTGGTGAACGTGTTATCTCACGAAATGGCCCAGTCGATTGGCCGCCTCGGTCGTGCGATTTGACACCGTTAGATTATTTCCTGTGTGGCTACGTCAAGTCAATGGTCTATGCCAACAAGCGAGCGACGATTGATGAACTTCGTTCGAATATCGAACGTGAAATTGCAGCAGTATCGGCCGATTTATGCTTGAAAACCGTCGAAAATTGGGTTCAGCGTCTGGAATTCTGCATGCGTGCCCGTGGTGGCCATGCAAAAGAAATCGAGTTCCATACATAATGGCATCGAACGTAGTTTCACAGGAATAAAGAATTTCATTGGTATCTAAAACCGGGTTTGTTTTATTGTAAAAAACTTTTGTAGCGCTCTTATTGAAAAACCCGTTATATCCACTTTTGGTAAAAATTTAACACGTTACGATGCCGTATGAACCAATATTGTGGATATACAAAAAAAAAATGTATGAAAATGTTGAATTTAAATCAAATTAAGTTATTTTCACGTTTGTGAAAATAATATTTGACGGACGTAAAAGAAAGATGTTATCATCCTATGAATATATGCATTTTGTTTTCGTTCAATTATATCTCAAAAGTAACTCTGGATAAAGTCTGTAACATTACAAAAAAGTATCAAAAACTAATTGCATACATTGTCGCGGCACCCTAATGTATAGTTCATATACGTGAAGATAATTGTGGACTAAAAGTTGATGATTTTTTCAGTTTATGTTAACGTATGCGCCATAAACAAAAAAAAATATTTCCCAAAAGGTGGCGTATACAACAAAATGTGAAAATCTTTTGGAGATAAAAATAGCCATAACTCGGAAAATTTCACTAATGACTTTGGATGTTTTTGCTCCAATCGATGTAGAATTTCAGGCAATGCTACTGGCAAAAATTTTGGACCACTTTTTTTATACAAATTGTTGAAACTGTAGAGTCAATTTCCCAAAAAAATATTTTTTAGAGCTACGTTAAGATAACTTCGGAAAGACGATATGTATAAGTATATTTTTATGTACGAAAATTTAACAACAACACTGTGAATAAGATACGAGTACGCAATCATTTGATTTCTTTCCATATTTCATCGGTGAAATTAAATATCTTTTGGAACGAAGTTCCTTATCGCACGTTGCACGGATTGGGGCTAAATGAAAAAACTTAAACAATTTTTTTTAACAATATTATGCTACAAACCAGTATTATCAACTGTATTGGCTAGTTTTGGTTTGGTTTGTGTCTAGACTACCATATGTTGGGAAATTTCTTGTTTAATGGAAAGTTTTCTAGGTGGAGCCTGTAACCAATATTTAGTATATATAGTTAGTAGTTTTGAACCTAATAAAAAGTAAATTTAGAGAAGCCAAAGTAATAGAAGTTTAAATAAAGAAAATTACCTTAAATAAGTGCCTTTTCTTAAAAAAGGAAATTTGCTCAAAAAAAAATACTTATTCATATTTTTAAACAAAGTACCTTTTCTTAAAAAAATACCTTATCTTAAAAAAGTACTTTTGCTTAAAAAAAGGAAATTTTCTTACAAAAAGTAACCTTTCTTAAAAAAATGATTTTTTTTAGATAAGTACCTTTTCTTAACAAAGTATATTTTCTTACAACAAATTAAATTTTGTTAGAAAACGAAATTTTCTTTAAAGAGTAAATTTTTTAATCTTCAGATAAGTACCTACCCTTAAAAATTCACCTATTCGTGAAAAAAGAAAAGACCAATGCTAAAAGAATTCCCATTTCTTAAAAAACTTTTTCTTCAAAAACCTACCTGCTCCCAAAGAAATAAATACATTTCTTACAAAAATTCCTTTTCTTAAACTTACATTGTCTTAAAAGTACCTTTTCTTAAAAATAAAATAATACCTTTTCTTTTCTTTTCTTTTCTTTTCTTTTCTTTTCTTTTCTTTTCTTTTCTTTTCTTTTCTTTTCTTTTCTTTTCTTTTCTTTTCTTTTCTTTTCTTTTCTTTTCTTTTCTTTTCTTTTCTTTTCTTTTCTTTTCTTTTCTTTTCTTTTCTTTTCTTTTCTTTTCTTTTCTTTTCTTTTCTTTTCTTTTCTTTTCTTTTCTTTTCTTTTCTTTTCTTTTCTTTTCTTTTCTTTTCTTTTCTTTTCTTTTCTTTTCTTTTCTTTTCTTTTCTTTTCTTTTCTTTTCTTTTCTTTTCTTTTCTTTTCTTTTCTTTTCTTTTCTTTTCTTTTCTTTTCTTGAGATAAGAAGCTTTTCTGATAATAAGTAAATTTTCTTAAAAAAACAACCTTTTCCTAAAAAGAGTACCACTTCCTTAAAAAGTACCTTTTCTTAAAAAAGTACTTCTTTGTAAAAAAAATTCATAGTCTTATGCTTTTTCTAACAGAAAGTACTTCTTCTTAAAAATAGTACCTTTTCTTAAAAAAACATTAGCTTTAATAAAAGAAGTACCTCTCTCTAAAAACGGACTTTTTCGGGAAAAGATGATACACATGCTTACAAAAAGGACCAAAAATGTACTCTTCATTTTTTTCAAAAAGTACATTCCATAAAAAAAAAATTTATCTTAAAAAAACTTTTTCATTTTACAAAAAGTATCTTTTCTTAAAGATCCATTTAAATTATCGTATTTTTCAAAGGGCGCCTTAGGCGTTTTGGAACTACCTAGTGCATATTATATAGCGAAAGGAACTTCGTTACAACCGAGTGTGCCCTGACACCTCATGCATTTTTTAATATTCCGTCTTTATAAACGAACATAATTTTCCAAAATTCCAGTAAATTATGGACTGTATAAACGGAGTCGTTGTTATAACCCAAGCTGTTGTAACCGGAGGATTTTGTGAATTTGTTCACACAAAACAAAACATATGTAGATTAACATAGATAACCGAAATGTCGTTATAAATATGAACCCCGTCAAATACACGAAATATAAAACTATTCCCTCGTGAAAATTTTCATTGACGGTGGACTGTAAAACTATGTATAAAATGGGTGTGTTTACTTCTGTCACAAGCCTTATACTGGCCATACACGTTACAGCCAGTTGGTACAACCTAGAGAAAAAGTTAAAACATTTTAATATTCACACCCCCTGTGACCCAACTTCAACTCATGTAGAATTGTCAATAAGTTGTACAACCAGTTGTAACGTGTTATAAAGCTCAACGAAAAAAACACAACGATTCACTGGCATGGGGGGTGAAAGAATTTTGACGTCATATACTAACTAAATCAGGAATTTTACACGTAACTCTTAGTATTCATGATATTTTAATATTAATATTTATTTTCGATATTAATCTACAAATAAAATAAACAATCTATGTGATTAATTGTTTTTAATGGTATTTGTTTGGGTACTATTGAATAAAATTAATCAACCACTAACCAAAGACATAGTAATTAGGACTTGGAGTCAATCAAAATGTATCGTTCGTTGAATACTGTCGTACAGCTGCTTTGTATAATTTTAACTGAAAGTCGTAAGGATAATAAATCCGGTATCTACAGGATTATGGATCGTAATGAAGGCGATGTGGAATTCTACAAAATCCTAATAGACGATATAAGGAAACAACATCGCTTTAACAGCCTACTGGTGATGCAGCAAAGTTTTACGGATGACTTGAGGATTGAAGTGATTTATAAAATCAATATAGCCAAACTAATTGCAACACCAGACCAGGTTGTAAAATATAAGAATCACTTCAATAGTGAAATAATGGCTGTGCTAATAATGCAAAATAATTTGGATCTACAATTATTGGAATCACTGGCATTAACATTAGATTACATGCGGCAGACTAGAATATTTATAATCGCCTTAAATGTGCGGAATTCCAAACACTTTGAAGATGGTCTATTGAGAGCTTGTGCAAAGTACAGAATGACAAATGTTTTAATCCATTTTTCCCACACAGATAAACCAATTCAATTGTGGTATCATTTGTTGAAGCCCTATCCAAAATATCACATGGATAGGATTATCATGACCCACAACACACATCGCTCCTATTTTCTGGAACATTGGCGGAATTTACAAAATATTACCATATTGACATTGCCCGATCAGGTGGCACAACATTCGGCACTCTTCAAAGATTCTCACGGAAATATAAAATGCAACGGCTTTGCTGCCAGACTTGTGATGTTATTTGCTGAGAAGTACAATGCCTCATGGATGTTTCCATATCACGTGATGCCAGGCAACTACATCCATGTTACGAAATTCATAAATCTAACGCAGCAGGGTCACATCGATATACCAATGAGTTTCCTGACGGCCTTTCCAGCAGCATTAGGTCCACGTTTGTCATATCCATTGAGTGTTGGCAAATGGAGGGTGATGTTGCCTTGTGCCGAACGCATGCAGGTCAATGAGATTTACAATATTCTACTTTCGAAGAGCGCCTTAGGCATTATCATACTTCTAACCATGCTATTCTCTTTGATATACTCAATCATGGATTATATACTTGTGGGGCGAATTAATTACTTAAATTTTCTAGTGAACGATAAAGTAATACCCGGAATTCTTGGACAGTCATTCGTGTTAAAGCTTTCTACTTTCTGGACCTCAAAAATGCTCTATTTTCTCATGTTTGTACTGGGTCTAAACTTAAGCACCGGATTCTCTGCATATCTACAGACTTTTATCACATCTCTGCCGTTTCACAAACAAATCGAAACGTTTGATGATTTAAAGCGGTCAAATGTAAAAATCCTCTTTGACATACTGGACGCCACGACTTTGGAAAATGGAGGCACGCTGACGCTAATGGAAGGTTCCATAGCATTTACATCAAATTCGACAGATTATCAGAGTCACCGCATGTCGTTGAATACATCATACGGTTACACTGTAACAAGTTCTCTGTGGGAACTGTTAGCTCGCAAGCAATCTTATTATGCGCAAAAATTGTTTTGTACTCCACCCGAAATGGTACTCTATGACTTGGCTCTATTAGCTGTAATACTCGAGGAACATTCGCCATTTAAAGAGCCACTGGACAATCTCATCCATCGTGTGTATGAGATGGGTATATCGAGATCGTGGGTTGAGAGCACATTTTTGGATATGGTAAAATACGAGAAAGGCAATATAGCTCAAGCCCCTTCTTTCCAGGGTTATAAGAATTTGAAGGAAGATGATTTTTTGAGGATTTGGATTAAACTTGTGATTGGTCTATCGAGCAGTATCACGGTATTCATGGCGGAATTATCAGCTGCCTTCTGTGCTAGGAGGCGAAAAGACGATGGAATGTTAAAACTGTTTAAAGCAAAATAGTGGGTAATTAAGTTAAGGTGGCTACTGACTAGTTACAAGCAATGGCATCAACTAGAATGTAATTAAAATTTGGAACTGAATTAAGAAAAATTTAAAATGCAATTAAAAAAAATTATTTAATGAAATTCAAAAAGACAAAAACCATATAATAAGTTATGTGGTTTTCCACAATTTATTTATTTACCTTTAGGCAAGCAATGTCAAACCATATAAAACACGTGAAAATTTATCATGACGTTTTTTGAAATAATCGATTAACAGTGTACTTTTCCTTAGAAATATGTTAGAGGGAATTATGAAATGGAAAAATAGCTACGATATTGTCACAGGTTGTAATCCAATATTTCTAGCTGTTTAGGATTTATTGAAGTAAAATCTGAAATAGGGCCCTGACCCACCTCCAAAATTTTCTTCGGCCTGTAAAAATAATTGTTACGTATAGGAGCAAAACCGAGCGGGGTTTTGTGATACCACGTACAGGTACTTTCACAGTTTTTTGGTTTGCTTGAGGCCGGAGACCCACAGTTGCACAGTGTAATTCATCATTAGCACGTGAACAACTGAAAATAATATCAATAAATTTTAAAGTTACATGATGGTTACATTTGAGTTTCTTGATCTTTAAAGTGTTCAAGAGAGTGCAATATTGTAACATTGAGGAGAGTGCGTAATTTTTATTAATTTTTTTTATTTTCATGTTACGGTCTTTTTTAAACATACTTGTAGCACTGTTGTATATTTAAGTCTTTAATATAAATGAGACCATATCAAAGTAAAATTAAAAAAAATCAATGAGTGTTCGAACTCACGGATGATGTGTTAACACCTTTTTGCTACACGGTACCTGTTCGATTTCTATGAACACATTAGTAAATGTTACATTGGAAAATAAAAAACAATAGTTTTTTTGTATACACCCGGCAAATGAATCGCTTTGTTTGGCCATAGCTACAACATCGAAACAACCAAACACACAACATCACACATCTTTGTCCGAAGTAGCTGACGTATACGTGTGTCACATAGCAACATGTTTGCCATATCAACAGCAACGAAACAGCCAAACACACAACATCACACATACTTTGTACGATGTAGCTGACGTATTAGTGTGTCACCATGACGTCGACTGCATTTCCCATGGCTTGCAAATGAAATTTTGGGTGGCTATGCTTTATATCTCCGTTCAACAACAGCAACAGACACATGTATATACACACATTATTATGTTAATACATACGCTATAGACACAATTTCGTTTGCCTCACCCCTGCCACACCACTCTTTCATTGCTCTCTTGCTCGCTCATTTTTGTTTAACACGTCATTATTCTCTTTCGCAGTCGCAAATCTGGTTTTAGCAGCAGCATAAAATCTGGTTTTATTAGCAGCATAAAATCTGACGTTGATAGATTTAGTCCCTATACGCCGCTATAGATGTTAACACATCAAAAATAGTTCCAAGGTTGAACGCTCCTAAAAATGAAAGTTGCAAACTTCCCCTATGGAAAAACTGTTAGAATTTTGCTCTTCACTGTACATACCTCCCAGTTAGTATTGATTGCATCCAACTAATATTGCTTAGATATCACAACAATGAATTCTGTAGTGCAACATACATGAGAGCTTATATGTTGCAATAATGTTGACTATTCATTCTTTAGCAACATTATCCCCTTATTGAAGGGGAAAATCTATTTATACTAATATTAAGTGTGTTTTTTACCCCGCTAAAGTTAATTATAGCTTAATTTGTTCGGAACAGCTAAGAGATATTAAGTGGCATTTAAATTTCCCACTTAAATGCCGACTTGATCCATGACAGTGTTGCCACATGTTCAATTTCAAGAAATGGCAACAAAAAGTTGTCTTAGATAAATGTTGTTATGATTTCTTGCTAATGAAAATGTTATCAACGAGAGACCCAAAAACAGAAATTTGGAAAATGGCTTACACATTTTAAGTTCATTAAAATTGTTTTATTTAATGAAAGAGTACATATGTTTTTATATCTCTAAATTTGAAGGATAGATTCTTATTTTGGATTGAAATCAAAATTGGAATTAAATTGTTACCAAGAACGCGCGGTAGATGTTATACATATTGATCATGGTATAATTATCTATCAGGTATAGTAATTTAAACAGGTGATTTAATTTTTCCCATATCATTTTTCGTTTTGGAAACTGAAACGACTGAACGGAAATAAAATGTCTGTTGTTGCTGCTTCCAACTACAACAACATCTGCTGCAACCAAGTATTTGTTGGCATTGGCTACAAACGTGTTGCCGTATCACATTGTTTTCACCAATTACAGCACATGTTGCCACATTTTGTAGTATTAAGTGTGGATCGTTTTATTTCGAAAGTAGTAAGTGGCGTTGGCTTAATGGAATAATAAAACAGCCTTATTATAAGGAGGAAGTTTTTGTGAGTTTGTATGTTTTATTTTTTTCTCCCCTAATATAATTCAGGACAAAGTCAGCCGGGTTTGCTGGTATTTGTCCAACAAAATTGTATGGAAAACAAATCAATATTTAACAGCAACAAATAAATATTTTCACCCACTCGTTCGTTCAAAAGAATTCAAATTAACTAATTTATATTATATTACTAAAAAATAGCACCTACACCTATGTTAATTCAACATGTTAATTTCGAGGAATGGTAAGGAGTTTAGAACCCGTACACACACAGTATTAGCAATTGTTATTTAAATCTGTTTCGAACCAAATAGTTAAACTAAGGATTTGAAATATAGTCGACTTAGCCGTACCTGAATTCAGAGGTCATTCCACTTTCGATGTTACATTAGGTGTCATTACATCCGAATTAGAAGTGGTCACAACCGCATTACAGTTTGCCACAACCTATTCGAAAATTTAGGCAACCGCAATTCGGTAGCAAAAAACGAATTTAGAGTTGATACAACCTCTTTTCAAGGAAAATTGATTTGTACCTGCCATTATAACCAGCTAAAGTTATCCTACAGATAAAGTTAACTAAACGATTTATCTGACAGTTTATACGGAAACTAAAAATGATAACTGTTGGTTAGGTGTAACCAGACATTGTGATGATGTCTTTGAGTTTAGGAATGTGGAACTATTTTACAACAAAATCTGTTGCGAAAGTTAAACTCCTATTTACGTCTCGTCACCATGCTGTGTGGACCTGGATTCTGAGTTTCAAGGCACGGCAGGTTGCCTGAGAGCCTGATGAAGTTGGATCTATGTTTCTCGAGAGAGCTGGGCATAACACTTATTTTCAAGCACAATTCTCCGTTTGATTCATAGGGTGAGTTTTTGGCGTTTGCTTGCGGCAGATCCCAGGTAAATAGATTCGTCCACTACCTCGAAATTATAATGGTTATCAACGTTTACCCTTTCCTCCAACTGGGTGGATGTCCAGCTTGTCGAAACATTTAGTTTTGCCCTGTCCTCATGTATCGTACCACCAAACCCATTTTTACTGATTCCTTTTCGATTCACGGAAAACCTGCAGTAACTTTTCACAAGTTTCAGCGAAGGATGTCTGCATCATCAGCACACGCCTCCAGGATGTCGCTATTGCTGGCGATATTCTTATTAATGTCAACTGAAAATTTCCTCATTATGACCTCAATTCAAATACTATTGCCTGAGTATCGGCTAGTATTAACTGCTTCTATAATATCTTTACCAATCTTCACAGAGGAATTTGTGTCGGACGTGTCATTCTGCAAAGACGTGTACCTTAGCACACGCAAAGAAAAACAAACGTTTAATACTTTGATTGATTTGTATTGATTTATTAATCGCAACCGTTCATGTAGTTCTCCCAAATAAACTCGTCTATCGCAAATGTGTATGTTGCAAATGAGTTCTGGTTTGTAAAGGGGTTTTCTGCTCTCATTTCTCATAACTAGTTTACTGCAAACATTGTCAGTTCTCGTAAACGTTTTTTTGTATTTTGCAGTAACTAGAACTCGGATGCTGTAACCGAAATAACAGTTGGCGGAATAGTTTTTCGTTTCTCGCAAACGTTGATTTCAGCTTATATTTTTGAAACTCGTTTGCTGCAAACATTGTCGATTCTCCCAAACGAAATGACATGTATAGCTGAACAGAAGTTCGTTTCTCCCAATTACAGTCCCAAACGAACTTCAGTTATCTGAGATTTCGTTTGGGAGGAACAAGTTTTTTTCTTTGCGTGCAGGAATATATATCTCCATCAAAACTTCTTAAAGTTTTTCCCATATCAGGCTATCGCAGTCAGCCTTGTAGTCAACAAAGAGATGTTTTACGTAGGTCGTCTCCAAGATTTGTCGTAATGTGAATATCTTGAATATCTGGTTGATTTTCCAGGTCTAAAACCACACTGAAAAGGTGCGATCAGGTCTGCAACAAATGAATTTTAGTTCTACCACTTTTTACTCGAATGCACCATATTACTAAGAAGCTTATTCCGCGCCAGTTGACACATATATTGGGATCACTGTTTTTAAATATAGCACACGTTATGCGAAGACTCCAATCGCCGGACATGCATTCGTCTAACCATATTTTGCAAACGAGCCGATGTGTGCACTTATTCAACTTATCGACACCAGCCTTCATTAGCTTTGTTGTTCTTAAACCGGAAACTCGCCTTGGTTAGGAGGGGACTGTCAAAACCATAGTCTTGTATTTGCTCAAATCCATCGTCTGCATTGGAGTTTCCTACGACAAGTTACGCATATCTCCAACATACTCTGCACATGTGCGACTAGATAACCGTCCGACTAGATAACAGCTCTGATCCAAGGCGGTTGGTTTGAGTTTTTAATTTCAGAAGAATTTTTTGCCCAAAAAAAAAACAAAATATGGTTTTTGGATCGAAGTTCCTTATCACACGTTGCGCGATGGGGGCTAAATGAAAAAAATTGAGCAACTTTTGGTTTAACACTATTTTGCTACAACCCACTATTATCAACTCTATTCTTTACTTTTGCTTTGGTTTCTGTCTAGACTAACGGGTTGGCTCATAGAGAAAGAAATTAACTAGATGTTTCACATATGTTCGGAAATTTCTTGTTTAATGAGAAGTTTTCTAGGTGGAGCCTGTAACCAATATTTAGTATATATTGTAGTTTTGAACCCAATAAAAAGTAAATTTAGAAGAACCAAAGTGAAAGACTGGCAAAAAAAAAGTAAATCTTCTCAAAAAAATATCTATTCATATTCTTAAACTAAGTACATTCTCTTAAAAAGATATAAAGGGGTTTTCAACAGAGACGCCACAAAAGTAAATCGATAGGGACAACAAACGACGCCATATTTTTTCCCGCTCTTTTGTCATTTTCTCTTCAGTAAGTTTTGCCATTTCATCATGGAAAGATATACAAGCCAACAATGAGTCGAAATTATTAAAATTTACTGCCGAAATTTGGAGTCCGTGGCCTCAACTTTAAGAGGCCAACTTTAAAAGAGGCCAACTAAAACTAAAATCAGCGAGTCACCATTGCATCCCGAAAAAATTACGGTTTGGTGCGGTTTATGGGCCGACGGCGTCATTGGGCCGTACCTCTTCCGTGAAGATCAAGACCGGCACATTACTGTGAATGCGAATCGCTACCGTTCAATGATAACCTAATATTTTTGGCACCAATTGGATAATATGGGTTTGGAGTACATGTGGTTCCAACAGGACGGCGCCACAAGCCACATCAATTTATTGGAAACCAAGTTTGGTGAACGTGTTATCTCACGAAATGGACCAGTCGATTGGCCGCTTCGGTCGTGCGATTTGACACCGTTAGATTATTTCCTGTGGGGCTACGTCAAGACTATGGTCTATGCCAACAAGCCAGCGACGATTGATGAACTTCGTACGAATATTGAACGTGAAATTGCAGCGGTATGCGCCGATTTATGCTTGAAAACCGTCGAAAATTGGGTTCAGCGTCTGGACTTCTGCAAGCGTGCCCATGGTGGCCATGCAAAAGAAATCGAGTTCCATACATAATGGCATCGAACGCACTTTCACAGGAATAAAGAATTTCATTGGTATCTAAAACCGGGTTTGTTTTATTTAAAAAAACTTTTGTAGCGTTCTTATTGAAAAATACGTTATTATCTTAAAGAAGTACGGTTGCTTAAAAAACGCTAATTCTTACAAAAAGTATTATTTCTCAAAAAAAGTAATTTTTTTAAAATAAGAACGTTTTCTTAAAAAAATAAATTTTCTGACAACAAATTGCCTTTTATTAAAAACCTACGTTTTCTTTAAAGAGTACCTTTTTTGTGAAACAAAATAACTTTTCTTGAGATAAATACCTAGTCTCTAAAATGTTCATAAAAAGAACATTTTTTTCAAAAAAAAATACCTTCTCTTAAAAAAATGCCTTTCTTAAAATAATTTATTTTCTTAAAAGTATCTTCTCTTAAAAATGAAATAATACCTTTCTTTTATTTTCTTGAGATAAGTAGCCTTTATGAAAATAATTACCTTTTCTTAAAAAGAAAATAAGTACCGTTACTTAAAAAAGTACATTTTCTTACAACAAATTGCCTTTTCTTAAATAACTACATTTTCTTTAAACAGTACCTTTATTGTGAAACTAGATGACTTTTCTTGAGATAAGTACCTACTCTTAAAAATGTACCTATTCTTGAAAAAAAACCAATACTACAAAAAATTTTCATTTCTTAAAAAACCCATTTTCTTCAAAAAATACGTTCTTTTAAAAAATACCTTTTCTTGCAAAAATTCATTTTCTTTAAAGTACCTGTTCTTAAAAATAAAATAATACTTTTTCTTTTCTTGTCTTTCTGAAAATAAGTAAATTTTCTTAAAAAATTAACCTTTTCCTAACAGTTCCACTTCTTTAAAAAGTACCTAATATTAAAAAAAGTACTTCATTGTAAAAAACAAATCATACCCTTATGGCATTTTCTAACGCAAAGTACTTCGTCTTAAAAATAGTACATTTTCTTAAAAAAACATTAGCTTTTAAGAAAAGAAGTACCTTTCTTTAAAAAATAACCTTTTCGGGAAAATATAATACACATTCTTACAAAAAGGACCTAAAAATATAATTTAATAAAAAAAAATACATTGTATAAAAAAAAATTTTTTCTTAAAAAAAGTTTATCATTTTACAAAAAGTATCTTTTCTTAAAGATCCACTTAGAAATCGTTTTTTTTTTAACGGGAGCCTTAGGCGTGTTGGAACTAAATAGTACATAATATATAGCGAAAGGAACTTCGTTCCAACCGGGTGTTTCCAGACACCTCATGTGATTTTTTCGTTACATCCCATGAAGGGATTGAGGAGAGTTTCTCAAACCTTCTAGTTTTACACTAATAGATCGAGACCGACAGTTTTACACCGGTTCCGAACGGTAGTTTGGGAAACTATTTCATGGCTAAATACTCGATAGTGTGGCCGTCACTAAGCAAGGTGACCGTCGTCGAAAAAAATTTAAGGTGGATCGCGGCGATCGAACCCACGTTCTCATTTAGAAAACCGGCAGACACTACACATAGCACCACCGACGGCCTTCTGTATGGTTAAATTTACTAACTCTCGCACTTTTCCACAGCTATTGTTTTTGTCTTAAATGAGAGGGGTTCTTCCCTTCTTTTACCGCTCCGTCGGGGCTCGCATTGCAACTGACTAATGCATTTCCATGCGTACAGCTTTCATAACAGCGCTTACCATGCGACAATCTTCATCGTACCATGTCACAGTGGCGCCGATTGGAAAATACACGGTTATAATATCACAACTTTTAAAGTATTGCTCTGGTCATTTTGAAATGTAATAGACATTTGTAGGGGAGCAGTCAGGCTTTCATGGTATTGCAGTTAGAAGTACCCTGTGTAAACTCATTTGTTACTACAGGGTGTCAAATTTGATCACTTTGGTGCAGTTGAAACTTTCAAAGCCCGGTACTTCTACAGTTATAGGCCGATTTCAATGAGTTTTTACGGGTAAGCGTCTACTATGCGAGGCTAATAAAAAATACTCTATGTGTTCCTGAATGTCTTTTATCGTTATTAAGGTATTCCGTATCAAAAATTTAAAATTTGTACATTTTTTCATTCTGGTCTGAAATATGGTTGGTTTCTGTTGGAATAATAGATTATTGAAGGAAGTACACTCGCTGGCATAACTAGTTTCCAACTCGGTGACAAGTTCATCATCAGATGAATATACATTTATGTGACCTGGTCTACGGAAAGGGGGCTTAGGTGTCAAAAAATCAATTTTCACTTTTTGGTTGATTCGGATGGAAGATGAGATGCTTTTCCATGTGGTGAAAAGCAGAAATCCTAACTTGCTTACAAGTGTACTAAAAATGTAGAGAAAGAAGAGTAAAAATACGAAAAATTATAATTTATTGGTAATGCACAAAATACATTGAATTATAAGCTATAAAGACAGATTATACAGTAGAAAAGCGTATTATGGGTCCTTGAGATCTTTTTACATGTTGATCCTGAGGAAGATGGACCTGGTCTGTCCATATTTCTTCCGCCCAGCAAGCTTTGCGTATACACTTTCTAGCTTTTCGTTACTCATAATTCCAGCTTCGATGTGACTTAGTATCACTAAATCAAGTTCATTTTTCGACATCTCTAAACAATTGTTCCGCGTACTCTCGATCATTTCCCGTGGTATCAGTGTATGGCATTCATTATTACAACAATCTTTTGACAGAAATTTTGTTACCAGCTCCTCCTCCTTTACATCAACAACATACAGGTCCATGTTAACAAAAGTTTGTTCGGTATCATCTTCTGCCTGAGATACACATACTTCGTATTCATCATCATCGCTCTCTTCATAGTTTTCATCATCCTTTTCATGGAAATATTGTCCGTATACGGCACTGAACTCATCAACACTCATGATTCATTTCATGCTAAATGCGAAGACGATAATCAGCAGAAACAGTAAACGTCACTTCTTCAGTGTTACTTTTTTAAATGTTCCACACTAGCAACTTACACGATGAACTATAATAATATTCCGACCAACAACAACACTTACTGGACCAACAACAACACTTACTGGACGTCCGGCGCGGAGCACAATTAACGAGATAATGAGAAACTGACGAAACGAGTTGCTTACTTTTAACAGCTTTTTCACAGAAAACTAGTTTTCGCACGTAAGCTCCCTTTTTGTAGACCAGGTCACATATAGAATATATTTTAAGGCTGGTCCAAATATAGGTATCTTTTTAAATCGTATGTTATTTTGACATTGATTGATTTCTCCTGTTCGAAATATCGACTATTTGTCAGTATCATATCAACGAGGCCGAAAATTAGTCACCTTTCGCTTCAGCAACGTGGAGAAATATTGAAAACTCCAATTGGACATCGAATTTGGCCGAAAAACCATATTTTCTGGCGAGGCGCATTTTCATCTCGGCGGGTATCTCAACAAATATTTATAATTGCCGCATCTGGCGATCGAAAACCCCGCCATTGTCGAGAAGCCAAGGAACCCATAGAGAGTGACAGGGTTTTTTGAAGTGGTGGCATTATTGACTAAAATTCTACTGGAACACCATTTCAGTCAATTACGAGCGCGTAATTACGGACTTTTTATGGGCTGGAATGGAAGATGTGAACTTGGATAATCTTTGGTTTCAGCAGGATGGCTTTCCATGTCACACAGCTCATCACATAATCGATATATTGCGCACTATGTTTGGGAATCGTGTTAGAAAGCCGTGTCAACCAAAATATGATTATGGTATGTTGATGTTTTAAAAGAGCTAAAAATGTATCTGCTTATTATTGCCATCAACTTTTTCATGGCTAAATACTCGATATTATCTGCCGTCACTACGCAAATTTGGTTGCGTTACTACGCAAATATGGTTCAATTTTCGAACTCTCGCACTTTCTTCGCAGCAATTTTTTGTCTTTAATCGGCGGAGTTTCTCTCTTCTTTTCTTCTTTTACCGCTTCGTCCACGCGGCTATTATCAGTTTGGGAGCGAATAACCATGTAGAATTACAGATATTTTATTTAGCTGCTTAAGGCCGTGAGTCACTATCCTAGATAGTGGTACGATTTATTCAAAAAATAATCTGACAGAATCTCATCACACTTGAAGAAAATCGCATCACACTTGAAAAAATCCGACCCAAGTGTGTTGTGGGTGCCAGACCTTCACACAAAAATGAAGCAAAACCATATGTTTTCACGTAGTGTAAGGTTGGATGCCAATACACCACGTTGGTTCTTTGGATTGCCTTTGATGATATTTTGATTTCGTTTGTATTTACAACATACTCACTTTAATATTTTTCGACATATTGATTTATTTATTCTTTTGCACAACTATTATTTATTCTTTTGCACAACTACCTCACGAAAGCTGAAATAATTTTAACAGAATAATAGCGCGTCTATTTTTGTATCAGCTGACGTTGTTGTTATTCTTATCAGCTGTCTCCCAAAACACAACCCTGATCGCAGAGAAAATATTAATTTTTTGCAACTTTTCAAAACATGAGCAAATCTAACAGAGCTGTCAAAATTATTTTCGTTTCTCTTTCATACTTATTCGCATACAATCCAGACTATCCTATTTTTTCAGCACACATACGATTTTTGACAGATCCAAAGACTAAATCTGATAGTGAGTCATGGCCTTTAATAGACATTGTGTTTGAATTCTATATGGTTGATCTCTTTAATTTATAACACAAATTACTGAGTCCTTTCACCGATACAATCATTTTGTTGTACTTACATATGTATACAAATTAAACTCCAACCAAAACAAGTTAACAAGTTAAAGTTCAGCCCCTTTTTGGTGAAATGTCAACCAGACATATAAAACAAGTGGGAATTGGGCAATTATTTATAGCCATCTATTTATAGATGTCAAATATTTTTTCCTGCCTTTACCACAAGTTTTTTTTTGTCAGTTAAAAGTTTGAGGGCCACCCTTTGGGGGGAATGAGAATACATGTTATTTTATTTAGAGGAGAAGATGCAGCACAGATCTAGTTAGATGTTATACTACAACGTCAAATACCCCTCAAGTTTATACAATTTAAAATATAAAACTTTTTCAAAAATATTGCAAAACGAGAACTTGAACTTTTGCCATTGTTTTCTATTTTTAATTGAAATGGGTTTTAATGATTTTGACATAATCCTAGAGAGTTGTTAAAAAACTGTAATCAAATGACATCAGTTTTGTGATTAGGATTTCCTCATAGACAATTTTCATAATACGTAAGATATCATGCACAAATTATCTACATGCTTTTAATTTGAAGTTGATTTGATTTACATATGTTTTTATTTGTATTCAATAAAATTAAGTTCATGAATAAAATTGAAGTAGTTCCTTTAGTTTGGAACTACTCATGTTGGCGGCGACTCTTTTCTCAGAGACACAATTTTCCTTTGCGTAAATGATTTAGGCTTAGGTTATGTTGAATTTCATTGCCACGACTGCTACAATTATTCGAAGCCGTCCAACACACAAAACACAGTTATCATGAGAGCAACAAATCAAAATAATGTATCCCAGTGGCAGAATTCGCAAGGCCTTCCACAAACGAAGGCATCCGTAATGCTTCTTTTGTAATGCCTTCCGAAAATAAGGCCTGCGGAATGCATGCAATTTTTAATCAGATATAACCACGATGAAGATTTTTAAAATATTGAGAAATTTCTTCTCCGAGTATTTTTAACCGTAATTTGAATGGAAAATTTCATACAAATTTTAAAATTATATTTTTTATTTAATATATTTCTCCTCAATTCCTTCATGTGATATTATGCAACACCATTCTTTTTATTTAATATTTTTCAGGATATTTTTCAAATTTGTAAGAAACTGACTTTCAACTCGAAGTTGGGCGTGGTAAAACTTTCTAAGATAGGTACATAAATACATATAAATTAATATGTAGATAATGATTTTGTGATAAAAAAATTATTTTAATTTTATTTTCGTTTAAAAAAAAATAAAACAAAGTAAATGCCTTCTAAGGCCTTCCTCTTTGTATGCCTTCTAAGGTCTTCTGTAGACAATGGGTAAGGAAGGCCTTGCCTCCCAATCTCACGCAATGTTCAAAAGGAAGGAGCAGGTAATGTGTGGGGATAATACGATAATTTAAATGCATCTGTCAGAAAATAAACTTTTTGTAAAATGATAAACTTTTTCTAAGAATTTATTTTTTATAGAATGTTTTTTTTGTATGTATTCCTTTTTCTAAGTATTTTAAAGAAGGCCTGTGTAGTCATGATTTTAGGCCTTCCAGGTCATGGCTTCTGCTGCTGGGAAATTGCTTTAAGAACAAATTGCATCAATAACTAACTATAAACTGTAGTAAAAACAATGTTTAGGCAAGTAATGACAAATAGTGAGGGTGTATATTTTTGTTTGTTCACAACTAAGCCACTAATGTAGGTTGCACCTTCAATCTTAATTACAGTCATGAATATTAGCAGTAACATCCCAGCAGCGGAATTCATGTCTTGGAAGGCCTTCTTTGGGATCCGGAAGACCTTCGTAACACATTGCATATACCTTTCTAAATTACATGGAGTGCGATTGGCGAGGAAGGCCTTGCTCTTTCCTTCCTATGAAAAGGCCTAAAATAAGGCCTTTAAAATAAAGACCAGAGTTGTGTATAATAAAGGCCATCATCTGGCCTTATACGTAAAGGCCTTTAAGCGCTCTGAAGGACAAGGACTTAGAAAAGGCCTTATCTATGAAGACATTTTACAGTCATGCAAAAAGAATCCCTTTATAAAAACAATAAGAATGTGTAAATTGATACGAAAAAATATCAGTTTATTAAAAAAAATTAACATATAATTCACATTACATTACAATAACAAACAGAAACAAAAACACACGTCATATTTCATGAAATTATATTATTCGACATATCTTCATTGCTGCCTCTTAACTTCTTTAATATATTTTCTTTTTTAAGTTTTAAATGTCTTTTTATTGAACATTGACTTGTCATTTTGCTATTGACACTTACGCAATATTTTCGAAGATAATTTAATGTATATTTTCTTTTATGACTAAAACACAACTAAACCGGAATTCCAACTAACGCGACTAATTATATTTTCCTTTGCTTACTATGTTTTTTTCAAAAACCTTCGCTTGCATATATAACATCCTTTGAGAACGGAATGTCATACACACATTTTCTACATTGCCAACGGTCGGAATTGTAGTTTTTTTTTCGAAATATTCGCTTGCATGAGACATTCAACAAGAATGGAAAGGCAATGTCTAATAAACAGAGAACGAAAATAAACAAAAACGAACGGTTCGGTTTAGTTTCGTTGCGCTCATTCTACGGAACTAATCGAAACTCATTGATACACAATGATAACTTTTTGCACTATAAAAACAAAACATTAATGTAAACAAAGTAAAGGAAATAAACCGAACATAAAGTTTGTACTCACAAAACAATACGCCAAACGATACACAAAACAAAAAAAATGTTGTATTTTTTCCAAAAAAAAAAATTTAATATCAAAATCACATATTTATATAACGGGTTTTTTAATAAGAGCGCTACAAAAGTTTTTTTAAATAAAACAAAACCGGTTTTAGATACCAATCAAATTCTTTATTCCTGTGAAAGTACGTTCGATGCCATTATGTATGGAACTCGATTGGAACTACGGGCACTCTTTGTCTCACTGGCACGGGAACATTTTGTACTGTGCCTGTGGATTCAAATTTTTCCACTAGACGCTCAATTGTTGATCTGGTAGGACGATTATGACGACCATAAATTGGACGTACCGCTCTTAAATTTGAGGCCACTGACTCCAAATTTCGGTAGGAAATTTTAATAATTTCGACTCGTTGTTGGCTCGTATTTCTTTCCATGATGAAATGGCAAACCTTACTGAAGAGAAATGTTAAAAGAGCGGGGAAAAATATTTTTAATTTCATTTTATTGAAACAAAACATAAAATTTTTTCTTTAGCAAGAAATATATAAAACTAAAAGAGAGATCTTAGTAAATTGTATAAAAATATTCGTACATATTTATTTCAATACAGCAAAAAAAAAGAAAAATTAATTATTATTATTTAATTATAAATTTTTATTATTATTTTCAAAAAGTCTACGCAAAACGTTATTTTGTGGTCGCGGGCGGCATGCTTCCGATCAATTTGGCACGCTAAAACAAACTGATTGCAAATAAAAAAAAAACTAAAACAAGTTTTCATTGTTCAACTCTTTTGTGTACCTCGTTTCGTACCGCTATTTCTCCTGAGCATCAATTTAGCAACAAACTACATGTGACATATGGAACAAAATCGTTTGGTGTAGTGTTTCAGTTAACGAGCAGTACGATGAACGAATCACTAAGAATATTTGCAAAATGTGGGATTGGTACAGTTACAGTTCGGTTTGTTTTCGCTCTCTGCTAACAAACATAAACAACTTCTACATTGCCTCCTATAATCAAGCAGTATTTCATGCCTTCGGGACGACTGTTGACAGAATGTTAAGGGGAACGAAAAAGCAAGGTCTTCATGATTGGCTCCTTGTATAAGGCGTGTAGCGTAATTTGCGTGTAGCCTTCTAGAAGCCCTTCTTAGAGTAAGTCATTTACAGTTTCGCTGCTGGGATCGTCATCAGTAGTTGTCACTGATCACACACTGAAAAAAATGTAAACTCTACCAGAAGATCTTAGTGTATTGCTTCAGAAATATGAATCACCAGCAGTAGCTCCTGGACAAGACAATTTGAAGTGGTTAAAGGTCGATTTTACTCTTCTCAAAAACACAGGCCAACGTACAGAAAATCTACAGAAGCGTTTTGATGCAATATTAACACTGACATCTATGGACGTGGAAGGAGTATTTTCCGTGTGTACCAACTATTGTACAAAAATAAGATAACGTCTTTCAGATATTTCATTAACAGCGCTTGTATTTTTGAAATATTATTATAAAAAGTCAAATTTATATATTAAAATTTAAAGTATTCAATAAAATCATATCTTATATAAGCAAAAAATTAACTTAATCTTTAATTAAACACAAAAAAAAACAGTAAAACAGCAGTTAGCAGCTGTTTATTCAAAAATCTAAAACAGCTGTTTTTAAAAACCGCTGTTTTTCAGAATTGGTGCGATTGGTGATCTTACCACTGGTACCAATTCAGGCACACTGAGTAGGCATCTCATGATGAACTTGCCACAGCGTTCGAAACTATACATGCCAGTGAGTGTGCTTGCCTGACTTATCCGTTATTCCATCTAAAGCCACCCATCTTCCCCTTAGAAAAATGCATCATACCTTGAAATTCAAAACGGTCATTACGAACATTTTAAGTATTAAAAAAAATTATTTGAAAACACTGTGTGTAATTTTTTAAGTCATGGCAAAATAACCATATACGGACACCACTACGTGATAAAAGACTAAAAAAAAAAAGACCCGTGTTTCCCAATTTTTCCCAAAGTCATGCACTTTTTTTTTTATGGGCCGCCAAAGATTTGGGGCCTCGGTATCATTTTCGTAAAAATGTGATCATTTTCTCAGGCTCATATCTTGCAAACCGTTCAGAATTTCGATTTACTCTCTGAGGCAAAGTTGTATGTATGTTATATGTTCTAGAAATTTGTTTATTGAGATCTTAGGTAAATTTTTGTAGTTGATTGTTTCCTTGAATTTTGAACGGTTTGCTACCTATGGACCTGAACAGGGGAAAAAAGGTAAAAAAAATCGAATTTTTTTAAGTTTTTTGCGATTTTGATCTGGAAGGTGAAGTTTTTTTGATTTTATATGTTCGCAATTTCTTTATGACAAGAGCTACTACTTTGCCTCAGAGAGTAAATCAAAATTCTGAACGGTTTGCAAGATATGAGCCTGAGAAAATGATCACATTTTTACGAAATTGGTACCGAGGCCCCAAATCTTTGGCGGCCCATAAAAAAAAGTGCATGACTTTGGGAAAAATTGGGAAACACGGGTCTTTTTTTTTTTAGTCTTTTATCACGTAGTGGTGTCCGTATATGGTTATTTTTTTTCGTGTTGCACTGTGAAATCATCCTTAATTAAAATTTATTCAATTGTAAAATAATTATGAGTTTAATTGTTAATATCGGGCCGAGGTCATGAAAATAAAAAGGAAACAATTTTATTCTAATTGTATGAAATATTTCGCCCAACGTCGTTGATACATACATAACACTGTGGAAGTTTTGAAAACATATGTGACTTGCTCCACGAAAAGGGACCTCTGCGCCGAAAAGAAGTTATTGAGAAAAACGCGTTTAAAAAAAGCGCTTCGTTTTTCCGCTACAGAAGAACCACCAAAAAAGCGTGTTAGGAGTAAAAAAGAGTAAAATTTTAATATTTTTGTAATTTTGTACCTTTGATATTGAACTTTTTTTTTAAATTTCAAATATTATAATATATTTATATTTATTTATATCACATTTTTCAATTTTTTCATTAATTATGTTCATCTTTACAGGTGATTTGTAAAAAAACTAAAAGATATAGAAACTTGCGGTTTGCGGCATTTGAAAGAGCCTATAAGAATCACTCAAAAAGTAAAAAAAAAAATTTTAGGCGCAGAGGTCCCTTTTCGTGGAGCAGGTCACATATGCGTACTCAACGGATTTACACTAAATCTGGTTCTATGAATCGAACTGCATCATTAGTATTTTTGTGGCCTATAATGATGATTTCATACAGAATTTGTTAAGACCAGTTTACACATATGTCGCCATTACTTGAGAATGCCCCGTCCGATTTTGTTTAAACAAATTTAGAAAAATTAACAATTACAATGTCTTTAATCTATGCTAATGCTATATTCCAAGATAGTCAACAATTTCGCAGTAATAAATAAATTTATGATGAGCAAGTTATATTTTTTTTTGGAAAAAAATTAAAATTGTGCATGAAATATTTTTTTAATGAACTATCATTATAGGGCAAAAAACTAATGATGCAGTTCGATTTGTAGGACCCGAGTCCTGTTGAGTCCTTTTTTGTTTCGACTTCCACAGTGTAGTTTTCAAACGAAACTATTGTTTGCTATGATACTGAACTCAGTTTTCCACCTAAATTTGTCGATTGTGCATCTGTAGACTTGAGCACATCGGTCAGTATCTTTTTACTGTTGGAACATCAATAATAAGCAGCATTTCCTGAAAGGGACGTTGTGAGTAACATTTCTCTATAGATACAATTTCCACTGCGTCAAAATTTTGGGTGTGTCCAGTTAAAGTACAGAGGGCTGCGAGTACTGTCTTTTGTTCCAAAGGTTTATAGTGAGCGTTTTCATCCACGTTGCACTTGATCCTGTATACCGCATTTGGCTTGTGTTCTGTGTCGATTCTAAATGTGGTCCTGCTGAAAAGTTGATTCAGACTGAAGTTGGACTGATGGTGGTAATTAATATTTCTTCCCGTCGTATGCAATCGCATGTTCAATTCTTTCAGAGAGTCTTGAAACATACGTTATTGCCTTCTGAATTTCTCTGAGTTTTCATTGTCCATTGGTCTTGGGGGTTTAAACTCCGCTCGTCTCAAAAGGTCATTAATTGTAAAATTTCCCGTATTTTCTCCATACTTTTCGTATGTAATTCGACGTCACTTATTTGCATCGCTCTGCTGATGAAGTTACTTGCAGTATTGATTATCGTATGCTTGGAATAATAGTTTTTAATCGCCCGGATGCCATAGGCTTTTGATAAAAGTAAATTTGGATATTTTTATCTTATCCTATAACTACACTATCAACGTATAGAAATGTATGGTTGTTTCCTCGACCACTGTGAATTGTTCTTGCCATATAACCGGGTTTCGGATTATTCGGAAATTTTTATTCTTATTTTTTTAAATTTGTTTATTTATTAATTAGTTCTTATAATTCTGAACTACAATAAACAATAGTTCTTATGCATATGAGTGTATACAATGTCCCGGATTTGAGAGCTCTAGTACAGTTAATATAATTCCAATATACTTTACATATTATATGTATATATTAAATATCTGAAACAGATCATAATTATTTTCAGTTTGTAATGAAAAAATTTAAAAAAAACTATCACATATATATTTTTTTTTAGTTAAGATAAAAAAGTGTCTGGTGGGTAAGAAAAGAGGGTTTATACAGTAGAGAGCCACCAAAATTGTTTGGTGTTTAGTTTGGCTACATCGCTCAAATCTTTGTTTGATATGCTTGTATCAAATCTTATATTATTGTCATTAATATGATCGATCTGAATTGCCTTTACGTTAGCTCTTCTAAAGTTGTGATATAGTATTGGAATACCATTATCCTTCTGGATGATTTTGAGACGATCTAGGTAAACAAAATTCTCGAGTGGGTCATATCCTTTTTGTATAGAGTTGATAAGGTATAACTCATTAGCATAGAATGGAGCAATATTTAAATTAAATTCCGCACTTTGAGTACTTCTTTGAATATGATTTCTTATTAACTGGATTATGAAGTTATCGATTCTATTTATGTTAGCAACATTGTATAACTTTCTATTGCTTATATATTTAAGATAGTCACCTTCTTGGAATCTGTATAACGAAGTGCATGCTCTTAGGTATTTTCTTTCGAATACTCTAATTTTTTCCATGCGATATATTATACCATATTGGGCATCCGTATGTTATGATCGGTCTAATAAGAGATTTATATAAAATTATTTTCACTTGGCTTTGTAGGTATTTAAAATAAAATGATATTTGTACATAACAAATGCTTTTTGTGCTTTATTTATAGCCTTTTTAACATGATCGTTAAAATATAAGGATTTGTCTAGGTGAATTCCCAGATATTTCACTGTTTGTCTATTCGGAATTAATATGTCTGAATGAAGTGATTTTATTTAGAATTTTTCCAGTTTCTTTTAACGTCATTATTACATCTGTCCAATGGGGGTCGAAAGAGGACAGTTTCGCACTTTTCTACATTAATCTTCATATTACAGTCTAAAGTGTATTTTTCAACAATATTAAATGAATCTTGAAGCTTTTGATTTATCTGTTCAATTTTGGCGTCCGGATGATAAATAATAATGTCATCAGCGAATGCAATTATGTTATCTATTTTGTTTAAAAGATCTACTAAATATATAATAAATAGTGTTGGTGCATTCACAGTTCCCTGTTGTAGACCATTAATAATATTAAATGTTTTACTTTCGATTTTATTATGATTAACTTTATAACTGCGTTATGTAAAAATCCGGTACAGGGTTAATAACAACAAACCCCGGTTAATTGGTTTTATTGCATTTGATTTTTAAGACTCTACTTCGGTTCCCTAAACAGGAAAATCGAAGAAACAATTTTTGAATGTTATTTTTTTTAAAATGATTTTTATACCATCCCTATGGGTGAGGAGGTATACTAGAGTGTCCCAAAACATGTTTCTTCTTCGGTTAGCTTAATTGGTAGTGGACGAATTTATATACCTCGGATCTGCCGTGAACAAAAACAACAACGTCAGCCTTGAAATCAAGCGGAGAATTGTGCTTGCGAATAGATGTTATTTTGGGCTAAGCAAGCACTTTAGAGATAAAGCCCTCTCTCGAGTAACAAAAGTCCAGCTATACCAGACTCTCATTCAACCTGTCTTGCTTTATGGCGCAGAATCCTGGGTCCTATCGCAAGCAGACGAAACATCTGTAGGAGTCTTCGAGAGAAAAAAAAAGAAAAATACTCCGAAAAATTTATGGCCCTATAGTGCACAACGGCGAGTATCGGCGACGCATGAATCATGAGCTGTATGAGCTTTATCCTGACATTGATATAGTTAAGCGGATCAAGATAACGCGATTGCGCTGGCTAGGTCATGTCAGTAGAATGGATGAAGATGAACCCGCACGAAGGGTTTTCGAAACCGAACTCGAAGGAAGACGAAAAATAGGAAGACCAAGACTCCGCTGGAGGGATCAGGTTGACGAATCCCTGCGTACACTTGGTATTGGCAACTGGAGAGATAAAGCAAAAGATCGAACTGGTTGGCGAAATATGTTATCTTCGTTTTGTAAGGTCCCTGACCCCCCGGGGTTGTCCGAGACCGGATAAGTAAGTAAGTAAGCTTAATTGGAAAGCTTATAGAGTAAATTATTTTTGAGATTTTTTCCAGATTTATCGGAAGAAGTTTAGGGGTTGCGCAGGTCGAATTCACCCCAAAAATATGATGTTTACTTAAAACTTGGTCAATGAACAGGATTTTCTTAGTTTGCAAGTTAACACTTTTAAAGCAAAACGTCCAATCTTTTATTGTATATTCATAAACCACCAGTTATGGCAATGATTTTGCTCAATAAGGTAACATGTATTACATTTTTTCGTAAATTTTGTGGAAATTTGGTAAATACCGCTTTATATCTTTTAAAATTTCTATGAAAATTTAGAAAACGCATGATGCATTTTAAAAGACAGATAAATTCCAAACAATTTTGTAGAATTTGCCTTTCTACCATTTTAAAACTTTTTACCCATTGTATGAACCTAAAAATATTATAAACTGTTTGCCATTGTTGCATCGGATTTGCTTTACATTTCTATGAAAATTTTAAATACTAATGATGCACTTTAAAAGATGGATAAATGCCAAGCAATTTTGTAGAAAAAATTTTGAATTTGCAGTTACTGTTCTAGAGTTATGCCATTTTAAAACTCTTTACCCATTGTATGAAACTGATAATACTATAAATTGCTTGCCATTTTTGCATCGGATTTGCTTTAAACATTGTACTAATGAATAAATCAACATGCGCTAAGTAGCGACAAAGAGTTATTTGCGGAAATTCGACATGCGGGACCTCAAAACCTCTTCCGAAAAATCTGAAAAAAATTTCAAAATTACTTTACCCTATAAGCTTTCAAATAAAGGTTGAGCAAAAAAAATTTTTTATTGATGGGACACCCTGAGGTATAAATCATTTAATACGGAAAAAAATGTAAAGCATAGGAGGAGACATATTCTACCCTCATTATGTTTGAACGAAATTCGTTTTGGAACTTTTTAAGACGATTGAGACATGTTCGTCTGTTTGGCTGGCTGGACAACACTTTAACTGATGTCAATCTTTATCGATCACAGCGAAATGTTGTCAGTGACTATTATTTGTCCAGAGTTAGTTTGGGATTGAAAATTTGTGTTTTGACCACGCACCTTCTGGTACCTCCCATACAAAAGCGTAGCATTCGCCAGTGTTGTCAATGCGATAAGTCCCGTGAAACAGATCCGATCTTAATCAAATTGGGTATTAGGCTTCATGTCATCAAACGCCAGTCACCGATTAAGACAAGCGTGATTTTGCCACGTGCATTTTCGTACCTCCTATACAAAATTTTTTCGGCCGGCTGGTTGTTTGGGTAGATAACTTCCGTAAATCTCTGCCGCTCACAATGATGTTTTTTTTACTATTATTTGTCCACGGTCAGTTTGGGCTTGAAAATTGGCCTTTTGACCATGCCCCTTCCGGTACCTCGCATACAAATCGACACATTTATTACAAACACATGGTTCTTCTAAAGCTTTTTTCTGGTACATGTTATTAGCTTCAACGCAGACTTCGACCAACGATCTGTAAATGTCTACTTAGCTGGAGAAAATTGACAAGGTTGGCGTGCCCATTCTGGAATGAAATTTGTTATTAAACAATAATATGATTTTGCCACTCCTACAAGAAATGGGCGACTGTCCTATAAATTGATGCACACTATCCAATAAACCACATAACATAACATAAAAAAATTTTATTCTGGTAAAGACACCTTTAGAAAAAAAAAATTGACAACGTTGCCATGTCTATTTTTTACCTCCCATATAAAAATGGGGCGGCATTCCGATGATGAATTTAATGAAAAATTCAAAAAATATTAAACTTCTTTACCGGATGACTAAGGGTGAGGGTATGTTTAAGTGGGTTCACTCGACAGAAATGTCTGTACAGATTTTTGGTACAGTTTATGACTCATATTATGTACTTTCTGGTAAATTTTTCATTTATGTACTTTTTGCTTTAGATTATTTGTTTTACATTTTTTAGCGCTTAGGTGGTTAGGAGCAAATAAATCTTACAGATGTGAATCCAATCGTATGAGATATTAAAAAATAATAAACGGACTCAACTTTGGTATATTCTGTATGCGATTATAATTCTATAAGTATATATTTTTAAACGTTGACCTAAAAATGTATACTAAATTAAAAATTACTTGAGGTGTCAGGGGACTCCCGGTTGGAACGAAGTTCCTTTCGCTATATATTATGTTCTAGTTAGTTCCAACGGCCTTAGGCGCCCATTGTAAAATACGATAATTTAAATGGATCTTTAAGAAAATATACTTTACTTTTATTGACTACACTACAACCTCATGAGGTCAGACGTCTTACACATATTAATTAAACAAACAAATTAAACAGATTTCAACATATTCTCCCAACTGGCTCTATCCTTCGTCTTTTCTCGCCAGTTGGTAACACCAACAATCGGAAAATTAGAATGGCCAAAACCGAATATTACTTTCGCCAATTTAGTTCTGCGCTGGATGCCAAACGGAAATGGAAGACTATTCGAAATATTGGTATAGGTAAAGAGGTGAAGGATAATAATTGTCACTTGGATGCTGACTCTTTAAACAGATAATTTTCTAATGTACCTAATATTCCAGTAGATAAAAACTACTATAATTTTGAACAGCATTTTCATAATGAGCAACTTGGCTTCGAATTCGGAAACAGAAGTTTTATCCAGTATATTAGCTATGAAATCGAACTCTATTGGTTCTGACAACATTGATCCGAGGTTTTTGAAATTAATTATACCCTCTATTTTACCTTATGTTACTCACCTTTTCAACACAATAATTACGACCAGTACTTTTCCAACAATGTGGAAACATGCCAGAATAATACCAATACCGAAGACCAACGCTGAGTTTAGGCCTATTGCAATTCTCTGTTTTCTTTCCAAAGTCCTGGAAAAGTTATTTCATAAACAAATGAGTGCACACATTTATTCTAATTCATTAATGCATGAAAACCAGTCTGGTTTCCGCCCAGATCATAGTTGTACTAGCGCATTGCTTAAGGTCACGGAAAGTCTACGACAAAACTTAGAGAACCGCCATATATCTTTTCTGGTTCTTCTGTACCACTCTAAAGCCTTCGACATGGTACACCACACAACTTTGTGTTCAAAGTTAAATGTATTTTTTCGTTTTTCATCTACTGCCGTCAATTTAATTCAATCCTATCTTTCTGGTCGTTCCCAATCTGTTTTCACGAAAAATAACGGCGGTACGAACTAAGTCCCCAATGAACTAAGTCCCCAAAACGAAAATGAACTAACCCCCCAAAATTGGGGATTTATTTCATAATGAAATAAATCCCCAATTTAGAAAATGAAATAAACCCCCAATAAAATGAAATAAATCCCTAAAATAAAAATTAACTAACTCCCCACTTTCTGGGGAGTTAGTTCATAATGAATTTATTCCGCATTTTTAAAATGAAATAAGTCCCCATTTTGTGTACAAAGGCGTATCTAAATACGAATGCAGACAAAAAAGTTGCAAAGCGAGAATAAACTTGCTTGTTATGCAATCTTTTCACATTAATAAAAGATTTGAAACATTGTTTTTTATATTTACATCTATTATTAATAATACAATAACAGCAGTAAGTATATCCAATGACTTAAAGGTTTTAGTGTTTGGAAAAAAAAAATTGTGAGTGTTAGCGGGTTAAAAATGAAAAATTCGCGCGAATTGGGGAGTTGGTTCATTGTGAACTAACTCCCTAAATTTGAAACTGAACTAAATCCCCAAATAATGAACTAAGTCCCCAAAAAACGTTGTTGTTTCCTCCTGTATAAAATTTTGGGGAGTTAGTTCTTTTTTGTTTTGGGGACTTAGTTCATTGGGGACTTAGTTCATACCGCCAAAATAACATTTCAAATATTTTGCCTATCTCACTAGGGGTACCCCAAGGCTCGATTTTGGGACCTCAGCTTTTTTCAACTTATATAAATGACTTACCACAACAACTGTCATACAGCGAAGCGCACTTATATGCTGATGACGTGCAAATCTACTTAAGTAGTTCACTATCTTCAATCATCGAAAATGTTGAAAAATTTAACTATGACCTTTCTCATATTCATGACTGGGCAACAGCCAATGGACTTGCTATTAATCCCAGGAAATCAAAGTGTCTTGTGGTTCAATCCAGATCCTTTAACAGTGTCAATTATAATTTTGATATAACAATAAGTGGCGATAATTGATATCGTCTCGCAGACTAAAAATCTAGGAATCATTTTAAACAGGTCACTCACCTGGTCGAACCACATTAACTCAGTTGTTGGACAAGCTTATTCGAAGTTGAGAACCTTATGGTCTTCTTAAGCATATACCCCTTTTCATATAAGAGTGCTCTTGGCTAAGTCGACCATAATGCCAGGACTTCCATACGGCTGTGAACTTTTTGCAAACTGTGACTCGTCAAGTAAACGGAAGCTTAACGTCATATTTAACAATGCTATTAGGTATATCTACGGTCTGAAAAAATACGATTCTGTACACCAGTTCGTTAAATCACTTTATGGCATTTCCTTTGACAACATGTTGAAGACTAAAATCCTCGTCTACCTTCATAAAATATTTTCTAAGAATATACCACTTTATCTTTTTCGACAATTAAATTTTACTAGGTCAAATAGAGGTAGAAATATAATATCTTTAACACATCGCTATCTTTTTTCTGAATGGCATTTTTTATTTATTCAATTCGTCGTTGGAACTCACTTCCACATAACATTCAAATTATCAGCAATGCTAAAGAATTTAGGTCCCAAATTCATAAATATTATAATACTGAATGAAGTCTAGTCTATTCCCCTGTCACTGCCATTTTTGCTTGTTTCTTCCTAAAAACTTTAATTTTACTCTTACTATTTGTTCTTATGTGTCATATAATTGTTTAAATGTCCTCTTCATTATTCCATTTTTATTAGTCCACATATCTAGTTTATTAATTATTAATTAACTAAATTTAATTTATTTATTTATTTATTTAATCTATTTATAACATTGTTTTATTCAAATATACTAAAATTTATAATTCGTGTACTTTAATTATAAGACTTGTTCTTTTTGTGCATGATATCCAGTAAATATATAATACAATACAATACAATACAAGGGTACGGAGGGATTCTTCTTCCTGGTCTTTCCAGCGGAGTCTTGGTCGTCCTCCTTTCCTGCTTCCATCGGGTACGTTATCAAAAATCTTTCGCGAAGGCTCATCTTCATCCATTCTGGTAACATCGCCCAGCCAACGCAATTGGCGCCCTTTGGTTCGTCTAGCTATGTCCACGTCAGAATAGAGATTATATAGCTCTGTGTTCCTGCGACGTCGGAACTCGCCGCATTCCCTAACAGGACCATATATTTTACTGAGAATTTTTCTCGAAAAAACTCCCAGGTGTTTTTCATCCGCTTGCGATATGACCCAAGTTTCGGAGCCATTTTTCAAGACAGGTAAAATGAGAGTCTGATATAGCTGGACTTTTGTCCGTCGAGAGAGGGCTTTGTTCCTAAACTGCTTGCTGAGCCCAAAATAACATCTAGTTGCAACCACAATTCTCCTATCTATCTCCATGCTGACGTTGTTTTCCTTGTTCACTGCGAATCCAAGGTAGACAAATTCATCTACCACTTCAAAATTAAATCGGTTGTCAACGTTCAAGTGCGGACCATCTCGAGAGGTTTCTCTAGTCGTTGACACCATCAATTTTGTCTTGCCCTCATTAACAGCAAGACCCACCTTCGCTGATTCCTTTTCGATTCTTGAAAATACTGCAGTAACCTCTCGCAAATTTCGCCCAATGATATCTATGTCGTCAGCATACGCCAGCAACATATTGCTTTTTGTGTTAATGGTCTTGCTCGTATTTACTGCAGCCTTTCTCATGAATATCTCCATTAAGATGTTGAAGAGATTGCACGGAAGAGTGTCGCGTTGTCTAAGCCCTCGCTTGGTACAGAATGGTTCAGTGAGGTCTTTCCCCACTTTCACTGCTGATTTGGTGTTTGTCAGCGTCATTCTACAGAGGCGAATCAGTTTTGCCGGAATACTAAGTTCAGACATAGCTTCGTACAGTTTTCCCCGTATGGGGCTATAGAAAGCAGCTTTGTAATCGACAAAAAAGTGGTATGTATGGATTTGCTTTTCGTGGGTCTTCTCCAGGATTTGGCGTAGCGTGAATATTTGGTCAGTTGTGGAGTTGCCTGGTCTAAAACCACACTGATAAGGTCCAATCAGGTTTTCAATAATTGCCTTTAGTCTTTCACATAATATACTGTTTCTAAAATGATAAACTTTTTTTAACATTTTTTTTTTATAGAAAGTATGTTTTTTTAAAAATTATATTTTAAGTCCTTTTTGTTAGAATATGTATAATATTTTCCCGAAAAGGTAATTTCTAAAGAGAAGTACTTCTTTTATTAAAAGCTAATATTTTTTTTAAAAAAAGTTACTATTTTTAAGAGGAAGTACTTTCTGTAAGAAAAAGCCATAAGAGCATGCATTAGTTTTTAACAAAGAAGTATGTACTTTTTTAAGACTAGGTACTTTTTAAAGAAGTGGTGCTCTTTCTAGGGAAATGTTTTTTTTCAGAAATTTTCAGAAAGGCTACTTATTTCAAGAAAAGAAAATAAAAGGTATTGTTTTATTTTTAGGAGAGGTACTTTTAAGAAATGGAATTTTTGTAAGAAAGGTATTTTTTTAAGATAAGTTATTTTTTTGAAGAAAAGTTTTTTTTAGGAAATGGGAATTTTTTTAGAATTGGTTCTTTTTTCAAGAGAAGGTACATTTTTAAGAGTAGGTACTTATCTCACAAAAAAAATTATTTTGTTTCACAAAAAAGGGGCTCTTTCAACTTCAATTTGTTGTAAGAAAATATACTGTTTGAAGAAAAGGTACTTAGTTTAAGAAAAATTACTTTTACCTAATTTACTTACTTAGAAAAGGTACTTTTTGTATGAAAATTTACTTTTTTTACTCAAAGGTACTTCTTTAAGATAAGGTATTTTAAAATATAAAACCTTCTTTGTTTAAGAATATGAATATGTATTTTTTTTTGAGAAATTTACTTGTTTTAAGAAAAGGCACTCATTTAAGAAAATTTTATTTTTTTAATCTTCTTTCACTTTTGCTTTTCTAAATTTATTTTTTATTGGGTTCAAAACTACAATGTATACTAAATATTCGTTACGGGGTCCACCTAGAAAACTTCCCATTGAACAAGAAATTTCCCAGCAGTATAGTTGATAATACTGGGTTGTAGCATAAAAGTGATAAAAAAAAGTGCTTTAATATTTTTTCATTTAGCCCCCATCCCGCAATGTGCGATAAGGAACTTCGTTCCAAAACAGTTTGAATTTTCGATGATGAAAATCGATTATAAACCACTAGCCGCGTCCATCCGCGTTCTTACCACCGTTCATTTCCTTCGTTTACGATCACCTCGCTTACGATCTTGCACACTATTGAGTAATTAGCCTCGAAAATGCACCGCAAAAACCGTTCGGAATAGATGCAAAAGTCGATGGCCTGAACGAAGAGTCATACATATATATATAGGGTGTTTTTTAAACTGATAGAAATTGAAATTGTAAAAAATAATCCAAAAATTCACTTTAACCAAAAAAAATGTGTTTAGGCGAAAAAGTTCATGACGAAGCATTTTCTGGGCGTTCACTCAAGTTTGTGTCTTAATTGTTGCTGTACCTCGTTTCTGTAGTCCTTGAATCGGAAAGGTTTTCACATAAAATATACGAATTGAAACAAAAACGCTACGAATCGGTACCACAAATCGCTTTTCACATGTGACTATAATTGTGTCGAACTCGTTCATTTAAGGTGCCCGGACGTTACAATAACGAACATACTCGCCGTATCGAAAATGTGCATTATGTTCACGAGGGTGATGTCTGGTCACCCTAAAAGAACTAGGTAGTTCACGAACTACCCAACTCTACATGTGACTGTTTCTACAAAATTTGTTTTGCGAGAACTTTCTGTTACGTAGTGTTTTCTATCACGATTATTGGAAAAATTCAAGAAAACCTGTTTCTAAAAAGTAGGGAGTCGAAAAATGTAATATTTGAAACGTCAAAAATACTCACAAGGTAAAAAGGTACGATATTTTGATATTGTTTCTACAAAAATGTTTTTTAATAAGTTGTTTTTCAATTTATTTTATTTGGAATCTATCTAATAAAGACAATAAGTAAATGTAATGAATACATAAAAATTACAGGAGTTATTTAATTTCAATGAACGAAATAACTTTAATAGTTAAACAGTATTTTTTTTCACTATATGTCTACTAATTTGGAATTTGCAAGAGACAGTTTGGAGTGTTAAATTGCAACACAATTTGTAAGGTGCAGTGGGAATCTCTTACAAAAACTTATGTTGGTTGTTCTTTTTCGCACCAGCTTTTTTTGTTTGTGTATATTTTTGTATTAAAATAAAAAATAAATTACATCCCATGAAGGGACTGGGGAGAACTTCTCACAATCACTGAGCTGTGCGCTTTCCAGTTTTCACTCACTGATTGGGACCTACAGTTTTATACCGATTCCGAACGGTAATTTGAGAAACTTTTTCATGGCTAGATACTCGATAGTGTCGCCGTCACTATGCGAGGTGACCGCCGCCGAAAGAATTTTTTTTTGAAGGTTGTCAGAGCCGGGTTCGAACCCAGGATCTCATGTACAAGAGCCGCGCACACTAACCATTGCACCACCGACGGCCTTGTATTACTTGACAGAATACTTGGAATATTCCAATAAAAACGTCATCAAAGTTCTTCTTTTCGCATTGATATACAGAAACCCTTTCTACTCACAAATCGAAAACGATGAAATTTTTTGTTTCATGCTTAATGTGAAAACTTTTTCGATTCGAGAACTACAGAAACGGAGTACTGGTTTTCAGCATAAACTAGTGACCCACAGGTATTAATCGAGAGGTGTCAAATCGCACGACCAGTTCTCGAAATTAACTTATCGTTACATTTTGATTTAAATAAATCGATAAAATAATCGTAAAGTACGTGTCCATATTTTCAAACAAAAAATCATTGGTCATGGTGCAGTAGTAGTGATCTCCTTTGAGTGTAATGTGAGCTCCGGCTTCATTTTTGAAGAAATAGTGTCCAATGATGGAACCAGTACCATCCATTTCTCTGCATATATTGGAGTCTGTAGGGTCTGTTCTGGATTGGTCTCATTCCATATGCACCAATTTTGTTTATTAACAACCCGTTAAGCTGAAAATGAGGGTAATCGCCGAACACAATTTTGCGACAAAACATCGGGTCAGTTTAATTCCTGCACCAGCTGTAGGATTCTTGGAATGTGTTTTGGTATCGGTTTTTGGAAATCCGTTCTTTTTAAAACAGTAAGTTTTCTTAAAAAAAATACCTATTCATATTCTTAAACAAAGTACATTTTCTTAAAAACCATGCATACCTTATCTTTCAGAAGTACCTTTGCATACGAAATGTACATTTTCTTACAAAAAGTACCTTTTCTTAAAAAAGTAAATTTTCTTATAACAAATTGCCTTTTCTTAAAAAGCTACATTTCTTTAAACAGTACTTTTTTTGTGAAACAAAATAACTACTCTTAAAAATTTAACTATTCTTGATAAAAGGACCAATTCTAAAAAATTCCCATTTCTTAAAAAAACCTTTTCTACAATAAACTTTCTTCTCTTAAAAAATATGTTTTCTTACAAAAATGCCTTTTTTTAAAAGTACATTTTCTTAAAAATAAAATAATATCTTTTCGTTTCTTTTCTTCAGATAAGTATCTCTTTTTTAAAATAAGTAAATTTTCTTAAAAAATAACATTTACCTAAAAATGGTGCAACTTCTTTAAAAAGAACCTGTTGTTAAAAAAAAAGTCCTTCTTTGGAGAAGAAACTCATACTTTTATGGCTTTTACCTACAGATAGTACTCGTTCTTAAAAATAGTATCTTTTCTTAAAAAAACATTAGCTTTTAATAAAAGAAGTGCCCCTCTTTAAAAAGGACCTTTTCGGGAAAATATAATACGTATTCACACAAAAAGGACCTAAAAATTTACTTTCTTTTAAAAAAAAAATACATATACAAGCAAATTTATATTAAACAAACAAATTAAACAATAAACAATTATCAAACAAATAAACAAATTTTTCTAAGAAAATTTTTATAATTTTACAAAAAGTATCTTTTCTTAAAGATCTATTTAAATTATTGTATTTTTCAACTTGTGCCTTAGGCGTGTTGGAACTAACTAGTACATAATATATAGCGAAAGGAACTTCGTTCCAACCGGGTGTCCCCTGACACCTCATCTGATTTTTGCTTTGTGTGGTGGAATAGTCAACAAATCGTGGTATATACGAAGCTATTATTGCAGCAATGTAGACACCCTAGTTTCGTCAATGCAGCAAGGCAATTTATTTTCAGCGTAATCTTGATGAATCCGCAAAAAATGCTTGCTGGCTATGCAGGCAGCCTTAGTATCTTTATAAATTTGCATTTGTTTAGTATATTTTATGAACATAAATATATCGTATTTAATATACAAAAATATGCTTTTGTTAACATTAAACTAGGGATAAATATTCAGTGATCAGACAAATGTAATAGTGCGGGTAAATAAAAACCCAACCGATGAATGGGAAAACGCATTATTCATACGTGGAAATACACAAATATTGTCACTACCTTTAAGCGTTTCATAGTGGATATATAAAATATACGAAATTAAAAAACATTCCCTCGGGAAAATTTCCATTGAAGACGAACTTTACAATGACGTCAAATCTGAGCAAGTACAAGTATGCACTTTAGAATTATGATACAAGTGTTGAAATGGTCTACAGCAAAGAGGTCGTTCGCATAGAGGTCGCAGTATTTTGACGTCAAATGATAAATAAATCAGAAACTGACTACAGTATTAACTTCATTGATTAGATTTGAATATTAACCTTTATTTCTGATATGAATCTAGATCTATGTAGTTAATTAATTGTTCTTAATGATATTTTTTTATTCAAATCTATAAATAATTATATTTTTTTTTTACTAGTGAATAAAAGTAATGAACGACTTGGCAAAGATGTGGTAATTACGTTTTGGCTGGACTTGGAGTCATTCAACATGTATCTCCTGTTAAACATTGTCGTGCATTTCCTTTCTATAGTTTTAACTGATAGTTACGAGGAAAATATATCGGGTATCGCCAGTATTATGAGGCATAGTGACGAGGGCGATGTGAAATTCTACAAAACCCTAATAGACGATATGAGACAACAACATCCCTTTCACAGCCTACTCATGATGCAGCTCAGCTATCCGGATGACATGAGGGTTGACTTGATTTATAAAATCAATATGACGAAACTAATTATAACACCAGACCAAGTTGTAAAATATAAGAATCACTTCAATAGTGAAATATTGGCTGTATTAATAATTGAAAATAATTTGGATCTAAAATTAATGGAATCACTGGCCTTAACACTAGATTACATGCGGCAGACTAGAATATTGATAATCGCCTTAAATGTGCGGAATTCCAAACACTTCGAACATAACCTATTGAGAGCTTGTGCAAAGTACAGAATGACAAATGTTCTAATCCATTTTTCCCACACAGATAAACCAATTCAATTGTGGTACCAGTTATTGAAGCCTTATCCCAAATATCACATGGATAGGATTATTATGACCCACAACACCCATCGCTCATATTTTATGGAACATTGGCGTAATATGCAAAATATCACCATATTAACATTGCCCGATCAGGTGGAACAACATTCAGTGCTCTTCAAAGATTCTCACGGAAATATAAAGTGCAATGGCTTTGCTGCCAGACTTGTGATGTTATTTGCTGAGAAGTATAACGCCTCATGGATGTTTCCATATCCCGTCATGCCAGGCAAATACATCCATCTAACAAAATTCGTCGATCTAACGCAGCAGGGTGTCGTCGATATACCAATGAGTTTCCTGACGGCCTTTCCAGCAGCATTAGGTCCACGTTTATCATATCCATTGAGTGTTGGCAAATGGAGGGTGATGATACCATGTGCCCAAAGAATGCAGGTCAAAGAGATTTACAATATCATATTTTCGAAGAGCGCCTTAGGCATTATCCTACTTCTAGTCATACTATTCTCTTTGATATACTCAGTCATGGATTATGTAGTCGTAGGACGATTGAATTATATAAATTTGTTGGTGAACGATAAAGTAATACCCGGAATTCTTGGACAGTCGGTTGTGCTCAAACTTTCTACTTTATGGACCTCGAAAATGCTCTATTTCCTTATATTTGTGCTCGGTCTAAACTTAAGCACCGGATTCTCTGCATATCTACAGACTTTTATCACTTCCCAGCCGTTTCACAAACAAATCGAAACTTTTGATGATTTAAAACGGTCAAATGTAAAAATCCTCTTTGACAGACTGGACGCTACGACTTTGGAGAATGGAGGCACGCTGAAGCTTATGGAAGGTTCACTAGCATTTACATCAAATTCGGCAGATTATCAGAATCATCGCGTATCGTTGAATATATCATTCGGCTACACTGTAGCAAGTTCTATGTGGGATCTTTTAGCTCGCAAGCAATCATATTATGCGCAGAAATTGTATTGGACTCCACCCGAAATGATACTCTATGATTTGGCTCTATTAGCTGTAATACTCGAGGAACATTCGCCGTTTAAAGAGCCACTGGATAATCTCATTCATCGAGTGTATGAGATGGGTGTATCGAGTGTTTGGATTGATAGCACCTTTTTGGATATGGTGAAATATGGGAAGGGGAATATGGCTCACGCCCCTTCCTTCCACAGTTATAGGAATTTGAATGAAGATGACTTTTTGGGGATTTGGATTAAACTTGTTATTGGTCTAACGAGCAGTATAACGGTATTCATGGCCGAATTATTTGTGGCCTATTGTGCTAAGAGGGGAAATGGCAATGGAATGTTTAGAGACCTTAAATTAAAATACTGGGTCGTTAAGTTCGGGCGGCTGTCCGATGGCTAGTTACTGTCAATGCCATTACAATAGCGTACAATAGCATGTATTTCAAAGTAGAATAATTTTTTTTCCTAAAATAAATTTTTTTAAAAAAAAGTATAGAAAATGTATGTGTATGTATGAAAATGTATGTGGCCGTCGGTGGTGCAATGGGTAGTGTGCGCGCCTCTTGTACTTGAGATTCCGGGTTCGATCCCTGCTCTGACCACCTTAAAAAAAAAAAAAAAATTCTTTCGGCGGCGGTCACCTCGCATAGTGAAGGCGACACTATCGAGTATTTAGCCATGAAAAAGCTTCTCAAAATACCGTTCGGAATCGGTGTAAAAACTGTAGGTCCCAATCAGTGAGTGAAAAATTAGAAAGCGCACAGCTCACTGGTTGTGAGAAGCTCTCCCCAATCCCTTCATGAGATGTAATGGGAAACGGTTTTTTTTTTTTTTATAGAAAATGTATAGAAAATAGTATATAAGGGTCGTTTGTTTCGTAACTTATACACGTTAACTCATACAAAATTTAAACCTGCACGTTGAGATGTATAATATTAGAAGTACAGAATAACCCCGATAAAAGTGTTTCCAAGTTTTACTTTCTTGTATGAAAAATATAAAATTTATATCATTCCGTTTCATATATTTCCGTTGAAAATTATGATATAAATATGGGGGGTCGTTACTTTTTTTAACAAAATATCGTATTAAAAAGTTGTATAAAATATTATGGATTTTTTCTTCTTCCACAAGCAGGATTCCAAGGCAATACTGGACAACAACGACTAAAGCAAACTCAGAAGGAATTGAAGTGAAGTGAAGTCGAGTAATAGCTCGATTCACAAACAGATACTTTCACCAATATTCTTCTATAACTGATGTCACAAGAAGCCTTCGGTTCTGTCTGCTTGATGAGCTTTGTGCATTGTATTCTTTTTTGATACACTTTATGCACTTTTTGGTACCTTTGTGTACTTTGTTGTGTACTTTATTTATTTGTATACACTTTATACTATTTGTATACACTTTTTGTACTCTTTGCTACACAGTTTAGTACCATTACGTATTTTTTGGTGCAGTTTACGTACGTTTTCCTACATGCTGAAAAATCAGTATTTTTTTGGTTGTTTACGGTCTCCAAAATATACTATACTTGTGCCCAAACAAATTGTGTTTGCTATTGAATATAACATGGTTGAGACACAATAATAGGTTCTAATATATGTGTTTGAGATCCAAATGTGCCTTTTTTGTTGAAAACTGCTAAAACAATTACGAGACAGACAACAAAGAAACAAACACGTAGCAGATCTTCAATTCATGAAAACAGTGTTTGCAAACATGTACATGTTCCCTGCAATATGTTGCTGGGCCGATATTTTTCAGCATGCACACTTAAAGTATTTTTGGTAAAGTACTCGTGGTGTGTACTTTTTGTAAATTGTTGACGAATTTTATGTATTTTCTGGTTATGTACGTATGCACTACTTTGTGGTACATTTTCTGCACTTAATTGCATGGTATGGTAACTAAATATTGTATGTAGTTAAATTGTGTGTACATTTCGTGAAAATTATGGAAAATAAATGAGGACATCGGTCCACGTTCATCACTTGGAGGCATTTGCCCTGTAGGGCTGTAGGTGTTCGTTTACGATGTCTGGTGTATTTTTAAACTCGGTGATACCCCAATTAGGCATTAAAGTCCTGAACCATTGCAATCGAAATCTCGTGATTAGAATTTCTCTATAATAAATTTTAGAATTTTGTTTTGTGTTTGACTTTAAAATTAACGAATTGACAAATAGAAAGGAAGAATTATCGTATGAACCCAAGTTGATTATACAAAGATAGTCATTTTTCGATTGGACCCTCCATTTCCGAGGTATTGGCATATCTTTGAACACAACAGTGCCTCAGAGAGTAAATCGAAATTCTGAACGGTTTGCAAGATATGAGCCTGAGAAAATGATCACATTTTTACGAAAATGATACCGAGGCCTCAAATCTTTGGCGGCCCATAAAAAAAAAGTGCATGACTTTGGGAAAAATTGGGAAACACGCGTCTTTTTTTTTAGTCTTTTATCACATAGTGGTGTCCGTATATGGTTATTTTTTTTCGTGTTGCACTGTGATACTCAAAAATGTGAGGAGAACCTCTGCATATAATGTTAAGGACGCAATTGATTTAAAATCCCGGATAAAAACCTTGAAAATAGACCAAGACGAAATATTAGTATCGTTGAATGTGGTCAGTCTTTTTCTAAGTATACCCATCAATTTGGCATTAAGGACCATAGAGGAAATATAGAGTAAAATTGCGGATTACACGTCTATGCCATAGGGTATTTTTATGGAATTACTGTCGTTTTGTATCAATGATACACGTTATTTTGAATATGAGGACAGATTTTATCAATAGAGAAAGGGCATGCGTATGAGTTCTCCAGCGTCACCGATAATGGCGGACATTATAATGGAAGGATTACTTGACACGACGCTCTATACATTATCGAGGAGACCGAAAATTATAACTAAATATGTGGACGATATATTTGTAACCATTGGGAAATCTGAGGTTGAGGACACGATGAAGGCCCTCAATTCTTTCAATCCACAACTTCAATTTCCACTTCAAGAGGAAAGGGGCCAACAATTACCATATCGTACCTTGATTGCATAGTTATAAGACAATATGGAATTTTAAAAGTTGACTGGTATCAAAAACCTACAGCGTCAGGACGACTGATAATTTATTATTTTAAGCATCCTAGAGGAACAATAATTTATACGGCCAAGAATTTCGTTAACAGAAGAGTGGTGAAAATAAGCGACGTGGAATTTCATTGGGAAAATAAGGAGAAGGTGCGAGCGATTTTACAAATGAACAGTTTTACCCTCAACACGATTGACGACTTCCTTACGCGAACAGATTTGAAACCACCAACACCAAAGGATAAGACGGGACCGAAGAAGACATATAAATCGATAACGTGTGTGACAGAATCAAACAAGCTCCAAAGTCTAACTTTACCCTAAATCGCCTTGTTAGTAGGACTAAATCGAGAATCAATACGGATGGCCAGCCAAATCTGGTGTACGAAATCAAGTGCTACGGAGACAAAGCCAACATATGCAAGAAGGTATATATTGGTACGAGAATTTCATCACATAAATCGGATCCAAAGCACATTATAAGCCTTTAGAACAAAAAACAGCACTCGCAGCCCACTGTACGTTAACTTGACGAAGTGAAAATTCTAACTGAAAGGAAGATTTTACACTCGAAATACTACATATTATTGACGTTCCATCTGAGAAAAGACTCAACTACAAGCGTGATACAGAAAAATGTGCACTAGTTTACAGACATATAATTGACAAATTTAGACGGAAAAATCAAATAAGTTGACAAAAGCTTGCAGTGAAGACTAGTCATATACCTTTTGTTATTTCAAATTGAAATTATATGCATAAATATTATTGTGATTTCCTACTCAATAATCTCTAACAGAAAATATTGTACTTGAAAAAAAATTTTGTGTTTACTGTTTTCAATAATGTTTTACAAAATCTTTGTGTGGAAACTAAATAAATTGTAATAAAAGGAAATTTGTACAACTTAGTTTTCTTTTTTCCATACCTATGACCTCAAGTCGATAATAAAATTTAAAATCATAATAATAGGAAAAGTCAACTATAAATAACACTTGCGTAAAAACAAATTTTTCTTCAGAAAAAAAGATTCTTTTGGAAAAAATATAATAACACTGATAATTGGGTTAAATTTTCAAACTTGTAATGATTGTGAAATATAGCATATGTAATTTTGATATGAAGCAACAGCAGCAAAGCAATTTTTAGAGCTTATAATAAATGAGTTATATACAAGGTGGCGCAAAAGTAATGTCAGAATGTGAATGTGCTTTAATTTTTGCAAATGGCATAAAACGTTATTGTGATTTGACCTCTATGTTGTAGACAGATAGAGAATTATTCAACAACAAGCAGTGGAGCGATACACATCTGAAGAACGTGGAATTATTGTTTCTGCTTATTTGATAAATCTTCGGTCTGTTGTTTTAACGCAGCGTGAATTTCGTCTTCATTTTTCCCGTCGTTGTGTACAATGTGTGCGAACAATTAAGCGTTTGGCTGAACGTCTTGTGCAAACTTGGTCCAGTAGAGATGTCGTAAGATGTGGATGGCCTCGTGTTGCACGTTCAACCCAGAACATCGCTGCTGTGGCCGAGCACGACATAGAGAATTGACAAACAACGACGCGACGACGATGCACACAATTATGCATCAGCAAACGTCCGTTGAAACAAATTTTAGTGACAGACTTGAAGACAATCCCCTACAAAGTGCAAACCGTTCATGAAATGCTGGCTGCGGACTGTCAAACGAGATTAACTTACTCCCATGCTTTTTTAAGCGAACCATAAACTTATCATTCATGAGCATGCGCTTGGTCGATAACTTTTTATCTGGCTGAATCTGAATTTGAAAAAATATTATCAAAAAATGTTGTGTGAACATGATAGTGATGCGAACAACTTCGATTACATTCTTATTTGGTATCAAGAAGGGTGGTAAACTGGCAATAAACATCAACGATAGCTGATTTCATGCTCATGAATGACAAGTCTGTGGTTCGCTTTAAACTTTTGCAAGAAGAACATGATTTAGTGTCCAAAAACATAATGAGCGACGAAGCCCATTTCCATTTAAGTGGTTATATTAAAAATAAAATAAATGGTTTCCCGTAACATCCCATGAAGGGATTAGTTAGAGCTTCTCACAACCAGTGAGCTGTGCGCGTTCCAGTTTTATACTCACTGATTGGGACCTACAGTTTTAAACCGGTTCCGAACGGACTTTGAGAAGCTTTTTCATGGCTAAATACTCGATAGTGTCGCCGTCACTAAGCGATGTGACCGCCGTCGAAAGAAATTTTAGTTGGTCAGAGTAGGGATCGAACCCAGGTCCTCATGCAAAAGAGCCGCGCATACTACCATTGCACCACAGACGGCCACAAGTGGTTATATTAACAAACACAATATTCGTGTCTGGGGCAGAGAACCCACATGAATTGCACCAAGAGCCATTGTATCCCTCAGAGTGACTATTTGATGTGGCATTTGCAGTGAAAAAGAGATTGACCCAAATCACCGTAACCGGAATTATCGAGCGTTACACGCAAATGTTAATCGAGTTTTTCCTAAGTTACTGAATTGGATTTTGAGAACTGGTGGTTGCAGCAGAACGGAGCAACGGCTCACACAGCTCGAGCAACGTTGGAGATTTTGAAACACCAATTTCCGGTACGAGTAATACCCCGTTTTGGAGATTTAAGCTGACCGTCCAGATCGCCAGATCTAACGGTGACAGACTTATTCTTTGGAGCATTTTAAAATCTCGTGTTTACCACAACAAACCACAAATCTAGCAAGAGTTGAAAGCTGACATTGAATAAGAAATCGCCAATTTGGAGACAGATGTGTTTCGAGCAACAATGCAACATACCGTAAAATGTGCACATATGTGCGTCTGCTCGGAAGGTGGTAATTTGATCGATATCATTTTTCACCATAATGTTACACATTTCGTAACGTGGTTTTATCAAAGGCTAAGGTGAGCTCAGTCATGTCCAGGGTCTTTCGTTAGGATCCACTAAACCTTCCGAAATAAGAACAAAATGGTTTTCCCTCTTCTGGAGTTTCAATTCAGATTCCTCATTGGTCTTCTTAAGATACAAAATAATTTAATTTGAAGTAACAACATTAATTTGTCCACTCGCTGAGAATACTCTTCTGGGAATAGTTTTGAACTGTTAAAAGTGCCCTTCTGGGAATGGTTTGAGAACACTCCGTTGGGTTCGGTATTAGTGCACTCTTCTAGTAACTGTTTGACAACACACTTCTGGGAACAGTTAAGAGTACCCTTCTGGCAATGGTTAGAGAACACCGCGATGGGCATGGTCTGAGAACGGCTCAAGATCCGTGCGGTTCGTCCTTCAATAAGAGCATCTTAAATTCGGATGGGCAGAACTGGATCGGGAATTGGATTTAAATCGGTTGATAACCAGAATACGTGGAATAGTCAGCAGGGTCGCCAGTTTTTTTTTTAGGCGAAATCCCCGAATTGTTATTTTTAATCCCCGAAAATCCCCACAAAAGAGCTAAAATCTCCGGAAAAATCCCTATTGTTTTAAAGGTAGTTCGAGAAAGTTTTAAGTTATAAAATTAAAATTTATTTAGAATTCAGTTTAACAAAACGAAAAAACCAAAATTTTAACGTAAATAAAATATTATGTTATTATTAAATTATTATTTTAAAAATAATTAGTTATAACAAAAAGATTATGACAAATGAGATCTGGCTTTAATTTATGTGCACATTGCTTAAAAGTCATTAAGGCTTAGTATATATGTATATCAAATACTTCAGTCTCATAATCTTCAGATTCATCTACTTAATTAGTTGTTTTGTACATAGTTTTAGTATTTTTCGGTATTTCTTATCCACTGCTTTCAGTAACACCAAATATCAAAAATGTTTTTTACTTGTTTTATTCTTGTCATCACTTACAGCATTGCTAGTCACACAATTTGATATTTAGTGTATGCAGTTCTTTTTGCTGACAACATTTAGCAATAACTCAGCAAATTTATGACATTTGGCCTGACGTGATATGAACATAGGCTAATACTTATAGTAGACCTAATAGTTCTCCCACCAATTTTATTACATTTGGCCAGGTGTGATATTTACATTCGATGTTGAAAAGGACTGCTTTACTAATACCAGATAGAGGCAATGGTTCAAAACAACGAACAAAATAACAACAACGACATTTCGTTTTGAGTGTTAAAATTATTGTGTTAAATACAACACAAATGAGTTGGCTAACAATAACAGTCAATAAAAAAGTTAAAAACACATTTAAATTTCACAGTTTTCACCAAAACGACATGAAAAACTAAAGTCAGTGGTTATTATAATTCCACCTAGTGTATGTCACTTTTCGTCAAACATCTCTCTATCACACCGACCGCATCATGAAGAGTGTGATAGGAAACTTCAGATGAGTTATATATTCTCTCTAGTTAGATTTACTCTATGCCAAATATTATTTGTGTGTTTATGCTCTCTTTGATTAAGGTAGTAACAGATCAAAATTTTTAAGGAATGATACAAAAGATGCGCTTTTAATGCAGCTTAAATTTGCATCCCCAAAAAATCCCCAGATCCCCAAATCAAAAAAACAATCTCCTGTTTTGAAACAAATCCCCAATTTGGGGATAAATCCCCTAAACTGGCAATACTGATAGTCAGCCGAAGGCACTGTAGTGAAATATTCAGCCGAAGCCGCTATGGAGGGATAGTCAGCCGAAACCGCTTTGGTGGAGTAGTCAGCCTAGGCCTCTATGGTGGAATATTCAGCCTACACCGCTATGGTAAATTTATTTAAGTGAAAAGTTTTATTCTTGATTCCTGTCGGAATTAGAGTTCCGAGATCTATGATAGTATTGGGTTGTGCGCTGGAAAACGACAAACTCAGGACGCTGGTCAACCCCAATATTAAGTACTCCGGATTTATTGACGGGATTGAGAATTACAGTGAATCACATACATACAGACATACATGGTCGTTAATACTCACTGACCATTCCATCGCTGCCGTGTGTAAGTATTATACCGTCAACAGAGTTTGTGTGGGAGTGTGGTTGTTCCCGAGTGTGGTTGGCTGGTTGAAGTGTTCGATTTGAGTGATGGATGTTGTGTATAATACGTTGATTGGCATGGGGTATAGGGGTGTGAATGGCGGGGAGTGTACAGACGATTTACTTAAATTATGTACGGGCCTAACCTAACCTAGAGCGCTTTCATTAGACTAATTGCTAATATGCTTAAATTAGTTTGATGTAACTCAGTCGGTTAAGAACGAATAAATTTTAGAGAACCAAACCCAAGCATGAATTATTTTGCTGCTCATTTTCTGAGCCTACTCAAGAGGTCGTGCCTTTTAATTGTACATTTTTGTAAGTTACATATTCGACTGAGATGCACAGAAAAAAAATAATACAAATTCTATCACGAAACCAATTACTTTTATATCTGGATTTGTGCTAACGATGAAAATTGTAAACTCAAATATGCAAATTGTATCTCGGTAATCGAATATATTTCAATTAAACTTAAATAAATCGGCTCTGTCCTTCACGAGATAGAGGTCAAAACAATCGAATAGGTACTGAGATAGGAGATAGAATGAGGTACTGTAGAGCAAGCCCTGGAAGCCATTTGAATGATGTTGCATTTCAGTCATAAATGTCAATGGTGAACTTTACCCATAATCATAATCATAATTTTAAATAAATATCTACTAGTATTTGGGTAGAAATAAAGCAAGTGTGTCAATGATTTTTCGGAGGTCGAGCGATTTTTGAAAAGTTTTATTTATTGGGTTCAGAAAAGCAAAAAAATAAAACAATTTGAAAGATTGTAGAAAATTGTGATTTTTGCGAAAGATATGGCCGTTGAAATTTTTTTTATTCTGCAGTTTGACGGAGTTCTAGTCTGGTTCACGTTGGCGTTTTCCCCCGACGTCATTCTCGCATTGTTCTTCAGATTGTTCATTACCACTTTCTTGAAAATTCATGCATAAGTTGAAATTTAGACTTCGAGATTTGTACGTTTCTGATATGCATGATCTACAGATGGTCTTCCCCACAAAACGTTAGAAATTGCAATTCCTATTCTTTGTTGTAATTAAAACATTTGTGTGGATATTTCCATGCCTTTTTTTTTGCTGAATGGATTACCACAGCGAATTACAGGTTATAAAACAACACAAACCAAGAATTTTGTATTTTTGTAATCCCGATGTAGTATTGACAACTACGCGTTGTTACATAAAAAGTTAAATTATTTTTAAGTAGTACAGTTCTTTCGTGGGCTAGGATACAAACTTATAATGTATTCTAGCGATATTATACGATTATACAGATCAATAAAGTCTTAACTCTCAATAACTCTATCTGTCTCTCTACTTTTATTCTCGCAATCATTTACTGCAGCAGTACAACACGATAACAACATTTGGTTAATGTGTTTGTTGGAAAAATATTTACTGGGATAGTCGGTGTTATAAGAAAGGTTGGCGTAGTAAAACCGCTGTAACTTTTTACAGTATTCGATCTAAAAAAAACTGTTTTCAGATAATGATAGAGTACAAAATAAGCCGCATTCCACATAACATTTTTTTTATAAATTTTGCTCGAGAATGATGTGGTATTTGCAATTTTTTTAAAGAATTTTCTGCAGTTTTGCATGAATTCGGAAATATTTAAATTTTAATATAAATTATGCAACCGTCATTAGTTTTAAGTGTATGTGCCAAGTTTAAGGCAGACTGGTCCACCAGATCATCAGAAAATCAACATTTTCGTAATTAACTCCAACAATTTTCAACCGCCATATCTTTTACAAAAATCACAATTTTGCACAATCCTTCAAATTGTTTTATTATTTTGCTATTCTGAACCAAATCAATAAAACTTTTCAAAAATCGCTCGACCTTCGAAAAATCATTGACACACTTGTTTTATTTCGACACATTTTTTTTAAAGGGAAATTCAATTCCAAATTTTACCTCCTACCCTTTACAAGCTAACATAAAACATTCCTCCTTAATATTTCAAATTTTTTATTAATATTTACAAATTTTTTAATAAATATTTCTCCAAACAAACATGTTGGGGTAATTTAACAATTGCAAAAAAACAGTCCAATGCTCATTTTTGAAGACCTTTCAGCATATTAAAATTGTATGTTTTTTAGGGATATTTGAAAACGGCATGTAAAGGTTGAGAAATACCGCCCACATACTTAGTAAGGACTTGAATACTGTTACTGTCATTAACCACACCTATTCTAATGTAAAATTGAGATACTCTGTTATTACCACATTGTTTATGAAAGCTCACCACGATAGTGTTAGCCTGTAACAGGAATTCAAATTAGTTTCAGCTTCCACAAAAATGAAACCGTATCGCTGGTATAGCGCTTTTTAAGTGTGAAACGAAAACAGACGATAATTTCAAAATGCTCCGCCTGCTCGGCATTAGTCGCATGTTCTTCTACCGGTGCCTAAAACTGTTCGAGGAGACTGAAAATGTCCACGTGCAGTGCGAACGCCGCAGGATATCAAAGCTAGCAAATCAACAATTCAGCGAAATCCGCACCGAAATCAGAAAATCTTGGCACGTGAGATGAATATCAGGCAAAAGTCCATGAGTGGAATTATTAAAACGGTTTGGGACTTGTACCGCACATTTGTTGACTGCAGCTTATAAAAAACATAGCAGCGAAATTCAAAAATCTATTGGGGAAGAAAATTTGTAACGTGCAAGAAAAAATTAACAAGCAAAACTTAACAAGGAGAGTATGTGCACGGTCATCTAAGGAGGATTCAAAACTGTTTCCACGGGTTGAAAAGGGTGATCACCCAGCATCAGTCAGGGTTGAGCGGGTCTCTTTTACGATGGGGTCAGTGACTTGCATTTTTGGGAACGCTAGCCAAAGTTTATGCTAGCCAAAACGGTAGCCAACGTTTACCAAGAAATCATTTGTGAAGCCATTTAATCATACTTAGTAGTCTTAGACTTTGCAGCAGCAAAGACCCATAAGACTAAAACGGCCTAGACCTGGCTTTAAATCAAATTACCAGCTTACAGTTCCTCTGAAGAATTACCCTTTGCCAGCGTCGATTTGAGCCCACTGGAATACAAATTATGGACAATTTTGGATTACATGGTTTGCCACAAAAGACACCCCAACATGTATCCTCTTACGAGACTTTACCAATTGCCTTTTATACCTATACAATAAATATTCATTAATAGATACAAATTTTACAAGTGCAGGTAAAGAAATATCTTACGGATGACTGGGGAAAATACATTACTCATTTGCGAACTAACACAAATATTACACCAATCACCATCTTGAAATATTTCATGTTGGAAATATCTCATAATATCAATGTATATGATCTCTGTCAAATATACGAAATATTGAACTATTCCTTCGGTAAAATTTAAATCAACGTGAAATCTGAGCAAATCCAAGCATGCGCTTCTAGCAATGCCACAAACGCTGAAAGGCCTTACAGAGGAAGCTCTACTGAAAAAGCAGTTCTTTAGCAAGGGAATGGACGAACGTTGACGTCAAATAATAACTGAATCAGAAATCGACTACAGTATTCTTAGGATTGATGATGTTTGAATATTAATCTTTATTTCTGATATTAATCTAAAACTATGCATTTAATTAATTGTCTTTAATGATATTTTTTACTAGTAAATAAAACTAATGAATGCCTAAGCAAAGAGTTGGTAATTATGTTTGGCTCGACTTGGCGTCATTCAACATGTATCTTCTGTTGAATACTGTCGTACTCTTCCTTACTCTAGTTTTAACTGAAACTCACGAGGAAAATAAATCGAGTATTGCCAGGTTTATGAAGCATAGTGACGAGTATGATGTGGAATTCTACAGAATCCTAGTAGGCGATATGAGGAAACAACATCGCTTTAACAGCCTACTGGTGATGCAGCAAAGCTATCCGGATGACATGAGGATTGACTCGATTTTTAAAATCAATATGACCAAACTAATTGCAACACACGATCAGGTTGTAAAATATAAGAATCACTTCAATAGCGAAATACTGGCTATTTTAATAATTCAAAATAAATTCGATTTAAAATTACTGGAATCACTGGCATCAACATTAGATTACATGCGGCAGACTAGAATATTCGTAATCGCCTTAAATGTGTGGAGTTCCAAACACTTCGAAGATAACCTATTGAGAGCTTGTGCAAAGTACAGAATGACAAATGTTATAATCCATTTTTCTCACACAGATAAACCAATTCAATTGTGGTACCATTTATTGAAGCCCTATCCCAAATATCACATGGAAAAAATTATCATGATCGACAACATTCATCGGCAATATTTTATGGAACATTGGCGGAATATGCAAAATATGACGTTGTTGACATTGCCCGATCAGTCGGTACAAAATTCGGTGCTCTTCAAAGATTCGCACGGAAATATAAAATGCAACGGCTTTGCTGCCAGACTTGTAATGTTATTTGCTGAGACGTTTAATGCCTCTTGGATGTTTCCATATCCCGTGATGCCAGGCCAATATATTCATGTTATGAAATTCGTAAATCTAACGCAACAGGGTGACATAGATATACCAATGAGTTTCCTGACGGCCTTTCCAGCAGCATTAGGTCCACGTTTGTCATATCCATTGAGTGTTGGCAAATGGCGGGTGATGTTGCCTTGTGCCCAACGTATGCAGGTCAACGAGATTTACAATATTATATATTCGAAGGGCGCCCTCGGTATTATCCTACTTCTAGGCATACTATTCTCTTTGATATACTCAATCATGGATTACATGGTCGTAGGGCGATTTAGTTATTTAAATTTGTTGGTGAACGATAAAGTAATACCCGGAATTCTTGGACAGTCATTCGTGTTAAAGCTTTCAACCTTGTGGACCTCGAAAATGCTCTATTTCCTCATATTTGTGCTCGGTCTAAACTTAAGCACCGGATTCTCTGTATATCTACAGACTTTTATTACAGCCCAGCCGTTTCACAAACAGATCGAAACTTTTGATGATTTAAAACGGTCAAATGTAAAAATCCTCTTTGACACCCTTAACGCCAAGACTTTGGAAAATGGAGACAGGCTAAAGCTGATGGAAGGTTCACTAGCATTTACATCAAATTCGACAGACTATCTGGATCATCGCATGTCGTTGAATACATCATTCGGCTACACTGTAGCAAGTTCTATGTGGGATCTTTTAGCTCGCAAGCAATCTTATTATGCTCGGAAATTATATTGGACTCCACCCGAAATGATACTCTATGACTTGGCTCTATTAGCTGTAATACTCGAGGAACATTCGCCGTTTAAAGAGCCACTGGATAATCTCATTCATCGAGTGTATGAGATGGGTGTATCGAGTCTTTGGATTGATAGCACATTTTTGGATATAGTAAAATATGGGAAGGGCAATATGGCTCACGCCCCATCCCTCCTCAGTTATAGGAATTTGAATGAAGATGACCTTTTGACGACTTTGATTAAACTTATTATTGGTCTAACGAGCAGTGTAACGGTATTCATGGCCGAATTATTAGTGGCCTATTGTGCGAAGAGGCGAAATGACAATGGAATATTTAGAGGCCTTAAATTAAAATACTGGGTCGATAAGTTCGGACGTGATGGCTAGTTAATAAAGTCATTGGCATTACAGTAACCTACAATAAATAGCATGTTTTTTTTAAGCAGAATAATTGTTTTCGTAAAATAAATTTTTTTTAAAAAAGTATAGACAATGTATAGAAAATTGAAGAAAAATTTATCGCAGAAAAAGAAAAATTTGTATTTACCAAAAGAGAAAAAACACCACAGTTAAGTACTGTGGTTTGCAGTAAAAACTAAAATTCTGTTGAAAATTAAAAAAATCTTGAAGAAAATACATGTCAACCTAACTAAAAATGAAGTCCTAACTCAAAATTTTCAGATTTTAATTTGTTCGCTGAAAAACAATCGGCCAGGACCATTTCTGGCCTTTCAGAATCTGTCGTCGCCCATTCGTCTATAGTCATTTATCTTGAAAACCTTCGAGAGAGATTACTCGATAACAGACTAGTGTCTACTCGACACTCCGCCTACAGCAAGGGTAGGTCTACCGACACCGCTCTGCATGATGTGGTTAGCTTTATGGAAGTTTGTCTAGCTGGTACGATGTTAACAATGTAAATCCAGTTGGAATAACTACGGCACCCCAGGCTCTGGGGATTCACAGCAACATTAGATTGTGTGTCCACAACTTTCTTAGAAATAGACGCATTTCGGATAGTTTGGGAACAACAGACGTCTACAGGTTTGTCAGCTGGATAACGCCTCAAGGTGGAAGTTGGAAATCAAGGTGTAAATCTCTCCCGCAACAATATTCTGCTTTCTGTGGAGAAGATGGGTGTTAATTATAATGTCTAGGGAATTTTCTAAGTACTCTAAGGGTCATCCTGCAATTAGTCCTTTATACCACCGCCAGATGAGCTTAGAAAAATGGCCTTGGGGTGATCCCAACTAAGACAGAACTGGTTCTATTCAGCATGAACATTTTGAGCATAAGCATGAGAAGCAGCTTGTTGCTGTCTCCTAAAGGTGTATTGAAATTTCTTTCTCTGAAAGCGCAAAATACTTCGGCATTTTATTTGACAGGAAGTTAAACTTGAAACCCAATATTCTGGGAAAAAGCCAACTAAATACTTATATAGTTAGATCGATAGTGCTGTATGGCGATATCGTCTCGTGGGTGATTCTATAGAAATCAACCTATTGCGCGATTATAAATAGAGTTCAGCGAATGGCTTGTGTGTGTATCACTGTTGCGTTGACAATGACACCGGCTAATGAACATAATACATTTAATACCACTAGGCATTGTAGCTATTCAGCATGTCACGAGGACTGCAATTATACATAGGAAACTATCATTCTAGTCTGAAAACGGCTTCAGACACAACGTCATTGCCAACACAATACCTGACCTTCCAGGCGTGGATGATTACACTTTGTCCGAACCAATCTTTGAAAAGAAGTACCATATATAAATCTAATAGATCATCATGGAATGGTCGCGTTCCTGGACACAAGACATTTTTTGAACTTCAACACCGTCTTTTCTAAATACCTAAGGTTATCCACCTAAGGTCTTCCAGGCAGAAATCTTCGCTATTAGAGAGGTAGGGGCGTGGATGAGAAATAATGTTTTGATTTATGTCCGAATCAATATTTGCTCTGATAGCCAAGGTGTCATCAAGTCCCTGCAAACTGTCTTCCCGAATTCGTGAACTGCCCTCGACTTTGGGTGCCGAGCCATATCACCGTGACCAAGGAACTGCAAAGTATATGAACTTGATACACTGGGAACTACCTTACATACTTCAGGGAAACTGGAACATGTGGGCATGCTCTTTTCCAGAAGTTGTGCCCTTACCGCAACTAACAATATGTGGTCACTAATAGCGAACTGTGTACATTTCAAGTTGATGTGGTCCAACCTAAACGTGACACTCACTAACTTCCTGGTGTTGTTTTCGACACCGGACGTCTCACTTATAGTAACTGTAGTGGCGGTTCACTTTCTCAAAGTACGGCACGCATGGTTACTGAAAGTCTTTCTCTTTTGCAGTAGCTGTGTTGACGAGGAGGAGGTCGAGTCAATATAGCACCTTCTGTGTCTGTGCACCTCTTCCCGGAAAACGGCGAGCTACAGCGGTCTCACATTTCTTTGTTAGAAAATCCGGCTGATGTTTAGGCGTTTTGAAGTTTTCAAGCTAGTGCAACGGGAGGGACTATGGACTATCACAATGGACTTCAAGGCTTAAGTGAGCTTTACATGCGGTCTGCCACTCTAACCTAACCTATACGCAATTAAATGTATCGATGCCCTGAAGGACATCCCATCGGCTTCCTTCTCCACATGTATTCGGGCATATCATCACAACTTATAGTGATCACCAATACCAAACTAAATAAGAATTGTTTCAACATATACTAGTACGAACACATAAATAGGAAGACTTTCCTACTAGATTTGATTTAAAGTCTATTTCTTCAAGAATTTTGTAATTGCCTCAAGTGAAATAGTAATTGGTGCCTTTTGTACTTATTTTTTTTTTACCGATTTTTGCATAAATTTGCTCAGTCAAGTACTCGAGTAACTTACTTCGAGTACTTCTTGTGTTTAAGCAGTCTTAAGTGATGTCTTTGTACTATATTTGTTTTGTGTGTTCCTTAGTTTTTTTTTTCAAATTTTTATCTAAAGTACACTAACTATTAGACACATCTCCAATCAAACCAAAGATAATATAAAATTTGGATTTTGAACCCCCCGTTATATCGAAGCAGATGGCCAATTTGACCTTTGTTAAGTGACAGATTACTAATTTAAGGTTATAAATTAGCGAAATGGATCGCTTTACGCCTGAAGAAAACTGGGAAATATTGAAAACTTTCTTCCAAATTTCTGAGTCTTCAACTCAAACTGTAAGAAATCTATGAAATAAGATCGATACAAATTGAGTGCCGGCATCGGAGTTCTTGGATCACTTTGTAAAGTGCGTCAATCCTGGTACGTATTGGACAAAATAACTTGTACACGTGCTCATCCAGTGCGTTCAGTGGAAAATATTGCCGCTGTGGCTGAGAGTATGCTCGAACAGCCATCAACATCAATTCGCCACTACTGAAACTTTTCCCCAATTTTTTGCGCAGAATTTTGCATATAAACCTCGTGATGAAAGCGTATAAAGTCCAATTAGTCCACGAACTGATGTCTTGTGACCATATAATGCGTTTTCACTTCCCTGAATGTCCTGAAGATCGCTTATGAAGCCCATTTTCACCTTCTTTCTCTTTTCGTCGAGGAGAGCCGATGAGTTCGTGGAGAAGCCGATGAGCGGAGGAGAAGCCGATGAGCGGATGTTGGCATGGCGGCATCATAGGCTCATTTTGCTTCGAAAACGAGCAAGAAGCGCCGTTATCGTCTATGGTTAGCGTTACAGTGCCATGCTCAGTAAAAATTTTGTTTCCAAAACTTGAAGAGGATGACATGGACGACTTATGATTTCAACAGGATGGCGATACGTGCCACTCAGCCAACGTTACAATCGATATTTTGCACACTGTGTTCGAAAACTGCATAATCAGCCGAAAATCTGAAGTCCATTCGCCGTTGTGGCCCCGTTAGAGTATTATTTCTGGGGCGCCATGAAATATATGTGTTACGGAATCAATCCCCAGTCCATTCAGGTTTTAAAACACGAAATCGACTCTGTCTTTCACGAGCAATCAAGCAATCGACTATGTACTAAAATATTGGGTAGATAAAATGAGGTACTCTACAGCAAGTCGTGGACACCATTGGAACGATATTTTGTTTCAGTAATAAATGTCAATGTTGGGTTTTACCAATAAAATCATAAGTTTAAAAAAATTTCTGAAAGTATTATTTTTTTTAAACGAAATTCAATTCCAAATTTTACAAGCCCACCCTTTACAAGCTAAGGGAAAACATTCCATCTTAACCTTTGAAATTTTTTGTAATATTTACAGACTTTTTAATAAATATTCCTCCAACAAACATGAAGGGGTAATTTAACATTTTGCAAAAAAAAAAACTGTTCAGCGCTCATTTTTGAAAGACCTTTCAGATTATTATAATCTTCTTCTTAATATATAAAAATCACGTGTCACTGTGTTCGACACGTGTTCTAGCTTAAAAGAGAGGATACTTTTGCGCCCGATAGAGAAGTCAAATGTATGACCGGCCCTCAATACATTTTGCGGCCCATGTACATTTCTTAAGTACTTAAGAAGAAATGTACTTAAGAAATGTACTTAAAAATAAATGTACTTAAGAAATGTACTTAAGAAAGAAATGTACTTAAGAAATGTACTTGAGAAATGTACTTAATGAAATGTACTTAAGAAATGTACTTTGAAATGTACTTAAGAGATGTACTTTTTTTTTAAGAAAATTTACTTTTTTAAAAACAATAAAAATAAGTTACTTGCTCACAAGTGAAATAAAAAAGGGTTTTTTAAAAATAAAAAAGGATTTTTTGAAGAACTGTTAAAAAAAAAGAAACAATCTGGGACGAGAGTTGAACCACCTTTACGCATCAGGCCATAGCGACCTTAGATGAAGTGTGACAAAATTTATATAAATGTATGAACACATGAAAGTACATCTAAACATTCTAAACTACTTACCTCTTATAAAGAACAACAAAGATTTTCAACATGGAAATTCACCACACGGCAAAAGGAGTAGTTTAGTATAAATCTACAAAAATTAATGTGAAAATTTTATGAGTTTTTTTACGTTTCCAATCATAAAATTTTTTCCAATGGACCAATTTCGCTGATTTTCAATACCAAACTGCTCAGGAATACGTGGAACATTCTGGCCAAAAACCAAACCGCGTTATCGCCGATTGAAGTCGTGAGAATGTTTTCAACAGACGGACAGACGGACATGGCTATATCGACTCCGGTTGTTATAAGGATCAAGAATATATTTACTTTATGGGGTCGCAAAGCCTTATTTCTATATGTTACAATCAGAATGACAAACAGATATATACCCTCTATCACTTACAGTGGAGGGTATAAAAAGGGAAAATAGAGAATATTGATGTTTAAATTATCGCAATTAATTATTTTCACTTGTTTTCTTAAAATATGTACATTTTCTTTAAAAAAGTATTTTTACTTAACAAAAGTACTTTTTCTTAAAAATTATCTTTTCTTAAAAAACATTGTTTGGGAAATCAGCTTTTTATAAAAAAAAGTAAATTTTCTTAAAAAATTACCTTTTCCTTACTTAAATGTTTTTTTTTTATTTTTGAAATGAATTCCTTTTTTATGTTGCTAAAGTAAATCAACATACATAGATTGCTGGTAGTACAACACGTATCACAACACAGTTCAACCCAATCATTGGGTAGTAATAGCATCGTATGACTCGACGGTTGCGTCGCAATGACTACTATGAGTGGGTTTACGTGTAGACATAGCATGGCTCGAACCGCTGCTGGCGTCGGCCTTACACACACAGCATAATATTTTGCACGATGAATTAAATGAACCGAAACATGCACTTGTGTTAGCCCTTAGTAGCGACTAATTTTCACTAATTGTCGTACATTATGTTATCGTAGGCAAATGAAAACAAATAAATAAAATGAATACAAAAACATTTAATTTTAATAACTTTTAAAAAGATTTTTTGCACTTTTAATAAAAAATGTACTAAAACAAAGCAAAATAAGGAAAACTAAAAACTAAACTTGTCAAATATAAGGAAAACTGAAAACTAAAAGTTTTCTTCATCTTTGAGATTGTCATTCATACTTAACAGCTGCATATAAGCACCATCTAGTGTGCAATATTAGCTACGAATTTTTGAAAACCATTGCTGTAAAATAACATTACATTTCAGTAAACAGCTGATTAATAACTTGTCAACCGCAACAAATACAAAATAAGAAAATATTTTACAAAACACCAAAAAAATTATAACTCAGAACATAAAACAACACAAAGTGTATCAAAGCTGAATGGAGGTAATGTTAATTCTAATAAAATTTCTATTAGATTCCAATATAAATTAAGATTATAACATATCGTCATTACGTACTGTTGCCTTACACTGAAACTGGTGCACGACAATTGGGTAACAATCTCCATCTCATGCCAATTATTATGGGTGGAGATTTTAATACAAATTGTGCAAACCCACAGTCGCAAGCTTTATCAAAATTTTTATTTGACGTTTTCCACTTGCATATGAGCAATTCTCCACAAACCCCCACAACTAACAATTCCACTACTATACATGCAGTTTTCCATAGATTTTTAAATACAATCGAGTCAAAAATGTATATATATTATTTTAGTTACCATAAGCCAATATTAACTATTTGTACTTAAGACATTTACCATAGATGGGCACTTTGCAGTACTACTAAAATTTCAGTAAAAATAATTCTTTAACTAGTAAATTTTTACTGATTACTAAAATTTTTTTCAGCAATTTTTATAAAGTGCCTACATGATTACGATGAGGTGCATTGAATTTTCTGTAATCAGTAATGCCCGATTACTGATTATTATGAATACGGCCCTATGATTTGACTGGTAATGCAAATTAAATTTCATTATCAGTAAAAATGAACTGAATTTTTTCAGTAATCAGTAAATTTACTGCTTGCTGTAATTTTTAATGCAGTACATATGTGTATACTGCAGTGTGCCCATTTACTAACCAAACAAGTTAAATAAAACAAACAAAATCCAGCAAATTCCTATGTATTTACAATATTGAAAGTTTTGATACTTTTAATTGATTAATTAAAAAAATATACTAAAAGCATAAGTACTTCCAACTTCATTACTAGATGTTTACACATCTCCCCTGTGATCGGACTCACATTAATTTTTGATGTGTTAACATCTATACTTGCGCCTCTAGGGCAGTAAACTATAAATTTAATACATACGCAAGTGTTAGGTTTGGAAGAGTAAATCATCGTTTGTTTGTTCGTTGCTTGGCAGTCGGTATTGAAAGTGATTATTGGGCGATTTTCATATAGTTTTCCCACGCGATTTTCTCCGGAAATTCATAGCCGATTTTATTAATTTTTGGATTAAAAAGCTAGTGCGGGTTTCGACGAAGAGTTTAGGCCAAAAATTAAGGCGATCCGATATCGGCGAGCCGAGATTTAAGTGTTTTAATTTGGAGTATTAATTTGGAGTAATATTAAAAAAGTATTTTATGTTGATCTTCGGTTTTGTTTTATCATCGTTTGTTTGTTCGTTGCTTGGCAGTCGGTATTGAAAGTGATTATTGGGCGATTTTCATATAATTTTCCCACGCGATTTTCTCCGGAAATTCATAGCCGATTTTATTAATTTTTGGATTAAAAAGCTAGTGCGGGTTTCGACGAAGAGTTTAGGCCAAAAATTAAGGCGATCCGATATCGGCGAGCCGAGATTGAAGTGTTTTAATTTGGAGTAATATTAAAAAAGTGTTTTATGTTGATCTTCGGTTATATCGTACGAATATAACAATGTATGTATTTATGTACAAGTGTCTGTTGCTTTGCATTCTTTGACTTTTGTGGGAATAAAACAAAAAGTATTGAGCTAGAAAATAATGACACATGTGCTTGCACTGGGTCTTTAAATAATTTTAAGTATTAATATTATTTAACTGTAACGTCATCATATGATTGAACGCTGTTTTTTATTTTCCAATGTAACATTTACGAATGTGTTCATAGAGCATACCGTGTAGCAAAAAGGTGTTAACACATCGCCCGTGAGTTCGAACACTCATTGGATTTTTTTTTCAGACGGAGAGTATTGTTGTACCACAACATCGTATGTGATGCTAACGTCCTACCCATGCCAATAGATGTTAACACATCAAAAATTCCGAAATGTTGTCATCATTTTTGAAGCGCAAAAAACTCATACAACAAAATGTCAGCGCACCATCATAGCGACAACGCCAAGCTGATTTTCAGAAATTTTATTCCGTTGACGAAGCAAATACGTTCACTTACTCCCATGATATCCCAGTTTTAGTGCAAAAATTGGCAATGGATTATATCGCTGGCGTTTTTTCATCGACGGTTCAGTTTCATGTTTGAAGGCTGTGGTGATGCACAAAATAAACAAAAAACCCTCCATTCCATTGGGATTCAGCACAACTATTAAGGAAACGTAGGAAACATTGGGCGAAGTTTTGGAGAAAATCAAATACAATGTACACAAATTGAAGATTTGTTGTGATCTAAAGGTTGTCAACATAATACAAGGCATTCTATTAATGGGCCGTTTTCTAAAATACTTCTGGTTCCTTTGTAATTGGGATTCGCGATACACAGGGATGTATCAATATCAATGTAAAGATTGGAAAGCAAGAACTTCCGACATCGAGAAATAATTAAAATTACATAATGAACCTTTGATAAAGGCTGTACATAGATGACATTTTGTTGTCATCGCTCCACATGAAATTAGGAATAGCTGGGCAATTCGTTGAAGTGGTAGTCAAAGATATTGAGGACGCCTATGACTCGTTGAAATCCATCTTTGCAAAACTCAGACACGGGTGGGCAAGTTGCTGTATTATTTTGCAAAAATCAATGTATCCATGATGTTAAAATTACATTTCATGTATTTCCGTCTTGATACATTTTTTGCCACACTTACCCAAGGAATCGGGCGAACAAGGAGAGAGGTTCCACCAGGTGACCATGCCAATGGAAGAGCGATTCAAAGGCAAAAAATTAGATGATTTTCTTGCGGAGGTTTGTTGGTGTTGGTTCTAAATTTATGCAGTTTGAAGACGAAAGCACCGAAGATGAAGATGACACTGAAATTGGTGGTGGACATACTGAACAAAACATGCAATATTATGTCCAACTCGGATGAAACAAGATCATCAGAACCACAAGCATCAACTTCAACGATGATGGATATTGACAATAATTGAAAATTTTATAAATTTTGTTTCCACGCATAGATAATATATAAAAATCTCATATTTTCTGTGTAAGATTCGCTGTAATATGAATCGGAATTTTTATTTTCATGCCAAATAATGTTTAGAAAAAAAAAACAGCATATTTGTGGATTTGTAAGAGTCTTTTGGAGACGCATAATTTGCAGAGAAAAATCTTGTTCACCGGTGCAAAAATGTTTACAGTGCAACATAATTTAACAAGCAACCTGATAGAGAGTATGCGCCGTCATCGAAGTAAGCTTCTGAACTGATCCTACGGGTTCGGTAAGGGTCATCATCCAGCTTCGGTCATATTTTGGGAGGTGTCTTTTATGATGGCACTTCTGCAAGCAAGGGGTGAAAACATCGGCCAAAGTATATTAATAAACCATTTTGAAGTCATTCATTCATTCGCAGCCGTACAGGTATCCATATATGATCCCTGTCAAACTTACGAAATTTTAAATAATTCCCTCGGGAAAATTTCCATTAAAGACGAAGTTTAAAACAACGTGAAATCTGAGCAAATGCAAGAATACGCTTTCAATTATGCCACAAATGTTGAAAAGCCATACAAAGCTCTATAGAATGAAATCGGTTCATTGGCAGGCAGTTGGAAATATTTTGACGTCAGATATTAACTAAATTAGAAACTGACAAAAGTATTCTTAGGATTGATTATATTTGAATATTAATCTTTATTTCTGATATTAATCTAAATCTATGCAGTTAATTAATTGTCTTGAATGGAATTTTTTATTAGAACGTTAAAGATAATGATTTTTTTCCTAGTGAATAAAACTAATGAACGACAAAGCAAAGAGGTGGTAATTATGTTTGGCTGGACTTGACGTCATTCAACATGTATCTTTTGTTGAACACCGTCGTACATTTCCTTTCTATTGTTTTAATTTTAACTGCAACTCATGATGTAAATAAATCGGGTACCGCCAGGTTTATGAAGCATAGTTACGAAGCTGATGTGGAATTCTATAGAATCCTAGTAGGCGATATGAGGAAACAACATCGCTTTAACAGCCTACTGGTGATGCAGAAAAGCTATCCGGATGACATGAGGGTTGACTCAATTTTTAAAATCAATATGACCAAACTAATTGCAACACCCGACCAGGTTGTAAAATATAAAAATCACTTCAGTAGTGAAATACTTGCCATTTTAATAATTGAAAATAATTTCGATTTAAAGTTATTGGACTCACTGGCATTAACATTAGATTACATGCGGCAGACTAGAATATTCGTAATCGCCTTAAATGTGCGGAGTTCCAAACACTTCGAACATAAACTATTGAGAGCTTGTGCAAAGTACAGAATGACAAATGTTCTAATCCATTTCTCGCACACAGATAAACCAGTTCAATTGTGGTACCATTTATTGAAGCCCTATCCCAAATTTCACATGGATCGGATTATCATGACCCACAACACCCATCGCCAATATTTTATGGAACATTGGCGGAATATGCAAAATATGACGTTGTTGACTTTGCCCGATCAGCTGCTACAACACTCGGTGGTGTTCAAAGATTCTCAAGGAAATATTAAATGCAACGGTTTTGCTGCCAGACTTGTAATGTTATTTGCTGAAAAGTTTAATGCTTCATGGATGTTTCCATATCCCGTTATGCCAGGCAAATACATCCATCTATTGAACTTCATAAATCTAACGCAACAGGGTGACATCGATATACCAATGAGTTTCCTGACGGCCTTTCCAGCAGCATTAGGTCCACGTATGTCATATCCATTGAGTGTTGGCAAATGGAGGGTGATGTTGCCTTGTGCCCAACGCATGCAGGTCAAAGAGATTTACAATATTCTATTTTCGAAGAGCGCCTTAGGTATTATCATACTTCTTATCATACTATTGTCGGTAATGTTATCAATCATGGATTATATAGACGTAGGACGCATTAGCTATTTAAATTTTTTCCTGAACGATAAAGTTATTCCCGGAATTCTGGGACAGTCATTCGAGCTAAAGCTTCCTACCTTCTGGACCTCGAAAATACTTTATTTTCTTATGTTTTTGCTGGGTATAAACTTAACCATTGGAACCTCTGCATATCTACAAACATTTATTACCTCTATGCCGTTTCACAAAAAAATCGAAACATTTGCTGATTTAAAGCGGTCAAATGTAAAAATCCTCTTTGATAAACTTGACGCTACTATGGAAATTGGAGGTACGCTGAAGTTGATGGATAGCTCCCTAGTATTTACATCAAATTCACAAGATTTTCAGGATCATCGCATATCGTTGAATGCGTCATTCGGCTACACTGTCACAAGTTTTATGTGGGATCTTTTAGCTCGCAAACAATCTTATTACGGGCAAAAAAGGTTTTGCACCCCACCCAAAATGATTATCTATGAAATGACTCTATTATCCGTAATACTCGAGGAACATTCTCCGTTTAAGGAACCCCTGGACAATCTCATCCATCGTGTATATGAGATGGGTGTATCGAGAGCTTGGGTTGATAGTGCATTGTTGGATATTGCAAAATACAGGAAGGGCAATATGGCTCACACCACTTCCATCCAGAGTTATAGGAATTTGAATGAAGATGACTTTTTTGGGATTTGGATTAAGCTTGTGATTGGTCTTGGGAGCAGTATCACTGTATTCATGGCGGAGTTATTTGTGGCCTATTGTGCTAAGAGGGGAAATGACAATGGAATGTTTAGAGTCCTTAAATTAAAATACTGGATCGTTAAGTTCGGACGACTGTCTGATGATTAGATACAGTCAATGCCAATACAATACGTAGCATACATTTTAGAATTGAATTGTGTTTTTAAAATAGTAGAGAAAATTAAAGAAATATTTCACAAAATACATATACACCAACTGAGCAACAAAAATATTGTTTAATAATGTGGTTTCAAAAATAATAAAAATTATGATGAAAATTAAAAGATCTTGCCGAAAATATATATCTATCTGCCAAAAGGACTCATAGCTCAAAATTTTCAAATTTTATTTTTTTGCTTTGAAACAATAGCCATGGCCCATTTCTGTTCCCTTTAAAAATCTATCTTAAGTGTTATCGCAATGAAAATACGGACACGTTAAACGTAAATGAATTCTTTATTTGAACTGAAATAATCATCCATGAGAGAGTACAATGTAAGCAACGAATATATAGTAAAAACAAATTGTATGAAAATAAGCCGTTACATGAGTTATTAAGTAGTTACAACAAATGATATAGAATTTGAGTTGAAATAGACTAAGTGTATTCAAGAAAAACGAAACAAAGAGAAGTAATACTTAACATAGTCCACCTCAACAAAAATTCATACGAAACCAAAAATATCAAAAATTATTTACAAATATCAAATTTTAATAAATTGCATATGTAATTATGTTTTACTTTAGGTAAACATTTAGTTAGCAAATCTGCAACATTATCAGTTGTAGACACATACGATATAAAAATTTCATTTGATTTTATTTTTTCTTTAATATAATGAAAACGTATATCGATGTGTTTGCTGCGCTTCAACGTCATCTGGTTATTGGCTAGAAATTGGGCTCCAATGTTGTCACATCGTATTTCTGTGGGCTTCACAATTAGGTGGCCAAACCCCATCTCTTCCAGCAAACCTCTATGGAAGGCAATTTCTTTGGCTCCTTGACACAAAGCAATGTATTCTGCCTCCATCGAGCTTAAGGCCACGACATGTTGCTTCTTGGATTCCCAACTTATTGGTCCACCTGCGAAGAAAAGAAAATTACCACTAAAAGATTTACGATCTATTGGATTAGATCCCCAATCAGCATCGGTGAAACACAATAGGTCTTCTTCGGTTTTATATGACAGCACTAGTTTTGGATGGCTGTTTAGGTATCGTAGTACATGTTTAGCTGCTGTATGGTGTTCTTTGTGAGGATGCGCGTTGAATTGTGACAATTTCGAAACAGTATGTGCAATGTCCGGACGAGATATAGTTGCTAAATACATAAGGCTGCCAATAAGTGATTGATATTGTTTCACATCCTCGCCGTTACACTGCTCGTTATCGCATTTTTTAAGCATAGTTCCAGCTGGTAATGGAGTTGTAGCTGTTTTGCAGTTTTGCATATTCCATTCTTCTAGCAACTCTTTGACGAATATGTTTTGATGTATATTTATTTGACTTCTATCACCGTGCCTTTCCACTTCCAGCCCGAGAAAATATCTCACAGGTCCCCTATCGACGGCATCAATATGTTTGTTTAATTGTATCATTATGGCATTCATCAATTTCTTTTCATTACAAACGATAAGCATGTCGTCGACATATAGGGCTATTATGCTCAGCTCGCCTTCTCTTCTTCTTATGTACACACACATATCAGTCAAGCACCGATTGAATCCAATTTCACTTAAAACTTCGTTAATTTTCACGTTCCAATCCCTTCCAGCTTGCTTAAGTCCGTATAACGATTTTTTCAATTTGCAAACCTTATCTTTATTCGCAGGATCCACAAATAATTTTGGTTGGTACATGTATAGTTCTTCCTTCAAAGTACCATTTAAATAGGCTGATTTTACATCTACATGATTCACCAACAATTTGAATCGTGCTGCAATGGATAATATTAAGCGAATCGTGCTATGTCTGACGACTGGTGCAAACGTATCAGTGTAATCGACGTTCGGTTTCTGAAAACATCCCAGAGCTACGAGCCTCGCCTTATATTTTTCGATTGAACCATCAATCTTTCGCTTCGTTGTAAAAACCCATTTACTTCCAATTATGTTTTTGTTTTCTGGCTTATCCACCAAATCCCATGTAGCATTCTTCATTATGGTGTCATATTCAGACTTCATCGCCAATTTCCAACAATTTGCGTCCACCCCACTTACGGCTTCACTGACAGTTTGGGGGTCCGCATACATCTCAATGACTTCATTAAGAACTTCAGGAGTCGACTCTCTTAAAAAAAATTTATTTGCTTGTCCCATATCATCATTTTCTGTTCTCATTATTCGAGGTCTTCCTGGTTTACCAGTTCTTAATATTCGCGGTCTTCCTCTCTTTCTCTTTTCACCATAATTGCTATCACATTCACTTTCTTCTTCCAATATTTGAATATCAGCCTCATGAATCTCTTGGTTATGATTGAGTGGAATCGACGATGATGATAATTCTTCGGTAATTTGCTCTTTTTGAGCTTCTTCAATTTCGACATCCATATCAGACAGTATTTGGGTTGGTGGTGAATATGGAGTCAAATCAATACTTGTTTGGTCTCTTTCGACAGTAAACCAATTATCATCACTCCCTTTTTCATTTTCTTTATCACTGGTATTTGCAAACATGTTTTCAAAAAACACAACATCTCTCGATATGACAATTGACTTTCTAATTTTGTCGTACAGTCTGTAGCCTTTTGTTGTTGTTGCATATCCCACGAAAGTTAACACATCCCCTTTTGGCTCCAACTTATTTCTTCCCGGTTTTTTATTCAAGGCCACTGCATTACAACCAAATACCCTGAAATGAGAAACTGTGGGTTTTCTGCCATGCCATTTTTCATATGGTGTAATGTCTCCAAGAACTTTTGTTGGCGAACGATTTCTAATATAAACGGCAGTGTTAACAGCTTCTGTCCAGAGACTTTTGGGAGAATTCGAATCGGTCATCATACATCTCGCCATCTCCATCAACGTCCTATTTACTCTTTCGGCTACGCCGTTTTGTTGAGGTGTATAACTGGTTGTTGTTTGGTGTACGATGCCACGACTTTTTAAAAAATCATTAAATTCAGTTGACAAGTATTCGCAGCCGTTATCACTCCTCAATATTTTCAGTTTTTGAGCTGTTTGGTTTTCAGCCATATTCAAAAAATTTTTAAAGACGCCAAAAACTTCAGATTTTCTTTTTAAAAAATATACATTTAGACAACGCGAAAAATCATCGACGAACGTAACGAAATACCATGAACCGCTTTGTGATGCTATACGCATAGGACCGCACACATCACTATGTATCACTTCCAATGGTCTTTTAGTGCATATTTCATTGTATGATTTGAAAGGTTGTGATGTTATTTTACATTTGCTACAAACTATGCATTTATTTTCAATTTTTAACCGTTTGTTGTTTATATTAATACCACGAACCATTTCATTATGCATTAGTTTATCCATATCCCTATAATTTATGTGTCCGTACCGTTTATGCCATAATACCGATTCCGAGTTGTCAACATTTAACATCGCGAATTCACGATTATATTCAAAATTAACTTTGAATATTCCACCGATTAATTTTGCCCGAAAAATTAGTTCTTTTGTTGGTTTATTTACGAAAGCACTGTCTTTAGTAAACCGCACGGAATTTCCATTCTTAATTATTTTGCTCACTGACAAAAAATTCGATTTCAATTCTGGTACAAATAACACGTCGCATAGTGTAATGTCAGCATACTCTGATTTTAAAATTACATTACCTATGCCTTTTGTAGTAACACTCTCTCCAGAAGCTAAATATATATGTTGTTGGAGATGTTTTAGTGATGAAAAGAGATGTCTGTTGCGACATATGTGGGAAGAAGCTCCGCTGTCCAAAATCCACATATCATCGCTCGTTTCTGTTAGATCTTGGTTCGCACATAGAACAACGGGATTATGTGTAGAGTTTCTGCATTCTGATCTGATATGTCCACGTTTTCCGCACGAGTAGCACTTCATATTCTTTTTTCTATCACTGTCACTACTTCTTTCGCCATATGCTTGCTTCGGACTGTACTTTTTATATTTTTTATCTGCTCTATTCTTTATAGCTAACACGTGCTCAGTCTGCTGCCTCTCGCCTCGACGCCTATGTTCCTCTAAAATTTTTACTTTCAATTGCTCAAAAGTTGGAAGTTTATCTCTGCTTTCCATCGCGACGATAAAGCTCTCGAAGCTATCCGGCAAACTACACAGCAGGACAATATTTATAAAATCCTCGGTCATAGAAAAGTCGATTTCTTTTAATGATTCTACTAGGCCACTAAACTCGTTAATCTGCTGAGAGTACGGGATACTTTCTTGTATTTTGAAACGGACCAATTTCTTGAATAAGTTGACCTTACGGGCTGGACTTTTGGCCACGTAAATACTGTTAAGTTTTTCCCACGCTCCCATAGCCGTTCTGCAGTTTTTAATATGTATCAATTCTGATGGTTTCATGCTCAGGGTTATCGTAGCTAGGGCCTTTTCGTCTATGGATCTAAATCGCACTTTCCTCTGCAGATAATGTTGGTGGACAAACACTTTCGCACACCGACCAGTAATCTAGTGTTATTAGGAGACTCTTCATCTGAATGCTCCAACTAGCATAATTATCGTTGCTTAGTTTTTCGATTGGAATTGAATTCGACATTTTTACTACTTTAATCAATTTAACAAGTTCTAGACAATTTTTTTTTTCAAACAATTTTCGACACACGAAACTTGAATTTTAGCAATTTTTCGACGCACGAAACTTAAATTTTGTCATTCAAAGTTAATTTTCTAATATTTGAGTTTGACGCACAAGCTCCTTTTTTTTCTTCACCGCGAGGTTATGTTTCTTATTTAAATTCATATGGCTCTGGGCCCATAACCTTTTGTTAGCGCAATGACAATACGGACACGTTAAACGTAAATGAATTCTTTATTTGAACTGAAATAATCATCCATGAGAGAGTACAATGTAAGCAACGAATATATAGTAAAAACAAATTGTATGAAAATAAGCCGTTACATGAGTTATTAAGTAGTTACAACAAATGATATAGAATTTGAGTTGAAATAGACTAAGTGTATTCAAGAAAAACGAAACAAAGAGAAGTAATACTTAACATTAAGTTTCTCTTTCCTTTCGTAAAAAAATGCCGTACAATGAGTAGGTCTATTAATGAGATTTTTTCAGTTTTTGAACTTAAATTGCTGAACAAATGTGAAGCTTTAGGTAGTTTTTGATTCAGAACTGCGATTATTATGTTTTTTAACATCTTTGATCTATTAAAGACGAAAATTAAAAAAGGATGACAATTTTTAATTGTAGGATCTTATAAAGATTTTTTTAACTTTTATGCAGGTTTGAAATCTACTTCATTATTTCTCGAGGATTACACCAAACATATTGGTTAAAAATTCGTAATTTATTTAATGAAACCACCCATTAGATTTGACTTTGATTTGTCAATAGTTTAACGTGCTTAGAAGATATTTGTGCCAGTGCCATACATCTGAATATTGGTTATGTGTTTACCAAATATTAGCCTATTATTGAATACCTGATTGGACCTTATCAGTATGGGTTTAGGCCAGGCAAGTCCAACACTGACCAAATATTCACGCTACGCCAAATCCTGGAAAAGACCCACGAAAAGCAAATCGATACATACCACCATTTTGTCGATTAGAAAGCTGCTTTCGATAGCCCCATATGGGGAAAACTGTACGAAGCTATGTCCGAACTTGGTATTCCGGCAAAACTGAGTCGCCTCTGTAGAATGACGCTGACCAACACCAAATCAGCAGTGAAAGACCTCACTGAACCATTCTGTACCAAGCGAGGGCTTAGACAAGGCGACACTCTTTCGTGCAATCTCTTCAACATCTTAATGGAGATAATAATGAGAAAGGCTGCAGTAAATACGAACAAGACCAGTAACACGAAAAGCCATAAGTTGCTGGCGTATGCTGACGACATAGATATCAGTGGGCGAAATTTTCGAGAGGTTACTGCAGTATTTTCAAGAATCGAAAAGGAATCAGCGAAGGTGGGTCTTGCTGTTAATGAGGGCAAGACAAAATTGATGGTGTCAACTACTAGAGAAACCTCTCGACTTGGTCCGCACTGGAACGTTGACAACCGATTTAATTTTGAAGTGGTAGTGGTAGATGAATCCGCCGTCAACAAGGACAACAACGTCAGCCTGGAGATAGATAGAAGAATTGTGCTTGCAAATAGATGTTAGTTTGGGCTCAGCAAGCAGTTTAGGAACAAAGCCCTCTCTCGACCGGCAAAAGTCCAGCTATATCAGACCCTCATTTTACCTGTCTTGACATATGGCTCCGAAACTTGGGTCATATCGCAAGCGATATGGTCCTGTTAGGGAATGCGGCGAGTACCAACGTTGCTGGAACGCTGAGCTATATAATCTCTATTCTGACGTGGACATAGCTAGATGAATAAAAGTGGGCAAATTGCGTTGGCTAGGCCATGTTATCAGAATGGATGAAGATGAGCCAGCGCGAAAGATTTTTGATAACGTACCCGATGAAAGCAGGAAAGGAGTACAACCAAGACTCCGCTGGAAAGACCAGGCAGAAGAATCCCTCCGTATCCTTGGTGTTACCAACTGGCGAGAAAAGGCGAAGGATAGGGCCAGTTGGAAGAATATGTTGAAATTTGTTTACTTTGTTTGTTTAATTAATATGTGTAAGACGTCTGACCTCATGAGGTTGTAATATAGTCAATAGAAGTAAAGTTTACCATAAGTTCAATATATTGAAAATAATAAGTACATCTTTCCAATATTGTGAATACTGGATATTTTGAAACTCTAAAAGTTATAGCCGTTTTCGTGGGTGTACTGAACGAATTGTGGAATGATGCCTTGATTATTATTACTCCACTTCTGTATAAGTCGAAATGATCCATATCAATATTCAAATTGAAGTCTTAAATATTAATTTAATGTATAGTACAGATAGCCGTGGTATTTTTCACACAAAATTTTATTACAAATAATTACAATATTATCTATATCTATTTTCAAATAAATTTTACATCGAGCAAATATTTGAAATCCCCACACTGGGTGCCAACTGAAGTCTAAGTGTTTTTTCTATTTAAAAATTATGATTTCTGTGTCAGCTCTATGAAATAATACCCAACAGTACAGTGGGATTCTCCCAACATTTTAGATTGGCATTTTATATAAGTATAGAAACGTACTGACCAAAAATAATTATAAATTCTTAATTTGATAAATATTTTTAAGTCGAAACATTTTCTATTCTTTAATCACAGTGTGTGTTATTTTTTAAGTCATGGAAATTTAACTATATACGGACACCACTACGTGATAAAAGACCAAAAAAAGACCCGTGTCTCCCATTTTTGCCCAAAGTCATGCACATTTTTTTATGGGCCCCCAAAGATGAGGCTCATATCTTGCAAACCGTTCGGAATTTTGAGTTATTCTCTAAGGGAAATATGTAGCTCTTATCATAAAGAATTTTTTTTACATTTTTCCCTGTTCAGGTCCATAGGTAGCAAACCGTTTAAAATTCAAGGAATTAATCAACTACAAAAATGTACCTATGATCTCCATAAACAACTTTCTAGAACATATGAACTTTCTAGGAATGATGAGATGAAAACTTCATCTTCGAGGTCAAAATCGCAAAAAACTTTAAAAAATTCAATATTTTTACTTTTTTCCCCTCTTTAGGTCCATAGGTCCGGTCCATAAACCGTTCAAAATTCAAGGAAACAATCAACTACAAAAATGTACCTAAGATCTCAATAAACAACTTTCTAGATCACGAATGATAGCTACAACTTTCCCTCAGAGAGTAACTCAAAATTCCGAACAGTTTGCAAGATATGAACCTGACAAAATGATGACTTTTTTTGCAAAAATGTCACCGAAATTCCAATTATTTGGGGGCCCATAAAAAAGTGCACGACTTAGGGCAAAACTGGGAGACACCGGTCTATTTTTTTTTGTCTTTTATCACGTAGTGGTGTCCGTATATGGTTATATTTTTTCGTGTTGCACTGTGTTATTTTTTGGTTCAAAACCAATAAATTTTAAAGAGTAGTTTTTATAATAAAACGCAAGCTTTACAAGAAACCATTAACCATTAATAATGGAATAATATGAAATTCATTATTACAGTGGATGGTAAGGAATATAGATATTTCAATGCCCACCAAGAAATATCATCAGCTCCCTTCTCCCCAAGTATATATGTAGGTATATCATCACACATTATAGGGATAAACAAATCCCAACCTAGTGCGAATTGTCGCAACCCCTAATAGTGCGAAAACATATGCAACCACCCATGTTCTATCATCCGTGTTCTATCATACGCTTTCAAGAGATCATGTTCCAACTTCCGATTTCACGTAAAATCTCGTGTAAGGACTTCACTTTCCTATGACTCAGTGAAAGTAAAATGGAAGGACTTTTCTATGTACTAAAAATTATCTTTAATCAAAAAACGTATTTACCAGACTATAACTCAACGAGTTTTCTATTGAGTTAAACATTATTTAAATTATTTCCAGGTATTTTTTGTTCTAGCAACATGATTACAACAATTTTATTTTTCCTAACCGTTTTCAATTACGTTACACGCTGAAAAATCTGTCGTTTTTGTTGCTTGGATGCAAATATAACGTGTATTTGGAGCTCGTGGCAAAAATAATATACTTGTGTGCAAATACATAATGTTGGTTATTCAATAGTACACGTTTGAGACACAATGATTAACATGTTATTATATATATGTTTGCGACCCAAACATATACGTGTTTGTCATGCCATATAATAACATATACGTGTTTGTGTCATAAATTTTCCTGAATGTATGTGTAAATTGTAGATGAAGTTCCATGTATTCAGTCGTCAATGGTTCATCGGGCAGATGATATCAAAACACGCTGAAAAATCTGTCGTTTTTTGTTGTTTGGATACAAATTTAATGCGTGTTTAGAGGTTGTCGCAAATATAATATACTTGTGTGCAAACACATTGTGTTTGCTATTCAATATTACATGTTTGACACACAATGATTTATATGTCATAATATATGTGTTTGCGGCCTAAATATATCAGTGTGTGAGATACGAACCCAGCTAGTTATATGGTTTATGATGTGGCTTTGGTGTTTCGTATATATGTGTACGTGCTACCAAAGGGAATAAAGGATTTTGAGGAAGGAAATTACTGGAACGGGCAACTACGTGAATTCAAAAAATAATTCGTTTCTAAATATTATTATGTTTGGGACGATATATGCATATGTTTCCACGTAAGTATATGGAGGTTTGAGGGAAACACCAATGCTTCCACGTTAGTATATGTGTGTTTAGGATGAAGAACGTATATGTGTCCACGTGAAAAGTGTCCACGTATACATCCATGTTGGCAAGTACACATGCTACTGTTTGCATTTAAATACAAGTGAGTTAGGGACTTGCAAACATATGTATGTTTGAAGTGTGTTCCAAACATATACATGGTTCCTGCAGAATATGTTTGGGAAAATATGTTACAGAGGCCGTTGTTTTCAGCGTGAAGTGCTTTATCAATGAAAAAGGAATAAACAAAGGCTCAGACGGTTAAATGGTTTGTTGTATATGTATATGTATGTATGCTACCAAAGTAAGAAACGATTTTAAGGAAAGAAACTGGAAAGGGCAACAACGTGAAGCACTTTGTCTGTCTTTACTGACAAAATTGGAACGGCGGACCATATGTGAAATATATAAACACAAGTAATTAATACATGCTTGGCTTGCATGAACTAGATTTGTATACTTGTGTACCAACGCATAGTGATAACCACCGCATAGTTGAAACCTTCTGAAAACAAAAAAGTGAGGGACAGCAAAGAAAGCAGAAGCAAAACAGCAGCAGATTATCATTTCATGAAAAAAATACAACTGATGCATTCAATGCAAGTAACTTTAAAAAGAGCCCTTTAAAATCTTTTAATTTTTGAATTGATTATTTGTAAATTGATGAAATTGAATTATTTATTAATGAAAATTTGAATTATTTATTACTGAAAATTACAGTTTACTATTATTTGCCGAGCATTAGCAATTTGGTATACATACTTCTCATCCATTGAAAGTTCCTTCTGTTGATCTTCATCCAACGGTGGAGGCATGCCGTCAGGTGGGATCGCTTTAAAACTCGGAACAACCGGAACAACAATTATATTGATTATTCAAAATTTATTACAAAATTATGTGGCTTATAGGGGTTTTTTTTTTAAAAAATTGTGTTAAGTTGTATGGTGTTTCGAATGGTTCGTGTTTCAACTCAATTAGCACATATTAAACCGGGTCCTGTATCACAGGCTAGATGGCTCACAAAAGCCAATAGAATACTTCGTATTTACGGTGCAACAAGTAAGCCATCCGAAAATTTAAAATTTTTGTCAAGATACATAATGCACGTGTACGTTCCTATGTATTTTAACGTGAAATATTATGAGTCGGTTGTATATTGTAGTGCTTAGCTTGGAAAATTCATACGGTGGACGCAATATTTGCCAGACAGTTTACGTCCGGTGGTAAACACCGAAATGGAAAATAATTGTGAAAATGTTTTGCGCAACATGCTCTTCGACTGTATTCGGAAGTATGCACTGAAAAAAATTTTACATTTTTGTAACGATCATTCCACTGATTACGTTCCTATGATTGATTTGGACGGCAATGAAAAGTTGTCAGAACCTCCATTCACAACAAGCATACCATATGAACATTTGAAAACTTATTTTGATGATGACGAAAATGAAGATGCACTGCTAGACGACTCAAAGATTCCACGCCACATTCAAGGTACCGAGCGCTACGTTCAACTCCTAACCAGCGTAGTTAAAAAATGCGCAATTGATAAAAACCGCGAAGGAATCATGGCGACTACGTCAGCTAGCCGCAGTAAAATGAGTCGAATGGAATCCACGAAAGATTTGCTAGGAAATATCTGCATTTTAAAATAAATTCCCATTTTTTCACACATTTTGTGTTGTATCGGCAAATAATAGCAAGCTGTCATTTCCATTAATAAATAATTCAAATTGTTATTCACAAATAATTAAATTTATTTGAATTTGAATTTCATTGACCGATTTTTGTTAGTTTTTTGGTTAATGTATGAGAAATTCATACTACAAGCTTAAAAGTCATGAACATTTTTCTAATTGAAAAATGGTTGGTTGTTGTTGGAAGTAATAGACAATTCAGTTCAACACATACTCACTGGCATGACGAGTTTCGAACTACGTGACAAGTTCATCATCAGATGAATCATCATCAACTACTGTGCCTGAATTGATACCATCGGTTGTTTGTCAATCGTATATATAGAAACTCAATTCTGCAATTCACATGTGCGAATGAGTATCGATCGAAGATCCCTAAGTATCAACATCACTGAAAGGCCTATAATTCCAACAACAAGAAGAACAGACAGAATTTTTCCACCATGTTCTCTTTTTCCTCATGTATTCTCGCATTGCTGCAGTGCTTTGAGGTGAGTTTTTAATCTATATCACAGAGTTGTATTTTTCCGTGGTATAGCATATTTTGAAAACCGTGCTAGTTTCAATTACGTTTATTTGAATTTGAATTTTATTGACTGATTTTTGTTAGTTTTTGGTTAATGTATGAGAAATTCATACTACAAGCTTACAAGTCATGAAAATTTTTCTAATTTAATGCAGGCACAGTAGTTAGGTATCTTATGATGAACTTGTCACGGAGTTCGAAACTAGTCATGCCAGTGAGTGTGTGTTGAACTGAATTGTCTAATATTTCCAACAAAAACCAACCATTTTTCAATTAGAAAAATGTTCATGACTTGGAAGCTTATACACACACGCAACAGATTAGTTGGAACTCATTTCAGGCATTGGAAATTCCATGCTAAAGTCTATATTTTGATTAGAATTCATAATTGTCATACATCAGACTTATTTGCCGATCATATTGATAGATTAAAAATAGGTCTTACTAAATACAAGCTTCTACTACCGAACTTTTGTTGTATTAACCAATTTGAGTATTTCAAAAACCCCATCCATCTGAAATGGAAGATACAACTAATAAAAAGTACAATATTAGAATTCGTGTTCAAATATTAGTTACTGTAATCATAATTTAGTTTTTGTTACAAAAACTCTTGTTGCAAAGTTACGAGTATGTATTCGATTTTTCACAAGAGGCTTTGTTGTTAAAGAGAAACTACGTATATTGGAATGTTACACGAGGACTTTACAGAAAAACTAATATTTTAAACAGAAAGTGATAAACAAAGTTGTTAAAAAACAATAAAGTGTAATCAGCCAGCGAAGAATACATATTATCATAAATTAAGATGAAGTGAGACTTTTAAACATAATCGATGAATATGACCCCACTATTGACGCCGTCACAAACACATACAAACAATTGTCGACACTTGGCTGGAGAAACTAGTATTCTGGATGGCAAAAATTAACTTAAACATACATATGATACCCAGGGTAACCCATCCCCAGTTTTGATCGAAAATATGAAAAATTTAGAGAGATTGTCTGTTTTGTTTTCGATTGGACGCTCCGTTTTCGAGATGTAGAAATTGTTTCATATTTTCGATAAAAAATGGGCACGAAATACGAAATAAAAAGTTTTTTTTTTTTTTACTTTTTTTCTATAAAATTCATAAGGGGTTAAAGCATCACCAAATGGTTGTGACAGCCATCAAATTCAAGTAATTACTTTAGTTTAGCATGCCAATATATTATCTGGTACAACCGAATTAGTTTTTACATTTTTTGTTCATCCAACTAATTGAATATTCACCACTACAGGATAATTTGATTGCTACAACTAAAACTCGATTAGCGAATCACATTTATTTCTTGTTGCTGTGGTTTCAATTAAATATTTCAGTTCTTGCAACCAAAACTGAATTACAAATCAATTGATATGCACAGCATTTGGTGATACTGAACACAATTATTGGTAGTCACAACTGAATACTGTGATAGTCCAAGGAACCATCAAATTTTAGTTGGCTGTAAATATAGTTGTGACAACGAATCTCTTCTCTGTGTGTAGTATGAATTTCTCATACATTAACAAAGGCTCGGGCACACAAGCGGCTCCATCTTGCTGCCCTTTCCAGTGTCTTTCCTCAAAATCGTTTCTCACTTTGGTAGCACACAGAAATACATATATACTAAACAAATACACAAAAACCAAAGCAACATCAGAAACCATTTAACCGTCCGAGCCTTTGTTTATTATTTTTTCACTAATCAAGCGCCTTTGATATCCTCTGTCCGATGAAAAACTCACGACTGAATACATGAAAATAAAAAGCAATACATCAGCTTAATTAAAAAACACTGACGGCATCTGCAATTTACACGCACATCCATGAATATTTATGAATCACTGACTGAGAGAATAATGCAAAAATACAGATTTACACTTACAATATAGACGCTCTCGTTGTCCCTCATTTATCCTCTTGCTTTCGAGAGAGTATAAACAGTGCAACAAACACAACTCTATTTGTACCACAAACACATATATACTTGGGTCGCAATCACATATATTATAACATATTAATCACTGTGTCTCAAGCATGTAGTTTTGAATAGGAAACACAATATGTTTGCACACATGTATATTATATTTGCGACAAGTTACAAACACACTATATATTTGCATCAAAACAACAAAAAACTACAGAGTTTTTAGCGTGTATGTCTATTCCGCATTTTTCCTTAAAAAAAAGTAAATTTTCTCAAAAAATAAATACCATTTATATTCCTAAACAAAGTACCCTTGCTTAAAAAAAGTAAATTTTCTTACAAAAAGTAACTTTTCTTGAAAAAGGTAGTTTTATTTTTTAAATGAGTACCTTTTCTTAAAAATGTACATTTTCTTTAAAGAGTACCATTTGTGAAACAAAATAACTTGAGAATGTACATATTGTTGAAAAATGCACCAATTCAAAAAAAATTCCCATTTCTTAAACAAAAAAGCTTTTTTTCAAAAAGAATACCATGTCTTAAAAATATAACTTTCCTTACAAAAATTTGTGTTGTTAAAAGTACCTTTTCTTAAAAATAAAATAATACCTTTCTTTTATTTTCTTGAGATAAGTAGCTTTTCTGAAAATAAATACATTTTCTTAAAAAAATACCCTTTTCCTAATATGTACTTCTTTAATATGTACTTGTACTTTAAAAAGGTACTTCTTTGTAAAAAAAATTCGTACTCTTATGGCTTTTTCTTACAGAAAGTACTTCTTCTTAAAAAGAGTACATTTTCTTAAAAAAATATTGGCTTTTAATAAAAAAAGTACATCTTTTAAAAAAATTACATTTTCGGGAAAATATAATACATATTCTTACAAAAAATATACTTTTTAAAAAAAGTCAATGAGTGTTCGAACTCACGGGTGATGTGTTAACACGCTGTTTTGTTACACGGTACCTGTTCGATTTCTATGAACACTTTAGTAAATGTTACATTGGAAAATAAAAAACAGCGTTCAATCATATGATGACGTTTCATTTAAATAATATTAATACTGAACAACACTTACATAACGAAAATCAGTCACTCACATTCGACCAAATTTGGTTTCTCTAAGTCGTCTGACTTCATATTTGTTCCTAAGTGACAGCACATTCGAAATAGCTATACCAAAATTTGTACTGAACAATTTTATGTTTTCATTCGAATTGAAACGACAAGATTCCTTATATTACCTTTGGAAATCGCAATTCCACTGATTCGCTTTTTTATGTTTTTTTCGGACTCGTAACGAGTTTGAGACGGATCCACAATTTCACTGATTCGCTTTTTATGTTTTTACGGACTCGTAACGAGTTCGACACGGATCCGCCAAATCACAATATCACTGATTCACTTTTATATGTTTTTACGGACTCGTTACAGGTTCGAAACAAATTCGAGAACTCACATTTAGCTTTTTTAATGATTTTATTTTTATTTTTTTATGATTACCGCATCCGTTTCTGTGCACATTGGGGTGTCATTATTTTCTTGCTTTATACGTTTTGTTTTATTCCTACAAAAACAAAGAGAATGCAAAGCAACAGACACATGTCCATACATACATTGTTATGTGCGTACATACGCTACACAAGTTCACACAATTTTCGCTGCTCTCTTAATATCTAATTTGTATATACGTATAACATAGTTGTCCACCAGTGGCTCATATGAGCTCGCTCAATTCACACGTATTCTTACTCTCTCAGTTTCAGTCGTTGATTTGACATCGAAAGAGTAACACGCACAGTGAAAAATGACTGAGCATTCGTACGCTGAATTGTTTATGGTTGGCGACGCGTTTGGTGGCTTTCAATGCCTTATGTGCTATGCCACATTTCAAGGGAAAAAGCTATTTAATTTGAAACGACATTTGAAACGAGTCATCGCATAATCATTTGCAAAAATTAAATGATGTGGAAAAACAAGTAATGTATAGGGAGAAGAAAAAATTTTATTTTGACAAATTAAAACTTTGGGTTTCGAAAATGGAGGAGGGCGAAATGGATAGAAATTCAAATGACAAAACTAGTTGTAAAATGAAGTTGTCAAAATTAATAAGCCTAGAAATTGTTAAAAAGGGTAGACCATTTTCAGATGGAGAATTTGTGAAAACTATTTTCATAAATATTTTACAAAACCTGAATTCGGAATTAGCCACGACCATGGAGTCTGTACCTTTGTCACACCAAACAATAGCACGCCGCATTCATAATATAGGACTATTCATAAAATTTCAAATAAAAAACAAATTAGATGAATGCAAATACTTTTCCATATGCTTAGATGAAAGTACAGATAGGAATGATCTATGCCAATTGGTTGTTTGCGTAAGAGTTGTGGAAAAAAATTACAACGTTTTTGAGTCCATGTTTTCTATGGAAACCTTCAACTCAAATGTAAGTGGAAAAAAACAAAAGTAATGAGAACTTGAATTTTTCATTTTTAACCTTTTCTTTTATTCTAATTGAATTATTTGATTATCCGCATCATGTTTTCATATTTTATTAAACACACACCAGATTTCTTTCAGTGCGGTCTCTCTTGCTCTCACTAATACCACCTCATTTTATTTTGGACAACTATGACGTATAACCACGTCATTACTCTCTTTGCTTTGAGAGTGCTCCGCACCCACACAAGCCAACCATGCGCTGCCGCTACATCAGTGTGTGTTTGTGTTGCAGTCTGACAATCAGTGTTTCGTAGTCGGACAAATCTGTGTTCTATATAGGGGTGGGTCACCCTTATCAGTTAGCGGTATGAAAAATAGATGTTGGGCGATTCTGAGACCTACCCGATATGCACTCAAAATTTCATACAAATCGGTCCTGCCATTTCGGAGGAGTTTAACGCCAAACAGTCTGTGTGGTCGCAGTGGGACAAACCGTGTCGGACAGACTGTGTTTGGATGTATTCACTTTGTGAGTTAAGTCCCTTCCCGCGCCTGTAGATGTTAACACATCAAAAAAAAAAAAAAAATTATCATCTTACAAAAAGTATCTTTCTTAAAAATCAATTTAAATTATCGTATTTTTCAACAGGCGGTTTAGGCGTTTTGGAACTAACTAGTACATAACCCAACCGGGTGTCCCCTGACACCTCATGTGATTTTTATAATATTTTTCCGGTGTGTACCAGATTTTTGTTAAACTTTTATCTAAAGCACACAAACAATCCCAGAAATTTTATATAAATTTTTTTCGAATCAAACTGTTAAAGTTAATGTCTTTAGTTTAATAAATAATTTTTAACTTGAAGATTTTTTTATTAAATAATTCATTCAATATGTATAGATGAAACGGCGGATTTATTAATTACTTTCTAAGATTCGAGACAATTTTTCTGTCGTTTCATTTTATTATTTATTTATTACATTGCGAATCAGCCATCTTCGGTTTTTTTCTTTCAACAATTCATTTCCGTCATACTGTCAATCAGTTTGTTAATTTCAGCTGGAATTGTGAGAATGTATAGCAACAGATGTTGCCAAAGGAAATTTCAAAGGAAAATTTCGCCCCCCTCTTTAGAAATATTTAAATGAACACAACACTACAAAGAAGCAGAACAACGAAACAACTGAACATTGTAGAGGCAATGGAGAAACGATGTAAAACAAATTGTAAAAAATTGCATGAAATTTAAGAAACAATTGTGGAGAAAAATGGGGAAAATATTTTATTTATACTTGATGGAATAAATCATGGGGAGGGGGGAATATTAAATTTCCACATACGTAATTTAATATTTCTACAAATCACATAAATATTATAATAAATTATTAAATGGCTCTGAAAAGTGCGTAAATTAAAAAGCGTCTAAACCTGTGGATAGGTTGCAACGACTTCAAATTAGCATCAATTTCCATTTGTGCAAACGAAAAAAATAAATGGTTCCCATTAAATCCTATGACGAAATTGGGGAGAACTTCGCTCAACTATTGAACTGTGCGCTTTCTAGTTTTATACTCACTGATTGGGACCTACAGTTTTAGACCGATTCCGAATGGCATTTTAGAGAAGCTTTTCCATGGCTAAATACTTGATAGTGTCGCCGTCATTCTGCGAGGCGACAGCCGCCGAAAGAAATCTTATGTAAAAGAGGCGCGCAGACTAACCATTGCATGGCAACAATATTTGTGCAAACTAGTTGAGTTAAAATGAAAGCGGTTTTGAATTATTGAAGTTGATGAAGTATAAACCGAAGTGGCATCAACTCTTATATGCATTTCAAATAGAAATGTTCATTAGGGTGTCCCAAAAAAATGTAATTTTTGGATTTTCATGGGTGCTCAAGCATTTTTTGAAAGCATATAGGGTAAAGTATTTTTGTGAATTTTTCCAGATTTTTCGGAAGAGGTTTAGTGGTCGCTAAAGTCGAATTTTACCCAAAAATTGGGATTCCCGGACATTTTTTGAGTTTTGCTTTTTACTTGGCCCCCATAACCACGATTTTCTTTGTTACAAAGTCAATATTTTAAAAGAAGAATTTCAAGCTTTACTTTTCTCTGTAGAAAACGTAAATTTCGGTATTTTTTTGCTCATTTGGGACATTTGACATTTTTTCGTAAATTTTGCATAAATTTTGAAAGTAATGCTTTGTAACTTTAGAAATTCTTATCAAAGTTAAAAAAACTAATGACTCAGCTTAAGATGTGGATAAAGGCTGAGTCACTTAAAAAATTAAAAATTATTGAATTTGCTCTTACTGTTCCAAAGTTATACCCTTTTTAGGCTTTGTACCCATTTTGTGAAATTTAAAATATTGTAAGGTGGTTTTGCCAGTTATGCATCGGATTTGTTTTAATGTTAGTTTTTATTTTTTCTTTTCAAATATTAAATATGGGTGGTTCTGTTGCAATGAGAGTCAATATGGTAGATTTTTAAAAATTTTGCAACCCTCCCCAAATTCTAAATTAAATAAATTAAAAAAATATATTTTTTTTGCTTTGCAATTATGTATTAAAGCCATGGAATGAGCCATGGCTACGCCGCGTTATGTGACATCATTTACCATGTGCAATTGCTGCATTTTATTCTTTGCTTCAGTAAAGGATTTGTTGATATGCCATTTTTCTGGATCTGTTTGTAAAACAACAGATATTTTGCAGACTTCAAAAATGGCTAGGCTGGCTTCGGATATTAAATCTTGAATTTGTTAATTTTTACGCATGTGTTCGGATAATACTGCTTTTACTAATTCTTTGCCGTTACTTGATACGTGTAGATTTCGGACCATTAAACGCAATGTGTCGATACGTTCATCAAAAAACGCTAGGTGCAGTTTTACATTTCTCTCCGTCGTAAATATTCGAATATTCAATTCTCTCACGTTATGGACTTAGAATTTTCCCCGAAATTTCATTGTCCATTGGTCTTGTGGGGTTTCAACTCCGCACGTGTCATTAATCGTATTCCGAAGATAACTGTTCATTCTCACAATTTGCCGAATTTTCCACTTATTTTTCGTATGAAATTTGACGTTACTTATTCGTATCACTCCGTTCATGACATTACTTATACTTGCAGTATTCACTTTCGTTGGGACCTACAGGTTTTACACCGATTTCGAACGGTATTTTGAGAAGCTTTTCATGGCCAAATACTCGATAGTGTCGCCGTCACTACGCAAGGTGACTGCCGCTGAAAGTTTAAGGTGGTCAGAGCAAGGATTGAACCCAGGATCTCATGAACAAGTGGCACGCCCACTAACCATTGAACCACCGACGGCCAAAAATTCAAATATATCGTCCACATATTCGGTCATGATATTCCAAAATCGTATCCATCATAATGGCTGTCATTATCGGCAATGCATAGCCATCCCTCTATCCATTGTGATCCCTCTCCGTTCTTCATAAATTATGCCCTGGTATTTAAAATAATGTGACTCTTTGACACACAATGATAGTAGTTCCATGAACGTATATCACCTAATGTATTCATCATCCTCATCATTTATTAATCCTCTAATATAGCCACTGTATTACCCCTGTTGCCCAAACACATAATAAGATTGTCTCATGTCTCTCAAATAGTCTCACGTGCGACCCACTGTAGCCAACATAATTCCATCCACCTTGTCTAATTTTGACTTGTAGAGTAGGGTGGGCTGAAAATCCGCTTTTTTAGAATTTATTGTTCTTCGTAAAAAAAGAAAATTTGTTAAAAATTTAGGTTGATATTTCAGACTCGCCCAACCCGGTTAAAGGTTAAAATTTTCTAAAAATAATTTTGCAACTGCATTCATTGGAAATTTAATTCTCTACAAAAAAAGTAAAATGGTAAAATCTCCTTAAGTTGATAGTTACTAAGATAATGACAATTTTGGTCATTAACATTTTTTATAATATTAACAATACTTACCACAATAGTTATATTATGCTGCAAATAAGATTTGTCAGTAAAATATTAATTAATTAATTTATTTTTAGATTTTAAAATTTATATATTGAAAATTAAACTTTATATTGCTTTTTACAATCAAAGATGGTATTTTTCTGACGAGATTCCAAAGTTGACCGAATAAATCCATCTCTCATTTCGAAGCCACAAACAGTACTTGCTGCTTCTGTTACAAGTTTCTACTACTTGTGTGTGACAAAGAAAATTTTCAAACTCCCACACATATTTTGGTTCATTATCATTACTTGATAATATATTTCTGAATTCATCCGTGCATGTATTGTTTAAAACAGGTGGAGGTGTAATTTTCTGTTGATTCCAGTCTATCATTTCGGTGTAATCGTTTGCATTAATCTGAAGGTCCGGTAGTTGAAAATGACGAATTGAATGTTCTTTGTGTTCGTTTGGTAACTCTGCAAATTCTCTTGCTTCAATAATTTTCTCTAAAGCGAATCTGCGCACCTCTTTTCTATCATCTACTAACATTGAAAGAAATAAGTTTTCTGGAAATGCAAAATAAGCGTTTCGTTTGAGGCAATCAGTAACAATTTTTCGTTCAACTGTAGGCATGTATCTAGATGTCTTCAGAATTTCAAAGAAATATTTTGCGCCTAGACCAATTGTGTTCTTTGATTTAATTAAAAACCACACCGGTACATAAACTTTTAAAATGAACATCACTAATTTTAGTAATTTAGTATTAGGTTTTGCAGTAGAAATGTATACTCGCAAAATTTGATTCGCAGTTGTTAGCCATCTAGCGTGACATAGAGGACCAAGATTACAATGTTCCAAGTCATCTGAACACTTACCCCATTTAATTGCTTTAGATATTAATAGCAAATATTTTTAGTCTTTGCTTAGCTCAGAGATTGGAACCCGATGGTAAATCACATTCAATACTTTTATACTTAACTACTGGTAGGTTTTCACATTCCAAAAGTTGATTTCCAATACATCCTTTGTAAGAGTTAGGACCAGATGTTGTACCATCAAGAAATTGGAACAAATTGCTTAAGGGCAACTCATTTAAATGCAACAAACAAATTACCCATTGAAGGGGATGGTTGAATTTTTCTTCAAGTCGCCGTATAATTCCACCTTTCCATCCGGTGTTCCGTCACAGCCGATCACATTTATATTTCCAACAGATTGAGGATGTTCTTTTAATAGAAATTCATGAATACTGTTAGCAATATCACTAGATTGTCCCGAAATCGGAGTAACATGTCCAACATATTTTGATTTTGGTTCACTGACAAGAGATATATGCTCTTCTCTCACAGTTTGTCGATAGTATTTAAAACAGGCATCGGCAGCGCCTATGCCCATGGGCGCTCTCTCACACCTACATAAGCTCACACATAGAACCTAAAAATTAATAAAAACCTTTAGTCGCTAACAAGCAGTCAATGAAGCAGGTTCTTACATCGCTTGTTTGCGAAATTATTTTTACACTCGACAAAATGTTTAATATAGAATGGGAGTATGACTACTTGTTTGCCGAAAAATTTTTTGGTAATGCACAATGTTTGATATGTGCAAAGTGCAAGATTTTTATTCGCATTAAAAAAAATCAACAAAAAAACTTAAAAAATTGCACATTTTTTTATGATTTTTTTGTCTACTAAACTAAATTTTTTGCTGATTTGTGAAGATTAATTTGTTACTTTCAGTAAACTTAAATTTAGCTCAAATGTAACTAAAATATAGTAACATTTTTTACTAACATTTTTCTATGAGTGCACTGATACGCATTGACAGAGAAAAGCTGCAACTCACTCATACAAGCACAAAATAAGTTTGTATATGTTTGCCGATGCCTGATTTAAAACCTTTCTTCACTTGAATAACCGTATTATCTTTCCTTCCGCCAAAATAAAATCCTTGATATTCATTACTTCCGCAAGTTTCTTTAAAACTGTTTGAGTTTTCCTTTTCTCTCGTACAATCTAATTATTATCGGTAATTCATTTTGTTTAATTTTTAGTGATTAATCTCACATCTATTAAACTTGACGTCACAAGAGCTGCAGTAGCGCCATTACTGATGTTGTATCTTTGACTAGTAAGAGCTGTTTCTTTAAATTCAATCCGGTTTTGATTATGAGTACTACTAGTACTTATTTTTGTTTTTGCCTATAACTGGGTTCATAAACCACGGATTTATTGGAAGGAGAATTTGCAACCGAAGACGTTGATTTTTGTGAACAGTTAGTTCCAGTAATTGATGTAAAAGAAGATAACGTATTTCCCCTCAAGCAGAGTGGGCAAACAAACGAAACGTTTAACGAAACATTCGCGCTAGCTAAAAAACTATTCAAATGTTTTGTATCGGTTATTATCGAAAGAGAAAACGAAACCACTAACTTTATATTGCCGAAGAGCACAAACAAAACGATTGCAATATCGCTCTCCCGACAGCTTTACTGCCTTGAAACGTTTGGGAACAAAACACATACAAAAGAATCGTATGTGTAATGATCAGCATTCAGTTCGACTTAGACTTTCAAGCAATGAGCAGCAAAATGCTGCTTTCAAAAAATGATTTGTTGCGTTCCTTGTTTTGTGTATCGAGCAATGATAAAACTATCTGCAAAAGCGGAAAGTGCGATGGAGAAATTTTAAGTAGCCATGCAGGCAATTTAGAATGGCACTTAAAATGTGTGCACTCTGATAGTTCCAACAACTACTACAAACTAGATATTTGTTTTTTTAGTTTTCATTGTACTCATTCAATTTCTTTTTTACTTAAAAAAATAAAGCTGCCAGCGGCAAACGACAACAACAACGCTGAGAGAAAGAAAGAAGTAAACACAAGAAAAAAGACAGAGGGTATACAAATTGAGCAGCAAACGTTTCCGAACCATATCCCTGCTTATATATCGTTCTGATTCCATTTGTCTGCTTGTGAGTATGAGCGCTTTTCGTTTTACGTTTTACGAACTCGAACTTAGCGGAAACCATGGTTGAAAGACAAGGTTGTAACGTTAGAACAGCAGAGTTGATTTTTTTCATTTGACGCACTTGGGAAATGTCAAATTTGTTTACATTTGTTGGTTATAAGTTGTTTACAGACGCGGAATTAAACAACAGACGCGAATATGAGTTAGAGTTTCACACCGGGAAAAACCAATTCAACTGCAGCATCAAACAATTTCAATTATTAATTTCAAGCTTCATTAATTTGGCAAATATTTCTTTCCAATTATATCACAACTGATTCAAAAATTCACATTTTGTTTACATTTTTATCAGCTGAGTTTGACAGAAGCCAAGTGCGATTTTGCACATGATTACACACATATTTACTGCTACTACCGTGATTAGTGTGCCCTGGCGGAAACTCATTTTTTTCTTTGCTAAATTTTTTCGGGTTTCGTTAGTATTTCGCTCTCTGCAAATATCGAAACGAAACAAATCAGAAACGTTTCTTTTCGTTAGTTTGCCCGCTCAGCCCTTAAGTTCGAAATGCTGCGAGTTAAACATTCGACATCTTCGTCAATAGTGCTAAATGATTGTAAGAGAATTCTTTTCGAGCGTGTAGTTCTTTGACCTGATAAAAATTCTCGCTGAGGGCTAGGTATTTTTTTCTTCTGAACAATTACATTTTTCAACTTCAGAACATTTACAGGAACTAATAACGAATAATTTTTTTGCAGCAGTCTAAAAACCCCAAATTTTTTTCTCACCAGTTGAAGTCGAATTTCTTTTGTTACCAAACAATTTTTTAGCCTTCAAGTATTTCTGATGTAGAAACGTTATTAATTGAATGATTCGTTTATAGGAAACTACTAGAATCGAAACGGAAGAAAATAATTTTTCTACATCTGAGGCCACAGTTTTAGAAATTTCAGAAAAGGCTGGTTCGAATCGACAGTTGGATTCTTTCTTCTCTTATATAATTGCGATACATTAAAACATCTTCATTACTTAGTAATTGATCCCCAGATAGTTTTCTTGAGTCCCCAAATATAGGACAAGTATATATTCCACTAGATAACATTGTAGTGCTATAAAAATTCGAAATGTTAATAAGGAAAATTAATAGTACGTCCTCAGTGGGGAATTTTATGTGTTTTCGTCAGTAGAAAACTTTTTGAAAACTCACTTGTTCTAACTACACTTGTTGAAGTTTATAGCTTTTTCAGAAATTATGTATTGGTATTTTGAAAACACCATAGAAATTACACGTTTAAACACTGCAAAATTTTAACACAAACAAAACAAATTAAAATTGTTGTTTATTTATTACTATTTATTTTGACATTCTTTCTTTTTCTTCTTTATAAAGTAACGGCATTTAAATCTGTAAAAAATACTTACTATGTTTTGCATTCGGCAAAATATTTTTTTTCATCCTCAAAGTGAAATAACATAATAATAATAAATATTTTAATGTCCAAAATTGTCATAACTTAGTAACTATGAACTTTAGGAGAGAATTAAATTTCCAATGAATACAGTTGAAAAAATTTTTTTTAGAAAATTTTAACCTTTAACCGGATTGGGCGAGCCTGAGATATCAACCTAAAATTTTTTTTTTACCAAAAATTTTCTTTTTTTACGAAGAACAATAATTTTGCTATTACCAAGTAAAATTCTAAAAAAGCGCATTTCAGCCCACCCTATTGTAGAGGTGATCATCGATAAATTCCACAAACTTTATCCCCGAAATCTCATGTTCCTCTTTGCCACCAATTGTTAGTACACACTCTTCTTCTTCCATGATGCACCTGAATAAGGGGAAAATTGTCTATGTATTCGGCAATGTATATCGTCACCTAAAATGCCCAAAGACGTAACCCTCATTTTCAAAATTTTACAGGAGACGCAAGAAACCTTATAAAATCCAAAGTATGTATTTCAGTTTTAAACGCGTTCATTCCACAGTTTACCTTAGGATCTTGGAAGTCGAATATTTTGCTCATATATATTTTAGCGTGGAGTATTATATGCAATAAAAAAACAGATTTAATTTTTTTGAGGGTTACATCTTTGGGCATTTCAGGTGACGATATGGTCCGTATTCAATGATTTCCCTTGGCTTTCTCCTAATGCATCTATCAATAGTCTGGGATGTATTGGCAAAAATTTGTTTTCTCCTAATGCATGTAGTTTCCTCATGTGTCCCATTTCGTCGTCATTCATGTAATTCGCGTAAAGAGATTTTTCACTCTGCATCAACAGTGATGTCCGTGGCGTTTAGCGACCTCTCAAGCTCCTCCGTACACGGCCGCATTGACTATTCGTCCAAATGAATCTGTGTGTGCTCGTGTTGTATCAGAAATTTGTGTATATGGAAATTAATGTATGTTTCTCCAGTGTCCTCCCTAAATTCCGTGATATTGTGTCGGGTATTCTGAATATGACGTGTACGATCCCGGTAGAGTCACGTATAAAACCAGGACTCTTACAGTTAATAAGAAATGTCGTGGATATTCTTAAGTTCGCCGTTCGCCTGTTATACCCTGAAAAATCTTCCCTGATGTTCGCTGTTTGTCCGTTGCACTTTCCCCCGATAGAGCTGCATAAAGTCAGTTTACGTATATAAGTAGTTGACCTTTCAAATTATCATGAGTTTAATTTCAGTATCGTCTGGAGGTGATGGATATATAATGGAACCAATGTTGTATGATTTTCTTTCTATCACAATGTTGTTTATTTTTATTCAATATTTCGACCAACTTCGTTGATAATTCTTTCAATTATCTTATAATCAACAAAATTACATGAAGTGTCAGGGGACACCGGATTCGACCGAAGTTCCTACTAGTTAGTTTCAACACGCCTAAGGCGCTCGTTGAAAAATACTACAATTTCAATGGATCTTTAAGAAAAGATGCTTTCTGTAAAATGTTAACCTTTTTTTAAAAAATTTTTTAATATATAATGTATTTTTTTTAGGTATATTTTTAGGTACTTTTTGTAAGAATATGTATTACATTTTCCCCAAAAGGTCGTTTTTTAAAGATAGGTACTTCTTTTATTGACAGCTACTGTTTTTTTTAAGAAAATTTACTATTTTTAAGAACAAGTAAGAAAAAGCAATAAGAGCATGATTTTTTTTTTTACAAAGAAGTACCTTTTTTAAGAACAGGTACTTTTTACAGAAGTGGTATTCCTGTTAGGAAAAGGTTATTTTTTAAGAAAATTCATAAAAGGAAAGAAAATATATTATTTTATTTTTAAGAAAAGTTACTTTTGTAAGTAAAGGGTTTTTGTTTTTAAGAAAAGGTATTTCTTTTGAAGAAGAGGTTTTTTTAAGAAAGGGGATTTTTTTTAGAATTGGTCCAATTTTCAAGAACAGGAACAATTTTCAGTGTAGGTACTTATCTCAAGAAAAGTTATTTTGTTTTACATAAAAGGTACTCTTTAAAGAAAAGGTAGTTTTTCAAGAAAAGGCAATTTGTTGTAAGATAATGTACTTTTTTAAGAAAAGGTATTTATTTAAAAAAAATTACTTTTTTAAGAAAATATGCTTTTTGTAAGAAAATTTACCTTTTTAAGCAAAGGTATTTGTTTAAGATAAAGTATTGTTTTTAAGAAAAGGTAATCTATTTAAGAATTTGAATAGGTATTGTTTTTGAGAAAATTTACTTTTTTTGAGAAAATTTACTTTTTGTAAGAAAACGCACTTATTTAAGAAAATGTTATTTCGTTAACCTTCTTTCAATTTGGTTTTTCTAAATTTACCTTTTATTCGGTTCAAAACTACAAAATGTAATGAACAGGCTCTACCTAGAAAATTTCCCTTTAAACCAGACCAAACCAAAAGTGACCAATATATACCATGTTTAGGCCCGTTTTGAAAACGTTTTCATTCTCTCAAACCCATGGCATAAACAGCTATAAAAACAGTTTTGAAATTTCGAAACGTTTTCACTGACACTGATTTTCAAACCTATTTCAGCCAGACCTAGCGTTTTCAAAATTGAGTATAAACGCATAAAGTTTTGAATCGTTTATGAAAATCAGCTGTAAAGAATGTTCTGTCAAATTTGATGGGGTTGCCAATTTCTTCCATTGGTTGTTTTTATTATTCTTTGCGTTATTATAGAAAATATGAAAATATTAGAATTTGGTGGTAACACTACTGCTATTGCAAGAAAATATAAATATTAATTATTCAATAGTGATTCGATGTTGTGATTAATGTCAAAATCAGCTGTTAGTTAAAACAGTTTTAAAATTGTTTCGACTCAAAAAATAGGCATAAACGCATATGAAGTTATCGTTATGAGTGAAATCGTTTTGCGTCCAACTGATTTCAAAACAGGTTGACAATAATGGGCTGTAATAAAGTAGTTAAAAAAAAGTTTTTTAAAATTTTTTCATTGGGTCACCCATCCCACAACGTGCGATAAGGAACTTCGTTCCAAATATTTAAATACCATTGGCAATTGTATAAGTACTTACTTTCAAAACATATCTTTCATATCTGCCAGTTTTGGTTTTCAAATATTTTATATGTAGTGGTTTACGATTTTGAAAATACTACGAGGCAAAACCAAGCGAAGTCTTAAACCTCTACATAATTCTTTAAGAACAGAATTGACATCATTTGCATTGCCTGAGCAAATGGAAATTCAAAATTTTTTTGTTGCCATACAATGGTATTTCTTTTTCAATTGCATCACATACATCATTATACAAATTAAAATTCAATGCAAATTTAAAATCCCCACACTGGTATATTGAGCCAATGTGTATAGGTGGTATAAATATGTGCCTGAAGGTTAACGCAAAATGCGTAGGTGTGATTCTGGACAGAAAGCTCGCAACAAACCATACATTATGGATGCGATCAGTAAAGCCACAGTGTCCCTAATCCCAAAAATAGTTTACTGGCTGGCTTACAGCTGTTTTCCTCCTGATATTGTTTTATGGCATTGTCGTTTAAGTCGGAATTGTACCCAAGTCTGTTGACAAAGTTAAAAATAATAGCAAGAGTGGCGCCGGTTATACACGTGCCCTTCGCACAACACCTACTGAGGGATTGAGGTTGTTCTTCACTTGCTGTCATTAAATGTGTTGGGCAGGCAAATGGCGGCAACGCGTGCAATCCGCCTTGGATTTTTTTTACTATGGCCACGGGACGATTTTTAGGGATCTGCGGCAATACACTTTAGAACTGGATTACATGCGTCTACCTTTGAGAGAAACATATACACTTATATCCCGCACAGACAGGACTTTGATTCTACACTGAGGGCTTCAAACTAGATGGCAAACATGGCGTGGAAGACTACTCTAAAGAGGTAAGTATAGACCTAACTATTGTACTGTTTTCATCACACTCAGATGGATTCAAATCTGCTTTGACAGTGACACCGCTATAAAATATCGACACTGCAGTGACCTGACATTACAAATTACCTACAACTGCAGCGCATTTCTAAATGAGATGCCCGAGCACTTTAATAGCCACCTTATATGGGTTTCAGGCACAGAAACATTCCAGAGACCGATAGAACGAATAAGATGTCGAGATTAGAAACTACCTTACTTGTTCCACTTGTGACAATGGTTAATATACCCGGCGTTTGTATATGAAAACGTGGGTTCGATCACGACTCTCACCTCCTTAGATTGCGTTCAACGATGGTCAAGTAGCTTAGTTTCGGCGACACTATCAATCCAAAAACTTCTCAAATTTCCGTTGGGCACCAGTGTTAAACTCTAGGTCCCAATTCGTGGGTATACAACTGGAAAGCTCTCCCCAATCCCTTCATGGGATGTAATGGGGAACGGTTTTTTTTTTAGTTTATTGGAATATAATATTTCTATTTATAATTTTAAACGGCAGTTTTGAAATGCATAGAATTATGTTGTGGTAACCGACAATTAATTCATTTGAACCTACAGAATTCATTACAAATTCGGTTACAGCACTCGAATTGACGTCAAATTCAGTCGTTTTAACTGAATTAAGTTTAAATTTGGTTGTTGCGACCCAATTCATACCAAATTCGATTTTGGTTTGGTTTGGTTGGTTCTGACAACCTCAATTCGGTTATAGCAACCGCAAATTTACGGTTGCTACAATCACTTTTCAAACATTTAGTTCTCTGGGTGTGATCACAAAAATACACAAAGTAGTTCCCCTTAGTTTAAAGAAGCATATAAATTTTAAAATAAAACAAATTATTGTTTGGAGATGATTTCCCTCGGTGGGCTATGAAATATGTTCATTCTCAAACAGCCACCGTAAAAATCAATTTCGCTTATATTTTCAAGAATATATCTTCTATTAGAATAATTGGTAATTGAAAATATTAGACCCCGAATCTGATTACGATATGTTTAAATCAAACGTAAATGATTCAGGCTGAGGTTATGTTGAAATTCCTTGCCCCGGCTGCTACATTTATTCAAAGCCGTTCAATATTCAAAAACACAATTACCAACACAGGAACATTTCCAAATAAACGTGTATATGGCTTTGAGAACAAATTGCTCCAATAACTATAAATTCTAGTAAAAAGAAGAATTTAGGTCAGTACCGACAAATAATGAGGGTGAATTTTTTGGATATTCACAACTCTGTCCCTAATGAAGGCTACACTTTCTGAATTGCAGACGTAAATATTGATAGTAACATCGTCATCAGTAGCTGTCATTGACGGGGTCCACTACAAAAGGTACATACACATACAAAAGGGTGGGTCAAATTTTTTTGCGACAAAGGCTCATCGCGACTCTTGATCTATGGGTCATTTAAAGAAAGTTTGCTGAAGAATCCATAGTTCTAAAATGAATTTCGAGACCGGATTTTTCGAAATATGTTTTTTTTTTAAATATTCAATAATCGTATTAGATATTGGACTAAAAAGGCAAAAGAAAATTTTATTTCCTCTAGTTAAATGTGTATTTGGGGATTTTTTGGGTCAACCAATCCATTTTTGACATTTAGTTTTATTTTGAGTACCGCCAGAGGGCGCTTTCGATTTCATTAAATTTTAGACAAAGAATGACAAACATATTTTTGTTTTTTTCCCTCAATTTACTATATTTTTTTAGAAATGCATGCATATAACTCCAAAACCCACCCGATTAAGCAAGACACGCAATAAATTGTTATTGTTTTTTCTTTTAAATTCGCAAATTGCGAATTTTTTAAATGTCATTACCACCCTGATTTGCCAAAAAGTATTTATTGGCTCTTTATGACTTCGGAATTTCCCAAATGCTACTACTTTATGTTGGAAACTGTAAATGTGACTTGAAAGCATCTCTATGCTCATGTGTATTGATTCCAGAACAGTTGAAAGAGTTCATGATGGATCAACGTAAGGATAGAAGATCTACGATACCGGAATACGAGACAGAAATTGAACAGCGAGTACATCCGAATTAATTCCAAATTTGGTTGTTGCAACCGAAATTTTAGAAAATTTAGTTTACAGAACGAATATAATTGAAGATTCAGTTGTCACAACCGAATCAGTTATGAAACGAGGTTGCTTCAACCGAATTTCAGTTGTGGGGACTAAATTTGGTTGTGACAACCTCAATACGGTTATAGCAACCGCAATTCGGTCTCACCGGCCAAATTTACGGTTGCTTCAATCACTTTTCAAACATTTAGTTCCCTGGGTGTGATCACAACAATACACAAAGTAGTTCATGATGGATCAACATAAGGACAAAAGATCTACGATACCGGAATACGAGACAGAAATTGAAGAGCAAGTACCTACGTCTACAATAACACTGTGTGTAATTTTTGAAGTCATGGAAATATAACCATATACGGACACCACTACGTGATAAAAGATCAAAAAAAAAAGACCTGAGTCTCGCAGTTTTGACCAAAGTCATGCAATTTTTTTAATGGGCCCCCAGAGATTTGGGGCCACGGTTTAATTTTTGCGAAAAAGTGATCATTTTGTCAGGCTCATATCTTTTGATTTACTCTCTCAGGGAAAGTTGTAGCTCTTGTCATAAAGAACAAAAATTGTTAACATATAAAATCAAAAAAAATTCATCTGCAAGGTCAAAATCGCAAAAACCTTTAAAAAAATTCAATTTTTATTTACATTTCGTCCCCTGTTAAGGTCCATAGGTAGCAAACTGTTCAAAATTCAAGAAAAACAATCAACCATAAAAATGTACCTAAGATCTCAATAATCAATATACAACAATTCCATGTTAAGTGATGATAGTAAAATCGGACCATGTCTCCGATTTTGATGAAACTTGGTAAATTGGTACTCTTAAGTGGCAGCATGAACATAGTGAAAAATTTTTTTAAAACAATTAAACAACGCGGTACTTATTCAACATGGATTTATATATTTTTTTTATATAAGTTTTTATTTTGTTTCTTTCCGATATGTGTTGGTAAAGTATATAAGTTTTTAAAATAAATAAAAAATAATAATTTTTCAGAAATATTTTTAACTTTTTTTAAAGAAAAAATTTTAAAATTAGTATTTTGAAAAAAAATAGAACTTTTATTTTTTTTATATTTTTTCTGGAGAATAAAGACAATGTTCTTTACCATATGTTTCAAATTTCAAAATGTCGATTTTTATAAATTTATACACCTATTGTTATTGAGGCAGACTTGAAGCACATTTTTAATTATATTTCGAGAACGAAAACAATCGCCATATTGAGATTTGAAACCTATGTAAAGAACTTTGTCCTTAATCTCCAGGAAAAATATAAAAAAAATAAATGTTCTATTATTTTCAAAATACTAATTTGATAATTTTTTCTCTAAAAAAAATTTAAAATTTTTTTGAAAACTTTTTTTTTTATTTATTTTAGAAACTTATATACTTTACCAAAACATAGCTGAAAGAAACAAAATAAAAACTTATATAAAAAAAAGTTATACTTTTTTGAAGTAAACACTACATGCAAATGTCGAAAAATTCTATGTTGAATAAGTACCGCGTTGTTCAATTTTTTTTAAAAATTATTTTACTATATTCATGCTGCCACTTAAGAGTACCAATTTACCAAGTTTCATCAAAACGGAGACATGGTCCGATTTTACTGTGATAACTTAACATGGAATTGCTCTATATTCAGACTGCATATTGAAATCATCAGTTGCCTATCTTGTGTGCGAATTATGCTGTAACACTTTCTCTATAACATTCACCGCTGAGCTCTCGTTGACGTCGCGCTGTGTAATGCCTCGATGTGAGCATCGTGTCACTATTATATTGTGTGCTGCGACCCTTGTTGCGTGTGCTGAGCTTAACGATTTGCCCGTGCTGCTGCGGTCGGTGAGATAGCATAGTATCTCAATGTTGAAGTACACGATGTTCAGAATCATTCCTAGGAAATTCATATGTTCTGTTTGTTAAGATCTTAGGTACATTTTTGTAGTTGATTGTTTTCTTGAATTTTGAACGGTTTGCTATCTATGTACCTGAACAGGGGAAAAAGGTAAACAAAAAATGGAAGTTTTTAAATTTTGATTTGATTTTGATTTTATATGTTCACAATTTTTGTTCTTTATGATAAGAGCTACAACTTTTCCTCAGAGAGTAACTCAAAATTCTGAACGGTTTGGAAGATGATCACTTTTTTACATAAAAAAGTGAATTTGCCCATTAAAAAAACTGCATGAGTTTGGGCAAAACTGGGAAACACGTATCTTTTTTTGGTCTTTTATCAGGTATTGGTGTCCGTATATGGTTATATTTTTTTGTTTTGCACTGTGTAATATAAACATTTGGAGAGAGTCGGGGTCAAACATACGTACGAAAAGAAGATAAGGATATGGATTATGAGCATAGTTCATATTCAATAGGTCCACAAGATGCATCTCAATTGAGACGAGAACCATGTACTCCCAGATTCGATGCTTTGAACTTTGCAATGATGTGTGACAGATTTGGTGTGTCTGATAGAGTAGCATCAGCATTGGTGACACCTCTTATGGAAGGCATTGGTGTTAAATATAGTCGTGACAATCTTGTCATTATGGATAAGAGTAAAGTTCGTAGTAAACAAGCTAAATGTCGACAAAAAGTGTTTCTTAATCGTTATGATGCTTTCAATTTAATTGCATTTTCATTCGACGGCAGAAAAAATATTTCTCTAACAATGGAAAAACTCAATAACAAATTTCATTCAAGGGTGGTGAAAAACCTCATCTAGTTCTTTTAAGGGAACCACATTCCCAATTATTAGGCTACACAAAAGTGGACTGAAGTCTCTGAACACAAAGTCATCAAATTGAACGAATTTTTCATCAATAAATCAATATCTCGGGATTCTTTGATTGGCATAAGCTGTGATGGTGAGCAGGCAAATACTGGCATAAGAAATGGAATTTTGCGACGATTCGAAATGCATTTAAACAGACCACTGCACTGGTATATCTGTCTTCTAGACTTTAAGGAGCTTCCGCTTCGACATTTGTTTAACACTTTGGAAAAATCATCCACCACTGGACCACGATCCACAACCGGAACCTTGAGGAAGCAAATTGAAACTTGTGAAAATCTTCTGGTATGTAATTCTTATAAATTATTTATTACTATTTTTAACTCTATTTCTCTTCTATTATCAGGCGGTAAACGGTTTTGAGATGATAACACAGGAAAATATATCTGATTTAAGTACTGTTGAATTTGGGACTGCATTATGAGAAACTGAAATATTCGTCAAGTTTCACAACAATAAAAATTAAAAAAATAAATGGTTTTCCATTACATCCCATGAAGTAATTTGGGAGAGCTTCGCACAACCAGTGAACTGTGCGCTTTCAAGTTTTGTACTCACTGATTGGGACCTACAGTTTTACACCGGTTCCGAACGGTATTTTTAGAAGCTTTCTCATGACTCGATAGTGTCGCCATACTCGATAGTGTCGCACCAAGTTCACAACAATGTCGTAAATTTGCCCCAAAAAAAGCTATATAATCCCAAAACATGGCGAAAGCGCCCTCTGGCGGTACGCAAAAATTAAAAATAAATGTCAAAAATGGATTCGTCGACCCATTTACACATTACCTAGATGAAACAAAATTTTCGTTTGCGTTTTTAGTCCAATATCGTACTCGATTATAGAAAATTTAAAAAAAAAAATTTAGCAAAATCTGGGGGCTCGAAATTCATTTTAGACCTATGGTTTCTTCGGCAAACTTTCTTCTAATGACCCATAGAACAAGAAGCCTGATGAGCATTTCTACATTTTTTCGGCTCCCTACAATTCGACATTAGCTGATAAGCCCTGATCAATAAATGCAATACCATCCAAGATAAGGTCAAGGTTTACCATTCCAGAATACCAGTGGGGTACAAAGAACGAATAGACAAAGCATCAAATGATGGTATCACCTGCCCGGATCCATGGCAGACCCCTCGAGAATTCCATAAATCCTCAGCGGCCACATCGCGCAAAGACGCCAAGCCCTCTGCCTGAAGCCAAGCAAAGTAACGCTGCAAACCTACGCTGTAGGGCTTGGTCATTGATATAGAAGGTGCTAAATGGTTTCCACCTCTTCTTCATCACCCCAAGCATGGCTGTATTCAACCCCGTTCATAATCCAATTGCGAGTGAAGTGATTAGTGATTACCCCAACGAGGAGCTGCAAGTAAGCCTTGTCCAGTCGAAGAAGCGACTTAGTCCTCCCTGAGGCCACTTCCGGCCATATGTCTCTTGAAATCGTGCAATCTATTCCAGCCTGCCAGGCAAGGTTGGTCAAGCCATACAAGTGACAGATAGGTGGATTTGCAGATGCAATCATTCTCAAATCAACAGATGTGCATCCTGCTCTAACAAGACAGTCTGCTGCAACATACCCTGTGACATCACTATGTCACGGAACCCAGCAGAGTCTTAGCTCGCCAGGCACTGCACTATTCAAGATCTGTTTGCAAAACTTCCCCCTCCTAATTTGAATTCACATATGTGCTACCTGATGGCTGGCTTACTATCAACGCAGATGAAGAACTCAACTGATGGATACAAGTTTGAGTCCATTATCTTAGTTACAACTCTCATAATCGCCACGCTTTCTGCTTGGTTGTGAGTCTGATATAGTTGGATCTTCGATTCTAGAGTGAGGGTTTTATCTCTGTAGTGCTTGCTTAGCCCGAAATAATACCTGTTTGCCAGCACAATTCTCCGTTTGATTTCTAGACTGACGTTATTGCTCCTGTTGATGGCAGATCCGAAGTAAATAAATGAATCCCTTACCGCGAAATTATAATGATTATCGACGTCTACGCTTTCATCCAATCGGCTGGATGCTCGAAACTATTAATTTTTCTAGGCCTCCCAACCGGATTTTAGAGACGTACTGTTTTATTAAAATGTAATGTTTTTTTTATGAAAAGGTACTCTTTTTAAGAAGAAGTACCTTGCATCTTTCTTTAAGAACAGGTATTGTTTAAAGAACTGGTACTCTTATTAGGAAAAGGTTATTTTTTTCAGAAAATGTACTTATTTTCAGAAAAGCTACTTATCTCAAGAAAAGAAACGAAAAGGATTTTTTTAATTTTAAGAAAATGTACTTTTAAGAAAAGGAATTCTTGTAAGAAAGGGAATTTTTTTTAAGAGAAGGTATTTTTTTTGAAGAAAAGTTTTTGTTTATAAGAAATGGGAATTTTTTTAGAATTGATTCTTTTTTTGAAGAATATGTAAATTTTTAAGAGTACGTTCTCATCTCGAGAAAAGTTATTACTTCACAAAAAAGTACTCTTTACAGAAAATTTAGTTCTTTAAGTAAAGACAATTTTTTTGTAAGAAAATGTACTCTTTTAAGAAATGGTACTTATTTAAAAAAAAATGATTTTTTTTTAAGAGAAGGTATTTTTTGTCACAAAAATTTATTTTTTTAAGCAAATGTACTTCTTTAAAATAAGGTATTTTTTTAAGAAAAGGTACTTTATATAAGAATATGAACTATATGAAGAAAATTTACTGTTTTAAAAAAAGGCACTTATATAAGAAAATTTTCCTTTTTTTAACTTCTTTCACTTTCGCTTCTCTAAATTTAATTTTTATTGATTTCAAAACTGCAATATATTCTAAATATTGGATACAGGCTCCACCTAGAAAACTTCCCATTGAACAAGAAAATTCCCAACATATCTGAGACATCTAGTTAATTTCTTTATCTATGATCCAAGCCGTTAGTCTAGACACAAACCAAAGCAAAAGTAGACAATTAGTTGATAATAGTGTTATAAAAAATTTGTTTAATTTTTTCATTTAGCCCTCATCCCGCACCATATATATAAATACTGTATTATTATTATAAAAATATGTAATATTTTTACGAAAAGGCACTTCTTTAAGAAAATTTTCTTTTTTTAATTTTCCTTCACTTTCGCTTTTCTAAATTTACATTTTACTGGGTTCAAAACTTCAATATATACTAAATATTGGTTACAGGCTCCACCTAGAAATCTTCCCATTACTCAAGAAATTTCCCATAGTATGTGAGACATATAGTTAATTTCTTTCTCTATGATCCAAACCGTCGGTGGCGGAATGGCTAGTGTGCGCGGCTCTTATGCATGAGAATCTGGGTTTGATCCCTGCTCGGACCACCTTAAAATTTCCTTCGACGACGACCATCTCGCTTGGTGATGGCGATACTATCGAGTACTTAGCTATGAAAAAGCTTTTCAAAATACCGTTCGTAACCGGTGTAAAACTGTAAGCCCCAATCAGTGAGTGAAAAATTAGAAAGTGCACAGCTCACTGGTTGTGAGACGCTCTCCCCAGTCCCTTCATGGGATATCATTTATTGGCAAACCATTTATTTTTGTTTATGATCCAAGCCGATAGTCTAGACACAAACCAAGGCATAAGTACACAATATAGTGGGTTGTAGCATAATAGTGTTAAAACAAAAGTTGTTTAAATTTTGATTTTATTACCGATTTCGTTAGTTTTTAGTTAATGTATGAGAAATTCAAATTACAAGCTTACAAGGTCAGGAACATTTTTCTTAAGTGAATAATGGTTGGGGTTTTGTTGGAATAAGAGACACTCACTGGCAGGACTAGTTTCGAACTCCGTGACAAGATCATCATCAGATGCCTAACTATTATGCCGGAATTGGTACCATCGGTTGATCATCAATCGTATATATACAAACTGAATTATGCAATTTACATATGCGAATTAGTATCGATCGATGATCCCTAAGTATCAAAATACACTTAAAGGCCTATAATTCCAATACAAGAACATACAGCTTTTTTCCACCATGTTCTTCTTTTCCCCTTGCGTACTCACATTGTTGAATTGCTTTGAGGTGAATTTTTACTATATCACAGAGTTGCATTTTTTTTATTTAGCACCCATCCCGCAACGTGCGATAGGGAACTTCGTTCAAAAAATACAATAAAACAGCTTTCGCATGTTAATCGCTCAAGATTTCCTAAAGATAGAATTAGTATACTTAGTTGCATTCTCGTATTATTGAAAAAGTAATTATTTTTCTGTTTGACCAACATTTTGCTGTGTTATCCTTTCTGAAACAGAAAATCAATAAAATCACTTGTGTCTAGTCATAACCAATAAACTAACATTTCGTCCCCCCTTTGGATTCTCTGTCCATGTCATTGAGTGTCATTGAGTGAAATATTCAACTCAGCAAATCAAATAATCTAGAAGGTTATCAATACATATGTCTGTTTGTCTGCTCGCTTGTCTCTGTAAGTTGATTGATAAACATTTATGCACTTAAGCTAATAATCTTGCAAATTCAAAGGATTTTCGATAACTGCACTTAAACTTAGATTCCGTTGCATTCCAGTAAAGTAATAGGGGAGAATTTCTCACAATCAATTTAGTGTGTGACTGACAGATATATCACTGATACTGACTGATACATCGAGGATTCGTAGACTGAGTGATATAATATCACTGATAAACGATACGTCAGAGCTATAAAATATGTTCGTTAGCAGTGTTTTCATTGCTGTAATGAGCAGTTTCGTACAACAGAAGATTTTGTTGTAAAAATATATCACAGTGCAAGATTTTGATCATTCTTGTGTTGCGTTAATGTCACTACATAAATTATGTTGCTGCCGGAAATACGAGTAACGAATAGTAGGTTGAACATTATGGGAAAATGTGTTAATGTATGTGAAGTTCATACCATACTAGCCAACTGTTCAGAATCATTTTCTTGGATCTATCAGATCCATTGGGAGCTGATGGTTCTCTTGACATGCAAAGAGTTTTACGGATGTTTCTTGTGTTTGGGTAATTGTCGTATAAAATAATTCTCAATGCTTTGGAGTTTTCATTTGCATTTAACGTGATGAATTGCTGATTTTGTTTACAATTTTGCTTTAATTATACTTTATCTGAGAATAATTTTTAAAATGTCCTAGTGACCAGAAAATAAATCTCAGAAAAGCTTGTAACAAAACAACAACAACAAAATATATTGCAAAATTTCATATCGACATCTATCATCAAGCAACTGAAACAAATCTTTCTGGCAATATACACGAGAAAGTTGATTGCCCTATTTTGTATGACAGTTCATAGTCTAATCTTTACGTTCCCTAAGACCCTTATTCGGCTCTTAACAAAAACACGCATTTTCTCGTCCATGTAAAAAGGGGATACATCGCCACGGAATTTTGTGGAACAATCCAATACATTGAGTTGCCTTTAAACCAAACCATGTATTACAAATTTCGGCGAGGCACCCAATATAAAAGTAAAAACCATATAAACCCTTCTTTCCAGCATATGTAGTCTAGGAGAAGTGGCGTATTGAACGTTGGAATTTTATTCGGTTTCATTGGGCTGTGGTTCTGTAGCCATTATCTTGTGATATAGAGTTTTTATATAAAACTACAACAACTTTAACAAATGCCAACCTACTGAGAAAATAAGAAAACAAACGCCGAACAAAGAGCGTTTTTGAAAAAAGAGTACATGTTAACCACTTTACCAACTATAGAGGGCAAATATGCAAAGAGATAAAAGGATTGAAAAAGCCCGTAGCAAGTTGTGTTCAACCAATTTCAGTTACGTGATATTGAACAGTAGGTGTCGAATGACGAAAATTATATAAACATGGCAAGTATATAAACATTTTGCTCAACACATTCGTTACAACATTACACCATTTCCAAAGGCAATTGAAATTAGGAAAATATCCATTAACATTGTGAAGGCATATTAAATTTTAAAAAATGTAACGGCTATGTAAAGGGTGTCTCAGTAAGGATGCACTTTTTCATTAAAACAGAACATGCATTTTTTGAGACAGTTGTGATTTTTTTATTGGGTTGTAAAGAAGACATACTCCGATTACGTATGGAGTAAAAAATTACATGAGGATTCAGGGGACAACCAGTTGGAACGAAGTTCCTTTCGGTGTACAGGTTGATTCAGGAAGTTCCGGACAAATTTCTCCAACGTATTCCTTGGCTCATTTCATCAAGAAAAGTCCACCAGGACCATGTCCGAAAATGCTAGGGTGCGAAATGGCAGCGGGTTCAAAATATTCGGATTGGTGGTCGGAGGGTAGTAGGATAAAGTTGCTAACTTCTGAGCCAGTGGTTCGCAAACGGCTGCAGCTGTGTTTAGTAGAAAATGGGAACCACATTGAAAACTTCCTTTAACATCAAATGTTTTTGTTCCTTATGTGTTTGATTCTTCAGCCAAAAATTTCAATAAAATAAAATCTTAAACGTGTTAATTTACAAAAACAAATAAATGTGACAAAATACCGTATCTTAAAGAAGTACTTTGTCTTTAAAAAATTACAGCAGACAGTTGTCCGAGGCCTTCGGCCACGGACTGTCCCTGCAGGCTGTGTCAGAGACACGGCCATTAAGTTTAACGTAGAATACGCCATCCGATAAGACAGAAAACATATATAACAATAAATTCATTTGCTTATATTATTTATCATTTATTGTTATATATGTTTTCTGTCTTATCGGATGGCGTATTCTACGTTAAACTTAATGGCCGTGTCTCTGACACAGCCTGCAGGGACAGTCCGTGGCCGAAGTCCTCGGACAACTGTCTGCTGTAATTTTTATATTTACCAACGGCATTTGATTCAAGTCCGTTTAAAAAAAATAATATGTTCAATTTTTTTAAACTTAATTTAATTTATGTATTTTAATTAATATTTTTATTGAAATAAGTTCTGCGAATGTTGAGAGGGCCGCCCTAATATTAAAAAAGGTTCACCTTATCGAGTCTTCGCATTAGCATTCGAGCGTTGTGTGAAAGCTTTACGCTGTACAATTCAAAATTAATGTTACAACAGCTTTATTGAAGCTTTCGCAAAAAAGCTTTATTACGTTAGCTTACTGTTTGTTTCACTTTTTACTAGATACATGTTGCCATGCTCCTAAGCAATGTTGAGCAACCAAAAACACTCAACCAAACACCACACATATGTTTGAGTGTATGTGTTTAAACAATTTTCATTTGAGAAATTTAAATATTAGGAAGATATCAACCATTTTGAAATGTATATCAAACGAAAGATAACATCTTCATTTACCTACAAAAAATATTTTAAAAAAATTCATCTAGCCGTTTCCTCAAATTCAATGAAATAAAGATTACAACAATAAAAACCTGACATGACTCCTCATACCGTAAGGTAAGACGTATTCTACGTCAAAAGTACATTATCTTAAAACAAATTCCTTTTCTTAAAAAAGTACCTTTCTTTAAAGAGTACCTTTTTTGTAAAACAAAATAACTGTTCTTGAGATATGTAAGTACCAACTCGTAAAAAAACCTTTCTTCAAAAAAAAATACCTTTTCGGGAAAATATAATACATATTCTTACAAAAGGGACCTAAAGATATACTTTTTTTTTTAAAAAAAATACATTCAATAAATAAAAAATTTCAAATTCATCAGAGATGATTTTTATTTATTCGGTCTTTTTATTGGAACTTTTTAATTTTTTTTTTCACGCTCGAGGCCATCCTACATCTCTATTTACAATAAAATTAAAAAATTTCTTAAAAAAGTTTATCATTTTACAAAAAGTATCTTTTCTTAAAGATCCACTTAAATTATAGTATTTTCCAACAGGCCGTCGATGGTGCAATGGTAGTGTGCGCGGCTCTTGTGCGTGAGAACGTGGGTTCGATTCCTACTCTGACCACCTTAAAATTTCTTTCGATGGCGGTCACCTCGCTTAGTGACGGCAACACTATCGGGCATTTAGCCATGAAAAAGCTTCTCAAAAACTGTTCGGAACCGGTGTAAAACTGTAGGTCCCAATCAGTGAGTATAAAACTAGAACGTGCACACCTCACTGGTTTGAGAGAAGCTCTCCCTAATCCCTTCATGGAATGTAACGGGAAACCATTTAATTAATTTTAATCTTACTGAGACACCCTTTATTTAGATTGAAGAAATTTAAAAATTAATTGGTGAACTTTATTTTAGACTAAAAAATGTTGAGTACAATTTAGAAGAGAGTAAAGAGTGCTTCACTATTCGGGCAAGCTTGAATGTAATTGCATTGTTTCTCGGGATGTATGACATTTGGCGCCGTTCGACTGCCCACATTATTTTTAAAATTGATCTTAACAATGAAAATGTGTTGTTCTTTCACAATGATTCCATATCGTGGGTGAATTTTCTGACCCTCAATATAACTATCGTATTTTCAATAATGTGTTGCTGAAAATTTCCAAATAAAAGCGATCATTTCAATTTGGAATCTGCAATCAATTTAAATTCAAAAATTGGGAAAAATCCATTAAATTTTTAAATTCTTAAAAAAAAGAGATTTCCCATTACATCCCATGTAGTTTCAATAAATTAGTAGTTACAGTAGTTATTTAAACATTAAATACCTCAATGGACTCGGGATTGTTTGCATAACACTTATCTTTCACGGCGCTCCAGAGATGATAGTCTAACAGGTTCTAATTGCGGCTTTTCAAACACAGTGCATACGAGTTCGATTGAGATGTTGGCTGTGTGACACGTAACGCCGTCCTGTTGCAACCATACTTTGTTCATGTCATCCTCTTCAACTTTTTAAAACAAAAGCCCGCTCAGCCCAGGTAACGGTCTGCATTGTCGGTAAAAGCGGCTACTTAGTTTTCAAAGAAAAATAGGCCTATAACGCCGCCATGCCAAAAACCGCACCAAACAGTCACTCGGTGTGGATACATCGACTTCTCCTCGACGACGTGTATATTCAGCGAGCCTCAACTGCGACAATTATGTTTGTCAACGTGCCCCGAGGAGAAAATGAGCTTCATCGGAAAGCGATCTTCAGGCCATTCAGCGAATCAACTGTGCATCAGATGGCCACGAGGCTTCGGCTATTTTAAACTTTTAAAAGCCTTCCTACCGAGGTCTTTACACACAATTCTTGGATGATTGGCTGTTAGAGTACATTTCAGCTACAGCGGCAATATTTTCCTCTGGACGAGCACGGGGACGTGTTCTTTTGTTTGATAAGGATCCGGGTTGACAAACTCGCTTCACAAATTGGCATAACCGGTGTCAATAGAACTGTATTTCTATCGAATTTATTTCGTCATATTCTTACAGTTTCAGTTGCAGGCTCAGAACTTTGGATGAACATTTTTAATCTTTAAGTAATAATCTATCACCAACTAAAATGTCAAATCTGCGTATGTGCTGCGAAATAAGTATTTACTTTACTTACTTAATTATCCGGCCTCGAACAACACCGGTGAGTCAGGGGCCTTACAAAACGAAGATAACATATTTCGCCAACCAGTTCGATCTTTTGCTTTATCTGTCCAGTTGGTAATACCAAGTGTACCCTGGGATTCGTCAACTTGATCCCTCCAGCGGAATCTTGGTTTTTCTATTTTTCGCCTTCCTTCATGTTCGGTTTCGAAAACCCTTCGTGCTGGTTCATCTTCATCCATTCTACTGACATCACCTAGCCAGCGCAATCGTGCTATTTTTATCCGCTTAACTATTTCACTGGCGGGATAAAGCTCATACAGCTCATGGTTCATGCGTCGCCGATACTCGCCGTTGTGCACTATAGGGCCATAAATCTTCCGGAGTTTTTTTTCTCTCAAAGAATCCTACAGATGTTTCGTCTGCTTGCGATATGACCCAGGATTCTGCGCCATAAAGCAAGACATGTTAAATGAGAGTCTGGTGCAGATGGAGTTTTGTTACTCGAGAGAGGGCTTTATCTCTAAAGTGCTTGCTTAGCCCAAAATAACATCTATTCGCAAGCACAATTCTCCACTTGATCTCAAGGCTGACGTTGTTGTTTTTGTTTACGGCAGATCCGAGGTATATAAATTCGTCCACTACCTCGAAGTTATAACGTTTATTAACGTTCACGCTTTGGTCTAATCGCGTGAAGGCGCTGTTCGTTGAAACCTTTGATTTTGTCTTGTCCTCATTTACCATCAGACCCAGTTTTGCTGACTCCTTCTCAATTCTCGAAAAAACTGCAGTAACTTCTCTAACTGTGCGCAAGCAGCATGTGACTCTTGCTGCCGATGATTTTATTCATATTGACTGCAACTTTTCTCATTATGACCGTCATTAAGATGTTAAAAGATCGCACGATAGGGTGTCGCCTTGTCTGAGGCCTCGCTTTGTTTCGATATGTTCCGTAAGATCCTTATCAATTTTGACTGCGGATTTGGCGTTCGTCAAGGTCATCCTGTAAAGTCGTATGAGTTTTGCAGGAATACCAAGCTCAGACATTGCTTCATAGAGTTTCTCCCGTATCGGGCTGTCGAAGGCCGATTTATAGCCGACAAATAGGTGATAGGTTTCGAGGTGTTTTTTGCGGGTCTTCTCTAGAATTTGGCGTAGCATGAAAATCTGGGCAGTTGTCGATTTTCTGTGGAGGCACTGTTGGTCGAAGTGTGTGCGTGGCTTATAGTGGCTGACGGGAGATTTGTATTCGTCTGCCTTTCAGTTGCCAACATGCATTGGATATGTGAATAAATACCTCAGTGTGTGTGTAAAGAAACAAAATATGCGGTATTGGAGTAAAACAAACCCCAGAGAACTTCACCAGAGACCTCTGCATTCGGATCGCGTCACAGTGTGGTGCGCCATATCACAAGTAGGCATCATTGTTAGAGTTCATGAAAACTTCAGAAAACGTATGCAGCAGTGTGTGGGCAGTGCGAGGGTCGACATTTACCAGATACACTATTTAAAACCATGTAATTTATAAAATTTCTTACTGTTCAATATAAATAAAATATAAAATAAATTGTTCTAAGGTTCATACTTTCATTATTTCATTCCCAAATAATAATTTCAGAAAACTATCAGCAAAGTAATTAGTTGGCAAAGTCTTTTGTGTCTGTCTGGTGGGGTCAGTAACCATAGTGAGCTCTGGATAAAGATTTTGGTTTGTATCAGTTGTTTAAAAACCGAAAGAACCGATTAATTGACTTGAAATAATCAATGAAACCGGTTCTTCGAAAATAGCAATTTCAAAAAAACCGACCTACGGTTAACCGTCAGGATTTCGGTTAACCAGTTTTGGTTTTGAATGCACTCACTAGCTTCAACCAAACCATTTCGTTATGGAAATATTTTCACATGTTAGTAAACCATCGTACTCAGGTTTGCTCTAGCTGAATAGCATATTTTTTTATGGTCTTAAATACAGTGGTGTGCGATGAAATAGAGTCAACACGAATCAACATTTTCAAAACAAAAACAAATGTAGAAAAATTAAATTTTGTTTCTAACTTTTATTTTTAATTGTTCAATTAAGAACTAGTTATAACATTTTAGAACATTAATGTCGTAATTTAAAATTAAATCATTAGGTATAAATCAAAATATTTCAAAACGCCCCGTTTTGCCTGAGAATTAGAATACAGTCATCGCGATTCATCATCTGAACTAGATTAAATAGCTGTGTCAAATAAAATGTATGTTTCATTAATCCTTTATATTATCTCAGTACTTTATGAAATAACTATTATTTTTTATCATAGCTAAGCAACGCCTTGACATTGAATCATCAAGTCTCCACAAGTCATGTTTTCCACGCCGATTGTACCAGTGTCATAAGCTCATCTTTATTAAATTGGTTTATTCCTTTGATAGACACTTTAATGTCCCGCCACAAATTCTGAATAGGATCGGCGACTGCATAGACCATCTTAAAACTATGACACTATTATTTTCAAACGAAGCTTTTGATAGCTTTGATGTGTTTGGGGACGATATTATGTTGAAACACCCATCGAAGCGGCATTTCCCATTTAGCACAAGGCATCATGATGTTTTTTTAATACAGTGGTATAATATGCAGCGTCCATTGTCTGTTCAATTTGGAATAAAGGTTCTGTCCCAATGTAAGAGTAACAACCCCGTACCATTATGTTTCCGCTACCACGTTTAACTGTTTGGATTGTGTTCTGGGGCCTGAATTCGGTGTTGGAAGGTCTTCGTACAGGAAGATTACTCTTATCATAATTACCCAATCTCACTTTAGTTTCAGCTGTCCTCAAAATATTTCGCCATTTGCGTACGGACTATTTCACATGCTCCTTGGCAAAATGCAACATTTTTTGAACGTTCCGTTTGGATAGAAATGGAACTTTTCGGACACTTTTTGCCTTTAAATTGTTTTTAGTTAGCATTTTTTTTAATGCAGAGGTGCCAACATCCCGATCGTATTGCCTTTTAAGGGCGGAAGAAGTAACAAAAGTCGAACTCTACGTGGCGTAATATTTTTGGTTCCAAATGTTCTGTAATTTTCAGGGTTTTACCGTCTGTTTCCTGGATTGGGGTTATATTTTATTCCGGTCTGCAACATTTGCTTTGAGCATTCAGTTATGTCAGTAATTTGTATGTAGCTTCTGAATTCTTTTATCGTCTCTTTTATTCTTTCTTGGCGCTCGCGATTGCAATATTTACATCGGCCCATTTTGGAACGTCAATAATGACAATTTATTAATGCTACTAATAATAAACATTAATCATATTTAGAAGCCAAACTTTGCTTTCAAATACAAATCCAAACTATCATTAACCATTTCAAAAAAAAAAAATATTTTTTGTAATTGACTCTATTTTATAACAGACGTCATTACATAGCCTTTAAAATACTGACACTGACCTGGAGAACAGTAGTGTACAAAATTTATTAAAAATTACGGCATTATATTCAGCAGAGGACCGGTCAATCAGGTTCAGAACTTCTTGACATGAAACATCTTGGACCACTGATTTGCAGAGAATAAAAGTTTTGACGAGTGTGTGACTGTATTTCATCGCACACCACTGTATCTCTGAATCTGAGCCACCGGTTTAGATTCACGTGCTGATTTCCTAAACCGATAGAAGGTGGGCATTGCAGTATTAAGTAATATTATACAACAGGTCTTATAAGCTGTGACTCTCTATCAAAGACACATGTGGAAAAAAGAGACCATGGAACTTTGGAACTTTGGATGGAACTTTGAGGAAAGCAAAACTTTTTATTGACAACTTTTTAAAATACACTAAGTGTCATAAGTGATATATTATAAGATGCAAACAATTCGTATAATATGAAGAAAAACACGTAAAAACTGCTTTAAGTTCAGCAGGGCCGAGTGTTAGATACCATAAATCATATTAAAATGTTGTTAACTATTATAAATAATTAGAAATCATCTTTAGAATGTGTCTGATGTATTTTCGGACAATCTTTGGTTATTTATTGTGAAACAAAATACTTTCGCTCTCTTAAAATTTGATTTAATTGGAAAACATTTATGAAAGCGTACGAAAACAGCCTTCCAAATATTTATTTCTATATAATTTCTATACTTTATTGATAACTTCTTATTGCCTATATACACTCTCGATCAGATGATTAGGACCGCTTACATTTCTGGATTTAGTAGGCCATATTTTTTTTTAAAGTTTTTGCCGACAGCTAAACTCGTACTACCATAGGAAATAGCATTTTCTTAAGACAACAACAACAACAACATTAAAGTTTAACGCAACAGTATTATAATGGTCCTTTTCAAAAAAAAAGTCAACAAAATCGCATGAGGTGTCAGGGGACACCCGGTTGGAACGAAACTTCTTCCGCTATATATTATAAATATGTACTAGTTAGTTCCAACATGCCTAAGCCGCCCGTTGAAAAATTTGATAGCATATTTTTAGGTACTTTTTGTAAGAATGTGTATTATATTTTCCCGTAAAGGTACATTTTTAAAGAGATCTATTTCATTTATTAAAAGCTAATGTTTTTTTTAAGAAAAGGTACTATTTTTAAGAAGAAATAGTTTCTGTAAGAAAAAATAAATAAGAGTATGCATTTTGTTTTACAAAGAAGTACTTTTTTTAAGAACAGGTACTTTTTAAAGAAGTACTCTTTTTAGGAAAAGGTTATTATTTTTTAGGAAAATGTACTTATTTGAAGAAAGGCTACTTATCTCAAGATATGAAATGGTATTATTTTATTTTTAAGAAAGGGTACTTTTAAGAAAATGAATTTTTGTAAGAAAATGTATTTTTTTTAAATTGGTAATTTTTTCAAGATAGCTGCATGTTTGAAAGTATATTTAGTTTGTTTCACAAAAAAGGTATTCTTTAATGAAAAGGTAGTTTTTTAAGAAAAGGCAATTTGTTGTATGAAAATGTACTTTTTTAGTAAAAGGCACTTATTTTAAACAAAAATTACTTTTTTTAAGAAATGGTACTTTTTGTAAGAAAATTTACTTCTTTTAAGCAATGGTGCTTCTTTACGATAAGGTATTTTTTTACAAAAGGTAATTTGTTGAAGAACGGCACTTATTTAAGAAAATTTTATTTTTTTAAATTTCTTTCACTTTGGGTTTTCTAAATTGACGTTTTATTGGGTTCAAAACTACAATATATACTAAAAAGACACAAATCAAAGCTAAAGTACTTAATATAGTTGATATTATTAGGGTGTAGCATAATAGTGTTAAAAAAAAAATTATTTAATTTTTTTTCATTTAGCCCCCATCCCGCAACGTGCGATAAGGAACTTCCGTCCAAAAACACAATCCTTTCTGTTCATATGATTAGAACCACTTTGCATTTTTAAATTTTTTGCACTAAATCGCATTTGATTTATACCTCAAACAATTAGTAAAAGAAAAATTTATAATAAAAAAAATGGGTTCCCGTTACATCCCATGAAAGGATTATTGGGAGCTACAGTTTTGCACCGGTTGCGAACGGTATTTTGATAACCCTTTTCATGGCTAAATACTCGGTAGCGTCAAATTTAAGGTTGTGGGAGCAGGGATCGAAACGACGTTCCAACACTTTGTATTACACATTAGTGAAAAATCGGCACAATAAGAATTTTGAAAATATCAGGAAGATCTAAAATCGATGTTTAACATTCGCAAGGATATTCTTATTAGACCATAGAGCGGGATATTGGGCGAAGTCACAAAACTGTGCTTAAAAGATGTTGAAAAATTTTGGATAGAATTACAAATAACGATTCCAACCGCTTTAACTCCAACCGAAAAGAGAAAAATCTGGAGAATTACGTTAAATTCTTTTCTTCCAACACCAAAAATCAGGTCTCAAGCTGGTATCAAAGCAAGTATTTCGACAGTAAAAAGAGCCAGTGCGAAAGTACCTGCAGCTGAAGAAAAAAACAGTCGCTGAATAAAGAGCGCAAAGAAAATAGGTTGCAATTTACTAGAAACCATATGACATGGGATATTCAATTGATTGGCGGCGTACTGATGTTTTTAATGACAAAACGAAATTTAATTTAAATTGCCCAGAGGGTTACAATTATTATTCTCATGATACGAGAGAAGAAGTGCTGTTTTTAAATTATATATATTAACTTCACCTGTCTGTATGCATGCATGCCGAAAAAACTTTGGATTGATTTTTAGCCCTTTTCCCGTGATCCAATCAAACTGAAACTTCGCAGGCAAACTAATGGCGACGTCAAATAAGGGCGGGATTGGGCAAAGGGCCGTGGTCGTATATGCTTTATAGTCAAAAACTATGTTTTTGATGGGTTGGTTTTTAAATCATCATCACAGCAGTGTGGGTGTAGTTATGGTCTGGGGTGCAATAACGAATTACGGCACAATCGATTAAGAATTTCATACTGCAAATATGACAGGAGAAAATTTCAAGAATCTGTTACAATCAGCTGGCTTAAAGTAATTATATTTTTGGACCGATTCCATGGATTCTGCAACAAGATAATGCTCTTATTCATAATGGCAGAGTTGTAAATGAATTCATTTCAAGCCAAAATGTTCGTCTTCTTAATTGGCCACCATATTTCCGCAAGGTTTATGAAGGAGGAAGATAAATCGAAGATAGGAAATTACAAGTTCAAGCTATTAAGGCCTCCTGGAATGAGTTTTCTTTGGATTATTTAACAGCACTTTATGAATCAATAAGAAGCCGAATATTTGAAATCATTTTCAGAAGATTATGAATACAATATTATGAATACACTAAATGTTAATGGTTCTTATTATTAAATTATAAATTAATGAATTTTTAAGGAAAATTAGTTAAATGGCTCTAAACATATAAACGGCAATTTTTTATTAATATTTTTTGTCTGTTTTTGGAAATGGACCTTTACCATACTGTTGCATTAAACTTTAATACCGAAGTGGAGTTGGCCCGCCATCGCTGGCCCACTTTTCTGTACAACGTTAAAATAGACCAAATCGATTGGAAAAGTTCTAACGTCAATTCTAGATACGTTATTCAGGATGTTATGTGTAATTTAAAATTCAGGACTTTGATATATGAAGAGATCCTTAAAAAGGATGAAATTTAACATTTTTAATGTACCTACGTTTCAGAAAAAGTTCACGAAGGATAAAAAAGATAAAAAAAAATTTAATTTCTTTGAATTCCTAGAAAAATTGAATTACTAGAAAATCTTACTATTACTAGAAAATTTAGAAATAAAAACTCAATAAACAAGACAAGCACCTTAAAATCGGTGAAAACGAATTGCCGCTATATATGGATATGTAAACTTCTCAGAAAATTAAACAAAAAATTGGAAAATTTTCACACTTAATATTCACATATGGTGTTGGAAGTACGAAGCAGAAATTTCATAAAAAACGTCAAGGACATTTAAACAGGGCTAGGTCCTTAAAAAAGAAGTAAACCAATATCCTCCATATATATGAAATTTCTCAGAAAATTAAAAAAAAATTTTCTGAGAAGTTTCATATATTTGGCGGATATTGGTTTTCTTTGATTTTAAGGACCAAGTCCTGTTTCAATGTCCTTAACATTTTTTTTTTCACACTTTAATATTCTGATATGTTGTTGCAAATACCAAGTAGAAATTTCATAAAAAATTTCAAGGACATTGAAACAGGTCTAGGTTCTTAAAATCGGAGAAAACCAATATCCGACATAAATACGAAAATTTCTCGGAAAATTGAAAAAAGTTTGAAAAATTTTCACACTTTAATATTCTGATATGTTAGTGCAAATACCAAGTAGAAATTGTATGAAAATTTCAAGGACATTGAAACAGGTCTAGGTCCTTAAAATCGAAGAAAACCAATATCCTCCGTATATATGAAACTTCTCAGAAAATTAAAAAATGTTTGGAAAATGTTCACACTTTAATATTCACAGGTATTATTGTAAATATTCAGCAGATATTTTATAAAAAATTTCAAGGACATGGAAACAGGTCTAGGTCCTTAAAATCGAAGAAAACCAATTTCTTCCATATATGAGAACATTTCTCAGAAAATTAAAAAAAGTTTGGAAAATTTTCTGAGAAGTTTCATATATTTGGCGGATATTGGTTTTCTTCGATTTTAAGGACCAAGTCCTGTTTCAATGTCCTTAACATTTTTTATAAAATTTTTCTTTAGTATGTGCACCAATATGTGTGAATGAAAATTGTTCAAAAATTTTAAAATATTCTGAGAGTTTTCATATATTTGGCGGATATTGGTTTTCTCGATTTGAAGGACCTAGTCCTTTGGCAATGTCCTTGACATTTTTTCTAAAAGTTGCTTATCGTTAATACTCAAAACGTGTATGGATATAAACCTGGGAACCTGTTCGATAAAATTATCATACAATTTAATGGGTAATGGCATATATAGGGCAGGATAATTGCATTTAAAGGACCTTGTATACTTTCTATATCTTCAATGTTTATTTTGAACATTATTACACTTTATTAATGACCAGTGCAATGAAATTTAGTTGCTTGGTGTGATTTAAATACAATAAAAATTGAAGGTGGGCCAACTTCACACTACCATATATACTGCTATGAAGTTAGACCACCATTGAAATTTGTGGGCTACGATGGTGGGCTAACTTGACGCTAGTACTTTAATAGTGTGGTTGTGTGACCGTCGGAGGTGCAATGGGCAGTGTGCGCGCCTCTTGTACAGGAGATCCTGGGTTCGATCCCTGCTCCAACCACCTTAAAATTTCTTTCGACGACGGTCACCTCGCTTAGTGACGGTGACACTATCGAGTATATAGCCATGAAAAAGCTTCTCAAAATACCGTTCGGAATCGGTGTAAAACTGTAGGTCCCAATCAGTGAGTGAAAATCGGAAAGCGCACAGCTCAGTGATTGTGAGAAGTTCTCCCCGGTCCCTTCATGGGATGAAATGGGAAACCATTTTATTTTTTTTGTTATTTTTGTAATGTTACGAAAAAGCTCTTTCCGATGGTAGTAACATTTTAACAATTGGCTAACAATTTAAAAAGATATGACCCACTAAAACCAGAAATTCAAGTGGTTCTAATCATCTGATTGAGAGTGTATCAGTATTATGCCGACATTAACAAATTTTTGTTCAACATAAGTTATCACTCAAAAAATTCAAATTCGTCGCTCTCATTTGTTTCCGATTTCTAAATGTCGTTTTTCGTGTAAAGTGATATTTGTTGATAAACAATCGTTGTCTTGTAAGATAATAATGGCAAAGAATTTAATGTAATCACGTCAAGAGTTTAAGAATATCAATTTATATGCAATTGTACTGTATACTTTATAGGATACGATGGTGTAAATAAACGCACCCCCACGTCAACTTTTCCATCCGTGATTGCGTCTGTGTAAGATTCTGTTTGTAGTTACTTTAGTTTTATTCTTCTATCTATTTTATAGTTACGTATAATCATGATACCATGATGAATTCCGATACAATCACATCAAAGATGCACACTCATGCACTTCTATATCCTTCTAAGATTGCACTTAACTGCTAATGAATGATGAATGAGTATGACATTGTGATGCTAAATAGGATGAAGATAGAGACAACGAAGAGTTGAGAGAAGGATACAGAGGATGCATTGTTGGCGTTTTATGAACACAGTCTGTTACACCGTATAAAGAAGCAAGCAAGCGAATGATTATCCTTAATTACACAGTGCAACACATAAAATGCACACTCCTTCTCGTGGGAAATTTCTAGAAATGTTTATCGACACTAACAAAACACTATTTGGTTTTTTGGGTTTTATAATAATGTTTGGCTAGCATAATAATGGGTAATTAATGTTTCTATTTGAATTCAATCAATTATAAAAACTTTCCCCACATATTATGTACCAAATATCAGATTGGAAAGGAAATACATAGTAACACACGCGCATTTTATGAGACGGATTTGGCATAACCCTATTTACAATACTGACATTATTCGTCGAAAAAATCCCATGAAATTGATGAACGTTTTTTAATAAACAGTAGGCTATTTATATGATTGAATACTCGTGAAATTTACGAACAATGGGTGAAAACGAAATATACATTATTGGTCCAATTGTTCGGAAAAAACATTCAAAATTTATGAATCTTTTTTTAATAGATGTTTTTTTGACCTAATTTTCGTTGTTATTGTACTTCTAATTTTTCCGGCTCAAGGTCCACATAATTAAAAAAATATAAAAATGGAAAAATTAGAAGTACAATCTTTTTTTTTTGATTTTTAGAATTAATAAAATGCAACAATATACAAAAGAGTATTTATAATTGAATTTTCATGAAAAAATTCCATGAAAAAGTTTAATTCTCATGAAAACCAAATTACCGAATCGTATTACGAGACTGAAGCAGGTAGACAATGGCACCCGTTCAGAAATCCCTTTCTTGAAAAATTTTGGATACAATTTTTTCCAGGTTTTCCAGTAAAAAACTGCGAAGTATTTATAAGGAATCATTCCACCAGTTTCTCTCATTCAACACGTGATTAGGAAAGCGAAAAGTACAATTACGTATGCAATTTAATCAAAATTGAAAATAGCGTCTTCCCAAAAATAAATGAATTTTGTTACATTTGTGGTTACAAGGTTGTTAACTCTGGAAGTTAAGTTTGCATATGTAAAGGGTTTTTCAACAGAGACGCTACAAAAGTAAATCGATAGGGACAGCAAACGAAGGCCATATTTTTTTCCGCTCTTTTGACATTTCTCTTCAGTAAGGTTTGCCATTTCATCATGGTAAGATATACCAGCCAACAACGAGTCGAAATTATTAAAATTTACTACCGAAATTTGGAGTCAGTTGCCTCAACTTTAAGAGCGCTACGTCTAATTTCTGAATTTCATTTCTGGCTGAATGGCTTCGTCAATAAGCAAAATATGCGTTATTGGTCAGACAGCAATCCACACGTAATCCATGAGTCATCATTGCATCCCGAAAAAATTACGGTTTGGTGCATTTTATGGGCCGGCGGCGTCATTGGGCCGTACTTCTTCCGTGATGATCAAGACCGGCACATTACTGTGAATGCAAATCGCTACCGTTCAATGATAACCGAATATTTTTGACCCCAATTGGATAATATGGACTTGGAGGACATGTGGTTCCAATAGGACGGCGCCACAAGCCACACAGCGAATGCCACAATCAATTTATTGGAAACAAAGTTTGGTGAACGTGTTATCCCCCGAAATGGCCCAGTCGATTGGCCGCCTCGGTCGTGCGATTTGACGCCGTTAGATTTTTTCCTGTGGGGCTACGTCAAGTCTATGGTCTATGTCAACAAGCCAGCGACGATTGATGAACTTCGTACGAATATCGAACGTGAAATTGCAGCAGTATCGGCCGATTTATGCTTGAAAACCGTCGAAAATTGGGTTCAGCGTCTGGACTTCTGCAAGCATGCCCGTGGTGGCACAGGAATAAAGAATTCCATTGGTATCTAAAACCGGGTTTGTTGTATTTAAAAAAACTTTTGTAGCGCTCTTATTGAAAAACCCTTTATATGTATTAAATATTTGGATAAACTGTACACAAGTGATGAAGATTTCACGCTGAATACGGTGTGAAGTATTTGCTATAGCACTATTTGGAATTGTTAACATCGACGAGGAGGACACTTGCATTTTGTTAAGCCGGTAATCGGGGCAAAATATACAAACGGTCATGATAAAGCCAGGTGCTGTGAATGCATTAATAATGCTATTGGAGCAAATAAGAGGAAGTTTGTCGAATGTTTAATGTAAAATTCAGCTTGAGAATTATTATTTTTTTATTCTGATGGAAATAAAGTTAGAGATCTTTGTGAATGGTTTGCGAGATATGAGTCAAAAATCGTACTTTTTCTTGAAAAAATGATGTATGTCCACAGTTTGGGATCTATGGGCCGAAAATAGTGAAAAAAGATAGGAAAAATTAAAATTTTTTTGACATTTTTGCAAGTTTTAGGCGCTGGATGTTTTTTGGGGTTAGATTGTTTTACACTTTTTTTTTTTGTCAGGTAGTATGTAGCTACAATTTTGCCGAAGACATGAAATCAAAATTCCGCTTGATTTTCTAGGTATTGCTTTAAGAAAAATTGAATGTTCTTTGCATGTTGGAAAAATTTAATGAACTTTCAAAATAAAATAAAAAATAACTTCAAATTTGTTCGACAACATCTGCAATTAAATACCAGTCGATAGAGAAAACACAAACTTGATGAGATATTTTGCTGTTATGGATGGGGAAAATGGAGTTTAGTATTTGACATATCATTTCGTATTTGTTTTTAATAAACTTAGTTGTATTTTATAACTCTAATGATAATATACTGTACTTATAAGTATTTAAGTATCAAGCGGAATGATTTTTCGGTAAACCTGAAATTTCTAAATTTACAGAAAACAAAAAAAATTGTTTAAAATTTATTGTATTAAAAAAATTTTAAAAATGGACAGTGATGGATACATGGAGCTACATAAGTAATGGCGATTTCGATTCTGAGAAAAATTGAAAAAAATTTTCTGCCCTTTAACCTAAAAGTGCCTGTTTGTGTTCATTTGTGAAAAAAGGGCATCCCACTTGAAGGTTTTGTGTTCGTTGCTAAGAATCTTGCACTCAAAAAGTGCAAAAATGTTGAATTTTCTGCCCTCTCAGCGAGTCATGGGAGAGAATTTTGCGCGTTAAAATGGCAAATTCTCCGTCATTTTGGTTCTGTTTTTTTGTCCTCGCTAAGCTAATTTTTGTACCTTTTGTAGGGGGCACTAGGGTAATTTAAGCGGCTTCAGTTAAATTCGCTTACCTTCTCAAACAAAGTGGTCAAATATTTGTTAAGCGGGAATAAGAAGTATATAGGTTTCCTATATACTGGTGGCATAACTTAAAGACATGATACAAAAATACAGCAGACATTTGTCCGAGGCCTTCGGCCACGGACTGTCCCTGCAGGCTGTGTCAGAGACACGGCCATTAAGTTTAACGTAGAATACGTCATCCGATAAGACAGAAAACATATATAACAATAAATGATAAATAACATAAGCAAATGAATTTATTTATTTGATAGTTACTTTTGATAATATACATAAGCTTATGGTAGGAAAAATAGGATAAATATGCTTTTAAATTAAAAGAGTAAGGATAAATGATAAGTAACAGACGCAAATCAATTTGATTATTTGAAAGTTACTTTTGATAATATGGGCTTATGTTAGGAAAAATAGGATAAAAAAAAGTTGTCTCGCCGTTTCCTCATAATCAATGAAATAAAGATTACAACAATAACAATCTGACATGACTCCCTATACCGTAAGGTAAGACGTATTCTACGCTAAAATGTATGAATTAATTTTTTCATATATTTTTTATAAATATATATCCATGTTAAATTCAAATTCACATTTAACATTTTGTTTCACTTAAATACATAAGCAAAAATATACGAAATTTCAATATTTCATCAATCAAAACACCAGCCGAAGGTTTGTGTCCACACTGAAGCAGCAGCATAGTTTGTGTTCACGCTACAAACTCAAACACTCAACCAAACACCACACATATGTTTGAGTGTGTGTGTTTAAACAATTTTCATTTGAGAAATTTAAATATTAGGAAGATATCAACCAATATGAAATGTATATCAAACGAAAGATAACATCTTCATTTACCTACTAAAAAATTTGTAAAAAAAGTTATCTCGCAGTTTCCTCATAATCAATGAAATAAAGATTACAACAATAACAATCTGACATGACTCCCAATACCGTAAGGTAAGATGTATTCTACAGTATACAGTTGTGAGAAAATGCAACATTTCTATGTTCGTTTCTCACAATAAAAAGGGCACAACTTTAAAGGAGCGATGGCAACATTTTGTAAATGTTGCATCATACAAGGGCAACATTAGTTTTTAGAAATTAAATCACTATAAGTTAATATCAATTTCTCTCGCTAGAAATTTTGAATAATTATTGATAGTTGTTTATAGCTCGTCATTAGCTTCAGTATATGCCAATCTGTGGCTACTAGGGTTTAACCCTTGGGTTTAAGCCTCCCCCCACAATGAGAATGTAGTAACTGACACATTTAGCTACTGGGATCTTGAATAAATTTATAATGAAAATTTGTGTCAAAGAGTTTGTTGGCGATGTCGCCCATAGAGAGTTAAACATTGTATAAATGGAGAATAGTTTAAGAGTTTTGATCTTTATTTTAATAAGGATACAAATTACGGAATAAAGAAATAATTTGCGCAGTAAAGAAAGAAGAAGATAGTTAAAACATCCCCATCCTGGATTATAATATTCGAAAACAAAATAATAAGTTTATTCGATAATTTTAAACCTAATTATAGTTAAATAAGAAAACGAAATAAACTACTGAATTTTTGTTTAAAGTTATATGTTTCCTACTCCTGGCATTTTGAAGTTATATGTTTCCTACTGCTTTGATTGTTCGCATTTTCTCTCCTGTCGGTTTCTAAACTTTCCCACCTACTCATGCATCTGGTAATTCTAGCAGAGTCTTGGTCGTCCTATTCTCTCACAACTTTGATTACATCTTCGTGTACCTTTCCCATTGTTTCATCTTTTTCGATTCTACTGACATGGCTTAGCCGAGTAACACTGAGCGAAAATGAAATTGTCCTAAGAATGACACTATTTTTTCGGATTTATATTGATCGAAAAAACTATTTGATTTATATTGATCGAAAAAACTATTTGAAAATAACTACAACCCAGTTGGAAAATTTGACTTGACATTGTCAGTAGAATTTCCTTAGAACGGTGTAGCAGGTGCTGACGCTTTATAGAAGACATGTTCATGACATGCCACTAGTTTTGCCTTGGGTGACGTAAATTGTAAACGGGACCATCTATGTTAGACCGTTCTATTGACTCGTCAGGATTATATAATGACTGACTCTTACTAATGTCAATGCTGAATATCGATAGAGGAAGTCTTTACCTTTTGTCAACGGAGAGTCATTCGTATGAAATTTCAAGTTATTCAGAAAACATTAAACTCAAAATTTTATATCTGAATTGTGTGTCAAAAATTTTCAGAATAAATTTCAAAAATATTTCAAAATTTTTTCAAGAATATGCAAATTTTTAAGGAATTATATATACATACACATGTTCATATATACCTTACATGAATGTATCCATTTCTTATTATCAATATTTAAAAATATATTATTTATTTTAGATGTTTTTTAAATTAAATCTCAAAGATTCTAATATACTAATTATATATGTATATAGAAACTGACGCATACATTTGGAAACGTCGTGGTCAACTGATCCTCTGATGAATTGTGGCTTAAAGACGACTTGTGTACATGGCATAAGGTAATCGCCACTATTGACAAACTGCGGAAAATTCCTGCTGACTTTTTACCAAACGTATGAAAACGCTTTTTATATGGGAGCAGATCAGCAAGTCAGCAGGGACTCTGATATGACACTTCCTAGTTACTGATGATGTCTTTAGGAAATGCCCAGCTGGGAATATATTAAAAATTTTAAAAATGAGGTTGGAAGTAAATGTAATCTTTTTTGCGTATCTAGTGACAGAATGATACTATCGGAAAATAAAAGGCACCATTAAAGAGGTTACCAACTGGCCAGCAAATGTTTTTTATTTCAGTTTTTAGTCTATCAAACCATTTCGTCACAATTTAGAAAATTAATCAAAATATTGGCAAAATTTCAAATCGAGTGTGTCCCAAAGTTCACGGTAGATTGAGCTTAAATTCATTGTTTCCCGGGTGTATGACGTGTGGCACCGTCCATATCCTTTAGTTTAAGTTCAACGAAGGTCAATCAATTATTGTCAGACCAGACGAATTTTTGAAGAAATATGGTTGGTAATGGGCTCAGCACAAAATCTATACCAAATTTTGTCAAGTTGTTGATGTCTACGGTTATACCAATATTGGCATTTAACTCAGTTCTAATCTGACCAATTGCCTGTCACTAAAATGCGGGACACAATAATTAAAATTGGAATTTTTTGTAATTAGTTAAAAATTTAAATAAAAATATATGCATTTATTAAAAAATAGACTAAATTTATAAAATAAATCCTTGTATTTTGTATTTAATAATTGTGTTATTTTAGTTTCTAGTCGTGATATGACACCAAAAAGCGTACCAGCCACGCAAAAAAGCCAAAAGCGGGATGTTGGTCAGGTTAGACGTGAGTAATGGGATGGGATTATCCCGCTTGTCGATGTGTCATCCCGCCTTGAACTTTAATCCCACTTTTTGGAGAGAAGTCCCGCTTTATGACGATTTTTGGCTTTAGAATAGGTAAAGTATAATTTAGTTTGGAAGTTATTTTTTTTATATAAAACTTCCAACATTCAGAAGAATGATTTCAATTCACTTTTTCGGACGATCGTGCCGGAATGGTCCCGCTTTTCGATGTCTCATACCGCCTTGAATATCAATCCCCCTATTTGCAGAGTAGTCCCGCTTTATGACGTTTTTGTCTTTAGAATGGTGAACTATAATTTAGCTTGGAAGTTATATTTTTTTAAGATGTAATTTTCAACAGTCACAAGCAGGATTTAAATTTACATTGTCAGACGATTGTTTCGAAGTTTGTGAACTTCATCATCAGATTCCTAGTTGTAGGCTACTGACATCTGTTCCAATGTATCACTAACTGCAATAGTTTTATAGGTGTTTTTTGTGGAATTTCTTTCTTCTATATCGTCACCAAAAATTCAAAAAGACGTAAAAACATTTTCATCACTTTACATGAGAGGCAAAAAATAGTTAGATATAGAAACGGAATTTTGTGAATAAAATTTCCATTCTGGATCGTAGATGTTTGTGAGGATATGTAGTTTAGTCAATTGTAAGTATATGTGCATCGAAATTTTATAAAAAATTACAGTTCAAAGAAAAAACGTGGATTTATTAAAAACTTCATCTATTTAATCCTTTTAATAAAATCGTTGATTTTGAACTTAGGTATTTAAAACTTTGTCAAGTCATGTATTTTAGTCAAACATATCGTAATCAGAGAGAAAGCAAATTTTGGAATTTTGTTGTTATGTCATTTTGGATTTTAGGTGACGATATGTAATATTTTTTGCCGTCGCATGTGGCCGCCGGTGGTGCAATGGTAGTGTGAGCGGCTCTTGTGCATGAGGACGTGGGTTCGATTCCTACTCCGACCACCTGCAAATTTCTTTCGACGGCGGTCACCTCGCTTAGTGACGGCGACACTATCGAGTATTTAGCCATGAAAAACCTTCTCAAAATACCGTTCGGAAGCGGTGTAAAACTGTAGGTCCCAATCAGTGAGTGTAAAACTAGAACGCGCACAGCCCGCTGGTTGTGAGAAGTTCTCCCTAATCCCTTCATGGGATGTAACGGGAAACCATTTTATGGGTCACAAAAGTGGCGTAAGCAGATGCTTGTTAAAGGTAGAATATTTAAACACTATGCGAGGTGATCGACGCCGAAAGAATCTTAAGTTGGTCAGGGCAGGGATCGAACCCAGGATCTCATGCACAAGAGGCGCGCACACTAACCATTGCAACACCGACGGCCACAAACTAATTTCAAATTACACTGATGTCGCCCGCACTACGATCAACTTTCCACGTGCAATTTCAAAAAACTCCATTAAAAATATGGATGCGGAATATCAACGAAATATTACCCGCACGTGTACTAAGTTGTTCACGCAAAATATCGTCAACATCTATGGAGTAACATTCTAGCATCATTTAATTTAACGATCAATCAAATTGATCGAAGACATGTCTCTCAATTTGTGAACAAACGTAGATTTTTAGATATGTTGCTGGCCCATTTTGCAGCGGAACAAATTAATGTTGCTCAATATTTTTCACGTGAACGATCCTAGTACTTGGCTTTTTCTTTTTTCTCCTAATTACACTGTGCGACACCAAAAAAATGATGGAGTTCTGTCAACGGATTCTCTTAGAAAGGTCTAAAAAAATATATGTGTATCGGCGTTTTGGCAGATCTGGTCAGAATTTTTTTTTTACTTTCTGCAACATATCGGCATGAAAAATTGAGTGTTCCTTACTTCTGAGGTACAAACTATGTTCAGAAGTTTTATATAAAAGATTCAGATAAACATTTTTGTGGAACAAATTAACCCTTTAACTGTCACGTATAACCATAATTTTTACTTTTTTTTTGAAAATTCGCAAAAAACTGCTGGAAAATGACGGCAGGCGTGCTCAAAATGTTCTACAAAAATTATCGCCATAGAATTTCGCTGCATGTGTCCGAACACTCCAAAATACAAATCTTAGCCCAAGTGCTAGATATAAGATGAAATATGACAATGGAAACACCAAAATGACAAAATTCATTATTAACCCTTTGTCGTTGAAATCGAAGGCGAGCAGTCGGCTTCTAAGGACATACCAGCTGGAGTTCCCCAGGGCTCTGTTCTATCTCCGCTTCTATATTCCCTATATACGTCAGACTTTGAACTACGAGCCAACTACGATGTAGCCTTTTATGCCGACGATAGTGCATTTATTTGCAGTGGTAAAGTTTCAAACTCGATTATTAAACGAATGCAAATTGCTTTAAGTTCTGCCGAAGAATATTTTTTGAAATGGAAGATTAAAATAAACAAGGATAAAACGCAGGCAATTCTTTTTCCATTCAACAAGTCTCCGAGAAGAAATCCCTCACGTGTACTTTCCTTTCAAGGTCACGATATCGCACTTTCTAGAACAATCAAATATCTTGGAATTACGCTTGATCAAAAACTTACATTCAGAGAACACTTGAACGACGTGTCTACTAGGGCAATACGCTGTGGCAGAGCATTATATCCTTTGCTGAATCGGAAGTCACAGCTTAACAAAAAGAATAAACTCTTAATCTATAAACTCTGTATTCGTCCAATCTTAACGTATGGCTGTCAGATCTGGAAAAATTGTGCGAAAACTCACAGAAAACAATTACAGATAATTCAAAATAAAAATCTTAAGATTATATTTAACCTACCTTGGAGATTTTCTACCAGAACTTTACACAGCAGATACAAACAGAAAACCATTGACGAATTAGTAAATGATCTGACACTGACTTTTGAGGAAAAGTGCAGAAGGTCTAATTATGCCCACCTGAGAAACTTGGTTTAGAAATGTCTTCTTCACTTTATTATAGAGTAAAATGTAGAAGCCATGGCTTTTAAAGTTTCTTTGTAATTTATCCCTCCCCCACTTTTGTGATATTAATATAGGTTTTTTACTATCTTTTTCCTATACTTCGATCTAGTTTTTAAATGTTTAGCTTTTTCTAACAATTGTATTATTTGTTGTAGTATCTTACAGATAATAACTCAAAACATTGTAAATAATAAAATATTACTATGAATTATTGATAGCAAAATAAATAAATAAATAAATAAATAAAATAAATACTAGGCAATAAAATATGTTTTTAGACCCAAATGCGGGTTTGTTTTTGTTGATACCCTCTAAAACCAAAAACGAGACAGACAACACAGAAACAAAAAGGCAGCAGATCTTCAATTCATAAAAGCAATGCTTGCAAACATGTACATTTTTCCTGCAATATGTTGCAGGGGAAAATATTGTTCAGCGTGTAGTACATAGATCATGTGGCATGTACTGACGTTTAAGAGAACGCACGATAGGCAGACGCTATATCGTTGACCTGACCTGGTATCAAATAGTTCGGCACGATATTTAACAATCATCACTGAGGATTTTATGTTAGTCAATGTCGTTTTGCCAAGGCATATCAGATTAACGAAGATATCGGTCTCAGGCATAGCTTCGTAGAGTTTTTCAATATCGGACAATCCCAGACAACTATATAATCAATAAATATTTGATTTTAATTTCTTGTTGTTTTCTAGGTCTTTGAGTACCACTAACAATGGGTCCGCCGTAAATTCTCGAGGACTTAAGCCACACAGATAGGGACTGTTCCGGTTAGAACAATTGGATTTAGTCTTTCACACATCGCGCTAGGGAGTACTTTGTATGCACGACAGTTGGTACAGACACTTGGGTCACCTTTTATAAAAGCCCAGTATACCGTATACAGAAACTCCAACGCCTTGTGTACGTTTCCTATTGCTTCCGAAAAGGCGTGCCCACCCACAATAAAGATTTCGGCATTTGTAGTCCACAAGCGTAGTTAAAAATGCAGGAATTACAAATAATTGCGATATGGTTTCGTAAGGCAATTTTTTATTTTACCAAATGTTAACAAAAATAAAAAGTACAAAAGAAGCCATATTGTTACGTGTCCTTACTAGTCGGCCTGAGAATGGCTGGCAACACCGGCTGGCCCAGTCGACATTCTCTGGGAGATTCCATCCCGGCATCCTGGCCCTAAGGTACGCATCAATTAATTTAGTTTAGTTATAAATACAAAAAAAAATACATTTCAACAATTAAATTTCTCCGAGTGAGAGACAGGATTTTACAAAAAAATACGCGATATTCCGATGTCCAAGGAATATGGCCCAGTGTGTTTATAACACAAAATTGTTATCTTAAATATCTTAAAAAATTGAGTAATAAAAACTTTGTTAAAAACGGCACTTTTTAAAAACCGGGTCTCGGTTTGTTCGAAAAATCAGTTTTTCAGGACACTGGATTTCTATTTTTTATTTTGATTAAAAAAATCGGTGGAACCGAATTTTTTCGGTTTTTTTTAATTAAATTACACATGTGTCACCTAGAATAATACATTTATTTAGCGACCATTTCATTTAGATATTCGTGTTTTAAACTCAAAATTTGACAGCTCTATTTAAAATGGCAATCTCGGTTTAATTTTGTAATAAAATTTAAATCATATTCCAATTTTGAATGGGTTTATATTATGCATTTTGAAAGCTTAATTCAAATTCAAATAAAACTGATTTAATTCGAAAATCATATTAAAATGTGATTTTTTGATCACCCACAGAGAAGACATTCGTTGTCGCAACTAAATTTAAATCCAACTAAAATTTGGTGGTTCCTTGTGTTCCGTATCACCAAATGTTGTGCATATTAATTGATTTGTAATTCAATTTTAGTTGCAAGAACTGAAATATTTAGTGGAATCCACTGCAACCAGAAATAAATGTGATCTCTCAATCGAGTTTTACTTCTAGAAATCAAATTATCCTATAGTGGTTATTAGTTTATTTGTGTGGATCAATGAAAAATGTAAAAACTAATTTGGTTGTAGCAATTAAAAATAATTACATGCTCAACTAATTACTTGAATTTAATGGCTGTCACAATCATTTGTTGATTTGTTGAATTTTATAAAAAAAAATAAAAATAAATAATTTTTTTTCAAATTTTTGTTTTATATTTAAATACAAATAAAAGTATTATTATTTTTAGCGGGTAGCGATCGTTTACCCATTACCCACAGGATATCGGAAAGTAATGGGTAGCTATCCACCATCGCAATCGAACATTTACCACAGGGGAATGGGTGTAATAATAGGTAGTTACTTGAGTGCCCAAAGAACCGTTATTTTTTAAACGTGGTTTTCGGTTTGATCGAAAAATCAGTTTTACAAAAAACCGGTTTTCGGTTTTCAATTTTGGCACAAACTGGTGGAACCGGTTTTTCGGTATACATATCTGTTTTAAATTAAATTATACATGTCTCTATTAAAGTCTATTTAACTCTTTTTAAATTTGACATTTACGATTTAATTTTAAATTAAAATTTAAATCATATTCCAATTTAGAATGCGTGTTTAATATAAAATGTAAAAGTTTTATTCAAATTCATATTGTACTGATTTAAATTCCAAAATCAAATTTGAAAAAGATTTTCATGTATGAAAATCTTACTAAGACCTCTATTACACGACGGCATTCCTTGCTGGCATATTTTTCAGTTGTCTTTTAAAGTTTCTACGTAATTCATTAAGCTATTACATGACCACTATTACACGATGAATTTATCCCTGCAAGAAAATTCTTGAATTTTACGTTCATTAGGCAAGAGTTGTAGAGAAGTAAGAGAGGAGGAAAAATGCCATGAAATGCCTTGGCATTGTGTTTCGGGCAATTTTTTTCAATTTATCTTTGTGTGGTTTCCGTTTTTGTCTTTATGTAGTTTTCGTTTTTGTCTTGATTGTGACATTTCATGGTTATTACTTTTGTGATAATTTAGAAATTCGAAATTTGAAAAATTCAACGTGTAATAGCTCGATGAATTACGTAGCAACTTTAAAAGAGAACTAAAAAATATGCCCGCAAGAAATGCCATCGTGTAATAGAGCTCCATGTTGAATTTTTCCAATTCCGAATTATTGAAATATCACAGAAGTAATAACCATGAAATGTCACAATCAAGACAAAAACGAAAACTACATAAAGAGAAATTACAAACACAATCACAGGGCATTTCATGGCATTTTTCCCTCCTCTCTTACTTCTCTTGCCAAACGAACGAAAAATTCACGAATTTTCTTACGGGGATAAATTCATCGTGTAATAGTGCTCTAAGTTCAAAATATTTATTGTAAAATAATTTTTGTTAAGAAATTAGAAAAAAAAAATTTAAATACATATTCAAATCATAAAATTATTTTGAAATTTGAATTAAAAAATTTTTTTGGAAATGTCATTTAGAACTTATTGAAGAATTAAATCCTATTTGAAAATAGAATTCATATTTCTTAATCCAAAATTTCATTAAAATTCGAAAATCATATCATTTATTATTAATTTGTTTAAGGATATGAACACAAATTGAGTAGAAAACGCCTAACCAGATAACCGACGTCAAATAACCGGTTTTAGAACATCACGGTTTTTAAAAAACCGGCACACGGTTAGTGGCAAAATACCCGGTTTACCGGTTTCAACGACTAATGGGTAACCCAGTTCAAAGAAAATAAAACAATAGCTATAACTCGGAAACGGTTCGCCCAAACCCAAAAACACCCCCAAATGAGGCTTAAACCAATGGATGTCTTTCAGTTTTTGCTTTTTTTTAAATTCGTTTAACTAAAATTTTACAAATAAAAATCACACATGTCTATGTGAACTCCCAAAATTACAGTTCACAAATGATAATATGTGTTAACACATATATGTCTATGTGTCAGCGATATTTTGCAAAAAAATTTCATATTCAAGACATCCATTCGTTAAAGCCACTATAGAGGTAAAAAATTTAATTTTTTGCGATTGGACGCACCGTTTCCGAGTTATAGCCATTTCTGATTTTAGCAATTTTCTAATTTTGACGATTTTTTTAAAAACAAACTCCTCCATATGAATTGGACCAGTATATGAAAGACTCTTAGGAATGACTAGTAATGTATTATTTTTTCGATTGGACGCTCCGTTTCGGAGATATATAATTTTTTCCAAATTTGTAACATTTTCGTTCAAAAATGGGGATGGGTTACCATGGGTAAAAAATTTAAATTTGTTTGAAAAGGTACACGATTGTCCTTAAACTTTCGTGGTATTAATGCATTTCACGATATTAAGGTGTATCCTGTGCAACTATATGATAACTTATGCCGTGGAGCCCGACCCACAAACTTCGACATCACCGTCTGCCAATGTGAGTTCAAGTTCCACTTCCGACTGTTTGAAATTATTGAATAATTCGAGAAAAACATGAGCTGTTGGTTCAGAAGAAATGTATTTTTTGGATAAAAATAATTCAGACGGCATCATATATGAATGAGAAAACAGTTGCACTTTAATTTATATCTCATCGGTAAAAATAATTATTTTGATTTCATAAATGTGTTTTTTTTTTAAATTTAAAACTTTTCTAGCATTTGTTATGACAAGAAATGATAAAAAAAATACAGCAGACAGTTGTCCCTGCAGGCTGTGTCAGAGACACGGCCATTAAGTTTAACGTAGAATACGCCATCCGATAAGACAGAAAACATATATAACAATAAATGATAAATAACATAAGCAAATGAATTTATTTATTTGATAGTTACTTTTGATAATATACATAAGCTTGTGGTAGGAAAAATAGGATAAATATGTTTTTAAATTAAAAGAGTAAGGATAAATGCTAACTAACAGACGCAAATCAATTTGATTTGTAGTTTTTATAATTTTATATCCATGCTAAATTCAAATTCACATTTAACATTTTGTTTCACTTAAATACATAAGTAAATATACGAAATTTCAATATTTCATCAATCAAAACAACAGCCGAAGGTTTGTGTCCACACTGAAAGAGCAGCATAGTTTGTGTTCACGCTACAAACTCAAACACTCAACCAAACACCACACATATGTTTGAGTGTATGTGTTTAAACAATTTTGAGAAATTTAAATATTAGGTTTTCCACAGGGAGGAGGGGCAGGAGGGCACACTCCTTGTGATCGGAATAGACCCGGCATCCATGGCTGGTCTTGCCAAGACTAAAGGTATGGTGTTCTTTGTGACCAAAGCTGTCTACATCAAAGTTGGCAAAGTGCCAATCGGCATGACGACCGGAGGAACACAGCCGGAGGATGCGAAGCATGACGAAGCGAGTGGAGGCTCGGCGGAGCAGACACCGCAAACTAAGAAGGAGGAAGTGGCCGAAGGCATCACAAACTCCCAAGAAGACCGGTTACTGGAGGACCAATGTTAGAGGTCATCCAGATTAACCTCCACCGGAGCGAGACGGCAACCCACGCTCTGTTGGATAAAATTAATAAAGGTAAAATACACATTGCTTTAATACAAGAACCTTGGACCACTAAAGACAAGGTTATTGGATTAAATCATATTAATTACCAACTATTCTATACGAAGACGGATTCCCGTCCGAGAACATGTATCTTATGCCATAAAAACCTTTGTTTTCTCTTCTCCCCAGATTTGTCAACATCGGATGCAACAGTGCTGAAACAGGGAGATGGGAATATATACCTGGCATCAGTATACTTGCCATATGATTCGCCGACACCACCACCTTCGTCGGAATTACAGCGACTGGTAGAGAGGGCCAAACAGACAGGTAACGAAGTATTAATAGGTAGTGACTCTAACTCTCACCACACGTCGTGGGGTAGTACTAACTGTAACCGTAGGGGGCATGCCCTAGTAGAATATTTGAATACTAACGACCTTTTCACACTGAATATTGGGAACAAAGCCACTTTTGTCAACAAGATTAGGGAGGAGGTGTTAGATATAACAATCTGTTCTGAACACCTTATAGATGAAATTCAAGAATGGAGGGTTTTAAATGAGCACTCATTCTCGGATCACAGATATATTAGATTCAGGATAACACGGCCACCACCGAAATCGATATGCTTCCGAAATAGGACCAAGACAGACTGGACAAAGTTCGGAAGCCTACTTAAGAATCGACTAGTCCACCCTCAACTCGAATACTCTAGCAGGGACGAACTAGACGACATAGTGACAAAGACAACGCAAGCACTAGTAAAGTCCTTCGAGGACAGCTGCCCACTTCGGGAAAGAAAATCGGCCCAAGAAAAACCCTGGGTTACAGGGGAAATACGAAATCTAGGGAAGAACGTCCGTAGACTTTACAACAGGGCCACGCGTAAGAAATCACCAGTATACTGGGAGGACTACAAGAGAAGTCTCGGTGAATACAACGCAATAATTAGAAAAGCGAGACGCAACTCCTGGAGACTATTCAGTGAACAGGTGGATATCGTCAACGATATGTCGAAGATGAAAAAATTCCTCTCTAAGACCCACGTACAGGCGGAAACGCTAGTAGATGACACGGGAAAGAGAATGAATACAATGGAACAAACACTTAGGCACCTGATGGATACACACTTTCCAAATGGGAACGCGGAACCCACAGGGGAGTGGTCACAAGATGAGAATGTGGTACATCAGTCGCCAATCATTACGGACCAAATGGTCCAAAAAGCTATAAAGAGTTTCTCCCCATATAAAGCGGCGGGACCGGATGGTATTTTCCCGGCTATCCTACAGCATGGGGTTGACCAAATAACAACCCATCTGGCAGGAATTTTTTTCGCATGCTTAAAATACGCCTACACACCGAGAAACTGGCAGGAGGCCAGGGTAGTATTTATACCCAAACCTGGAAAAGCAAGCTATGCAACGGCAAAGGCTTATAGACCAATTAGCCTCACCTCGTTTCTACTCAAAACCTTGGGGAGAATAGTGGACGACATGGTAAAAAGTGGAATACCGAGCGATATGCTGAAGTTTAGACAACACGCCTATGTCAAAGGCAGAGCAGTGGACACCGCACTTCATGAGGTAACCTACTACATAGAGCAATCTCTCAATGACAAACTATACACACTCGCTGTATGCATAGACATTGAGGGAGCGTTCAATAATGTCCGGACCGAAACACTTATCCAATCCTTAGACCAGTTTATGGTGGACCGGGCATTAAAAGACTGGATCAACGATATGCTAAGGAATAGATGGATAAGCTGTGGTTCCCATGATGTAAATATTAGAGACAGAGTACAACGTGGAACCCCACAGGGAGGGATTATATCACCACTCCTATGGGTCCCCACTATACACAGTCTCCTAAGGAAACTTACCGACGAGGGACTTAAACCAATCTGCTACGCAGATGACGTTATAATACTTCTTAAGGGAAAGAACCCAAACCAATTATGCAGAGAGGCCGAGAGGGCACTGAGTATAGCGTATGAATGGGCACAGCCAAGGGGCTTAAATGTAAACCCGGACAAAACGGAAATATGTCTATTCACAAGGAAGACGAAAATCTCAGATTATGAAGAGCCACGATTCTTGGGAAAGACGATTAAAATATCCGATAAAGTTAAATACTTAGGAGTAATCCTAGATCGGAAACTGAATTGGAAGCACCACATAGAGGAAAGGGCTAATAAGGCCTACAGATGCTGGTCGCTATGCAGAAGGGCTATAGGGTCCAAATGGGGCCTCAAACCGACTATGACACACTGGCTCTACAGAAGCGTAATCAGGCCTGTACTAACATATGCTTCTGTAGTATGGTGGACGGCAGTTGAGAGGAAATGTAACATCGCAACACTGCAGAGGGTTCAGAGAATGTGCTGCATTGGTATCCGCGGTGCAATAAGGACAACCTCGACAAGAGCCATGGAGACAATTTTATGTATCCAGCCAATCGAGATTAGAATCAAATACGAGCCTGCCCTGGCGGCAAAACGCCTACAAGCTACAGGTGAATGGATCAACAGGGATCTCACGTCAAAACACCAACGGATAACTGGGGCCTTAGTCGGGTACACTCAAGATACGTGTGAATCTGACCGAATACCCGAGATAAGGGTTAAGGCGAACTGCGTGACCCTAACGCCAACTAGAGACGCCTGGCAGAATGGGACCCTGACACCAATGCCAAATGGGACTTACTGCTACACGGATGGCTCAAAGCTAGGAGAAAAAACGGGTCTAGGATTCTTTATTGAAAATCCAGCAACCGAATCCCACCTACTCCTCCCGGATCATAATACGAACTTTCAGGCGGAAGTTCGGGCGATTACGGAGTGTATCAAATGGCTCGGCGATAATACAATCCCAGCCGAGGCAAATATATTCACGGATAGCCAAATGGCAATAAAGGCAATATCATCGGAAACGGTAGAATCTAGAACGGTCCTTGACTGTAAGAAGGTGATAAACGACTACTCTATGCACGGCAGACTCAACATCATCTGGGTGCCGGGGCACAGCGGGGTATTCGGCAACGAGAAAGTGAACCTCCTGGCAAAGAAAGCCAGGGAACTCCAAACGGTAAGCCTAGATGGAGCGAAACCCTTTGGGGTGACGAAGGCTGAGTTAAATAAATGGGCGGAGTCGGCACATATAGCCCAGTGGAACCGGGAATCAGTAGGCAGGATGACAAAGATCCTATGGGGAGACCCAGATGCATCGAGAACAAAAGGTTTGCTGAAACTGGGAAAAGCCGAAATGGGCAAAATGATGGGAGTCTTAACGGGGCATTCGGGATTACGAGCCCACCTGTACCGTATTGGACTAGTGGCGAACAGTGAGTGCAGGGCATGCATGGAGGACGATGAGACGTTGGAGCACTTCTTATGCCACTGCCCGGCCTTCACACAAGCTAGATCCAGATATCTTTCGGATAGTACGATACCGGACATGACCAAACTTGTGGGTATGGACTGGAATAAACTAAGGAATTTCGTGAATAGCACCGAATTCCTATAAGGGACATAGTGAAGAAGTAGGATAATCTTAGAGCGCACAACAGGTCGAACTTAGCGGCTTAAGTGTATGTCTTTACTGACATGGGAAGGTTTAGAGTGCTCCTTCTGAACACTCAACACCACGCCCCTCTTTTCGAACTAACTAACTAACTAACTAAGGATGCTTGAAATCAAATTTCGTCGAATTACATAAATTCTCTTTATTTCTCAATGAAAACCCGTGTATTTGAAGATCTTAAAAACAAAGGGGGATTTACCCATTACTAATAGTTCTTAAATAAAGTAAAATAAATTAAAAAAACGAGAAAAACTGTTTTTCATTAAAACTAGTTAAAGTGCCTTTATTCAAGTGAACCAAAAAAAAACAGCAGACAGTTGTCCGAGGACTTCGGCCACGGACTGTCCCTGCAGGCTGTGTCAGAGACACGGCCATTAAGTTTAACGTAGAATACGCCATCCGATAAGACAGAAAACATATATGTATAACAATAAATGATAAATAACATAAGCAAATGAATTTATTTATTTGATAGTTACTTTTGATAATATGCATAAGCTTATGGTAGGAAAAATAAGATAAATATGTTTTTAAATTAAAAGAGTAAGGATAAATGATAAATAACAGACGCAAATCAATTTGATTTTTATTTTAATTTACTAAATGTGAACTGTCAGCTGCTGTCAAACAGCATCAAGCAGCATTGTTATTTTGCTTACTTGGCAGCACTTTAATTTAACATAAAAATGTATGAATTAATTTTTTCATATATTTTTTTTAATTATATATCCATGTTAAATTCAAATTCACATTTAACATTTTGTTTCACTTAAATACATAAGTAAATATACGAAATTTCAATATTTCATCAATCAAAACAACAGCCGAAGGTTTGTGTCCACACTGAAACAGCAGCATAGTTTGTGTTCACGCTACAAACTCAAACACTCAACCAAACACCACACATATGTTGGAGTGTATGTGTTTAAACAATTTTCATTTGAGAAATTTAAATATTAGGAAGATATCAACCAATATGAAATGTATATCAAACGAAAGATAACATCTTCATTTACCTACAAAAAAAATATTAAAAAAAGTTATCTCGCCGTTTCCTCATAATCAATGAAATAAAGATTACAACAATAACAATCTGACATGACTCCCAATACCGTGAGGTAAGACGTATTCTACGCCAAAAGCTCCCGGAACGTATACAACACCGATGTACTTTAATATATATAATATATTACTACCAACAATATGTATTAAAAAATAAAAATAATTGTTTTGTCAAATGTTTATAAATCGGGAACCCACTGTATACTTACTATTCTGTTGAGTTCGAGCTCTAAATGATTTTGTCATTTCAATTAATTAAACGAAACGAATTATTGCGTTGGCATAATTATGATATCTAATTGTAATATGTTTGTCCCGCTTGTTAGCTTAAGGTTTCACGATTAAAATTCCATTTTGATATTATCTTGGCATAATTATCATAAATTGTATAAGTATACAAAGTTACAGGTTTTGTTGCTCATAACCTTTTTACGGTCGTTTGCAATTAAACATTTTAAGATTATCAGGTAGTTTGTCTCTGTTCATTAGGCAGTTATATGAACTGCTCAGGTGTCATTTGATAATTTTAAATATTTTTAGATTTCATTGGTATTAAAACTAAAATATGTTAATCTTGTCATATTTAAAAGCCTTTGTTTACAATCATCAAATTATAACTATGAAGAATTTTTGACCTCGCACTAGTGTTATATCAGAACGAATAGAAGTCCCAAATTATTTTCCAATTTTCTACGGTTTCTGTATTATGGAGTTAGAGCAATTGGCATCTTAGTTGCACATATCCTTGTAATAGAAAATTTCTACAGGACATTTATTGCGGGTTTCGGAAATATGTTGATGGGTTATTTGCTTTTTTTAATTTTACAGATATTACTTGTCTGTTTGATTTTAATTTAAATTAAAAAGCTGGTTTCCCCTACTTGACCTGCTTGTTAGCTTTTATAATTGTATCTTTTGAGCCAATTTTCCATTGAATTATACAATCCAGAATCTTTTTTTTTTCGTGAAATAAAACGTGTAATTTTGGGAGTTTAGGATTTAAAATAGCACTTGAATGTAACACAGTGCAACACGAAAAAATACGCCCAGCGAAATAATTATAAAGACACGCCCAGCGAAATAATTATAAGGGCACTATTTTTTTTTTGTTACTCTAAATGCACTGCGTTTTTGGTGTAGAATTTTAATGCATATATGAGTCATGATGTATACTATGTTAGAGAATGTAGCTATTCTTGTGCGAAATATATATAAAGGCCACATGGAAAGAAACCCGAATTCGAACAGTAGTAAGTAGGAATTTAAACAGAAGTGAGTTTTCCTTGTTTTTTATTTTATTGTTTTAGAATTAACGTAGGTCAAATTAAAAAAAAAATTATTTATATACAAAATCTGGTGGTAAGTTCCTAAGTAAAGAAGAAAAGGGAAAAATTTAAGATTATCATGATGAAGGGCTGTTCAATCGGGAAATTTCGAAGCAATTGAAAAGATCTAGCTGTGGCATTGAATATTATAAAACAGGGTGGCCAAGATGGAAACACAAAACGACCAGGAAGGACACCATTGGTCAGTGGCAGCGCCAAAAGAGACATCAATAGGGTTGCTGTTAAAGAAAATTTCGGCGATAAGGAAATTATTGCTGAATTGAGCTTGGCAGCAGGGTTGCGTCGTATTCAACAAATAATGAATCGCGACTTGAAACTGTCATATGGGAAAAAGTATGGAAAACTTGATCTCATGCCAAGACTTGAATTAGCCAGATTCAAGTTCGCTGATATATACATGTTTTTGGATCAGAGGTAATACTTTCCGATGAAAAAAAAATTAAATTTGAAGGACCCTGATGTTTCGGACAAATATATACTTTCCAGATATTTTTTCAAAATTATGCGTCAGCGGCGAAATTTTGTTTCGTTTCGACAAAAACAGACTCCGAGTATTATATTCGACTATTGGATGTCGTCTTAGTTAATCTTGGGGACTAAATTTGTGTCGCAGGATTTATCATCCAGCAGGACAACGCAGCAGCACATCGGTCTAAGGAAACTCCACAGTTTCTGGAGCCCTGAAATAATACCAACTCTCAACTGGCCTGCACTTAGCTCTGATCTCTATCCTCTGATCTATTTTACCTACCCAAGTTTACCTCCAAGGACGCCAGTTGAAGAATGTCAAAGATCGAAGAGCAGCAATACAAGAAATTCGAAGATAACTGATCATGCGCATATATTATACATCTTACGAGACTTTTTAGAATATTTAAATAAATCGTTTGCCTATATAAATATTTCGCACTAGTAATTAGTTTATTTTTGTTGATTCACCTTTAAGAAATCACAGTCAAAATATTTTTGCTGAAAAGTATTTAATTTTGAAAGGACTAATACACTACAAAATAAAAACTTGAAAATTCCTCACAACATTTAGAAAAATCAAAAAATGTTGTTGCCACTATATTTATCTCGCGGGGGGTATACGGACACCACTACGTGATAAAAGACCAAAAAAAAAAAAGACCCGTGTCTCCCAGTTTTGCCCAAATTCATGCACTTTTTTTATGGGCCCCAAAGGTTTGGGGCCTCGGTGTCATTTTTGCAAAAAGATTAACCATTTTGTCAGGCTCATACGTTGCAAACGGTTTGGAATTTTGATTTACTCTCTGAGGAAAGGTTGTAGCTCTTGTCATAAAGAATAAAAATTGTGATCATTTTGTCAGGCTCATATCTTGCAAACATTTCGGAGTTTTGATATACTCTCTGAGGAAAGGTTGTAGCTTTTGTCATAAAGAACAAAAATTGTGCAAATATAAAATCAAATAAACTTCATCCTCAAAGTCAAAATCGCACAAAACTTTAAAAACAATCGATTTTTTACCTTTTCGCCCCTGTTCAGGTCCGTAGGTAGCAAACCGTTCAAAATTCAATCCAACTATCAACTACCAAAATGAACCTAAGATCTCAGTAAAGAACTTTCTAGAACATATGAACTTCCTATGAATGATTCTTAATACCGTTTACTACAACATTGAGATACTATGCCATCTCACCGACCGCAGCAGCACAGTCAAAGCAGTAAGCTCAGCACACGCAACAAGGGACGCAGCACACAATATAATCATCATTCCTAGGAAGTTCAGATGTTCTAGAGAGTTGTTTACTGAGATCTTAGGTACATTTTTGTTGTTGATTGTTTCCTTGAAATTTGAACGGTTTGCTACCTACGGACCTGAGTAGGGGGAAAAAGTAAAAAAATCGAATTTGTTGAAGTTTTGTGCGATTTTGACCTTGAAGATGAAGTTTTCTTGATTTGATATGTTCACAATTTTTGTTGTCTATAACTTTTCTTCAGAAAGTAAATCAAAATTCCAAACCGTTTGCAAGATATGAGCTTGACAATATGATCACTTTTTTCAAAGAATGACTCCTAGGCCCCAAAACTTTGGGGGCCCATGCAAAAAAGTGCATGACTTTGGGCAAAACTGGGAGACACGGGTCTTTTCTGTTTTGGTCTTTTATCACGTAGTGGTGTCCGTATATGGTTACATTTCTATACCTTAAAAAATTACACACAGTGTAATTCATCGGGATTTTTTAACCGGTAGAGAATTTTAGTTTCGTAGTGATTAAAATATTTGCCCGAAAATTAGCACCACGTGAGTATCTCAGAAAATGGACTCAAACAGTCAGGTGGTAAATAGTCTTTTCTAGTACTGATGGGCCAAATGAAAATACACCGCTCTAACTGTTGATATCGCTAATAACTTTTCACCATATACAACTCTTCTTTCAAAAAGTGTATCATCGTCAGCTGTTGGGTAAACAAAATTTATTTAAAAAAAATTTTTTAGGACCAATGTCTTGAGTTTTTAGGAACGACAAATTATTGGTGAGTGCTGTGTACAGGACATTTACACGCTGAAAAATTTGCCTATTTTTGTTGTTTGAATGCAAAAATTACGTGTCCAAACACATTGTGCTTCCTATTCAATATTCATAACATGTTTGGGATACAATGATTAATAGGTTGTAATATATATATTTGTGACCCAAGTTTGGCTTTGTTTGTTAAAAATTGCTGTAAACAAAAACCTGACAAACAATGAGGGAAGAAAAAGCAGCAGATCTTCAATTCAAGAAAATAATACTAGCAAACATGTACATGGTCCCTGCAATATGTTGTTGGGGTCGTTATTTTCAGCGTGTAAATATTTCAATAAGTGCCGTTTGGCTGCACGAAATAACGCGCTCAATAAAACAAAAATGCACAACCCCCAAAAAATTGGCCATACTTTTTGGTTGTTATTCCAAATGAAGCCAAAGATTCTGAGCCTTCTGTTTCCAATCATGTGCATATGACTTTTTCCTCCACGTAGTTGTTCCCGATCAGCGATAGAATCATTTTTTTCTAGCGGCTGAATTCAAGACTTTCCGGTGAGCAGCCTGATTGACTATGAGACCACTGATGCCACTCAGGTTTAGTAGGTGAATGAGACCACTGAAGCTCATCATGATGTTGGTCATATTCTTCTCTCCTTCGAAATCGAATGAGCTAAACATATGGGCCATCGACGGATAGGAACCAAAAGAAGAAAATCCAGGTTCGACATATTACATCCTGGTCAGCTTCTGATCCATCATTTTTGATCGATAACACTGTGATAGTTTTTGACTTCGAAAAAAAATGAACTTTGATGAATCCTTTTCGAACTATTAGGGGGGAGTCCCCTGAGTACGAAAGTACATTTGGAAGTGTCAGATTGGCTCCAGTTTTTGAGAAATCGGTATATATGAATATAGCTAAGTCTGCGGTATTTAAACAAATTTTACCGGCCATAGGCCAATTTTTTTTGGCCTTAAAGGGCTTAAAAAGCTTATTAAAATAGAAAAAACAAATGTTTGCGCTCGGTCCAACTTCTTGAGATATGGGCCTTTAAAGCTTGAGTATATAATTGGCCATATCTCACATATTTATGGTCCGATCTGGTTCCGGTGAATATCGTTACAAAGACCATTAAAAACTCTTTAAATCTGCACATAAACATATTACATTTTATTAACCCATTGGGGACAAATTTAAAAAATACGATTTTTTAACCTAACTTTTTTGCTAAAAATCTGATTTTCTCAAAAAACAGCCCTAGTAAACCTATTTTCTACCTAAACTTAGGTTGTAGGCAACACTTCAGGATTTGTTTTAAGATATAATACATCGCATTAACCCTTCTAAGACCGGAGTTGGATGATGAAGATTAGCATTATATTTATGTAACGGTTATTTTTAAAAATTTTTCATTTCTCTGAGTTAATTAACTTAAAAAAAAACGAAAAAAATATATAAAAGTCCAATATTTTGATTTTGAAGCTTAACTTGAGGCCTATGCTAGGAAAATAAATAAAATTTTGGAAAAAAGTAAAAAAACTTTAATTTTTTCTTGTATTTCAAACTTTGAACATAAATATCTCCGGTCTTAGAAGGGTTAATGCGAAGTATTATACCTTAAAACAAAGCCTGAAGTGTTGCCTAGACTAGGTAGAAAATAGGTTTACTAGGGCTGTTTTTTGAGAAAATCAGATTTTTAGCAAAAAAGTGAGGTTAAAAAATCGTATTTTTTAAATTTGTCCCCAATGGGTTAATAAAATTTAATATATTTATATGCAAATTTAAAGAGTTTTTAATGGTCTTTGTACTGATATTCACCGGAACCAGATCGGACCATAAATGTGTGAGATATGGCGAATTATATACTCAAGATTTAAAGGCCCATATCTCAAGAAGTTGGACCGAGCGCAAACATTTGTTTTTTCTATTTTAATAAGCTTTTTAAGCCCTTTTAGGCCAAAAAAAAATTGGCCTATGGCCGGTAAAATTTGTTTAAATAGCGTAGACTTAGCTATATCCATATATACCGATTTCTCAAAAACTGGAGCCAATCTGACACTTCCAAATGTACTTTCGTACTCAGGGGACTCCCCCCTAATAGTTCGAAAAGGATTCATCGAAGTTCATTTTTTCGACTATCACAGTGTAATCAAATATCTTGGCAGTAGGTAAAATGCAAATACCCGGTCTCCTGGGGTTGCCTCCCGCCAACATTCATTATTGCAGTGAATATACAAAAAGGGAAAAGAAAATATAAACAACCCCTAGTTGTTGACGACCCCCGCAAACGGCCCACGAGTTACGGATATGCACTTGAAATGTAAGAACTCGATATAGAGCTGGTGTAAGTATCCAATTGTCAGATGTCATAGAAAGTTATAAAACTGACATTACTGATATCCAGAAAATGAGATGGACAGGAAATTGCTGAACAAGGAATGAAATCTCCGACACATATTACAGTTGTCATGAAAAAAAACCATGAATTTGGTTGCGGATTTTTTGTTGGCAAAAGATTGCGACTTCAACTCTCTAGGTTCAATACTGTGAGTGAACGTATAGCCACAATCCCCATAAAATCCCCCCCACGTAACCAAGACGAGGTCAAAACAGCTATTGCCCGGTTTCATAACAACAAAGATGCAGGTGCTGATGGAGTACTGGGTTAGCTTTTTAACACAGTCGGCGATGAGCTGATAAGGTGCATGTATCAGCTCGTTAGCAAAATTTGGTTAGATAAATACATGACCGGCGATAGACGTCTGAGTGTACTGTGTCCCATAGTTAAAAAAGGCAACCCGAGGCTCTGTGCTAACTACCGTGGTATAAGCCTTTTATCCATCGCATATAAGGTTCTATCAAGTATAATGTGCGAAAGACTAAAACAAATTATCATACCAATATGGCTTTAGGCATGGAAAATCGACAACCGACCAGGTTTTCACGCTGCTCTAAATCCTTGGAGAGTACCAATGAAAAACAAATCGACACCTATCATCTATTTGTCGATTATAAGGCAGCCTTCGGTAGCATGATACGGGAGAAACTCTACGATGCAATGTCTGAGCTTGGTATTCCTGCAAAACTCATACGTCCTTACAGAATGACCTTGACGAACACCAAATCCGCAGCGAAGGTTGGTAAGCATCTTATCGGACGTTTTAGAACTAAGCGAGGCCTCCGGCAAGGCGACACCCCAACAAAAGTTGCATGTTGCTCGCGTATGCTGATGATGTAGATATTACTGGGCGCAAAATGAGAGAAGTTACTGCGGTGTTTTCCGAGAATTGACAAGGAGTCAGCAAAAGTGGGTCTGGCAGTAAATGAGGACAAGACATGGTTATGGTTTCAACGAGCAGGGCCTCCACGCGATTAGACCAAATCGTGAACCTTGATATCTTGTGCTTGCGCATAGATGTTATTTTGGGCTTAGCAAGTACTTTAGAGATAAAGCGCTCTCTTGAGTAAAAAATGTCTAACTATCAAAGACTCTCATACAACCTGTCTTACTTTATGGCGCAGAATCCTGGGTGCTATAGAAAGCAGACGACACATCTCTAGGAGTCTTCGAGAGAATAATACTCTGAAAAATGTATGGCCCTATAGTGCGCAATGGCTATTATCCCGGAGGCATGAACCATGAGGTGTATGAGCTATATCCAGACATTGATATAATAAAGTGGTTTAAAATAACGCGCATGCGCTGAAAACGAACCAGCACGAAGAGTTTTCGAAACCGAACTCAGAGGTAGACGAAAAATAGGAAGACCAAGTCTCCGCGGGATGGATCAGGTTGACGTACACTTGGTATTACCAACTGGAGAGATAAGGAAATAGATCGAACTGGTTGCCGAAATATGTTACTTTCATTTTGTAAGATCTCTGACCCCCGTGGTTGTTCGAGACCGAATAACTAAATAAGTAAATAATTCTAAATGCAAGAAGACCCATATTTTTGGATTTCTTTAATTTTGTGTGGGAGTTATGTAGTGTTTTCATTTTGATGTACTTTATTGAGAAATTACTCCCGACACAGAGTAAAAGATTTTTGCAAACAATCTTTGGGCTCTATTACATTCTGTTTAGGATTTAATATCATTATACCCTCACCCATAGGATGGGTTTACCCTCACCCATAGGACGGGTTCATTTAATATGGAAAAAATGTTACGCATAGAAGGAGCTATATTAGACCGTCAGTCAGTATCTTTGGGCGCAATTCGTTTTGGGACTTTTTAAGACGATTGAGCCATGTCCGCCTGTCTGTCTGGCTAGCAGGCTGTTCAACACGATAACTGCCGTAAATCTTTATCGATCACAGCGATCAGTGACTAGTATTTGTCCATGGTTAGTTTGGGATTGAAAATGGGCGTTTCTGGTACCTCCCATACAAATCGACACATTTATTACGAAATCGTGTTTCATCTAAAACCTTATTCTGGTAGATTTGATTGGCTTCAACTGAAACATTCGTTAATACGCCCCGTTCTGGTACCTCCCATGCAAAATTTTCGTGGTGGTCAGTGTTGTCCATGCGATAAGTCGCGTGAAAATCTTCCGATCTTAATGATATTGGGTATTAGGCTTCATTTTAATGAACGCCAGCCACCGATTAAGAACAAAGGTGGTTTTGCCACGCCCATTTTGGTACCTCCCATACAAAAGTTGTTCGGCCAGATAACTCCCGTAAATCTTTGCCGCTCACAATTTATTCACCGTTTGCAGAATAGAAATAACATGCGTTAATCAAATTCTCCTGACGGCGTAATAATTGTTAGATTGATAACACTGTTTGATAAAAATTTAAGAGGAAAAACAATAATTTAACGTTAAATTTAAGGGATTTGAGACGAATGTGCAGAATCAGAGCTTTTATGTCAATGGAAACCTGACAAATGGGAATTTCAAAATTCTTAGGGAATCAGTTGCTCTCAAGAAGCGAAGGTTATTACATTTGGCTTATTCGTATCGGGGACTTGTTTACTTAAAACGGTTGAGTACGGACAATCCATTCTGTATTGAGGACCTCGATTTATTGAATAATTTTTTTCGTTCCAATGAAGCCCACAACCTGAATATTGGAGCTATGCATAACAATGTGTCAATTTAAGTTTAGGTGTTCATACATTGTTTTGTATAGTTGTTATCATTTTCGTCTTTATTTACATTTTAAAAAGTGTGCTAAATATTTTCTCTCCTGGTGTAACTTTCCTAAAATAAATCAATGCGCTGCGGTTAGGTTTTAATTTAGATAATTTTGTTATTTTTCAATTATTGTTAAATACTCTGATACTCTGGACAACTCTGATACATTTAGAGTAAGCTCCAAAGATGTTACTGCTAATATGTTAACAATTTTAGTTAAACAAAAAAAAGGCGTACAAATTTGTCATATAAATGCTCAAAGTTTAAAGCCGAAAATTGACGAATGTAGATGGGGTTTTCAGAATTCAAATGTAGATGTTATCTGTGTTTTTGAGACCTGGTACGATAAATCAACCCCTGATAGTCTTATTTCTCTACAGGGGTATCAAGTTTTTAGATCAGGCAGACTTGTTGGCTGTGGTGGTGTAGTTGCCGTATATGTCAAAGAGAATATTAAGTGTAAGTTTTGTAGTAAAACGGACCCACACTATAAAATTGAGTATACATTTCTTGAAATAATATCTTCTGGGGGAAAAGTGTTAGTTGGATGCGTATATAGGCCTAATATCTATTTTAATTATGCAAGTTTTGTGATGAAAATCCAATTACTGGTAATGTCATACAGGGATATATCAATAGCTGGTGACGTCAGTTCTAAACTCTTAACAGAGTCAATATTTTAGGACAGTTTGTTAGGATAAAGTTTGTTTTAAAAAAGTTAGAATTTTTGTCTATTTTTTCACGTATTCAAATAACAACTAAAAGCGCAGGGAATTACAACGCGTCAATTGCCGATCCAAGATATATTGACAAGGTAGAAGCTTTGTTTTCTGGACAATGATGTAGTTGCTGCTGCTGAAATGATCGAGAATATAATTTTGATTGGTATGAAATCATTCATCCCGACAAAAATTATTTCGGTTAAACCATCGGAAAAAATTGGTGTATCCAGACATGCAAAATGCTAACAGATCCAAAGAGGACACGTTCAGAGTCTTGCGTTCTAATAAAAACGTGAATACTGAACTGCAACGCAAAAAAACTGTGTGCAAAAATACTTCGACGTGAAAAGTTTCTTCACGAACAGCGTATACGTGCTAAAGTACTTTCGTTCCGTATACGATGTAAGAGCCAACTATTGTTAAAGATGACATAACATTCACTAAACCGGGTGATAAAGCTAAAGCGAACCACAGACTTGTCATTCATGAGCATGAACATCAGCTATCGTTGACGTTTATTGTCGGTTTACCGCCCTTCCTGATACCAAATAAGAATAACTATAATCGAAGTTGTTCGCATCACTATCATGTTCACAAAATTTTTTGGTAATATTTTTTCAAATTCATCAACCCGATAAAAAGTTATCGACCAAGCCCATGCTCATGAATGAAAAGCATGTGGTTCCCCGAACATCCTGGCTGAAATGTTTGAATGAAACTCTTCCTTGCCGGATATCAATTAACCACTCCCCGTGCTCAATTACGTAGCTTGTTCCATACCTAAGAAATTTTTTCAAACGCGAGGAGTTAAAAAGGTTATTGCGAATCTCGTAGTAAATAAATCCCCGGGCCCGGATGGCATAAATGAACTGGTCTTGAGTAGGTGCTCGTCGATGTTGGCACGTTCAATGCGCAACCTTTTTAACCTTGCATTCCGTGCGGGAGTCTTCCCGGTGCGGTAGAAGGTTGCTAATGTCCAGCCAATCCCTAAAAAAACTGATGCAAGTAACCCTGCAAATTGCCACCCAATTGCAATTTGTTTTGCGCTCTCGAAGTTTATGGAGAGCATCGTTAACCACTATCTTCTGCAATATCTTGAATCCAATGACCTTTTTAATAATTAGCAGTATGGCTTCCGTAGAATGAGATCTACTGGAGACCTGATGGTGTTCATTTCGGAACAGTGGAGTCGATCCATTCACCGGTTTGGTGAGAGTAAGGTAGTGGCTCTATGGCACGATGCACTCTTGTCAAAGATTGCTGTTGTTGGTGTCGGTGATAACTTCACTCGATTTGTATCGGGTTTTCTCAGAGATCGCACTATGCGAGTTGTTGTAGATAAGGTTTCATCCGACGAGCATAAATTGATTGCGGGTGTACCACAGGGATCGATTAATTCTCCTTCTATTTTCCTTATTTTCATTGACGATCTCCTGGGTCAGATTGTGAATCCAACCTACTCTTTTGCGGATGACAGTAATTTCTGTCATTCTTATTCATTCGACCGTGGGGCAAGTCCTCAAAAGATTGAAGCCAAACGCCGGACGATGAATGAAACACTCGACCGGGATCTCGTGTCCATTGTTGAATGGGGTCGTATGAAAAGAGTACATTTTAATGCGGGTAAGACCCAGTGTTGTTGTTGTTGCATAAGCGGATAGCTGACCCAGGTGTGTTGTTATTGTCTATGGACGTTGTGGATATTGATGAATCAGGCGCTCTATATGTTCTGGGCATGAAAATACAACGTGATGTCCGTTAGACAAAATATATGTATATTTGAAGTGTCGCAAGATGCGTTCAAGTGTTTACACTTTTTAAAGCGTTGCAAGAACTACTTCACTCCATTTAATATTATTAATATGTACAACACCTACATATAACTCCCACATATGGGCAGGTGCTCCTAGGACCTCTTTGGAGCTTCTCGACCGTATCCAAAGGACGGTAGAGTATCCAACTCTATTGCCACCCTTGAGCATCGTCGAAATGTGGGTTACGTGTCGATGTTCTATCGATACTTCCACGGTATGTGTTCCTCGGATATCCGACAACTTATGCCAGACGTAAGGATATTTAGCCGAAGTACGCGGCTCTCCGGGAACTATCATCCGTTTTTTATCGAGTGGTCGGTTGACCACAGTACACTTACTTTACTTTTATTGAGTATTTTACAACCTCATGAGGTCAGACAAACAAATTAAACAAATTTCAACATATTCTTCCAACTGGCTCAATCCTTCGCCTTTTCTCGCCAGTTGGTAACACCAAGGGTACGGAGGGATTTTTCTGTCTGGTCTTTCCAGCGGAGTCTTGGTCGTCCTCTTTTCCTGCTTCCATCGGGTACGTTATCGAAAACCTTTCGCGCTGGCTCATCTTCATCCATCCTGATAACATGGCCTAGCCAACGCAATTGGCCCACTTTGATTCGTCCTCGTCAGAATAAAGATTATATAGCTCTGCGTTCCAGCGACGTTGGTACTCGCCGTTTTCCCTAACAGGACCGTATATTTTATGGAGAATTTTTCTCTCGAAAACTCCCAGGTGTTTTTCATCCGCTTGCGATATGGCCCAAGTTTCGGAGCCATATGCCAGTACAGGTAAAATGATAGTCTGATATAGCTGGACTTTTGTCCGCCCAGAGAGGGCTTTCTTCCCAAACTGCTTGCTGAGCCCAAAATAACATCTATTTGCAAGCACAATTCTCCTATCTATCTCTAGGCTGACGTTGTTGTCCTTGTTCACTGCCTTCGCTGATTCCTTTTCGATTCTTGAAAATACTGCAGTAACCTCTCGCAAATTTCGCCCAATGATGTCTATGTCGTCAGCATACGCCAGCAACATATGGCTGTTCGTGTTAATGGTCTTGTTCGTATTTACTGCAGCCTTTCTCATTATTACCTCCATTAAGATGTTGAAGAGATTGCACGAAAGTGTGTCGCCTTGTCTAAGTCCTCACTTGGTACACAATGGTGCAGTGAGGTCTTCCCCACTTTCACTGCTGATTTGGTGTTGGTCAGCGTCATACTACAGAGGCAGATTAGTTTTGCCGGAATACCAAGTTCAGACATAGCTTGGTACAGTTTTCCCCGTATGGGGCTATCGAACACAGCTTTGTAATCGACAAAAAGGTGGTATGTATCGATTTGCTCTTCGTGAGTCTTTTCCAGGATTTGACGTAGCGTGAATATTTGGTCAGTCGTGGACTTGCCTGGTCTAAAACCACACTGATAAGGTCCAATCAGGATTTCAATAATTGGCTTTAGTCTTTCACATAATACGCTCGACAGGACCTTATACGCGATGGATAAAAGACTGATAACGCGATAGTTGGAACAGACACACGAATCACCCATTTTGAATACAGGACATAATACTCTGAGACTCCAGTCGTCGGGCATAGATTCCCCCAGCCATATACCGCATATCAGTTGATGCATGTGGGCTATCAGTCCTTCGCCACCTGCCCTATAGGCCATCCGCACCAGCGGCTTTATTATTCTTCAGGCGGGAGATCGCCGTTCCAATCTCGTCTTGGTTTGGGGAGGGGGGGGGGGGGGGTACAATCTATACTATCTTCCACTATCATTACCTCCTGATCTTTAGTGGAAGAATCTGAGTGGAGTAGTGCTGAAAAGTGGTCTCTCCACATTTTGAGCACACACTGCTTTTCAGTCACCGATTACCATTCTCGTCCTTGCAGGAGGGCAGACCATTATTAGGCCCGTTATTCGATCTTCTTACCCTCTGGAAAAACTTTCGCGATTCACCATTCATCCTGCACATTTCGGTCCTTTCTCTCTCTCTCTCTCTCTCTGCTTCCACTGCCATTATTTCCGCCTAAATAGTTGGTTTTCCTCCGTTCTCAGCTTCTTGTACCGCTCACTCGCAGCACGCGTTGTAACTGGCTGTTTCGTAGCCATACGTGCAGCGTCGTTTTCATCAGTTGGAATGCGACATTCTTCGTCGTACCATGGCTTATCCTTCTGCGGTTTTTGATAGCCAAGTTTAGTCCTTGCAGCGGTTTCCAAAGAATGGGAGATGTGCTTCCACTGCGCATCTGGGTCTTCGGGAGCGGGAGTATTTTGCTCTAGCAGGAGAGAGGGTTTCTGTCGGTAGGACATTGATATCTCCGGTATTTGTAGCTTGTCAGTATCCAGCTTTTCCCGTGTTCGGCTTCGTACGTTTTTCACCCTGCTCAATCTCGTGCTGCGGGGAAATGTAGGCGGTCTGTGATTCCGCAATGTAAGAACTTGGAATTGTTCGTGAACAATATTGAAATAAAATTTGGAAACAATTTAAAATGGCTTGGCGTTTCTTTTAATAAACTGTTAAACTTTAATGATCACGTGAGACTAAATTTAAAGAAAGCAAATTTCAAAATTATTCCGTAGTAAATCTCTCCCGAAAGTAACAAAATCAATGTTATATAAAGTTAGCATACGCCCAGTACTTCTTTCTCTACGCGATCCCAATTTGGTTCTCCATTTCCACGACATTAACGAAGGGATGGACAATTTTCGTGCGGCACATTCTGCGACAGTGCATAGATGAGAATTTCTAGAAGTTTAACAAAGAATTATTCGTCTATATCGTGTTATGCTCTTGTAAGTCTGAAACACTTTTTTGTCGGTTTGTACAACTTTCGGGCTGTATAAGAATAAGTATAATACCAAGTATATATTAATCGGTGATAATATTTAGGTGGTCAAATACAAATTTTTTATCTTGCATTGGTATCATAACAGAGCACGTGCAACATACGATTTTTTTCCCCGAGAACCAGTTCCGGTACTCACAGACGTTAATTGTTTTATTTTATTTGGTTCTGTTATTGATTTTCTTTTGTATTTAGTTTTTAAAATTTAGTTTTTAAGTGTTGACATACCCAGTTGGAAAATTTGTCTTGAACACAATGTCAGTAGAATTTCCTTAGGACAATGCCAATAGGTGCTGCCACTTTATAGACATACATTGTGAACGGGCTGACAATCTTTGTAAGACCGTCCTATTGACTCGTCAGCATTATGTCATGACTGACTCTTACTAATGTCAATGCTGAATATTAATAGAGGTGCAATTCGAGCCATTCGTATAAAATTTCAAATTATTCAGAAAACATAATACTGAAAATTTTATATTTGAATTGTATGCAAAAATTTTTCAGAATATATTTCAAAAATATTTGAAAGTTTATTCAAGAATATGCACAATTTTAGGGAATTATATATACATACACATGTACGTATTTAAATACCTTACATGAATGTACTCATTTCTTGTTATCAATATTTAACAATATAATATTTATTTTGTATATTTTTCAAATTAGAGATCCATCCATCTCAAAGATTTTAATATACTAATTACACTGTGCGACACCAAAAATATGATGGAGTTCTGTCAACGGATTCTGGTAGAAAAGTCTAAAAAAAATATACGTGTAATCGGCGTCAGATCAGAATTTTTTCAGATAAACATTTTTGTTTAACAAATTAACCCTCTAGCTGTCACGTATAACCATAATTTTTACTTTTTTTTGAAAACTCGCAAAAAACATTTGAAGACGTCGTGGTCAACTGACTCTCTGATGAATTGTGACATAAGAACGGCTTGTGTACATATCATAGGGTAATCGGCACTACTGACAATCTGCGGAAAATTCCTGCTGTGTTTTTACCAAATGTATGAAAATGTCAGGAGGTGTCATGAAGTTTTTTACATGGTAGCGGATGGGGAAGTCACCAGGGACTCCGACATGTCACTTCTTAGTCAATGATAAAATCTTTAGGAAATTTCCAAGTGGGTAGTTTTGAGACTATTTAAAGTTGATGCAACTCTTCCATTTAACGTAGGTGCCGGGAGCTAGCAATTTGGCACAATTTATGGTAAGTTTGTTATACTTTATACGCCAATATGCCTTGAAAATAATGCACTATATTTTTAAGTATTCTCTAAATATTGTAGGATATAAGTATTTTGCTTCGTATACGAAAATCTTAAAAGACTCAAGAAAAAAACCTTAACCTTAAGAACCTTATGTAATTCAACCTCAAACAATATTTGACAGGACACAAGCATCATGAGTGATATGAAACATAACGTCCCGTTTTGTAGCGATTTATTTTCATTATTTTCATGATTTCAAATTGTAGTTCCAAATGATTCTCAGTGGAAAAATAATATTTTTGCAATAGAATATTTTCCGTGATGGAAAACACGATTTCCGTAATATGTATGAATTATTTAGTGCCGTCAAAGAAATACTAACTTACCGTTTGCGCAGAGCAGGAAGTGTTCACTAACTGTTTTCATAGCAAACCTTAAGAAACTGAATGACAAATCCTTTGAAGAAATTAACAAGTCCTTAGACTAAAGTTGTATGTCACGCTAGCACACTGAGTGACAGAGTGAGTAAGGGTTTAATTGAAAACGACAAGTTACTGTAATTATTCTCTCCTGCTAGGAGACAATGTTAATTGTCTTTGGTTAACATACAATGTTAACATCGTCCACTTGAACCCAAAGGAAAATATATCGTACCCTAACTATAAAAGCATCATAACCCAAAGTTTAAAATTTTTTGGTAGATACAAAAAAGCGAACCTCAAACTTGCCAGTCATGAGAATCATGAATTCATGAAAATCTGATAATTGTGAGTTATAATTCGTTTGCAGTTAAAAAAAATTAGATGGTTTCCCGTTACATCCCATAAAGGGATTAGGGAGAGCTTCTCACAAACCAGTGAGCTGTGCACGTTCTAGCTTTACACTGACTGATTGGAACCTACAGTTTTACAACGGTTCCAAACGGTATTTTGGGAAGCTTTTTCATGGCTAAGTGCTCGATAGTGTCGCCGTCACTAAGCGAGATGACCGCCGTCGAGAGAAACATAAGGTGGTCAGAGCAGGGATCGAACCCACGTTCTCATGCACAAGAGCCACGCACACTACCATTGCACCACCGGCGGCCACATTCGTTTGAAGTTAGGGTGCGATATGTTGGGTTGGATCCGTATCGGTAGGATGAACTTCGATCTTAAAATTGAAAGTTAAACATGAAATCAAAACGTACCCAAGTTTCACCCAAGTTTGCTCGTTTTTGTACTTCGAGGGCTCATAGTGTGCAATTCGGATAAGATTGAGACTTACTGCTCACTAAGGTATTGTTGTCCCAACTCTCTTCTATAAATCTCCTAACGAGAATTGTGCAAATCTATCCTAGAATTGTGCAAATTTATTACAAAAATTTAGAAAGATATGCTGAGACCGCTCACAAACTTCGAAGAATTTTCAGGCGAGAAAGAGTCATCCCTTCGAAAAGTTTGAAGAAACTGGGTCAGTTATGGACTGCCAAGACTCCTGTGCGTCCACGTACCGGTCGGACTCTTGAAAACATTGCCGCTGTAAACGAGAGTGTCGCCGAAAACCCGTAAACATCAATTCGGCATTGTTCGCAACAACTTCAAATTGCAAGAAACACTACGCAGCGAATTTTGACAAAAGACATGCGTACAAAATTCATCGTACTCAGAAGCTCAAACCAGCGGACCATTGAAAGGGCCGGCAATTCGTTCAATGGACCAAAGTGAAGTCAATGCCAAGTTTCCAAAAAAACTCATCTTCTCCAATGAAGCGCATTTCCATCTGAATGGCGTAGTGAATACTCAAAATTGTCGAATTTGGGGTTCAGAAAATCCTCAGACAATCGATGAGAAAAAAAATGCGCCAAAACCAAGCAACTATCTGATGCGAATTTTTGTCAGGCGGCGTGATTGGGCTTTAGTTTTTTTTTGAAGATGAGGGCGAAATTGCAGTGACTGTGAACGGCATTCGTTACATGAACATGATAACAACACATGAGGTGTCAGCACGACGGCGCCACCTGCCATACCTCGCATGAAACAAACGATTTACTGCAGCAACCATTTCCAGAACAAATTATTTCAAGAAATTCTGATGCCAATTGCCCACCAAGATCATGTGATTTAACGCCGTGCAATTTCTTTCTTTGGAGTTTTGTGGAATCTCTGGTTTATACGAATAAACCAGAAAAAATTCCTGGGCTCAAATACGAGATCCAACGCATCATCGGTGAGATACAGCTTCATCTCTGTAATAAAGTCATGGACAATTTCATGAAAAGAATAATGGGCTGTCATCAGAGCCGTGGGGACCATTTGACGGATGTTTTATTCCATAATTAATCGGAACATGTCTTCGTTACAATGCAATAAAAAATCACAACTATCTCAAACAAATACGTGTTTTTATTTTAAAATCAAAAAGTACTTTCATACTGATTTACCTTTTACAAAAATAACCCACGATTAACCCCTGAAGAACAGTTATACTGTTTTTTGCAAAAAACAAATGGGGAAATTTACGATATTATTCGAACATGTCCCATGACAAATGATGATTTTGAACTCACTTGGAAAAATGTAGGTGATTTGTATGAAAACAATTGCTTTACCATACATATCATACCATACTCTGTTTTACTACATTCCCAAACATAACAAGGAAACTGGCCCCAATTTGAAAAGTTTGCAACGCACGATTCAAGATTGTATTACAAAATTACACTGTGTGTAATTTTTTAACTCATGGAAATATAACCATATACGGACACCACTACGTGATAAAAGACCGAAAAAAAAGTCCCGTGTCTCCCACATTCGACCAAAGTCATGCACTTGTTTTTATGGGCCCCCGAACATTTGGGCCTCTGTGTCATTCTTGCAAAAAAGTGATCATTTGGTCAGACTCATATCTTGCAAATAGTTCGGAATTTTGACTTACTCTCTAAGGGAAAGTTGTAGCTCTTGTAGCTTTTTTTTTCTTTTATCACGTAGTGGTGTCCGGATATGATAATATTTTTTCGTGTTGCACTGTGTTACCCATGTTGAATCTGAAATATGAGACAATATGGCATCACTCTTTAGTGTTAATTTGCTCGCCAAAGTTACCCGATAATATTGTGGGGCTCTGGGAGGACCCTCCAAAGGAAGATCCTACGAATTCCCAGTGGAAGTAAATGGATAAGTTACTAGCTTCGCGCTTTCACACACTCGAAGCTGTATCTGATATTAAGGGTACTGTGTCTTATCCAGCTCAGACCCAGAACAAAGTTTCAAAGGTTTTCCAACTCCAGAAAGAGCTTTGAGTTTTGCGACCGAAACCAATTCGAATCAGACTGAGTTGTTGTGCTCTTTGACAGGAACAGCATCCTTTAAGACTTTGCGCTTCGTTTTTGAGACAAAACGTGAATGGAAGATTGTCGACAGTGAAGAGACTTATGTCTTGTACGAATTGTTTGGCAACATCGCATGAGTATAAAGCCGGTAAGAGCATAAATTTTTGCTTTCGGTTTTTGATTCTCTTTTGCATAGCGGAAATCAAACTACTAGCCCAGATTGTAGTATTTATTTCCACAGATCACCCTCAATAATACCCCGTCGGATAATCCTGGACATTTTAATGTCTCTACTCAAAATCAACCACGAATGCTAACTAATCCCAATGAAACACCTTCTACTTCAGCTACATCACGTTCCTTTACGCCTTACGATATATATCTCAAAAATGTCCTTCGTAGTTTTTTATATTTGCCCTCTTACTTGGGTTCAAGGATACTTACTTTTACTTTGATTGACTATTTTACAACCTCATGAGGTCAGACGTCTTACACATTTTAATTAAACAAACAAATTAAACAATTTGCAACATATTCTTACAACTGGCTCTATCCTTCGCCTTTTCTCGCCAGTTGGGAACACTAAGGATACGGAGGGATTCTTCTGCCTGGTCTTTCCAGCGGAGTCCACTTTTTCTGCTTCCATCGGGCACGTTATCGAAATCCTTCCGCGCTGGCTCATCTTCATACATTCTTATAACATGGCCTAGCCAACGAAATTGACATAATTTGATTCGCCTCGCTATGTCCACGTCAGAATATAGACTATATAGCTCTGGATTCCAGTGACGTCGGTACTCGCCGTATTCTCTAACAGGACCATACATTTTACGGAGAATTTTTCCCTCGAATACTCCTAGGTGCTTTTCATCGGCTCTGCGAACTGTGGCCCCAAAACAAATGGCCCCAAAACTAAAAATGCAAAATGGCCCCAAAGATTTGTATTGGACACAACAACACGAAATTTTCCAGTTTTTTTTGGGGTATTTTTTCATTTTAATTTGGGGCTATATTTCATTTTGAGGAAAATGAATTATTACCCCAAATAAACGAAATGAAAAAAGGCCCCACAAAATACTGAAAAATAATTGTGGGGTAATTTTTCATTACTCATATACGAAAAATTACCCCAAAATTAAAAAATGAAAAATGGCCCCAAAAAATCTAAGCCAAAAATTTGGGGTGATTTTTCATTTTTGCAAAATAGCACTATTTGCAAAAGTTATTTGTATTATAACGGTTCTTTTTTCGGTTTGTATACAATATTTGCCAGAAATTGTAGACAATGGTGTAGTAAGCTTCATTCATAGACGTGAATTGTTGCTGAAAGGTTGATAGTGAGTGGTTAAAAGAAAAAAAATTTGATTGGAGTGCGTATTTTTTGCCGGAAAAAAAAGAAATTCAAATTTACTTTTCGTTAAGGAAAGTAAAATGATATACAAAAAAAAGTCAGTATACAAAAACATGACAAAGTTCGAGTGATGATTGTAATGCCACGATAAATTACCAGCCCGATGGAACCTGTGTCTTGCCTCAAAAAAATGTTCCCCATAACCGCTTAACAAAATCAAGGAAGAAAGTGCCAACATTGCTGGAAAATCGCGCGATTTTTTTTTAAAAATGTTATTTCTTCAAAATGCCTAGAAATTTCTTTGACTTTTAATTCCCTTTCATTTGAGTACCCGCACTTACTGCATTACACCAAATACATTAACAAGATTTTGGTTTTATACATACTGTACGTACTGTACATACTGTATTACATCTAACAGCCTTTTTCCCTATACTAAACACCAGAAGATTATACTTTAAAATGTGGTTAGTAAATTTCATACATTTATTTCAATTCGTCGAAATATTAAATCTCGCAAATCTCTTTTGGAATACATCAGATCATCAAAGTCTGCATCCGTAGCATATCATAAAATCATGGCACTACCACTACTGCCTCCAACCTTAATTCCAGAGGTTTTCCACCAAATTAAATTGTCAATATGTCTTATGGATAGCCAAAAAAAATTCACTGGATTCATAAAATATTTCGCAAAACAGTGGATTAAAAAGGTTTGTGCAAATAATTATAATGCTAGCATTTCTAGTCATATTGTATGTTTTAAGGTTGGTTGTGAAAACTTCAGCGTTTACAAACAAAACACTCGTACTACTTCTTCCGTTGAAGCGTACAATGGTGTTCTTGGAAGAAGTGTTGAAAAAAACGGTAACTTTTTCAAGTTTGTTAAAGTTATCCGCAACGAAGAATTTTTCAAAACCAGGCATTTTGAAATGCTTGTTGATAGCGGCGGTTCTCTCAAAAAACATCGTAATAAAAACAGCGTCCAAAGAGACGAAAAAATTAAAGAAGCCTCCCTATTGTTGGACTCGGGGAAGATAAGTGTGGCCACGTTCCTTTCCCGGATGGTATACCACAACCACGGAATATGTACGGATATGGTTCCCGTAGAAAATATCTTTGAAGATACGACGGGTTCCGAAGACAATTTAGAAGACGTCGATGCCGTGAATGAATATGAATCACCGTCTACAAGTGACAGGGAATGTGTGGTCTGTAAGGACAATATGCCAAATATAGTATTAATGCCTTGTAAACATTCATTTGAAAATATGCGATATATGCCATTTAAAATTTAAAAAAAATTCAGGACCTTATGTCTGCCCATATTGCAGGGAAATTGTGCAAGATAGCATCCGAGTACTTGTATAGATAAATGTCTATTTTATAATTTTTCTAATTTAATAAAAACCAACCTTTTTCCATTTCTTATTTGGGGCAATTTTTCATTCCAAATGGGGTGAACCCTCATTGTAAGAGTTGGGGCGATATTTCATAACGAAAACTCACCCCAAGAGTGGGGCCATTTTTCATTTCTTATTTGGGGCTATTTTTCATTTCAGATGGGGTGAACCCTCATTTTAAGAGTTGGGGCGATATTTCATAACGAAAAATGGCCCCACGAGTGAGGTCATTTTGCATTTTTAGTTTTGGGGCCAGTTGTTTTGGGGCCACAGTTCGCAGAGCCCTTTTCATCTACTGGCGATATGACCCAAGTTTCGGAGCCATATGTCAAGACAGGTAAAATGAGATTCTTATATTGACTTTTGTCCGTCGACAGAGGGCTTTGTTCCTAAACTGCTTGCTGAGCCCAAAATAGCATGTATTTGCAAGCACAAATTCACGGCGGATCCAAGGTAGACAAATTCATCTACCACTTCAAGGATACTACACGCTGAAGTAAACCAACCCAGAAACATATTGCAGGAACCATGTATATGTTTGCAGACCTTGTTTTCATGAATTGAAGATCTGCTGCATTTTTGTTCCTTTGTTGTCTGCAACATTTTTCAATAAACAAAACCAAATTTGGGTCACATAAACATTTATTATAACAAATAGACCTTTGTGTCTCCCACATGTAATATTGAATTGCAAACGCAATGTATTTGGGCACAAGTATACTATATTTTATAAAAAAATACAGTTATATTTTCAATAAAAGACAGAGTTTTCAGCGTGTTGTCTATCAGAATGTGTCTTAAATTTGTTGATATAATATATTCCTTATACTAGATTTGTTATACTTTATTCGCATGACATGCACCAGCTCTTTTGTTTAAAATTACAATATAGTTATAACAAATAAAACAAACGGCAGTAATAAATAATACGTGTTTAGTCAACATCCCCAGAGGATGTGATATACAAAATGAACATTTCAATGAAATATTAATATACCCAGTGCACTGTTGAACCTCACTCTTGTGAGTTGAAATGTTATATTAACAGAGGACAAATAACATTTGTCATCTCGCAGAAGAAAATGATAACAGTAACTTTCTGATTTCTCTTACTCACGGTGTTATTGTGTTAACGTGACGTGCAACTTTTCTCAAAGGACTCTTTCATTTTGTAAACGGAAATTCTCACCCAGTTTACTAAGGATAGCTCTGTAAATAGTTAGTTAATATTTGCTACTCAATGCAAACGGTAATTTAGAATTTCTGTGACGGTACTAAAATATTTCGTACACATTTCAGGAACCGTGATTTGCATCAAAGAAAATATTGACCAACAAAAATCCGTATTTCTTCATTGAAAACCATTTGGGCAATTTAGAAACATTAACAATAAATTGAAATGTACCATATTGGAAATCGGTAGGGAAACAAATTTGCTCAATTTTATGTAATGTTTCACTTGGATATATATGAGTTATTTGTTATTTATCATTATTAACAATTTTTGTTTTGGAGCATTTGATATCTACTTGTTCATTGATATGATAGCGAATTACAATCAGAGCCACAAATACTTTAAAATTATAATTTCTAGCACTCAAACAGACGTAAAGAAATGTAAATTCAAAACAATGCATCAAGAGCATTGCATTTCAATTCACATTCGGTCCCACAACCACGCAATTGATATGCAAATAGTAATATTCGAATTTTATAATTATAATTGTGAAAAATGGTAATTGAATCATTTCTTTCCGAAACCAGTCAGGTGCGCTTTATTAAATGTTCGGAAACTAAAAAAAAAGTTTTTTCTAATTTTAAAATTAGTAAAGGTTGTGGTTTGAGAAAAAATTAAAGTGTTTCTTATTGTATTGCTAAAACAAATAATGCTTGGGGTTAATTTTAATTAAATTTTTTTTCCAAACAAATTTGGAACCTTTTTACTTGATGGGATAAAAATACAACTTTGTACTTAAAAAAACGTTCTGGCTAAAATATTAATTTTGAACAACAGTTGTAGGTTGTAAATAAAAACGAATATTATCTTCATGTTTAAATTTACGATAAATCAAAGTTTTTATTCTATTTATGGTCATACAGTACGTCGATGTTGCAGGCGGCGTGGTTGTACGTAAAGTGTCCAAAACCGAATCCGAAAAAGTGGTGAAACTTGTTATCCGGGTTTTTCCTGTTAACAGTGTGCCGGTTTTTGTAAAAAAACATAATTTTCGAACAAATCGGAAACATTTGACGTCGGTTAACGGTTTAGCGGTTTTTTTTCAATTTAATAAAAATTAATAAAAAATTACATGAGGTGTCAGGGGACACCCGGTTGGAACGAAGTTCCTTTCGCTACATATTATGTACTAGTTAGTTCCAACACGCCTTTTGAAAAATACTGTAATTTAAATGAATCTTTAAGAAAATTATCTTTCGTTTGATATTGGTTGATATATTTCTAGTATTCATATTGGTTGATATATTTCTAGTATTTTAATTTCTCAAATGAAAATTCTTTAAACACATACACTCAAACATATGTGTGGTGTTTGGCTGAGTGTTTTTGGTTGCTCAACATTGCTTAGGAACATGTATCTAGTAAAAAGTGAAACAAACAGTAAGCTAACGTAATAAAGCTTTTTTGCGAAAGCTTCAATAAAGCTGTTGTAACATTAATTTTGAATTGTAAAGCGTAAAGCTTTCACACAACGCTCGAATGCTAATGCGAAGACTCGATAAGGTAAACCTTTTTTAATATTATGGCGGCCCTCTCAACATTCGCAGAACTTATTTCAATAAAAATATTAATTAAAATACATAAATTAAATTAAGTTTAAAAAAATTGAACATAATATTTTTTTTTTAAACGGACTTGAATCAAATGCCGTTGGTAAATATAAAAATTACAGCAGACAGTTGTCCGAGGCCTTCGGCCACGGACTGTCCCTGCAGGCTGTGTCAGAGACACGGCCATTAAGTTTAACGTAGAATACGCCATCCGATAAGACAGAAAACATATATAACAATAATTGATAAATAATATAAGCAAATGAATTTATTGTTATATATGTTTTCTGTCTTATCGGATGGCGTATTCTACGTTAAACTTAATGGCCGTGTCTCTGACACAGCCTGCAGGGACAGTCCGTGGCCGAAGGCCTCGGACAACTGTCTGCTGTAATTTTTTTATGAGAAGGTATATTTTTTTTGAAGAAAAGCTTTTTTTACGAAAGAACATGTGCAATTTTAAGTGTAGATACTTATCTCAAGAAAAGTATTTTTGTTTTACAAGAAAGGTGCTATTTAAAGAAAGTGTAGTTTTTTAAGAAAATACAATTTGTTGTAAGATAATTTACTTTTTTAAGAAAATTTAATTATTTAAAAAAATTACTTTTTTTACGAAAATGTACCTTTTGTAAGAAAATTTACTTTTTTAAGCAAAGGTACTTTTTCAGGATAAGGTATTTTTTTAAGAAAAGGTTGATTATTTAAGAAAATCAATAGGTATTTTTTTATGAGAAAATTTACTTTTTTAAGAAAACGCACGAAAAATGTATTTTTTTAAACTTCTTTCACTTTAGCTTATCTAATTTACTTTTTATTCGGTTCAAAACTACAATATGTACTAAACAGGCTCCACCTAGAAAATATCCCATTAAACAACAAATTTCTCCCCATATGTTAGTCTAGACACAAACAAACCAAAAGTAAGAGTGTAAGAGTAAGTGTTCTGCCAATGTAGATCCATGCTCAGGTGTATTTCATGGATTTAGCAGTCTAGCACTTTGGCTTTTCTAAATGTACTTTTTATTGGGTTCAAAAGTACAATATGTAATAAACAGGCTCCAGTTAGAAAACTCCCATTAAACCAAACCAAACCAAAAGTACCCACTATATGTAGTTGATAATAATGGGTTGTAATAAAGTAGTTAAAAAAAGTAGTTTACAAATTTTTCATTTAGCCCTCATCCGCAACGTGCGTTAAGGAACTTCTTTCCAAAACTGTTCCAGATTGCAATTTTCGTTTCGTTATCAATATGCAAACCACATTTTCGGGGAAAGTTGCACACAAGTTGATCAGAGATAAATTTAGAAGATACAAGGTGACCTCTGTATTTTGTGTGTTCTTCACCTTTTGGTCTTGATTTTCTAATGACATTACGTTGATACGTTTCTGCATTTACAATACCTCGTTTTCTTTAGGTTCCGCGTTCATCATCAGAACTACTTTCGTTGTGCATTCTTTCAACCAAATAATCATAAAATATCACGCTAAAACACTAAACAATAATATGAACTTCAAAAACTATAGGTACTCAATCTCTCACTCACAACAAACCTGCCCGAAAGGAACACTGGAGTGGATGGATACGACAATGTGGCTCCATCTATAGTCAAATATGAAAACGTAACAAGACGAACACAAAATTTACTGCAGAAATCCGCAATGTGAATTCACTTGACAGGTTTCGGCAAAAAACGGCGATTTCAAGACAAAATACAATCCATTGACAGTCTTGATAGTTCATGTGTTTCTGCATCAGACGTTGCGTTGCGCCTATAGTTTGTCATTCATTATTTATATTATCATTTCTGAAAATAATTTCAGTTGTCGGATTTGTGAAATAAACGATTTAATGCTTGTGTTGCTTTCGCACTAGATTAGGTAATATAAATTAAAATGTAATTCAAATTAAAACGTCCCTAAACTGGGACTTGAAAACAGCAAATGGAAAATATTGATAGACTAAATTTTAAAATTGGTTTCACTGTTAATTGAGCAACTATCAAATTTATTGTTTTCCTATATTCTATCCTAATAGTCATAATCAAACAATTAGCTGGTGTCATTGTTAGATTCGTGATCGCTCGATTGACTTAGAATGCCGATTTTTTTAATAAGTATTTAGCCTAGCATTTTAGATCATGTTGAAATCAAAATTTCCTCCGCTAGAATTTATGTGGTCGACATAATGCTTTTAAAAAACCCTTATTGTCCTATTAATTAAGCCGGCTAACCCGGTTATTCGACTTGCGAGGGTTTTAAAAACAAAAGCTGATTTGGTGGGCTATTGTAAAGGATTTGAACACTTGAGTTGTCAACACATTTGTCTAGAGGGCTATTGTTGTGATTTTTTAGTTTTTTTCGAAAACTATTAGGAATCTATTTTACAGGTAATATGTAGCATTAATTATGGTAATTATGTATGTATGTATAGTAAAGTCGAAATAATCCACTGATTATTCTACGTTGTAAATCCAAGAATAGTTATAAATATAGAAGATAAAGTGACAAAGCCGAAAAGGTTGCCGTTGCGATTGAGATTTTTAACGGAAAACATTAAACAATCTTTATACTGAGAGATACTGGGAAGCTCTTGTTCTCAGTTTTCTAAAGATTACGATAGTTGAGTTTAAATTTGCCGCTACAGGATTGGGATGACTTCGTATTCGAGATTTTTATGAGCATTGTAGCCCGGATTTTTCCTTAAACAGTGAGAATTTTGAGATCAGTATGTAATTGGTTGTTAGTAAGTAACCATTGATCATTTAAGATTTTCCGAAGAGTTTTTGGCAGAGACCACTTTAGTATTTTCCAATTACAGTTCGAAGCTGTTCCCCATAGCTGAATTCCATATGCCAACATCAATAGATTGTTTTCGAGCGAGAGTGGAGATCCATAGAAAATAAAAGAATTGAATTTATGCAGTTACAGTCGTTTGCCAAGATGTATTCCGAGATATTTTACAACCATTGCCTCTGATATTTCTGCTTAATTAAGAGTTATGGGAGGGTAATTTTCACATTTGAGAGCTAATGTGACTTGGACTGATTTTGATTCATTGACATGATCTTCCAATTATTTAGTCAAGGTGAGACATTATCGATACATTTTCGAAGGGACCTACTCAATGGGATAGTCAATTGACGGCTAAAGCAGCTGTGTCGTCACCAAAATTTCCAATTTCAACACCGTCTGTTAGGGGGAGAGCTAAAGTGAAAAGAAAATTAAGTTTTGGGCCCAAAATTCGATTTCAAATAAAGAAAGGGGAAGGATAGTTTATTGAGAGATATCGAGAAATGATGCAGTGTAGTACTGTTCATTTTCAATAGACTGATTTCTCATTTCCCCGAGCCTGTGAACTTATTCTATGGTACCATGTTTTTTCCTAAACCCGAATTGATGGTAATGAAATAATTTTTTCAAATATATGACGTGAATATGCCTGTTCAGAAACAGAGCCACTCGGACTTTACTGAGAATAGGTAGTGAATTTATTGAGCGGTCTGAGGATGCTTGTTCGGGAGCTTTTCCCGGCTTAAGAATCATTGTGGTTTCCGAAACTTTCCATTGAGGTGGAACAAAGCAACGAGAGAGACGTGCGTTATAAATATATGCTAAGAGACAGAGGCCTTCATTTGGAAGTTCTTTTAGTGTCTTGGGAATAACAAGATCATGACCTGGAGCTTTATTGGGTTTGAGTTTACGTGCGACATCTTTCACTTCAGATTTTCACAATTTTCTTAAGAGAAAATCATGTCGTTGTGTTTGATTCAGGAAGAAAGTTGTTTGGGATTGGATGTCAGCATTGTTGATCCCAAATTAATTTGGAATAAATACTTCTCCCTATAGCCGTCGGTGATGCAATGGATAGTGTGCACGGCTCTTGTGCATGAGAACGTAGGTTCGATCCCTGCTTAGACCACCTTACATTTCTATCGACGACTGTCATCTCGCTTAGCGCTGGCGAAACTATCGACCACGTAGCTATGAAAAAGTTTTTCAAAATACCGTTCGGAACCGGTGTAAAAGTGCAGGTCCAAATCAGTGAGTGTAAAACTAGAAAGGGCACAGCTCACTGGTTGTGAGAAGCTCTCCCCAGTCCCTTCTAGGCATGTTATGATAAAATATGTACTTATGTAAATACTTCTTCCAAGTGTTTTGCAAATGGGGAATTACCAATTTATAATAATATTAATTAAAATTAATCATTTATTTTAGATTTACTTTTATTTTATTATTTATTAGATTTAATAAAGGGGTTTTCAACAGAGACGCTACAAAAGTACACTGATAGGGACAGCAAACGACGCCATATTTTTTCCCGCTCTTTTGACATTTTTCTTCAGTAAAGTTTGCCAGTTCATCATGGAAAAATATACGAGCCAACAACGAGTCGAAATTATTAAAATTTACTACCGAAATTTGGAGTCAGTGGCCTCAACTTTAAGAGGCCTCAACAATCAGCGAAAAGGCTCATTTCTGGCTGAATGGCTTCGTCAATAAGCAAAATATGCGTTATTGGTCAGACAGCAATCCACACGTAATCCATGAGTCATCATTGCATCCCGAAAAAATTACGGTTTGGTGCGGTTTATGGGCCGGTGGCGTCATTGGGCCGTACCTCTTCCGTGATGATCAAGACCGGCACATTACTGTGAATGCGAATCGCTACCGTTCAATGATAACCGAATATTTTTGGCCCCAATTGGATAATATGGACTTGGAGGACATGTGGTTCCAATAGGACGGCGCCACAAGCCACACAGCGAATGCCACAATCAATTTATTGGAAACCAAGTTTGGTAAACGTGTTATCTCACGAAATGGCCCAGTCGATTGGCCGCCTCGGTCGTGCGATTTGACGCCGTTAGATTATTTCCTGTGGGGCTACGTCAAGTCAAGTCTATGGTCTATGCCAACAAGCCAGCGACGATTGATGAACTTCGTACGAATATCGAACGTGAAATTGCTGCAGTATCGGCCGATTTATGCTTGAAAACCGTCGAAAATTGGGTTCAGCGTCTGGACTTCTGCAAGCGTTCCCGTGGTGGCCACTAATATTTCGAAAACTTCTTATGGAAGTAAAATCGTTCAGCTTTCAACACAAACAGGCAGAAAAATTAGCTTAGCGAAGACAAAGACACAATTCAAATGACAGAATGTATTCGATTTATTTGCGAACTTCATCCCTTGCGATACGCCGAGAGGGCAGACAGTGTAGCATTTATACGCTTTCTGAGTGCAATATTCTCAGAAAGGAACACAAAACCTTTAAGTAGGGTTACACTTGATTCATACTCGAACACAAAGTGACACTTTGCAAACAATATTTGTAATTTGTACTTTGATTACAAGCGTTACTGCCTATATCAGAAAATGATTCTCAACCGATCGGTATACAAGTACATTTTGGTGGGTTTATCTCCAATATATCTGAATATTACAAACAATAGGATCCGATCACTAACTTGTAATACCCTGTAGCCACAGTGGTAGTATAGGGTGTAATAACAAGCAGGTCGAGTACAGAAAGGATACATTTTATAAATTAAGGTTATGAACCAGTAATTTAATTGAAACCAAGAATTTTAATTGCAACCAACATTAAATGATTTCTGCAAAATCAACACAACAGGAATTTTTGATAAAATATTCTAATTAAAGCGATTTGACTGACTAATAAACAATGACAAAATAACTGATTATCTTCAAATGTTCAATTGCAAACAACGTTGTATACAATTCGTGGTAATTATCCCGAGATTATATCAAAATATTATCTTAATCATGAAACTTTTGTTTACTAAGAGCGACAAAAATATTATGAGCAAAGTAGTTATCGTAATTATGTCAACGTTGTTTTATCACCAATAATTCTTTTAATTAATTGAAATGACAAAATCTTTTAGAACGTATTCGAACTTTACAAACTTGGAGGTATTGTTGTAATAATTATAATTGTTTGTAGCAAGTTGAGAAGTATAAACACAGTGGGTTCCCGTTTTAATTAACATTTGGCGAAATATGTTTTAATGAGAACTCTTGAAAACTGAAAAATACTTCTTAGTTATAATTGTGGCCGACTTTTTTATAGATCTTGTCTCGAAAAAAAATAAAAGAAATATAGCTTGACTCATTATTAACATAGATTTAAGAAAATAATAAATTCATTTTTAATGAAATTAATTTGGTAGTACGTTATACCTGTATACACACGCTGAAAAAAATGGCCTCTGTAACATATTCTCCGAAACATATTCTGCTGGAACCATGTGTATGTTTGGAACACCCTTCAAACATTTATATATTTGCAAGTCCCAAACTCAGGGGTATTTAAATGCAAACATAAGCATATTTACTGAGAAATGTGCATTCTGTTACGTGGAAACATATGCGTGCTTCATTCCAAACATCCATATACTTACGTGGAAGCATTCAAGCGTTTCCCCCAAACCTCCATATACTTACGTGGAAACATATGCGTATTTGCTCCCAAACATAATAATATTTAGAAACGAATTATTCTTTCTTTCTTTCTTTATTAGAATTAACATAAATATTTAATACAAAAAACTAAAATATTTAATATTATCCTTTTTTACATTTACTTGCAGAAGCTCTTTTCGTCTCCTTTCATTGTTGTCTCTCATGGTTTTTGTTTTCAGAAGGTTTAAACAATGACTTGGTCATCACTATGCGTTGGAACACAAACAATATACTTATATACACTTTTAGTTCATGCGAGACAAGCTTGTATTAATTACTTGTGTTGTTTTTATTATATTTCACAATTGATCCGCCACTCCGATTGTTTTGAGTAGAGGCTCGGGCATGAAAAAGAGATACACGTTGTTGCCCTTTCCAGTTTCTTTCCTCATCATCAAAATCGTTTCTTACTTTGGTACCACACATAAATATATGCTAAAAGATACACAAAAACCAAAGCAACATCACAAACCATTTAACCGTCCGAGCGTTTGTTAATTCTTTTTCCACCGATCAAGCGCTTTTGGTATCCTCTGTCCGATGAACCATTGGCGATTGAATATATAAAATTAAAAAGTAATTTGCATGCACATTGAGGAATATTTATGAATCACTCACTGAGAGAATAATGCAAAAATACAGATACACACCCTTACAAGCTATACACACTCGTTGCCCCTCTTTTATTCTCTTTCTCTCGAGATAGCATAAACAGTGCAACAAACACAGCTGTATTTATATCACAAACACAAATATATTTGGGTCGCAAACACATATGTTATAATACATTAATCATTGTGTCTCAAGCATGTAATATTGAATAGCAAACACAATGCGTTTGGGCACAAACAAGCATATTATATTTGCGACAAGCTCCAAACACATGTTATATTTGCATCCAAACAACAAAAAACGACAGATTTTTCTGCGTGTATATATACCTCAAATCCGAAATGACGTACCATGAAACTTCGAAAATTGAGCTTTATATTTGATCAAATTGTACGCTTTTGCAAAATTCCGGACTTCTAAGATCAAAACATGAATTTATTTTAGAAATTAGGTTTTTCCGAAATCAAAATTTTTCTTCCAGCTGCAAATTAATAAAGAATTGTAAGGCATATATCTGTGGTCACAAGTCATAACAGCCTAAGACTATTCTAAAATTTTTCAGGAAGAGCAGTTTAAAATTTAATATCTTTACTGGAAATCAGGGGTCGGAGTTTTTGTGAGAACTTTGGTACATATAACAGGGAAACGAATTCTTTTACTTACTTCTTAACGAGTTAGGCTGTTATACTTTGTGACCACTGATATATTTACAATGGCGTTATCGAAACCTTCGTTAGCTAACTAGAGTGGGAAGGTGAAACAAATGAACAACGTGATTGGTCATGCGAACCCTAGTGCTTCGCAGGTTAAGTAGGTGACTCTGCCACTAGTTTTTGTGTAATGTGAAGGTCGACGAGCCAGCACTACTGGTCAACGGCGGATCAAAATTAATGGAACAAAAATCCATATTAACGCATTCTGGTCCGCGTCTAATGCATAATGGACGACTCTAATTAAATATCCTGGCAGTAGGTAAAATGCAAATCATGGTAGGCCACCATTACATAGGCACTGAAAATACAAAAGAATTATACTAAACGAGCAAAACCTTCAAAATTTCTTCGCCTCCGCAGAATGACGCAGACCAACACCGATCAGAAGGTCGGGAGAGATCTAACCGAACCATTCTGTAACAGGCGAGGACTTGGACAAGACGACAGTTTCGGGCAGCCTTTTCAACATCTTAGTGGAGATAATGATGAGAAAATCTGCATTAAATACTAACAAGATCATTTACATGAAAAGTCATATGTTGCTGGCGTATTCTGACGACATAGACATCATTGGGCGAAATCTGCGAGAGGATACTGCAGTATTTTAAATAATCGAAAAAGAATCAACGAAGGTGGGTCTTGCTGTTGATGAGGGCAATACAAAATTCATGGCGTCAACGACTTGACAAACCTCTCGACTTGGTCCGTGCTTGAAGATCGAGAACCGATTTAATTTTGAAGTGGTAGATGAATTTATTTATTTTGGATCCGCCGTGAACAAAGACAATGTCAGCCTGGGAATTAACAGGAGAATTGTGCTTGCAAATAGATGTTATTTTGCGCTCAGCAAGCAGTTTAAGGACACATCCCTCTCGACATAGAAAAAAGTCCAGCGATACACTAACTTCCGTATTCATAAAAAGTTGTGAGAGATTTGAGAGACGTGTTTCGATGGTAAATCGTCTCTCATACCTCTCATAACTTTTCATGAATAAGACCGTAATTTTCTTTGTCTTGGCATATGGCTCCGAAACTTGGGTCACATCGCAAGGGGATGAAAAACACGAGCGAGCATTCCAGGTAAAAATTCTCCCTGAAATTAATGGTCCTAATTAATATTTGTATTCCGACATAGACATAGCTAGGCGAATCAAATTAGCGCTATTGCGTTGACTAGGGCAAGTTATCAGACGTGATGAAGATGAATCAGCGCGAAAGGATTTCGATGACGTACTCGATGGAAGCAGGAAAATAGAACGACAAAGACTCCAATTTTGTAAATTGAATTGAACTGAATTGGGTGGAACTGAATTAAAATGAATTGGATTCCATTGAATTGAACTAAATTGAATTGAATTGAGTTGAATTGAATTAAATTGAACTTAATTGAATTGAATTGCTTCGAATTGAATTGAATTGAATTGAATTGAATTTAATTGAATTGAATTGAATTGAATTGTATTGAATTGAATTGACTTGAATTGAATTGAATTGCATTGAATTGAATCGAATCGAATTGAATTGAATTGAATTGAGTTGAATTGAATTGAATTGAATTGAGTTGAATTGAATTGAATTGAATTGAATTGAATTGAATTGAATTGAATTGAATAGAATATAATTGAATTGAATTACAGTGAAATGAAGTGGAATGAATTGAATTGAATGAAGTGACTTGTATTGGATTAAATGGACTATTCTTATTCGTGTTACAATCTCATGCATCAGCTCATTAGCAAAATTTGGTTAGATGAATGCATGCCCGGCGATTGGAGTCTCAGTGTACTATGTCCCATATTAAAGAAAAAGGTGACCCGAGTCCCTGTGCCAACTACCGTGGAATAAGACTTTTAGCCATAGCATATAAGGTTCTATCAAGCATAATGTGAGAAAGACTAAAACCAATTATCGTTGACCTGATTGGACCATACCAGTGTGCCTTTTGGCCTGGAAAATCGACAACCGAGTAGATTTTCGCGCTACGCCAATTCCTGGAGAAGACCCACGAAAAACAAATCGAGACCTGTCATCTATTTGTCGATTATAAGGTGGCCTTCGATAGCCCGAAACGGGAGAAACTCTACGAAGCAATATCTGAGTTTGGTATGCCTGAAAAGCTCATACGCGTTTGCAGGATGACCTTGACGAACACCAAATCCAAAGTGAAAGGTGGTAAGGCTTACCGAACCTATCGATACTAATCGAGGCCTCAGACAAGGTGACACCCTGTCGTGCGATCTCTTTAACATCTTGTTGTTAAAGAGATCTCGTTGTTTTCGAGAATTGACAAGGAGTCAGCAAAAGTGGGTCTGACGGTAAATGAGGACACAACAAAATTAATGGTTTCAACGAGCAGGGCGTCCACGCGATTAGAACAATACGTGAACGTTGATAACCGTTGTAAATTCGAGGTGGTGGACGAATTTGTATACCTCGGATATGTCGTAACACCAAGTCAGCCTTGAGATCAAACGGAGAATTTTGCTTGGGATTAGATGTTATTTTGGGCTAAGCAAGTACTTTACAGATAAATCGCTCGCTCGAGTAACAAAAGCCCAACTATACCACACTATCATTTAACCTCTCTTGGTTTATGGCGCAGAATCCAGGATCTTATCGCAAGCAGACGAAACATCTGTAGGAGTCTGCGAGAGAAAAATATTCCGAAAAATGTATGGCCGTATAGTGAACAACGGTGAGTATCGGCGACGCATGAATCATGAGCTGTATGAGCTGTACCCCGACATTGACATAGTTAAGCGAATGAAAATAACGCGAATGTGCTTGTCCGTAGAATGGGTGAAGATGAAACAGCACGAAGGGTTTTCGAAACTGAACTCGAAGCAAGACAAGAAATAGGAAGACCAAGACTGCGCTGGAGGGATCAGGTTGAGGAATCCCTGCATACACTTGACATTGCCAACTGGAGAGATAAGGCAAAAGATCCAAATGGTTGACGAAATATGTTATCTTCGTTTTGTAAGGTCCCTGACTCCTCGGGGTTGTTCGAGACCCGGTAAGTAAGTAAGTAAGTACAATCTCTGTCTGTTATAGTTGTATTCAGATTTGACAATCACGTTGAATTTTTAAATAAAATGAAAATCCTTTTCGAATTTGCAATACGTGTTTAATATAAAATAGGTAAGTGTAATTTAAATTCATATTACACCCATATAAATTTGAAAATAATATTGAGATTTTAAAGAAATTTTCAAAATGTTGCGAATTAAAAAACAAATAATGTAAAAGTATAAAACAGTGGAATCACCGTCTGACCTCGAGCCGAACAAAATAGACATAGTTAAACACCAGAAAGTCAACAATCAACACCATAATATTTCTTAATCCCAAAATTTTAATACTAATTGAAAATCATATACCTTTTTGTTTGATTCAAAATTTTTTGTAAAGATAATTAACACAAATTGAGTAAAATCCGGTCATTTGGTTAACCGACGTCAAATTATCTGGTTTTAGTTTATTCGAAAATTAAATTTTTAAAACTCCAGCAAAATGTTAATTTCTAAAAAACTGGTAAACCGATTTCGCCGGTTTTTCGTTTATTTGTAAAATTTTATTTACAGATTTTAACTGGTGCAATTTCGATTTCACAAAAATACAATACGTGAGTATTTTCTCGGTATAGTATATTTTTATAAAGTTTCTGCCTGGTGGCATTTTACATTTCGAAAACTCCAACCTCTGTAGACAACCGTCCGGTATCTAATGTACTCAGATCTTTTAAATGCTCCTTCAAAAAACAAGTTCAATTTGTTGAAAACTATAAATACACTTAAAGAAAATTACATTTCCATTCAAACCGTTGTACAAGGTCTTTAATTGACGGTTGGAACTTTTGGAAAACCAAAACCAAGTCTCATAGACAATAAACTGCAAAGATTCAGGCAAGTGTATGTAAATATTTCGTCGATGAATATGTAATATTTGCTGTAATAAAAGGCAAAGTTTTAAAAGCTACATAAATCTGAAAATCTTCTGCAAATACCAAAAGAGAATGCTTAGAGCCAAATTCTATTTACTCCCGCCAAATTCGTTGAAATAGAGCTAAGTGTAGCGGGGAAAAAACTTGATTGGTATCACTGGCTATGAGTCACATTGCTTCAAACAATATATTATGTACCAGTCCCTATATATTTCTACAGCTAATTTGATACGGAAATTCCATTTTATTACAACGAAACAGAGGTCCTACATTAACTATAGAGCTGCAAAATGTACGAAAAAGGTTTTTCCAATTTTAATTCATGCGAATTATCCGTGATGGAGATAATATAAGTTAGCAAATTTTAAAGTTTGTTTTCAAAGAATTTAAATTTAATATAATACATTCATATACTTGCAGATGATTTTAATTTCGGTTCAAACTATTTTTAATTGCAAAAGTTAGACTCGTTGTTGATGGCAGCTGAATGTGTGTTGAGGGTCAATTGCCGTTGGTAGTGAACAAATATAATTTTGCGTGTTAAACTTGTATGTGTGAGAACAAAGGACGACATGTGTTACATTTGTATACAAGCCAATGTACATTTAGTGTTTGTTTAGAGCAGCATACTTTTAAGATGAACGTATTTCAAGGGGTTTGTAGCCGAGTGGGATTAACTTTTGATAAAGTGGACGTCTTTTTCAAATATTTTTATTTTAATTGTTACATTGTAATTTAATGCACACACATATAACTGCTTAAGACCGTGTATATTGTTTGAACTTTTGGGTGATTTAAGAATTCTAAAGGTTTATACACCAATATTTTTGGTTTTGGAAAAACCAATGGAATTAAATTATAAGTAAAATAATGCTTGTGGAAATGTGGCACGTGTGTATTTGGATTCTTTGGAAGTAAATCGTGTTGTTTGCATATCTCTAAAATTTGCCAAATTTATCTGCTGAGACTTAAGAGTCGTATAAATAATTTATATTTAAAACTCTAATTTTCTACAGTTAGAAGAGACATTAGCAAATCATAATTTTTTAATTTTACCGGGAAATTAAAACATTTTTTTCCTTGGAAGTTAAAATGGTCTATCTTCTTTTATAGCTCGATAATGTAATGTTATTTGTCTCTTTGGCAAGGCGACACACTTTCGTACAATCTCTTCAACATCTTAATGGAGATAATAAGGAGAAAGGCTGCAGTAACTACGAACAAGGCTATTAACACGAAAAGCCATATGTTGCTGGCGTATGCTGACGACATAGACATCATTGGGCGAAATTTGCGAGAGGTTACTGAATCGAAAAGGAATCAGCGAAGGTGGGTCTTTCTGTTAGTGAGGGCAAGACAAAATTGATGGTGTCAACAACTAGGGAAACCTCTCGACTTGGTCCGCACTTGAACGTTGAAACCCGATTTAATTTTGAAGTGGTTGATGAATTTGTCTACCTTGGATCCGTCGTAAACAAGGACGATAACGTCAGCCTGGGGATGGATAGGAGAATTGGGCTTGCAAATAGATGCTATTTTGGGCTCAGCGAGCAGTTTAGGAACAAAGCCCTCTCTCGACGGACTAAAGTCCAGCTATATCAGACTCTCATTTTACCTGTCTTCACATATGGCTCCGAAACTGGGGTCATATCGCAAGCGGATGAAAAACACCTGAGAGTTTTCGAGAGAAAAATTCCCCGTAGAATAAAACGGCGAGGCCATGTTGTCAGGATGAATGAGGATGAGCCAGCGCGAAAAGTTTTCGATAACGTACCCGATGGAAGCAGGAAAAGAGGACGACCAAGACTCCGCTGGAAAGACGGGGCAGGAGAATCCCTCTGTATCCTTGGTGTTGCCAACTGGCGCGAAAAGGCGAGGGATAGAGCCAGTTGGAGGAATATGTTGAAATGTGTTTAAATTGTTTGATTAATTAATATGTGTAAAACTTCTCACCTCATGAGGTTGTAAAATAGTCAATAAAAAAAGTAAATGTAATGTTCTTAACCCGATTTATAATATTCCACTTAACAAAGAATTTTTCAAAATGTTAGTTCCGATCTAATTTTTTACAAATTGAGATTTATAACACTTTTTTTTTGCAAATATAGTGAAATATTTCTGTCTTCAGAAGCAATTATTGAATTCCGAATGCAATTATTGAAGAACTTTTGATCAATTAAGTTTCACGGATTAATCAAAAAAAATTTTTTTGATTGGTTAAACAAAATATAACAGATTTTGAATTAAAGTTTGAACGCAGGACTTCAATGAATTCTATCTATCGACTTCTCACACTGGCAAGTGGATTAATTTGACTGCATGAGAATCGAGTTTATTTATATTGTTTTCATTCATATTTAACACTGATGGAATTTTTTAATTTGCATTGAATTTTAATTTCCATTACATTATCTAATGACAATTGCAAAAGATTTGCCATTGTTTGCAATGACAATTAAGGAATTTTGAATTTCCATTTGCTCCGACAATGCAAATGTAGGTTGTGGAATCGTATGACAATTGTAATGAAATATGCAGGAATTTGGATGAAATAACTATTCGACCTGGTAGTACGGGAAGTGAATAGAGTGTTGTGAAGGAATTAGCGATAAGTGACTGTAAGAAATCCATGTTTTTAATAAAATCAAATGATACTTATAGACTTTTGGTTGGTGATAATGCATTTTGAATTACGTTTGAATAGTGATAACACTGTTGTTTGTCTTGAAATTTTTGTATCAACGTTGTAGTAAATTGCATCAGTTAGAGGCACGTCTACTGAGTTGATCGGCACCCTTCACAAGTCAAATTTTTGAAAATAATCTATTTTAGCAGTTTTCAGATTTTCAGTTCCTCTCGAACGACGCGGCCGATTTTATTTAAATAAATTTACAACAATTTTGAACTACAATACTTTTAATCTATTCCTATACTATTTCTCCATGTAATCAACAGTTTCACGGTTATAAAAAGAAGTATGTATAAGGTGTTCAGAGCAGGAATCGAACCTACGTTATCATTTATTTCAGTAAAATACAAATATTAGAGAAATCTAACAGATCTGCCAAAATTTGGACTGAAATTCGGTCTCCTCAAGTTTATACCATTCCATCTACTCCCATCAAATACAAATTTTGACATATCCAACGATTTCTTTAATAGTCTTACGAACTTATTCATAAAAAGTTGTGAGAGGTTTGAGAGACATTTTATCATACAAAAAACGTCTCTCAAACCTCTCACAACTTTTTATGAATAAGGCGGTTAGCATTTACACCGACCAAGATGATCAATTTTCGAAGGTTAACTCCGTTAACCCACGCTAACCCAGAAGATTACTCATACAGTTTTAATCTATTAAAACGGAAGTTTAATTTTAAACCTCGTTTTAAATTGGTGAACAACACTACTAAGTACCAAGAAAATCAACCTTAATAAAATCATACACGAAAATCTGCTCGATTTGATAGACTGATTCGATTTTAAAGTTTGAGCTATTTCAAAAACATCCCAAATTTGTACAAAACTGGCGAAACCACGAGCTACCAATTTAATTCTTCTGTTGAGCCGCCGTCTTCGATAATTTGGTATAGGCATGGAGTTGCTCGAAGTTGGCCTTAGCACCGACGAGTTACAACCTGAACTGTCAATCAATTTAAACTCAAATATGGTCGTGTATACAGCAAAGAGTCGATGCTAATCTCCATGCGAAAAACTGCAGTCTAAATGCGGCATAATACTGCCTTTAGTGGCCACGCTTTCAGTGCAATTTATTGGCGGCCGCAAGAGGTTTTTTACTAAACGCGATGTTTCTGCGGCGCACTGTGGCTGAGATTTTGATTTCATTGGCCAAAAGTCAAATTTTTTTTGTCGCCGATTTTTAAAATTTTTACGCCCTTTTGTAGCTACTATATCCAGATTAAGGTAGCCAACAAATTAGGGTAAACTATTGCTAATTATGGCCGTGGCATGCTGTCAAACTCAACTGTTTTTTTAATTTCAGAAAAAGGTGCCTTTTTTTGTTTTTTATCAAAAATAAATGGTTACTACTCGCAAGCTATCATCGATAATGGCCTGCGGTCTTTTTTATAATGTTGGTAGGATTATAGTCTTTAGTTGTTGTAAGTGGTCACAGCTCTAGAGTTTAACATTAGGGGCGTTATGAAATATTTATGAAACTACTATATTTTTCTCAAATTTAAACTTTAGTGGAATAGAACTTCTAGGGAACAAAAGGGAACAAGAAACGTATACCACCAGGAGAAAGGTGAAAGTGTCCTCTTTAAACCTATATATACTTTTGCACCCACCACGACCCGCCGGTAGAACACTTTTTTCATTTTAATGAAATTACTCTAAAAAATTCAAATTACGATAATTTAAACAGCCCTATAAGTACTAGTATAAAATGGTGTATTAAATTTGTGCTTTAGGCATTTTATAGCTTATAATAGTCATTATTTGTTCTATTACCAGTAATATATTTGTAAGTAAGAATGTCAATACACAGAGGATGTAATTAATTTTTATTTTACCTAACAATGCATTAATGCCAATTTCTTATCTTTTTATTTTACCTAGAAATATAGTTTGATGGCTTATGAGAAGGCTTATAAGAAAGCGACATTTGAATACAAACTCAATTGCTCTAATATATTTCAGCAATAGCAGACGCAAATAGAAATATTCAGAAAAATATGGAGAGCTTCAGTTATAAAGAACTGGCCGAAGAGTATTTTAGAAACAACAACCAGGAAGATGTTCTTAGTTACGTTAAAATAAAATTAAACTTAAATTCTTGTAGCACCGAAGTACAAGAACAATTCTCTAATTTCGTCAAAGCACTAAAAAAAACGGGACAAAGAAGTTAGCTACAGTAAACAAAAGTTTTATATAAAAAGTGCAAACTGGGTAGAAGGCCAACATACTGTCGCTGCAGAAACAGCAAAGCAAGATAAGGCTGGAAGACCACGCAAATCATTGGACAACTGCAGCGATAGATCTAAGAGGCGGAAACTTAAAGATATTAACGATGAAATTGGTTGTACAAATATAAAAGAATCTTTCCTACATCAATTACGATCACAGAACCAATTAACAAAAGTGGATATCATTGAAAAAGTTCTTAAAGCTAGTCCAGTGAGAACAAAACGGATTCTTAAAAGTATACCAACTCCGAGCGATGCAAAACAGTTCACAAATGAGGAGGCATTAGCATTATTTCTGGATTTGAAATTAACAAAACAGCAATATATTCAGCTCAGATTGCGTGCCATTAAAAAAGGCTCAAATATGTATCCAGGATATCATCACATAACCGCTGCTAAAATGGACTGTTTGCCATCAAAGGACACTATTACAATCACACCAATTTCGGCAGAGGTACAACTACAATCTCTACTTGATCACACAGCCGAACGCTTGCTACAATCAATAACAGGAAATGAGTTAAAGAAATATGGAAACACAAAGTTAATTATGTTTTGTAAATGGGGATGTGATGGTTCTTCGGGACGAAAACAATACAAACAAGTTGTATGTGAAAATATTTCGGACTCAGATATGTTCATGGTATCATTTGTACCATTGCGATTGAAAAAGATTTTGGAAGATTCAGAGCCTTCGAATAATATGAAAATGAGAAAAATGAGACACCATCTTCCACGAAATACTGAAGGCCAATCAAATTTGAATTCAAAAAAGAAACTCATGATGCCATTAACAAAGAAGTTAGTGATATCAAGGCCCAAATTGCAACACTACAGCTAGCTATTACAATTACAGTTAGATGGGCAGCAAATTGAAGTAAGCTACCAATTAGTGCTGACAATGATAGATGGAAAAGTAGGTCAGGCTTTGACTAACACGAAGGCTGCATCCAGCTGCATTATATGCCAAGCAACATCAACCCAATTAAACCAAGTCCCGACAAAATCATTAGATAATACCGATGCATATGAATTTGGATTATCACCACTACATGCAAGAATACGACTTATGGAACACATACTAAAAATCAGTTATGATTTGGATTTCGGGTCTTCAGGATCAATAAGAAACAACGAAACCAACAAAGAGTTAAGAAGTTCAAAACAGAAACATGTTCAAGATGAATATCGCAAATTTGGATTGATTATAGATCAGCCAAAACAAGGGTCAGGCAATACAAATGATGGCAATACCGCAAGAAGATTCTTTTCAGATCCAGAAACAGTATCTGAAATAACAGGAGTGGATTTAAACCTTATTTTCAGATTTAAAATAATCCTAGAAGTACTTGCGTGCAATGAAGAAATTGACTCTAGAAAATTTGGAGATTATGCTAAAGAAACTGCAAAAATATATACAACTAACTACCCATGGAGAAATATGTCTGCAACAGTTCACAAGATCCTTTACCATGGAGAAGATGTCATTAAATATCATATTGGTGCCATTTGGAGATCTATCAGAGGAGGCTCAGGAAAAAAGGAACAAGGATTACAGATTTTATAGAGAGCACAATACTAGAAAAATTTCACGAAATTCCACAAATGAAGATCTATTTAATATATTATTGGCAACGTCAGATCCGTTCATCTCCAGTATTCGAAATCAATGGAAAGTGGAACATCGGGATTTAGATGAAGAAGCCAAAAAACTACTAAAGAACAGAAATAGCACAGAACAAAATATGGAATATTTTCAATCAATATTTGAGTCAAATGAATAATAATTGCAGTATTAGTAAAAAATAATAATAAACAGAACCTACCATTGTTACAAATGCTATTAAAATCTATTGCAGTTTTTATTTTTAAAATTTTTTTAAAATTATCAAATTTGACAACCAAAAATAATAAATTTTTCTGTAGTAATAGCAAGATTTTTAGATAATATTATTAACGTTTTTTTTTAAGTGTAAATATTCTTTGAGTGTAAACAAATTTGCAAATTTGACAGCAAAAAATTTTGAATTTTTCTGTAATAATAGCAAAATCTCCAGTTGATTTTACTATTTTCTTTTAGTGTAAAAATTTTTTTGAGTGTAACATTAAAAAAATTCCATTATTACAAAAAATATTTATAATTATTACTATAATCCAAATATTAAATTTTTTAATAAATAAAAAAATAATAAACCATTTCACTCTAGTAGTTAAAAAAAATCAAAGTTCAACTTTGACCTAGAATTCCTTAAAAAGTCCTCAATAAATTTTAATGTAATTAAAACTGAGTCAAGCTGAACTAAATATCTATCCACTAAAAAAAAAAGTTACTTAAATATTTTGATCGGTTCAAAAGTTACAGAATTTTGGCCAATGAAAAACGATTTTCAGCCACTGTGCGGCGGCTCACTCTCGGCTCGCGTCGTGGCTTTGCCATTTTTATAAATAAAACGGGATCTTTATTTTAGTGACTGGGACATTTAATATTGGCTAAGCCTATTATAAATTTTTGGTCGGCTTTGTCGCTGCACGTCTTTGTGCTTATATGCAAAAAATTACGAAGTCAATTTTTTAGAATAAAAACTGAGTAATAAAAATTGCGACACGACGAAGTGTAATAAAATTGGTCAAAATATATGCCAAGTTGAGCAATTTCGTTTCAATTTCGCAGCAGAGTGAGCGAAGCATAAATCAACGGTTTATTACAAATTTCTTCATTTAGTGAATTACTTTTGAGATGAACACTGCAGTTCAAATGCATACACAACCAAAAGAGACAGGTAATGGAAGATTTGTTCGGAAATTTTACAAAACGATGATGCCAATGAGCGTTGGACTAAAAAAATTTATTTATTTCCTAAAAGAAGTATCTGAAAATCAGAATCTGATGTAAGAATAATTAATCGACCCAAAAATTTATTATAAGTGATGTTGATCTTGAACCGAACAATTACACTGTGAGACAAAATTAGATTTTTTTCAAAATGATGGGGTTCTGTCAACGGAGTTTTTTTTGGGGGCGGGTCAAAGTTTCCGCCCTTCGGAACCTTCCTGCAACATAACGGCATGCAAAATTATGTGTTCCTTACTACTGAGGTGCAAAATATGTTCAAAAGTTTTATAGAAAAGATACAAAAAACAAAACAAACAAATTAACCCTCTAACTGTCACGTATAACCATAATTTTTACTTTTCTTTTGAAAACTCGCAAAATGTTCTACAAAAATTATCGCCATAAAATTTCACTGTATGTGTCCAAAGTGCTAGATAAAAGAAAAAAATCATTATTAACCCTTAGAAGGCAGTTAGTTTTTGTTTATTATCGAGCACTTGCGCTAAGATTTGTGTTTTGGAGTGTTCGAACACATATAGTGAGTCCCCAGTCAATTTGGAGCAGTTTTTTGCCAGTTTACAAAAAAAAAACGTAAAAATTATGGTTATACGTGAATTTTAGAGGGTTAATTTGTTCCACAGAAATGTTTATCTGAATCTTTTCTATAAAACTTCTGAACACATTTTGTGTCTCAGAAGTAAGGAACACACAATTTTGCATGCGGATAGGCTGCAGGAAAGTTCCGAGGGGCGGAAACTTTGACCTGCCCTAAAAAAATTCTGATCAGATCTGGCAAAACGCCGATACACGTATATTTTTTAGGCCTTTCTACCAGAATCCGTTGACAGAACCCCATAATTTTTTTGGTGTCGCACAGTATTATTAGGCACATAACAATTGAAAGATCGAATAATATAGACTTAAACGGATATAATTAAAAGTGAACAAGAGATTTTATAGTGAAATTTTTATTTTTTTTATTTTCCTTAATTAAAGTACACAAATACGGTAATATTATTCCATAATTGTAAATCTAATGCTATAATTCAAGTGCGGAAACACTGTAAATTTAAAGATTATTCATTCAATGATGATTTTATATGTGACAGATAATTTTTTGTCTAAGAGTCGACAACTTGCAATATGAAATGAGCTTCTTCAAATTTATCTCCATGCTGTGGCAGCGTTATTAATGACAAGTAACTTTTAAAGGAATCCCGAAACAGTTTGATATCCCTCGTTGTCTTTCCACAATGCTGTGTCTAATCGAAGAAGTCAGTTTAAAGTTCGAAATTGAGAAACCGACTATTTGTTTTATACGAGACAAAATCAGATAAATTACACATCGACAGGTGCTTCAAATTTGGATATGTACGGTATTTGACAAAATTTACAGCTGTCACACGATTCACAATTTTTGCATGACTCGATCCTACTCTTTCGGAAGTCAAAAGTCCACAAATGATTCTTTTGCTGGTAATTTATCATCATCAATTTTTCCAAACCCGAAAGCGGCGCGCAAGAAAAATTAAATCCTGATTAGGGCATTCAATAGAATTTGTGCATCCATACCAGACCTTAATAACGACAATATTTTCAATTCCTCGAATACAAATCAGATCACTTGCTGTCAACTTAAACTGAGAATGAAACAAACAAGTTTTGAGAAAAATTAAAGAATGGGGATGAACATGATTTATTGTTAAACACAATACAATTAAAGTGAATGAAAAATTGTTGAAATCTGTAAAAACAATTTAAATTTTGCACATCAATAATATTATGTTTCCAAACTTTCAAACAAATCCCAGGAAAGAGCCGCAACTATACACGACGCAGAGAGAAACAAAAATTTTTTTTCTTAAAAAATTAGAACTTTTTATTTCTAGAACATCATGGAACTTAAGAAACGGCTAAAAAGTGTCAAGTTTTATTAGTTTAATCAAAAGTCACATAATCTGTGAACAAAATGAGACATGGATCATAAAAATCGATGAATGCGTTACGCTCTTATTTACAATTTAGTGAAGGTATCTAATTTTGTCAAAAATTGTTTTTTTTTTGTTTGGGTTGCATATGATGAGTAATAAATGGTTTTAGTTGTACTGAATGAATTGTTAAAATTTTTCCTCGCTGTTATGTACAAAATTCTTTGAAGCAAAGGTTGATGAAGTTTTTTATGACTTTTCTGACTTTTGACATTTCATGGCTAACGATAAACTCAGTAGACTTGCCACTACCCGATAAAATTTTGCTAGAACATTGATACATTTTTCGACTACAAGAGTGTAATGTATTTTAAATTATATATGGATTCTTATTTTGCAATTTAAAAATCGAACTCTATGCGAACTCTAAGTATTCAATGGACTTCAAAGATTTCCGGTTTCCGCAAGGGGCTTTTTTTGCACACTCTTTATATTTATTCACATATTTACAAGGTGTTTCCAAAGAAGTCATCCGATGTTGTTTGGCTCTCATTTTTTTTCTAAATGACAAACTTCGATTCTGTTTTTTGATTATGTTTACTTGAACCTTTAGAATTTTATTGGTTAAGTTGAGAAGATGATATCGGTTAAATGGGCGCCGTCACAATTGATTACCATGCAGGCTCGTTTTATGGCATTTTTCATCACTTCGGCAAGAACTTCGGGAGACAGATTCACGCACTCGTGTCGAATGAGGGCTTCCAGGGTCTCGGGCTTGTTCACGTAAACACGGGACTTCAAAAAAGCCCACAAAAAAAGTGTGAAACGGTTAAATCTGGCGATTTTGCGGGCCAGTGCAAATCGCCAAAACGAGAGATGAGGCGACCCGGGAACGCCGCCTTCAGAATATCGGTTGTGGCTCGGGCAGTGTGTGCCGTTGCTCCGTCCTGTTGGAACCACATGTCCTCCAGTCCTAATTCGTCGAATTACGGCAGAAACAACTCGGTTAACATGGCCCTATAGCGCGCACCATACCCTGTTGTCGTTTGATCAGCGGCGTTCTCAAAAAAAATGGCCCGATGACTCCTCCAGCGTGAACAGCGCACCATGCAGTCACTTTGAGTGGGTGTAATGGCTCCTCGTGCATCACTCGCGGATTTTTGGTGCCCCAGAAGCGATAGTTTTGCTTGTTCACGTACCCGCTGAGGTGGAATTGAGCGTCATCGCTCATTATGTTTTTGGTGGTCCACTTCGTCTTCGAGATTGAGGTTGGCTTGGGCGTAGGTTACACGCATTTGGCGGTCGACAGGTAGCTGCTGATGCACGGACTGGACTTTGAATGGGAACATGCGCAGGTCTTTGACCAAAATTCCATAGGGACGACCGGCTGATGGCTAATTGCAAGGCACGGCGTCTGGTCGATGTTTCCGGCGACAGCTCTACATTCTTGGCAACAGCGGTGATATTCTCGGCAGAATGGGCGCTCCGGGGCCGGCCACTCCTGGCAACGTCTCGTGTGGTCCCATACTCTTCAAGGTTAGTGGCCAAACGGCGCAGTGTTTGCGCAGTCGGTGTCGGACTGCCGGGGAATGGGCGACGATATTCGCGCTACGCCAACACCTCAGACGATTTGTTACGAAAAAAAATAGACACGATTATTCCGCCTTCTTGGGGAGTGTATCGCTCCATGGCTTGTTTACTTGTATTCTATATCTGTCTAGTCCACAAATGTCAAAACAGATTTGACATTGGCGGGCATTTGCAAAAATAAGAGCATTTTCCAATAGGGTGGTCACTTTTGAAACAGCCTGTATTTACTCTTAGTATATTTAAAAAATTTTATTTTAGAACTAGTAATGAACAAGTATTTTTAAACCATAGTACTAGTACTCCCCCATACAAACAAATGTATAAATTAACATTGCGATGCCCTAGGATTGGGAGAAATTATCTATCGAGTGTCACTTTTGAACTAGAGGTGCACCGGTTTAACACCACTAGTTCAGAGTCAAATTGTATTGTTCTAAATCAGTGGTTCCCAATCTTTTGTGGCTCATCGCCCCTTTGTGCAGGTTGAGAGTTATCCATCGCCATTATTTCAATTTGAATAAAGCAGTTTTAATATTTTAAACAATTTTATTACCCTATAAAAAAAATTTGTCTAGTCCACAAATGTCAAAACAGATTTGACATTGGCGGGCATTTGCAAAAATAAGAGCATTTTCCAATAGGGTGGTCACTTTTGAAACAGCCTGTATTTACTCTAGTATATTTAAAAAATTGTATTTTAGAACTAGTAATGAACAAGTATTTTTAAACCATAGTACTAGTACTCCCCCATACAAACAAATGTATAAATTAACATTGCGATGCCCTAGGATTGGGAGAAATTATCTATCGAGTGTCACTTTTGAACTAGAGGTGCACCGGTTTAACACTACTAGTTCAGAGTCAAATTGTATTGTTCTAAATCAGTGGTTCCCAATCTTTTGTGGCACCAGTTTTATTCGGGCACTCTTAAATGAAATAGAATAAAGTTAAAATATGAATTTTATACAGATTTTGTTAAGAACAAAGAAGTAAAATAATTAATTAAGATCATTAACGTAGTGTTATAAAACAGGAGTACCTAGATGTTTTAATTTTTAAATTGAAATCTGGAAAAATTACGAAAGTTCACAGTTACAATTTGAATAAATAAATGACTGTTTGAAAATTTTGTTATAGTTTTTTTTACTTCTTCGATGGGTGCCTTGTGCTTGTTGGATTTCAGCTAAAGCTTGTATATCTGGCTTTATGTTTTAGTCAAGTTCAGGCGCAAGTCTCTTTTGTTTTGCGAGAAGCTGGACAACAGAACTAAAACCTTTTTCAACTAAATATGTTGACGAGATGACAAGTAGATTTCAACAATCTTGTTGGTAGCTGGTAAAATAAGAGTTTCTCCAACTGTGTGAGGTTTATCACATTTTGCAAGCAATAAGGACACCTCGTAAGAAGCAAGTAGTCTTTTGTCGAGATCGGTTTCGCGTTTAGTCAATAATTCACTCAAAGTTTATCAACTTGTGCTTTGAGGTGTTGAAAATAACTACGTTTTTTAGTCATATTATCAGTGTGTACGCTTGATAAATGATCTTTCATTCGCGAAGGCTTCATTACTAATAAATGTTTTACTACATAAAATACAATGTGGAAATAGCACACTTTCATTCCTAAACTATTATTATATTATTTGAATTAATTCGATATTAAACTTTAACTCAAGGCACATCTGAAAGCAAAATAGTGACCGATCGTGGTGACTTCGATGGGTCGACTGACTCGCTGCTATTCTCTATGTCTCTATGAAGCGTTTTTAGTATTGTTTGTTTGTGATTGATTTGGTAAGTGTGGACTTCTAGTTGTCGTCTGTCTGTCATGAACCCTGTCCTATATATATGTCGCCCCCGAATCGCCGCCCTGATAAACAAAATCGCCCACTTTCAGACGATCGCCCCCAGGTTGGGAACCAATGTTCAAAGTAATAGTTCTGCACCATAGAAAATAAATACAGTTCACTACTAGTCATTAAAAGTTCGTACGTATTAAAGTCACATGTGGGAATCGACACCATAAAATAAGAGGAAGTACTACACAATTTATTTACCCAGTTTTTTCATTGGACAAATTGCTGGATTTCGGGCGAAACAAAAGAATAAAATTATTGCAAAACATGGGAAAACAGGAAAGGTACGATGATGTTGAAATGTTAATGCTGAAATGATGTTAGTGATGGTTAATGATTGAACAACTTTTGAAGATCGATCAATCATAAAGAACATTGGATGTAAATCTTTACCGATCACAATGCAATTTTGTTGGTGACTAGTGCTGGTCTAAACTTAGGTCGGGAGTAGATATAGGCAATGTGACCACGCCCCTTCTGGCACAAAACAATATACTTATATTTATTACAATATCATGCTTTTTCTAAAACTTTTACCTGGTACATGTGATTAGCGTCAAATCAGAAACGGTTTATTAAACTGTAATATTTTACTTTGCAGGAGAAAATTAACAAGGTTGTCACGGCCATTCTGGTACCTTCGATTCAAAAGCTGGGCTTCTTTCGGGAGGCCGAAACGATAATTCGGGTAAAACAACTCCGATCTTAATAAAAGTAGATACGAGGTTTTATTTTATCAAAGGCCAGTCGACTACAAAAACAAGGGTGATTTCGCTACACCTATTTTGTTACCTCCTGTACAGAAGTTGTGGGGCCTGATGGTTGGTTGACAAGATAGCTCCCGTAACAATTATTAACTTTCATGCAATTTCGCATTAGGTAATATTTAGAGACGTATTTAGGCGAAAAAAATAGCAGTGGGGGCAGAAGGATAGTGAAAAGTCCGAATTGTGCACGATGAATAATGAATACCGAAAACTTTTCCAGAGGGTAAGAATATTGAATAACGGGCAGAATAATGGGCGGCTCTTCTGCTTGAACGACAATGGGAATCTGGTGACTGATAAGCAGTGTGTGCTTAAAATGTGGGGAGACCACTTGTAATGCTTGTGGAACACAGTAAAGATTGCACCCTTTTCACCAAGGCAATATTAGAACTGCAATCTCCCGGCTTTCGAATTATAGAGCCGCTTTTGCGGTTGAACTTTTTAAGGAAGGTTGCGAAGGACTGCTAGCCCACATGCATAAACTTATATGCGCTATATGGTTGGGGGTATCTATGGCTGACAATTGGAGTCCCAGTATATTATGTCTTGTTTCCAAAAAGAGTGATCCGTGTGTCTGTACCAACTATGGCAGAATCAGTCTTTTATCCATCGCGTATAAAGTCTTGTCGAGCGTATTATATGAAAGACTAAAGCCAATTGTTGAAATCTGATTTGGCCTTATCTTTGTGGTTGTAGACCAGGCAAGTCCACGACTAACCAAGTATTCACGCTACGCCAAATCCTGGAAAAGACCCACGAAAAGCAAATCGATACTAGCATCTTTTTGTCAATTACAAAGCTGCTTTCGATAGACCCATACAGGAAAAATGCATGAGAACGTGGGTTCGATCCCTGCTCTGACAACCTTAAATTTCTTTCAACGGCGGTCACCTCGCTTAGTGACGGCGACACTATCGAGTATTTAGCCATGAAAAAGCTTCTCAAAATACCGTTCGGAACCGGTGTAATACTGTAGGTCCCAATCAGTGAGTGTAAAACTAGAACGCGCACAGCTCACAGATTGTGAGAAGCTCTCCCTAATCCCTACGTGGGATGTAACGGGAAACCATTTATTTATTTATACAGCGAACATTGTACGAAGCTATGCCTGAACTTGGCAAAACTGGTCCGCCTCTGTAGAATAACGCTGACCAACACCAAATCAGCAGTGAAAGTGGGGAAAGACCTCACCGAACCATTCTGTATCAAGCGAGGACTGAAACAAGGCGACACTTACATGCAATCACTTCAACATCTTACTGGAGATAATAGTGGGAAAAGCAGCAGTAAATACGAACAAGAGCATTAATTATGTTTTATTTTTTATGATATTATTTATGATTTATGTTTTCTGTACTTAGGTCCAGTGGAATTTTATATATCATGCATTTCGTTTCTATTTGATTGTCAAACGTTATTCTGTAAAATTCGCAATTCCTTTGCTATAATTATAAGATTGACTCTTGTTGCACAAGATAGACAAATAAATAAATAACTAAATAACACGAAAAGCCATATGTTGCTGGCGTATGCTGACGACATAGACATATCGTAGTGGTTACTGCAGTATTTTCAACAATCGAAAAAGAAACAGCGAAGGTGGTCTTGATGTTAATGAGGGCAAGACAAAATTGATGGTGTCAACGACGAGAAAACCTCTCGCTTGGTCCGCACTTGAACGTCGACAATCGATTTAATTTTGAAGTGGTTGATGAATTGATCTACCTTGGATCCGCCGTGAAAAAGGACAACAAAGTCTGCCTGGAGATAAGTAGTAGAATTGTGCTTGCAAATAAATGGTATTTTGGGCTCAGCAAGCAGTCCGGCTATACCAGACTCTAATTTTACCTATTTTAACATATGGCTCCGAGACTTGGGTCATATCGCAAGCAGATGAAAATCACCTGGGAGTATTCGAGAGAAAAATTCTCCGTAAAGCATACGATCCTGTTAAAGCAAACGGCGAGAACCGACATCGATGGAACCAAGATCATTATCATCCATATTCTGAAGTGGACATAGCTAGGGGAATCAAATTAGGCCAATTGCGTTGGCTAGGCCATGTTATCAGAATGGATGAAGATGAGCCAGCGCGAAAGGTTTGCGAAAGCAGGGAAAGAGGACGACCAAGACTCTGGTAGAAAGATCATGCCCATGACCATGTTACCAACTGGCGAGGAAAGGCGAAGAATAGTTCCAGTGGGAGGAATGTGTTGAAATTTGTTTATTGTAATCTGGTGCCTCCAAACCACAGCAGATGTTAACAAAATTTGGTTCGGAGCTGATTTTTTTTTCTCAAAAGCTGCCATGTCACTAACAACTTTGCCATGTACATTTTTTACCGCCCCTACAGAAGTTGTAAAAGGCTACTTTGGCATTATAAATTAAAAAATTTCGCTCCCCTTTTTATGTACTTCCCATACTAAATATGGTCGACTGTCCGGTTGACTAATGCGATATTTCCTGTAAGCTACAAAAGAAAAATGTTTTCCCATTACATTCCATGAAGGGACTTGCGAGAAACTTCTCACTGATTGGGATCTACAATTTTGCACCGGTTCCGAAAGGTATTTTGAGAAGCTTTTTCATGGCTAAGTACTCGATAGTGTCGCCAGCACTATCTCGTGTACCGGAGGCGCGCACACTAACCATTGCACCACCGACGGCCAAAAAAAATATTGGTTACTAACAAGTTTCATTGATCAAAACTGATCTTAATGAATCTTGTTAGTAACCAATATTTGGTCAAAAGCTACTGTGTAGTAAAAGTTTACTACTTTGCCATGACCATTTTCACACCTCCCATACAAATGTTGGGCGGAGAATTGGTTGTTAGTCACGATAAATTCGCAAAAACATAACAGGTCCTAATTAACTTGTGCATATTGACCATGCCCATGCGGGTAACTGAAGGTTGGTCGGCTTTAAATAGAAACCTTTTTTAATGGAACTTAGGCTCAATGCATGACAAAGGGAGAGGATATGTTTGAGTCGCTTCACCCAACTGCAATTTCTGTGCTGCCTCTGGAAGTGTTCTCATTCGGCAAGAACTCTCACTTTTCAGTCACCAACATCAACCGTTGTTTAGAGCCAAATTATATTGTCGAGGAGGTATTTTATGTTTTATTTGAAATTGTTAACGTCTCTAGTATGATTTTGGTTGAAGATTCATTGATGGTGCCTTATTACTTAGTACGGATCGGTATTAGCATGATTCTCAGATTGTTCAACCAATCGTCTTCTCATTTATCTACCATTAGACGGAGATTTGATGATATTACCAGGGGATACTTGACTTGATGCGTAAACAGTGAGCAGTTTGGGAGTTTATGATAGGAATTGTCACAAACACCTTTGTCCACAATTAAAAAGACACCATCTCTTCATGGAATAGCTGCTAATTTGTACTCCAATGTTGGTCGTTTATGATAACTTTTGAACAATGTGGTTGGAATTGTAGCAACAACAAACTCTGCATCTCCATTAGGTGTTAACAAGGAAAATTACTAATTTTTTAAAGATAAAACAATTAAAGCAAAATCATCAAATTTGTATAAATGACTTCATTTTTTAAAATCATTTAAGTTTTAAAAATTGTTTGACTTGAAACAAAAGAAGGATAACGTTGCTCTGATAGTGACATTTTACAACTGCCCTTCACATTCTTGATCACAAATCTTAATTTATATCAGAAATATTTTAACAAAATTGAGCAACAGTAAAACAAATTATAACATCTTTTCTCAAATTATCCATGATTAAAGTATGAGATTGTCTTATAAGAATAGCTGATTTCAAATTTATCGACATCCTCCGTAATAGGTGTTGTAGCATTTAAGGATTAAAAACCAGAAATATCCAGGATTTTAAACCTTAAATGCCAGAGGAAAACTATTAGCATTGAACTAATTCCACATTTTAGCACTTTTATGTCTACCTCGCACCCACACACAGTTATGCCAGTAGATATATTTGTAGGAAATCCTTCCACATCCTCCCACATTCCCACATATTTGAATTATAGCGTTGCTGATGATGAAGTTGAGACCATATGATAAAAGGAGATACACACTTCTTCCTGCACATTAAGTTCCGAAAACGCAGATGTATACAAATTTGTGAGGATGTGTACAAACATGTATGAATCGAAAGCACAAAGAATTGAAAAGACTTCGGGTCAGATTAAGAGAATAGATAAAGTACAGGGTGATAGAGAGTGGGGTGAGCTTGAAGAAAAATCACATCAACACATTTGCCATGTAACATTTTTCAACACTCAACCGGAAAATTATCGCCCAGGGCCATAAATAATGGCAATAAAGTGGAAAGATGCCAGTGTTGAAGCTGCTGTTGCAAGCTCCCGCATCAACGTCAATGCGACACTTTCACATAGTCCTCGGTTTGGCTTGTATTCTCCATATTCACATGTTAGGGAGTTGAGAAGAGAATACACGTGTTCCATTAATAACACAATATGAATGAACCTGCACAATGGCGGATTTGTTGAATATTTTGAAATCGCTTTATTAAATGCAAATTGAAGCATAAAGAATTTTTTTTAAAATAATTAATCAAATATATTTGTAATTTTCCCAAAATAGTTATACTTTTTTGCTCAAATCATCAAGACGAACTTATAAAATAAATGATCGTCAGCACAATGAAGAAGTTTTATCATTAAGTTGATGTACATTTTCGTTGATTAAATATATTTGTATTTGGATTTATTTATTGTTTTTATCCTGTAGAACAAGAAATAAATCTCATAATTATAGTACAGGAATTAGGTTATTTATCGGTATAATTTACATTAAAAAATAATAATAGTGATATTAAAATTAGAATTAAATGCTCCTTAAATTAATGATGAAAATGTGAAAAATTGTTTCAACATCATTGAATTGCAGACACATTTTTTTGACGTATAATACGTCTTACCTTACGGTATGAGGAGTCAAGTCAGGTTTTTATTGTTGTAATCTTTATTTCATTGAATTTGAGGAAACGGCTAGATGAATTTTTTTAAAATTTATTTTGTAGGTAAATGAAGATGTTATCTTTCGTTTGATATACATTTCATATTGGTTGATATATTTCTAGTATTTTAATTTCTCAAATGAAAATTATATGTGTGGTGTTTGGTTGAGCGTTTTTGGTTGCTCAACATTGCTTAGGAACATGTATCTAGTAAAAAGTGAAACGAACAGCAAGCTAATGTTGCTTGGCAACATGTATCTAGTAAAAAGTGAAACAAACAGTAAGCTAACGTAATAAAGCTTTTTTGCGAAAGCTTCAATAAAGCTGTTAATTTTGAATTGTAAAGCGTAAAGCTTTCACACAACGCTCGAATGCTAATGCGAAGACTCGATAAGGTAAACCTTTTTTAATATTAGGGCGGCCCTCTCAACATTCGCAGAACTTATTTCAATAAAAATATTAATTAAAATACATAAATTTAACATAATATTGCCTTTGGTAAATATAAAAATTACAGCAGACAGTTGTCCGAGGCCTTCGGCCACGGACTGTCCCTGCAGGCTGTGTCAGAGACACGGCCATTAAGTTTAACGTAGAATACGCCATCCGATAAGACAGAAAACATATATAGCAATAAATGATAAATAATATGCATTTATTGTTATATATGTTTTCTGTCTTATCGGATGGCGTATTCTACGTTAAACTTAATGGCCGTGTCTCTGACACAGCCTGCAGGGACAGTCCGTGGCCGAAGGCCTCGGACAACTGTCTGCTGTAATTTTTTTTGAATTTTATGAATTTTTATAAACTTATATTTTAAATCGCGAGGAATATTTTTTCAGAATTTTCTTTACAATTAGGTCTTAGCCCCCTATTTATATACAACGTCTTGTATAAGTTCTATTAAAGAACTGTTTGACACACTTTATCCGTTGGTGTGTGGAGCTCATCAAATTGTCAGCTACGCCTACCTAGGAAAAAGAGCAGACGGCAGCGGTAGATTACTCAAATTTCGCTCGGCTTTCCATTCTGATTGCGTTGTTTATAGCGACCAAGATATATCTATTCCGGATGGTAGCATTAGCGGGATTCGTATGTCGTAGGTAACTAAGGGTAGCAATCGCTACCCATTCCCCACAGGGTATGGTGATAATAATGGGTATCTACCAACGACAATGGGGAATTACACATGACGAAAATAATTAGTAGTTACCCACAATGATGGGGAATTATTACCCATCACGATTAGCTGAGGGTAATGGGGAAGATAATGTGTAGTTACCCAAGTCGATGGATAAAGGGTTCCCCATCCTCATTTTTGATTGAAAATATGAAAAAATTAGAATAAATTTCTAAATCCCGGAAACGGAGCGTCGAATCGAACAAAGATCTAATTTTTACCGGTTTCTAAGGGTTTTTCATAAAGTGGTCAAATTCGTAGGGAAGAATTTTTTTCTGAAAAAATCGCCAAAATAAGAAAATCGCTAAAATCAAAAAATGGATAAAACTCAGAAATGGTGCATCCAATCTTCAACTTTCAATTTTTTTTTTTAAAAAAATCGGTTAAACTAAAATGTTTCGAATAAAAAATTGCTAAGACACTCACATGTGCCAGTGATTTTTTAAAAAAGGGGTAGGCATATTGAAGACATCTAATGTTTAAATCCTTCTATGGATTTGTATTTCCTCCATTTTTGTATTTCAGAGAGTTTTTTATTTTGTCGATTTAAAAAAAAAATTCGTCCATACGAATTGGACCGTTTTATGAAAACCCCTTACAAACCGTAAAAAATTGGTTATTTTTTTGATAGGACGCTCCGTTTGTAAGATATAGACCTGAGGGCGTTTTAGCGATTTTTAATTGGAAGCATTTTAGTTTCAGCGATTTTTTTTTAAAAAGTGATGCCATAGTGATGTTTAAAGTCTCCTATGGAGATACAAAAGTGATTATTTTTACGATTCGACGCATCCTTTCCGAGTTATAGACACTTTTCTATTTTACCGATATTTCTTTTAAAGCAAAAAATCTTCCATGCGAAAATTGACAGGGCGTTAGCATGTGCTACGACTGTGCAAAGGAATCCTTCTAACGAAACACTATCCAGTGTTAAATTCAAGAGAAATGGAGATAACACCACGAGGTGTTCCTGTACTCAAATTTCAAGTTAAAGTCGCGTGACGAAGGAACGAAATTATCCGCTTTCACGTAGGTAGTAAACAGATCAGATTAATTATCCCCTGGCCAACACAAAGTACCGATAGAGCAGTATTTATATATCCCGGTAAGACGTTGTCAAAGGCACCCTCCACATCGACAAATGCAACAAGAGTGTATTCCTGTAGCTAAATAGATTGGTCTATGAAGCTCACTGGACCACACAGAGCAGTTTCCTATTTGCCCTTGTTGTAAGCATGCTGACTTGTGAACAACTGTGAAGTACTTATGGTCTTTCGCAGATATGAGTCAGTCATCCTATCCAATCCACTCTTGAGGAAAGATTAATGGTCTAAAGCAGACATGTGCAAACTGACACAAACGCATTTCAAATCAGTTTTACGAATTTTGCGACTGTGTTAAGTTGAACGGAGCAAGCAGAACAAAAGCAGAGAAAACAAAAGTAGTACACTGAGTAAAAAATTAAAATTAAAAAAATTAAAAATTAAAACTAAATCTTAAAAAAAAATCAAATATCAACATCTCCAATGATTACTTCCATTTATGATTTTTGCCATTTACAAACATAAAAATTTCTTTATATTCGTCCATGGCAATTAAAATTTATTTTTTAAGTGTAGTGTGAATGCAGAACAGCAACTGACTTTGAATCGGTAAACAAGCAGCAAGCTTTCGGACATGTTGGTGTGAAAAAACGATCAAGCTACTATCGGTGTGAAAACACGATGACTCAAAAGAGTACTAGCTGCACATCTATGGTCTAAAGACTTTTGCACTGCTATGATATAATTTCCCAGCTTTTGGAAAATCAGCGTACCAAACTTAACGAAGAATAGCCACACGTCAAATTTAAAACGAAAATTTTTTTTTCAAATTTTAAAAATCACAAAAAATTAAAATTCAGAAAATCTGGTTTGAGTAAAAGTAATTGCATTTGGTGCGGAAGGTTTTTTTTTGCAATATCAAAAACGTAAAGACGCAGTTCTTCATATTTTTGTATGCCTTATATCATATTGTGAGAGAATTGTGATATTCGAAAAAAGTTAAAAAAGTGACTAGCCCTAGTGCACATAGAATAATAGCCTAGATACATCTCGTCTAAAGTTTCAGATCCAGGCAGTCAAAATGTGTTAATCTCGTAACCTGAAGTGACAAGATTGAGGAACCCAAATCAACGTTATATTGACTAGAACATGATCGAAAGTTTTCGTTCGAGATTATATTTTTATAAGTGCTGATATAAATCATAGGAAACTGTAAATACTCATATCACGCTTAATAAAAACTGTAATATTTCTGTTTCCAGTTTTGACTTTTTTCGAATAAAAGCCAGCAAAACAAAACCTCTCCGTAACCTTTTCTTGGTCAGAAAGGCAAACTATTAATTAATGTCGAAGTGTAGGTTCTGAATTGAATGCATTCCATGAATGCAGATTATTTTAGAATACATACATTCATTCTCTCACTTTACCAATCAATACCAACGGTCCGAATAGTGTAAACAATAAAATGAAACGGTACATGGTTGTGTGCTCTTGGACTGAATGTTGTATGAATCTCTGCTTTGTTAACTACTCTGTTCGTCTCAATTCTGTTACGATTCTTCTTTTCTCAATTCTTTTACTCAATAAATGTTTGTGAATGTAGACAGCATTCGAATACATAAGGACTATTCGAATGAAAAAACTGTAAATTTTGAGTGGTTATGGGTCTTATTTGCTTTCTCGCCAATGAAAAGATCAGCAACGTTGTGTGAAGAATAATGAAATAAATATTTTATATATAACCTGGAAAAAATATATATTAAAAAATGGAAACTGATACAGTAAGTAAATTTATTTAAAAATCAAAAAATTATTAAACATTAAAAATATTATAGTCCTCAATTCAACCGGCTACTGTAAGTGAAGAAAACAGTATTGATTCGCGAATTTCAAGGGCTGAACTCGTTTTTAAGGAGAAAAAGCGGCCGTAGCAAAGTTTGGAAAGTTTTTTTTTCTTAATTGTGGTAAATAAATGAAATGTGTCAGCAGCAATAACTGCAAACAAATTTTGAAACATACAACTTCGGCATCAAAGCTAGTGAGGCATAAGTGTACATTTCTAAAATTGACTTAATTTAACCCGATTCTATATGCCAAAGAAATTAAAACTTCAAATCATACCAAAACATCATTTGATTTAGTTAGAATCATTGAAATAGAGATAGTTCTGATTGTCTTTAATGAACTTATACTCAACCTAGTTACTACTCATTCATACAATAACTCTTTCTACTCAGGTTAATTATCAGCCCAATTCTAAATATTCCCAGGAAATGACTTCCTGGGAATTAATTTTTCACGGGAATAAAATCCTCCTATTCTAAACAGACGGGGAATACTCGTAGAATAATATGGGAGAGAGAATTAAGAATTTTCGAAGTCAGCTGATTTGCTTTATGACGTTTGGATTTGGTTGTTAAATGCAAATCATTTTAAGCAAATAAATGTTAATTAATAATCAAAATAAGTGAAAATGTACACCATAGTCTTTAGAATGGCAGCAGAAGAACAAGCAGGAGCAGGAGAAGCAACAACAAACGTTTGCAAGGAGATAACGGGTTTTTCAACAGAGACGCTACAAAAGTAAATCTATAGCGACAACAAACGACGCCATATTTTTTCCCGCTCTTTTGATATTTCTCTTCAGTAAAGTTTGCCATTTCATCATGGAAAGATATACGAGCCAACAACGAGTCGAAATTATTAAAATTTACTACCGAAATTTGGAGTCAGTGGCCTCAACTTTAAGAACGGAATTCAACGGAAAATCGTCTTCAGCGATGAGCCTCATTTCTGGCTGAATGGCTTCGTCAATAAGCAAAATATACGTTACTGGTCAGACAGCAATTCACACGTAATCCAGGAGTCATCATTGCATCCCGAAAAAATTACGGTTTGGTACGGTTTATGGGCCGGCGGCGTCATTGGGCCGTACTTCTTCCGTGATGATCAAGACCGGCACATTACTGTGAATGCCAATCGCTACCGTTCAATGATAACCGAATATTTTTGGCCCCAATTGGATAATATGGACTTGGAGGACATGTGGTTCCAACAGGACGGCGCCACAAGCCACACAGCGAAAGCCACAATCAATTTATTGGAAACCAAGTTTGGTGAACGTGTTATCTCACGAAATGACCCAGTCGATTGGCCGCCTCGGTCGCGATTTGACGCCGTTAGATTATTTCCTGCGGGGTTATGTCAAGTCTATGGTCTATGCCAACAAGCCAGCGCCGATTGATGAACTTCGTACGAATATCGAACGTGAAATTGCAGCAGTATCGGCCGATTTATGCTTGAAAACCGTCGAAAATTGGGTTCAGCGTCTGGACTTCTGCAAGCGTGCCCGTGGTGGTGGCCATACAAAAGAAATCGAGTTCCATACATAATGGCATCGAACGTACTTTCACAGGAATAAAGAATTTCATTAGTATCTAAAACCGGTTTTGTTTTATTTAAAAAAACTTTTGTAGCGCTCTTATTGAAAAACCCTTTAGTTACGCGATGCGATGAATTCACTTGAGCTGCCGCAACCTTTGTAAGTAAATAAGGGAACATTTAGTTGGCTTTACTCTAGTTCAGTGGTATTTTTTAGAATGGAATCAAAATTTTATCATCAATATACATTTTTAAGCTGAGTTGAAATATATATTTTTTTTGTACGATCGGCCCATCTTCTTGAGATATGGGCTTGCAAACTTGAGTGTGTAGTCGGCTATATCTCTGAAACTACTTTTCCGACCTTGTTGAAATTTGCGTCATTAGAAAGGTCTTTTTAAATTCTACAAATATGATTAAAAAATTTAACTTTTTATTAACCCATTGTGGAATAATTTAAAAAAAATTATTTTATAACCTCACTTTTTCTTTAAAATCATTATTATTTGTAGCATTGTCATAGCGCGATTTTTTAGAAATAATTTTTTAATTTTGGTGAAAAAAGTGGAAAATGTCCAAATCCAGTCCCTGGTTTTGTGCAATGGTAAAAGATGCTATTAATATTAGAGATGTAGCCTATATGAGGTGGAAGCGCTTCAAAACCGCTGATTTGTTGGAAGAATACCATGCTGCTAGGACTGACGTAAATCGGAAAATTTGATTGGCCAAAACCGAATATTACTTTCGCCAATTTAGTTCTGCGCTTGATGCCCAACGGAAATGCAAGACTATTCGAAATACTGGTATAGGTACAGAGGTGAAGATAATAATTGTCACTTGGATGCTGACTCTTTAAACAGATCATTTTCTAATGTACCTAATGGTTCAGTCGATAAAAACTCTATATATTTGAACAGCATTTTCACAATGAGCAACTTGGCTTCGAATTCGCTTGTGTGGAACAAAAAGAAGTTTTATCCAGTATATTAGCGATGAAATCGAACTCTATTGGTTCTGACAACATTGATCCGAGGTTTTTTAAATTAATTATACCCTCTATTTTACCTTATGTTACTCACCTTTTCAACACTATAATTATGACCAGTACTTTTCCAACAATGTGGAAACATGATAGAATAATACCAATACCGAAGACCAACACTAAGTTAAGGCCATTGCAATTCTCTGTTTTCTTTCCAAAGTCCTGGAAAAGTTACTTCATAAACAAATGAGTGCACACATTTATTCTAATTTATTAATGCATTGAAACCAGCCTGGTTTCCGCCCAGATCATAGTTGTACTAGCGCATTGCTTAAGGTCACGGAAAGTCTACGACAAAACTTAGAGAACCGCCATATATCTTTTCTGGTTCTTCTGGAGCACTCTAAAGCCTTCGACATGGTACACCACACAACTTTGTGTTCAAAGGTGAACGTATTTTTTAGTTTTTCATCTACTGTCGTCAATTTAATTCAATCCTATCTTTCTGGTCGTTCCCAATCTGTTTTCACCAAAAATAACACTTCAAATATTTTGCCTATCTCACGAGGTGTACCCCAAGGCAAGATTTTGGGGCCTCTGCTTTTTTCAGCTTATATAAATGACTTACCACAACAACTGTCATACAGCGAAGCGCACTTATATGCTGAAGACGTGCAAATCTACTTAGGTAGTTCACTATATTCAATCATCGAAAATGTTGAAAAATTGAACTATGACCTTTCTCATATTCATGACTGCGCAACAGCCAATGGACTTCCCATTAATCCCAGCAAATCAAAATGTCTTGTGGTTCACTCCAGATCCTTTAACAGTGTCAATTATAACTTTGATATAGTAATAAGTGGCGATAAAATTGATATGGTCTCGCAGACTAAAAATCTAGGAATCATTTTAAACAGGTCACTCACCTGGTCGAACCATATTAACTCAGTTGTTGGACAAGCTTATTCGAAGTTGAGAACCTTATGGTCTTCTTAAGCATATACCCCTTTTCATATAAGAGTACTCTTGGCTAAGTCGTTCATAATGCCAGGACTTCTATACGGCTGTGAACTTTTCGCATACTGTGACTCGTCAAGTAAACGGAAGCTTAACGTCATATTTAACAATGTTATTAGGTATATCTACGGTCTGAAAAAATACGATTCTGTACACTAGTTCGTTAAATCACTTTATGGCATTTCTTTCGACAACCTGTTGAAGACCAAAATCCTCGTCTACCTTCATAAAATAATTTCTAAGAATATACCACTTTATCTTTTTCGACAAATAAATTTTACTAGGTCAAATAGAGGTAGAAATATAATATTTTTCTGAATGGCATTATTTTATTTATTCAATTCGTCTTTGGAACTCACTTCCACATAACATTCAAATTATCAGCAACGCTAAAGAATTTAGGCCCCAAATTCATAAATATTATAATACTGAAGTCTAGTCTATTCCCCTCTCACTGTCATATTTGCTTATTTTAATGTGCTATTTATTTTGTCCATTTGTTTCTTCCTAAAAACTTTAATTTTACTCTTACTATTTGTTCTTATATGTCATATAATTGTTTAAATGTCCTCTTCTTTATTCCATTTTTATTAGTCCACATATCTAGTTTATTAATTATTAATTAACTAAATTTAATTTATGTATTTATTTATGAATCTATTTATAACATTATTTTGTATACTAAAATCTATAACTCGTGTAGTTTAATTATAAGACTTGTTCTTGTTGTGTATGATATCCAAGAAATAAATAAATAATGTATTCAAAACTTTGCACTTAAATATCGCCGGTCTTTGACGGGTTATTGGTGAGAATTATACATTAAAAAAGGTGCTAAAGTAAATTATTTCCGCAAGAATAATGCCATAATTGATTAAAATAAAAGTAATTATTTAATTTTTTATAGAAAATATTAATTACCTACATTTTTGCGCAGCACTCCCTAGCACTTGGGGGAAGTACTCTCAAAAGTTGTTTTCATATTCTTCATTTTATTGACATTAAGAATGCCTACTTTTTTCCTGGGGAAAAATTTCCCTTTTCGAAGTTCGTTTAGAATAAGGGAAAAGGGAATAGGGAAAAACTCCCAGGGAGATTTTATTAAGAATAGGGGAACAGGGAATAGGAAAAAAACTCCCAGGGAATTACTATTGAGAATTGGGCTGTATATTTCGTACCCGATGCGACACGCTGAGAAGAATGGTTGTGTGTATCGTAGTCTAATTGCTAGAATGAGAACATTAACACCTTCAAAAAGACATGAATGTGTTTGAATGTGTGAAAATGTGTTCTCATGCACGGTTCTATCCTGAATACGTAGTTTCAATATAAAATCCCACGTAAATTGTTTTAAATCTTTATATAAATCGTTATCTCAGATGTTATAGTTAATTAATTAAATAACTATTTATTATTTAATATTTATTGCATGCAACTTTTGATATTTTTATATTAATATCTTGAGTATGAACAGAAAGCGAATATTGTTAGTAACTTAAATATGGTCAAAATAAAACGGCTGCCAAATAAAACTGCTCATTAATCAAAAATGACTAGTTGCAGTAATGAATACAAAAATATAAATCGTTAAATTTTCTGCCAATGTGCAGTGTCGTTGTTAATGATGCTACTGCGGCATTGATAGTGTTGCTGATAATGTTGCGGTCGTGGAGGATTTCTCTTATCTTCTTATTTCATTCATGTGTTAGCTCACATGGTTATAATCAACAAATTAACCCAATGAGCTGATGGGCCAGACGCCAATATGGTCCCTAATCGTTTAAGCGATAAAAGGAAGAATTTAAGTCAAGCACATTTTAATGACGCTGAGAAATATGATGTGAGTTATGAATACATTAACTGTTGTGTTGTAATTCTAAAAGACAAGGGATTGAAAATTATGCGTACGTAATGAACAGAAACTGGATATTTTTATACAAGTCAAATATTTTCTCATGCTAAGAATGTACATTAGGGTGTATATTCATTAGGAATGGAAATTTCAGCGGCCGGTAGGCGACTGAGTATAAGTACCGTCGTATAAAATATAAAAAATAGTAATCAGCTCTTAAATACGCATCATTCGAGACGCCCTCCTTCACGATTGAAATTCCAAAAACACGGTTTTCAGTACGCCCTAATGAATTTTTTACTCCCCATGTGTAACCCATGCACATCGTCGTGGGAAATGTGTAATGAACGTTTACCCATTACCCACAGGGTATGGGGAAAGAAATTGGTAGCTACCCCCAGGGTTATGGGGAAAATAATTGGTAGCTACCCACGAAAATGGGAAATTATGATTACGATTACACATTACCCTCAGGGTAATGGGGAAAATAATGGGTAACCCATCCCCATTTTTGACCAAAGATATGAAAAAATTAGAACAAATATCTACATCTCGAAAACGGAGCGTCCAATCTGAAAAATAACCAATGCGGAAGAATTTTTTTTCAAAAAATCGCCAAAATAAGAAAATCGTTAAAATAAAAAAGTGGCTTTTACTAGTACATCCATAGGAGACTTTAACCAATGAATGCCTTCAATATGGCATCAGTTGTGTTTTTTTAAATCGCTAAAACTAAAATTTTTAGAATAAAAAAAAATCACTAAAATGCCCTCATGTTTATATCTGGGAAACAGAGCGTTCAATCGAAAAAATAAACATTTTTCTCGGGTTTGTAAAGGGTTTTCATAAACTGGTCAAATTCGTATAAAAAATTTTTGTTCAAAAAATAACCGAAATAAGAAAATCGCTAAAATAAAAAATCCAATGAGTGTTCGAACTCACGGGCGATGTGTTAACACCTTTTTGCTACACGGTACCTGTTCGATTTCTATGAACACATTCGTAAATGTTTCATTGGAAAATAAAAAACAGCGTTCAATCATATGATGACGTTACAGTTAAATAATATTAATACTTAAAATTGTTTAAAGACCCAGTGCAAGCACATGTGTCATTATATTCTTGCTCAATACTTTTTTTTATTCCCACAAAAGTCAAAGAATGCACAGCAACAGACACTTGTACATACATACATACATACATTGTTATATTCGTACGATATAACCGAAGATCAACTTAAAATACTTTTTTAATATTACTCCAAGTTAATACTCCAAATTAAAACACTTCAATCTCGGCTCGCCGATATCGGATCGCCTTAATTTTTGGCCTAAACTCTTCATCGAAACCCGCACTAGCTTTTTAATCCAAAAATTAATAAAATCGGCTATGAATTTCCGGAGAAAATCGCGTGGGAAAATTATATGAAAATCGCCCAATAATCACCTTCAATACCGACTGCCAAGCAACGAACAAACAAACGATGATTTACTCTTCCAAACCTAACACTTGCGTATGTATTAAATTTATAGTTTACTGCCCTAGAGGCGCGCGTATAGATGTTAACACATCAAAAATCCAATGAGTGTTCGAACTCACGGGCGATGTGTTAACACCTTGTTGCTACACGGTACCTGTTCGATTTCTATGAACACATTCGTAAATGTTACATTGGAAAGTAAAAAACAGCATTCAATCATATGATGACGTTACAGTTAAATAATATTAATACCTAAAATTATTTAAAGACCCAGTGCAAGCACATGTGTCATTATTTTCTTGCTCAATACTTTTTGTTTGATTCCCACAAAAGTCAAAGAATGCAAAGCAACAGACACTTGTACATACATACATACATTGTTATATTCGTACGATATAACCGAAGTTCAACATAAAATACTTTTTTAATATTACTCCAAATTAATACTTCAAATTAAAACACTTCAATCTCGGCTCGCCGATATCGGATCGCCTTAATTTTTGGCCTAAACTCTTCGTCGGAACCCGCACTAGCTTTTTAATCCAAAAATTAATAAAATCGGCTATGAATTTCCGGAGAAAATCGCGTGGGAAAATTATATGAAAATCTCCCAATAATCACTTTCAATACCGACTGCCAAGCAACGAACAAACAAACGATGATAAAACAAAACCGAAGATCAACATAAAATACTTTTTTAATATTACTCCAAATTAATACTCCAAATTAAAACACGTAAATCTCGGCTCGCCGATATCGGATCGCCTTAATTTTTGGCCTAAACTCTTCGTCGAAACCCGCACTAGCTTTTTAATCCAAAAATTAATAAAATCGGCTATGAATTTCCGGAGAAAATCGCGTGGGAAAACTATATGAAAATCGCCCAATAATCACTTTCAATACCGACTGCCAAGCAACGAACAAACAAACGATGATTTACTCTTCCAAACCTAACACTTGCGTATGTATTAAATTTATAGTTTACTGCCCTAGAGGCGCGCGTATAGATGTTAACACATCAAAAATGGCTATAACTCGGAAACGGAGCCTCCAATCGCAAAAGATTAAATTTTTGACCTATGATAGGGGCATAAGCCAATGGATGTCTTGAATACCGCATCACTTTTGATGTGTTAACATCTATAGGCGCGGGTACGGCCTAAATTCACAAAGTCAATTCATCTCGCTCACACAGATTGTCCGATTGCGAACACAGATTGTTTGGTGTTAAACTTTGGATTGGATGGACCGATTTGTATGAAATTTTGTGTGCATATCGGGTAGGTCTCAGAATCGGCCAACATCTATTTTTCATACCCCTAAACGAGAAGGGTGACCCAGCCCTATGTAGAACACATATTTGTCCGACTGCGAAACACAGATTGTCAGACTACGAAAAAAAATACACACTGATGTAGCGGCACCGAATAATTGTGTTGTGTGGATGCGAAGCACTCTCATAGCAAAGAGAATAATGACGTGTTTATACGTCTATAAAAATGAGTTAGAAAGAGAGCAATGAAAATTGTGAACTTGTGTAGCGTATGTACGAACATAACAATGACTGTATGTACACTAAGATGGGTAAAAAAAAAATTGCTGCTGTCACCACCTAAAAATGAAGTTGATTGAGTTGTAGAAGTTTAAATACCGTTTTTAGTGGTTTTCGTGTTGTTGGAATTATAGGCCTTTCAGTGATGTTGATACTTAGGGATCTTCGACCGATACCGATTGGCACATGTGAATTACAGAATTGAGTTTGTATATATACGATTGATGATCAACCGATGGAATCAATTCAGGCACAGTAGTTAGGCATCTGATAATGAACTAGTCACGGAGTTCGAAACTAGTCATGCCAGTGAGTGTGTGTTGAACTGAAGTGTCTATTACTTCCAACAAAACCAACCATTTCTCAATTAGAAAAATGTTCATCACTTGTAAGCGTTCAAATTCAAAAAACGTTTGATGTAATAAAATTGTCGAATTAGTGCATTTATATTGAAATATTCTATAAGGAGAATAAGACTCGTTTATGCTCTTTTACTAAGACTCTACATGAGAGCGGAAAAAGAGTGCAATAAGTTCTCTATACTATTCAATACTTTTTGTCGTCGCTCAAAACAAAAACAATTACTTCAGTGAGCTAAATCACATAGCAATTGAAAAGAGCTTCTATACCTCTCTTCGTGTTCTCTTAATGTTGACGAGGCAATAGGCCATTTCATCGAGTTCGAGTTGCTTTGGTAATATACTCTCTGGTTGGCATAAAACGGACAGAAATTAAAGGGAATGCGTATTTCCGTTCAATGCAAACAGCATAAATCATAATTTACCAATCATTAGTATAAACAAACACTTTTAAACTTAGTTTACTGCAGGGTCTATGATATGTATGTCTGCTTTGGCCCCTCATGCAACATCATTTCTCTAGTACCTTTTCGATCAGCTGTGACATAGAAACCCCCGAATAAATATTGCTGTTTACTCAGTTGTTTGCCAGCATTCAAACCAGCAGGTCAAAAACAAAAACAAAAACAAAAAAACAAAAAAACAATTATTTCAGTGAACTAAATATTGCTTCATTTAAACTAACAATATTACATCTAATGTTAAAGCAAATTCAAGAAAAAAGAAATAAGGGCGCTACAAAAGTTTTTTTTAAATAAAACAAAACCGGTTTTAGATACCAATGAAATTCTTTATTCCTGTGAAAGTACGTTCGATGCCATTATGTATGGAACTCGATTTCTTTTGCACGCTTGCAGAAGTCCAGACGCTGAACCCAATTTTCGACGGTTTTCAAGCATAAATCGGCCGATACTGCTTCAATTTCACGTTCGATATTCGTACGAAGTTCATCAATCGTCGCTGGCTTGTTGGCATAGGCAACAGACTTGACGTAGCCAAACAGGAAATAATCTAACGGCGTCAAATCGCACGACCGAGGCGGCCAATCGACTGGGCCATTTCGTGAGATAACACGTTCACCAAACTTGGTTTCCAATAAATTGATTGTGGCATTCGCTGTGTGGCTTGTGGCGCCGTCCTGTTGTAACCACATGTCCTCCAGGTCCATATTATCCAATTGTGGCCAAAAATATTCGGCTATCATTGAACGGTAGCGATTAGCATTCACAGTAATGTGCCGGTCTTGATCATCAAGGAAGAAGTACGGCCCAATGACGCCGCCGGCCCACAAACCGCACCAAACCGTAGTTTTTTCGGGATGCAATGAAGACTCATGGATTACGTGTGAATTGCTGTCTGACCAGTAACGCATATTTTGCTTATTGACGAAGCCATTCAGCCAGAAATGAGCCTCATCGCTGATTGTTGAGACCTCTTAAAGTTGGCGTCTTAAAGTTGAGGCCACTGACTCCAAATTTCGGTAGTAAATTTTAATAATTTCGAAGAGAAATGTCAAAAGAGCGGGAAAAAATATGGCGTCGTTTGCTGTCCCTATCGATTTACTTTTGTAGCGTTTCCTTTTAAAAAGCCTTACAAGAGCCATCAACACAAATACTATTCTTTTTTTTATTTTCCAATGTAACATTTGCTAATGCGTTCATAGAAATCGAACAGGTAGTGTGTAAAAAAGGTGTTAACACATCGCCCGTGAGTTCGAACACTCATTGATTTTTTTTTCAATAATGGGAACAGTCGCAGACAACAGCTGTTCAAATTTGAAATTTATAAAAAATGGTGCACTTTTATTGGGATACCCTATAATTTCAGAAACTGAAGTTAAATAGCAGTGCACATTTTATGTGTTGCACTGTGTGATCAAAGAATAAAGTAAAGAAATAAAGTATATATTTTTTGAATATTTAATATGAAAAGTACTACATGTAGCTATATTTTGCATTCTTTCACAAAAAGTTATGAGTCTCCCCGATTAACATTTCATCACTAATAAATAAATAATTGGTTTCCCATTACATTCCATTTGCACTAACCACTAACCACCACTAACAACCAACATTTCATGACTTACTACTAACTAATGAAGCTACAATATACAAACCCAAAATGTAAAGGGGTTACAAATCACACCCAAGAAAATTCTGGTAAATCATCGGAACTTTTTGAAACAAGACTGATTTTTTTAATGGTATTGTTTTCATGACATTTCTGGAATCAAAAATACACATCTGTGATTTTAAAATGTATTTTTGTGTTAATAAAAATTATACGAATTTATCAATAAAAATCATACAAAATCAAAACTGTATTATTTTCAAGTAGCAGGTACTAAATATTATACACAAACGCCCCATAGGGATGGGGGGTACAAGTATATATCATTTAATACGTACAAAAATGTAACACATAGAGGAGCCATATTAGACCCTTAGTATCTTTGGACGAAATTCGTTTTAGGACTTTTTAAGACGTTTGAGCCATGTGCGTCTCTCTGTCTGGCTGGCAGGTCAACACGATAACTGCCGTAAATCCTTACAGATCGCAATGAAATTTTGTCAGTGACTATTATTTGCCAATATTGTGACCACATTTAGCACAAAATAATATTTCTTTCGAACCTTTCTACTGGTAGATGTGATTAGGTTCAACTCTCACACCGGTTAATAATTTGTAAATGCCTAGTTAACTGGAGGAAATGGGCGAGATTGTCACGCCCATTCTGGTACCTCCCATACAAAAGAGGGTGTTCGTCCGGGTTTTTAATCGAGTGAAACACTGCCGTCTTTAATGAAATTAGGTATAAGGCTTCACGTTATCAAACGCCAATCACCGATTAAAGCATGGGTGATTTTGCCACGCCCATTGTGGTACCTCCCATACAAAAGTTGTTTGGCCGTCTGGGTGTTCGGCACGAGAAGTCCCGCAAAACCGAACTAATGTTTATGAAAGTTCGTACTAGTCAGTATTTAGATAAATGAAACTCTCCTATAGAAAATTCGCTGTTTTGCCACGCCCATTCTGGTACCTCCCATATACAAGTTGGGCGGATGACCGGTTGATCGACACGATAACTCTGCTAAACTACAACCGATCTTAATAAAATTCGGTACTAGGCAATATTTTTCTAAAAGCTACTGTGTAAGTAATAACTGGCTATTGTGCCACGACCAGTTTCGTACCTCCTATACAAAAGTTGGGCGTAGTTGCGGTTTGCTGACTCGATATTTCCAATAAATCATAACCGATCTTCATAAAATTTGGTACTCATCAAAATTATGGCAACAACTTGCCATGCCCATTTTTGTACCTCGCATATAAATACTTGGGAGGGAAACAAACTAATTTGGGTATTCAATAATATATAGCGCAATGTCAATCTGCTATTGCATATGGTCACTTTTAAGTATTGTCGTTTTTTTTATTTAACAGAACTAGGACGCAATGGATGACTTAGGATGAGGGTGTGATTAAGTCGGTTCACCCGACTGAAACTGATGAACTGGTTTTCATGCATGCACATTATTTTTTCATTTGGCATAATTTTATTGACTTCTTCTGGCAACACTGAATGCAATAAGCTATTTTGTTTATTCCAATTTATTAGCAACAGAAGCACCTATGGCTCTTACTGGTAAGCTATGCCTACTTACCCATATTAAGTGCAATTCATTCGAGTTATTTTTTGATATTTCCCTGCTTATTCCAATTGACTCTCATTCTCTTAGATATTTAACAGAATATTGGAATAGAGGAACTGGCATTGAAATCGCTCTATATTTACATTACTGCATATTTACATCTACATGTAAATTGTATGCAATCGAAAATGTATATGTAAATTATTAAATTTTTTTTATATACATGACCATTGTTATCCATGCAGCATTGTGCTTATGTCAGTGTGAATATTGTTCCTGTGACTGTAGTAATCTGTATCTAACTGACGCACAATGAACTTATGTTGCAGTTTAATACTGCACTAAAAGGGGATGGTTGGAAATCGCATTTGATTTCAAATATATATTTGCAAGCTAATTGCATTTCAGTTCCATTATAACATCATTCGGATGGGGCGCAAACATTATAGAGTAAATAACTTTCACCAAGAAAAATGCATTCGAATAATTGGGCCTATAGTCAAAGATTTGTATAATATCCCTACGTGAAATGTAGTGTCAATTGGCTAAAACTCCTTATGCTGAGATATATGAAGTGGGGTTATATCTCCAAACTCGGTCCACATAGTTAAAGAAGAGCCAATTGGACCGAACTGCAGTTTGTAGGGCGGGACTACAAACAAGTGAATTGGAGAATGACCAAATGGATAGAACCAATGGGGTCAATTGGATTGAAAAGAAACAGGTTCTTCTGGAATCAAGGAAGTGTAACACCCAAATTAAACAAATTTTCTCTGATACTAAGTAAATTACTTTTTTTTAATTCAATTCTTTAATGGTATGTTTACCGATCTGGAACCAGAAGCTAAGAGAACGAAAGCGAGTCACCCACATTCGACTCAAATTAGGTTCCCCTAAGTTGACATTTTCGTTCGACTGACTCTATATTTGTTCGCAAATAACAGCAGTTTCGAAATAAAATTTTGTACTGAAAATTTTAGAAAAATCAGTTCTGGAAGCCGTTTCGAAGCCATTACGAGTTCGAAAAAGCATAAAAAGCGAATCAGTGATATTGCGATCTGTTGCCAGTTTAGGACTTTAAGTGGAATTCTAGCTTCTTTTTATTTGGGCTTCTGAACTTTTCTTCTGGAAAAACATGCTAAATGCTTTTTAGCACTTTTTTGGGAAACTTTTGCCAACTTTTGACTTTTCTTGCTTAATTTTTAGCATTGTTTGTCGATAAGTTGCATTTTTTCTATACTGTATGGCTGTTTTTTGGAAATAAGCTCTGAAATAATGCTTATTTTCAACCAGGAATTATAACATATATAGAATTATCACGGGTGTGGGTGTTAAATATTGATGTAAGTTGGCATTTAAAAAATCTTTTACTGCAAAAGTATGTTTTCTTTAAATTTGATGTAGGGCGAACATGATTCTAAAAAAGAAAAATAAAATTGAATTTTCCTCTAAGTAAATTACTGGTCAAAATCGAATAGACGTTTCAGCCGTCTAATTATTTTAATAATATTAAGAAACGGAGACAGCTTTCATTGAAGCGTTTATCTTGGTTAATCGTTCAGCTTTTGTATGGTTATGGTTTACTGATTAATCAATTTCAGTCTACATGCTGTCAGTTCCGACAACGGTATGAGGCTGACACACTTTGCCGCGGCGAAAAAAGTGGTCGCTAGTGTCACAAGATTCCAGCATAAAGACATTTACAAGGCTACTTGGGTATCCCATGATTGATCCCTTTGTAACACTCATCCAGTTTAATGAATGTACGAGTGATCAGAGGACCTAACATCGACTCTAATAACTACCTGGTAGCAGCAAACGTTCGCACAAGAATAAGTACCGCGAAAATCGTGCAAAACCGGACGCAGAGAAAGCTAGGCATCGGCAACTGCAATCACCAGATGTAGTCAGAGCCAACTCTAAAAAACTCTCGGAACTTTTGTCACAGAGCCCTGATCTCCCGATGACGTCCTGAAGGGCTGCGGAAACAGATTTCCGACTCTACCAAAACTGCCGCTACAACCGTACTTGGTTTTGAATAACCGCTTCGCAACAAACCATAGTACGATGAAGACTGTCGCATAGCAAATGATGAAAAGAACTCTGCACGTATGGCAGTGCTTCAGATAATTGTCACGGGAGCTGCTACTGAGCGGTATAAGGAAACGAGAAAAGAGGTAAACCGTCTTTTTAGGCGCAAGAAACAGCAAGAAACAGACATACAGAAGGAAGAACGAAGACCGAAAATTCTACCAAAACGTCAAAAGATCTTTCTGTAAAGACAAGGACGGAAATCTTATTCCAGATGTGCACAGCATGTAGGGAATTTGAAGATATCATTTCTCCGCGCTACTGGTGCCTGAGATATCGAATGACGATCCCCTGCTAACCAAGCGCAGACAAACATTTTTTTTGTGTATGCGGTTTTATGTCACTTTGTTCGGATCATTTTCGCAGTCACAGTCGGTATATCAGTTTAGCAATGAAAATTGGCCAGCAAATTTAAGCCCTGATGAGAACACCTATTTTCAATCCCAAACTAAGTTTGGTTAAATAACACTGTGAAACAAAATTAGATTTTTTTCAAGATGATGGGGTTCTGTCAACGGATTATGGTAGAAAGGGTTAAAAAAATATACGTATATCGGCGTTTTGCGAAATCTGATCAGAATTTTTTTTAGGCGGGTCATAGTTTCCGCCCCTCGGAACTTTCCTGCAACATATCGGCATGCAAAATTGTGTGCTCCTTGCTTCTGAGGTACAAAGTATGTTCAGAAGTTTTATAGAAAAGATTCAGATAAACATATTTGGGGAACAAATTTACCTAAATTTCCTAAATTTCCTACACAGATTATTCCAGCATATCTCAAACGACCGAACATGGAAGGCTTCAAAACTCTTGATATCGGCTTGGACGTTCTCAACAAAATAAGAAGATTTAACACAAAAACCACAATTACAATATTTGTACTTACCTTACCACCACCAACACCGTGACGAGAACATATAACTTATACACTTATACATTCTTTAACTTCTTTTAATATAATATTTGTTTTTATAATTTAAAACGTCAAATGATACCAAATTCGCGTACTTACAGCCGAATTGATACCAAATTCGGTGGTGACAACGGAATTGATGCCAAATTCGGTTGTTGCACCTAAATTGATGCCACATTCGGTTATTTGATTGATGCCACATTGGTACCAATTTCGGTTGCGCCATTCGAGTTAATTCAAAATTCGGTAGTTCTAACCGAAGCTTTAGAAAATTTGGTTGACAAAACGAATATAATTCAAGATTCAGTTGTCACAGCGGAATCAGTAATGAAACGAGGTTGCTTCAACCGAATTTCAGTTGTGACGACTAAATTCGGTCGTGACAACCTCAATTCGGTTGTTGCAACCACAATTCGGTGGTAAAAGCTGAATTTACGGTTGCTACAACCTCTTTTTCATCGATTAGTTCTCTGGTTGCACCGCGTACGTGGCTTTTGTACATGAGATCGTAGATTAAATTTCTGCCCTTACCATCTTACTTTCTTACTAAGTACCGGCGGCACTATCCAATAAATACTTCTGGCTTCTCTAAAAACTAAAAGCATTTGGAATTGGTGTAAAGCCGTAGATCCCAATCACTGAGCATACACCTGTTCATTCGAGGAAATGGGATAATATTTTTCATATTTTCAACTTAGATCGGGTTGGGTGTTGATGCCAATAGATGAACTACTCGCTTGAACCTTTTAGTCCACGGTGAAACCTCGAGCTAATAAGATTAAGTGTTAGCCCAATCATGCACCATTGTCTGATGGCAGACGTGGACCCAATCTGTCTGCTTCTAATATTCACCGGCAACCAATATATACTTAAATTCAGTGCATTAGTGGGAGTGATGGTCAGAGCACCCGTGATGTACATTGTCGCCATTCTCTGAACCCTAGTCAGTAGTACACATTGGTTTCTCAAGCATCTTCTCAAGCCCTCTTGCAGGGGATAGGGATATTAGTTTTTTGACCTTTCCTCTATGTTGATTCTGAAACTAATCTTGCTGTCCAAAATAACAGCCACGTATTTTGCACGCTCTGCGAGCTTTATTTCTGAACTACTCAGCGTGAGAAGTTCCAGGTATTTTTTACCTTTGATTAAAAAGCCAACTAGGTCGTGGCCGGGTTTACACGTATCCTATTTTAACCCACCCATCTGCCCAAAGTCCGTAAGCTACTGTGGAGAATGCCCATTAGGCTACTGTAATACTTGCGCCTTTTAGCTATTACCATTCAGCACAACGTTCCATAGAAGCGGAGGCAAGACCACCTCCTTGAGGTGTATCTCTGTTAACATACCTCGTCGCCGCCTATTTCACTTTTCGTCAATGACACGTCTGCACTCACAGAAAAATTCGGTTGAGACAGCCGAATTAAGAGGTTGTCACAACCGAAATAGAGGTTGGCACAACCTCATCAGAGGTTGACACAACTTCATTAGAGGTTGACACAACATCATTAGAGGTTGACACAACATCATTAGAGGTTGACACAACCTAATTGGAGTTTATACAACCTAATTGGAGGTTGACACAACCTCATTAGAGGTTGACACAACCTCATTAAAGGTTGTCAGACCCTAATTAGAGGTTGGCACAACCTCATTAGAGTTTGACTCAACCTCATTAGAGGTTGCCACAGCCGAATTAGAGGTTGGCACAACCTCATTAGAGGTTGTCACATCCAAATTAGAGGTTGTCACAGCAGAATTAGAGGTTGTTACAACTGAATTTTGATACTGTCATAAATGAATTATTAAATTTTTTTTCTTATTAAGTGATGATTCATTTTCTTGTATTTTTGTAAATGAATTAAAAACCGAGAAAATAAAGTCATATATATGTTTTAATCTATATAAGTAGAATAATACATTTAATTTACATGCCTCTTCCAACCTTTATTGAAGTCGCGGCCATCATGGGACACCGCACTAATTCTGACGTGTTGTATCGGTTGCTCTAGGTCCAAAGCCGTTTTGTATCCAGACTACCGCATATACATATATCTGCGTTTGATATCTGCTTAAATAACATCTGCAAAATAAGACGGTTTAAATCAAAATATATTTTACTTACCTTTTTAAATAATATTTGATTATAAAATTTTAAACGTCAGAATGAAATGAATTGAAAATGTATTCGGTTGTACCTACAGAATTCATGAGAAATCTGGTTACAGCAACCGAATTGACTCCAAATTCGGTCGTTGCAACCGGATTAAGGCTAGATACGGTTATTGCGACCGAATTGAACCAAATTCGATAGTTACAACCGAATTGATGTCAAATTCTGTTACTACAACCGAATTCAGGTTGGTTAAGACCAGATTCGGTTACCCCAACCGAATTAGGTACCAATTTCGGTTGTTGCATCCGAATTAATTTGAAATTCGGTTGTTTCAACCGAAATTTGAAAAAATTTAGTTAACTGAGCGATTATAATTTGAAGATTCAGTTGTCACAACCGAATCAATTATGAAACGAGGTTGCTTCAACCGAATTTCGGTTGTGGAGACTAAATTCGGTCGTAACAACCTCAATCCGATTGTGGCAACCTCAATTCGGTTGTGGAAACCTCAATTCGGAGGCAACAGCCGAATGTGCGGTTGCTACAACCTCTTTTCAAACAATTAGTTCTCTGAGTGTGCTAATGAGCATTTATTATATTTAGAAGTCCCATCCTTGTTCATTGTGATATTATAGAACACATCAATGTCAACGTCAATGTCAATGTCAAGAAAGCCTTCCAAAATATACTCCTTGGCTGCCAACTATTTCTCTATGTACCCCACCAGTTCATGCTGTGGTGTCTCTGCAGATCTGGCCTTGTAGTACGCATGATGTGCATCGAATAAGGATCTTACACCAATCCTCGCCCGTAAGTGTTCGTCTATCTGCCGTACCAAGGTCTTGAGAAGGGACTTAGGGCCCTATTCATAAAAGGTTATGAAAGGTTTGATAGGTGAGTTACCATACAAAAATCGTCTCTCAAAGCTATTTTATGGATAAGATCCTAAGTCTTCACGGACAGTGTGAGAGACCTTTTGCGCTTTGGAAATAAATACCACTCTTGTATCCCTCCATCCTCTAGGTAAGTAGTTGAAGTTTATACACGCGATTTATAATTTCATCAGCCAGGTGATCAATACATCGGCCACTGCCTGAAGTTCCGCTCGTGATACCATGCCGGGCCGGGAGATTTAATGGGTTTGAAAATGACGACAGTCAATTTAAGCCTCGACTATTTAACAATTTCAATACAATTTCTGTTCTATGAGGAGTCTGTTCGCCTATAGTGATCTCCTCGTTCAAGCAGTTGATTGAGCGAATCACCACTACATGTTGTCCATTGCCCAGGAGAGTCCTTCAGGTAACCTATCTTCGTACTGCCAAACGCCAGTATTTTCCTCAGCCTCGACAAATCGGCTGTATATTCTATTGATTTCCTGAGGATGGGAAGTGAACTTCCTAGAATCTATACGATATATTGTATGTATTGAAACTCAATGTAAACAAAACAACACTTAGTCTGTTTAACATGTAAGATTTATTAACAAACAAAACGGAAAACATGACAAATGTTAAACGGCTAGTATTTCTCGCAACCTAGCTAAGGGCAATATCCGTTGTAAGGACATAAAATACATCGGTCGCACAAGCTGAAATAAATACCCACACATATACAATTGTATTAGCCAATAAACAAGAACAAGGAAACCCACAATTTTTGGTTGTTGAACTAAAGCAAATGTCAAACGAATTGCGAACGAAGTGTTTATGCATCTTTTGTTTTACGTGACTTGAATATGTTTTATGTACAATATGAGTGGGTTTTATATTTTTACGATTCACACTTGAATGTGCATCTGTATACGGAATCCAGTTTTATGATTCAACATATATTTTCCTAATTTTTACCACAACTGTGACATTTAATATTATAAGCTACAGATTAATTCTAATATTGAGCACTCGTAGAAACACTTAAGGCTAGAAATCAACAGATTTGACAGAAGTGTCATGTTTATTTGACTTCTATGTATGTGCATGTCGAATGTAATGTGTAATGTGTAATGCAATTGTGAGATATACCCACCTTCAAAGTTGTCGAGACCATTTACGATTTTGAAACATCCGTAACATTTGCATCCTCTCTAGCTACACCTTTCTATCATTTTCCGAGAAATGTTGCTTGCTACAATCATAGCTATAACCTCTTGTGTTTTACTGATATTCTTCTTTTTTATTACATTATAGGTTTGTCAATCAGATATTTTGTTGAGGTATTTCAGCATAGACTAATACTTATAGTAGACCTAATAGTTCTCTCACCAAATTTATGACATTTGGTCTGGTGTGATATTTACTTTGGATGTTGAAAGAATTGCTTTACTAATACCAGATAGAGGTAATGGTTCAAAACAACGAACAAAATAACGACAAAAGAATTTCGTTTTGTGTGTTAAAATTATTGTGTTAAATACAACACAAATGGATGCTAACAATAACGGTGAATAACAAGTAAAAGTGTTAAATTCGGCTGTGCCGAATCTTTGATACCCTCCACCTTAGTGTTAACCAGCAAAATATTAAATTTTAAAAAGGACCTTTTTTACGAAAATGTACTTTAAAAAAAAAAATAAAAATAAGTTACTTGTTCACAAATGCAATTACTTGTTCACAAATGCAGGATGCTTACAAATGCTCACAATGCTCACAAATGCATTGCTCACAATGCTCAAATGCTCACATTGAAAATGTACTTAAGAAAATGTACTTTGAAATGTACTTTGAAATGTACTTAATGTACTTAATGTACTTAATGTACTTTGAAATGTAATTTGAAATGTACTTAAGAAATGTACTTAAGAAATGTACACTTCTTAAGTACTTACGAAGAAATGTACTTAAGAAGAAATGTATTTAAGAAATGTACTTAAGAAATGTACTTAAGAAATGTACTAAGAAATGGACTTAAGAAATATACTTAAGAAATGTACTTAATGAAATGTACTTAAGAAATGTACTTTGAAATGTACTTAATGTACTTTGAAATGTACTTAAGAAATGTACTTTTTTTTAAGAAAATGTATTTTTAAAAAAAAAATAAAAATAAGTTACTTGTTCACAAGTAAAATGAAAAAGCATTTTTTAAAAATAAAAAAGCATGTTTTGAAGAACTGTTAAAAAAAAAAACAAGCTGCAAAGCATTTTTTAAAAATAAAAAAGCATTTTTGGAAGAACTGTTAAAAGGAAAAAAACAAGCTGGGACGAGAGTTGAACCAACAACCCTCAGACTCCAACGCGCAACCCTTTACCCATCAGCCCACAGCGACCTTAGATGAAGTGTGACAAAATTCATATAAATGTATGAACACATGAAAGTACATCTAAACATTCTAAAGTACTTACCTATTATAAAGAACAACAAAGATTTTCAACATGGAAATTCACCACACGGCAAAAGGAGTAGTTTAGTATAAAACTACAAAAATTAATGTGAAAATTTTATGAGTTTTTTTTACGTTATAAAATTTTTTCCAATGGACCAATTTCGCTGATTTTCAATACCAAACTGCTCAGGAATACGTGGAACATTGGAACCGCGTTATCGCCGTTTGAAGTCGTGAGAATGTTTTCAACAGACGGACATGGCTATATCGACTCCGGTTGTTATAAGGATCAAGAATATATTTACTTTATGGGGTCGCAAAGCCTTATTTCTATATGTTACAATCAGAATGACAAACTGATATATACCCTCTATCACTTACAGTGGAGGGTATAGAAAAGAGTAAAACACATTTAAATTTCACAGTTTTTCACCAAAACGACATGAAAAATTAAAGCAAGAAGTTATTGTAATTCCACCTGGTGTATGTCACATTTCGTCAAACATCTCTCTATCACACAGACCGCATGACGAAGAGTGTGAAAGGAAACGTCAGAAGAGCCAAATATTCTCTCTAGTATGATTTACTCTATCTATTTCAGGCGTGTCTTTGTATGAGTGTGTATTTTGTGTCAACACCGTAACGATATCAGCGACAAAAGCAACAGCAAAAATTGTCATATCATATATCAACTACATGTAACAGAAGTTGTCATATGCATTCCTGGAAATTTTGCTTTGTGTGTGAAATACAGGCGTTTAAAATGTGACAGGATATGTTAGGATATGCGGGGGTTGAGATTTTTATCAATCTAAAGTAGAACAATAAAAGTTGCTTCAACATTTGTATGTTTTAAATTGATATGTATGTACATTAGAGCGACTCACAAAAAAGTTCCTTATGGCCACCTCCAACAAAGGAACGTTGGTTTGTTTTATTTTGATTCCTAAAATATTTCGTGTCTGGCATTGAGACCTCATGAGCTGGAACAATTTTAAAAATTGTATTTTTTAGTTAAAGAATGTTGTATGTACTTTAACTATGGACAATGTATACAATATTAGCATCATATAAAAGACTTTTTTAAGGCGCGTCCACGGCATATATGAAACATGCCAAAGCATGTTTCTTTTTTCCAGGAATATTCTGCAAAAATAGTTGAATTTTAAGATTTAAGTACAGATATATCAGATTGACTTATTTTAATCTTTAGTCGATTTAAGTAAATACGAGCTTCAGCTTTTTTCGATATTCGCACTATTTCGCGTTTTACCAATAATTCAGTTCAATGGGAACATTATATTCTAAACTTTCTTTTGACAAGGACATCATTGTTGTACCTAAACCATATTTTGAGTATTTTGAATGACTCCAATCTGACATTTAAATCAGAAAAACCTCCATTCTAAAAACTTAAAAATCTGACTTTTTGCAGAATATACGCAAAAAAGGATGTGTCAGGACATGGTTGATATGCCGTTGGACGCGCCATAAAATCCCCCTTCATATGATACTAGTACTGTGTACAGACACAGAGAATCCATTCCTTGTCACAACTATATTTACTGCCAACTAAAATTTGGTGGTTGCTTGGACTATCACATTTTTCATTACCAGTAATTCTGTCCCGTATCGGCAAACGTTGTGCATTTCAATTGAGTTATAGTCCAGTTTTTGCTGCAAGAACTGAAATATTTAGTTGAAGCCACAACAACAGGAAATATATGTGATCTGCCAATCGAGTTTTAGTTTTAGCAATCAAAAATGTAAAAACTAATTCGGTTGTACCAAATAATATTATATATTGTTATGCTGAACTTTATGAACAAAACAAATTTTAAATAAATAATTTTTTATTAAAATTGTTTTATTTTATATTTAAGTGCAAATAAAATAATTATTATTTGTAACCAAGGTTCGTATTTCGTGGGTAATGGGATACCCGGTAATCCGTTCCCATTTTTGATAAAAAAATATGAAAAAATTAGAAAGCATTTTTAAATCTCGAAAAATAACAAATTTTTGAGGGTCTCTAAGAGTTTCCATAAAGTGATCTAATTCGTATCGAAATTTTAAAAAAAAAAAAAAATTTCCAAAATAAGAAAATCGCTAAAGTAAAAATATTACTGTAACTCGGAAACAGTGCGTCCTATAGCAAAAATAATAAATTTTTAACCTCCATGTAGGCTGTACCCAATGGATGTATTTAATCCGGCATAATTTTTTTGCTTTAAAAACATCGAGAAACTAAAATTTTTCGAATATAAAATCGCTAAAAGGCTATTATGACTATATTTCCTAAACGGAGCACTCAAGTTACCAACTTTTCCGGGTTTCTAAGGGGTTTTCATAAAGTGGTCCCCAAAATTAGAAAATCACCATAATAAATATTGCTATAACTCTGAAGTTATGCCTCCAAACGCAAAAATATTAAGGTGAGGCTTTAACCAATGGATGTCTTGAATACGGCATCACTTTTTTTTAAATCATTAATCTAATATTTTGCAAATATAATATCGCTAAACGTATATATGTGTTACCGATTTTTTTTTAAATAAGTGTTACCGTGATGCCTTTGGTATAAACAAAGCTATTAGCCATTTATTTATTTTAGCGATTTACTTATATAGGAAATTTTTGGAAAACAATTTCTTCCATACGTTTGAATCACTTTATCCAACATGAAACCATGAATTACCACGTGATCAACTGGGCTCTTCGTTCTTTATGCTCGAATCTTGTATCACTATTGACCATGTTGTTTGCTGCGACAAACTCAATCAATTGCATACCGTTGTCGGAACTGTCAGCATGTAGACTGAAATTGCCAACAGTTGGATGAAACGCGTTCATACTGTCTCAATCTGAGTGGAAGAAGTGCTTCGAAAATTGGTTTGATCGCAAAGTATATTGATCTTAACGGAGAATATTTTGAAAAACAGTAAAAAAAAATTAGTGTGAGTCCGATCGCAGGGGAGATGTGTAAACATCTAGTAATGAAAAATTTTTTTAACCCTGCTGTTAGATTAGAAAAAACTTACGAATCTTAGATTGAGGGACCATTTGGTCCATACTGCAATTTTCATCCAAAATAATAATTTTATCTTATTCTTTGTAACTATTTTGGTTCAAAAATTTCTAAAGCAAGTATTTGACATATCAAAAACATCCGCTAACATATCAAAAACATCTTCTAAATATTTGACATGAATTTACATTCGCTTGGTAATGAAAAAACTTACGAATCTTAGATTGAGGGACCATTTGGTCCATACTGGAATTTTCATCCAAAATAATAATTTTATCTTATCCTTTGTAACTATTTTGGTTCAATAATTTCTAAAGCAAGTATTTGACATATCAAAAACATCTTCTAAATATTTGACATGAATTTACATTCGCTTGGTAATGAAAAAATGTACTATTGACCAAATGGTCCTCTAATCTAAGATTCGTCATTTTGTATTTTTCTCAGTCCTGAATAAAGTTAGAAAATTTAATTTTCGCACATAACATTGTTTTATTAAAAGACCCCATTAGCAGAAAAATTTAGTCAGTATATATCACCGTTCCAAAGTTACAAGGGAAAACAGAAAAAATTTGGACCAAATGGTCCTAATCTAACAGCAGGGTTAAGTTGGAAGTACTTATGCTTTTAGTATATTTTTTTAATTAATCAATTAAAAGTATCAAAACTTTCAATATTGTACATACATAGGAATTTGGTGGTTTTTGTTTGTTTTATTTAACTTATTTGGTTAGTAAATGGGCACACTGCAGTATATATGTACTGCATTAAAAATTACAGTAAGCAGAAAATTTACTGATTACTGAAAAAATTCAGTAAATTTTTACTGATGATGAAATTTAATTTGCATTACCAGTCAAATCATAGGGCCGTATTCATAATAATCAGTAATCGGGCATTACTGATTACTGAAAATTCAATGCACCTCATCGTAATCATGTAGGCACTTTATAAAAATTGCTGAAAAATATTTTAGTAATCAGTAAAAATTTACTAGTTAAAGAATTATTTTTACTGAAATTTCAGTAGTACTGCAAAGTGTCCATCTATGGTAAATGCCTTAAGTACAAATAGTTAATATTGGCTTATGGTAACTAAAGTAAGATACATATTTAAATTTTTGACTCGATTGTATTTAAAAATCTATGGAAAACTGCATCTATAGTAGGGGAATTGTTAGTTGTGGGGGTTTTGTGGAGAATTGCTCATATGCAAGTGGAAAACGTCAAATAAAAATTTTGATAAATCTTGCGACTGTGGGTTTGCAAAATTTGTATTAAAATCTCCACCCATAATAATTGGCATGAGATGGAGATTGTTACCCAATTGTCGTGCACCAGTTTCAGTGTAAGGCAACATTACGTAATGAAGATATGTTAATTTATATTGGAATCTAATAGAAATTTTATTACAATTAACATTACCTCCATTCAGCTTTGATACACTTTGTGTTGTTTTATGTTCTGAGTTATAATTTTTTTGGTGTTTTGTAAAATATTTTATTATTTTGTATTTGTTGCGGTTGACAAGTTATTAATCAGCTGTTTACTGAAATGTAATGTTATTTTACAGCAATGGTTTTCGAAAATTAGTAGCTACTATTGCACACTAGATGGTGCTTATATGCAGCTGTTAAGTATGAATGACAATCTCAAAGACGAAGAAGACTTATAGTTTGACAAGTTTAGTTTTGAGTTTTCCTTCTTTTGCTTTGTTTTAGTAAATTTCTTATTAAAAGTGCAAAAAATCTTTTTAAAAGTTATTAAAATTAAATGTTTTTGTATTCATTTTATTTATTTGTTTTTATTTGCCTACGATAACATAATGTACGACAATTAGTGAAAATTAGTAGCTATAATGCACACTAGATGGTGCTGAGTATATTGTATGCAGCGTTGATTACACGAATACACTCATACATAGCTCACACCGATTTGATAACGCTTTACGATTGGTTAACGATTACATCGCACATCTTACTCTAAGTTTGTGATTGTATTGTGAAAAAGATTTTTACCCTCAGCGTATAGATGTTTACACATCAAAAAAGATAAATGATTGGTTTTTAATTGCTGGATCCGAAATATAAATGGAATAACCATAATCAGGCATCAACATTTTGTTAGTTTCGCTAATTGGTCAATTTCCCCAATCTGGAGACAATTGCCAACATTTAATAAAATTTAATAAAGTTTATGTTTCAAGATTTAATCCTCTAAAGCTGGAATCGAAAGTAATGAGCACAAATTGTGGGAATATTTGTTTTTCGGGTAAATTTGGGCCTCTGATTTCAAACAAATACTTTGCAAGTCAGTACAAACAATCGTTTACCTTCCATGCGACAAAATATAAATAGGTGCACTACGGCGCTCTTGGGGCTTTAGTGGTAAAAAAGACAGTACATTTTTAGTGACTACTATGTGCTGGGTTCTATTCAAAACAATAGAAATTAATGACAAGTTCATATGAGAATAGGGAAACACATAATTCATTTTCGGTTATGATAGTCAAAAAAAAAATCAATGAGAGTTCGAACTCACGGGCGATGTATTAACACCTTTTGTTACACGATACCGGTTCGGTTTTTATGAACACATTAGTAAATGTTACATTTGAAAATAAAAAAATTGCAAGCTCTTTTATACTTTAATAAATTCATTTAATATATATTGTTCAAGGTTTGTATGATGCCCAGAATGCAGTCAATTCCAAAAGCCATTATACGAAATCTACTTACTTCCATTATGCACAAAATTTAGTTTAAAATTGGTTTGTTGTGGTTTGAAATCGTTTTGGTTTTTGTTCCGAAGTCTCTTTTGCTATTGCACTTTAATTTTTCTTACATTAGCTTTAACATTAGATGTAATATTGTTAAAATAAAAAAGTAATATTTAGCTCACTGAAATAATTGTTTTTGTTTTGTCATAAACAGAGCGACGACAACCTGCTTCATAGACGAATATAGTATAGACACATTCATTCTCTCAAGAAATTAAACGTCATAGGTATGGTTGCAAGTGAACATTGGATGGTGGAAAGCATGGGTTCAATAATACCAACTAGAGGCAATTGTACACAACGTCCAACAAAGGAACAACAACCGTGTTTCTGTTGCTAATTAGTTGTGCTAAATACAACACTAATGTATACCAAAGAATAAAAGTCAACAACCAAAGTGCAAAATACATTTAAATTTCATTTAAATTTATACGAAATCGAAATGAAAAAGTTAAGTAAACCTTTCTTGTACCTCCATCTGCTGTAGGTTAATTTTTGTCGAATTTCTCGCATTTCCGTGTGTGAGATACGTGTGAAATGAAATGTGAATTGAGAGAATTAATACGAGCTGCTTGTTTGAATGGTGGCATACAACTGAACAAAAGGCAGTATTTAGCTCACTGAAATAATTGTGTTGGTTTTGTAATAAAGAGTGCGACGGCAAAAATATTGAATAGTATAGAGAACTTATTGCACTATTTTTCCGCTCTCATGTAGTGAGTCTGAGTAAAAGAGCTTAGACGAGTCTTATTCTCTTTATATAATATTTCAATATAATTGCACCATTTCGCCAATGTTATTACAAGTAAACAATACAAAAAGCATAAATGTTTTAAAAGGCATCAATATTCCACATCAAATTTATGGATGGACCAAGTTATGACAAAAAGAGAGTAATACGTTTTGAATCATTCGCCAGATGTCGCCAATTCGTTCCACGAGTTCTCTGTACTATTCAATACTCTTTGGCGACGACGAACTGCTTGTTTTTTTTTTGCTGCCGCTACATCAATACCATCATACTTATTTTCAGGCAGTGAGTATTGTTGTACAACAACCATGTATGTGATGCTAATGCTATGTGTTGTTTGCATGTGTTCACTTTGATACATTGCCCTTATAGATGTTAACACAGCAAAAATTTTAGGGATTCGAAATGAATAAAAAGCAACTTTAAAAAACAACTTCCTTACTAAAAATATCGTTACATTTACCATCAGTATGACTTTCGTGAAGAGTGCCTCAAGGCACTCTTAACCATTAGAGGGTTAACTTAAAATTTCTTCAAAACTCTTGAAAAAGTACCCTAAAATTGTTTAGCTTAGTATATCTGTGACGCATCAAAACATGTAAATTTAATAGAGATCCTTACAGTAAACAAGACCACTCGAGCAAACATGTACAAAAATACAAACAAACTTTCAAGTGTGCTGTCGCAATCACATATGATGTGATATTTGAATAAAGTGTACCATGTCAGTTGTCAGCCTGAACAACATAAAAAGTTTTGTTTATATTTCTGTTTACGGGTTTGTTTGGTAAATTCAAATTTACATATTTAACTTGGGGCAGTAAAAATACCCTTTTTGGCTGCAACGAATGTGTGTAGAATTTTACAAAGTGAACACTGAGCTCCGGAGACAACTTTAACACAGATGTTTTTTTTTTATTGCAAATCGACAGAAAGAAACACAATACGATGCTGAAGTAGAAAAGATTTAAGTATTACATTGTATTATTGTATTGTATATATATTGGATATCATACACAACAAGAACAAGTCTTATAATTAAAGTACACGAATTATAAATTTTAGTATATATGATTACAACAATGTTATAAATAGACTAATATAGAAATAAATAAATTAAATTTAGTTAATTAATAATAAATAAACTAGATATGTGGACTAATAAAAATGGAATAAAGAAGAGGACATTTAAACAATTATATGACATATAAGAACAAATAGTAAGAGTAAAATTAAAGTTTTTAGGAAGAAACAAATGGACAAAATAAATAGCACATTAAAATAAGCAAATATGACAGTGAGAGGGGAATAGACTAGACTTCAGTATTATAATATTTATGAATTTGGGGCCTAAATTCTTTAGCGTTGCTGATAATTTGAATGTTATGTGGAAGTGAGTTCCAAAGACGAATTGAATAAATAAAAAAATGTCATTCAGAAAAAAGATAGCGATGTGTTAAGGGTATTATATTTCTACCTCTATTTGACCTAGTAAAATTTAATTGTCGATAAAGATAAAGTGGTATATTCTTAGAAATTATTTTATGAAGGTAGACAAGGATTTTGGTCTTCAACAGGTTGTCGAAAGAAATGCCATAAAGTGATTTAAGGAACTGGTGTACAGAATCGTATCTTTTCAGACCGTAGATATACCTAATAACATTGTTAAATATGACGTTAAGCTTCCGTTTACTTGACGGGTCACAGTATGCGAAAAGTTCACAGCCGTATAGAAGTCCTGGCATTATGAACGACTTAGCCAAGAGTACTCTTATATGAAAACGGGTATATCCTTAAGAAGACCATAAGGTTCTCAACTTTGAATAAGCTTGTCCAACAACTGAGTTAATATGGTTCGACCAGGTGAGTGACCTGTTTGAAATGATTCCTAGATTTTTAGTCTGCGAGACGATATCAATTTTATTGCTATATCAAAATTATAATTGACACTGTTAAAGGATCTGGAGTGAACCACAAGACATTTTGATTTCCTGGGATTAATAGCAAGTCCATTGGCTGTTGCTCAGTCATGAATATGAGAAAGGCCATAGTTAAATTTTTCAACATTTTCGATGATAGAAGATAGTGCGCTTCGCTGTATGACAGTTGTTGTGGTAAGTCATATATATGAGTTGAAAAAAGCAAAGGTCCCAAAATCGAGATAGGCAAAATATTTGAAGTGTTATTTTTCGTGAAAACAGATTGGGAACGACCAGAAAGATAGGATTGAATTAAATTGACGGCAGTAGATGAAAAACGACAAAATACATTTAACTTTGAACACAAAGTTGTGTGGTGTACCATGTCGAAGGCTTTAGAGTGCTCCAGAAGAACCAGAAAAGATATATGGCGGTTCTCTAAGTTTTGTCGTAGACTTTCCGTGACATTAAGCAATGCGCTAGTACAACTATGATCTGGGCGGAAACCAGACTGGTTTCCATGCATTAATAAATTAGAATAAATGTGTGCACTCATTTGTTTATGAAGTAACTTTTCCAGGACTTTGGAACGAAAACAGAGAATTGCAATGGGCCTAAACTCAGTGTTGGTCTTCGGTATTGGTATTATTCTGGCATGTTTCCACATTGTTGGAAAAGTACTGGTCATAATTATTGTGTTGAAAAGGTGAGTAACATAAGGTAAAATAGAGGGTATAATTAATTTAAAAAACCTCGGATCAATGTTGTCAGAACCAATAGAGTTCGATTTCATCGCTAATATACTGGATAAAACTTCTTTTTGTTCCACACAAGCGAATTCGAAGCCAAGTTGCTCATTGTGAAAATGCTGTTCAAATTTATAGTAGTTTTTATCGACTGAAATATTAGGTACATTAGAAAATGATCTGTTTAAAGAGTCAGCATCCAAGTGACAATTATTATCCTGCACCTCTTTACCTATACCAATATTTCGAATAGTCTTGCATTTCCGTTTGGAATCCAGCGCAGGACTAAATTGGAGAAAGTAATATTCGGTTTTGGCCAATCAAATTTTCCAATTTACGTCAGTCCTAGCAGCACGGTATTCTTCCAATAAATCAGCGGTTTTGAAGCGCTTCCACCTCATATAGGCTACATCTCTAATATTAATAGCATATTTTACCATTGCACAAAACCAGGGTCTGGATTGAGTCTTAATAATCCGAGTTTTAATAAGGACAGCACAGTCGTAAAGATTGGTAATATTTCCGTGAAGAAAATTAATTTTGTCATCTACTGATATCATGGAGTAAATCTGACTCCAATTATTGAACAATTCCTATATTACATTATTATTTACATTCTTGAAATCTCTATAAGATATAATTTGATCAGAATGCTGGATTTCAAAGTTGTATGTCAAGAATATTAAATCGTGCTTACAGAAAGCCGGGGCTGATATCTGATCATAGAGAAGTACACGGAAGTGTCAGAAACAAAGAACTATTTGTACTTTTTTAGTAACAATGACGTAGACGAACAGTTAAATATTATTGGACTTGATCAACAACAAAAGTGTCATAGTGCTGTTACTTAATGACAGTTGCTCATTAAAATAACTTGGACATGGTTGATGAAAATTAATGTATTTAAGCGTTACCTGGCATTATGCTCCCAAAAAAGCGTAATACCCCTAAATACTTTCTGGTGTAAGTTTCCATTTTAGTACCTTTAAGCTAATTTTATTTAAATGCCTTCATTATATTTGAAGATGAAACCATTTACCTTTTATTAGATTGACAGCAATATAAATTGCCAGTGAAATCTAGCTGGGTATTAAATTCAATGAGATTTCACATTTTGGTTTCTATCGTCTACAATGACATTTCAAATCACCCACCATTTATTGTTCGTTGTTAACAAATTTACATTTCTTTGAGCATCTGCCTTTTTGTGAAGATTTTTTTACTCACTTTTGGTATAAATTTCGAGGTGGTTTTATTGCACAGTATTTTGCGATCGATTTAGGCGTTGTATTATTTCTAACAATATCAACCGGTAGGTAAACAAACTACTCATGTTGGTCCATTTAAGCTACATTTGGATTCCACAGAGTAGAATGGTTTCAGCAGAAGTATCTGAAGCCGGTTTTAAGTGTCTCTTGCAAAATTTGTCGGAAGTTTATGACTCCGATAGTAACAAGCGTGGGAAGTTTGAGTATCGTTTGAGTAATTTTTGCCTTAAACCTATCCCAATGTGCACAAAAGCGGTTGCGGATCCGTTTCGAACCCACTTCGCACCCGTAAAATCATAAAATAGAACCGTTTTCCATTACATCCCATGAAGGGATTGAGAAGATGTAATTTTCTCATTTTTCACTCACTAATTGGGACCTACAGTTTTACACCGGTTCTGAACGGTATTTTGAAGCTTCCAGTGATTCATAATGTAGACTTGGTGCTTAAGTTCACGTGTAGATCATGTGTAGATCACGTGTAGATCATGTGTGAAGAATTGGACAAAGAACCGTAATAATAAAATATCGTATGAAATATCAATGATTTTCTCATATGGAATACCAATGATATTGATACCCAACCAACCATGAAACTGATAACTGCTACGTATGTGTGAATAATGTCTTTGGCTTGAATAGAAAGGGGCAAGGAGTCATCAATATAAAAGTGTTGCATCTGCACAAACTCCACTACCACATTCAGACACAGTTCTGATTCCAAGACAACATAGTCCCACCTTAGAGTACCTACCAACATCGCCCAATTCTGAGCCACAATCGAGTGTGAGCCTGTACCATCCTTCCGAAATCACCTAGCCATGGAATCACATTGAAATATCGCAGCAGCGCTTGGACATAATGACACCGCAACTCTAGCCCCTCGCTCAACAACTTTGGTAAAGAATAGAGGGGGGGTTTGTAATCTTTAATTGTATTCGAGATTTGATGAGGTTCGAAATCTCTGCAAATTCATTCAGGTAAAGTCCCTTCCAGATTCCAAGGAATAAAAGAGATTTGCTTGTTTCGCTTCACTGCAGACTTACATGTAATCTTTATTGAGAAATATCGCGGCAGCGGCTTCCGACTTAACTTCTTGCGCTGATAAGAGAAAAGAGGCCGAATGGACGAGTTTTAGATTGCAATATGGCGATACTTAAGATAAAGTGGTGCTAATGTTTAGATAAAAGGGTACATGGTAGATTGAAATTCGATATTAATGATAGTAGTACGAATCATAAGAGAAATTCATGAGCATTACAAATAGATAAAAAATATCAAACGGTAAATTCTTAAGTTATAGATATTCAATGGAAATAATTTGGGTGAAACTGCGGTGAACAACTCAAAGCGGTGAACATCTTGGCACCAGGTGTACACATTTATGGGGCTTGCGGCCGTCAGGGTGACTTTTTGACGTATTTCTCACGCAACGAAAACATTTCATTCGCGTATTGCAATGACATTCCTGGCTTGATGTCGGCCATGAATTACATACAACAATGAATTGCATTCAAACCAGATGAATGGCGTTTGTTTTTAGACGGTTCGCAAAGGAGCCTCAAAGCGGTACTCCTATTTTTCGGCAATCACGTTACTATCGCACTTACAACAAATACAAAGGAAACATACGATTCCATGCAGTTTATTCTGGATTCCGTCAAGTACAATGAGCATATATGGAAAACTTGTGCTGATTTGAAAGTAGTATCATTACTTTGTGGTCTTCCAACAGGTTACACCAAAAATATGTGCTATTTATGCGAATGTGATTCCAGTTATAAGACACAGTCTCAAAAACGTGACTGGTCACCACGGAAAAACCACACAATGGGTCAAGCGAATGTCATCCACATGGAAAGAGTTATCGTCCCTCCATTACACATTAAACAAAGAGGTTTTAACACATCATCCGTGAGTTCGAACACTCATTGATTTTTTTAACCATATTATGCTATAACCAAGTATACAGCCCAGTATTATTCTGCATACTTTTAGGATTTCGTAGTTTAGTGTTTGAAAGATGTACCAATTCGTTTTGTTATTTTATTTTATTGAATACCTTTAGACATAATTGGTAATATTTATTATGTATTTATTTATTGATTAATTAGTTCCTGTACACAAGACATAAGTCTTATACTGCAGCACAGGCATTTAAAACGCAAATAACGACTAGTGTAAAATAAGACAGAAAAAACATAAAGACATAACTGTAACAAAAATTATAAGTCGTAATATACAAAAGAGAGATAAAAAAATTACAACAGACAGTTGTCCGAGGCCTTCGGCCACGGTCTGTCCCTGCAGGCTGTGTCAGAGCCACGGCCATTAAGTTTAACGTAGAATACGCCATCCGATAAGACAGAAAACATATATAACAATAAATTCATTTGCTTATATTATTTATCATTTATTGTTATATATGTTTTCTGTCTCATCGGATGGCGTATTCTACGTTAAACTTAATGGCCGTGTCTATGACACAGCCTGCAGGGACAGTCCGTGGCCGAAGGCCTCGGACAACTGTCTGCTGTAATTTTTATATTTACCAACGGCATTTGATTCAAGTCCGTTTAAAAAAAAAAATATTATGTTAAATTTTTTTAAACTTAATTTAATTTATGTATTTTAGTAACTATATTTTTATTGAAATAAGTTCTGAGAATGTTGAGAGGGCCGCCCTAATATTAAAAAAGGTTTACTTTATCGAGCCTTCGCATTAGCATTCGAGCGTTGTGTGAAAGCTTTACGCTTTACAATTCAAAATTAATGTTACAACAGCTTTATTGAAGCTTTCGCAAAAAAGCTTTATTACGTTAGCATACTGTTTGTTTCACTTTTTACTAGATACATGTTGCCAAGCAATATTAGCTTGCTGTTCGTTTCACTTTTTACTAGATACATGTTCCTAAGCAATGTTGTGCAACCAAAAACACTCAACCAAACACCACACATATGTTTGAGTGTATGTGTTTAAACAATTTTCATTTGAGAAATTAAAATACTAGAAATATATCAACCAATATGAAATGTATATCAAACGAAAGATAATATCTTCATTTACCTACAAAAAAAATTTTAAAAAAATTCATCTAGCCGTTTCCTCAAATTCAATGAAATAAAGATTACAACAATAAAAACCTGACATGACTCCTCATACCGTAAGGTAAGACGTATTCTACGTCAAAAAACTTTGTTTGTTTTAAAACATAAATATAATAACAATTAGCATAGAAACATGTAACATAATCAAATTTAAGAAAAATAATCATTATTAAAAGAAACCCAAAAGAAAATTAATTCCGTTATAATTACGTAGAAAATGAAAATAGTCAAAAAAGCACATAAATCATTAATCACCATTAAAGGAGTTTCAACAAAAATTATAAACCAAAAAAACAAAAACTTAAGAATACAGATATAATATTTCTAAAGTGCAGTACATTATTTATTAGCTGTATATTATTTGGGAGCGCGTTCCAGAAACGGATTCCATTTATGAAGAACTGCCATTCTGAAGTGTGAGTCTTATATTTGAATGAATTAAGTTTCCTTCCTCTACATGAACGGGAGAAAGAAATACGTCTATAGAGGTGTAGTGGCTGTTTTGTGTTGATGATTTTGTGTAAAAAAACCAATGCCCTTGTATTAAGCAAATTGTCAAAGCTTATATCATAGAGCTGATGAGAAAAGGTCGAAATGTGGTCGTATCTCTTTAAACCGTAAACATAGCGTATAACGTTATTGAAAGTGACGTTAAGTTTTCTTCTACTTATTACTACATTTGTACAGTCGGGGACGTAAATGAGGGTTGTTTTCTTTCCTATTGGCTTTGTGATAGTCATGCCCATGTGAAGTGTACTGGCTTCAATGGAAGACATTATGAAACAATTTCGGATAAGGAAAGCGGGCTTCGCTAAACATGTTGGAAGTGTAGGGAATTCGATATTAACTTTTATACGCTATTTAAGGAGGCAAAGAAAGGATTTCATAATTTAAATTCTGATTTTGTCTCTATTTGATTGAAACTTAAATCGTTGGAAGATATGCTTCATACTTTTAAATGGCCTGAGGACATTTCGTCCTCCCCAAGATGGAATAAAAGTTTCTAGTGATCGTAATTTAATTGTGCCAGTAACTCCTAACTTGGATAATTTGGACAGTCTTTTCTTATCTCCGAAACAGCCGTCGTTTGTTGTTCCTTCATCCACAGAAGTCAGGGACCGTAATCATTATGAGTTTTATTATAAAAATGATACGCTAATGATTATATTATTAGGTATAATGATTTTTTCAATGGTAATGATTAAATTTGTTTAAACCATTCCTTTTTAGCAAACAAAATCATAAATAATTATTTTTGTTTCAGAACGTTAAGTTATTTTAAATAATTTAGTACCATAAAAAACAATAGAAATTTAATAATTTATATTTTTTTATATGCATTGTCCCCAGATCGGGCTCTGGAATATATTTAATAAACATAGTTATATGTTGCGTTTGTACATTTTTATAAATTCAATTTGTTGAAACCAATTTAACACTTATATAAGATAACAATGTAATGAACATTTTTGAATAAAAAAAATTACATAAATATCGTATTATTTATATACTAAAATCTATGGTCTACGACTACAAGGAAAGGTTAAATTTTTTTATAAAACAGTAATTTTAAAATAGTCACAAAAATGTTGTGGTTTTTGACGCCAGTGCAATATCTTTATGCGATATGTTAGTATTGTTTCTAAAATCACGGACATTGTACGTTGTACTATATTATTCCATCTTTTTTTTTACTTTACTGGATCTCCATGATCTAATCTCTCCAGGTTTTCCTGAATTTCTTTATTACCTATTAATATAAAATTTTCATTCAATAGTTTTTCAATCAGATTGAATTTTGCTTTTAAGGTGTTTAATGATAATTGTGTAAGTCTTGTTTCTAATCTATTATGACGTTTTAGCATCGTTAGTACGAGTGTTTTACTTTACTAGTACATAATATACAGCGAAAGGAACTTCTTTCCAACCGCGTGCCCCATGACACCTCATGTGATTTTTTTATTTTACTTTTTGCTTTTGCGATGTTAAATATGAAGAACTTCACGATTAGAACAGTGTAAAAGCCGTCATAGAAAATTGGATTATGTGGAGAGTAGAGAGAGAGTATGATGAAACCAGCGGTGTGAATAGGTCTTTGAAAATCCATTTTTTGCATCATCACCAGGACAAATTTGGTCAGCAATTGCCAAGTGAATCTGATGAGCACAGCGAGAAATTTCACCACATTTCAGCGCAGCTGGAACACTGGTACGGTCGCAAAAAATTAGATTCTCTTTTGGCCGACCTATGCCGGAATCTGAAAATGGAAATGGAAAGTTTAATCCAAAATCCTCTAAAATGCTGCAACACTATTTGGTATATTGTTATATATAATATCTATTAATTATTTTATTTATAATATATTTTCAAATTCATTCAATTCAATTAAAACCATTTATTACTCATCATTATGCAACCCAAACAAAAAATTCTTGACAAAATGTTATACCTTTACGGAATTCTGAATAAGAGCGAAACGCGTCCATCCGTTTTCATGATTCAGTACATCTGCCTGAAAATAAGTATGATGGTATTGATGTAGCGGCAGCGAACAAACAAGAAGGTCGTCGCCACCAAAGAGTATTAAATAGTATAGAGAGCTCATGGAACGAATTGTATGACTCAACAGCACTGGCGACTTTTTCCCCTTCTACATTATAAATATAAATTGTTCATTTCTTAAAAAGCCTTTTTGTAGAAACAATATCAAAATCTCACACCGTTCTAATATGTGAGTGTTTTTGTCGTTTCAAATTTAAAATTTTTCGACTTCTTATTTTTTAGAAACAGTTTTTCTCGCATTTTTCCAATACGCATGAAAAACAAACATCATGTGACAGAAAGTTTTCGCAAAAAAAAAATGTTCTGGAAACAGTAACTTGTGAAAAGCGATTTTTTGTCCCGATTCGAGATTTTATCGATTGGAGAACTAAACATTGGATTGGAGAACTATTGTTGCACAACAACCTATAGTTATTGACACATCAAAAATTATATGATACGAACAGCACAAAAGCAACTGTAAATAAAAAAAATAATTAAAAAAAATTAAGTTAGAGTGTTTTATTTATAAATGCACTAAAAACTAGAAAATAATTTTTCTCTTAGCCTCAATAAGTATATTCTTCTTCATGATGGGGTTGTACAATGGTCGACCTACTTAGCACTTCAAAAACAATGGTCTAGATACTTTCAATAAAGAGCGTAATTAAAATGAATTAGTTAATTAATTTTCTGGGGATCTCTCAAATAAAACGCTTGCATTTAAATTAAAAATAGTGACAAAATTAAATGTCAAATTAACACCCCTATTCTGTGTATGTGGTAACAATTAAATTGTAACCACAAAATTGTTACAAAGCTGTCACCATTGTTTGTATCTGGTATTCTGGCAACACGGTGACAACGAAAAATTCACCTCGTAACAAATAATTCACCTCAGGGACAACAAAACAACAATATATGGTTTTCTGCACAAAATGAACGCGGTAAAAAGAGGAATATTAAGTATTTAATGTATTTATGATTTATTGAATTAAAATGAATACATTATATTAGGGGAATTTGAGCGCACCGCAAAGGTACAGCCGGAATGCTATATTACCTTCCTCAAGGAACATCTAGAGATGCTAAGCGGAAAGAAAACACCTGCGCAAATAGAAGAAGAAATTTACTTTAGCGCCAACTGTCTGACCTACACCAAAATTTCACCACCGACGAAAGCTTCTGCACTGAGTTCAAAAAGTTGGTTCTGCCCCCGGGGTCGGTCCAACTTCTTAAGATATAGGTCTTTAAAGCTTGAGTATATAATCCGATCTGGTTGAAATGAGAATCATTACAAAGGTCTTTCTAAGCTCTATAAATCAGTGCAGAAACATATTTATTTTTATTAACCCATTGGGGAGCTAATTAAAAAAAGTTTTTTAACCTCACTTTTCTGCTAAAAATTATCATTTTTTTCAACAAAATTACCCATTATACTTATTTTTTGGTAGGCTCTTTTTAAGGTACATATTTATATTACTCACTAATATCCCTTAAAAGACCGGAGATATTTACGTTAAAACTTTGTAATACATTTCGCGCTTTTTCAATCTTTGTAACACAAAAGCAAATTCTTTCTTCTTTCTGCTGCATTTCCATAGCACAAAGTAACAAAAGTTCTTCCTCCATTTAATTATGCCTTCTTGTCGTTTTGGTACAAAATATATTATTAATTTTTCCGGTATACAGTTTTATTTTTTTCTTTCAGAATTTATAAAATGTTTTGTATCAACTTTCCGGTAAATAAAACAGCTGTTACGCGCTGTTACCTCCTCTTTAGCAGGTAACAGTGTTTGTTACTTTTGTCACCAAAAAAATGTGTTAGAATACCAATTTGTGACAATTGTCACTTAGCTGTCAAATAGTAACCGTGGTGACTTTTGTAACCCTGCCAGAATAGGCCTGTAAGTGTCAAAATTAAATGTCACAATTTATATTCTAAATGCCAGCGTTTTATTTGAGAGATCGCTAGATAATTAATTAACTAATTTATTGAAAGTATCTAGACCATTGTTGTTGAAGTGCTAAGTAGGCCGACCATTGTACAACCCCATCATGAAGAAGAATATACTTATTGAGGCTAAGACAAAAATTATTTTCTAGTGTTTAGTGCATTTATAAATAAAACACTGTAACTTAATTTTTTTTAATTATTTTTTTATTTTTAATTTTTTAGTAAATAAAGCTTTAATGTTTTTTATATTAATGTATTGTCATCCAAATCTGACAAGTGTGCAAAATTTTAGTTCGATTGGTCAACTGTAACTGTGTTAAAAATGAGTTACTAAATTTGAACAATACAGAGAGACAACAAAGCAAGTTAAATAAAACACTGTAAAAACAACTTCCTTACTAAAAATGTCGGTACATTTGCAATCAGTATGACTTCAGTTGTTATGTATTTCAATTAATTTTTCCTTAATTTTACAGTAAAATCAAAAAAGCAAAAAAAAAAATATATATAACTAATTTGGGATTTGAAACAGACAATTTGGGCTGTTAAATTCCAACACTAATTGTAAGGACCAGACGGAATCCCTTAAAACAACTTCCTTTTTGTTGTTCTTTTTCGAACTAGCTTAATTTGTTTATTTATATTTTTTTGTTACTTGACAGCTTTCTTGGAATATTCCAACAAAAACTTCATCAGTGTTGCATCTTTTCGCATTGATATACGGAAACACGTTTTACTCACAAATCGGGAAACGATGGAATTTTTTTTTTCATGCTTAATTTGAAAACTTTTTCGATTCGAGAACTACTGAAAGAGGACATGTCTCATTGGGTTCATAGGTTATGTTATTAACTAGTAAAACTTAACTATGTTTAATGATTTGTAAAAATAAAAAATTTGAATTTTTTATGCAAAATAGTTTTTTCATCATATATTTTTATAAAACTGGTTACATACAGAAGTTATTTTAACAAAATCGGATACGTCGTTCGTGAGTAATGATGACATACATATATAAAAAAGTTAAAATTTTTCAGTTACCAAGTGGTCGTTACACACAGAGAAGAGATTCGTTATCACAACTATATTTACAGCCAACTAAAATTTGGCGGTTCATTGGACTATCACATTAATCTGTTGTGAATACCAATAATTGTGTTCAGTATCACCAAATGTTGTGCATATCAATTGATTTGTAGTTCAATTTTGGTTGAAAGAACTGAAATATTTAGTTGAAGCTACAGTAACAATAAATACATGTGTCAATCGAGTTTTAGTTCAAATTATCCTGTGGTGGTGAATATTCAATTAGTTGGATGAACAAAAATGTAAAACTAATTCGATTGTACCAAATAATATATTGGTATGTACTTGAATTTGATGACTGTCACAACCATTTGGTGATGCTTTAACCCCTTATGAATTTTATAGAAAAAAAGTAAAAAAAATAACTTTTTATTAAAATTGTGTATTTTATATTTAAATATAAACAAAACTATTATTATTTGTAATCAGGGTTCGTATTTCGTGCCCATTTTCTATAGAAAATATGAAACAATTTCTACATCTCGAAAACGGAGCGTCCAATCAAAAAACAAATACAGACAATGTTTCTAAATTTTTCACATTTTCGATCAAAAATGGGGATGTGTTACACTGAGTATCATATGTATGTTTAAGTTAATTTGTGTCAAGTTAATTTGTGTCATCCATAATAATAGTTCCTCCAGCCAAGTGTCCACAATTGTCTGCATGTGTTTGTGAAGGCGTCAATAGTGCCGTCATATTCAACGATTATGTTTAAAAGTCTCACTTCACCTCAATTTATGATAATATGTATTCTTCGCTGGCTGATATCTGTACACTTTATTGTTTTTTCGCAACTTTGTTTATCACTTTCTGTTTAAAATATTAGTTTTTCTGTACAGTCCTCGTGTAACATTCCAATATACGTAGTTTCTCTTTAACAACAAAGCCTCTTGTGAAAAATCGAATACATACTCGTAACTTTGCAACAAGTTTTTTGTAACAGAAACTAAATTATGATTACAGTGACTAATTAATATTTGAACACGAATTCTAATATTGTACTTTTTATTAGTTGTATCTTCCATTTCAGATGAATGAGGTTTTAGAAATACTCAAATTGGTTACATACAACTAAAGTTCGGTAGTAGCAACTTGTATTTAGTAAGACCTATTTTTAATCTATCAATAACATCGACAAATAATTCTGATGTTTGACAATTATGAATTCTAATCAAAAGATAGGCTATATCATGGAATTTTCAATGCCTGAATTGATTTCCAACTAATCTTTTCCCTGAGTGTATGAGCTAGGTAGAGTGCCTAGACACTTACAGATTGTATTAATATATTCACAAAAGTTGTTCAGCTTTACCGTGGCTACTATTCCGCTAAGTGTTGTAAGTGAAAAAAATTCGAATACTTTCAGGTTATCCTGAAAAAAGTGAAAAATAATCTTTTTTTTCAAAAAAAATATTACGTCATACAGACATTTCTGGGGATTGCGGTCAAATCAGTAGACTTGTCTCTAACCAATACAATTTATTACAACGCTAATAAAAAAATGTTATGTCAAAAACTGCAACAGTGTATGTATCCTATGCATTCCACAACCCCGGTTTTTGGGCAAACGCCCCCCCTTAACAGTATAACAGTTGGGCAATTTTCCAAGTTCAGAACGTAGTGAAGAACCACAATATATAGGCATAACTTATCTTATGCAAAATCATTCCAAATTCAGCTGGAGCAAGAATTGAAGCTTGCCGGCCGACCTTTTGAATCGACACTGTTTCAGTTTTTAGGCTCTTGGAAAGGTTGGAAAATTCACTGATTTCCAACAATTTTTTTTTTATTTTTTGAGTCCAATTTCTAGCTTAATGACCACGCCAATAAGCAAAATTGCTATATTTGGACTAAAAAGCAACACGAAGATGTTCATGAGCATTTTAGTGTGGTTTATGGGTAGGTGAACGTAATGTAACTGTGTATATAACGAGCTATAGAGCCATGATACTTACTTACTTATCCGTTCTCGAACAACCCCGAGGGGTCAGGGACCTTACAAAATTAAGGTATCTTATTTTGTCAAAAAGTTCGATCTTTTGCCTTATGTCTCCAGTTGGCAATACCAAGTATCTGCACGGATTCGTCAACCTGATCCCTCCAGAGGAGTCCTGGTCTTCCTATCTTTTGTTTTCCTTCGAGTTCGGTTTCGAAAACCCTTAGTGCTGGTTCGTCTTCATCCATTTTACTGACATGGCCTAGCCAGTGCAATCACGTTATTTTGATCAGCTTAACTATGTCAGCTTAACTAGGGCCGTCGGTGGTGCAATGGTTAGTGTGCTCGACTCTTGTATATGAGATCCTGGGTTCGAACCCTGCTCTGACGACCTTAAAATTTCTTTCGGCGGCGGTCACCTCGCATAGTGACGGAGACACTATCGAGTATATAGCCATGATAAAGCTTCTCAAAATACCGTTCGGAATCGGTGTAAAACTGTAGGTCCCAATCAGTGAGTGAAAACTGGAAAGCACGCAGCTCAGTGATTGTGAGAAGTTCTCCCCTGTCCCTTCATGGGATGTAATGGGAAACCATTTATTTATTTATTTATAACTATGTCAATGTCAGGATAAAGCTATATGGCCATACATTTTTCGGAGTATTTTCCTCTCGAAGACTCCTACAGATGTTTCGCCCGCGGTAAGACCCATGATTCTGCGCCATAAAGCAAGACAGGTTGTATGAGAGTCTGGTATAGTTGGACCTTTTTTTACTCGAGAGAACGATTTATCTATAAAGTACTTGCTTAGCACAAAATACCATCTATTCGGAAGCACAATTCTCCGCTAGATCTCAAGGCTGACGTTGTTGTTTTTGTTTACGGCAGATCCGAGGTATATAAATTCGTCCATCACCTCGAAATTATAACGGTTATCAACGTTCATGCTTTGGTTTAATCACTCGTTAAAACCATTAATTTTGTCTTGTCCTCATTTACTGTCGGACCCACTTTTGCTAATTGTGTGCCCCGTGATATCTATATCATCAGTATACGCGAGAAGCATGTGACTCTTGCTGCTGATGGTTTTATTCATGTTGACTGCAGATTTTGACATAATGATCTCCACTAAGATGTCAAAGAGATCGCATGATAAGATGTTGCCTTGCTTGAGGCGCAGCTTAGTTTCGAAAGGTTCGGTAAGATCCTTATAAACTCTCACTACTGATTTGATGTTCGTCAAGGTCATCCTGCGAAGACGTAAGAGTTTTGCACGAATACCAAGCTCAGACATTGCTTCGTAGAGTTTCCCCCGTATAGGGCTCTCGAAGGCCGATTTATAATCGACAAATATATGATAGGTGTCAATTTGTTTTTCGTGGGTCTTCTCCAGGATTTGACGTAGCGTGAAAATCTGGTCGGTTGTCGATTTTCCAGGCCTAAAGCCACACTGATATTGTCCAATCAGGTCAAGGATATTTGGTTTTAGTCTTTCGCATATTAATTTGAAAATAAAAGGCTTATTCCACGGTAGTTGACACAGAGACACGGGTCACCTGTTTTAAATATGGGACATAGTATACTTATACTCCAATCGCCTGGCACGCATTCATCTAACTCGTCGCCAGCCTTAAAAAGCTCCGCCGGTAAACCATCGGCTCCTGCGGCTTTGTTGGACTATTTGCTACCTGAAATTGAATCCCGTGATCTTTAGTCAACAACTTTCATAGTGTGGAAAATGTACTTCCACTGGGCCTCAGGATTATGCGGTAGGGATGCGTTCTGTACCTCTGTGTTCTGGGGTGATCCTTGAGACCAGATGTCGCATTATTTTTAGAGCTACAAATCCATTATCAAAATATGCCACAGTTATTGGTTCTTGGACAGCCATTACCTGTTCATAGCATCTCATGGATAGCAGTAATATCGGGCCAGGACCAAGATATTAATACCATATTAATTCGGTTTACAATTAAATTAATGCGGTGAAGTAACGGCCTAGAATTATGTGACATGGCGCCTCTTGGCTTTTTGCTTTGGAGTACGTTAACTCCAAAGTTTACACGAATACGTCGGCTACGATTAAAGAATTGGAAGTCAACATTTATCGAGTCATTCTCACAAGCGTCATCGAAAATTGGAGCCTCACAATTAACCATATAGCCGCAATTGCGCCTACCATTTATAAAAAACTTTAAAAATTAAATTAAATTACTGTGTACGATAATGAATCTTAGCCACCCGATAAAGCTGTTGTTTTAATTTTTGATTTATTTTTGAGATAATACCAGCAAATGAAACACCCATTATATTATTCCATATACATTTACTTTTAAGTGAGCGTTGGGGCAATCTAAAGGTAATTTTTAAAATGGTTTGCACAGTGTTTCGTCTAGTAAATTTTTCAAAAATTTGGTTTTTTAAATTTGTCGCTTTTATGTCAATACCTAGCTAGCATACGATTGACACAATTCTCAATAAGAAATGACAAAGCAGCTTGGTAATGTTACAGTCAGTTGCAAGTTCATATTTACGTTTAACCCATTTTGAGCCGCGTTGCAAAAACTTTTGAATTTGTTTTATTGAAAGTGACTTTTCTATGGCAATTAGTGTCGTCTGAATTTAAATACGTCGTCAGAATTTCGTTACCTCATACAGTTTCATCGATATCGGCTGTTTGAAAATCGAAAAATAGCCAATTGACGAACCCAAATTTTTTCCCAACGAAGGCATCTGGTATTTCACCAAAACTTATTTTATTTATTGTAAATATCAGGTTATAATTAATTATAATATGATACTGTAGCTTTTTATTCAAAAGTTATATATTAAAAAAAAAATAATTCATTTAATGTGTCATATTTGCCATTTAGAAATTTGTTCTAAATATATGGGTTTTTTCAAACCACCCACAGCATCTTATAGGTGGTGAAAAATGTAATTATTTTTTTCAAAGCTAACAAAATTTCCTATAGCTCTGCATAATTTTGTTTTACATGTCGTATACATTTTCATACAAACAATTGAGTTGAAAGTAGCTGTTCGAAATATCGAACAGTGGGTCAAAATAGGTTAATGCTGTTGCTTCGGGGACGTACATTTTAGACAACGGACCATCAGGTGTGGAGTTTTCCTAAAATGTTGAAATCTCCAACTACAACTTCGCAAAGCTACAACTCCGACTCCAACGCCGACCTGCACAAATAAACCAAACGAATTTAAATGTTTCTTTCTGTTTAATGATACTAATTACGGAGAAGCACGGCAATATAAATATTATTCTAATTATGGAGAAGAACTAATTATGGAGAAACACGGCAATATAAATATTATTAATTTTACTAAATTAATAAATAATTTTAATTTTGTTCTAGAAATGTTAAATGAAAGCTTATTCTTTTTCCATCAAAACGAAAAGTCTTCTTTATTTTCCAACAAAAAAAAAAAACAAATAAAAAATGGGCTTCTGTACATTAACTGAGCTATCAAGTAACCTGATTGTAACAAGTTCTTTATATTTTTTGAAGGTCATTATTCTACGTCCCAATGACATATGCATGTACTTCATTAACCTGTACTATTTAATAAAAATGTCAATTAGTGGAGTTTCTGTACAGGATTTCCGAGATATCTCTACAACTAGAATGATACAGAAGAATGCTTAATTTTAAAGTTCGAGTGATTCAAATTCAACATTGCGTTGTGTTCCAAATTTCATTAGATTATCTCGGAGCCTATTTGTATCAATATAAGACTTAATTAAAATTATTTACCCATACTGTTATGACCTGAAAACTATAGTTAATATAAAAAAACAATTTCTCATTTAAAGATCACCATGACTAATTTATTAACCGAATCTTACATCGCTGGCAAATAGGTATTAAGCGGATTCGTCTGTTCACACTAAACAATATCTATGACAGCTCTGGCACTAATGATATCTTCGACGTAGTATTGTATACCATCATCTGTTTCCAAACCTGACATCATTCCTGCTGATTCATATGTAAAATGACTTTCTAAATCTTCGAGGAGACCCCCCATTTCTATCCCCCCCACATTTCTATCCCCCCCCATTCTATGTTGGTCACTTTTTTAAAAAATATTTTTTTTTTTATTTTAAGTTTATTATTACAAAATTTAATAGAGAAATAAATTTAATGAATTTGTTTGCGGGCTAAAGGCCTAGTTAGTTCATACCTTTGGTGCTGGTTCTCCTTTTCTCATACCAAGGATTATCAGTACTCTGGAAACATTGCATTCTACCTTCCGGAAAATCTCATCTCAGTTATAACGATATCTGAATGCAACGGTTCCCTGGGTTCACCCGAAACTGCTGCTACATTTGAACGACAGAAGTCTACGTGTGATTGCAGGAAATGCACTGTAAGATACATGTTGGACCCCATGGTCTTCTAAGCTGGCAGCAATTCGTCGACATGAGCGACATAATTATAACTTTTGTGGCTACAGAAGAAGTTTATCACACAAATTTTGGAACCAAGCTTGTTTTTGTTTTTGAGTGAGGAGTTCAATAAACGTCGAATACGAGAAATGTTTTCTCATCTGGGGACCAACGAAAATTAATTTAAATTTTTAAAAGCTACCGTATTGCTTCCGCAAACTCGTCGTTTGATTATTGTTTTGTTGTATACGACATTTTATCCTTTTTTCAGGTTCAGATGTTGTCAGATTTTTGATATATCTTACCGTTACTGTGATGTTTACTCTAATTTGTTTGTATATCCCTACAAATTGTTGGTAAAAGTGGTATAGTTATGAATATTGGTTTCTCCGTTTCAAACAATAGGCGTTTACGAGAAACAATAATTTATTGACGAACTGTATAATCAATCCGTTTTTGATATATATAAATACTTTCCTTCGGGGCCAAGGAACCGTTAGCAACATTTTTGTGGCCGAGAGAAACATTTTCGCGAAGATACCAGTTCCGCACCGCGTAATGTCTCTCTCATGCCCATTCACATGGGAAGCATTTGTATTTTGTGAACCCTGGTAGCAGACCCGTGGGTAGAGTACCATATTTTAAATCAGCTCAAAGATTTAAATTATAAGCATGCTACAACAAAAAGCATTTATCTAAGATTCGGCAGATGTCTTCGTACGTCGTCTTTATATCCACCGAATATGCAAGTGAAACTGGTGGCAATCCATTCCCATTGACCAACAGATAGACTTTCAAGATTGTCTTTGATGAGCCTAAAAACAGTCTCCATTTGTGTGAGTCTGGCGGCATCTTTTGTCTGAGTTGACTGAATGGTTGTGTCAGAAGAGATTTTGACACAATTTTCCTGGAGATGTCTCTGCTGGAGTCGAGATCCAATACGATGGGATTTACTTTGTGGTAAATCTAAATCTCGATGGACAAGGCCATGCAATTCCGCCTCACTTATGAGATGAAATTGTTCAGGGTACTCTTCATCTTTTGCGGTCGTATCATTACATGGTTCAGGCTGTGTTTTAAAGTCTTCGAATACCATGTCAGGTTATAAACTTTATTTTGGGGAGTACTGCAATTGGCAAAGGTTGGTTGCGATGAACATGTGTTGGAGCTGAAGGGATACTAAGATATTTGTAGGTATGTATGATTAGGTTTGCTGGAGAATTCGGCGGTGGAAGTCATACCAAAGTATCAATGTGTGAGATGGCATCGTGATTTGTGCAAACCATGGGTACCGCATATGAAATTGATTCACGGGTTCGTTTGAGCCAGTTGGAAAAGCTGCTGTACCAAATTGTGAAACAAACTTCTGAAGCCCCATCATTGTACTCATAGCCTTTTTGCTAATCAAAGTAAAATGTATAATCAGGTTTATGAATGAAGGGATGAATTTTATAGTTGCCTGGCAAAATATCGATAAATAATAAATCAATGATCGATATTTATCATATCTTACATTTTGTAATTGAGTTGAAAAAGCCAAACTAGTAAAGTTTTGCACAATTTAAGCCACTTGAAAATATAGAATCTCCGCCAAATCGGGGGTTATATTCGAGTTTAGGAAGCCAGTGTTTTTAGTAATTTTATTAACACGAAGTCGGGATCGTGCTGAACAAAATCGAATTCAACACCCACTTCGACTCCCAGTAATTTGATGAACTTTGACTCCTAAATTCCACTCGGACTCCACATTCCCGGTTTGCATCCATTTAAAATTTTTAGTGGATCGTGTCCCAGCGACAAAATTTTAGCAACTTCTGTAATTAGGAAAAACAAAAAATTTTCCAAGTGCCCATTGTACATTTTATTTCTTTCGACGATATTCACCTCGCTTAGTGATGGCGACACTCTCGAGTACTTTGCCATGAAAAAGATTCTCAAAATACCATTCGGAACCGTTGTAAAACTGTAGGTCCCAATCAGTGAGTGTAAAACTAGAATTCGCACTGCCCACTGGTTGTGGGAAGCTCCCCCCAATCCCATCATTGGATGTAATGGGAAAACATTTTTTTATATTGTATATGTTTAGGCTAACTAAAGCAAATGCTCGTCAGTCCTTAGACCAGTGATAACAAACCCATAGCCTCGCGAGGCAGGCAATGATCGAATTTTTCACACACGCATACGATCGGCAGCTCACATGTAGACAACATCTATCCCAGGGCCCTAAGTCGCAAGGCCTTCCACAAATAAGGCATGCGGAATTGTTCTTTTGTAATGCATTCCTAAAATAAGGCCTGCGGAATGCATGCAGTTGTTCATGAGATATAACCAAAAATAAGATTTTTACAATTTTGGGAAATTTCTACTTCAATTCTTTTTAACCGTAATTTAATTGGAAAATTTCATACAAATTTTAAAATTATATTGTTCATTTAATATTTTTCGGGCTATTTTTAAAATTTTCGATTTGAAATTGGGCGTGGTAAAACTTTCTAAGAAAGTTTACTTAAAAGTAAAGATGTAGCAGTTGATAATGATTTTGTGATAAAATAAATCATTTTAATTTTATTTTTGTTTAATAAAAAAAAAAAAAAGTAAATGCCTCCTAAGGCCTTCTTTAGGTAATGGGCAAGGAAGGCCTTGCCTCCCAATCTCACGCAATGTTAAAATGAAAGAAGGAGGTTATGTGTAGGGAAGGCCTTCCGTATTTTAAAGACGGCCCCTTTGGTCATGATTTCAGTCCTTAAAGGTAATGACTTCCGCCGCTGTGATGTTTGATTCGAAGCATCAGTCTTTGCCTGTGTGTTTGCGACTGCACACAAGCACATAATACATTTGAGTGCGTGCGCTCGGTTTTGCCTACCACTGCCTTAGCCTATGCAGAAATTTAAGATATTGCCGTAATTTTAAGCAAACCAATCCGTTTTGCATGACACTTTAACTCGGTATAGTAAAAAAATCTTCTGATCTCTGCTGCTATATGAGCGGTCGATTGTGTTGAGGAGTTTTGCTTTATTTCTTATATCTTCCTGTTATGTACAAAGATTTCCCAAAAGAGATTTGTATTAGTCTTTACATGCCACTGCTGCTGTTTTATTATTCATGACATTTTATACGCAAAAGTCCAATAAATCTTACTGTCATATTTACACAGCTCTATTTCCATTTATTACTATCGTACATATCAGCGCATCATGTTAACAAGACATCCTGTGGGCGCATTACTGTATGTTTGTACATAAACTAGGGTGATTAATTATTCACCGTATTTCAAAATAATCATGCGGTGGTTTCTCAAAAAAAAATATGGATATAATTCGGCCGTTTCTAACCAGCTAAACCGATCAAGATGAAATTGTATACAGGCACAGCTGGGGTCTTCTGCTAGATAAATTGATATATTTGAACGTCATGGACCCACTGAAGGTGCACAGTGGGAGCCTAAGTTTGATTGCCTTGACCATCAACAAAGCTTTTAATTTTGCTTTTATTGAAAATATTTTTCTATATATACTTGTAACAATCCTGTAGGTTCAGATTTACTCTTATCGTTCTGAACATGTATGGGAAGATATTTTTTATGGAAAATGATGGAAATGATGCCTTGAGAATATCTAGGCTAAGTAAACAGAAACAGCATATGTTGTAAAATGAGATAAAATCCTAAGAAATCAATTGTTTTTTGAGGAAACGACATGCATTTAAGTTGAAAATCTCAGAAAAATCTTATACAATTATAATCATCCCTGATGAAACGCCAATATATTTCCGCTTGTTGGAAAAAAATGGTGTCACGACATTTTTATCGATACCAGAGTTTACTATATTTTTAATGTGAAAAGAGGACGACCAAGACTCCGTTGGAAAGACCAGGCAGAAGAATCCCTCCGTATCCTTGGGATACCAAGGATCTGGAGAGAAAAGGCGAAGGATAGAGTCAGTTGAAAGAATATGTTGAAATTGGTTTAATTTGTTTGTTTAATTAACATGTGTAAGACGTCTGACCTCATGAGGCTGTAAAATAGTCATTAACAGAGTTTACTATCTTTCACACAGTTTTCTTCAGGGCCCCTAAATTCGGTGGATGTAAAAAAATCATACAGGATGGCGCGAAAATTGTAATACTATAAGAAATTCTAATAACTGTTTTTGGAACCGTAAATGAAAAATATTAAACAACTTTTTTTTTGAATTTGAATTTTTATGACCGATTTTTGTTAGTTTTTGGTTAATGTATGAGAAATTCTTACTACAAGCTTACAAGTCATGAACATTTTTCTAATTGAAAAATGGTTAGTTTTGTTGGCAATAATAGACAATTCAGTTCAACACACATACTCACTGGCATGACTAGTTTCGAACTCCGTGACAAAATTCTGTCTGTTCTTATTGTTGGAATTATAGGGCTTTCAGTGATGTTGATACTTAATGATCTTCGATCGATACTAATTCGCACCTGTGAATTGCAGCATTGAGTTTGTATATATACGATTGATGATCAACCGATGGTATCAATTCAGACATCTGATGATGAACTTGTCACGGAGTTCGAATCCAATGCCAATGAGTGTGTGTTGAACTGAATTGTCTATTATTTCGAAAAAAAACTAACCATTTGTCAACTAGAAAAATGTTCATGACTTGAAAGCTTGTAGTATGAATTTCTCATACATTAACCAAAAATTAAACAACTTTATTTAATACTCTCAACTATGTTGGGTACGTTTGCTTCAGTTAGTGTCTAGACTAACATATGTTGGGAAATTTCTTGTTTAATGGGAAGTTTTCAAGGTGGAGCCTTTAACCAATATTTAGTATATATTGTAGTTTTGAACCCAATAACAACTAAATTTAGAAAAGTTAAAATAAAAGAAGTTTAACAAAACAAAATTTTCAGAAATAAGTGCCATTTGTTAAAAAAAAATAAATTTTCTCAAAAAAAAAAATACTTATTCATATTTTTAAACAAAGTACGTTTTCTGAAAATAGTACGTTTTCGTACAACAAATTGCCTTTTCTTTTTCTTAAAAAACTTAATTTTCTGTAGAGAGTACATTTTTTGCGAAACAAAACAACTCTTCTTGAGATAAGTACCTACTCCTAAAAATTTACCTATTCTTAAAAAAAAGGACCAATTCTAAAAAAATTCCCAATTCTAGAACCATTTTCTTCAAAAAATATCTTCTCTTAAAAAAAAATACCGTTTCTTACAAAAATTCCTGTTCTTAAAAGTACCTTTTCTTAAAAATAAAATAGTACATTATGTTATCTTTTCTTGAGATAAGTAGCCTTTCTGAAAATAAGTACATTTACGTAATACGTCTTCAAAATGTACCTGTTATTAAAAAAAGTACTTCTTTGTTAAAAAAATCCTTACTCTTGTGGATTTATCTTACAGAATGTACTTCTTCTTAAAAATAGTATGTTTTCTGAAAAAATCATTAGCTTTTAATAAAAGCAGTACCTCTCTCTCTTGTGCTCGTCGGTGGTGCAATGGTAGTGCGCGCGCCTCTTGTACATGAGATCCTGGATTCGATCCCTGCTCAGACCACCTTAAAATTTCGAATCTTTAGCCATATTTCGAATCTTGAGAATATTTAGCCATGAAAAAGCTTCTCAAAATACCGTTCGGAATCGGTGTAAAACTTTACGTTCCAATCAGTGGGTGAAAACTGGAAAGCGCACAGCGCAGGGGTTGTGAGAAACTCTCTCCTGTCCCTTCATGGGATGTAATGTGAAACCATTTATTTATTTTTACCTCTCTTTAAAAACGACGTTTTCGACTAAATATATTACATATTCATATAAAAAGGACATACAAATATTCTTTAAAACAAATTCATTCTATAAAAAAAAAAATTTTCTTAAAAAAAGTTTATCATTTTACAAAAGGTATCTGTTCCTAAAGATCTATTTAAATTATCGTATTTTTCAACGGGCACTTTAGGCGTCTTGGACCTAACTAGTACATAATATATATCGAAAGGAACTTCGTTCCAACCGTTTGCCCCTGACACCTCATGTATTTTTGTTATATGTTATAGCTAATATACCTAATGTACACAAAATACAAAAATTTTAACGCACAAAACGAAATGGCGTTGCTGTTTTCTTGTTGGTTCGGTTTGAACTGATGCCTCTATCTTTCCAACGTAAGTATTAATTTCCAACATCCAACCGCCCGTCTGCAACACACAAAATGTAATAAATTTACCGAGAGAGCTGCCTGGATGTTTGATTTTCGATTAGTTTGATTTCCATTTCATCATTGATAGATTTATACAATCGTAACCCTCGCAGATTGTTGAAATTTTCTATCAAAATAATGATTCTGTTCGTGAAACTTATCGTGCACTTCGTCTATTTTATGGTGGTCATAATCGCCCATCTGAACAGATAATTCGAATAAATATCGATCGTTTTCGCACCACGTTTGCTCTTAGTGATAGCGTGCATCCCATAAGCTCTAGCCGCTGTACCAGGGGGTATCCATGAAACGGCTGATCGAATATGTAGTAGGAAAATGATAGCACGCAGAGGGGGTAGGCGAGAGAGCGATAAGCAACCAGAAGCAAACCATGTAGTAATCTAAGATCAAATAATGTTTGATTGATTACACTGTGCAAGTTTTTGGAACAAATTTTCGACTTGCACAGTGTTATTTTTTTGTTGGTTGCATCAAACGAAAATACGCGTTCCCTATTATTTCTTTCCCTTTTGTGTCCGAGAGTAAAATTCAACAGCAACTCGGAACTCGCTGAAATGACCTACCACCTCGTCGGCATCGAGAGAACCAATCGAGCGGGATAGATACTCTTTCTATTGCTCAATACCTGTACAGCAAAGCATTGGCCTACTACCTTATCGTCATCGACAGAACGTAAAGAGAGGGATAGATACTCCTGTCTATTGCTCAATGGCTGTACAGAAAAGAACTGAATAAGCTCTACATCAATCAATTCATCTCCGATCTCAGCGAATGGGCATGTGCCATCCACTTCATGGAAGATTTTACGACAGGACCTTGGTTTACGAGCTTTCATGATTCAACTTGTGCAAGAATTAAAGCTAACCGAGGTATGCGACGACTATTCGGCCAAAGGGCTGAACCATTGATTGATATTGATTTTAATTTTCCATTCAAAATGTTGTTCAGCGATGAATCTCATGTTTGGTTGAACGGTACGTAAATAAACAAATTTGTCGCAGTTGTAACGAAAATAGTTCCATAGTTCATCACACTCTTCGGGGTGAGGTCGGTGCGATAGAGGGATAAATGTCATAAATATACTTATTTTTTCATATATTTACTTACTGTTGCCTTAAATTAGTCATGTCTTTTTGGTTAAGAACTATACAATTTAAACGTATTTTGGATTTTGTTGTTATCTTTTATTGTTAGTATAAGTGTATATTAGTGGTGTATTTACATAACAATTTTAACACACACAATGAAATGCCATTACTGTTTTCTTGTTGGTTCGGTTTGAACTAATGCCTCTACCTGCTATTATTAAAGTAATCCTTTGCAACATGCAACGTTCGTATGCAACTACACTAAACTTCGTAAGTTTACTGGCAGAAGTCGATACTCTTGGTATGTAATTACTGCAGGGATAATCCACAAGTTTTTGTCGAAAAACTTCACAGAAATATACTGCTTGGCGCACTTTATGGGCCGGCGGAGTCATTGGTTCACATGTCTTCAAAACTATAATGGAGAAAATTTTGATATCAACGGTGAACTGTAAATACAAACGATTACAAGTTTCCTTGCACTGTTTGGTAATAATTGTTCGGTTCGAGATCAGTGACTATTAAAAAGTACTTTTTCGATGAAAAACTTAAACGGATATAATTTGAAGACGATACACTCTAGCACCAATCTCATGGCAATGGTTGTTTCTTTTTTGAAACAACAACATCTGTGCAATGGCTTTCGATGCAAGCATGCATTGGAAAGACATGTTGTGAACATTGATGGTTATGGCAAAGTATTTGTTGTGTTTGTTTTCGCACAAGTAGGAGTGTTGAGCGGTAGAAGAAGCTGAGAAGGGAGGAAAACCAACTATTTAGGCGGAAAAAATGGCAGTGGGAGCAGAGAGAGAGTGAAGGAACCGAAATGTGCAGGATGAATAGTGATTGTACCCCCCACCCCCCCCCCGCCCCATCACAAGAGGAGATTAGAACGTCGATCTCCCGCCTTAAGAATAATAAAGCCGTTGATGCGGATGACCTACCCGCTGAACTTTTGAAGGCAGGTGGCGAAGAACTGCTAGCCCACATGCATCAATTTATATGCGGTATATGGCGGTATATATTATGGCCAGTATGTATTCAAAAAGTGTGAGCCGCGAGTCTGTTCCAACTATCGCGGTATCTGTCTTTAATCCATCGCGTATAAGGTCTTGTCGAGCGTATTATGTGAAAGATAATAAAGCCAATTATTGAAAACCTGAGTGGACCTTATCAGTGTGGTTTTAGCCCTTTGACGACCAGGGGACATATGTGTCCCAAAAAGAAAAATATGCGTTAAAAATAAACTAATACTAAAAGTATTGATATTTTTAGCTTAATGCAACGTTAAGTGATGGGTTTTTAAAATTTATAAAAAATTTGTGTGAAAACAAAAATTTATAAATGTTTTTTTTTTAAGAGCTAAAAATCAAGTTTTGCACGTACCGTAAACGTGATATTTAAACTGCTCTAAATCATAGACGAAATTTTCTCTTTCTTTCAAATTAAAAAATTTTGTTTAATTTAACAATATTCTACAAATTGAAATTCGGTTTTGAGATATTTCCAAGAAAAAACCTAGATTTATTAAAAAAAAAAAAACGCAAAGGGACACGGATGTCCCTGTGGTCGTCAATTGTAACTTTTCGTTTGATAAATTTGAATGTAATAGTCTTTTCACACTGACGACGAAATAAGTGTTCCCAACACTAATGTTGGAAAAAACGCCATTTTGAGCATTTTAGACGAAAATTTAGGCAAAATGGCGTTATTTCCACAATTTCTGTTGGGAACACTTATTTTAAAATAACTGCTAATAGTGGTGAGAGTTGGCATATTAATAAAACTAAAAAGGGACTTCCCCATTAACTTTATCAGGTGACTGAATTCCTAGAATTTGTATTCTATTTACTTGCTTTACGCTGTGAGAAGTGGTCGTGTTTTCTAATTTGCTAAAAAAAAGTGATATTTGACAGAAACATTTTTGTTCTTTGATTTGCTGATTCATTTTGGTAAGTTTGGTGAATGTGAATTCTATAGCACGTTGTAACAACATTTTTTTAGAAGAATGGCTTTCCAGCGTCGTAGATTTTTTTAACCTGAAGGAAGAAGAAATATTGCAATTTCTTACTGCGGAAAATAGCGAAGATGAAGAAGATTTGTGTCTGGATGAAGAAGACCGGATTTTTCTTAAAGGTGATGTTGATGCAGGTGCAGCATTTTGTGAAATGCGGATGAGACAACAGAACAAGTCGTTGAGATAACGGAACAAGCGTATTCCAGAAAATTACAAGAAAAAAACGACAGAAAAAAGTGAACCAAATTTTAGATGGAGAAATTCATATACTGCAAACGTATTCCCTAACAGTGACTATGAGTTTGGAAAAGTGCAAATCTGCGATGTTGGGGACAGCAACTGTTATCTATCACCATTTCAGATCTTTTTACTGACTACGAACTTTGATGTTTTGATAGAACTTATAGTTCATGAATCCTGGAGATATGCTGAACATAATGTAAGAGTTTTGATGTTACTGCTGACGAAATGAAAGCATTTTTTGGTATCAATCTGGTAATGACATATCACGTTTTACCATCCATTCGTGATTATTGGTCAACAGAACCTGATATGGGTGTACCCTTCATAAGTAATGTAATGACAAGAAAACAAATTGAAGATATCCGTCAATATTTGCGCTTCAGCAATAACTATGAAGAAGGAAACAGGAATGATCGGGCTTTTAAGATCAGACCTTTCATAAGTCATTCCAACAAAGCATTTCAAAATGCAATGCACAACACATTCAAACAGGCTGTCGGTGAACACATGATCAAATTCAAAGGTCATAATGCTATGAAACAGTATATCAAGAACAAACCAATAAAATGGGGATTTAAGATGTGGTGTAGATGTGACTCTGCTTCCGGATATCTTTTTGAATTTGATCTATACATTGGAAGAAAAGAGTATGGAACTGAATATGGACTTGGGGAATCAGTCGTGCTTCAGTTGACAGTAAAACTCACAGGTTTGGGCTCCGCGGTCTACATGGATATCTTCTTCAACACGCCTTCGTTACAATATGAGTTTGAAAAAAGGTAAAATAAAGTCCTGTGGAACAGTAAGAAGCAACTGAAAAACTATTCCAAAAAATTTGCCTCTCGATAAGAATATAAAGCGAGGAGACAGTTACACACCAAGCTTTGAGGCCATATCCTTTGTGAAGTGGATGGACAACAGAGCTGTGACTCTTCTTACAAATTTTCTTTCGCCAGTGGAGACAGACACCGTCAGACGTCGCATAGCTGGTAGTGCTGAGAAAATCAACGTAAAATGCCCGAAAGCTATTATGCATTACAACAAAAATATGGGTGGAGTAGATTTAATGGATCAGTTCAAGTCCTTTTATGAACTAGACCGCAAATCGAAAATAAAGTATTACCTCCGGTTATTTTTTGACTTACTTGATATAAGAGTAAACAACTCCTACGTTATTTACACCGACTGTAAAGCAAAAAATCTTGTTGAACTTAACTCCCTTGAGTTTAGGCGATTGGTGGCCTGAAATTTAATCACTGCCTATTCTGCCTGCGTCAGAGAGAATTTCCAATATTCAAGTCATCGAAAATCAGTGTCAGCAAGAAATTAGCTTCTTCGCACTCTATGCTCAAAGCCAACGTAAGAAAGAGATGTGTTCAATGCGCAAAATTAATGTAGAAAATTGCACTAATAACTATTGTAATGAATGCAATGTGCATCTATGTTTTACTACTAACCGTAATTGTTTCGCAGAACATCATAATTAACCATAATTTATCGCAAAATTAAACATAAATATTTACTACAAGCGAGTTATAACATACAAATTTAACTTTTATTGAAAACCTACATATAATAAAAAAGACATTTTGGCTCCCTTAAGGACCACAGGGACACATGTGTCCCATAACAAAACTCGTATACGTAAATTTTTTTTTCACATTTTTGAATGGTTTTGCTTTACTTGGATTCTTACAAGCTTATTTCATATCAAAATGATGAAGGGAAAGTCCCCAGAAGCTTATGGTCCTGAAAGGGTTAGACCAGGCAAGTCCACGACTGACCAAATATTCACTCTACGCCAGATCCTGGAAAAGACCCACGAAAAGCAAATCGATACATACCACCTTTTTGTCGATTACAAAGCTGCTTTCGATAGCCCCATACGGGGAAAACTGTACGAAGCTATGTCTGAACTTGGTATTCCGTCAAAACTGATTCGCCTCTATAGAATGACGCTGACCAACACCAAATCAGCAGTGAAAGTGGGGAAAGACCTCACTGAACAATTCTGTACCAAGCGAGGACTTAGAGCAGGCGACACACTTTCGTGCAATCTCTTCATCATCTTAATGGAGATAATAATGAGAAAGGCTGCAGTAAATACGAACAAGACCATTAACACGAAAAGCCATATGTTGCTGGCGTATTCTGACGACATAGACATCATTGGGCGAAATTTTCGAGAGGTTCCTGCCGTATTTTCAAGAATCGATAAGAATCAGCGAAGGTGGGTGTTGCTGCCAATGAGGGCAAGACAAAATTGCTACTGTCAACGACTAGAGAAACCTATCGACTTGGTCCGCACTTGAACGTTGACAACCGATTTAATTTTGAAGTGGTAGATGAATTTGTCTTCCTTGGATCCGCCGTGAACAAGGACAACAACGTCAGCTAGATAGGAGAATTGTGCTTGCAAATAGATGTTATTTTGGGCTCAGCAAGCAGTTTAGGAACAAAGCCCTCTCTCGACGGACAAAAGTCCAGCTATATCAGACTCTCATTTTACCTGTCTTGACATATGGCTTCGAAACTTGGGTCATATCGCAAGCGGATGAAAAACACCTGAGAGTTTTCGAGTGAAAAAGTCTCTGTAAAATATATGGTCCTGTTAGAGAAAACGGCGATTACCGACGTCGCTGGAACGCAGAGCTATATAGCCTATATTCTGACGTGGATATAGCTAGGCGAATCAAATTAGGCCAATTGAGTTGGCTAAGCCATTTTATCAGAATGAATGAAGATGAGCCAGCGCGAAAGGTTATCGATAACGTACCCGAAGGAAGCAGGAAAAGAGGACGACCAAGACGGGAAAGACCAGGCAGAAGGATCCCTCCGTATCCTTGATGTTACCAAATGGCGAGAAAAGGCGAAGAATAGAGCCAGTTGGAAGAATAGGGTGAAATTTGTTTAAGTTGTTTGTTTAATTAATATGTGTAAGACGTTTGACCTCATGAAGTTGTAAAATAGTCAGTAAAAGTAAGTAAAGAAAGAGAGACAATTCTCGCTAAGATAAGTTTTGTTTATACCTATAATGGGTGATGATATACCTAAATACTTGTGGCGCAGGGAGTTGAAGATATGCTTTGGTGGGCATTGAAATAGCTAGTTATATTCCCAACTATCCACCACAATAATCAATTTCACATATTTCTCTTTAATATTTCTATTAAAATTTACTTTTTCATAGAAAACTGAAAGATCGAGTAATGCTCGTTTACACTTAAACGGATATATTTTTTTAAACCTTAAGTATATGGGATTAATCTTTCTGACATGTGGTTCAAACAGGAAGGAGCCACATGCACCAAAGCACACGCTGCAATTAATTTACTCAAAGACAATATGATATTAAAGTACTGAACAATTGCACTCGAAATCTCATATTTGAATATTTCGTATAGCCAAACATCTGCTTTTCAAAACTGTATTCAGAAGTTAATTTAATCGAAATTTCCAAATGAAAAAATTGTGCTGCAATGTCAATGCGGAATAACCACCTCATATATTACAGTGTTTTCTTTAGTATTTTGTTTTGGTTTTGACTTTTAAATAAACAAATTGAGAGATAAAAATGAAATATTATAGGAGGAAGCCAAGTTGAATATACTCAACGTCTATGGGTTTTTTTCGTAACAGTTGAAGTTAACTTATATAGGTTACGAAAGAAACGCCCCTATTGATTTACTAAAGTATAAAATACTTTGCGTTTTTTCTTGTACCAGATCCTTGAAAATTACCAACGACGCTGGTCGAAATATTGGAATTAACTAATAAAATTGTGCTGAAAAGACAATCCTATACAATTGTTTCTTCTTCTTGTTTTCAAGCCGAAACAAATCAGAACACATGTAAATAACTGCAAATCCACAAAAAATGTAAATAATAGTAACCTTGAACATTTAATTTTTCTGTGCAAACACTTATTACTTATTGAAAGCTATGTTACTTTGATATATACGTCAAAATTGTGCAATCAATACGTCAAGAAACAGGTATAAAATCAATCCCAGCTCTTTTTATAATATATGTGACTAATACACGTTTATTAGAAATAGAACAAATGTGTCAGAGTTCATTAAACAAGTGTATTTTGACTACTTCGGATTTACCATGGAAATCCGTGTGAAGTACTCTAACAACTGTGTAAAGTGTTTAAGGTTATGGGCAAACAAGAAACTGGCCCATTTCAAGTATCAAACATCAATGATCTGGCGGCTACCTTCGAATCATCATATGATTTTTATTTCTGCGTTGTCGACATAACTGGCATTAACAAAACAAACCGGTCTAAATGGATTTATCCTAACTTGTTGTCTATTACCCGACCAGTCCTGTACTCTAGTGATGATTCAGAACCACAACAATCTACATCTACACAAAATTATCACTACTTACGACAAAATAAAACAGCAGCAAACACACGTACGAGTATTAAAAAATGTTATTTCTGTATGGAAATCGCGATTTTTATCAATTCAGTTTTCTCAGTAAATCGTTCACAAAATAAAAAGTTGTGCACCGATTCCAATGAAATATAGCTAATTTGATTGGAAATATATTGAGCTAACTGCTTCTGAAGCAAAACTGTAATTTTTCTCGCAGTTTTTTTTGTATGCATTTTAAAAGAACAACAAATTTTTTATTTTTTTTTAAATTGTTGTTTTTTTTTTTATAAACTGCAACGATATCTCTGAAACTACTGAGTAAAATTAAAAACAATGTAGGCACGGATTAAAGATAATTTTGTTGACGAGTCTCACATTTGTTGTCCTAACTGCATATGGTGAACCGTTTTCAAGTTATTTCAATATATGTAGTGCAACAGTATATCGCGAAAAATCGAGCTGATAGAAAAAAAAACAAGTGTAGATTTGGATTCAGCGTGTGCAGATCAGATTCAGAAGTGCAGATTTGGATTCAGCGACCAAAATTACCTTAAAAACAGTATTCAGTTCTTAATCAACAAATACCTTGTTCCCCTGTGTTATCAAACATAACAACTTTTTTATTAGTGGGAATTTCTCTTTCAAGGTCGAGAATGTAGTACTTAGAAAAAAAATTTCAAAATTTCATTTTATTCTAACCAGACTATCACCCTAACACATGTCTCTTATTTTTCATGTCATCACTCACTTATGGCATTTCCTCACCAGCGTTGGAGTTGATACACTGATTGTAAACACACACATACAAGCACTAGTGTCAACCGGGTATGTCGAAAGCAATTTAGTTCGACGACATATTAAGTTAATTGTTTTAGGAAGTCACAAGCGTAGATTAGTATTTGCTCTATGGAGGGAGTAGTAAAGGGAGAATTATGAAGAACAGATTAAAGCCGAATGCAAAGTTTGCAACAATTTCATGGATGTTATTCAATTTTGTTAAACAGATGTTTTTTCTTTTTTAGGAATTTAATGCAATATATTACCAATTACACTGTCCAATATTACCAATTACACTGTCCTACATTGAGAACTTTTTTAACCGCCAAACGGGGCACCCGATGGGTTAAACTAAATCGTCTGCGCTGAATCCAATGGCGCTAACTAATTTTCTATGTAAGTTCTTAAAGAAAAGTTAGCAATATAAAAAATGTTTGTTTTTGTTGGATTTTTGATTTCTATGAAAAAGTACATTTTAATAGAAATATTAAACAGAAATGATTAAAATTGATCATTATGGAGGATGGTTGGGAATATAGCTATTTCAATGCCCACAAAGGCATATCATCAGCTCCCTTCTCCACAAGTATTTAGGTATATCCTCATGCATTATAGGGATAAACAAGTCTCAACTATGCGAGAATTGCCTAAACTCCTACTTGTGAAAAAAATAGAAATTCAACAATGAAACATTTTAAGTTTATGGTTTGAAAATATTTCGTTGATAACATATAATCTAAGCACCAATTTTACAGTGCGAACTTTAGACAAGCAGTTGGTTAAGTAACAAAGTCGCGGACAAAATTTCTTAGCCTAAGTAAATGCTAAGTTCGCACTCTAAAATTTAATTGTAAGTATATTTAAATACTTAGGTACTAAAGCTATCAAAGCTGCAAACCAACTTCATTTTTATTTTTTAATTTACTCGAATGAAATTAAAGAAAAATTAAACCCACGTGAAACTAGAACTTGAGAAAAATTTAAATTTATTACACTGTAAGTAAAATTTGAAGTTTTGAAATGACACACAAAAACACCGAGGCACCCCAACTAATTTTTGGGTCATAGAATGCAGCGGTATACTCCGTTTTAAAAAGTTAGCTCAAAATAACGAGATATTTCGATTTTAAATTTGTAGTAGATCTAAGGTGATTTGTGATTTTATTTGAGGGCAAAACCTGCAAAACCTCTTGTTAAATAAATTTATATGTTTTTTTTCGACAAAATGTAACCGTTGAAATAATAGACATCTATTTGGAAGCAGAATTAGTTTACGTCTTACAATTTGGGGCCATAATAATTATAATAATTTTGGGATTCGGGATTTGGGATTGCCATCCCTATTACAAACAGATGCTACAACATATATGTCATAGTGTTCACTTTGACAGATTAGTCCCTACCCGTCGCTATAGATGTTAACACATCAAAACTATAAGCATTTTATTGACCATTTGACCATTCGAAAAAATAGAAAAATGAGTGACGAAAAATGCAGATCACATTGCGGAAAATTAAATATGTTTTGTATTGTGTGTGGAAAATTTACGTCCAAAAATAATCGACGACATGTGGTTGAAGATGCCCTCAAAGCTTACAATCAGTATTTTTTGGTTACCCCCGCTTAGTTTTCACAATAAAAGATTATTACTAAGTATAAATAATTAGTCTGTTTGAACAAATTTATTTAAATTATTCCGGCGGAGAAATATGTCTACCACTTTCGATTGTTGCAATGGAACTGTATATGTAGATGTGTACGTGACCCACCACTCACGCTCACCATTTTCTCTTGCTGGCCCCTTTTTTACGCTCGCTCATTTTATCGACCGCTTCTCTCACTATACCATCATAAAAATTAGTTTCGTTACAATAACGAAATTGTTTCGCCGAGCAAAAATGTTAACAATCCTCTCAAATAAATAAATAATAAATATGAACTATTAAACTTAAGAGATAAACCAAATTTAAGTAGTTTACAACTCATGCCTTTACTTTTTTTTAATTATCAACCCATTTTTCTACAAAATTAAAATTAAGTTAAATTGCTGAAATGCGAAATGTTGATCATGCACCTGCATTTACGTGCATCACATGTTTTAGTGCATTAAACAAATGGTGGAAATTACGGATGCCATTTGGACTTCCAATGATATGGACGGATCCAGGGGAACATGATACAGAAAATTGCTACGCGTGCAAGAACAATGTAAATGGTCTCAATCGAAATAGTAAGTTCACTTAGGTAGACTATATATGGAATACGTAATAACTTATTCTTATAGAACGATCCGGTTTTATATACAAAGGTGTGCCAAGTGCTCACGTACCAGTTCCACACAGTGATGAATTGCCTGTCCCAGTACATCCATCGACATACCAACATGATACTGCGTCCTATGAAGTACAATCACAAACTTCAGCATCATCATTACATCATGCTGATTCTGATTACCTTCAGCCAGTTATACAATATCCATCATTAATTTCGCAGGAACATTTAGGTAGAAACGTTCGAAATCTGAAGCTATAATGACTTTGGCTTCGGAACCAAGAAGCGTCAACGTGCTGGCACCAGCTGTAAAAGTTACATTTTAAAAATACCGGCAAGAACCATATATGCCTTATTTTATGCTTTCCGAGGACGCAGCTTATGCATACTGTCAAGATATTCCCGGTCTAATGAATGAAAGGGGAATCTGCGACTATAATCCATCTTTACGGCGTCTTTTCATATACTCTGCATCCAGAAGCTTAAAAGTAGTCTTGCTATTTGAAAACAGCAGCGTTAAACCAGTGTCATTGATGTATGCTCTTGGAATGCATGAGTCATATGATACCATGAAATTAATTCTGGAACGCATTAGTTATGACGAACACAATTGGCGCGTAAATTGTGATTTTAACGTTCTTTCACTATTAGCTGGAATGCAAACTGGCTATACAAAGTACATGTGTATTTTTTGTAAATGGGACAGCCGTGAAAAATGTAACCAGTACGAAAAGCGAGATTGGCCAAAACGCGATTCGCAAGTTGTTTGCGAATTTAATGTTATTCGTCTACCATTGATGCCCCGTCAGCAAATAATCTTCATATCAAGCTGGGAGTTGTAAAGAATTTTTTAAAGCGTTTGGTTCGCGTTAACGAAAATGCATTACCATACTTGAAACACAACGCTTTTCCAAAATTATCAATTGAAAACTATAATGGTATTCGAAGACCGTTTCGCTGGAAAAAGAATAGACTCAATGCTTAGTAATTTCTGCTGGTCGATTGCAAAAAAACAGTAAAAATTGAATAAATCCAAAAAAAGTTATAAAATCGTCAAAATAAGAGCAAATATAGTTCCATGTCCTCTTGAAAATGGACGTCCGTTATCTCTAGATACAAATTTTGACAAATAAATAATAAACAAATTGATTTTAAACCAGTTTTTAAAGTTTTTTCATTCAAATAAAATCAAAAATCCCCTGAAATCTACAACAAATTTAGAATCGAAATATCTCGTGATTTCGAGAAATCTTTTCAAAACGGGGTACATCACTTGGTTCTATGATCCAAAATTAGGTTGACGTATCTCGGCGGTTTGATATGTCATTTTCATCTACTTACAGTGTTTTTTATTTGTTATTCAAAAATTAGGAACATTTATATTTGTTGTTAAAAGGTAAAGTTTTTATTTAGAAATTTATTCTTCTTCCTGCTGCAACCCCTCCTCGTGCTGGCAACCCTAACGTTAAGACGTGCTTTAATATAGTGTCAACATTGTGCTTAAAAATATCTCGAGTATTACGGTCTCAGTACATACAGTGCATAAATAAAACTTTACATATTTTAAAGTACTTAACTGTGAGTGAAGTACTGTTGACAAATGCCTGATAAAAAGCGTAGAAGTATTAGAATCACTAAGACAATTTGTGACCAATGCAAGCTAGTAATCAGTAACACAGTGCAACACGAAAAAAAATAACCATATACGGACACCACTACGTGATAAAAGACTAAAAAAAAAAGACCCGTGTCTCCCAATTTTTCCCAAAGTCATGCACTTTTTTTTTATGGCCCGCCAAAGATTTGGGGCCTCGGTATCATTTTCGTAAAAATGTGATCATTTTCTCAGGCTCATATCTTGCAAACCGTTCAGAACATTGGCGACACACTGTATGAGGTGTGTAATTTTCACCGGTCAAGTCCACTACGTCGAAAAACAATGTATATGCTCTTTTGAATTCACAAGTTAAAAGATTCTTTTCCTTCTGAAATCTTGTAGATGTTTTTTTTCTGGCTTGATAACCGCGAACGTAGCAAAATAAATCAATATTTTCACACTGCATATTGAAATTGTCAGTTGCCAATGTTGTGTGCGAATTATACTGTAGCACTTTCACTTTTTTTACTTTCACTTTCACTTTATAACTTTCACCGCTGAGCTCTCGTTGACGTCGGGCTTTGTAATGCCTCGATGTGAGCGTCGTGTCGCTTTTATATTGTGTGCTGCGGCCCTTGTTGCGTGTGCTGAGCTTACTGCATTGCCTGTGCTGCCGCGAGATACCTAAGCGCTACCTAAATGGTGTTAACCCTTGGACAAACACATGGTTCTGGCCAGGCATATTTAATTTTTTGCTACCTATGGACCTGAACAGGAGAAAAAGGTAAAAAAAATGAAATTAAAAAATTTTCGGCAAATTTTTCACTTTTGCGTGCTACCTAAACAGTGTTAAGAATCATCGCTAGGAAGTTTATATGTTCTAGAAATTTGTTTATTGAGATCTTAGGTAAATTTTTGTTGTTGATTGTTTTCTTGAATTTTGAACGGTTTGCTACCATGGACCTGAACACGGGAAAAAAGGTAAAAAAAATCGAATTTTTTTAAATTTTTTGCGATTTTGATCTGGAAGGTGAAGTCTTTTCGTTATATGTTCGCAATTTTTGTTCTTTATGACAAGACCTACAACTTTGCCTCAGAGAGTAAATCGTAATTCTGAACGGTTTGCAAGATATGAGCCTGAGAAAATGATCACATTCTTACGAAAATGATACCGAGGCCCCAAAGCTTTGGCGGCCCATAAAAAAAAAAGTGCATGACTTTGGGAAAAATTGGGAAACACGGGTCTTTTTTTTTTTTGTCTTTTATCACGTAGTGGTGTCCGTATGTGGCTATTTTGCCATGACTTAAAAAATTACACACAGTGTAATCAAAGAAGAGGAAGAAGAGGACATAGAGTGCGATAAGTACGCCAAAAAAATTCACTCTCAGTGCACAAAGTTGGATAAACGTCAGTTTGATTAATTGATGAGCAATGAAAGTGAGATATTTACTTGCCACTTTTGTGTTGGTGGAGAGAGCGACCTGAAGAGAGAACTGGTTGATATTAAAGCAAGTCTTGGGAAACTGGGACAGCTGATTGAATTCTAAAGGGAGTTGTCGAAACGAAATGAGCTCAAACTTGCCTTAAATTACTCAATGAGAATCGTGTGAAGAACGACTGCATTATTCGTGGGTTGAATGTTACTGAGGGATCTTCTGCTGTGGATTCTGTTTTGGTAATGGCCAAAAATGTAGGGGTGGAATTTCTACCCGAAAAGATAGAAGAAGCCTTCTTCCCGGTGCTAACAATTTTTGTCTTGTTCGAAAAATAATTTCACAATATTTTGTGTAGATGTGCTTTTCATTCGTGGGTTTATGTTTAACGATGAAGAATTTTCATTTTTTCTCTGCTAAAAAGCTAACAACTGAAGAAATTTTTTATGCCATCTTAAATTTTTTTATGACCCTACCCGAAGTTATTCTTGCATAAACTGTTTTATCATCTCGCGATACAGCTTTTTCTTTATTATCCACTAATTGTTTTTCTAACACTTCACAAAATATCAGACTTTCCTTAATGGCTTCTTTGCCTTGTCGGATTATGTGCTTCACGTTTTTTCCGCAGTAGTTTCAACGACTTTGTTACGTCTATAAAATTTTTGTTTCAGAGATTTTATGTGCTTTTCGTGGTCTTTAACAATATTTTCTAATTTAGATATTTTTGATGTGTAAACATCTATGCGCTGGGGGTAAAAATCTTTTTCACAATACAACCACCAATTTAGAGTAAGATGTGCGATGTAATCGATAACCAATCGTAAGGTGTTATCAAATCGGTGTGAGCTACGTATGAGTTTATTAGTGTACTCATACGCTGCATACAATATACTCAACACCATCTAGTGTGCAATAGTTGCGACTAATATTCACTAATTGTCGTACATTATGTTATCGTAGGCAAATGAAAACAAATAAATAAAATGAATACAAAAACATTTAATTTTAATAACTTTTAACAGATTTTTTGCACTTTTAATAAGAAATTTACTAAAACAAAGCAAAATAAGGAAAACTAAAAACTAAACTAGTCAAACTAAAAGTCTCTTCGTCTTTGAGATTGTCATTCATACTTAACAGCTACATATAAACACCATCTAGTGTGCAATAGTAGCTACTAATTTTCGAAAACCATTGCTGTAAAATAATACATGCATTACATTTCAGTAAACAGCTGATTAATAACTTGTCAACCGCAACAAATACAAAATAATAAAATATTTTACAAAACACCAGAACACAAAACAACACAAAGTGTATCAAACCTGAATGGAGGTAAAGTTAATTCTAATAAAATTTCTATTAGATTCCAATATAAATTAAGATTATAACACATCTTCATTACGTACTGTTGCCTTACACTGAAGCTGGTGCACGACAATTGGGTAACAATATCCATCTCATGCCAATTATTATGGGTGGAGATTTTAATACAAATTGTGCAAACCCACAGTCGCAAGCTTTATCAAAATTTTTATTTGACGTTTTCCACTTGCATATGAGCAATTCTCCACAAAACCCCCACAACTAACAATTCCCCTACTATAGATGCAGTTTTCCATAGATTTTTAAATGCAATCGAGTCAAAAATTTAAATATGTATCTTACTTTAGTTACCATAAGCCAATATTAACTATTTGTACTTAAGACATTTACCATAGATGGGCACTTTGCAGTACTACTAAAATTTCAGTAAAAATAATTCTTTAACTAGTAAATTTTTACTGATTACTAAAATATTTTTCAGCAATTTTTATAAAGTGCCTACATGATTATGATGAGGTGCATTGAATTTTCAGTAATCAGTAATGCCCGATTACTGATTATTATGAATACGGCCCTATGATTTGACTGGTAATGCAAATTAAATTTCATTATCAGTAAAAATGAACTGAATTTTTTCAGTAATCAGTAAATTTACTGCTTTCTGTAATTTTTAATGCAGTACATATATACTGCAGTGTGCCCATTTACTAACCAAATAAGTTAAATAAAACAAACAAAAACCACCAAATTCCTATGTATTTACAATATTGAAAGTTTTGATACTTTTAATTGATTAATTAAAAAAATATACTAAAAGCATAACTACTTCCAACTTAAAAAAAATTTTTCATTACTAGATGTTTACACATCTCCCCTGTGATCGGACTCATATTAATTTTTTCTTCGTAGAGTCTCTTCTCTATTACGAGAATATTTATATGCGCTTTTATACTTCAAACACTCACAATGGATTTCACTTGTGCTACACTTTAAGTTTTCTGAATTGGTAATTGCAAATTTTGAACATTGGGGTATATTTTGTGACATAAAGTCATTGTTATTTCTTTTTATTTCATTTTTCCTTTGAGTATTGGTTTGAACTAAAGAGTTTCTTTTAGATGTTGAAACTTTCACAAGCGATCCTCGTATTTCCCGCAGTTTATTTATCTTATTTTTTTTATGTTCTGCTTTTTTATTTCGTTCTTCGCGATGTTTGAATGCCCTGTTCGAAACCATTTTTCCGACTCTTCCATATATTTATGTCGAACAACTACGTATTTATTATGGGCAACTGCTTGACATACAAAAATATTTCATAATTAGTTTGGTTCAAAAAAATTGATTTTAAATTTCAAGTGGTTTCATTGATTTTTTTACTTTGTGGAATTAATTATTCAAAAAATATAATTTACTTTGCGATATTAGTAAAATATTGTGTATTACTTAAAATTAATGCAGTAAATAGTAACAATATTAATTTTTAATACAACTGATTATAATTTTAATTTCGATTTAATGCAACGAAGATTTAAAAGGTCCATAAAGTATGCAATTCTGATTTTTTTAACGTGCCAAAAATAATGTGATTGGCAACAAGAAATACTACCGATTGCTGTGTATTTTGACGGATTTCATTCAGCGCCATCGATATCACTTTGCGAGATATAAGGGGTATAAAATATCCTAAAATGACTGTAAAAGGACCAAACTTTAAATGTGATCAACGTGCCATCGATATTGTTATGTGACAATAAAAGTACCATAGATTATAATTTATATCAACGCAATCTGATCAGCGCCTTTGATGTCAAATTGGAAATTCTCTGGAGATAAAAGTACCAAATTACCCTCCTGAAGTGTACTATGATGACACTTATTTTTCTCAGATGATAATATTTGTTGTAGACTTTCCATACATATTCATTGATATTCATATCCGTAAAGTGTCAAAAATGTAAAATTTTAGCGATGCATTTTTTTAAATTTCTGCAGTATGAAAAAACAATGTGTATTTTTTTTAACAAGCTGTTGATTTTTTGATGCAATGTCAAAAAAAACTAGGATCACGCGATAAAGTGGACCACCATGGCCAAGAAACCGAATTTTACACGGGAAAAAGTGGTTTTTCTGTAAAATTCACGAATCAAAATTAGGACTTTACGACTGATTTTCCAAGCTCCTATAAAAGTGACACCAACTTGATATATATCAAAATGTTGGTAATGGTTAGTACTACAAACTACCATCTTCAGTTTGTCCACTAGGAATATACAAAGAATCTTTTTTGAAAATGGGTTGCCATCAATTCAACAAAATATTTCCAATCATACACAAGAGTTACACAACAAACTACTCAATCTAGCAATCAAACAAAAGCACGTGTTACTAAGGGAAACTAATAATGAGATGGATACTATAAGAAATAATTTACGTATATATTTTTCAGAAGAAGAAATTAGAGAATATTTAGAATATGAGGATAGGATAACGATATCAAAAAATAATAGGACAAAGGAAGTACATCAAAGGAAATTTAATTCACTTGTAAATTTACAAGAAAAGAATTTAGGATTTAAATTAAATGAAAAGTGGTTTGTTAATAAAACTGACGTAGACATTCCTAGAGAGGTGAAGTGGATTCTTTCACTTGGTCAGAAACATGCACTACCAGTAGAGAGGAAAGATTTCCCAATTTTGAAAATGATCGCAGAGGGGGAGGATCTTGTACAAACTTTAGAGGAAAAGGAAGAACAGGAAATAGCACGGACTAAATTAACGACAATGTTAGATAGTCAAATGAATAAAATGAAACTAACGAGTACAGATAAATTCTTTTTAGATAAAGTGAATAAGGCAGAGAAATTCCTTAAAAGTAATAAGGATATTTTAATTGTTAATGCTGATAAGGGAAATGCAACAGTAGCTATAAAGAAATGTGACTATGACTCGAGAATAGGCAACATTGTTGGAAATACATCAGAATACAAGCTAGTGAGCAAAGATCCTACGAGTACACTAGAAAGGAAGAATAATAAATTCGTTGACGAACTTCAAAAAGTAGGAATTATTAATCAAACACAGAAGAATAAACTTAAAACAACAGTATCCACAGCACCGAGATTATATGGAGTTCCAAAAATACACAAAGAAGATTTTCCATTAAGACCAATTTGCTCTTTTGTTAACTCACCATCATATGAACTGTGTAAATACATTACAAACATCCTTAAAAAGATAACGGAAAATTCAAAATATAATGTAAAAGATGCAATACAATTTAAAGACAGAATAAAGAACCAGAAGATTAATAGTAACGACATTTTAGTTTCGTTTGATGTAGTAGCTCTATTCCCGAGTGTTCCCGTAGACTTAGCTATCAGTATCATAGAGGAAAAATGGAACACATTAAAGCAACATACAGACATTAATAAATCTTTATTTTTAGATATATTAAGATTTTGTATAGTGGATAACCGATATTTCCAACATGATGGGAGAATATATTTGCAACAAAAGGGACTCCCAATGGGCTCACCAGCTTCTCCAATAGTTGCTGACATCGTTATGGAAAATTTACTGGACTCTTGTATCGAAAAATTGGATATAAAACCAAAAATTTTAACAAAATATGTAGACGATTTATTTTGTGTCGTTTCAGAGGACGAAATAAATACAATTTTGGATGTTTTTAACAGTTTCCACTCCAGTATTAAATTTACAATGGAGAAAGAGTCAAATTCAAAACTTCCCTATTTGGACACATTGGTGGTCAGGAGAGGGGAAAATTGATCAATTAATTGGTATCAGAAACCAACGTATTCAGGAAGAATAATCAACTTTCACTCGAAACATCAAAAACGTGTGATTATAAATACGGCGAAAAATTTAATAAACCGCGTTTTGACTATAAGTGATGTAGAATTCCACAAGGTCAATAAGGAAAGGATAAGGAACATTCTCAAGGACAACAACTTCCCGAACCATCTTACCAACAGACTGATAAGGCAATTTGAGGATAAACGACAACCGAACAGGGTTACTACAGATGAGCCAAAAATTTATAAGTCAATAACGTATATACCTGGAATAACAGATAGGTTGGCGAAGTCAAAAATATTTGACGACAAGAATTATAGGATAGCACACAAAACATATAACACAATAGGCAGAATATTTAGTAAAACAAAGGATAGTTTGGACAAATTTGATATGAGTAATATAGTATATAAAATACCATGTAAAGGAAATGACAACGAGGTTTGTAACAAAGTATATGTAGGGACTACAAAAAATAAACTAAAGACACGAATTGCAGGACACAAATCAGATCAGAAATATAGGCACATTTCTACACAGAAAACAGCATTAACATCCCATTGTGCTAGATTAAATCATTACCCAAACTTTCAGGATACAGCGGTTTTAAATAAAGAAAACAATTATAAACGTCGTTATATGTTAGAAATGCTACAGATAATTAATACACCAACATTGAAAAGAATTAACTATACAACAGATACAGATAATGTAGCCCAAATTTACAGACATTTAATTAGAAAAAGTAGAACCATTTAAGCAAGAATTATTTATCATATCAATCTAATATTTTTCTTTGGGTTAATTTATATGAACTTTTTACGAACATTATTTTTGTTTGTGTAACTTCAGAAAATTTTGAAAAAAGGCGGGAAAATTTGTTTGAATATTTTTGAATTGACATAATTTTTTCACAATTGTTATTTTTGTTTTGTTTTAATTGTTAAATATTGTTTAAATCTCCTGATGATGCTACACAAAGGAGTAGCGAAATATCGAGGAAAATAAATATAACAACAGCAAATCTGACCTCAAGCTCGAAGAATATTGATTATTTATTGATAAGGAATAGGTCGAACAACAGAATAAAAATATCTGTTTTTAACATTTTTTAACTTTGAGTGGCTGAAAATAAGGCAAGTAATAAACATATCGCCAAAATCTTTATAATTTCTAACTGCGGTAAGTGTATAGAATGCAAATGCATTAACCACATTATATCAGATACTACCAGTTATAAAATAGTGTAAGGTGAAGGTCGACTTCATGAAATTTAAAAATGTGTGACTTTGGCCCATATATGCCTTTAAAAGTATATACAATTTTATTTATGTTTTTCATTCTTCTACTGCTCACTATTTCAGTGCATATTTCGAAACCACAAAATTAAAATAATTTAATATATCAGTTGGTGAACAAAACTCTGAATAAATGAAACCAAATAAGATTGCAAACTAACTCCCTTAACACTCCTGCGAATGCGAACATAATTCAAACTAAAGAGCTACAAATTTGAAGAACGAAGACATATAAAAAAGAATAATAATGGTCCCTAAACTTTCTAGAAAGCAATTTGGAAACTTGTGCTGTACATTTTGCACCGCGCCACTACTTAGCCTTCAAGATAAGACAACAGCAGCAGAAGCAAAACATATGTTTCAATTTGTAGCAGCAGCTCAAGGAATTATGACCCCCGTACAGAGCAGAAAACGATAAACATAAAACAAGAAAAGGGATGAGAAGAAAAATGTTAATAAAATAAACAGCAAATACCCAACACCAGTCGCAGTACCATTCTGTAACAGCATCACTCACTGTCGCCTCCTCTACCACCTCCTTGAGAAAGGACTGACTGACTGTATTTAATGCTTTTTGAAAATTACCCTTTTTATTTGCTTTTAAGTTCACTCAACTTGTCCTCTGGCGAAATACATAAACAATAATGAAAACTCTTCACATTCACTTGAATTTAAAGGGCAAACAATCCACCATTCCGAGCTCTTAGTTCTAGCAAAAGACGAAACGGAAATATTATTAAATAAATAAGAGAAGTAAAAAAATAAAAGTAAATCAAGTGGAAGGAATAAAAAGCAGAAGTGAAACTGATGCAGTGTTGTAGTTGGTCAGGGATATACAAATTCAAGACTTTAACACACTGAATACTGTAAGGATTTTGGTGTCCCTGAACTGCTCTATATATGACTCTGCCCCATATTTCATGGAAGTAATGCCTGTTCGTATTTCGTGGAATAATCACCTCTTCGTAAATTCGAGGAATAATTACCTATTCGTATTTCCTGGTACAAAGAAACACTTTAACATTTCTCAGTAAGGACAACTTTTTCATGCCACTGATAAGTGTGTATTAAAGTTATAAGGATATACGGTTATAAGGATACAGGATATACTTTGTTGTTGGTTTCATTTCCAGGCAATACTTCTGATAATGTGCTTAGGGATGTATGTGTGGGCGCTTGTCATATAATCCAAAGCTTTAATGCAATTTTCGCACACACTGATTCAGTTGAACGCGTGTAGGTGAAAGAGTGAAAATAAATCGAAGATTCTTCAGAATTTTATTAGCCGCCATGAGTTAGAGCGTAAAATGGAACAGAGATAGTAAAAAGTACATGGAGTAAAAGTTAAAGTTTTTGACGTTGGTTGGTTGGCAATGAAAGATTACAGCAGTTGCTCCAAACAGTGTCAGATAAGGAAAGTAACGAAATCGAAAAATTTAAAAAAAGTAAAGGTAAAGGGTAGAAAGATGAATGGCAATTTTTATTTCCTGATGATGCTACCCAATGTAGTAGCGACATTTTGAAAATAAAAACCAAAATTGACCTGAATTTTATTTTTGTATTTTTATTAGTATAAAGTAAAAAAAGGCATATACTGTTTCATATCATGTAAATGTTGGCCACGATTACATCTGCTGAGGTGGTCCATTCGGAAGGTCCAATTCTGAACGACTCGCTCGAGCATAGCAGCTGGTATCTAGCGAATAACACGAGTAATGTTGCCTTCCAAAGCTTCAATCGTAGCTGGCTGATTCTTGAAGACCTCAGACTTTATATATCACCAGAGAAAATAGTCCAAAGGTGTGATATCGCATGTTATAGGCGTCCAATTTACAGTAGAAAAATTTGAAATTAAACACTGGATGTTCATTGAGTTTCTCCACCGCCCATTCACTGAAAATACGACGCAAATTGAAGCCGTCTGGCTTCAATTCTTGCACAAGTTGAATGTTGTACGCATTAAAGCTGATATCTTTTCGTAAAATACGCCAAGTTGTCGAATACGACAAGCAAAGCTGCTGAGAACGGTGACAAATCGATTCTCTCAGCTACAGCTGCTATATTCTCTTCACTATGTGCTGTATGTGGTCTATCCGGTCGAGTCTCAAATTTGCGACTGCTTTTGGCAATAGTGGTTTCAGTGGGTCTATTGTGCGCACCGTAAGTTCCTCGAATCACACGAAAATCTTGTCCTCTTAAGAGAACTAATGTTGGGGTATCTTTTGTGGCAAACCATGTTCTCTAAAACTGTTCACATTTTGTAAGTCAGTAGGTTCAAATCATTGCTATCATTCCGCAGACGAAATGAAAGCATTTGGATTGTATTGAAGCAAGGCCGTATTATCCGTATGGGCCGATGCAGAAAACTGGTGTACAGGCCATGGCTGGTAATGATTAAGTGGCTTCACAACAGCATTCAATATGTTTTCTTGTTTATGGTTTCCCTCCACACCACGACTGAAGTTGGGTGATGACCCCATGGGAAGTGCATACACTGTATATTCCCGACACGGTACGTAACACTGTGCGCAATTTTTTAAGTTATGGAAATATAACCATATACGGATACCACACCGTGACAAAAGACCAAAAAAAAGACCCGTGTCTTCAAGTTTTGTCCAAAGTCACGTACTTTTTTTATGGGTTTGGTGCCTCGGTGCAATTTTTGTAAAAAAGTGATAATTTTTCAGACTCATATCTTGCAAACCGGTCAGAAGTTTTTTCTCTGAGAGAAAGTTGTGGGTCTTGCCATAGAGAATAAAAATTGTAAACATATAAATTCAAAAAAACTTCATTTTGAAGGTCAATATCGCAAAAAAACTTAAAAAATTCTATTTTTTTAAGTTTTTTGCCCTGTTCCGGTCCATAGGTAGCAAACCGCTCAAAATTCGAAACAATCAACTACAAAAGTTTACCTAATATCTCAATAAACACCATTTAGGTAGCGCTTTATGACAAGAGCTACAACTTTCCCTCAGAGAGTAAATCAAAATTCCGAACGGTTTGCAAGATATGAGCCCGACAAAATGATCACCTTTTTCCAAAAATGACACCCAGACCCCAAATCCCCGTTAAAAAAAATGCATGATTTTGGGCAAAACTGGGAAACACGGCTCTTTGTTTTTTGGTCTTTTATCACGTAGTGGTGTCCGTATATGGATATATTTTTGCGTTTTGCACTGTGTAATTTCTCATCGATGAACCAGATTTTTCTGTGCAACTATGCGGAACGGCATTTGAAAGTCCACATGTCTTTTTTTAATAATTAGACTCGTGAACTTTGGCTGATATTCGCCTCTCATGCTAAGATTTTCTGTTTTGGAGCGAATTTCGCCGAATTCTTAATTTTATGGCTTTCGTAACTTGGGCCGTTCAAACTGCGCCGGGATGACCCGACTGGTCAATACGCTCCGGAATGAATGTGATGACTCGACACAAGAAATATGTCGAAAAGTAGTACTAGCCCAATATTTCGACATGATATTAGAAGCCACCAACCCCAAAGCCGGTGCCTCACAACTAAAGTGTCCGAAAACCCTACATTTTTAAAAAGCCGGTTTTCGGTTTGTTCGAAAAATCAATTTTTTAAGAAATCGGGTTTCGGTTTATTCGAAAAACCAATTTTTCAAGAAACTTGGTTCTCAATTTTGGCAAGAAGAGCGAACTTCCTCGTGGTACTTAAGACCTGAGCGGAACTAAAGGAAACATTTCCCACAAATTCCATTTAATTGCTGCTAAGTTCCAAACGAAATGAACCACACTTTATAAACAAAGGTACAGTATGGAATGAATATGATGAAACACCCACACAAAATGTATAGATTATTGTACTCAAGAAAAAGATTCCTAGCTCAAAACGTAGACAGGATTTTAGAAAAAACGAGCCGGAAAAACCGTGTTCACACCATAATTTCGCTGATTCCAAAAATGTTGTAATATAAATTGTTGTAATAATACAACTGTTAGGGGTCTAAGTGGTAAAAAATAGATTGTCGAATTATAGCTCACACGTTCTGAGTTCCAAAGCAAATAAGCAAAATCTTAAACAAACTCCAATGTGGAATGAATGTTAGAGTTGTGTAGATGCGGAGGGAACTTGTTCCCGGAACTTAATCCCTAAAAGGATCTAGAGGAAACAATATCCACAAAATTAATTTTCCATCTAAGTACCCCTTGGGTTTTCACTGTAGTATATATTTATGTTTTTAATATTCAAAATTTGCAATCAGAACCCAGTCAATAAACACATGGAATTGTTTATTATCGTTGTCCTTGAGCTTCTGGAATCGGTGTATTTCGAATGGATAGCTGGGGTTTACTAGCCTCCACGACAACCACGGCGAAATTTGTCACTAAACGTTAAATACTCGACTGCGAAGGAAGCCCATTTTTACAATAAAGTTTTACCATTTAAACGTGCTGTTCGATGCTGTAACTTGCTATGGTTAATCACTCGAAAATTAAGAAAATATAAGACAACAACATAACTGACCTAGCTTTCAAAATCTATCCAGCCCTAGTTGAAAACAACATTTCCGATTTTAAAATTAAAGTATTACAAATTGACTTCTTTGGGGAACATTCCGGCCGGAAACATGCGTTTTATAACTTAATGGAGAATCAGTAATAGGCAGAAATAGTAGGAATAGTATGAGTAATGATGGTTTCAACCAAAAACAGTGAGACTGTATTAGGCTGGCAGAGAAAATTATTTGTTGTTAAATGCCTCGAAGAGAGTCTGTTCCATTCTTCAGTTTTTGACAAAAAATCTAAGAAACCCACTATAACACACGTTCGGTGGATGCATTTTGGGAAGTCCTTCAGTTTGGAATCAGCTGTATCATGCCATTTAATAACACGGGACAAGAGTCATAAAAATTCGCTCGTGCGTTGGACAGATAATGAGAATTTTGTTTTAAACGAGATTCAAGTATAACACGTTTTCAAAGTGCTGGAGATTTTGGCATACCAAAGCTCTTTGCTAATACTGTAATGGACATGGTGCAATGCTTTGTTCTACACGAGTACGTAGGTTCGATCCCTGCTCAGGTTACCGCACATTTCTTTCTTCTGCGGTCAGCTCACTTAGTCATCGATATCAAGTCTAACATACAACAACTATAAAGACAAACAATTCGTAGTAAAATTGTAGGACGTAGTCAGCTTTCTTGGTATGAAATGGAAAACTACAAGTATTATTTTCTTACAAAGCACGTAGTATTTTGATTGCGACAATAAATATCACTGTACGTAGGTGAAAATAACACAACAAAACGCCGAGACAAGTCAACCTAATTGTGGATCGTAGAATCCAGTGGTGTACCCCGTTTTGAATAATTAGCTTGAAATCACGAGATATTTCGATTCTAAATTTGTTGTAGATTTAAGGCGATTTTTGATTTTATTTGAATGAAAAAACTTTAAAAACTGGTTTAAAATCAATTTGTTTATTATTTATTTGTCAAAATTTATATTTAGAAATAATGGACGCCCATTTTCAAGCGGACATGGAACTATATTTGATCTTATTTTGATGATTTTCCAAATTTTTTTTGGATTTATTCAATGTTTACTCTTTGTTTGCAATCGACCAGCAGAAATCAGCAAGCATTAAGCCTCTTCTTTTTCCAGCGAAACCGTCTTCGAATGCCATTATAGTTTGATGAAATCTTTCGCCAGTTTCGTCTGTTTCTGTGGACAATTGTCGTGTGTAAAAATGGAAATGTGCATGTAACATGTGGATTTTCAACGACATTAACGCAAAGTTTGTCGAAAGACTTCTTCATGTTGTCAATATAATCACGGTACTCTGGTGAGCGATTTTCACAAAAAGTGTTTCAATTACCGCACGATTTGAGTTCCATGCGTTTAGTTCAGTTTCATCTAACATTTCAGAAAAACTCGTATCCCTTAAAAGTTCCCGTATATCTGGACCGTTAACTACACCTGTTAAAAAAACTGATATAAAATATATTGCAGTCACACACTTTTAGTTACACAAAATTACCCTCTCTTAATTTTTAAATTGATAATTTTGGAAAAGCGTTGTTTTTCAAGTATGGTAATGCATTTTCGTTAACGCGAACCAAACGCTTTAAAAAATTCTTTACAACTTCCAGCTTGATATGAAGATTATTTGCTGACGGGGCATCAATGGTAGACGAATAACATTAAATTCGCAAACAACTTGCGAATCGCGTTTTGGTCAATCTCGCTTTTCGTGCTGGTTGCATTTTGCACGGTTGTCCCATTTACAAAAAATACACATGTACATTGTGTAACCAGTTTGCATTCCAGTTAATAGTGAAAGAACCTTAAAATCACAATTTACGCGCCAATTGTTTTCGTCCTAACTGATGCGTTCCAAAATTAATTTCATGATATCATACGACTCATGTATTCCAAGAGCATGCATCAATGGCACTGGTTTAACGCTGCTGTTTTCAAATAGCAAGACTATTTTTAAGATTCTTGATCCGTAATAGGGATGACAATCCCAAAATCCCGAATCCCAAAATTATTATAATTATTATGGCCCCAAATTGTAAGAGGTAAACTAATTCTGCTTCCAAATAGATGTCTATTATTTCAACGGTTACATTTTGTCGGAAACAAAATATAAATTTACTTCACAAGAGCTTTTGCAGGTTTTTCCCTCAAATAAAATCAAAAATCACCTTAGATCTACTACAAATTTAAAATCGAAATATCTCGTTATTTTGAGCTAACTTTTTAAAACGGAGTATACCGCTGCATTCTATGACCCAAAAATTAGTTGGGGTGCCTCGGTGTTTTTTTGTGTCATTTCAAAACTTCAAATTTTACTTACAGTGTATTTAGAAAAAGTATCCGACGATACTTAAAATAATTGTCGATACCAAGTAAAATATTTTGTTTTACGTAAAAAACTTAAAATATTCTGAATTGCAGGCAAAAATACCTACACCATTTCTAATTGAAATTTAAAAAATATCAATTTAATTTTGAAAAATATCATTTGAAATTTGAAAATTTGAAATTTAAAATACGTCAATGGAAATTTAAAATACATAAAATAAATTGTAAAGTTCGTCAGTTGGAATTTGAAAATAATTGACCGATTTTATAATAAATTCAATTGTGTTTATTTACCACAAGTCGTGAACCCGTTCTAAACTCCATCATCAATCTGTTGCATATAGATAAAAAACAAAATATTTAATTAAAAAAAAAAATAAAAAAAATATTTTTCTTATATTGTTACACATATATAAGTATATAAGTATGTAGACTTTATTCAAAATGAATTATCCAGTTTAAATTATATTTACGTTCAAAATTTGAGATATATAATTCCTTATTTAAGTTATTCGCAGTGTACAGTGACGAGAAAATTGTAACAGATTTCCCATAATAAAAGCTTCTATCTTTAATTTTTAGCAGCTTTTAACGTTAAGAATCAAACTTTTTTTAACTTTCACTCTGATATGGTCTCTTTCATTATGAATTCTTAAATATTTATCAATTAGACGTATGTGTTTAAAAGATCGTAATATGTAAACAAGAAACTCAAATGTAACAAGCTCGTAGTTCATAAAATTATTGTCATTTTATTCAATTGCTCATTATTGTCCACGTGCTTATCAAAAATAGAAGCATCTAAAGTAGTTGAAATCATGGGAAAATAAATATTAATTCTGCTCCGAACGTTGCAAAAAAGTTTAGTGTAGGTCATACGACGACACACAGAACAAAAGACAATACAAATATTAAAACTTCAACTGTTCCTGGACGTCCCAGAAAAATTGACAACCGTCCTTGTCGTCACTTGGCAAAATTAGTGACAATTGGCAATGCAATTACCCCAGCTGCGGCACTATAAATTTTAAATATTATCGCCATTGAGTGGACTGCTCGTCGAAGACTTAAAAGATTGGGTATTAGGGCTGCAGAGAAGAAACTAAATACATTTTTATCACAAAAGAAAATACCGCTTCGTAAAGAATTCGCTAAGATCTACGAAAACTAGACAGAGGTTGACTGGAAGAAGGTAAAGTATTACAATCGATGCTTTTTAAATAATAAATGTACAGTTACGCCTTGTGTTTAAGGTTATATGGTCTGATGAGACTAAAATCAGTTGAAATGCATGAGCGCTTGATTCAAAGTTTAAAATTCTACTACCCCGAATGCGAACCTTGAAACATAGTGGTGGGTCTACAATGGTATAGGGATGTATTAAGAAGAATGGAGTTGTGGACTAGTTAAAATTAAGGGTATAACGAAAAATTATGACTGTCTTTAAATTCTGCATAATCATTTACCAGCTGCTATAGAAAAAATGGCTGTCGCTGCTGAACGAGTGACTTTCGAGCATGGCAACGACCCAAAACATTCGGTCAAAATCGTTAAAACTGCTTAAACAGTTAACAATGTACAACTATAAAATGGCCAGCGCAGTCATCGGATTCTTTTAGAGTTATGTACATAAAACTGAGCTCTTCGATGGTGCTCCAAACGGCTCCAAACGGTATAGACAAGCTGTGGGATAGAGCGAAATAGACTTGGGTTGCTATTTCAGCGGTAATGATGGCACAATTATGCTTCGCCATATACAAGCTATTTAAAAAGTCAAAAGCTGCTGGACAAAATAATGAATCAGAAAACAAATAAATTAACATAAAACCAGAGTGAAAAATTTTAACATTTGTATAACTTTACAATATCTACTGTTCACTTTGTTTATTATAAACATAGAATTCGAATTTGTTTGGCTTTATTCACAACAGAACAGACAAGAGATTTAGTTAATTTCCTTTTTTTAACAGATATATAAAATATTCAAATTTATTTTCAAACCTTGTCAACCCTGTTACAATTTTGCTCGCCACTGTTTAACGAAAAAATGGCTGACAATTTATTAGCAAACTTTAGACAAATATGTATTAATGTTCTTTAATAATATTCGGTGCAAGATTAATTTCATTTAAAAATTAATTTTCAATGAAAAAGTAAAATTGATTATTATGGTGCATGGTTGGGAATATAGCACATCATCAGCTTCCTTCTCCTGAAGTATTTAGGTATATCATCACAGATTATAGGAATAAATAAAATTCAACTTAGTGAGAATTGTGTCAACACCTACTTGTGTCTAAAAATGCAGAAACATTTTTTGTCATATCAATCAATCAATATAAGAAATGCTTGTGTAGAAGGGAGCTGATGACATCCCTTGATATATCTATATTCCCAACCATCCACCATAATTATAAGCTTCTCATTAAATATTTATTTAATAACATTTGCTATTAAATTGTACTTTTTCAAGGGAAATTACTATTTAATAAGAATTGACATTGAACTGAAAATTATTAAAAATCATAACATCTTTAAGATTGAATAATATAAATTTAAACGGTGACAAATACTAATCTCATCTTATTCCACAATCTTGAGTGAATTACACTATGCGACAAATGGTGTTTTTGGTTTCGACCTCAACCAAAACAAAAAAATAACAAGCCTATGTTAGATAACACGGGCGCATAGGTCAGACGTAGAATACGTTAGTCATTTTGCAATTAAAATATATGAATTAAATAAAATTTTTAATATATGATATATTGATATAGTGAGCGTATACATCGCCAATCCTCTGTATTAATGTACATACACACACATTTACACGCTGCTCGCAGAAGTAAACAAACGACTGCAAAGATCTGTAAACTTTCAAGCACACACAAGTGTCCACGCTCCCCTCCCTTCATTTTATGTTCCCCTCCAAACGAACTAATAACCGACCGATCCAACAAAACGAAATGTACACACACACACATTTACACGCTGCTCGATAAATAAACAACGCACAGCAAAGCCAAAATCATTTGATTTCACAACAACAACAAAAACAACAGCGGCATTTACAAACCAACAACAACAGCGGCATGTACAAAAAAAGTCTAAAATATCATGCTCTTAAATATTTATTTCCTTAACTACATAAAACTTTTATATATAGACATATAATTTTTTTAATGTAATTCGAAACAAAACATATTACCAAAACTGAGTAACATATAAAAATTGCTAAATTATATTTTAATATTTAAGTAAAAGTGGGTGAAAGTTGACAAACATTTTCTCAAAATTTTGTGCTCCAGATCAACACCCCTACCTTACCGTATAACGTATTCTACGTTAAAAAATTTGGAAACACATGGATGTGAATGTCGGTGGTGCAGTGATTAGTGTGCGCGGCTCTATATTCCTTTCGACGACGGTCACCTTGCTCAGTGATGGCGACACTATGAAAAATATGCCATGAAAAAGCTTTTAAAATAATACTCGGAACCGGTGTAAAACTGTAGGTGCCAAGCAATGAGTATACAACTAGAGAGCGCACAGAGGCTCTCCCAAATTTTTTCATGTTTGCAATGGAAAACTTTTTCTGTATTTTTTACATGGATGTGGTGTCACAAATCCCTTCTCGGTTCTTGCCCTTATCACAATTATTTTGGAACGAAGTTCCTTAACCCACGATGCGGGATGGAGGCTAAATGAAAAAATTTTAAACAAGTTTTTTTTAACTACTTTATAACAACCCATTATTATCAACTATATTGGGTACTTTTGCTTTGGTTTAATGGGAAGTTTTCTAGGTGGAGCGTGTTTATTACATATTGTAGTTTTCAACCCAATAAAAAGTAAACTTAGAAAAGCCAAAGTGCAAGACTGGCAAATACATGAAATACAACCCTGACCATGGAATTACATTTGGCAGCACACTTACTCATACTCGTATTTTTGGTTTGGTTTGTGTCTAGACTAACATATGCGGAGAAATTTCTTGTTTAATGGGAAGTTAAACATTGTGGAGTCTGTTTATTACATATTGTAGTTTTGAACCGAATAAAAAGTACATTTAGAAAAGCCAAAGCTAAAGAATTTTTAAAAAATAACATTTTGTTAAATAAGTGCGTTTTCTTAAAAAAAGTAAATTTTCTCCAAAAAGAATTCCTATTCATATTCTTAAACAAAGTACGTTTTCTTTAAAAAAAATACCTTATCTTAAAGAAGTACCTTTGCTTAGAAAGTAAATTTTCTTACAAAAAGTACCGAATTTTTTTTAAATAAATACCTTTTTAAAAAGTACATTATCTTACCACAAATTGCCTTTTCTTAACAAACTACCTTTTCGTTAAAGAATACCTTTTATGTAAAACAAAATAACTTTTCCTGAGATAAATACCTACTCTCAAAATTGTACCTGTTCTTGAAAAAAGACCAATTCTAAAAAATCCCATTTCCTAAAGAACAACCTTTTCTTCAAAAAAGAAAAAAGTAAACAGCCGACAGTTGTCCGAGGCCTTCGGCCACGGACTGTCCCTGAAGGATGTGTCAGAGACACGGCCATTAAGTTTAACGTAGAATACGCCATCCGATAAGACAGAAACATATATAACAATAAATGATAAATAACAAAAACAAATTAATTTATTTATTTGATAGTTACTTTTGATAATATACATAAGCTTATGGTAGGAAAAATAGGATAAATATGTTTTTAAATTAAAAGAGTAAGGATAAATGATAAATAACAGACCCAAATCAATTTGATTTATGTTTTTTATAATTATATATCCATGTTAATTTCAAATTCACATTTAACATTTTGTTTCACTTAAATACATAAGTAAATATACGAAATTGCAATATTTCATCAATCAAAACAACAGCCGAAGGTTTGTGTCCACACTGAAACAGCAGCATAGTTTGTGTTCACGCTACAAACTCAAACACTCAACCAAACACCACACATATGTTTGAGTGTATGTGTTTAAACAATTTTCATTTGAGAAATTTAAATATTATGAAATGTAGTTCAATATGAAATGTATATCAAACGAAAGACAACATCTTCATTTACCTACAAAAAAATTTTTAAAAAAGTTATCTCACCGTTTCCTCATAATCAATGAAATAAAGATTACAACAATAACAATCTGACATGACTCCCTATACCGTAAGGTAAGACGTATTCTACGCCAAATTTTCTCACGAAAATTACTTTTCTTAAAAGTATCTTTCCTTAAAAATAAAATAGTACCTTTTCTTTTCTTTCCCTTTCTATTCTTGAGATAAGAAGCTTTTCTGAAAATAAGTAAATTTTCTTACAAAAATAACGTTTCCTAAAAAGAGTACCACTTCTTTAAAAAGTACCTGTTCTAAAAGTGCTATAGCAGTTTCATAAGTTGTTACACTTTTTTATATTCCTTTTAGAGGAAACATACTCCTACTCAGTAAAATAAAGAATAATTATTTCTGGATTATTCGCAGAAACACGAGATTACATAAATCCCCTTAGGAAAAAAACGCACTGGATTAAATCGCATAATCTTGGTGGCCAGTTGAAATCAGAATCCCTTGAGATAATTTGTTCTGGAAATCGTTGCTGCAATAAATCGATTGTTTCATTCGCGGTGTGGCAAGTGGCGCACCTTGCTGAAATCACATGTCGTCCAGATCCATGCCATCCAGTTGAGGTCAAAAGAACTCCGTTAGTATGTTCCTGTAACGAATGTCGACCACAGTCACTGCAATTTCGGCCTCATCTGTAAACAAGTAAGGCCCAATCACGCCGTCTGACCAAAATCTACATCAGACAGTTGCTCATTGTGGGTGCGTTTGTTTCTCATGGAGTGCATGAGGATTTTCTGAGCCCCAAATTCGACAATTTTGTTTAATTTCGAAGCCATTCAGATGGAAATGCGCTCCATAGGAGAAGCTGACTTTTTGTTTGAAAATTTGGCATTGACTTCACTTAGCTCCATTATCGATTGAACGAATTGCCGGATTAAAATTTGAAACAAAAGAGGTTTTGTGAAAAGATTGGTACGAAAGGTATGACATGAATTTTACGAAGTTTCGCAATTAGTTTTGTTTTGCGGTGCCTGGCGGTGTTAGTTACAGAGGGTTAATAATCGCAATAAATATATGTGATAGCTGCCAAATTACAGAGATGCCAGTTTCACAAGGAAGAAATTACACTAAATATAAAAAGTGCAATCTTACTGAGGCACTCTTTATATATTTGCATTTTTCCGGTTAACGATAGAAGTGTAATTTTCTTCGAAAGAATTGTAGCCAACAAATTTGTTGATGGCTTTGCAAAATACACTTGCCAAAAAAAATTGCATTTAGATCTCCAAAATCGGTAAAAGGGTTCATCATAAGTATGATATAAATATAAGAATATAAGGATCCAAATTGAATCGAATGGTTATGATGAAATTATTTAACGCTAGTTTGCACGATTTTTATTGTAAAGATGGCTTTAATATATTGAACAAAGAGAGATTAGCAATTGAAAAAATATGACAGTGATACAGCTCAAAAGTAGAAACATAAGTTTGTTCTTTGATTTCAAACTAGGTAATGCACACACCACTGTGCCACTATTAAATATTAATGTTCATTTTACACATTTGTAAATTGCTCTGGAATTAACTTAGTACATGGAAGAACAGCTTTGTGAATACATTTAATAAAACCATCAATGCTAATTGCATCGTATTAAATTACAATCATGCATTTAGTGACAGAGTGAGTAGATAACAAGTTTGTAGCTAACGACGGAAAAATCCAATTGTGATGGTGTAAAAGTGCATCTATATAAAGGGTCCGCCATCTAACGTTTTTTTTTCAACTAGTGCTTATTTCGTGAATGGTAACACTTAGCTCATGTCTGATTTGATAGATAATTAGTTTTATCCTTCCGCTGAACGAATATGGTTGTGTATACGCTTGAACAACGCTGGGAAATATTGCGACATTACTTTGAAAATCATGGTAATGTTGCAGAATGTGTGCGAAAATTGCGTACGGATTTTGGAAGAAGAGAAGCACCGTCAGCTCCGTATGTTCGTTATCTTGTGAAAAAGTGAAAGAAACTGGCATCCTCATCGATAAACCAAAGCGTGAAAAGCCAAAAATAGTGCGTACACCCGAGAATATTGCTGCTGTGGCGGAAAGTGTGCGTGAAGCGCCATCCACATCAATTCACCGTCGTTCTCAACAATTGAACATTTCGGAGACATCATTGTGACGAATTTTGCATAAAGACCTTGGTATGACGCCATACAAAGTCCAATTGGTTCAGGCGTTGAAGCCAACTGACCATCCAATGCGTTTTCGCTTCGCTAAGTGGGCCTGCGATCGACTTACAAAAAATGCCGATTTTGCCAAAAAAAATCATCTTTTCAGATGAAGCTCATTTTGATCTTGGCGCCTATGTAAACAAGCAAAATTGTCGCATTTGGGGCACAGAAAACCCGCACGCAAACATTGAAAAGCCGATGCACCCAAAACGAGTCACTGTTTGGTGCGGATTTTGGTCCAGAGGCATAATTGGGCCATTTTTCTTCGAAAATGAGCAAGGAGTGGCCGTTACAGTCAATGGCGATCGTTATCGGGCCATGTTGAACGAATTTTTGTTCACAAAAATTGAAGAGGAGGATATTGGCAACATTTGGTTTCAACAGGGCGGCGCTACGTGCCACCGAAGCTACACTCGATGTTTTGCGCCTTCTTTTTGAAGATCGCATTATCAGCCGCTGAGCTGATATCGTTTGGCCGCGATTTGACGCCGTTGGACTATTATTTGTGGGGTGCCCTCAAAGATAAGTGTTACGGCGACAAGCCAGAGATAATTGACGCTTGAAAGGACAATATTCGTGAAGCCATTGGTGAAATACAGCTGCATACAATCGATAATGTTCTTAAAAATTGGACCGATCGTGTAGGCTACTGCATGGCCAGCCGAGGCAGCTATTTGAATGAAATTGTTTTCCATTATTAACCGGAAGGATTATACTATAAAAAAAGAAATTTGAGAAAATATTCAGTAGTTTTTTTTTATAGCATTTTCAAAAAAAAAGTTATTTGGCGGACCCGTTGGTAAGTAAATCGAATATGTCACATTTAATGACATTTTTTTTTTAAACAAAGGGCCATATAGCGGCCATTATGAATTATCTGATGATACAATTTTGCCTCACACGACATACACAATACGAAGCACGCGATTCAATATTGATTAAAAATTCTGGGATTGTCTTTGAAAATCGAATGCAATGAACACTTTTTTATTTTGATCTTTTTCAGGGAGCCTACAAATTAGAAAGTGCATTTGTTAGGATAGGTTGAGCTATCAACAATCAGTTGTTTTTTTTTTTGGCTCATAATGATTGACACGCAATGCACTGTTGTGGTGGCGCAACAATGATCTGAACACGTCTTTGGAAGGCTTTTGTCAAAAATTGTTTTCTTGTTACCAACAAATCAGAAACGTGCGCTTTTGTCCTTGCCATTGTATATTTATGTGTATACTTTTTGATATACCGATTTATTCCTCTTGTTAAAAACTGAAATGTTTTTACCGTTTGTCTTACACTACTGATCTAAAGGAGATTAATTTTACCCTCAGTGTCACGAAGCATATTTCGTCACTTTTTCAAATTATATTTTAAGATTATCACGGCTATATAAACCACAGTGCAACAAAATAGATGTAAATGTCTGGGGGGGGGGGGGGGGAATAATTACTCGAGGGAATTCAAATCTAGCTGTGTATATTAAAAGTCCAAAAGGCCAGATCCCCCATATGTCACATTATTTTGTTATTGCCTGATACATTTTTTATTTTAAGCCGAAATAGTATTGGAAAAATTATCAAACAATTTTGCTTGTCAACGGCGTAGCAAGACAGACAATTTCTGGTAGAATATTTCAGTCATTACGTGTCCTTTTGAATCGAAGTACCTTATCGTACTCTGCGGGATGGCGGCTAGATGAAAAACAAATTAAAAAACATTTGTTTAACACTATTATGATACAACTCAGTATTATCAATTACATTGGGTACTTTTGCTTTGGTTTTGTCTAGGCTAACAGATGTTGAGAAATTTGTTGTTTAATGCGAAGTTTTCTGGGTGGAGCCTGTAGTCAATATTTAGTATATATTTTAGTTTTGAACTCAATAAAAAGTAAATCTAGAAAACCCAAAGTGCAAGACTGTCACAAAAAAAGTAAATTTTCTCATAAAAAATTTATTGATATTCTTAATCAAAGTACCTTTTCTTAAAAAAATACCTTATCTGAAAGAAGTACCTTTGCCTAAAAAAGTACATTTACAAGAAGTGCATATTCTTAAAATAGTTTAATTTTTTGATGTGTTAACATCTGTAGGCGCGGGTAGGGACTAAACTCACAAAGTGAACACATCCAAACACAGTTTGTCCGACCGCAATCACAGATTCAACTTCTCCGTAACGGCTGGACCGATTCGTATGAAATTCTGTGTGCATATCGGGTAGGTCTCAGAATCGGCCAACATCTATTTTTCATACCCCTGGATGATAAGAGTGACCCTCCCCCATTTAGAACACAGATTTGTCCGACTGCGAAACACAGATTGTCAGACTCCGAAAAAAAACCCAGCAAAGAGAATAATGCCGTGGTTATGTGCATATTAAAATGAGATAGCAAGAGAGCAACGACAATTGTGTGAACTTGTGTAGCGTATCTACGAAAATAACAATGTATGTATGTTCATGGGTCTGTTGGTTTGCATTCTCCAATTCCAATTCATTCCAATTCTACAAAAAATTCCCATTTCTTAAAAAACACATTTTCTTCCAAAGAATACCATCTCTTAAAAATATACATATTCTTACAAAAATTCATTTCTTAAAAAGAAAATATGTACATATGAAAATATGTACATTTTCTTAAAAAAATAACCTTTTCCTAAAGAGAGTACAATTTCTTTAAAATGTACCTGTTCTTAAAAGAACTAGTTCTTTGTAAAAAAATTCATACTCTTATGGCGTTTTCTTACAGATAGTACTTCTTCTTAAAAATAGTACCTTTTGTGAAAAAAAACATTAGATTTAATAATAGAAGTATCTCTCTTTGAAAAAATACTTTTCGGGAAAATTTAATACATTTTCTTACAAAAAGGACCTAAAAATATACTCAAAAAAAATACATTCCAAAAAAAAATGTTCTGAAAAAAAGTTTACCATGTTACAAAAAGTATATTTTCTTAAAGATCCATTTAAATTATAGTATTTTTCAACGGGCACCTTAGGCGTGTTGGAACTAACTAGTACATAATAGATAACGAAAGGAACTTCATTCCAACCGGGTGTCCTCTGACACCACATGTGAAACTGGTTAAGCAGCAAGGAATGACAAATCCTGTTTGAGATATGCAAACATATTATACTTTGTCAACCATGCTACCAATAACTCTATGCAACAAAATTTAGGTTTTTGCTTTGGGGTTTCACGAAAAAACCTAAAATCAAAATGGTAAAATCCCTTGTTAAAATATGGACCAATTGATGTATTTAGAAAAAAAATTATTTTTTTACAAACCAAATACAATATTATTCAGATTGATCAACACTGTGAAACAGAGCATTTAAATATACTACGAAAATAATCCTTGTCAAATTTCACTGCAGACATGTTATCATAAGAATTCGCTCAACTCAATATTTATACTCGATTTTTAAATTTATCTCGGACAGTATCAAATAAGAAAATTAACATTTGCCACGCCCATAAAAAAAGTATAGCCACACAGCTGTCTACATTTTTGTGGTTTGACTATACTCACCTAGTGTGATCATTCGGCTCAGTAACCGTCCACCCCCAAAATTGTTGGTACACAGGGTAATTGAAAGGTAAGAAAGGCTAAGGAAAAAGGAAGCCAAATATTGTCCTTAATATGTCGTGCCGTTGATGACACACTAATATTAATATTCACTAATATATTGTTAATTACAAAATTTAAGATCATTTCAATTTGTTAACTTAATTAATATTTTTTGTATATAAATAAAATCAAATACACTTACGCAAAAAATATCAAAGGTGCAAACATTTATTTCACTGCCTCTGCGAAAATAAAGCCGTATTTCATTATTTCTAAATGTTTTCCGAAATAAAGCCATATGGTTTTATTGTCTAGGGCATTTTAAGTGTGCGCCGTGTTTGCGCTCAACAATCCCAAGCAGTATAGCGTTTTACAATCAGCATTCTTGGAGTTACGGTCGCAACTGTTTTACTTTGCTTTATTTACTATTTTACAACCTCATGAGGTCAGATGTCGTACACATATTATTTAAATAAACCAATTTCAACATATTCCTCCAACTGGTTCTGTCCTTCGCCTTTTCTCGCCAGTTGGTAATACCAAGGATACGGAGGGATTCTTCTGCCTGGTCTTTCCAGCGTAGTCTTAAGCATCCTCTTTTCTTACTTCCATCGGCTACGCTATCGAAAACTTTTCGTGTTGGCTCATCTTCGTCCATTCCGAATTTGATTCGCCTAGCTATATCCACATAAGAATACAAGTGATATAACTCTTTGTTCCAACGACAGAGAATTTTCTCTCGAATAATCTTGGGTGTTTTTCACCCGCCTGCGATATGACGTAAGATTCGGAGTCATACGTCAGGACAAGTAAAATTAGAGTCTGGAATGGCGGCATGATATACCGTCCAAAAGAAAAATAACCCAACAATTTTATGAAAAATCGCCCAATTTCTATAATTGGGTCAAAATATGAAAAATTGCCTAAAATTACATATGAAATTTACCCCAAAAATAAATGCAAAGTGACCCAAAAGAAATATGAAAAATCGCCCAAAAACATTGGGCAATTTTTCATAAAAAAATGCCCCAAATGGAATGAAAATTGGATTGGATTGAATGAAAATGAAATATTGCCCACAATTTACGAAATAAGACCCACTTTTCTGGCCGATATTTCATATGAAATTTCGCCCACATTTGTATGGGGTTTTTTGGGCAATTTTTCATAAATTTTTTTGGGCGATTTTTCGTTGCCCCGTCTGGAATAGGTGGACTTTTGTCCGTAGAGAGAGGGCTTTGTTCTTAACTGCGTGCTGAGCCCAAAATGACATCTACCTGCAAGCCCAATTCTCCTACTTATCTCCAGACTGACGTTGTTGTGCTTGTTCACGTCGGACAACTTCATCAAAATTGGTTGTCGACGTTCAAGTGCGGACCAAGTCGAGAGGTTTCTCTAATCGTTAACACCATCAATTTTCGCCGATGCTTTTTCGATTCTTGAAAAGACTGCAGTAACCTCTAGCAAATTTCGCTCAATGATGTCCATGTCATCAGCTTACGCCAGCAACATATGGGTTTTCATGTTAATAATCTTGTTCGTATGTTGATGTTGAAGAGATTGCACGAAAAATTGTCGCATTTGCGCACTCCTCGCTTAGTACAGAATGGTTCAGTGACGTCTTTCCCCGCATTCACAGCTGATTTGGTGTTGATCAGCGTCATTCTACAGAGGCGGATCAGTTTTGCCGGAATCCCAAGTTCAGACATAGCTTCGTACAGTTTTCCTGTATGGGGCTGTCGAAAGCAGCTTTGTAATAGAAAAAAAGGTGGTATGTATCGATTTATCTTTCGTGGGTCTTGTCCATGATTTGGCGTAGCGTGAATATTTGGTCAGTGAATCTAATCCAGAAATACTCCACGAGACGGACCTGAATCCAGAACGAGTCACTATGTGGTGCGTAGTTTCATCAAGGTGCAATGTGGGGACATACTTCTTTGGAGAAAACAAATTTGGTTCCAGAAAGATGGAGCAATTGCACACATAGCCAGACCGGTTGTTAGCGGACCTCCAACGAAAATTCCCAAACACATTAATATCCAGAAACTCAGCTTTCCGCTGGCCCCCAAGGTCAGCTGACCTAAAACTTTTGTATGGGGTCATGGGGTCATGGGACATGGGACTGTCCGTGGAGGTGGAAAGTTTCTGATTGCCATTCACTTGGGAGTGGCCAGAAATGATTCCTTCATTGGGCAGTCCAAGCAGCTCACTACTTCCACGCAGTATGTCCTGGGCAATGGCTTTTCGGAAACCTCCGTTAGCTAGCTAGAGTGAGAAGGCGAAACAAATGAGCATCAAATCAGGTATAGTAGGTGACTGATGTCACTGAAGCTCATCAAACAATCGGGCATATTCTTTTGTCCTTAGAAGGCGGATGAGCCAAACATACGGGCCAACGGCGGATAGAAACTAAAAGAAGAAAATCCAGGTTCAACATATCGCATCGTGGTCAGCGTCTGATCCATAATGGGCGGCTGCAATCAAATATCCTGGCAGTAGGTAAAATGCAAAAACCCGGTGGGCTGGGTTTGCCTCCCGCCACCGTTCATAATGGCAGTGAAAATACAAAAACGAAACAGAAAACATAAACAACCCCTATTTGTTGACGACCCCCGCAAACGTTATAAGGACCACGATTTACGGATATGCACTTGGAATGTAAGAACTCTATATAGATCCGGTGCAAGTATCCAACTGGCAGATGTCCTCGAAAGTTATAAGGCTGACATTACCGCTATCCAGGAAATGCGATGGACAGGACATGGCTGCACAAGAAAAAGAAACTGCGATATATACTACAGTTGCCATGAAAAAAAACATGAATTTGGTTGTGGATTTGTAGTTGGCAAAAGACTGCGACATCTAGTCTCTAGGTTCAATCCTGTGAGTGAACGAATAGCCACAATCCGCATAAAAGCGAAATATTTTTATATTTCCCTAATTTGTGTGCATGCCCCGACAGAAGAGAGAGATGATGATGCCAAAGACATATTCTATGAGCTCCTAGAGGAAACGTATGACCGCTGCCCTGGGCATGACATTAAGATTGTACTAGGAGATTTTAATGCCAAAGTAGGAAGGGAGAATGTGTTTAATCCAACTATTGGCAATTTCAGTCTTCATGCTGACAGTTCCGACAACGGTATGAGACTGATTGACTTTGCCGCGGCAAAAAACATGGTCATCAATGGCACAAGATTCCAGCATAAAGACATCCACAAGGCTACTTGGGTATCCCCTGATCAAAGAACTAGGAACCAAATTGATCACGTGGTAATTGATGGAAGGCACTCATCCAGTGTAATGGACGTACGAGTGATCAGAGGAGCTAACATCGATTCTGATCACTACCTGGTAGCAGCAAAGGTTCGCACAAGATTAAGTAGAGCGAAAATCGTACGAAACCAGACGCAGAGGAAGCTGGACATCGGAAAGCTGCAATTACCAGAGGTAGCCACAGCCTACTCAAGGAAGCTCTCGCAACTTTTGGCACAGAAGCCACCCCCTCCCGATGACGATCCTGATGCGCAGTGGAAACCCATTTCCGACTCTATAAAAACTGCCGCAACAACCGTACTTGGATTCGAAAAACCGCTTCGCAACAAACCGTGGTACGATGAAGAGTGTCGCATAGCAAATGACGAAAAGAACGCTGCACGTATGGTAATGCTTCAGTCAATTGCAACGCGAGCTGCAACTGAGCGGTATAGGGAGAAGAGAAAGGAGGTAAACCGTCTCTTTAGGCGTAAGAAACGGCAGTGGAGAAAACGCGAGAGGGAGAAAATTGAGACATACAGAAGGAAGAACGAAGCCCGAAAATTCTACCAAAAAGTTAAAAACGGAACTAATGGACATGGTTCAGGGCCCCCCTTCTGTAAAGACAAAGACGGAAATCTCGTCGCAGATGTGCAGAGCATGTTGGGAATATGGAGAGAGCATTTCTCCGCGCTACTAGTACCTGAGATATCCGATGACGATGGGACAATCGATCACAATATGGACGACGACGTCGATTGCCCCCCTCCTAACCAAGACGAGGTCAGAACAGCTATTGCCCGGCTTAAGAACAACAAAGCCGCAGGAGCCGATGGATTACCGGCGGAGCTGTTTAAGGCTGGCGGCGATGAGCTGATAAGGTGCATGCATCAGCTCATTAGCAAAATTTGGTTAGATGAATGCATGCCCGGCGATTGGAGTCTCAGTGTACTATGTCCCATATTTAAAAAAGGTGACCCGAGTATTTGTGCCAACTACCGTGGAATAAGCCTTTTATCCATAGCGTATAAGGTTCTATCAAGTATAATGTGCGAAAGACTAAAACCAATTATCGCTGACCTGATTGGACCATACCAGTGTGGCTTTAGGCCTGGAAAATCGACAACTGACCAGATTTTCACGCTACGCCAATTCCTGGAGAAGACACACGAAAAACAACTCGACACCTATCATCTATTTATCGATTATAAAGCAGCCTTCGATAGTCCGATACGGGAGAAACTCTATGAAGCAATGTCTGAGCTTGGTATTCCTGCAAAACTCATACGCCTTTGCAGGATGACCTTGACGAACACCAAATCCGCAGTGAAAGTTGGTAAGGATCTTACCGAACCTTTCGAAACTAAGCGAGGCCTCAGGCAAGGCGACACCCTATCGTGCGATCTCTTTAACATCTTAATGGAGATCATTATGAGAAAAGCTGCAGTCAATATGAATAAAACCATCAGCAGCAAAAGTCACATGCTGCTCGCGTATGCTGATGATATAGATATCATTGGGCGCACAATTAGAGAAGTTACTGCGGTTTTTTCGAGAATTGAGAAGGAGTCAGCAAAAGTGGGTCTGACGGTGAATGAGGACAAGACAAAATTAATGGTTTCAACGAACAGGGCCTCCACGCGATTAGACCAAAGCGTGAACGTTGATAACCGTTATAACTTCGAGGTAGTGGACGAATTTATATACCTCGGATCTGCCGTGAACAAAAACAACAACGTCAGCCTTGAGATCAAACGGAGAATTGTGCTTGCGAATAGATGTTATTTTGGGCTAAGCAAGCACTTTAGAGATAAAGCCCTCTCTCGAGTAACAAAAGTCCAGCTGTACCAGACTCTCATTCAACCTGTCTTGCTTTATGGCGCAGAATCCTGGGTCCTATCGCAAGCAGACGAAACATCTGTAGGAGTCTTCGAGAGAAAAATACTCCGAAAAATTTATGGCCCTATAGTGCACAACGGCGAGTATCGGCGACGCATGAATCATGAGCTGTATGAGCTTTATCCTGACATTGAAATAGTTAAGCGGATCAAGATAACGCGATTGCGCTGGCTAGGTCATGTCAGTAGAATGGATGAAGATGAACCAGCGCGAAGGGTTTTCGAAACCGAACTCGAAGGAAGACGAAAAATAGGAAGACCAAGACTCCGCTGGAGGGATCAGGTTGACGAATCCCTGCGTACACTTGGTATTGCCAACTGGAGAGATAAAGCAAAAGATCGAACTGGTTGGCGAAATATGTTATCTTCGTTTTGTAAGGTCCCTGACCCCCCGGGGTTGTCCGAGACCGGATAAGTAAGTAAGTATGGGGTCATGCCAAGCAAGAGGTGTACAAAACGAAACCAAGGAGAGAAACCAAGCCGCAATGAATAATTTCCTGATCAGGTGTCGCATATGCGTGGATAAGCATAGAGGTCACTTACAGTCTATCATTTTCAAAACCAATTAGATATATAAAATAAGATTTAATTTTGTATACAGTAAAAGAAAAATAAATGAAATGAACTGAGTAAAAAAAAGTTATATGATTTCCTTATTGTAGCACAACTGGTGCGCCACCCGTAAATATAATTGAAGAGCTGTTCATATTGAATATTTTCATTGCATTGGTAAATATCACTTAATACCGAAAAAATTTAATGTATGGAAAGCACTACATTTGACCCTCGGTATCTTTGGACGAAATTTGTTTTATGACTTTTTAGCACAATTGAGACATGAGATAGCCAGAGAGATGGGCTGTATGACTGGCTGGATAGCTGGTTGGTCAACACTATAACTACCGTAAATGTTTACCGATCACAACGATATATTGTCAGTGATTATTATTTGCCCAAAATTAATTTAGAATTAAAAATAGGTATTGTGATCACGCATCTTCTAGTACCTCCCATACAAATTTCCACATTTATTAAAAATCATGTTTCTGGTAAAAATGTTTCTGGCACATGTAATTAGCTGCAACTCAAACATTAGCCAATATTCTGTAAATGCTTATTTAGCTTGAGAAAATTGACAAAGTTGCCACTCCTTTTCCGGTACCTCCCATAAAAAGCGGGGATCCCTCCGGCCGTGTAAACCATTTCCGAACCTAATGAATTTAAATATTAGGTTTCGTTTTACCACAGGCGGGTCAACTTCGAAAACAAACGTTTTGGTACCTTCAATTTCGTTACCTCCCATACAAAAGTTATGGGGACAGCTGGGTGGTCGTCAAGATAACTCCCGTAACAATATACGCGTACCAACCATTATGAAATCTGATATTCGGCAAGGTTTAGCCGATCGAGACACTGCAGTGATACCTCTCTGGTATCTCCCCTAAAAAAATGGGGTGGGGGCTGTCATATTGGTTAATGAGCTATCTACTGTAAACCACAACCGATATTAACAAAACTTGGTTCTGGGCAATAGTTTGCCAAAACCTATCCCTCATCTAAGAACGGACAACTTTGCCACCCCAATTTTGTATATTCCGTTGTTTGTGCGGCAGTCCAGTTGGCCGACAGTATTAATCACAAGCGATTTTAATGAAATTTGGTAGTGGGCAGTGTTTTGTCAAACTATATTTTGTACATAAAAAATGTACACCTTCGCCAGCCCCATTTTTTTTACCTTAATTACGATTCTTATGGTGGGGGGTTTCCGGTTGATCGTCACATTTCCTGTGATCCACAACGTTTCTTCATGGAATTTGGTACTAACCTATATTTTGTAATATTCGTCTAATAACAGGGGACACGCGGTTGGAATGAAGTTCCTTTCGCTATATATTATGTACTAGTTAGCTCCAACACGCCTAAGGCGCCCGTTGAAAAATACGATGATTTAAATGGATCTTTAAGAAAAGATAAAATGATAAACTTTTTTTAAGAACAATTTTTTTTCTATAGAATGTATTTTTTTTAAATATATTTTTAGGTCCTTTTTGTAAAAATATGTATTATATTTTCCCAAATTAGTCCTTTTTAAAGAGAGGTACTTTTTCAATAAAAGCTAATATTTTGTTAAGAGAAGGTACTATTTTTAAGAAGAAGTACTTTGTGGAAAGAAGGCCATAAGAGAATGAATTTTTTTTACACAGAAGTAGATACTTTTTTCAAGTACAGGTACTTTTTAAAGAAGAAATTTTTTTGTTTTTAAAGAAAATTTACTTATTTTCAGCAAGGCTACTTATCTCAAGAAAAGAAAAGAAAATGTATTATTTTATTTTTAAGAAAAGGTACTTTTACGAAAAGGAATTTTTGTAAGAAAATGTATTTTTTTTAAGAGAATTTATTTTTTTGAAAAAAAATTTAATTTTTTTTAGAATGGGTACTTCTATAAAAAAATTACTTTTTTAAGAAAATGTACTTTTTGTAAGAAAATGTTTTTAAGATAAGGTATTTTTTTAAGAAAAGGTACTTTGTTTAAAAATATGAATAGGTTTTCTTTTGAAGAAACTTTACTTTTTGTAAGAAATGCACTTATTAAAGAAAATTTTTTTTTTGTAAATTTCTTTCCTTTGGCTTTTCTGAATTTACTTTTTATTGGGCTCAGAACTACAATACTTCTATACTGGGTGATTCAGGAAGTTCCAGACAAATGTCTCCAGCGTATTCCTTGGCTCATTTCATGAAGAAACGTCCACTAGGACCATGTACGAAAATGCAAGTGTGCAAAATGGCAGCGGGTTCAAAATTTTCGGATTGCTGGTCGGAGGGTAGTAGGGTAAAGTTGCTAACTTCTCATCCAGTGGTCGGCTTCGAGTATAAACCTTTGTAATGGAATTTGGGCTCAGTGGATGACGAAGGGTGAGGGTATGTTTCAGTTGGTTCACTCGACTGAAATCTTTGTACTGGTTCTGGAGGAGTTCTTACTTTTCAGGTACCAGCATCAACCGTTGTTTTATGCCAAATTATGTTATCGAGGGGCTTGTATTTTATAACGCTTTGTTGATGTTTCTATAATGATTTTAGTTTAAGATACTTTGATGTTATTTTATTATCTAGTATATGTAGATTTTCGCTCGATTTTCAGTTTGTTCAACCAATCAACTTCTCACTTTTGCTACTATTAGGCAAAGATGTGATGATATAACCAGTGAATATTCACCTAATTCATAAGCAGTGAATTGTTGTAGAATTTATGATAGGAATTGTTACAAATAGTTTTGTCCACATTGAAAAAGACACGTTCTCTCCAACGAAATGCTGGTAATTTTTACACCTAGAATGGTCGCTTAACAAAGTTCTTGGAATTGTGGCAACAACTATTGCTGCATCTCCAGTAGGGGCATGGAAAATTAGGAATTTTTAAACGGTAAAACATTTAATGCAAAATCATTTAGGTTCTAAAATTGGACTACATTTTAAAAATCTATTACTTTTTAAAAATCTTCTGAATTTATAAAAAATGGGCATAGCGCTAGTCTGATAATGAAAATTGACAACTGCTGGAACGCTTCTGGGACACAATTCTAAATTTATATCAAAAATGTTATTCCTAAAATTGAGCAACAGTAAACTCGACCACAAAACTTGTGTCACCTTAATTATTCGGCTTTCATTACAAGCTAAATATTTCGCTTTGTCCAATAAAGGATTACTTCTGCTGTCCATATCTTGACCGCCTTTCAGAATGGGGAATTACCATTGAGAATTCCGACATTTTTATTTTCTAGTGAACTGTAAAACTTTCGTGCGAACTTAGATAACTTCAGCACCATTGTTCAAACACTCAGAAAACTTAACGAAGACTTTGGCGATCATTAGAATCGAAAAACCTATCGTGCACCAGGCGCGCAACTTCGACGGCATATATCGCAACCAATTAGTCGTTTCATAAGGAAATTCTTAACTAGCTCATTAAATTTTCACATACCTTTACGAGTACTTCTTTTAGCTGCAGCGTATTACTGATGCGCGATTGTCACGTTGTTATTTGCGATTGCGGCGGGCCTTCTATTTTCAGTGGTTTCGACCTAAAGTTTGACATCGTTTTCTAACATGTTTCTGAATATTTTGTAGAACTTATTGTTCGATAGCGTTGTCTTACCTCAGCATCGAGGTGACAGGAATGATAGGTGGTCAGGCAGGGATCGATCCCACGTTTTCATGTACAAAAGACACGAACTCTAACCACTGCAAAAACGTGCGATAAGAGTCTCTACTTATATTTACTACTTTCATTGGAATAAGATTCATCAAGATTATTCGACAAAGAACATATTTGCCCAAAGGCTGTGGCGTGTCTTAGTTTGACATTTTCGCAGTATAAGGCGAACTGTAGTCCACTTTCCCATACATTGACGACTCAGCAATGCCCAATATTTACTAAACTCAAAGTCAGCTGTTCACAGTTTTCGCTACTTATATTTCACGCAAATAACATCAATTTATACGCAACTTTGTTAAACATCTGCAATTTCATTAGAAATTTCCAAACTGATGTTCGAGCCCGTTCTATGTTGTTTGACATTGTAGATTGAAAGCGACATAATCTCAACGTTACATTTCTACCCCGTATCCACATCCCATCACAATGTTTCTGTACTTTATCATCAACTTCGTCATCTACTAGTTTATGAAAGTCATCATCTACGGGTTTAGTACACTTTCAGTGAAAGAACAAACAACAACCCGGAAAATCATGTAGCAATAAAAGAAAAGGGTTATAACTTGCTGTTGGTGAAGGGAAGTGGGAGACGATGAAAATATCACTCAATCATTGTGTCCGTTGTACCAAAATGACTTTTAAGTGCGGAAAGTATAGTCATTATGTAGACAAAGTTGAATACATTTATTTATCGTGACAAGAATATCCTTTTCATTTTTAAACTTTAACAATTTTTGTTGGCGAGTGATTATGAAGAACTATTTACAGCAGTTGTGTACCATATCCAGGAAGATTTGAGGTCTTTAAATGAGATGAGGTCTGAGGTTTTACTATTACAACTTAAAAAAAAAACGTCTATGAAATTGTCGCTATTTTCAAAATACGTATTTTTCAAAATACGACAAAATATTTAACAAGTAAAGGCTAACAACACTGCCATATTATCTACGGACCAAATTTCGAAACCAGGAAGATTAAAGCTGAGTTTTTATAGATCAATGGATTCCATTATGTTTTAATGAAAAAATTTGGGAAACTCCATATAAAACCGCACAAAATTTACCTCAAAATGAAATCATAACCAGTTGGTCAGACTTTTATGATTTTTGGTACGATGCAGGGAATTTTAGATATTAACTGTCAAGTTCTATCAAAGATATATTGCGAGATGGAAAATTGTTGATTCAAGATGACTGATTGATATAGATATTGTTGGCGTCAGATGGCGAATTAACAGAGTTGAAGTATGTACGGGAGAGTCAAATGTAATAACTTTTTCGTGATGGAGTCTTTTTTGTTTATTTTTTCAGATTATAAAATATACAAGATGGAAATCTTCTTACACTAAATATGGAAATAATGCTACTTAGATAACCCCCGTTCTCAGCTTCGTAACAATGGGCTCGTTTTAGAGCATTTTCCATAACAGCTTTTAAAATTTGTGGCTGTAGCGTTAGAATTTCTTCAAAACTGTCTGCTTTGAGTTCAAGAATTGTCTTGAGCCTGTTCACATATTCTTGTTCCTTAAAATAACCGCGAAGAAAATTGTCGGGTGCTGACAAATCTGACGAACGAGCTGGCCAAATAATTTCCGAATTTCTGGAAATTATTCGGTCTACAAAATTGTATTTAAAAGTGTCATTGTGTCTCGGGCATTGTAGGCAGTGCCTCCATCGTACTCAAGCCACATCTCAGGTCTAATTTGAAGAGCAGTACGTAAAAATATTTCATTCATAAACCGATACCGCTCTCCATTTACGGTTACAGCACCTCCATCTTCTTTTTCGAAGAAGTAATGACGTAGATGTAATGCCACACCATACTGTACACCCAATGGAATGCAATTGTTGTTAATGAATGGCTCTCGGATATTCACAACCCCAGAACGTAGAGTCCTGCTTATCAACAAAACCATTCAAATGAAAATGAGCTTCATCACTCATAATCAGATTTTCAATAAAGTTGATTAAATTTGACTAATAAAATTCTATTATTCTGGTTCTTTGTTCAGTTGTCAATCTCTCGATGATTCATTATCCAGGTGTTATGTATAAAATTTGGAAAAAAAATAAAAAAATATATAAACGAAAAAGTTATTAAATTGTTAAACCCCATGGTGACTTTTGACTCTCCCGTATACAGTAGGATGTCCCAAAAAAATTTTCGTTCGGAATTTTACTTAAAACTCGGTCAATAGCCACTATCTTCTTCGTTTGTAAGTCAACAATTTTAAAGTAAAACGTCCATACTTTCATTCTGCATCCAGTTTTGGCAATAATTTTGCTCAATAAGGTACCATGTATTAATTTTTTTGTAACTTTTGGATATATTTTGTAAATAACGCTTTATAACTTTTAAAATTTCTATGACAATTTACAAATCTAATAATGCACTTTAAAAGACATATAAATTCGAAACAAATTTGCAAAAGAAGAATTTCAATTTGCAGTTACTATTCCAGAGTTATACCATATTAAAATATGCACCCCTCCTATGATTCTTGGGTCAATTTGATCCAACATCATAATTTGTTAAAAAACACGACATTTGTGGGAGAAATTTATTATTCTATTTTTTACCACAACAAAAAAATGCACAAAAGAAAAATCGAGAATCACTCGATAACTAATTCACTATCTATCGCTATATGGAAATCTAATAATTATTCTTTCGTTTCATGGAAAAAATTAGAAAGATAAGTATATATACTGTCTCTTATTTGGCGGAACTGTTCTTAGAATGTGCGAATATGAATTTGCAATGTTTTACAACTTGAGTATGTTTTACAACTTTAACTTTAAATTTGTTATTTTACGGTATTACCTGCAGTTTCAGCACATAAATCCTGCACCTGAAAGTTAAATTAGGATTTCAAGCAGGATTTATTTCATTCATACGTCGTGCAATCAAATCAATGTTTTGCCTGCTGGTTATTTGAATAACTAGTTTTTTATGTGGGAACAGAAATAAATGTTGGTTTTATATCAGTGATATAATATTTTTGGTAGGCCCAGGGTTGTTTGTTAAAATTTGATTTTCTTGAGACTACCACCTTGAAGCCGTGGTTACTCGTACCAGAGAGCACTATGATGTTTTCATAAATATGAACTGTGGTTGCAGCGTTCTCTGTTGATTTGATCTTCTAGAATGACGCCTTCAATACTTTCGCTTATCGTTGAGTATTGATCATTTCCTTTATCATCATTTGCCAACAAAATTTCGCTCTCATCGCGTAAAACTTCAACTAAACTGTGTCCATCTAGTGGCTACGCCGTGGACGAATCCGTTCTAGCTTTTGATGACCAGCTGTCGTTTTAGTAAGGACAATAATGACTATCAGGGTTGCATTTTGTTAAAACAGACATGTTCATATTAGAGTTGGAGAGAAGAATCAAAACTTGACTAACGAATGACTAAGCCTAAAATATCGGTGGTGCAATGGTTAGTGTGCGCGCCCCTTGCAAATGAGATCCTGGGTTCGATCCCTGTTCAGACCACCTTAAATTTATTTCGGCGGCCGTCACCTTGCATAGTGACGGTGACACTATCGAGTGTTCAGCCATGAAAAAACTTCTCACAATTCCATTCGAAACCAGTGTAAAACTGTAGGACGCAATCAGTAAGTGTAAAACTAGAACGCGCACAGCTCACTTGATTTTGAGAAGCTCTCCATAATCCTTTCACGGGATGTAACGGGAAACCATTTTTTATTTTAATAAAAGAAGTACCCTTCTCGGGAAAATATTGTTACGAATAAGTAAAAGCTTTTGCTTACTGTTAATGACTCTACTAACAGTATGTAAACAACAGGCGGTTAGTGCTGCGCCTGAAAGTATGCATTGTAACAACGTACCAGCTCGCTAAACCAGTAGCATGAATTCACCTCAGTAAAGATAATTCTCCTGTGTAGGAGAATGTTCTACAAAGATAAACAACAACAACAACATCTATTTTCTAGAAGGTTCTTGAATTCGCTAGATATTTGTACCTTCATTTGTGTATGGTGAGTTGGTATAAATAGCGGAGGTCTTTGGAATGGAGAGTTCAGTTTGTGATTAAACCCCGTAAAGTAAGCAACGCGAATTGATAGTAAAATACAAGACTTGTCAACGTGTTATAAATAAAGTAAACTGTTGTACTGTATAAATAAATAAAAGGAAGTGATACCGTTGTAATTATCGTAATTAAAAACGAACCTTGTTTTATTATTGGGAATAAAACAACGCAAAAAGGACGAATAAGGAAATTCGTAACATTGGTGTCAGAAGTGAAATTACGAATTAAGGACAACGATGAAGTTTGAAGAACTCAAAGTTGAACAACTGAAAAAGGAGTTGAGTAAATTGGATCAACCGACAGCTGGTAATAAGGTAGAGCTGCAGAGGCGATTAATAGAAGAATTCAAGCGCCGAAACATTGACATTGATACATACCAGTTTGAGTGTAAAGAAGAAATGGAGGTATCTGCAAAGGAAGCAACTGGTAATATGGATATTTCTACGATGTTTGCAGCCATGATGGAAAAGTTTTCAAAATTAGACGAAAACTCTCGAATAATTAACACGCAACTTGGCGAGAATTCTAGAATTATGAACGAGAAACTTGGCGAGAATTCTAGAATTATGAACGAGAAATTTGGTGAAAATTCTAGAATTATGAACGAGAAATTTGGCGAGAATTCTAGAATTATGCAGGAAACATCAAACGCCACAAATGACAAGCTACATGAAATTTCAGAAGCTATGAATAACATGGAGATACAGGTTAATGATCAATTCGGAAAGGTCGAACAGAAATTCGAGGAATTTCAGCAGAAGATCGAACAGGTCGAACAGGATGTGGAGGAAAGATTCGCCGAACTGGAAAGAAAGATGAATGAAATCCAGTTGCAAGAAGGGCCAGTGCGAGTAATTTCTGAAGGCTCTAGTAGATTGAAAGCTCCCAGTTTCGATGGCTCTACACCTTTCGATGTTTTTAAATTCCAATTCGAAATGGTCGCAATTAAGAACTTGTGGAACAGCAACGACAAAGCCGTTGAGCTAATTTTAGCACTGAAAGGCAACGCAGCAGAAGTCCTTCAGAGCATTCCCGTCAGTGCCAGAAACAACTACGAGGATATACTGGCTGCGTTACAACGCAAGTATGGTGGCGATCACAAGAAGGATTTATATCGCATGGAATTGAGAGGCCGAGTGCAAAAGCATAATGAAACGCTTCAGGACTTCGCAACCGAGGTGGAACGTTTGGTGTTGATGACTTATCCTGGTGAGTCCCACCCATTCTTGGATCAATTTAAGATTGAAGCATTCGTCAACGGCATCCGTGATCCTGACATAAAATACGTGACTTGTGCCACACAAAAAGCTACATTCGCCGAAACTGTTTCGTTCGCATTGGCACAGGAAACAGCAAAATTTGTGTCCAAGCCTCAAATACAAAGAGTTAGAAAAATTGAAATGGAGTCGGAGGCAGGAGATTTGAAGGGTGCCATAAACGATCTTAAAGAAATCACCCAAACCCTCAGCAAGGCGTTACCAGGCGGAAGTAAGTCCAGACCAAAGTGCTACAATTGCGACAAACCTGGTCATATTTCACGAAACTGCAGAGAGCCACGAAAACGATCAAGATCGAGCTCACCCCAACGTGGCAATAAACGGGTAAATTTTACTACACAAAATGAATCTCCGTTAAACTAAAACGAGCTAGCCCAGAGGGGCATGGACTAGCTCCCACAACCGAGGGCCCCACGATCTCCATCTCAATAATACAACAGAAAAACAACAACCTCACTGTCTACGGAGCTATCGGTGGTCGGAAGCGCATATTGACTATGGACACAGGCGCGTCACAATCTATCATCAGATCTGATTTGATAAATGGACCAATAGAATCGTTACATGGTGTAAGACTCCGCACAGCAACGGGTGAACCAGCAACTGTACATGGTAAAGTTAAATTGAAGTTAGCCATTGCCAACATGAGCATCGAACACGTGTTTATTGTCGCCGACATTGTAGATGAAGTGATAATTGGCGCAGATTTTATGATTGCCCAAGGCCTCAAGTTAGATATGGGGCAGCAAATTTTGACGTGGGCTAATGTGGAAATTCCTCTCAATGTGGGATACGACAATACAACACAGATTAAAAGGCTGATCGCTTACAAAGATGTAAAATTGCCACCAAACTCAGAAACCATAGTATGGGCCCGAATGGAGGGAGATTGTGAGATCGGCGGTTTGTGGGTAGTTGAACCGGCAAGTATAAACAACTATAACATCATCACTGCCAAAGCTCTAGTAAGAACTAATAATGAAGGATACTTGCCTGTACGAGTTCTAAATTTGTCCAACAACGAGGAGGTGATCGGCGACCGCACAGAAATTGCAGAATGTACACCAGTCGAGGCGGTCATCAACTGTGAAGTTAATTCTGACTGCAGCAAACTATCAGAAAAGGAGCAGAAAGTGCTGGAGTCGCATCTCAGTGAGTGGGTGCGAGAACTAAAGCCTTCTGATAGGAACAAAGCAAAGCAAATACTGTGGAAGCACGCGTCTGCCTTCGCCCTGAAAAAAGAATGCCAAGGTAGAACATCAATGGTAAAGCATGACATCAATACAGGGGAAGCGAGACCAATAAAACAGGCGCCCAGAAGTCTTCCACTTGCAAAAAGAGATGAGGTAAAGAAACTGGTAGCTGAAATGCAGAAGGATGGTGTAATCGAACCTTCTTCAAGTCCATGGAGCTCGCCGGTGGTACTAGTTAAGAAGAAAGATGGAAGTACCCGATTTTGTGTGGATTATAGAAAGCTCAACGACGTCACCAAAAAGGACAGTTATCCACTACCAAGAATTGATGACACATTGGATACGTTGTCAGGAACAAAATGGTTCTCCACGCTGGACTTGCAAAGTGGTTATTGGCAAGTAGAAATCAGCGAGAAAGATAAGGAGAAAACTGCATTCAGCGTAGGGGATGGTCTTTGGCAGTTTAAAGTAATGCCATTTGGACTATGTAACGCTCCAGCCACCTTCGAGCGATTAATGGAGTGCGTGTTGAAAGGACTTCATTGGCGAACATGCTTGGTGTACCTAGACGACATCATTGTCATGGGGAAAACATTCGATGAACACCTGAAGAATCTTAAAGAAGTCCTTCAACGTATAACCGCGGCTGGGTTGAAACTCAGTCCGAAGAAGTGTTCTCTGTTCCAGAAAGAAGTAAAATACTTGGGACATCGAGTGACAGCAGATGGCATTTCCACCGATGAAGACAAAATCCTGACAGTGAAGGATTGGCCACGACCGCAGAATCTCCATGAATTACGCAGTTTCCTAGGACTCTGTACGTACTACAGACGGTTTGTGCCGGGTTTCGCCACAGTGGCTGCAAGTCTTCACGAGCTGACAATGAAAAGTCGGCCGTACTGTTGGAGCGAAAAACAAGAAGAGTCATTCCACCAACTGAAGCAATATTTATGCACGGCTCCTTTGCTTGCATATCCTGTTGCTGGAGAGAAATTCGTGTTGGATACTGACGCGAGTGGTTACGGAATAGGTGGCGTGCTCTCGCAGGAAATCAATGGCCAAGAAAAAGTTATTGGGTACTACAGCAGAATACTCTCAAAGCCAGAGAAAAATTACTGTGTTACGAGACGAGAGCTACTGGCCGTCATAGAGTGTGTCAAACACTACCACAAGTATCTGTACGGCCAGCCTTTCCAGTTAAGAACCGATCATGCGGCGCTAAGGTGGCTACTGCAATTTAAGAACCCCGAAGGCCAACTTGCTCGTTGGATTGAAAGACTGCAGAGCTATGACTTCAGCATTGAGCATAGAAAAGGAGGAAAACACGGTAATGCTGATGCCCTGTCACGTCGTCCATGCAAGCTGGAATGCAAACACTGCTCAAAAGCAGAGGTGAAAGAAAACATCATTGACGTACGTCTGCTTCGACTAGAATCCAACGAAGACTGGTCAACAGCACAAAGAAGCGACCCTATACTGGCAAAAATCATTTCTGCAAAAGAAAATGGTGAAAGACCAACACGCAATGACATCGCCTCAGAGAGCCCCCTGATGAAAGCATACTGGGCCCAGTGGAACAGCCTAAAGTTATTGAATGGTTGCCTATACCGGTTATGGGAAAGTGAGGATGCTAAAATAGTCAAAAAGTTAATAGTGGTACCTTCCTCCAAGGAAAAAGAGATAATGACAGAATTCCATAATGGCCCGAGCGGAGGACATCTAGGAATAACCAAGACCATTGAAAAGCTAAAGCAACGGTTCTACTCGATTGGCTGTCAACAAGCGGTAGCCGATTGGATAGCAAATTGCACCCAATGCATGACAGCTAAGGGACCAACGCGAAGAAGTCATGGCCACATGCAGCAATACAACTCAGGTGCACCCTTTGAGCGTATAGCTATGGATGTGGCTGGTCCATTTCCCGTCAGTAGCTCTGGAAACCAGTACGTCTTAGTGGTTATGGATTACTTCAGTAAATGGCCCGAAGTATACCCTGTTCCAAATCAGGAAGCGAAGACTATAATTAAAGTGTTTGTGGATAACTGGATATGCCGTTTTGGTGTCCCCTCGGAGCTCCATTCGGACCAGGGTAGGAATTTTGAATCGACCATCTTCAAAGAAATGTGTGAGTCATACGGTATTCGGAAAACAAGAACAACACCATTGCATCCTCAGTCTGACGGAATGGTTGAAAGATTCAACCGAACTCTTGAAGAATACCTAAGAAAAGTAGTCAGCGCAGATCAAAGAGATTGGGATGAACACATACCGAAGTTCCTTTTGGCATATAGGACGGCCACCCATGACTCCACTTCGCGAACACCCGCTAAAGTAATTTTCGGAAATGAGCTGAAGCTGCCTGGAGTACCATACCAGCGTCTGACCCTGCGAACAGTGATGTCAATTACCATGATACGGGGGATCTTAATGATCTCCATGAATTTGTGCGCAACAAATTAAAAATGGTCAGTAACAAAATGAAAGCCAGATACGACCGAGCGGCAAATTCAGAAGGATTTCAAGAAGGCCAGCTAGTTTTACTGTTCAACCCACAGCGCAAGAAGGGTTTATCTCCAAAACTTCAGACTCACTGGGAAGGCCCTTACAAGGTTGTCAAACGAATAAATGACGTGGTTTATCGAATCCAGAAAAGCCAAAGTCCAAGAGCTAAAATGAAAGTCGTGCATTTGGAAAGACTAGCTCTGTATGGAAAACGGAGGGTTGAGCCTGCTCGGGACGAACAGGCTTAAGTGGGGGGCAGTGTTACGAATAAGTAAAAGCTTTTGCTTACTGTAAATGACTCTACTAACAGTATGTAAACAACAGGCGGTTAGTGCTGCGCCTGAAAGTATGCATTGTAACAACGTACCAGCTCGCTAAACCAGTAGCATGAATTCACCTCAGTAAAGATAATTCTCCTGTGTAGGAGAATGTTCTACAAAGATAAACAACAACAACAACATCTATTTTCTAGAAGGTTCTTGAATTCGCTAGATATTTGTACCTTCATTTGTGTATGGTGAGTTGGTATAAATAGCGGAGGTCTTTGGAATGGAGAGTTCAGTTTGTGATTAAACCCCGTAAAGTAAGCAACGCGAATTGATAGTAAAATACAAGACTTGTTAACGTGTTATAAATAAAGTAAACTGTTGTACTGTATAAATAAATAAAAGGAAGTGATACCGTTGTAATTATCGTAATTAAAAACGAACCTTGTTTTATTATTGGGAATAAAACAACGCAAAAAGGACGAATAAGGAAATTCGTAACAATATAATACATATTCTTACAAAAGGGGCCTAAAACTATACTTTTTTTTTAAAAAAATACATTCAATAAATAAAAAATTTCTTAACAAACGTTTATCATTTTACAATTATATTTTACACAAATGAATTGTCCGCCATTCCGATGTTTTCAGTAGAGGCTCGGGCGGAGAAAGGGATTCACGTTGTTACCCTCTCCAGTTTCTTTACGCAAAATCGGTTCTCATTTTGGTAGCTCACAATCCATTTAACCGTCCGAGCGATTTTTTATTCTTTTTTCACAGATCAAGCGCTTTTGATATCCTCTGTCCTATGAACCAATGACGACTGAATACATGAAACTAAAATGCAATTCATAAGGCAAAATATGAAACACTGACTTCATCTGAAATTTGCACGCACATTCAGGAATATTTACGAATCGCTGACTGAGAGAATAAGGAGAAAATACAGAAACACACTTACAAGATAGACTATCTCGTTGTCCTTCTTTTATTTTCTTGATCTCGAGAGAGCATAGACAGTCCAACAACACACAGCTGTTTTTGTACCACAAACATTAATATATGTGGGTCGGCAAACGCATATATTCTAACATATTAATCATTGTGTCTCAAACATGGAATATTGAATAGAAAACACAATATGTTTGTACACAAGTATATTATATTTGCGACAAGCTTCAAACACCTTTTATATTTGCATCCAAACAGCAAAAAAGTTCTGAAGTTCACTAATCTCTAGGACGAACCACTCGTGTGCAAACGAAAGTAGATTTTAAGAAAACGAGAAATATTCAAGCAGTTTTTGAACATTTTTTAGCTTTGAGTGGATGATAAAGTGGGAAGTAATACAACTATAATCAAAATCTTTATACATTCTAATTTCTGTATGTGTTTAGGATACAACTTCATTAATCACATTATTTCAGATACTACTAGTTATGGAAAAATGGAGCGTTTCGGTTGCTGTTGCTGTAACCGAATTTCTCATGAATTATGATGGAACAATCGATTTAATATCCAATTCGGTTACCACAACATAATTTTGAATATAGAAAACTTGACGTTTAAAATTCTAAAAACAAATATTATATTAAAAATTGAAAGAATGTGCAATTGTTGCTGTTGGGGTTATGTCAATATTTTTTTGTAGTTCTTTGGCCGAATGGGTCGTGTGGCCACTGTCCCGCTTGAGCAACGTAGGACGGTCAATTGTGAGTGGTACACGACCATTTGTTTGTCGGAAGTCTTTGGAGAAATTCATAAAACCAACCGCCACAGACGAATCATTATCCATCGTGACAATGCGAGCTCTCACACATCTCGTCAAACAGGTGAATTTTTGAGCACTCAAAATATCGAATTGATGACTCATCGTCCATACAGTGTGATTTGGCACCCAATGACTTCTTCTTGTTCCCGAATATCAAAGGTAAACTGCGTGGTCAACGATTTACAAGTGCCCACGAATTGATGCGATCAAAAACCATATTTTGGAGGTGTCTCAAGAGGTGTGGAAAAACTGCTATGACAAGTGGTTTGAAGGAATGCACAAGTGTATTGATCATCATTGGAATATTTGCTATTGGAATATTTGGAATATATACCATTTTCATTTAACAATGTTTGCTCTTATTTGCTATTCCCGAAATATAAATAGCAACCTCTATATTCAACTCTCTCTGTTTTTTGACAGATGTATAGTCACTGTTATCTTCCTAAAATTTATTTAAATTTTGTATATTTATGAATTCTGCAGCCCCAAAAATTTAGTAAACAATTAAATGATTTGGGAGGAGGAATAATAAAATTGTTACAAATCTTTGGACTTGATAAATACAAGGAAACGTATGAACTTCATATTACTAAAAATGACATTACAGCCAGAGCATATTCAATTTCCTTGTGATTTATTAACTTGTATTTCACTTCATTTCATTCATTTGTTATACTCGTAGTCTATGGAAATAATACCGACTATCATATCGAATTAAAAATACAATTTCACACAAATAAATTATATAATTATTTCTTAACATTAGTTGTTGGTAAGCAGATCAATATTACTACAAATGGAGTTAAATAGCTTCATAGTAACTTAACTTTTGCCCATGTTGTTGTACTGAGTGCATTATAGCCAGAGGTGAGACTTTATTTGTAATACTTAGAGATGAACATGGTCATTTTTAACTGCTCATTAGCATGAGGGGTACCACAAATATACAGCACACAGAAATATGATGATAGGATTATTGAAGGATATTGCATTAACAAATTTCATACTTCTTTTAATGCACACAGAGAGAGATTCGTTGTTACAACTATATTTACAGCCAACTAAAATTTGGCGGTTCCCTGGACTATCACATTATTCAGTTGTGATTACCAATAATTGTGTTCAGTATCACCAAATGTTGTGCATATCAATTGATTTGTAATTCAGTTTTGGTTACAAGAACTGAAATATTTAATTGAAACCACAGCAACCATAAATAAATGTGATCCGCTAATCGAGTTTTAGTGCTAGCGATCAAATTATACTTTAGTGGTGAATATTCTAACTAGCGTGAAGTTAGCCCACCATCGCAGCCCACATATTTCGATGGTGGGCTAACTTCACAGTAGTCATATGATGACGTTTCATTTAAAAACCAAACACACAACATCACACATACTTTGTCCGAAGTAGCTGACGTATACGTGTTTCACATAACCACATGTTTGCCATATCAACAGCATCGAAACAGCCAAACACACAACATCACACATACTTTGTACGAAGTAGCTGACGTATTAGTGTGTCACCATAACGTCGACTGCGACATGGGCTGGCAAATGAAATTTTGCGCGGCTATGCTTTATATCTCCGTTCAACAACAGCAACAGACACATGTACATATATACATTATTATGTTAATACATACGCTATAGACACAATTTCGTTTGCCTAACCCCTGCCACGCCACTCTTTCATTGCTCTCGTGCTCGTTCATTTTTGTTTAACACGTCTTTATTCTCTTTCGCAGTCACAGAAAATCTGGTTTTAGCAGCAGCATAATATCTGGTTTTAGCAGCAGCATAAAATCTGGTTTTAGCAGCAGCAGAAAACCTGTCTGTGTGTTGTTTGTATGTGTTGACTTTGATAGATTTAGTCCCTATACGCCGCTATAGACGTTAACACATCAAAAATTGCTTTCGTAGTTCTGATTGCATGAGAGCACTTGAACAAATTTGTTTTTGAAATGGTTTTCCAATTAATGTGAAATAACAGAAGTGTTGCTAGTTGATTTCTAGCAATGAATCCATTTGTTTTGGTTTTCTAAAATCGTACGCCCTTATTCATAAAAAGTTGTAAGAGGTTTGAGTGGCAGTTTATCATATAAAAATGTCTCTCAAATATCTGACAACACTTTATGAATAAGGCACGAAGTAAATAAACCACCTATTTAGTACTACGTTGGGTATGAACAATATCGAAAATATATTGATTATACGCTATGTTGTAGTAAATATGAAATCAGAAATAGTTTGGTAGTACATTGTTGTATTTTGCATATGTAAGTAGGGGTGCATAAAGATCTATACTAGGGCAGTTCCTTTATGTTTTTCATTTGAATTTTCGATAGAAAATTATACTAGATGCCAAGTGCGACTTCGGGAAAGCCAGTTATATGTTTTGACTGTATCACTAGTATATGTTTAAATTTGTCATTGTCAATTTGTCTGAGGTAAAATTTCGCATTTGCCTTTTAAGTCAGTTTATCACCGATAGATGTTTATGGCTTGCAGGTAGTGAAATACTTTACAAGCCGTTGGATGTAATAAACTAAACAATAATATCTAATACATTTTACAAAGTGAAGGATTGTTTTAATAACACTGTGCGACACCAAAAAATATGATGGGGTTCTGTCAACGGATTCTGGTAGAAAGGTCTAAAAAAAATATACGTGTATCGTCGTTTTGCCAGATCTGATCAGAATTTTTTTTTAGGTCGCGTCAAAGTTTCCGCCTCTCGGAACTTTCCTGCAACATATTGGCATGCAAAATTGTGTGTTCCTTACTTCTGAGGTACAAAGTATGTTCAGAAGTTTTATAGAAAAGATTCAGATAAACATTTTTGTGGAACAAATTCACCCTCTAACTGTCACGTATAACCATAATTTTTACTTGTTGTTTTTTGAAAACTCCAAAAAAACTGCTCCATAATGACGGGGGGCGTAGTCAAAATGTTCTACAAAAATTATCGCCATAAAATTTCACTATATGTGTCCGAACACTCCAAAACACAATACTTTCCTTAAACTGCGTTAATGTTTCGAAAATGATAGCCAATATTTCTTGGCGTTTTTGTATTTAAATGTCGTTCGATATCTGGACATTAGTTTTGATCTGAACATAACTCCGAACTGTGTGGTGGCCAGGCGAAAACAATGGTATGCGTATCCATAAACCATTGGTTCACAACTAGGGAATTATGCTTAGGATCGTTGTCCTGCTGGAAAATATATGTCACTGGCACATTTTCTAACGAAAATGGTTCAGTTGCATTTTCCGAAATATTTTTATATTGGTGTTGGTCTATTCGACCATCTATGCTGGTTGTAGGACCAACGCCAGACCAACTAAATTCACCCCATACCATCACATTTCCACCTCCGTGTTTAGTGGTCTTTATGGTGTATCTAGGGTCCAAAGATTTCTATAGTGGCCGTCTTACGCAAGCTTTCCATCCGAGTCAAATAAATTAAATTTTGGTTCCTCGCTCCAGGGTATTTCTTTCCAAAAATTATTCGTTTTTAGGAAGTGCTACTTTGCTAATTTCAATCGACTTACCATTTTTTTGATTGACTTTTTCGTGCAATGCCTCTATGCAGACCAAATTCTTGTAATCTACACCTAATGGTTCTAGATACAATGGTTATGGATATTCTGCGAGATTTGGTGTATTGCAATAGAATTACTTTCGGATCAAGTCAAAAATGGGTTGGCTGCACCCAAAACAAAACAAACTCTCTCGCCATGTGGAGTGGGGTTTCTTGGAATTGTACTTATTTTAGGGTTCTTAAAACTATTTCGAAATAATCTTATAACTCCAAAAATAATGATTATTATTTCCAACAAAAATCAACCATTTTTCAATTAGAAAAATGTTCGTGACCTTGTAAGCTTGTAGTATAAATTTCTCATACATTAACCAAAAACTAACAAATAGCGGTCAATAAATTTCAAATGCAAATAAATGTAACTGACACTAGCACGGTCTTCAAAAATACTATACCACGGAGAAATACAACTCTGTGAAATAGATTAAAAACTCACCTCAAAGCACTGCACCAATGTGAGAACGCATGAGGAAAAGAAGAACATGGTGGAAAAATGCTGTCTGTTCTTGTTGTTGGAATTATAGGCATTTCAGTGATGTTGATACTTAGGGATCTTCGATCGATACTAATTCGCACATGTGAATTACAGAATTGAGTTGTATATATACGATTGATGACCAACCGATGGTATCAATTCAGGCACAGTAGTCAGGCATTTGATGATGAACTTGTCACGGAGTTCGAAACTAGGCATGCCACTGAGTGTGTGTTGAACTGAATTGTCCATTATTTCCAACAAAAACCAACAATTTTTCAATTATAAAAATGTTCCCGACCTTGTAAGCTTGTAGTATGAATTTCTCATACATTTACTAAAACATATGAAATTTAGTTCAAGAAATTAAACTAGAATAAATAAAATTTGTTCGATTTTCAAAATTCTAAAAGAGCAAATATCTGTATATGAAAAAAGTACAAATTTCATTCGCATTATAAACAATTAGTCAAAATATGGGAAAAAAACAGAAAGAAAAACCCGATGCTTTAGTTTTCATTAAAATTTGATCTAATCAAATTTGGAGTATTTTCTAAACTAAACGCAATTATGCTTTGTCCCAATAATCCTTGACTCCTTACCTTTACAGAACTTAAAAACGTTGTCTAGATATACATTATTGAATTTCGACCGATGGAGGAAAACAATCCTCAAACGCTGTCGCTGTTGTATCGATTCATCACAGTCATCGCGGGCATCTTCAGCTCCCACCGGTATTTTGTCTTCAAGTCTTTGCTAGATATTCCCTGTGAGTGAACGTATAGCACCAAATCTCATAAAAGCGAAATATTTTTACATTTCCCTAATTTGCGTGAATGCCCCGACAGAAGAGAGAGATGTCAATGCCAAAGACATATTCTCTGAGCGGCTAGAGCAAACGTATGACTGATGGAGTGGTCATGAGATTAAGATTGTACTAGGCAATTTTAATGCTAATGTAGGCACCGACAATGTGTTTCCTCCAATTATTGACAATTTCAGTCTACATGCTGGGAGTTCCAATAGGGGTAGGATACTGATTGATTTTGCCGCGGCAAAAAACATGGTTATTAGTGGTACAAGATTCGAGCATAAAGACATCCACAAGACTAATTGGGTATCCCGTAATCAAATAAGGAAGAACCAAATTGAACACGTGGTAATTGGTGGAAGGCAATCATCCAGTGTAATGCACGTACGAATGATCAGTTGAACTAACATCGATTTTGATCACTACCTGGTAGCAGCTAAGGTTCGCACAAGATTAAGTACGAAACCAGACGCAGAGATAGCCAGATATCGGAAAGCTGCAATTACCAGATATAACCACAGCCTACTCAAGAAAGCTCTCGCAACTTTTGGCACACAACCCACCCCCTCCCGATGACGATCCTGATGCGCAGTGGAATCCCATTTCAGACTCCATAAAAACTGCCTCAACAACCGTACTTCGTTTTGAAAATATGCTTCGCAACAAACCATGGTACGATATAGAGTGTCGCATAGGAATTGATAAAACGAAGGCTGCACGTATGGCAATGCTTCAGTCAAAGTTGCGAATGAGCGGTATAGAGCGTCTCTTTAGGCCTAAGAAATGGCAGCGAAAGTGAGGAAATTCAAAAATTAAGATGGAAGAACGAAGCCCGAAAATTCTACCAAAAGGTCAACAATAGAACTAGTGGACATGGGTCAGGGCCCTCGTTCTGTAAAGACATGGACGGTAATCCCATCGCAGGTTTGCAGAGTATGTTGGGAATATGGAGATATTATTTCTCCGCGCTACTGGTACCATTGGCCGGCTTAAAAAAAAAAGTCGCAGATTACCAGCTCAGCTGGTTAAGGCTGTCGGCGTTGAGCTGATAAGGTGCAAGCATCAGCTCATTAGCAACATTTGGTTCGATGAATGAGTGCCCGGTGATTGGAGTCTCAGTGTTCTATGCGCCATATTTAATAAAGGTGGCCGAATTTCCGTGGACTTAGCCTTCTATCCATAGCATATAAGGTTCTATCAAATATAATGTGCGATAGACTAAAACCAATTATCGCTGACCTGACTGTACCATACTAGTGTGGCTTTAGGCCTGGAAAATAGACAACTGACCAGATTTTCAGCCTACACCAGATGCTGGAGAAGACCCACGAAAAACCCCAATTCCGCAGTGGATGTCGGTGAGGATCTTACCAAAACTTTCGAATCAAAGTGAGGCCTCGGGCAAGGCGACACCCTATCGCGAGATCTTTTTAAGACCTTAATGGAAATTCGTCAAAGTAAAAGCTGCAGTCAACTTGATTAAAATCATCGGCAGCAAAATACACATGCTGCTCGCGTATGCTGATAATATAGATATCATTAGGCGCACAATTACAGAAGTTACTGCCGTGTTTTCGAGAATTGATTACGATTCAACAAAAGTGGTACTGAGAGTCAATGAGAACAAGGCAAAATTAATGGTTTCAACCAGCAGACCTTCACGCGATTAAAACAAATCGTGGACGTTGATAACCGTTATAATGTCGAGGTTGTGGAAGAATTTATATATCTCGGATCTGCTGTAAACAAAAACAACAACGTCAACGTAGAGATCAAGCGGGGAATTGTGCTTGCGAATAGACGTTATTTTTTTGGGCTAATCAAGAACTTTAGAGATAAACACCTCTATCGAGCAACAAAAATCCAGCTATACCAGACTCCCATACAACCTGCGTCGTTTTGTGGCGCAGAATCCTGGGTCTTATCACAAGCAGACGATATATCTCTAGCAGTCTTCGAGAAAAAAATACTTCGAAAAATGTATGGCCCTATAGTGCACAACGGCGAGTATCGGCGAAGCTTGAACCATGAGCTGTATGAGCTTTATCCTGACATTGACATACTTAAGCGGATAAAATATCGCGATTACGCTGGCTAGGCCGTGTCAGTAGAATGGATGAAGACGAACCAGCACGAATGGTTTTCGAAATCGAACTCGAAGGAAGATGAAAAATAGGAAGAACAAGGCTCCGTTGGAGGGATCAGGTTGACAAATCCACCACGTGCAGCACTTGAATGTACCAAAAATAACGGTGAACGGGTATGGCGAATTTCAGACATAGTCAGAGTTGCCACATAATACAATTTAAAGAAGCTGCGTTCACATATTTGCAACTTTTAAAGTTCGTGGGTTTTTTTGTCGACATGTGTACATCTAATAGGCATACGGTTCCTCTTTGTGTGCACAATCTATAAGGCTATATTTCTGTAGCAAACTAGCAATTTAAAACAGATGAAAATAAAATGACAGTTTTCCAAGTATCATGACTGATTTGAATGCCAAACAAGATCTCTGCATGATTTTTATTCCTACTCCGACCACCTGCAGCATAACTACATTTTAATTAACATATTGAATATATTGTGACACAGTACAGCTAAATGCATCCAAGTCTACTTCTGTCATGTCCACATCAGCCTCCTTATAAAAAAATCATGCAAACAGCTGATATGTGGAATGCATATATGTATTGGTATAGCACAGACACACACTTATCCATGCACAACGTTTGTTAAAATCATTGAGTATCCTGCCGTTCAAAAAGTTTTGCATTTGTTCCTTGTCTTGAGTTTCTGGTTCTGTTATCGTGGTACTTCTCCTTCACCGCCTCATCTACGATAGAGACATGACAATCATCTACCGTTGTGATGGGGTACAATGAAATGCTTGAACGGAAATGTTTTCGTTTTTTATCGAATTGGGAAATACAACAGAGCTCCATTTTATCGCTCTGTATAGAAAGATATAGTAAGCAACGAGTAGCAGCAGACAATGTCGCATTGAAATATGTATAAACAATTTGCAATACAACATGTTTACTGTAGAGGACACAAGCACAGACATGTAAACAATCGGAATGTGTGATACCCGTATATGTACGTAAAAATGTACATGAATTCAATTCAATACAGTAGCCAGTTGAACAATTATGTTATCTTTTACCTTATGAATATTAGATGTACGCATTAGGGTCATTCTGCACCAATCAAATTCTTGAATGACGTTAAGCAAATTTGATTAAGAGTTTGTGTGTCACAAGACAATTGCCAGCACCGCAAAATAGATTATTGTTGCAAGGTAGCACACACAAGGAAAAGTTTAGTTCGAGATCAAATCACGCATTCCATGATAAAGTCCATTTTTTGATCAGAATTCGTAATTGTCATACATCAGAATTATTTGTCGATATCATTGATAGATGATTAAAAATAGTTCTTACTAAATACAAGGTGCTACTATGGAATTGTAGTTGTATTAACCAATTTGAGTATTTCAAAAGCCTCATTCACCTGAAATGGAAGATACAACTAATAAAAATTACATGAGGTATCATGTGACACCCGGTTGGAACAATATTATGTACTAGTTAGTTCCAACACACCTAAGGTGCCTGTTGAAAAATAATGTAATTTATATGGATCTTGCAAAATAATAAACTTTTGTTAAGAAATTTTTTATTTATTGAATGTAGTTTTTTAAAAAAAAGTATATTTTTAGGCCCCTTTTATAAGATTATGTATTATATTTTCCCTAAAAGGGTCTTTTCTTTGATGAGAGGTGCTTCTTTTATTAAAATAAAAAAAAATGGTTTCCCGTTACATCCCATGAAAGGATTAGGAAGAGCTTCTACCAACCCAGTAAGCTGTGCGCGTTCTAGTTTTACACTCACCTACAGTTTTACACCGATTCCGAACGGTATATTGAGCAGCTCTTTCATGGCTGAATTCTCGATAGTGTCGCCGTCACTAAGGTAAGAAAAAGCCTAAGAGTATGGTTTTCTTTTACAAAAAATACTTTTTGAAGAACAGGTACTTTTTAAAGAAGTTGTACTCTCTTTAGGATAAGGTTATTTTTTAAGAAAGTTTACTTATTTTCACGAAGGCTATTTATCTCAAGAAAACAAAAGAAAAGGTGGTACTTTATTTTCAAGAAATGGTACTTTTAAGAAAAGGAATTTTTGTAAGAAAAGGTACTTTTTATAAAAGAAGGTATTTTTTTTTTGAAAAAAAGCTTTTTATTTACGAAAGAACAGATACAATTTTAAGAGTAGGTACTTATATGGGTGAAAATAAAAAATGTTGCACTTTTCGATTCTCAAACTCGGCAATTTCAAATATGGTTTTTTAAGTTATTTTTCGATCAGAATCGAGAGATGGGACCAGAATAAGTATAAATTATAAATATTTCAACTACAAGTTTCGCACCGGCTGCCACAATACCGAATCATAGGGACGAAGTTTACGCGGACGGAGTTTACAAACTGTCACATTTTTATATGTAATTAGCAAACGATTTGCCCAAAAATAATAAAAAAAATAGGAAAATTTTACAGAATTCTATTACACATTTGTTTAAAAAAAGAGCAATTTCGTAGCGTCAATTTGTGTCGCTAGGAAAACGCGGACGGAGTTTACATTTTTTTTAACCTCAACTGATATTTCATATTTAAACGAGCACAGTTCTTTGAGAGTGTTCAAAATTGACTTTCTAAAGTTTGTGAATAATTATGTGGTATTTTAGCATTTACCTAGTATAGTTGAACAGGATCGACGAAGCTTTTTTATTTCAAACTTGAAGCAAACTTTAGGAGCACAATATTTAGTCTAAATCAAGGGACAATGGTAAATTTCTTTTTATCGTTGTTAAACGTTTCTCAATTATTTCAATTTTCTGGGAATGTGAAGATTTTGAGTTACTTTATGGGATAGGGTTGTTGGTTTGTTTGAAGATAACGTAATATTAATGGAAAAACTTAGTGAAAAACCATGCCTATACCGGGTGACAGCGGACGGAGTTTACATTTTACATGTTTAAAAACAATTTACTTTCAAAAATGGTCACCGTTGGGTTTGCGAATGTATGGAAATGCTTGATAATTTATATGAAACAGAAAATAAAATATCATATTATAGATTTTTCATTTACGTATAAAATTATATAGCTGTGACCGTTGAGTGCAACATTGTTTACTTTCACCCATATCAAGAAAAGTTATTTTGTTTACAAAAGATGTATTCTTTAAAGAAAATGTAATTCTTTCAAGAAAAGGCAATTTGTTGTAAGATAATGTGCTTTTTTAAGAGAAGGTACTTATTTAAAAAATTACTTTTTTTACGAAAAGGTACTTTTTGTAAGAAAATTTTCTTTTTAGGCAAATGTACTTCTTTAAGATGAGATTTTTCTAAACTTCTTTCACTTTGGCTTTTCTAAATTTACTTTTTATTCGTTTCAAACCACAATATGTAAAAAACTGGCTCCATCTTCAAAATTGCCCATTAAACAAGAAATATCTTAGTCTGGACACAAACCAAAAGTACGATTGTTTAAGTGCTGCCAAATATATTTCCCTGCTGAGGGTTGTGTTTCATGGATTTGCCAGTCTTGCACTTTGGCTTTTCTAAGTTTACTTTTGATTGGGTACAAAACTCCAATATGTAATACAAAGGCTCCTCCTAGAAAACTTCCCTTTAAACCAAACCAAACCAAAAGTACCCAATATAGTTGAGAATAAAGTAGTTACAAAAAAGTTGTTTAACAATTTTTCATTTAGCCCCCATCCCGCAACGTGCGATAAGGAACTTCGTTGCAAAAATACAATATTAGAATTCGTGTTCAAATATTAGTCACTGTAATCATAATTTAGTTTCTGTTGCAAAAACACTTGTTACAAAGGTATGTATTCGATTTTTCCCAAGGGGCTTTGTTGTTAAATAGAAACCTCGTATATTGGAATTTTACACGAGGACTTTACAGAAAAACTAATATTTTAACCAGAAAATGATAAACAAAGTTGTGAAAAAACAATAAAGTGTATAGATATCAGCGTGCGAAGAATTCATACTATCATAAATTGAGGTGAAGTGAGACTTTTAAACACAATCGTTGAATCTGACACCACTATTGACGCCTTCACAAACACATGCAAACAATTGTGGTCACTTGGGAGGAGGAACTATTATTCTGGATGACACCAATTAATTTAAATATACAAATGATACCCAGGATAACCAGGGACCGAAAATATGAAAGATTTAGAAAAACTGTCTGTATCTAGAAAACGGAGCGTCCAATCGAAAAAATACCAAATTTTTAACCGAAGTGAAGTTGGCCCACCATGCCTGGCCCACTTTTCTGTACAACGTTAAAATAGACCAAATCGATTGGAATAGTTCTGAAGTCAAATCTAGTTACCTTATTCTTGATGTTATGTGTCATCTAAAATTCAGGACATTGATATGTGAAGAGATCCTTAAAAAGACGAATTTTAATATTTTTAATGTACGTTTCAGAAAGAGTTCACAAAGTTTAAAAAATATAAATATTTTTTTAAATTTCTTTATATGGTTTTACTATTACTAGAAAATTTCGAAATAAAAACTCAAGGACTATGAAACCAGACAAGATCGTTAAAATCGGTGAATACGAATTGCCACGAAATATGTATATGCAATTTTCTCAGAAAATTAAAACAAATTTGGAAAATTTTCATACTTAATATTGATATGTTGTTGGAAATACGAAGTAGAAATTTTATAAAAAATTTCGAGGACATTGAAACAGGTCTAGGTTCTTTAAAATCGAAGAAAACCAATATCCTCCATATATATGAAAAATTCTAAGAAAATTAAAAAAAATTTTGGAAAATTTTCACACTTTAATATTCTGATATGTTGTTACAAATACCAAGTAGAAATTTTATACAAAATTTCAAGGACATTGAAACAGGTCTAGGTCCTTAAAATCGAAGAAAACCAATATCCTCCATATATATGAAAAATCCTCAGAAAATTAAAAAAAGTTTGGAAAATTTTCACACTTTAATATTCTGATATGTTATTACAAATACCAAGTAGAAATTTTAGAAAAAATTTCGAGGACATTGAAACAGGTCTAGGTCCTTAAAATCGAAGAAAACCAATATCCTCCATATTGTATATGAAAAATTCTAAGAAAATTAAAAAAAGTTTGGAAAATTTTCACACTTTAATATTCTGATATGTTGTTACAAATACCAAGTAGAAATTTTGTAAAAAATTTCAAGGACATTGAAAGAGGTCTAGGTCCTTAAAATCGAAGAAAACCAATATCCGCCATACTTATGAAAATTTTTAGAAAATTAAACAAAGTTGGAAAATTTTCACACTTTAATATTCTGATATGTTGTTTCAAATACCAAGTAGGAATTTTATAAAAAATTTCAAGGATATTTATAAACATTCTTTTCTTAAAAAATGTCAAGGACATTTGGAAAACTTTCGTATTTTAATTTTCACATATGTTGTTGAAAATACGAAGCTGAATTTGCAACAACATATCAGAATATTAAAGTGTGAAAATTTTCCAAACTTTTTTTAATTTTCTTAAAGTTTTCATATGTATGGCGGATATTGGTTTTCTTCGATTTTAACGACCTAGACCTGTTTCAATGTCCTTGAATTTTTTTATAAAATTTCAACTTGGTATTTGCAACAACATATCAGAATATTAAAGTGTGAAAATGTTCCAAACTTTTTTTAATTTTCTGAGAAATTTTCATATATATGGAGGATATAGTTTTCTTCGATTTTAAGGACCTAGACCTGTTTCAATGTCCTTGAATTTTTTATAATATTTCTACTTGGTATTTGCAATAACATATGAGAATATTAAAGTGTGAAAATTATTCAACCTTTTTTTAATATTCTGAAAGTTTTCATATGTATGGCGGATATTGTTTTCTTCGAGTTGGTTTCTTTTTTTATAAAATTTCTACTTGGCATTTGCAATAATCTGTGTGAATATTACAGTGAGAAAATTGTCCACATTTTTTTAAATTTTCGGAGATTTTTCATATATATGGCGGGAATTGGATTTCGTGGATTTTAAGGACCTAGTCCTTTTTCAATGTCTTTGACATTGTTTATCATTAACACTAGCGAATTGTATGGAAATAATGGTGGGTATCTGGTCGATAAAAATATCGTGCAATTTAATCTACAATGGCAGGATAATTGCATTTACAAATGGCAGGATAATTGCATTTAAAGGACCTTGTGTCCTTTCGATATCTCCAATGTCTATTTTGAACATTATGACACCATTAATGACCAGTGCAATGAAATTTATATGCTTGGTTTGATTTAAATACAATAAAATTTGAAGGTGGGCCAACTTCAAACTACTATATACTACAGTGAAGTTAGCCCACCATCGAAATATGTGGGCTACGATGGTGGGCTAACTTCACGCTAGTATCATATGATTGAACGCCGTTTTAAATTTTTGGATTGATTTTTAACCCTTTTCCCGTTATCCAATCAGGCTGAAACTTCGCAGGCAAACTAATGGCGATGACAAAAATCTAATATATAAAATTCTCGTGTCGCGGTGTTTGTTACAAAACTCCTCCGAAACGGCTGGACCGATTTGTATGAAAGAAATTTTGGGTGTATATCGGGTAGGTCTGCGATTCGACCAACATCTATTTTTCATGGACCCGATAGGGGGCGCTGTTGTCGAAATTTAAAATTTTAACGTTTTATATTACAAGGGTGCCTCCTAGAGGAGTCAAATGTATGACCGACCCTCAATGTTTTTGCAATCCCAACAGTTTACCAGAATATATCTACCCTCTATCTTCAACCCTTAGGGTGGTCCCCATACAATTTTTTATATCGAAAATCTAAATGTATGGCAAAACAACGTTTGCCGGGTCAGCTAGTAAACTATAAAAATATGGGCGGGATTGGATAAAGGGGCGTGGTACCTCCCATACAAATCACCTCCCATACATGGTACCTCCCATACAAATTACATATTGTAAGATCTGCTGCAAATATGGGCGGGATTGGACAAAGGGGCGTGGTCATATATAAAGAATGTTTAGTCAAAAAGTATGTTTTTTACGGGTTGGTTTTTTATAATTGTTAAAGGTAAGTCAAATAAAATGTGGGTGCGGAGCACTCTCAGAACAAAGAGAATAATGACGTGGTTATACGTATATAAAAATGAGATAGCAAGAGAGCAATGAAATTTTTGTGAACTTGTGTAGCGTGTGTACGAATATAACAATGTATGTATGTATATACAAGTGTCTGTTGCTTTGCATTCTTTGGTTTTTGTGGGAATAACCTCATCATATGATTGAACGCTGTTTTTTATTTTCCAATGTATCATTTACTAATGTGTCCGTTCATTGAAATCGAACAGGTACCGTGTAGCAAAAAGGTGTTAACACATCGCCCGTGAGTTCGAACACTCATTGGATTTTTTTATATAAATTCAAGTTGTTTTAACTTTAGTTGTTTCTCCTTTGTAATTGTTATTTAATATTTTAATAAATCTCAATTAAATTGCGCACATTTATTCACAAGGATTTACAGTTTTTCTTTATACAAATATCCACTTCACTGGTTTATATTCCGCATCAATCGTTTATGTAATTTAATACATTTAAATTAACTACTTTGAATTTTCACAAAAATATATTGGTTGATAGTAAATGCAAATGGGATTAAACATGTGTTGAATATCAATAACTGTCATATATCACTTTTGTACATATTTATATATTCATTTATTCTGTGCAAAACGAATTTATTACCAGATAAAATAAATACTGGCATTAATCAACTTTAGTGCGGAATAATTTGTTTTAATTTTTGATACTAAAAAATATAAATTGTTTCCCACTAAATCCCATGAAGTAGCAAGAAATCTGGGTTTTATGGTCCTTTCTCCCAAGAAAACTAAAATGAGAAAAAATAAAAAAACTAACGCAAGAGAATAAATGGGCTGGTCTTACAGGCATTTAAATTTACCTATAACGTATATATTCCTAGTATAGTCTCAAGACGTTAGGAAAAAAGAAAATAACATATTTATAATAATCTAAAAAAAAAACATTGTATAATAAATCCATGGAAAAGATAATTTAAATTGCTAAAAAAAGTCCCATGAAGGAATTGGGGAGAGCATCTCTCAACGAGTGAACTGTGCGCATTCTAGTTTTTATACTCAATGATTGGAACCTACAGTTATACATCGCCTTCGAAAGATATTTTGATAAGCTTTTTCATGGCTTAATACACGATAGTGTCGCCGTCACTATGCGAGGTGACCGCCGCCGAAAGAAATTTCAGGTTATCAGAGCAGGAAACGAATCCAGAATCGCATGTACAAGAGGCGCGCCCACTAACCACTGCACCACCGATGGCCACTTTGATACTACTCAGTCAAAAAACTCAACCTGCTCATGTTTTTAAGATGAAATTCAAAGTAATGCAGTTTGCACACGCTAGGATTAAATTAGATAATATGGAACTTTCTGGCCCCCGACCTACATGCAAACCAAATTCAGAGAAAGTCTTAAGCGTCGTCTAAGCACTTAGCAATTGCTTCGGCAATAACTATTTTATAAGAATAAAAAAAAAAGTTGTGTCCCATAACATCCCACGAAGGGATTGGGGAAAGCTTCTCACAATCAGTAGGATGCGAGCTTTCTAGTTTTTAAACTCAATGATTGTAACCTACAATTTTAAACCGGTTCCGAACGGAAGCGTTTATTTCCAATCCAAATTTTTCGAGTTTCACTTCAATATTGAAATTTTTATTTTCGATATTTCGCTCCACAATTGCGCAACATCAACTGTACACAATTTGTTAATTTTTGTTTCCTGATGATACTCCCAATGGTATCGCGAAATATTGAAAATAAGAAATGCAGTACTGACCCCAACGTCGAAAAGTGTCCATTATTTATTGCTAAAACAAAGGCCGGAAAACCAAATACAAACGTTTTATAAGCATATTCGGAGATTCCAAATTGGTTTGACTCAGTCTGGGTTTTGATAGTTTTTGATTGATATGAAATTTACTACATATACTCTCCTCACTGCTGCCATTACAATAACGTTCATTTTAGGACGACAGTCCTCACGATTCATGTTTTATAGCTGTCTAAAGTTGGTCGTCTGCAGCATTTTTGTGAGCCAATGGCTCTGCCAATGTTAGAATAACTTTTCAATTTGACATCAGATTATAACAATCAAGGTATCGCCTGATAGCTTTAAACTTCCTCTTTAGGAGTAACGAATAAAAATCTCCGGTTGTTGTTGGCCAAGGACATACAAATTTAGGAAATATCTTTTGTGCTGGGATATCATGGAAAAGTAGTTTTTGATTTTTTTCATTTTGTCTCCTAAAAATTCCGCATGTTTTTCGCTTCAAGATGTGACAATTTCAATTTGGTTTGTTTGGGGTTTAGAAAATATTGCCGTTTCAATAATGCAATTATCATATTATACTGGCAGAACATTAGAACTTTATGGGCCTTTCATATACTTTTACAAACTACGTATATATATTGCATAATGGAGTTTATTTAATCGTTTACATATGTCATATGTATTAAAAATAATTGGTACATACCCTACCAACACGTTCTGGATGGGCATGAAGAATTAACTGGGTTTGTGGTATAGGTTTCAGCTTTAGGCACATTCTAATGAAGAGTTTCACTTCTTTTTCATACTCTTGGGGAACATAAATATAACACAGGGCAACACTGATTCTGCGGTGCGGGGTTTGTAAAGAAATTTTGGTGCATATGTTGATGAAGATCCAAGCCTATAATTCACTTTTTTTGAATTGACTCTGGTTCTCGAGATAACCCGCTATTTTAAATTGAAGGAGGTTTCACCACATATTTTAGCACAACTCAAGAGCAGTTTGTCCGATTTGGTTAAGTAAAAATTTGGAAAATCCGCAGCTAAATTACCTTCAAGTTACACCTACTATGTTTTTTGATAAATGCTTTTTGGAAAAAAAATTTTTTTTCATGCAAAATTTAAATTTTTTGTTTTTTTTTTTAAATTCATAAAAAAACAAAAAACTCAGAAATGCTATTTTTTAATCTTTAGTTATAAACATAAAAATGTTACAAATAAAAGTAGCCATATTTCAATAAAATCGATTAACAAGTTTTGGTTTAATTCACAAGTTAGTGATGGTATCTGATTTGATAAATATTTTTAAATGAATATTAACAACAGAAATATTCCATAATTTTAAGAAACCCGAGTTAAGAAAACCGTTTTGTATGGGATTTTCTTTGGTTCTTTTTTTTTGGGACAGTCCCGTTTCAGCAGTAGTCTGCCATCATATGGCTATCCCACTGGCCTTGGTATCTTTCCTCCATGATCTTGATGTCCTGGTGGAATTGTTCCCCTTGTTATTCACTATAATCGCCGAGGCTGTCAGGAAACTTATCCCAATGACTGTGCAAATAATGCACTTTTATACTTATTTTAGCTCCTAATTTTTGGAAATTCTGGAGTAGTTTGCTAACAATTTCAGCATAGCGAAGAACAAGGGGAACGATTCCACCAGGACATCAACATCGTGGAGGAAAATACCAAGGCCAATGGGATAGCCATATGATGGCAGACTACTGCTGAAACCAACAACGGGACCGTCCCAACAAAAAGAACCAAAGAAAATCCCATACAAAACGGTTTTCTTAACTCGGGTTTCTTAAAATTATGGAATATTTCTGTTATTAATATTCATTTAAAAATATTTATCAAATGAGATACCATCACTAAATTGTGAATTAAACCAAAACTAGTTAATCGATTTTATTGAAGTATGGCTACTTTTATTTGTAACATATTTATGTTTATAACTAAAGTTTAAAAAATAGCATTTGTGAGTTTTTTGATTTTTTATGAATTTAAAAAAAAAACAACAAAATTGTCACTTTTGCATGAAAAAAAATTTGTTTTGGATAAAGTTTCTGAATATTTTTTAAACTATTGACTTTATCGAAAAACATTGTAGGTGTAACTTGAAGGTAATTTAGCAGCGGATTTTCAAATATTTTACTTAAGCAAAACGGGCAAACTGTTCTTGAGTTATGCCAAAATAGCGGTAAAATAGCGGTTTATCTCGAGAACCACAGTCAATTCAAAAAAAGTGAATTATAGGATAAGAACGTCACTATCTCATACATCTAAATTGACTCCAAAACGTTGAACCGCGGAAAAACATCTTCATTTTGTCACCCAGTGTAATTCATGTTCTGTATATTACCTTTTGCCCAGTTGAATATGGGAATAGGTGCCGAGATTGCTCCATCCTTATTTTGTATGCTAACCCAAGCCACCAATTGCTTAAGCGTTCCACCAAATCCCATCGCACACGTTTTCCCATGAGCGGCACAACAAAAGTTCCACTCAACCTGAATGCCGAAATTATTTTCGTGATATTTAAGTCAATACATATTATTATTATTTGTGTACTTAGCGGCGGATCCATCCCAAAAAGTAGAAAATTTTTGAGAAATAATTGTACTAATATTTTGTTGTGTTTGAAAATGTCGTTAACTATACACAGTACGGAAAAGAATCGGCACAGGATGAAAATGATCATCACCCCAACAACTTTAGTCATCGAAAGTGAGCTAACGTACAACTCATTTCAAATTAGTGCATCAACTGCAAATTCTTCGTCACTGCGATGGAAGTACGGTTGTTGCTGCAATGAATTTGATACATTATTGCAACGAATTTGTTTCGTTGCTGCAATGAATTTCTTTCGCTGCTGCAAACAATTTGTTTCATGGTTACAATGAATAAGGATTGTTTTTGCAATGAATTTGTTTCAATCCTGCTGTGAATTTGTTTCATTGCTGCTATGAATTTGTTGTATTGCTGCTATTAACTTGTTTCATTGCTGCTATGAATTTGTTTCATTGCTGCTATGATTTTGTTTCATTGCTGCTAAGATTCTGTTTGATTGCTGCTAAGATTCTGTTTCATTGCTGCAGTGAATGTTTTGAAGTGTGTTTGAAATTATTTATTGTTAGTTGTACATAAATACGAGTACACTGTTAGTATTACATTGCAGGGGCTTGATCAAAAAAATTGTGGTAGTCGATTGGTTGAGTATTATTGTGTCTGTCGTATTCAGGACCTACAATTAACAACAAATATTAGGAATATATTTTAAAGATTTCTATTTGAGATATGTAAAGTACATTAGACCGGGTCAGCATCCAAAAAAAATTCCCAAAGTCGAAGGCAAATATAAATTTCAAAGAAGATCACCTCGAGACAATTTAACCACCAAACAAAATTTTCCTTTGCAAACCCGTGAAAAACAACCAAAATCGTTTTTTTTTTTGTTGTTTTTTTTTGTTTGTAGCTCGGTCGTAACATACGAGACATCGTTGTATAGGTCTCGTCGAGTACTAACGGGTTTTTCAATAAGAGCGCTACAAAAGTTTTTTTTAAATAAAACAAAACCGGTTTTAGATACCAATGAAATTCTTTATTCCTGTGAAAGTACGTTCGATGCCATTATGTATGGAACTCGATTTCTTTTGCATGCCCACCACGGGCACGCTTGCAGAAGTCCAGACGCTGAACCCAATTTTCGACGGTTTTCAAGCATAAATCGGCCGATAGTGCTGCAATTTCACGTTCGATATTCTTACGAAGTTCATCAATCGTTGCTGGCTTGTTGGCATAGACCATAGACTTGACACAGCCCCACAGTAAATAATCTAACGGCGTCAAATCGCACGACCGAGGCGGCCAATCGACTGGGCCATTTCGTGAGATAACACGTACACCAAACTTGATTTCCAATAAATTGATTGTGGCATTCGCTGTGTGCTTGTGGCGCCGTCCTGTTGGAACCACATGTCCTCCAAGTCCATATTATCCAATTGGGGCCAAAAATATTCGGTTATCATTGAACGGTAGCGATTCGCATTCACAGTAATGTGCCGGTCTTGATCATCACGGAAGAAGTACGGCCCAATGACGCCGCCGGCCCATAAACCGCACCAAACCGTATTTTTTTCGGGATGCAATGACGTTTGTTCTGTAGACGTGGCATAATTTTGTAATGAAGACCTCATTTAATGCAGTTTCTATCCCAAAACTTTAAAAATATTTTCCTATAGGATTAAAGCCCTGTGAAAACCAAATTCAGTTTGCTTTGGAAGTACAGGGTGTCTGGTGGCAAATTTATATTTTTAACCTTTATGTGCTGGGGATTGTAAACTTACGTTGGCAGTCGGAAGTCTACATTTTAAACTTACGTTGGCGGTCGGAAGTGCACGTTCGCGGTCAATGTTTAAGTTTCAAGCATGATACAGCTTATACCTAAAGTAAATGTGGTGGCATGTGTGTCACGTACATGTTTTTTACACCAACTGCAAATCTTGTGTGTAGTTTTACGCTTTCCAACTTCACAATATCGACGACTTATTATTGTTTTGTAGTAAAAGCCAATTGTTTGAAACGGAGACACTAATATTCGCAAGTATACAACTATTAACACCTGACAATTCTTAAGGATATGCAAACAAATTAGAGTAGACATCACGGTAATGGTAAGATATATCAAAAATCTGACAACAAATTCAGAAAGAGAACGCACAAAAGCCGGCAGACACAATATCAACTCGAAAAAAACATAAGTGGCGTATACGACAAAACAATAATCAACAGACGATATAGGCTGTATGTCGTTGGAAATATCAGACAAGTGGTTCATACTAGTGCCAGAAACAGAAGAAATATCGAGTATCATTTCAATAGCCAGTCGAGTTGGAGCATGGCCAGTCGAGTTGGAGCATGGCCTAATACCCTTGAATTTACAGAGCGCTGTTCAATTGCTGGCATGAAAAGCTGTATTGCAAGGATTCGCAGGAACTTTCATCGTTTGTCTGTTTGGAGGAAGTGGTCGTTGTTTTCCGAATATATAATGGATGCGGCTAGAGCGCTTATATCTAGCATATTAAAAAACATTACCAAAGGCCAGCGCAAAGTTTTGCGTTTAGCAGAATATGCAGAAAGCATTTTGTTCATCACATCGACGCCTCCTATGGTTGCGAATTGGTCAAGGATATATTGTGGCTGATTTTCTCTTTTGTGGAAAATCGAAAACTTATGGCTCTTCTGCTCGTTTGCGGTCAGCTTTCTCTAAATTTGGCACAAATGTTTTGTTTTGACGACCAGCACCAGGAAGAGCGAGATTTTTGGACATCAACTATGCGAGGTGACCGCCGCCGAAAGTAATTAATTTTATTTTTTTTTAAGGTGGTCAGAGCAGGGTTCGAACCCAGGATCTCATGTACAAGAGCCGCGCACACTAACCATTGCACCACCGACGGCCACATATAAAATAACTATCGATTGTAATAACTACACTTAGGCTGGCCAAAGCAAATCGACAAAGACAGTCTGTTTGTTGTTGTTGCTGTAATAGAACATACTATAATAATATAAGAACAATATTAACATAACAAAACAACATTTTCATTTAACAAATTTTCGATAGCGCTAAAAAGTATGCAATAACTTGCGGTAATAATGCCAACAACATAAAAAAATATTTATATTATTGCTGTAAATATATCTTGTCATACGTAACTTTTTTGTTGTCTATTAAAACTGTATACTTCCTAAGCAAAATGTTCTTGGGTTTTAAAGGGCTTTAATCCTAGAAAAAAAATGTTTACGTTTAGTGGTTGAAACAGCATCAAATGAGGTCTTCATTACAAATTATGTCGTACTCGTTGAGGCCTATACAACGATGTCTTGTATATTATGATCGAGCCGCAAACAAAACCCTACGATAAAAAAAAAACATTTTGGCTGTTCTCACGGGCTCGTAAAGAACATTTTTTTTTAAAATTGTCTCGAGGTGATTTTAAATATTTGCAATCGTTTTTGTGAAAATATTTTGTGACCCGGTCTTATATACAAACATATACTAATGAGTTCTAGGATATTCAGATCAGAATGTATTTGTCATAGACTTATTACCATACTAGACTCAATATTCCTCTCAGCAAATTTATGACATTAGGCCTGGTGTGATATGAACGTTGGATGTCGAAAAGAATTGCTTCAATGATACCAGATAGACGCAATGATGCAAAACAACGAACAAAATAACAACAACGGCATTTCGTTTTGTGTACTAAAATTATTGTTTTAAATACAACACAAATGTGTGCTAACAATAACAGTCAATAAAATAGTGTAAAACACATTTAAATTTCACAGTTTTTCACTAAAACGACATGAAAAATTAAAGTCAGAAGTTATTGTAATTCCACCCGGTGTATGTCACTTTTCATCAAACATGTCTCTATCACACCGACCGCATCACGAAGAGTGTGAAAGGAAAAGGAAAGATTTACTCTATGGTATTTGTAACTATACCAGAGTGCGATGCTGCTTCAAAGCAACAAGGATTATTTACCTTTTGCTACATTATTTTGCTTGTACTTCCACAACCCATTGAGTTCAGAATATCAGAAAGAAATGTAAAAATGTCACCATATAGGCCCAATATAGAAAAAATTTCAACTGCGAATATTATTGCAGTCTATTTGACAAATTAATCAACTATTGAAATTTTAAACTAACCCATCGGTGAAAGAAATGCATATCTTGAGGCCGTCAGTAAATGTAATTTCAAGGGAAATTTAAAAAACATTGGAGGATGACCACTGAGCTTAATTGGTCCTTTGTTGTATAATAAATAGGTTTATCTTGCGACAAATTGTAGTTTGCTCAAAAAGCAGTGACTTCACCATATACCATCGAATGTGTAGAATGGAAAAATGACGTCCTTTTGTTTGCAGTTGGTATTTCGATTCGCTTAGTCAGGCGCTCTTTACTTTATTGGTCCCCAATAGAGCTCACCATATAAGAACATCCAATTTAAATCATAGCGTTACATTTTCAAAATTGTTGTTCATTGTTGCCAACAACACTTGGATACTTATACATAGCAGTAGTGGGCATGTGTCCTTCTATTACAACTAATAACGGTGACAAAATATTGTCCCGCCTTTGGTTGTAATTTTTGTTCATCACGAATACAATACTTAGGGGAGCATTATATTCATAAATTCGGTGAATGGGCTAGAAACTTTCTGAATTAGTATCCTTAACTTTAGTGCAGAAAGGTCGACACAACAAAAATGTTAGCTTTAATGTTGATGGGAGTTTTCGTTCTCAGGTAACATTTTCAACTTTAATTGCAGCTGTGAACAGTAACAGCAAACCACCAGAAGCCTGTGTTTAATATGCCAACCTGAATTATTACTGTAGTGTCATAAAAATGTCATTTCCAAAATGTTTAACAAAACGAGGGTCTTTCTGCTGTTGCTTTCGTTAACCACTTGAAAGTGAATATTTCTATGGTTTTTGCAAACCCAGCTATTTGTCGTAAAACATTCCAGGTAATCTCTATTTTTACACCCAGTAATGCAATTGATTATCTTACTTTAAATACAAACAAAAGCAAGAACATCACAATGTTGCGTCTAAATACTTTGGATTATTGCATGAGAAGAGCGAAATAGGAGGTTGACTTATTTAATTAAAAAATATTTGTTCCCTTGGAAAAACAGACCGAAAAAATTCCTTTGTTTGGTGGCAGGATCGTCGGTATTTGGTGGTTGCAGGCTGTAAAGCAAAATCAAATGTTGTGGTATTTTTTAGAAATTTTACATTCAGGCGTTTTTTAAGAAGAATAGATTTACATCCTCCCAAGCAAAGTTTTCAATTGCTGGTTCCTTACAAGCACGACCCACATCACGTGTGTCATTGAGATAATATCGCAAGGCTATGAAGCAGGTATTTCTCTGTAATTCACGAAAATATTGGGTGTGAACTCAGGGTAAATTGCGATAAGAATTTTATGCGCGTCTTTCCTTTCTTGTCATTAAAGTTATGTATGTGTGTCTATTCACATGTGAAACTTTATTGACTATGAAGGTTTATGGTAAGCTATTAACAAATTTACTAAAATAAGTAAGAAGCTGGCTTGCGAAAGCAAAAAAAAATTAAAAATCCTACATCTTTCAACATTTTTCTGAATACCATTTCTTTAGATTTACAGACATAATTTGAAGGAAGAAAGAATCAATGGAGCTAAAACTAAAAGAGGAACGAATTCAATTTGATTTTGATTGTCTGAATGGCAAATCTAGTTTTAATTCGACAAAGTCGGTTGTCTTCCACCTGTTTCGTCTTTTGGAGTGTTGTACTGTACGTTTCATCCACGGCTTTAAAGTGGTGCAAAAGCTCACCCAGTCGGTCGGTTGAGAAATGCCAAACTCTTCTGGATAGTTGTCACTTGATTACCTTTGTGGCCAGTTAAAGCACAAACTTGACATACATATTATGGATAGATTTCTTCATGACCTCTTGCACGAAAGGAGAAAACATTTAATGTTAAAATATTTTGGTTTAAATACAAATTAGTCTGTATCTGACAAGTAATGAACTTTCTAATAATATTTAAAATCGCATAAAATAAAGACCGCTTAATGATTTTCTTTAAATCAAATACAGGCGACCAAAAATGCATCATCCCATCGGAAGATGCAATAGCTTTTGCAAGTGGTGGCAACTGTCATTTTTACCTTGATATTTGAGAAGTAAACAGAGACAAAGTTTTTGTAATGATCGAAATTTAAGACGTGTGATTCACTAGATAACCGTATCCGACCTTGCATTAGGGGTTTTTATGGGCTTAACAAACCGAAATGTGCAGGATGAATGGTGAACCCCGAAATTTTTGCCTGAGGGTAAGAAGATCGAATAACGAGCCTAATAATGGACTGAACTCCTGCAAGGACGATAATGGGAATCTGGTAACTGATAACCAGTGTGTGCTCAAAATTTGGAGAGACCACTTTTACCACTACTCCACATAGATTTTTCCACTGAAGATCAGGAGTTAATGATAGTGGAAGATAGTGTAGATTGTACTCCCCTCCCCCCCACCAACAAAGATGGGATTAGAATGGGATGGGATCCCGGCTTAAGAACTTTTTAAGGCAGGTGGCGAAGAACTGCTAGCCCACATGCATCCACATATATGCGGTATATGGCTGGTGGAATCTATGCCTGACGATTGGAGTCTCAGTGTACTATGTACTGTATTCAAAAAGGGTGATCCGTGTGTCTGTTCCAACTATCGCTGTATCAGTCTCTTATCCATCGCGTATAAGGTCTTGTCGAGCGTATTATGTGAAAGACTAAAGCCAATTATTGAAAAACTGATTCGACCTTATCAGTGTGGTTTTAGACCAGGCAAGTCCACGGCTGAGCAAATATTCACGCTGCACCAAATCCTGGAAAAGACCCACGAAAACCAAAGCGATATATACTGTAGCATACATACACAGTCAACGCAACCAACGGCTATAGAGTACAAACTAAAGCCAACATAACCAAAATAAATACATATTAAAGAAATACCAAAAGAGGTATTAGCTTACATTTCATTGGCACTTCCCAAAGTGTCCAAATAACCAAAAGTCGAACAGCCAAACATACTCCACATAACAAGCGCCGTTTAATACTCTAAACGATACACATTGCTCTGTACGCAAGGCAAAGAACAGTTCTCACGCCCGTGAAACTGATTCGTCAGCATGGCACACGCAGAAATGACGACGACCGTCCATGGCTTTGAGTATGTTCTACTGCATACACACAGCGACACATACAATGTTGCATAGCCACAGAACTGCGATCGTCTCTGCTGACAGCGACCGTTCACAGCCCCAAGAACGTCGCATACATACAACAATGTATACGGCATGAGGGATATCTGCTGAGGGATACGCATATGATATTCGTAGGTCTGCCGCGACAACTCCATATAAATTATATAGGAATAAGAATATTAATGTAAGATACTATTGTATTTAGATTTAATATAAAAAGAACCAAATTATTCAATAAAGAAACAGAAAGGTCTCGACGCTGAAAATAGATCAGCCTTAAAGAATTCCCTCTTAAAATTTATGTTATTATTACAATACCATCTTTTTGTCGATTACAAAGCTGTTTTTGATAGACCCATACGGGGAAAACTGAGCGAAGCTATGTCTGAACTTGGGATTCCGGCGAAACTGATGCGCCTCTGCAGAATGACTCTGATCAACACCAAATCAGCAGTGAAAGTGGAGAACGACCTCAATGAACTATTCTGTACTAAGCGAGGACTGACACAAGGCGACACACTTTCGTGCAACCTCTTCAACATCTTAATAGTGATAATAAGGAGAAAAGCTGCAGTAAATGCAAACAAGACCTTTAACTCGAAAAGCCATATGTTCCCGGCGTATGCTGACGATATAGACATCACTGCGCGAAATTTGCGACAGGTTTCTGCAGTCTTTTCAAGAATCGAAAAAGAATCGGCGAAGGTGGGTCTTGCTGTTAATGACGGCAAGACAAAATTAATAGTGTCAACGACTAGAGAAACCTCTCGACTTGGTCCGCACCTGAACGTTGACAACCGATTTTATTTTGAAGTGGTAGATGGATTTGTCTTCGTTGGATCCGCCGTGAACAAGGACAACAACGTCAGCCTGTAGATAAATTTGAGAATTGTGCTTGCAAATTGGTGCTAATTTGGGCTCAGCAATCAGATTAGGAACAAAGCTCTCTCTCGACACTCTAATTTTTCCTCTCTCGACATATGGCTCCGAAACTTGGGTGATATCGCAACCGGATGAAAAACACCTGGGAGTATACGAGAGAAAAATTCTCCGTAAAATATATGGTCCTGTTCGGGAAAACGGTGAGTACCGATGTCACTGGAAACAAGAGCAATATAATCTATATTCTGACGTGGACATAGCTAGGCGAATCAAATTAGTCCAATTGCGTTGGCTAGGCCATGTGATTAGAATGGGTGAAGATGATCCAGCGCGAAAGATTTTCGATAACGTACCCGATGGAAGCACGAAAAGAGAACGACCAAGACTCCGCTGGAAAGAGCAGGCAAAAGAATCCCTTCGTATCCTTGGTGTTACCAACTGGCGAGTAAAGGCGAAGGATAGAGCCAGTTGGAAGCATATGTTGAAATTTGTTTAATTAATATGTGTAAGACGTCTGACTTCATGAGGTTGTAAACTAGTCTGTAAAAGTAATAATCTAAGTAGCAATCTGGCTCCGTAGTGTTTAGTAAAAGAAGACGCACCTAGAGCAGAATGTGCTCGTCACCACGCACTACAGTCTTGGTAGAAACTTTTCCTGTCCCTGTGTCCTATCAACCATGAAATCGCACCCATATTGTTATTTTGTTAAAACTGTTATTTTGTTTAAATACATAAGGACATATACATATAAATATAAACAAAATACACGTCGGCAAGCTATTGGAACGCTATACTCCCCAAGATCGCGGAATACTAGTGACTGCTCGAAACTTTACATCAAAGCGGTGATAAATGTTCATCAATTTGTCTTGATTGAATTGATGCCAAATTTGAAATGAAAAAATTCTTCAATTTGAAGATTATGCGTTTCTTCAACTTTTTCGGCGTAACTGAATTGATGATATTTTTTACATCAATCTTCATCATTGGAATTTGGAAATAATTAGTGGGATCGATTCAAAACTTGACGTAGTATTGACAAAAAAAATAAATGGTGGAAAAATTACTCCAATTTGATGACAAACTTACATCAAACTGCTAAAAATATTACATCAACGTGATGTAGCATTGTCATTGAATCAACGTAAACTGTTTATGAAAGATTAATGAAATGTTCTTCATCAATTCAATGAAATGTGTCGTTGGTTAGAAAATGGGGAATTCTTTCATCAAATTGAGGAACGAATTCATAAATTGGATGCAACTTTTTCTTTCAGTTGTAGTAGTAAAGGGTCCGCCATCTAACGTTTTTTTTTCAACTAGTGCTTATTTCGTGAATGGTAACACTTAGCTCATGTCTGATTTGACAGATAATTAGTTTTATCCTTCCGCTGAACGAATATGGTTCTGCGTACGCTTGAACAACGCTGGGAAATATGGGAAAAATGGGCCTGCGATCGACTTACAGAAGATGCCGATTTTGCCAAAAAAATCATATTTTTAGATGAAGCTCATTTTGATCTTGGCGGGTATGTAAACAAGCAAAACTGTCGCATTTGGGGCACAGAAAACCCGCACGCATACATTGAAAAGCCGATGCACCCAAAACGAGTCACTGTTTGGTGCGGATTTTGGTCCAGAGGCATAATTGGGCCATTTTTCTTCGAAAATGAGCAAGGAGTGGCCGTTACAGTCAATGGCGATCGTTACCGGGCCATGTTGAACGAATTTTTGATCACAAAAAATGAACAGGAGGATATTGGCAATATTTGGTTTCAACAGGGCGGCGCTACGTGCCACACAGCCGAAGCTACGCTCGATGTTTTGCGCCCTGTTTTTGAAGGTCGCATTATCAGCCGCAGAGCTGATGTCGTTTGACCACCTCGGAGCTGCGATTTGACACCGTTAGTGGGGTGCCCTCAAAGATAAGTGTTACGCCGACAAGCCAGAGACAATTGACGCTTTAAATGACAATATTCGTGAAGCCATTGTTGAAATACAGCTGCACACAATCGATAATGTACTTAAAAATTGGACCGATCGTGTAGGCTACTGCATGGCCAGCCGAGGCAGCCATTTGAATGAAATTATTTTCCATTATTAACCGGAAGGACTGTACTTTCAAATAAAAAAAAAATTTGGGAAAATATTCAGTAGTTTTTTTTTATAGCATTTTCAAAACAAAAAAAGTTATTTTGCGGACCCGTTAGGTTTTTATTTATGTTTTCGGTACAAGAAAATATTACAATGTGTGTACAAAAATAACTTGAGTAAAACGACAAACAAATAAGGTTGTTTGTAGTTTATATATAATGACTATGACATATTTTCATCAGTCAAGCTAATAGCACTAAGCAACATGACTTTTCAACCAGAAATGCCAACCCAATTTGTTGACGTAGTTTAGCAGCCTTATTAAAAAGAAAACAAGAAAATTTTTGAATGGTACAGTTTTTTTAAATCTTTTTTAAAAATTTCTTAATTTTCTAAATGGTACGCTTATTTTAATTCAATTTTCTAAGGATTTCTATCATCGATTTTCTGGAAGTTTATCTTAAAAAAATGTCGATACAAATTGGAAATGAGTAAAAATATTTCAAATCAGAATGCTTGGTTGAGAACTTTTTGAATTTAATATTTGAAATATTGCATTTCTTTTGCAAGAAATCAAATATTTTTAAAAAAAATAAAAAAACAACATATTTTTTATTTTCGTAAATAATACACTGAACTGTTCTTCAAAAAAATTGTTGAATTGTTTGTTCTTTATCTTCTTATCTTTATGATGCGATAAGTTGATTTTGCTATTAAATTGTTGCTGCTGGTCCTGTACATATCAACGCGTCCATTTCTTCCACATACTACTACCTCAAAATTTCTTTCGTCAGCAGTCACTTTGCGTTGTGTATCCAACAATTAGCCATGAAAATGCTTATCTAAATCCGACAGTAATCGACGAAAACATGTACTGAAAAGCTCCCATCTAATCCTAATGTAATATAAATAATGTTTAATGTCATATTTTCGTTAAATTAAATATTATCTAACTGTTTCAGTTGATCCTCGTATTTTTGCTTTCGTTGTCATCTGTCAAAAGGAACACATCATAAAGTATATTTAAAATAAACAAACATATCGCAGTATGACAATGTATGTCTGTGGATCCTTTTGTCACATATGGGGTCTTGGCATATAATGTGTTACTCATATTTGTGTAGGCATCACAAACTAAATTATTATTTTATTATAATGTAATAATAATTCTTTGACGATAGGCAAAAATGTATTAAGTCAATTTTTTTCTATCTTTCGGTTGGTATGTATAACTTAAGTCTACCACAACTGTTTTCCATCGTAATCATTTGCACTTTAGGCAATAAGTCAGAAAAATTCGAATTTTGTTTGGTATCAACGTCTTAAGTTCATTTAAGTCGTTGTAACCGATGCCATTGAATTTAAACTAAAACGCTTACGACGGGCTACCAAAGAGCTAACAAATCTACGAAAAACAGAAAATCTAAAGAGGAACAGAATGAGGTACGGGCTCACTAACATTATTTCCAAGCTACGAAAGTCATTACCACAGACGTACAACTGACAAGTAAATGCTATCTTCCTATTTGAATTTGCGCATTATGTACGACTTAAGCGAACCACAGACTTGTCGTTCATGAGCATCAACATCAGCTATCGTTGAGGTTTATTGTCGGTTTACTGCCCTTCTTGATACCAAATATGAATATAATCGAAGTTGATAGCATCACTATCATCTTCACCAATTTTTTGGGTAATTTTTTTTTCAGATTCATCAGTCAGATAAAAAGTTATCGACCAAGCTCATGCTTATGAATGACAAGTCTGTGGTTCGCTTTAGACAAAGAAGGATCAGAACATGGTGTTGGCCATACAGTCCGGCAACGCTAGCTGAAATGGATATTTGTTTTAATAAAAAATTGATTAATTATTCTCGACTAATTGTTCCAGCTTTGGGTCTCTTCCCATTTCATAAAACTTTTTTGTTTTTTTCGATATTTCGATTTCCTTTGGAAATCTTCTTCAGGAAAGTTTTTATATTGTTATTGTTATATTTTATTGTTTATATTTTATTGTTTTATATTGTTTTTATATTTTTATTTAAATTGATTATAATGCCATTAAATTTTAATTTCCTCCTTTGAATTCTACGTGTACTCTATCCCATATTTAAAAAAGGTGGCCCGAGTCTCTTTGCCAACTACCGTGAAATAAGCCTTTTATCCATAGCATATAAGGTTCTATGAAGTATAATGTGCGAAAGACTAGAATTAATTATCGCTGACCTGATTGCATCATACCAGTGTGGCTTTAGGCCTGGATAATTGATAACTGACCAGAATTTCACGCTACGGCAAATCCTGGAGATGATTTATGAAAAAAAAATCGACACCTATCATCTACAACGTCAACAACGTCAGCCTTGAGATCAAGCGTAGAATTGTGCTTGCGAATAGATGTTATTTTAGTCTAAACAGGCACTTTAGAGATAAATCCCTCTCTCGAGTAACAAAAGTCCACCTATACCAGACTCTCATAAAATGTGTCTTGCTTTATGGTGCAGAATCTTGGGTCTTATCGCAAGCAGATAAAACATCTATAGGAGGATCCGAGAGAAAAATACTACGAAAAATGTATGGCCATATAGTGCAAAACGGTGAGTTAAGCGGACCAAAAATACGCGATTGCGCTGCTAGTCAGCAGAATAGATGAAGACGAACCAGCACTTACGGTTTTCGAAACCGAACTCAAAGGAAGACGAAAAATAGGAAGATCAAGACTCCGCTGGAGGGATCATGTTGACGAATCCCTGCGTACACTTGGTATTTCCAACTAGAGATATAAGGCAAAAGATGGAACTGGTAAGCGAAATTTGTTGTCTTCGATTTGTAAGGTCCCAGACCCCCCGGGGTTGGTTGAGACAAGCATTTTTATTTGTTTTCCAGCTATGCGACAATCGAATATCAAATTTTGACATTCACTTTCGCATAGATGGCAGCAAAAATAGTTAGTGGACCCTGAACACACCACCACATAATAAGACTTAAAGCCAGACGAACGTCAAGCAGAAGAACGAAAGTGGGTGATGGACTTTCTTTCGCATAGGTTTTCTTTCGACAGGCGTGACAGGCTGTTAAGCTTCCTTCGGAGAGGAAACAATACAAATATAAAACTATAAAACTTTGGTTTCGATACCTAAGACAAATAAGGATTTGTGATCTCTTTTAAGCTTGATACCACCAGTTTTCCACAGTTTTTATAAAAATGTATCAACTTCCTACAACGCTGTCATGATCGAGATTTTGGTAGACTAAAAGGAGAAAGCAGAAACTACTTATACCTTTTAATTTCTTTTCCTATTAACATTATAATTATTAAATTATTTTTACAGACTATTATAATAATTTTTGCAAGCTTTTAAATAAATGAATTAATCAATTCCTATTTTTAACTATATAACAATATTTTATTTCCTGACTTAATTCTTATAAAAAACAAACTTTTACGAATCATACAAAATTTGAGGATCCTATGGACTTAAGTTATCTAAACAACTGCAAATACTAACATATTTGAAAAACTGTGTTAATATTACTTACTATGATCGTCATTTCCATGACGCTTATCATTTCCCAATATTACTATAGGTCATCATTTCCATCCATGATGCTTATTTATCACTTCCCATTCAAACAAATTTTATGCAGATTTGCAACAAATTAAATAATTTTCAATTTAACAGTACGAAAAACTGTACTTTCAGACTTAACACCTTTTTGCCGAACTTCAAAGAATTCATTGTTGATTTAGCAACCACTGGTGCGTTGGTGTTTGCTTGTGACTTTAATATTGTTGTTGTGTTTGTTAAATTTTATCTTATGATGCTTTCAGAGAAACTACTTCAAGATGTGTATCTTTGATGTGCGGAAGTTATTACATTATGATTCTGTTTAAAGCAGAGTTAAATTCAAGTAATTGAAATAAAGACATAAACAAACGAAATATTATTAATTTATGTTTTTATTGAAATTGTTAGAATGCATTTGGAATTGAATGGATTGTATGCACATGGGCTCATTTCTGCTTCCAACTGAATCTCAATACTTTAATGTTATATGACTACGTATGGTCCAGATTCATGTGTATCATATCCTTTTTCTCCCGCTGAAAATGTTGAGTACCAGTTAGTACTTATATATATATCCGTGAAATTGAATGTGTCTCTCTACGCTTGAACAAAAAAAAAACAAAACGGGGGCTTCTCACAATTGTGAGATATGCGGTTTCTAGATTTTACGCTCACTGATTGAAGTACAGTTTTATACCGGTTCATAACGGTATTTTGGGGAACGTGGTCTGAGCAGGGATCGAACCTATGTTCTCATGTACAAGAGCCGCGCACACTAACCATTGCACCACCGACGGCCACAAAAAACAATCAAAAATCAATACAATTACATTTTTAGGATATGACTGAATACATCAAGGATTTGCTATGCATATTTTTTTTACGGAAGGATGCATCTAACATCCTGAATTTATTTAGTAATGCAGTGAATAACCACTTCGACACAGTAGAATGAGTATTACAATTTTTGCAAATCTTAGTTTCATTCGAAGTCTTTTTATATGTACAGGCAACCAGGAAATGGAAAATTGAATCCACAGATATATATTTCATGAGCTCTCAAGTTTAGCGCGCATATCTATTTTTCCGTATGTGGAAAAACAGTTGTACGGTGTAATACTTTATTTATTGGCTAAACCCCTAAATAATTGCAGCGAAATTTGTGTGCAAACCAGATTTCTTCTCACCCTTGCAGGTTTTCAAGACTCCCAGCATGATAAAGAACATTAAATTTTAAATACAAAAACTAGTAGACAATAAAACGTGCCCCTAAGCTTTTAAGAAACAAATTGCAAAACTTAAGTTTTACATTTTGCAACACAGACAAATGCCAGCAGTTACGACAGCAAGACAGCAGATGTAGCAACGATACATGTGTTCCAATTTGTGGCTAAGAAGTTATGACCACCACACAAAAACAGTTAAAGAGAAGAGAAGAAAAATGTTTATGAAAAAAACAACCAAATACCCAACATTAGTCCCGATACCGTTTGGTAGCAACACCACACGGGTTTTCTTCCCGTCCTACTTTGTTATGAAACAACTGACAATATTTAATGCTCTTCGAAAATTGTCATTTTTATTTGACATCCAGTTCACTCAACTTCCCTTTAAGCGAATTGTACAAACGAAATTTAAATCTGCTTAAATTTAAATCACAAACAACAAAAGATTCCGGGACTCTTGTTTTAGCAAAAGTCGGACATATTTGTACTTACTTACACTCTCGATCAGGTGATTAGAACCACTTAAATTTCAGGTTTTGGTAGGCCGTATTACTGCCATCTGATAGGACATATTCTTAAGTTTACAATAATAACAACAACAATATTAAAGTTTTCCAAAAAAATACTAAATTTTTTTCCGCTCATATGATGTCAAGCACTTCTTTGTACGAAGTCCCATTTTATTTATAAAAATAAAAATAAATGATTTCTCATTACATCCCATGAAGGGATTGGGGAGAGCTTCTAACAATCAGTGAGCTGTGCGCTTTCTAGTTCTATAATCCCTGATTGTGACGTAAAATTTTTCCACCGATTCCGAACGGTATTTTTGAGAAGCTTTGTCATGCAAGGAGATCGCCGCCGAAATAAATTTAAGGTGGTCAGAGCAGGGATCGAACCCAGGATACTAACGAACCCGCATACTAACCACTGCACCACCTACGGCCACCGCATTTTTATTTATACATGCAACAATTATTAAAAGAAAAATGTTACTGTATATGACTCGATCTGCAGTTATTTCTAACAAACAGTGGGGAAATATGGGCAAGAAAATTATTTTAAACTAGCTGGCCCGGCAGTTTTCGTCCTGCCTACAAAAGTATAGATTTAAATGCGATATTATCTTATTCGATTAGATGAAAGTGCTTATTTTTTTAACCCATTAAGGCCCGACTATATTAGGAGCCCTGATATACAAAAACGGGTATTATATCTGAAGTCCCCATGGTCTAGTAAAGAAAAAAAAAGTATACCTAAAATTTCCAGGTGCGCAGGTGAGACAAGGGGGGGTGATGCGAAAACGCATCAGTGGGCCTTAAGGATATATGAAAGGAACGTCGAAATATTTACAGGAAATATAAGAAATATGTGAAAAATAAGAAAAATTATATTTTATTCATATCGCCAAAGAAAAGAAAATGCATTATAATTAAATTCCACAGAAATACGTTTTATTTACGCAGGCTAATTGTTTTTATCGAGGTGTTTTAGAAACTGCTGTTTCATGGAATTCTCTGAAGCACTGCGGATGAAGCGCTCGTTTGCATTCGAATCAAGCATTCTGCCACGAAAACGCGGAAGTCGATTCTGTTTGGCAATTTTTGAGCATATGTAATGAATTTTCCAAGCATCCACCATTGCAGCATCAAGTAAATTAGTGACAAGTGCCCAGTACCACTTCTTGCCGCGAATGCCAATACGGTAAATATTCATTGCATTGTCAAACAAATCGACTCCGCCCATAGTTCGGTTGTAAGATTGGATCATTTGGGGTATATCGACTTGCATGCTTTAGCCGAGTTTGCTGTCGTATCGCTTTACTTTGCCAATTGGAGCGTGAGATAGATAGTTTGAGAGCAAAATATTCCAAACTGCATGAACCGACTATTCATCATGTTGTCCAGTGGCGCGACTTTGGCGAATTTGTCATTTGTATCCAGATTTAGATTGTCACAAACGTGGAAATACTTTTTGATTCGCTTAAAGCGTTCACGAGTCATGACCTCTTTTTGATGCATGGTACGCCGAGAGTTGGACTGTCGGACCAATTGCTGCGTTTTGCGGGCTTATGAGAGTATCCAGAGACGAACAAAATTCCAATAAATTGGCAAATTTCATCGTAGTCAGTACGAAAAGTTGGATCGTTGCAATTGACTCCTGCTTATTTAGTAGTACAATCCATTTATGTGATATGGATTAAATGGTATGGATTGCAGTCTCCTAAACGCTCGCATAATTCCTGTTCTTTTGCAGCAGACACATCAACTGGACCTTTGTCGAACGCGAACTCTTTGCGACATGTCATGTTCTTCCACATGGGCTTTTGTGTAACAAAAATTGGTGAGTCCATGGTTGTAGTTTTTGTTTGTGATTGAATTGGAGGAGTACTAGAAATAGCAGCACACCATTGAACCTCGATCTCACCAGCGATATCTAATGGTAGAGTGGTCACATTCGATGTCTGTATTTCTTGAACTTCATCATCCACACCTTCATTTTCACTTGTTTCGTCGATGGTGCTTGGTGGTAAAGCAACTATATCAATGTCCTCGGCATTTCGTATATCTTGTGCTTGTTCATCGTCCGAATTTGAATTATTTAATATTTCTACAATTTGTTTTGTGGTCAAAAATTGTTGATGAGGCATTTCGGCAGAAAAACACGTGTGGCAAATACAGAATTTGCTTTTCGAGTAAGTCCAATAGCAATAACACCAGCAGTTTAAGCGAAAATAACAACAGAAACAATGGTTAACAAAAAAAATAAAAAGAAAAAATACTGTTAGACTAAATGAAACTGCATTGAATGACTAATTGCGTCAGCAACATAAACGTGGTTTTGAGAGCAGTATACTTTAAGGCCCAGCGATGCGTTTTCGCATCACTCTATTTGAAGACAGGTGGATAAGACCTGAAACACATGGACGGCTTGGAAACAACCTAAAATCACAAAAGAATCAACGTAACTTATGATTCAAAAGTGGTTTTGGTATTTTGAAAAATTTTCCAAAATTTTGAGAAATTTTATAAAATCGAAAAAAAAATCGTATTGTCAAAAAGTTCACATGAATTTTTCACCAAGATACACTCGAGCTACAAAGTGCTTCCCCAGAGCAAAATTGTGGCATAAATTCCAAAGTTTTTGGGAATATGTTGATAATCGCAATAGTCCTCGCGGTTTTCTCTCGAGGTGCCCTACAAAATGCGATGCGTTTTCGCATTGCTGGGCCTTAATGGGATAATGCACTTGAATTGAGTAGAAAAAGGAAATGAATATTACCCGCAAATTTGACTTTTTATTGTTTTTAATATTTAGTACTACATCCTTTTTTTCAAGTAATTGAAAAAATCATGTTCGTAAGGCTGGTCAGGTTTGTAACAAAAGCCATAAATAACTATCTGATAAAAACTTTCCTTAAGGTTATATGCTGAAATAAAGCTGAAAATAGACTTAATTGCACATGTTATTTGATATAAACTCTCAACTTTGTTCCTATATCATAGAAAATAATTTGCCATTACATTCCATGAAGGAATTGCGGAGAGTTTCTAGCAATCGGTAAGCTGTGCGCTTTTTATATTGAGACTCACTGATTGGGACCTATAGCTTAATACCGGCTCCGACCGGATTATTCACTTATGAGAAGCTTTTGCATGGCTACTTACTCAATAGTTTTGCCATCAGTATGCGAGGTGACCGTAGTCGAAAGAAATGTAATGTGGTCAAAGCAGGGATCGAACCCACGATCTCTCGTACAAGAGGCGCGTACGCTACCAATTACGCCACCGACGACCACGCTTTGTACAATTTTACAATTGCATGAAAATTATAATATTTATTCGACTTTACTTAATAAGCTTTCAATTGAATTTGCCTAAAAATAGAAGTGAGAATATGATTCTTTTTATATTAACAATGATCATTACGAACTATGATTACGATACGGTTTGCTATGGTATAAACGATATAAATTGTAATTCAGAAAAATAAAACCCATCACGTGTTTTTTATAAGTTCATGTATTTTCTTTTTCAATCAATCTGTATTTTTTCTCCTTTGTATACCAATAGCGTTTTTAAAATATATTTTTTCTAAATAAGTGATGATTTATCCGAGCTTTCGTATTGAATTCAAAAATTAAATTGTTCGAGCGTTTGGATTACAGAAGTCACCAAATACAATATAAAGACTCATTGCAGTTTAAGGATAAAATAAAGAAACTATTGGCCAGTTTCATAGTTGAATATTCTACAATTAAATGTAGTTTAAATTCCCGACGCTTGTCATTTAAATGTCATTTAATATGAAAAATGTCTGAGAGCTTTTAAATTGAGATTTTAAATGGCGAGTGTGAAACTCGCAATAAGAATTTTATTTGATGTAGTTTCTTTATTTCCGAGTATACCAGTAGACTTAGCACTTCGTATTATCGAGGAAAAATGGGACAGAATAGAACAGCACACAAATAGTGATAAATCATTATTCCTCTATATTTGAAAGTTTTGTATAGAAGACAGGTATTTCCGATATGATAACAAGGTATATTTTCAACAAGAAGGACTTCCAATGGGATCTCCAGCTTCCCCGATTGTGGCAGATATTATTAGGGGGAATCTACTTGATTTCTGCATTGAAGAGATGGCCATAAAACCGAAAATCATTACTAAATATGTAGACGATTTATTCTGTATCGTTACAAATAGTGCTATAGATAATATTTTGACAACATTTAATAATTTTCATCCTAATATTAGGTTTACAATTGAAGAGGAGCGTGGATCAAGACTCCCTTACTTGGATACCATGTTAATAAGAAATGGGGAGAATTTATTAGTGGATTGGTACAAAAAACCAACTGCTTCTGGAAGGGTTATCAACTACCACTCCAAACACCCGAAATTAATGGTTGTCAATACGGCAAGAAACCTAATAGAGAGAGTTTTGAAGATAAGCGACGTGAATTTTCCCAAAAAGAATAAGGAGAAGATTACAACAATATTAATGGACAACAATTTCCCAATAGGGTTAGTCAATATAGATTGATAAGGCAATATGAATATAAGGGGCAAATAATATGAGAGATTAGAAAAATCAAAAATATTTGTACTAATAATTATAAAATGGCCCATAAAACAACACACGCACTAGGTAGAGTGTTTAGTCAAACCAAAGATAGAATGGATAAATTTGATAGATCTAATAGAGTATACAAAATACCTTGTGGAGGAAATAATAGTGAAAGTTGCAATATGGTATATCTAGGTACAACTAAAAATAAACTTTAGACTAGAATTGCAGGACACAAATCAGATCAAAAAAATAGGCACATCTCAACATAAAATAACAGCGTTATCATCACACGCTGTGCAAACTTAAATCATTTTCCAAACTTTCAAGATACGTCAGTTTTGAATAGGGAAAATAATTATAAACGTCGTTTTATGTTAGAAATGTTACAGATAATTAGGACTCCAATAGCGAAGAGAATAAACTTTAAAGCAGATACGGATAATGTAGCACAGAATTATAGACATTTAATTAGTAAAATGTAGAATATTTCACCGAAAATTGTTTGATGTATCATTGAATTTGTCATTGAATTATACCATTATGTACATATTCTTTATCAACCAATTTATTTTTCTGGCTGTCAATTAGAGAAACTATTTCGGCACAAAATTTTTTTTGGCTGTAACTAAGAACATTTTTCGTAGGACAAGAAAATTTCTTCAATTTTTTAATTTTTTGTTTTTTCAAATGACGTGAAAAAATTTCGTTTATCAATTAATTTCATTTCTAATCAATAATTGTGTTTATCTTCCTGACAATGTTATCCAAAGTGGAGTGAAATATCGAAGAATAAAATTAATTAAAAATACGACCATTAATTTTTGAATATATTTTTTCTAAATATAATTTTAAAAAAAAATATGAAGCCTGTGTTAGATAACACGGGCGCATAGGTCAGACGTAGAATACATTAGTCATTTTGCAATTAAAATATATGAATTAAATATAATTTTTGATAAATGATTTAAATCTATCAAATTTATCTTTAATTTTTATGTTAAAAATTTAGGATAGTTTTTAACAAAATTTGGGTACACTTTATATCAATTCGAAGCACTTTTGAAAACAAGTGTAAATAGAGCATGTGGCAACACTGGTTCTGTAATGTTCACATAAAACATGCATTGTCATTATACTTCTTCTCTTTCTCACACTAGTTCTGTGATGAACATACAGATAATCGTGCTGCTCTTACACATGATGTTATAATACATAAAATACAAAGCATATGAAAATTTATACAAAATTTGAAGGAGTTAAATTTTGATTTACTTCTAGAATCAAAAAAATTATATGTAGCAATATGATTATTTAAATACAAATAAAAAGAAGACATATTAGATATGTTACGACCATACTTGAATTTTCTTCAATGCATGCATAAAGTATTAAAAACTTATAATTAAAGTGACAAACATTTTCTCAAAATTTTGTGCTCCAGATCAACACCCCTATCTTACCGTATAACGTATTCTACGTTAAAAATTCCAAAGGAAAAGGATGATAGTAAAATCGGCGCACTTCCAGTATAGATTAAAGATCAGTGCTGACAAAGTGGTGTCTAAAATAAGAGTGAAAGATATCACACGATTGAATATTTAAATTCGCCACCAGATGGCGACACCCAACAACTACACATTGTAATACATTAATCTATAAACACAGTGTGTGAAATCAAAAAAAAAAATAAGAGCTTTTGTACACATGGGAAAATGTTTTCTTTAAAAAAATATAAAACTAAAAGAAAGTGCTAAATTAAGAAAATGCTTGAAATTCTGAAACAGGCCATCCAACATCAAAAATAATTTAATTTGTCGTCTCCTTCGAACTTTTTTACCTTCGTGATTTTACCAACATGATGCTTGAAAAAATTTGAAATAAAATTTAACGAAAGATATCGACTTTTCTATGTAATGAAGACAATACTCAGTACCAAAAATAGAACCAACAAATTTACAACAACTGACAAATTGTATCAAAAAGTGATGAAATCAACAAAAAAGTACCCAAAAAGGTACTACAAAGTAAAAAGTACAAAAATTAATATTAACACCATAATTGAACGGAGAAAGATACCCAGAAAAGCCAAGTACGGTCGCATAGATGCTGATAAACGGAACAAAAAACTACTAAAAAAGTACCAAAAAGTACATAAAAAGTAACAAAAAGCAGGAAAAAATGTACAGAGGACTACCAAAAGACTATACGAGAAATATCAAAGAAGGAAGCAAAAGGTACTAAAAGTGTTACCAAAAAAAGTAACATAAAAGTATCTAAAAAGTACAATTTATTTTGAAATGTAGTCCCCAAAATTCATAATTCCATCTTCAACCGTTTGGTTTTGCCGAAAGTACTATATTTTTCCCCTTGTCCCATATTTGTATTTCCAATAGTATAAATCTTGAAAATCACGTATCTTCGTATGTCTGCATTATAAGAGGAATGTGCAACCCAAATTTCATGATTCGGTCTTCAGCCGTTTGGTATTCACAGTGGTACCATTTTCGTCCCGGTTTGCCCTATTTTTCTCCCGAAAAGTAAAAATGTTTAAGTCACTTATCCCCCCCCCCCACCCCACCGTGTGTATGAGGTAAGAGGAGTGCACACACCAAGTTTCGTTATTCTGCCTTTAGCCGTTTGGATTTTAGCGAAGTACCAATTTTGTGCCGTTTTGCCCCGTTTTTCTCCCTAAAAGTACAAATTTTTAAAAGTCACTTTCTGTGTATTAAGAGCTATTTACACACCAAGTGTCGTGATTCTTCTTTCAGCCGTTTGGATTTTAGTATAGTACTATTTTTGTCACTGGTTGGCGCATTGATGTCTCTTTGAGTACAAATTTCAAAAAATCCCTTCTTATCTCGCATATAGACTGTCCAAATTTCATTATCCTACTGTTAGCCGTTTGGCCAGGGCGCTGATGAATCAGTCAGTCAGTAACGCAACAATTTTATATACATAGATTTAGCGGAAAGAGCTAAAGTCGATGTTTATCATTCGCAAGGATATTCTTATCTGGCCACTGCGTGGGAGATTGGGCGAAGTCACAAAAGAGAAAAACCGTAAAGAGAAAAAACTTGAAAATTGCGTCAAACTCTTCTCTTTCAGCACCAAAAATCAGGTCTCCAGCTGGTACCCAGGCAAGTTTCTGTACAGTAAAAAGAGCCATTGCAAGCTGTTGATAGCGGAAATTAAAAAAAAAAACTGAAAACAAAACCGCCGCTGAATAATGTGCTACAATTTGATTGAGAGAATATGACATCGGACATTCAAGTAAGACATCATGTTAATGATGTAGTTTTTAGTGACGAACAGAAATTTAATTTAGATGATCCAGATGGCTACAGTTATTATTTTCACGATACGAGAAAAGAGGAGCTATTTTTAAATAGTCATCACAGCAGAGAGCGTGGAGTTATGGTCTGGGGTGGAATAACGTATTATGCCGCAATATATTTAGAATTTCAAAGTGCAAAAATGAGTTGAGAAACTTACAAAATTCTGTAACGAACAGATTTTCCCAAAATAAATGATATTTCTGGGCAAATTCCATGAATTCTGCAAACAAGATATTGCTCTTAGTCATAATGCCAGAGTTGTAAAATAATTAATTTCAAACCAATATGTTGGTCTAGTTAATTGGCCACCATATTCTTCCGACCTAAACGTAATTGAAAATGTTTGGGGTTTGGGGTTGCCTCTCCCGCAAGGTGTATGGTGGAGGAAGACAATTCGACAATAAGGAATCAGGATTTTAAGCCTTTAAGGACTCCTGGAATGAGATTTCTTTGGATTATTTAACAGCACTATGTGAACTAATAAAAAGCCGTGTATTCGAAGTTATTTTAAACAGGGGAGGTAGCAAGGTAAAAAGTTTACAATATTTTGAATAAACTAAATACTAATGGTTCTTATTGTTACATTTGAAAATAAAGAATTTTTAATTAAATTTAAGAATTCTAATGGTTCTAATCAACTGAACTGAAATTTTATTTATTGTTTCTCGTTTTTTTGGAAAAGGACCTTTATAACACTAATGCAATAAACTGTAATGTTGTTGTGGTTATTTTTGTAATCTTAAGAAAATTATTATTAGCTGTCGACAAAAACTCATGTGAAAATGCGGCTGTAGGAAATATCGCCCAAATAAAAATGGCCTAAAAATGAAAATGAAAATTTTGTCATCCTTGTGATAAAGCGGTGAATTGTGGTTGCGAATAGATGTTATTTTGGGCTAAGCAAGCACTGTAGTGATAAAACCCTCTCTCGAGTAACAAAAACCCAACTATATCAGACTCCCTTACAACCTGTCCTGATTTAAGACGCAGAATCCTGATTTTTATCGCCAGCAGACGAAACATCCATAGGAGTCTTCGAGAGGAAAATACTCCGAAATATTTACGGCCCTATAGTGAACAACGACGAGTCTCGGCGACGCATGAACCATGAGCTTATGAGCTATATCTCGATATTTACATAGTTAATCTGATTAAATTAATGCGATTACGCGGGTCTAGACCATGTCAGTAAAATGGATGAATACGAACCAGCACAAAGGGTTTTCGAAACAGAACTCGAAGGAAGACGAAAAATAGAAAGACCAAGACTTCGCCGGAGGGATCAGGTTGACGAATCCCTGCGAACACTTGGTATTGCGAACTGAAGAGATAAAGCAAAAGATCGAACTAGTTGGCGAAATATGTTATCTTCGTTTTGTAAGGTCCCTGGCCCCTCGTAGTTGTTCGATACCGGATAAGTAAGTAAGTAGAGTGACAAACAAAATAAAAATAAATAAAATAAAAATAGAATTCAAAAAACAGAAAATTGTGAACAAATACTAGACATCTTTTAAAAGTGGCAAAAGAAAAGCATTTATTGCCGTTTTGTTTATTTTTGTTCGTTTCATACAAAATTCAACACTGATCGCATAATTTTTTGAGCAAAATCAAAAAATTTAAGAAATCTAATAGATCAAAATGTTGTCTGCAAATTCTTCCCTGAAATTCAAAATTCAAAATTGAAATTTGTACATATCCCACTATACCCTAACAGTCTAAGACGGCCTAAAGTTGTGAAGTGGCCGTCGGTGGTGCAATGGTAGTGTGCGCGGCTCTTGTGCATGAGATCCTGGGGTCGATCCCTGCTCAGACTACCTTAATAATTCTTTCGGCGACGGTCACCTCAAATAGTGACGGCGACACTATCGCGTATTTAGCCATGAAAAAACGACTCAAAGTACCGTTCGGAATCGGTGTGAAACTGTAGGTCCCAATCAGTGAGAGAAAACTGGAAAGCACACAGCTCAGTGATTGTGAGAAGCTCTCCCCTGTCCCTTCATGGGATATAATGGTAATCACTTTATTTATTTAAAGTTGTGAAGTAGAAACACAGCCTGGGGCATCCCATTCAAAGCAGAGACATCATCCATCCCACTAACAAATTGCACAAGGACAAGCCAGAAGTTCCCTATCTACTGGGCCTTGACAGTGTCCGGGCGTCACCGGTGCAGAACATTGTCCAATCCATTATCACCGTGTACATTAATCTAGCAACAGCCAACACTAATAGAACACTATCACCATCCCTCGGACCACTAAAGGGGCACTGTTGCTACCTAAATCCTGCACTTAAACCTTTTTTATTCATCCCAGCCCAGTATACATGAAACTGTTCTTATATAACGGGTGTTTCAAAAGTGTCCACCCTATTGGAAGATGCTCTTATTTTTGCAAATGACCCCCGATGTCAAATCTGTTTTAACATTTGTGGACTAGACAGTTGTAGAATACAAGTAAACAAGCCATGGAGCGATACACTCCCCAATAACGCAGACGAATTGTTACGCAAAAAAATAGACACGATTATATTTTTTTGCGTAACAATTCGTCTGTGGTGTTGGCGCAGCGCGAATACCGTCGCCGATTCCCCGGCCGTCAGACACCGACTGCGCAAACACTGCGCCGTTTGGCCACTAACCTTGAAGAGTATGGGACCACACGAGACGTTGCCAGGAGTGGCCGGCCCCGGAGCGCCCGTTCTGCCGAGAATATCGCCGCAGTTGCCGAGGATGTCGAGCTGTCTCCGGAAACATCGACCAGACGCCGTGCCTCGCAATTAGCCATCAGCCGGTCGTCCCTATGGCGAATTTTGGTCAAAGACCTGCGCATGTTCCCATACAAAGTCCAGTCCGTGCATCAGCTGCTGCCTGTAAACCGCCAAACGCGTGTTACCTACGCCCACGCCACCCTCAATCTCGTGGACGATTTTTCCACCGAAATCATAATTAGCGATGAGGCTCATTTCCACCTCAGCTTATACGTGAACAAGCAAAACTATCGCTTCTGAATAAATAAATAAATAAATGGTTTCCCATTACATCCCATGAAGGAACTGATTGGGACCTACAGTTTTACACCGATTCCGAACCGAAGGAAAATTTGAAGGTGGTCAGAGCCGGGTTCGAACCCAGGATCTCATGTACAAGAGCCGCGCACATTAACCATTGCACCACCGTCGCTTCTGGGGCACCGAAAATTCACGAGTGATGCACGAGGAGCCATTACACCCGCTCAAAGTGACTGCATGGTGCGCTGTTCACGCTGGTGGAGTCATCGGGCCATTTTTTTCGAGAACACCGCTGGTCAAACAACAACAGTGGACAGTGCGCGCTATAGGGCCATGTTAACCGAGTTTTTTTGCCGCAATTCGACGAATTAGGACTGGATGACATGTGGTTCCAACAGGACGGAGCAACGGTACACACTGCGCGAGCCACAACCGATATTCTGAAGGCGGCGTTCCCGGGTCGCCTCATCTCTCGTTTGGGCTATTTTCAATGGCCCGCACGATCGCCCGATTTAACCGTTCCAAACTGTTTTTTGTGGGGTTTTTTGAAGTCCCGTGTTTACGCGAACAAGCCTGAGACCATGGAAGCCCTCAAGGTCAACATTCGACACGAGTGCGAGAATCGGAAACCGAAAACCGAAGGGATGAAAAATGCAATGATGGTAATCAATTGTGAGGGCGCCCATTTAACCGATATCATCTTCTCAACTTAACCAATAAAATTCTAAGGGTTCAAATTAGAGCCTACGGTCATAACCGGTCGACCGGGTAGACCGGTCGACCGAAAGACCGGGTAGACCGGCTTTTAAAACCGGTCGACCGGTTCTTACGGTCTACCCGGTCGTCCGGTTAACCGGTCTAGACCGGTTTTCATTTTTTTTTTTAAAAGGGTTGTTTTTGGTACTTTTTTGCAAATACGCAAAAAAAATAAAAATAAATACAAAAAAGTTTTGGAAAAAAGTAATAAATTTTTAGCAAAAAATTAAAAAAAAATAAAAATTTAATTTTTTTTTAAAAATCGATAAATTTTTTAAAAATCAATATTTTGATAAAAATTGGAAAATTTGAAAATATCGAAAATTTTTGAAAAAAATCCAAAAATTTCAAAAAATTCAAAAATTTAAAAACAATAAAATAAAAATTTAAATTTTTTTGGTACTTGTGGAACTAAAATCCTCCGAAACTGGTCCTTAAATTCAATAAGTCCTTTACTTTTCATACATTTATATGAAAATGACACGGTCTTTTTCGGTCCCATGTACGGCGTTTTTGAGCCTTGGGGCGTAATGGGTTAAAAATTCGTGCAAATAATTTAGACGTAATTACGACTTGGAAACATAAATTTTTTTGGTACTGGTGGAACCAAAATCTTTCGAAACTGGTCCTTGAATTCAATAAGTCCTTTACTTTCATACATTTATATGAAAATGACACGGTCTTTTTCGGTCCCATGTACGGCGTTTTTGAGCCTTGGGGCGTAATGGGTTAAAAATTCGTGCAAATAATTTAGACGTAATTACGACTTGGAAACATAAATTTTTTTGGTACTGGTAGAACCAAAATCTTCCGAAACTGGTCCTTGAATTCAATAAGTCCGATATTACACACTTGCTACGAAAAAATTCTTAAAGTACCAAAAAGTACCAAAAAACATACTCTTTTGTTAAAGTACTAAAAACCGGTCTGACCGGGTAGACCGGTGTATCCGGTCGACCGGTTAACTGGGAAGACCGGTCGTCCGGTCGACCGTAAAGACCGGGTAGACCGTGAAGACCGGTCGACCGGTTTAGAACCGGTCTAGACCGGGTAGACCGGTCGACCGTAAAACCAGGTAATGGGGGGCTCTAGTTCAAATAAACATAATCAAAAGAGAGAATCGAAGGTTTTCATTTAAAAAAAAAATTATAGCCAAACAACATCGGATGACTTCTTTTGACACACCTTGTACAATTGTATTTATTTATTGTGATTATTCTGTACAACAAGAAATAAATCTTATAATTATAGTATAGGAATTATTGTCGGAACTATAGGCTATATATCGAAATATAAGTAATTTACATTAAAAAGATATACATGCAATTGTCTACAATTGTATCTTAAGTGAGTATTTTCTTTGGAATATTTTTCTTATGCAGTAGACTATTTAAATCGAAACCTGGCATGACACTTCAGTTGCTCAATTAATGTGCTAACTAATGTACAATAACTACATGGTTTCCAAATGCATTTGAGAAAATGATTTCCCATCCCATTCGAAAAAATGATTTCCCATCCAGGGCTATTAAATATTTACTAAATCGAAATAGGTCTGAACGAAAATTTATGATAACAAGAAATGATCGCCAGGACGAGAACCCACCAATAGTTCATAAATCGCTAACATATATATATTCCATTGCATTGTGTTTGCAAATGTGGCTCTATTAGATTAAAACTGGTGAAAAACCCCTGAGAGACAACAATGGAATAAAAACGCATCAGATTTTCAATTCATGAAAACAACGACTGAAACAATGCGAACATTTTGGGACCAAGGAATTTGTCCGCTTAAGAGAGCTGTCCGGCTATAAGAGCTGCCCGCGAAGAGAGCTTTCACTGTAAAGGTTCCTGCATTACGTTGCTGGGCCGTAGCTTTCTGCGTGTAATTCCCTGTAGATTTTGTAATTAAAGCAATGTTTAAAGCAAATTTGATGCAAAATGATATTCAGGTTATAATATGTTTCATACAATAAGTAATGAGTATTAAAATGGCATAACTCTGGGACAGTAACTGCAAATTTAATCTTTTTTTTTACAAAGATGCCTGGAATTTATCCGTCTTTTAGTATTTTAAATTTTTATAGAAATTTAAAGCAAACCCGATGCAAAAATGGCAAACAATTTATAATATTTTTAGTTTGGTACTTACCCATTAAGCATTAAAATGTTATAACTCGGGAAGAGTAACTGAAAATTCAAATTTTTGGAATTATTACTGGCTTGGAATTTCTCCGTCTTTTAAAGGACATCATTAGTTTTTTAAATGTTCATGGAAATTTTAAAACTCATAGAGCGTTATTTACAAAATTTCTCCAAAATTTACGAACATATTTGATACATTTTATCTTACTGAGCAAAATCTTTGCCAAAACATGTTGTTTATGCAAATGCAATAAAAGTTTGGATGTTTTGCTTTACAAATTTAAACTTGCAAACTAAGAAAATCGTGTTTATTGAGCGAGTATTAAGTAAAATTACGTGCGGAATATCCGATTTTTGTGGGGAAATTCGACTTGTGCGACCTCTAAATCTCTTCTGAAACATCTGGTGGAAATCTCAAAAATACTTTACCCTATAAACTTTCCAATTAAGCTTGAGCAACCATGAAAATCGAAAAATAAAAATTTTTGGGTATCGCCTAATCGACATACACGTAATTATTTTCAATTGTTTAGTGATCAACATGTTATTAATGTCGACAATTTTTGTATGTACATTCGAAATACTGGGAATGTATAATAATGAAAAAAATTTCAATAACTCGAAAACGGAGCGCCCAAAAATAACAAATTTTTACGGTGTTTTCACAAAGTGTTCCCGTTCGCATGAAATAATTTTTTTCAAAAAATCGCCAAAATAATAAGATCGCTTTAATAAAAAATGGCTATAACTCGAAAACCGTGCGACCAATCGCAAAAATAAAAAATTTTTTGCCTTCAAAGGAGGCGGTAACCAATGGATGTCTTGACCACGGCATAACTTTTTTTTAAACAAATCTCAAAAATTTTTCGATTATAAAATCGCTATACCGGCCTTATGTGTATATTTCGCAAACGGAGCGATCAGTCGAAATATAACAAATTTTTTCGGGTTTCCAAGGGTTTTTTATAAAGTGGTAAAATTCGTATGGACTTTATTTTCTAAAATCGGCAAAATATGTAAATCGCTAAAATAAAAAAATAGCTGTAACTCGGAAAAGGTGCGTCCAACCGTAAAAGCTGTTAATTTTTTACCTCCATAGGAGGCTTTTTAACCAATGGATGCCTCTCATACGGCATCACTTAAAATCTGTTAAACTAAAATTTTTCAAATAAAAAATCGCTAAAACTCACATATGTATGAATGCCCGAGTTATAGCCATTTTTTATTTCAGCGTTTTTCATATTTTGATTATTTTTTGAACAAAATAACTTCCAAAAATCCTTAGAAACTCGTAAAAAATAGTTTTGTCTTTGATTTGACGCTCCATTTCCGAGTAATTAGCATGAGGGCATTTTAGCGATTTTTGATGCCAGAAATTTTAGTTTTAGCGATTTTCTTATTTTGGCGATTTTTTGAAAAAAAAATTATTTCATGCGAATTGAAACACTTTGTGAGAAATCTTTAGGAACCCGTAAAAAATTGTTATTTTTTGGTTGGACGCTTCGTTTTCCAGATTTTTCATATTTTCGACCAAAAATGGAGATGGGTTACCCTGGGTATCATATGTACGTTTAAGTTAATTTGTGTCATCCACAATAATAGTTCCTCCAGGAAAGTGTCCACAATTGTTTGCTCGTGTTTGTGAAGGCGTCAATAGTGGCGTCAGATTCAACGATTGTGTTTAAACGTCTCACGTCACCTTAATTTATGGTAGTATGAATTCTTCGCAGGCTGATATCTATAGACCTTATTGTTTTTTCACAACTCTGTTTATCACTTTCTGTTTCAAATAATGGTTTTTCTGCAAAGTCCTCGTGTAATATTCCAATATACGTAGTTTCTCTTTAACAACAAAGCCTCTTGTGAAATTCGAATACATTACTTTGTGGTTAGTGTGCGCGGCTCTTGTACATGAGATCCTGGGTTTGAACCCTGCTCTGACCACCTTAAAATTTCTCTCGGCAGCAGTCACCTGGCATAGTGGCGGCGACAGTATCGAGTATATAGTCATGACAAAAGCTTCTCAAAATACCGTTCGGAATCGGTGTAAAACTGTAGGTCCCAATCAGTGAGTGAAAACTCGAAAGCACACAGCTCACTGATTGTGAAAAGTTCTCCCATGTCCCCTCATGGGATGTAATGGAAAACAATTAATTTTTTTTTAAAATTATGATTCCAGTAACTAATATTTGAACACGAACTCTAATATTGTACTTTTTATTAGTTGTACCTTTTAGTTGTACCATTTCCGATGAATGAGGTTTTTGGTATACTGAAATTGGTCAATGCAATTAAAATTCGGTAGTAGCAACTTGTATTTAGTAAGACCGATTTTTAATCTATCAATAACATCGACAAATAATTCTGATGTTTGACAATTACGAATTGTGATCAAACTATAGACTTTATCATGGAATTTCCAATGCATGAATTGATTTGCAACTAATCTTTTTCCTGTGTGTACTTGCATATATAAACAAAATCCTTTTTTTTAAGAAAATGTACTGTTTGTAAGAACATTTAATTTTTTAGGCAAAGGTACTGCTTCAAGATAAGGTATTTTTTTTTAAGAAAAGGTACTTTGTTTAAGAATATGAATAGGGTTTTTTTGAGAAAATTTACGTTTTTTAAGAAAAGGTGCTTAGTTAAGAAAATTTTATGTTTTTAAACTTCTTTCACTTTGACTTTTCTAAATTTACTATTTATTGGGTTCAAAACTACAATATAGGCAAAATATTGGTTACAGGCTGCACATAGAAATCTTCCCATTAAACAAAAAATTACCTAACATATGTTAGTGTAGATACCAACCAAAGCAGATGTACCCAATATAGTTGATAAGACTGGGTTGTAGCATAATAGTGTTAATAAAACTTGTTTAATTTTTTGTCATTTAACCCTCATCCCGACACGTGCGATAACGAACTTCGTTCCAAAAAGAGATTGTTGTGGATGGGTTATGAGATGTGTGTTAAAAATGTTGGTGTTCGTGTGAAAAACTGATGTTAGTCCTCAGTTTGGCAGCTATGGGTCGAAAATTCTGATAAAAGATGGAAAAGATTGAAATTTGTCGATATTTTTACAATTTTGAGGCACTAGATGCGTTTTTTTTTTGCAGTTTTGCTTGTCTATGGCTACAATTATATCAAGGACAGGAAAACAAATTGGTTTCAGTTATATAGTGGTTAGAAAATTTGCATGTTCTGCGGTAAAATTAAGTTTTAGTCAAAATATACAAGAGACCATAAAATCCGAACTACAGCTAAACTGGCAACACCTGAACAGGGTTTTGTTAGTCTCAATAAGTACTTTGAGAAATTTCGCACCAGAAGGGGAATGCACTCGATGACTTCAAAATTGTTGCATAGTGTTATTTACACCATCGCTAACGAGGGTTTGTGGCTAGCTCTGAAATATCTTTACCATTTGACAGGAAGCATGATGATGCATTTTGCAAAACCCCCTGTTTTCAATTTATGTATATCTCCATGAATACAGATATGAATTTGTCGTGAGCTCGAACAAAAGTGAAATACATCAGCTCATTAGAATAATTTAATACAAAGATCTCACATAAGTGAAAGTTCTTAAAGAAAATATGCAAAAACACGGGTTTTATTGTTGTATTTTTGGAACATGTTGTCATGAACCATTATTTTTGAAGGCGAGTCTATATAATCGTGTAGGCGCGTTTTCGTTACTAATAGATCGGCAGGCTTTATATCTGTTCGCTCTGAGAATCATCTAAGTGAAACGTTTCTTAGATGACACCACTTTTAAACACTTTATGGAAACCGCACTTTTAAACACTTTATGGAAGGCAGGACATTTGCAGGTAAACATCTAAAAGTTTAAACATGTCCTGGTGGGTTTTCATTAACATCCTGATGTACCACATTTTCATAGTCAACGTAACATCCTGACAATTTTAACTATGTGCCCATTGTAATGATTCATGTCCTCAACGTGTTGTGTTCCTTATGCAGCGCACCTTCTTGTGTCTTGTGTTGTCGATTTTACGAGCCGTTGGATATATGAAAATTTGGTCTTACTAACCTTTATTCATTCCTCAACTGCAATGGAAAATTTGATATCTCTCAGCTGATATTAAATTCCGAATTTTAAGTCAGCACTTTGATGTTTGTTTTCCTCATCCCTTCTCAGTTGGGAAGAAGTATTTACCGGAAGGTAAGAAAATGTCAAATTGTATGGAGGCTCTGGCATTAACATCGCTGTTGACTGTTGAATGAATGAATGGAATGCCTTAAATACCAACCCAAGACGACAAAGCATCAGATTAGACTAAATTGGAAAACCAACAGAATGTGGTATGTATGTAAGTTGCAGGGCGAGGCATAACACACATTGGTGTTTATTATGAAAACACGCTGAATGCAAATTGTAATCATTTTTAAGAACTCAACCAGGCAGTTTAATGTTTCGAGTTGACAACAGTCAACTTCCCTTGTTGTTAAAGTTCATGGGAAAATTCCCTGCTTAGGGATACTCTTGACTATACTTATATAGATAGGGGTGAGTGTTTGCGGTTTTGTGGGATTACACACATATGTGTTTGTATTTATTTAACAGAGGGGTGATTGAGAAATTTTCATACTTTGAAATTTAACAGGGACGTAGTTGTAATGTTTGTAAAGTTTTCAGTTCACGATAAACTTCCCAATTGTAAGTGAAGATTGAAAAATATATTACCAATTCGGGTGACAAATCGAAAAAATCAAAAAAGATATTGGATTATGTTTCAAATCAATGCACTCTGGGCCAGATTTCAAAGTGTGCGGCATAAATTGAAATAATGAAACTATAAAATTTGGCATATCAGATAGACCCTAAATGTGTGACAAATGCCCCCAAATTTGGACCGTCCGTATCAAGATTAGGGGTAAAGTGCGAATAAATAGTAATGCAACTAACTTTTTTCTGACTAAACCATTATGATTATGGTATTATCTTTATTTATGTATATGGGTTTAAGATTAATAAGAGATAATAAAGAAAAATTTTTTAAAGAAATTGTGGTGACATTGGCTGATATATAGGAACCCTTTTTTTGACGTTGAAGCCGATTTCTCAAAAACTGCTCGAAAGATTTCCTGAAAATTGCCAAGAAGTATTTTTTATTTTCTCGGATGTGACTTGAAATTTGGTCTATACAGCGTATCCTGTAAGAAAGTTGTAGAATATTTTAATTTTAATTCAAAATTTCAATAAAATATACTTATTTTACCACTAAAAAATATAGCCATGTGGGCCTTAATCATAAAAAAGTTATGAGAGGTTTGAGAGATAATTTGCCATACAAAAAAACGCCTCTCTAATATCTCGCAACTTTTATGAATAAGACGCACGGTGTTCATATTTGTCATTTTTAAACATCTTCCTCTTTCTTTGCATCTAATTCAAAACAAAATGCAATTTTAGTTTCTGAATCAGAGTCAGTGTCACTGTCATCGATTATGGAATTAATGTTATAATGATTTTCAAAGCTTGGATTTTCAGGGGGATATAACGTCTGGTGGCAACAGTTTTGATTGTTTTTATGAGCTGCTCTGTTATTTAATGCTATACTCGATATACGAGAATCCGAAGAATCAATTGCTCTTTGAAAAACATCTGTCATATTGTTCAACCTACTGTTTTGTCTGGCATGCGACCGCCTGTCGTTTTTATAATATTTGTTGCGTGCTTCTGAAAATCCTGTTGTTGCCGACATCGGATACCATGGGTACTTAGACAAATACCTACAATTATATAGTTTCCTGGCAATATTCCTGGAACTTATGGGGATTGATTTGTAGTTCGCATGATGTTGCAATTAAAATGTTGTGAAATCATGTAAAAAAAAAAAAATAAGTGGTTCCCATTACATCCCATGAAGGGACAGGGGAGAGCTTTTCACAATCACTGAGCTGTGCGCTTTTCAGTTTTTCATTCACTGATTGGGACCTACAGTTTTTCACCGACTCCGAACGGTATTTTGAGAAGCTTTTTCATGGCTAAATGCTCGATAGTATCGCCGTCACTATAAGACGTGTCTGAGCAGGGATCGAACCCAGGATCTCATGTACAAGAGGCGCGCACACTGACATTGCACCACCGACGGCCGCACATGTTATTACTGCTAAATCGAGCCCTAAAATTTCCGCAAATAATTTTCTCTTCTGTCAAATGCTCTCCTCGCAGTGTTTCTATCGCTGCTGTTTCCTTTACCATTTTGTTTTGGCTTATCAATATGTAAACCCATTTCCTTGCATAGCCTTTCTTATATTATTTTCTTTCTATCCATAATTAAAATTTTTTCTTCTGAATTTCTTATTTGCCATTTTTCCAAAACCAAGATCTTTAGCACGAATTCAAAGAAGCGTTTCCACGCATGGAGCGGGCTTATGCCATATTGCAAGCTTCCCGGTTTTGGTTTGAATTTCGGATAGCAAATATTATCAGTTTCCATGAAAATTTTCGGGCTGGCCCCACATATCGGACACAATTGAGCAGATTTTGTCCCGCTCAAGATATTTAAATTTTTCCCCTCTATTAATGTCATATGAAAATCATAAGTTACAGTGATTTTTCTCTCACCCAATATAGTGCATACGTAGGGCTCCAGCTTTTGTATTTGGTCGTCCAGATCTTTCTTTTCTGTAAGAATGTGTTCCTTCGTTTCTTTCACAATCTCTAATTTGAGGGGCCTACAAAATCTTACGGACTGTGGAGTTCGATTAAGCCATAAAACCGTTTCAAAGTCACCTACTAGTTTTCGTGGTATGACGGTATTTGCAAACAAGGACTGATCAAAGGATTGTGGATTTTTTACACTAAATTTCTGTTTGTATGTACTTTGACCAGTACATCCGTCGAATCCATAACTTGCGATTAGTTTCACATTTGTAATTTTTGGAAACTGCTTGAATACTTCTTTCTGCAAGAGGATAATGCGAAAAACAGTACGATCCAACAAGTCCTTAATAGGGACTTGCGCTACGATTTATGTAACAGTAATTCCCTGTGGCCTGCAATTGGATTTTGCTTCACTTACTTTGTTGTAACTGGGATATTGAGTTTTGTTTAACTCCCGAATGTTGTCGTATTGCAGCTTTGTGAACGAGTTTTCGAGCTAAAATGCTACAGCCTCATTTAGAGGTAGTTGTAACGGTTCCGAATCCGTCCCAATTTTTTTTTAAATTATGTTCCTTTGACGTAAGGAAAGTATTTCTTAACATCAGTGACGTTTGTGTCTCATCACATTTTGCACAAGAAGAGAAGCATTGTGACCATGGTCGTCTGCCAAAGCAGAGGCTAATTTCCTCTTTAGTTGGATTCCTGCATGGGGGTATCCTACTCGAGGCCGCCCTACTTGATTCATAGACGACGTACTATTCAATGTCAAAATCATGTTTTGACGATAGCCACTTCGAATGCCTGGCCTTGAACGTTCTTAAATTTCGACTGCATTTCGGCAAGTTTTTTTTAATAAACAGGTCAACGTTTTTTTCTCAATATCCCCTCTAATTTCAGAGCTTAAGCTATTTGCATTTAGCTGCTCGATAAAACCACCTCGGAATTTAAGACACTTCTCTATTGTTGTCTATCCAAACATTCAACAGCGTTGCGTGGCAAACTTCGAACGTATCTGGAAGTTGACAAAGACGAAGAGGACGCGGAAATAGCCGCAAAAAACCGCAAATAAAATTAATAACATAGTTTTATGCACACTTTGGGCTTTAATTTTATATAATTACATTTTGGCACAATTTGGCAAAAAGTTAGTTCTCGATTCACAATACACAGGCACGGGGTTGGTTATCATATATTTTAGGACATAACAAAACAATGCACAAAAACAACATTTAACACAGACGAATGAAGAATTAGGTTTAAGTCAAACGTAAAAAATTTGCACAGCCACGAATTCAACAAAAAGTTTTGCCTCTTTTATGCCAAAGCGACAGCTGATAAACCATATGACTTTAAAGTAATGCCAATGTTCCCGGGTCGCCATAACATCCAAGTTTTTGATGATTTCCTTACACCCTAAGTATATTCGTGAAAAAAAAATTATTTAAGTGAAGTTCTGTTCCATCAAAAATTTTGAATTAATGCAGCACAATTTGAAATCCGGCCCAGTGTGCAATGCTACTATTATGTCCTAATAAATTGGTTCTTTCTCCGGTTCAGCTTCCTTGTCGAAAACCCTCAGACACTCTAACGGTTTTGGCATCTGCGACCACAGAAGTTGGGCGGGGAAGATTTTAGATTAAAAAGGCGTACCGGGGTGTTCATCTTTGAGCGGTCTTACGGGGTTTCTCCTCTTGATATCCCAACACCGGTCTCATCGCTTTAAAATAGTTTTTTATATAAGAAACAAATGCTATTATATAAAATCATTTAAATTCTGTCACATTTTCTGTTGTTTAAATGAATTTCACAAAAATTTCCCACAATTTTGAATAAACTTCAAAGAGAATTAGGGGAAACTTTAGTGAAAGTGACAGTAGTACATGACAGCACCTAGTAAACAAAGTTGACAATGGTCGCGCTATATCTATTATTTCCTTTATCTATGCTATTGACAACATATGATAATTTTAGTCTATTCATATTGCTGCATTATAATATACATGTCGAATTCATCATTATATTCAAACCACTATTTTTTGTGTTACACTACTTTTTAGGCAACCCTCGCATATGGGTTAACTGCAAAAATTGTGGTAACTGAATAAGTGGAGTTCACCAAAAATGTTGATTTAAGACGATACGATTTATCTTCTCACAATTTGCGTAAGTGGGTTAAATTTGAAATTTAAATTTTTCTCACAATTTTTTATTTTGACACAAGATATTTCGTTCTTGGCATGAAATATTGAACTTACTTAGGTGGCCTCAAACAACACAGAGGGATCAAGGGCCTTACAAAATGAGGATATCATGTTTCTCCAACCGGCTCGATATTCAGCATTTCTCGTTCAGTCGGTAACATCAAGCTCTCGCAGGCAATATTCCATCTGGCCTTTCCAGCTGAGTCTTGGTCGTCCTACATGTCGATGCCCTTTCAGTACGTCTTCGAATACCTTTCGCACTAGTTCCGTTCTACTGACACGGCCTAGCCAATGTAAACGCTCTATATTTATACGCATATCTACTTCGATGTCGGGATACAGATTATACAGCTCGTGGTTTATCCGTCGTCTATACTCGCCGTTTTATGTTATGGGACCATATATTTTTCCCAGCGTTTTTCTCTCGAAGACTCCCAGTGATATGATTCAGGATTCTGCGCCATAAAGCAGGACAGTTTGTATGAGGGTCTAATATAGTTGGATCTTCGCTTTTCGAGAGAGGATCTTGGTTGGTTGGTTTGTTTCTGTTGTTGCTAAATATACTATTTAGAATTAATTAGTGTCTTGAGACACCGTTTTGCATACCATATCACTCCGGTAGGTCCTAAGTACCGAGTCTATATCCAGCCTGCTAATCGGAGATACCTCATTAGATTCCCTAGATCTATCTCGTGTATATCTGTGAGGTTACGCAGGAAGGGTCGGCCCATAGTCTTCAGGCGTCTATTCATCAGAGCCGGACAACTGCAGAGGAGTTGCCGCACCGTCTCCTCCTCTTCTGCGTCATCGCAGGCATGGCAGTGGTCATTATATGGTAGCTTCAACCATCTTGCGTGATTATCGATTAGCAAATGCCCGGTCAGCATGCCAGTTAGCCTAGATATGTCTCCGCGATTATGGCTGATCAGGGAGTTAGTCCGGTGAATGTTATATTCTGGCCATGTGTTTCGGGATATACGGCACGTTTCCGTCCTATCCCATCTGGTCTTCGCTCGTTCAAGGTAATGCAGGAAAATACCGCTTTTGCCCAACCATATTCGTATGGAGTTCGGTGGAAGAGGATCCTATGGAGTTCGGTGGAAGAGGATCCTGCCCTAGCTAGTTCGTCTGCCTTTTTCTTCCCTAGGAGATCTTTATGGCGTGGTATCCGTGTAAGAACCACATTGGCGAGCCGACCTAGCTCGACAAGTTTTTCCCTACATTCACTAATGAGTTTAGATGCAGTGTTGTAAGATTTAAGTTATAGGAGAGCCGCTTGGCTATCTCCAAATATTCCAGTGCGCTCTGTTCTTCGCTATAGTATAAGTGCGGCGCAGGCTTCTTTGATGGCCAGTATCTCCGCTTGGAAAACGCTCCACTTGTCTGGAAGTTTGAATGATAAATTGAGGCCTGCCTCTTTGGAGAAAACACCCGAACCGCTTCCACATTCCATTTTGGATCCGCCCGTAAATACTTTGGTGTCAAAACCTGTAAGTGGTTCCCCTTTATCCCACTCTATTCTCTTAGGAAACCTGACATCGAATAGGTTATCGAACGTCAATGAGGGTGTACAGTAATCGGTTGTTATATTAAGTTCTCTTGGGACTATCTGTAGTATACTCGCATGTCCATAAGCCTTGTTCTTCCCGAGTCCAAGAGCGCTTAGTCGGGTGGTCGATTGTTATAATATAAAGCATTGCATTAAGGGCTTCAGCTGGACACGTCGTCATTGCCCCTGTTATGCCGATGCAAGCTGATCTCTGTACTCTATACAATAGTTTCATGGTGAGCGTCTTCCCTGCGACTGGCCACCATACCTTTGCACCATAGGAGATGGTCTTATCTCTGAAATGCTTGCTTAGTCCGAAATACAACCTGTTTGCAAGCACAATTCATTCAATTCTATTTCCAGGCTAACTTTATTGCTTCTGATCAGATCAGAGGTAAACAAATTCGTCCACTACCTCGAAATTATAACACGCTATCAACGTTCACCCTTTCACTCAATCGGTTGGATGTTCTGCTTGTCGATGCCATTAATTTTGTCTTGTCGACATTTACTGCCAAACCTATGTTTGCTGGTTCCGTCTCAATTTTCGAAAATACCATAAGCGAGGAGCATGTGATTTTGCTGCTGATGATTTTATTCCTGTTTACTGCAGATTTTCTCACGTTGATCTCATTGAATATGTTGAAGAGATCGCACAATGTGATGTCGCCCTGCCTCGTACTAAATGGATCAAAAAGAGATCTTTGCCAACATTTACTAAGGATTTCGTGACGGTCAGAGCTATTCTACAAAGGATGTGTTCAATTATCCCCGTAACGGGCTGCCATATAATCAACAAAGTGGTCTATATGGTTTTCGAGGGATTTCTCCAGGGATTTCACACTGATAAGTCTGATCAGGTCTGCAACAAACGGCTTTAGTCTTTCGCACCATATGCTCGAGGTTATCTTATATGTGATTGATTAAAGGCTTATTGGGACACGATAGTTGGGACATATACTCGGGTCACATTTTTTAAAATAGGACACAGTATGCTAAGACTAAAAACGTCGGGCAAGCATACTGCCGTCCTAACCAACAAAGTCACAATCGCCAAAAATCGAAAATTGAGATAAGGGTAGATCCGGAAAATTGACAGAATCCAGAGCTTTATATTCGAAATATTCTTCGCAAATTCAATACGGCCGATTGTAAAGGAGTTAGCACACCTTTAGATAATAACCAAAAGTTATCGTTTGAACAATCTCCAAAAACTGAGGACGAAATTCAGGAGATGAAGAGTATTCCGTATCAAGAAGCAGTAGGAAATCTAATTTTAATAAAAGCCCCGGCAAACCTCACTGGATTGGTGTTAAGCGCGTATTCAGGTATTTGAAGAGTACTTTAAACTTTAAATTTTAGTATTGCAGGTAAATTGATGTCGATATAACTGGATACGCAGATGCTGACTGGGCAAATGACATAGATGCTAGACGGTCTACAACTGGCTATGTATTCCTATTTCAAGGCTCAACAATTTCTTGGAACTCGAAACGACAGGCAACGGTGGCCCTTTCAACAACTGAGGCCGAATATATGGCTATATCATCCGCGTGCCAAAATCACTATGCAATGAAATCAGTATCAGCACGCAACATCCCTGGATATTATAGTCGGACAACAAAAGTGCAATTGATTTGGCCCATAAGCACATAGACATCCGTCACCATTTCATTCGAGATTTGGCCCAAAGAAAATGTATTACAATCAAGCATATTGGAACAGAAAACATGGTGGCAGGCATACTTATAAAAGCACTACCTGCTGGAAAATTTCAAGAAAACGCAGTCAATCTTGGATTCAAGGACTTCAAAGTGTAGTGGGGGTGTTGTATTTAAGACTTTGATATCTAAATGTTGTGTGTTCTTAAGTGTGCTTTGCTATACTGTGTAAACTATTGAGTTTCAATTTTCGTTCTTACTTCCTAATAAAACTTTAACATATCAGAACTCGCTAAAAAAATTAGAATGGAAGTTAGCAGCAAAACAACAAAAAAGAAACTAATGACAAAAATTGGGATAATAAGCCATCGTTCACGCCGCTAAAAGAACAAGCGCAAAATTGTACATCCTCGAAGAATGCAATCGCTATCATGTCCTGATCAAAAGATACAGTCAACAGTCAGAATCTTCAATTGACAAAAAATGGCTTGCCAGAAAGGCTGCAAAATTAAAGCAGCAAACATTAAAATTAAACGTTAAAGAGGGCTGCAACAAACTATGTATCAAAAAAAAATGCAGCCAACTTAGTAAAGACCAGCGTATTATGATTAATAGAAAAGCTCGTGAAAGAAAATGGTTAATTTATAACCACATAATAACGATGCAGCCCCAGCGAAGAAGATCAAATTCAAGTGTGAGTTCAGTTACTGTAAAATATACGCTACCTACCGCAGAATCCTCCGAGTTGGTAGTGTGTAAAAAAATGTTTTTAATTACGATACTTTGGGTTTCGAACATAAAAGTGATAGGGTAGTGCGTAATTTACTTGCATCAAAAATTAATTCCTGCGCTTCTGGCCCAAAACACGAAAACGATTCACATTACGCTTTCGATAAAACTTCGATTCAAAATCATATTGAAAGTTATCAACCAACTATTTCTCATTACAGAAGAGAGCACGCACCGAATGTGAGATATTTGCCAAGTGATATAACAATTAAAGACATGCATAAAAATTAAAATAAAAAAGGAAAGAAAAATGTATATAGAAAAGTTGTTTCTGAAAATAAAATTTCATTTTCGAAATTGGGACATGAAGAATGGTGGTCATGTGAAAAAAGAAACAATCATGAAAAACAGAACATTCAAAATCTACTCCAGCAGCCGATTGCGAAGATTGTAATATTTGGAAAACCCACAATGAGAAGAGTATCGCAGCACGAGAAGAGTACAGAAAGGATTGTGTTCAAACTGAAAATGATGAATGTGTAATCGTTTCTGCAGATTTGCGAAAGGTAACAATTATTTTAAATTAAAAATATGTTAACAGTATCCGTGTTATTTTGATAGGTAGTACATGTCCTAGGTGTTTCCGGCAGATCCAAAGAGGATATTATTTCTGAATTTTTCAAGCTCCGTATAGATACCAAAAACTTCATTTTTTGACTTAATAACTGTGCCGCGCAAAACAAAAAATTGGGCATTGTTTAGTTTTTTTCTATATATTGTTAATTGCTCGGAACATAATGTTTTGAACAAGGAAAATATTTTGAACCAGTTTATGTCTGCTGATGCCTTTCATCACCAAGTTGAAAGTTCATTAAAATAACAGAAAAAGTGTATGACATTACAAAGATTGTGTTGAAAGGAATAATTCAGGAAAAGTTGAAGTGGTGGAAATGCAAGTGGAAAACTTTTACGAACGGAAGGACCACTCGTCTCAACACAAACTTAAAACAAGTGTTCCGAGAGTTTATTTAAATGAATTGGTAGAAATAAAATTTGTAAAAAACAATAGCTTCTTGTTATACAAAACTATGTGTACTGATACAAATTACACAAAAGCTGCATCAATAAAACCTGGAATTTTAAAACCTGCAGCCAAAACGATTCCTCGTGGTATACTAAGTAAAAGAAGACAAGACCTTATACGGGTAAAAAAGCTCAAAAGTAATTTGGCCCAACAACAGAATGGAATTTTGGAATTCTCTTCCAGAAACCGAAATTGCACAGACCGAAGAAAGCGATTGAACCTTTAAATTTAATTTTACTAACTAATTCATAATTTTAACGTTTAATGTTTGAATTAAATATGTTTGCTTTTTCTTTATTTTGCTTTTGTTTTGTTTTTGAATATTTTTTTATTGATATGAAATAAATCTTTTATTTTTATTGTGAACAAATGCAAGGAAATGTTGAACTTATTTGTACAATTTGGTTTTCGTTATATTTTATGTGTGAGTAAACTAAGCAAAAAAAGTCATATCTCCATTTTCTCTACTTTATCATCAAAATTTCCCCTGTTTGTTACGATAATAAAATTGCATAAATAAATATGTTTTTAAAAAGTTTTTGAAAATTTCAAAAAACCTTTAATATTAAGGAGCGAAAAACAAAAAACTTAAAGCTAAATATCTCAAAACTACTAAAATGGAGATGCGACTTTCTTGATTAGCAGGGCAGCAGACGTCTAGCATGAACACCTTTCGAACTCATAGCCGCCAACGTCAAACAGCTCAGCTGGTAGTCCATCAGGGCGCCACGAAATAACTCCCAATGAAATAACCCCAAAACTCGAAATTGAAATAATGCCCAAAAAATCAGGAGAAACGAATTTGGGGATAATTTCCTAATTTTCGGGAGTTATTTCATTTTTAATTTGGGGATTATGGAAATGAAAAAAGCCCCTAATTTTGTTGGGATAGTTTCATTGTGGTTTTGGGGGTTACTTTATCTTATTTGGGGTTTATTTCAGTTCCGCAAGAAATTACCCTTTTTACAATAATGAACTCCTCTAAATTCTTTAATAATAATATTATAATTAATAATGGCTATTTTGGGGTTAATTTCATTTACTTGGGGCTTGCTTCATTGGGATATATTTCTTTTTTGTTGTTGGGGGTCATGTCGTGGCGTCGGCCATCAGCACCAGCAGCTTTGTTGTTTTTAACACAGGAAGGTGCAGTTCTAACTTCGCTTTGGCTAGGAGGGGGATAGTCAAAGCCATCTTCCTGTATCTGATCCACACCCTCATCTATATTAAAGTCTGATGGGATAAGTGTAGAAGAGAAGTGATCTCTCCATATTCCCAACATCCTCTGTACAACTGTTACAGGATTGCCGTCCTTATCTCTTTCTGTTGGTTTGACTATTTACTTTTCGGTAGAATTTACGGGCATCATTCTTCTCAGTCTCGCGCTTTTTCCACAACCGTTTTTTCCTCCTAAACAAACCGGTCTCCTCCTTAGACCGCTCTGGAGCGGCTCGCGTTGCAACTGCCTGAAACATTGTACATCACTTTTTTCATCACTTGCCATGCGACACTGTTCATAGCAGCATCGTTTGTCTTTCAGCGGTTTTTCATAACCAAATACGGTGTCTACAGCAGTTTTCACAGAGTGAGAAATGTACTTCCCCTGTGCTGCAAGATCAGGAGGCGGGGGTGCGTTCTGCGCCACTACCTGAGTGAGCTTCTCTGTAGAGCAGACATGTGCAAACTGACACAAACGCATTTCAAATCAGTTTTACGAATTTTGCGACTGTGTTAAGTTGAACGGAGCAAGTAGAACAAAAGCAGAGAAAACAAAAGTAGTACACTGAGTAAAAAATTAAAATTAAAAAAATTAAAAATTAAAACTAAATCTTAAAAAAAAAATCAAATATCAACATCTCCAATGATTATTTCCATTTATGATTTTTGCCATTTACAAACATAAAAATTTCTTTATATTCGTCCATGGCAATTAAAATTTATTTTTTAAGTGTAGTGTTTTTTATTACAAATAATTTTGCTTGCAGAGCGATACGGTGTTGCTTGGCAGAACAGCAACTGACTTTGAATCGGTAAACAAGCAGCAAGCTTTCGGACATGTTGGTGTGAAAAAACGATCAAGCTACTATCGGTGTGAAAACACGATGACTCAAAAGAGTACTAGCTGCACATCTATGCTGTAGAGCTATCTCTGGTAATTGCAGATTTCCGATGTCCAGCTGTCTGGTTTCTTAAGACTTTCGTTCTGCTTATCCTTATGCGAATCTTGGCTGCAAGCAGGTCGATATTACCTCCTCGAATCACACGTACCTCCGTTACACTAGGAGAGTGTAAATAAGCGATATTCGTTACCATTTTGTGCCCCATTCAAATTGATCTGCCCGAAGAAGTATCATTGGCCACTGTCACACAGTAGTATACATTTTTAAGTCTGTAAAAAATTACATCATAGAATATCGCACAGTGGGGAAATTTCAGAAGTAATTCAAAATTTTACTACTTTTTCCAAATTACGGTTTTCTTCTTTTTGTGTTTTTTTTTAATATATTTTCAGTATAAAATATATGAAAAGTGTACATAATTTCGAATTTTGAAAATCGTAAATAGTTGATCTCTCTCTCGAATTTCTTGATCTGCAGTTTTTGAGATATTGCACTCAACTTATCTTTATCAAATTTTGTTTATATCAAAGACATTTCGGTTGTACTAAATATTTCAAATATATCCCTTTTGAAAAAGTTTGACTTTGGATCGACAGAACTTCTTTGCTTCAAAGGCCTTCAATGAATATGATACGTAGTTGGAAGGCTGATCTATTTACCAGGGTTATTTTATTTTTGTCGCACCTTAGCTACATACTGTTCATTCTACTCTATTATTCTTACATACACTCACGTTCAAAGCAAAATCATATTGAGTTATTGACTGACTATGAAGCGAAAAGATTGGTTAGATTTATCGAAAGGATACTATAAGTATATAATTGTTGAAATGTTTCGAATTTTAACTGGAATTTCCAACGCAATTTTGCATTTTTCTCAATTTCAAGTACAAGTGGCAAAACAGGTGACAACACTACATCTGGAGCATAGATCAATCTGGTGGTATTGAGCGATGGTACGGGTTATGTTGACTTTTAGGGCACCGGTTGTTTTTAGCATATTAGCGTAGTCTTGCGACTTAAGGAAGCCCACAAAAAAACTCTAACGGGGTAAAATCGCAAGATATTGGTGGCCAGTTTATGTCGCGACTGGGTATGATAACCAGTTACAAATCGGTCGAGAATAATGTCAGGACAAAATTGAATATTTTTGATCTTCAGATTGCAGATATCAAGTCTATGATGAGTTATATTTATTAGGATTGAAAATCGGATAATTATATTTATTTATACTCGTACTTATTTTAACAAGCGATTTTAAAGAAATCAAAAATGTTGGGAAGTTTACATAGTTTTCAGTAGAAACGATGAGAGTCTGATTGGTCTAAAATCTTTTGCCTGCTTCGGGTATGTAGACCACTTTGACTTCTTTCCATGCCTTGGGTGTATTTGCCCACCGAAGGCTCGCAGAGGCTTAAATAAAACATCGTATTCTAAGAACACAAAATTTGATAAAAATACAAATTTCCGTACCCTCACCTACAGTTTAACACTTTTGGCTCCTTTGGAGAAGAGTCCTATTATTCAGGAACCATTTTACGGTTCTTATCATCCCGTTTTTCAGTTCATGCAGAATCATTTTCCAGTCTTATTGGAACCGTTTTCGGTTCTTTTGAACCAGTTTTAAGCTCCTTAATGAAACGTGTAACGTTCATTTTGGACCGTCTTTATTGACGTCTTTCGATTCTTGTAAGGCCCGGCTAGTTCTTCGCCACCGTCCTGAAAAAGCTCAGCGATAAGCCCATCCACAACACGCAGTTGGCCCTATTACCTTTAGTCAACCACTGGGTTTAAGTTCTATCAAAAAAGGTTTATATTTTTGTGAAGCCGACCAACCTTTTGTTTCTCGAATGGGCGTGCTAAATTCGTCCATATTCAATACGAGATTGAGCTATTATCTAATTTTCAAGTTATTTAGGGCTTGTTGAGGATTTATCGTCACTACCAGCCATATTTCCGCCCAACATTTGTGTGGGAGGTGCAAAAATAGACGTCGCAAAGTAGTACATTTTTATTTAAAATATTGGCTTGCACCAAATTTCATTAATATTGGTTTCGGTTTAGGGCATAGTTCGTGTCGACAACTGAAAGCCCTCAATTATCAACATTGTTTGTATACCGATCAGGCAGTTAAGGCTTTGGAGCAGGAGATGTACACCGGAGATGTTTTGTCAAGAACTCCACGGGAGCAGCCAATAGCACCCGCATCTTCACAAAAACTCCATTTTCCTTTTTGGCAAAGAAGAACCAGAAGAATGAGATTCTATTTGTTTTGGTTGGTAAATTTAATAAATGTAATTATACTTAATATTCTGAAATTACTGAACCTTTTTTAGACGAATGCAGAAAGTATGGTGCCTATCAAAGAGCTAGCTAAAAAATATTTATGCGTGCCGGCAACTTCCTGCGATTCGGAACAAATGTTCAGCAATTCTGGGCAAATTATTTACGATCGACGAACGCGTCTCAAGCCGTTAGTCGTCGATAAACTTATGTTTATTAACAAAAACCAGTCAATTTTTCAAAACTTGTAAAGAATAATATGAATATATTCTTCAGAAACACCGATGTTACATAGATTTTTGGCTTAAAAACATCGATGGTAGCAAACATCGCTCTTTCTCCACCTCTAACAAATACATGTAATAAAACCAAACGAGACCGGTCGATTTTAAAAATATATGTGTTTTATTATGAAAATTGCTATACTTCGTATTACACGATGAAACTTTTTGCGTTTTACATGCAAATATAATGTGTTTGTAGCTTCTCGTAAATATAGTATACTTGCGTCCAAACACATTGTGGTTGCTAGTCAATATTACATGTTGGAGACGCAATGATTAATATCTTATAATATATGTTTTTTTAACCCAAATATGGCTTTGCTTGTTGGAAACTGCTGAAAATAAAAAATCACATGATGTGTGAGGGGAAACCCTGTTGGAATGAAGTTCCTTTCTCTACATATTATGTACTAGTTAATTCCAAAACGACTAAGACGCCCGTTGAAAAGTACGATAATTTAAAAGATCTTTAAGAAAATATACTTTTTGTAAAATGATGAAATTTTTTAAGAAAAAATTTTTTTTTATATAATGTATTTTGTTTAAAAGCAAGTATATTTTTTAAGTTTTTTTTGTAAGAATATACAGGGTGTTTCTTTTAAACTGAGATGATCAAATATCTCGAAAAATAGCCACTCTACGGAAAAAATCTCAATAATCAAAATTTAATCATACCGCGGGGGAAATACATAGTGCAAAAAAATACTCCCCCACCCACGGCTTGGTAGGTGGGGCGGGGGTAACTTTTAAACTAAGATAGGAAGCCATATTTGTTATTGCAGATACGGATTCTACGACTAAAAGTACGTATGATTTGAATGAAATATTTTGTTCGGTTCATGATAGATGGCGTTGTAATCGACGAAATTCAATTTTTTCAATTTCTCCTTCTTAGAACACACGCATTCGATTGTGCAATACGTTTGAAATAAAAAACATCACGTAATCATTGGAAATACTCGAAATTCGTCATCAAAACATTTTATTAATGTAAATGGTAGGTGGATACAATAATTTTAGCTTAAAATAAGTGTTCAAAATGATGGCCTGCGACTTCAATGCACTTATTAATCCACATTTCAAATGATTGTACACAACTGAGAAGTGTGTCTTGTTGAATTTCAGCACACGCATTTCTGATTCGCTCAATCATGTTCTCACGTGTTGTTGGTTCTTGTTTGTAAAGTTTGTCTTTGAGATAGCCCCACAAAACGAAATCTGGCGCAGTTAGATCTGGTGATCTGGCGGGCCAATTTGTCGGCCCAGCTCTAGTATTTCACGTGCCACCACCGAATAGTGTGCAGGACAACCATCATGTTGAAACCACATGTTCCGTCTCAATTCTAAGCTCAAATTTTCAAGTAATCCATATCCGTATCTGCAATAAAAAATAATATCTTAGTTTAAAAGTTACCCCCGCCCCACGTACAAAGCCGGTGGTGGGGGACTATTTTTTTTGCGTTAATGTATTTCCCCGGCGGTATGATTAAATTTTGATTATGGACATTTTTTCCGTAGAGTGGCTATTTTGCGAGATATTTGATCGTCTCAGTTTAAAAGAAACACCCTGTATATTACAGTTTTCCGAAAAGGCCCTTTTTAAAGAGAGGTAGTTCTTGTATTAAAGGCTAATGTTTTTGTAAGAAAAGTTACTATTTTTAAGAAAAAGTACTTTCTGTAAGAAAAAGTCAAAAGAGTATGTATTTTTTTACAGAGAAGTACTTTTTTTTAAGCACAGGTACTTTTTAAAGAATTGGTACTCGTTTTTGGAAAGGGTTATTTTTTTTCAGAAAATTTACTTATTTTCAGTAACGCTACTTTTCCCCAGAAAAGAAAAGAAAATGGCATTATTTTATTTTTAGGAAAAAGTACTGTTAAGAAAAGGAAATTTTGTAAGAAAAGGTATTTGTTTTTAAGAGAAGGTATGTTTTTGAAAAAAAGGTTTTTTTAAGAAATGGGATTTTGTTTAGAATTGGCCCTTTTTTCAAGAATAGGTAAATTTTTAAAAGCAGGTACTTATCTCAAGTAAAGTTATTTTGTTTCACGAAAAAGATACTCTTTAAAGAAAAGGTAGTTTTTGAAGAAAATACCATTTGTTTTAAGAAAATATCCGTTTTTGAGAAAACGTACTTATTTCTATTCTGTTGTTCGACCTTCTCTTTATTAATACATAATCAATATTTGTATCATAATCAATTTGGTGTTCTTGTTTTTATTTTCCTCGATATTTCGCTACTCCATTGTGTAGCGTCTTTAGGAGAATATAAACAATAATTGTAATAATAAATAATAATAATTACTTACTTACTTATCCGGTCTCGGACAACCCCGGGGGGTCAGGGACCTTACAAAACGAAGATAACATATTTTGCCAACCAGTTCGATCTCTTGCTTTATCTCTCCAGTTGGCAATACCAAGTGTACGCAGGGATTCGTCAACCTGATCCCTCCAGCAGAGTCTTGGTCTTCCTATTTTTCGTCTTCCTTCGAGTTCGGTTTCGAAGCCTTCGCGCTGGTTCATCTTCATCCATTCTACTGACATGGCCTAGCCAGCGCAATCGCGTTATCTTGATCCGCTTAACTATGTCAATGTCAGGATAAAGCTCATACAGCTCATGGTTCATGCGTCGCCGATACTCGCCGTTGTGCACTATAGGGCCATAAATTTTTCGGAGTATTTTTCTCTCGAAGACTCCTACAGATGTTTCGTCTGCTTGCGATAGGACCCAGGATTCTGCGCCATAAAGCAAGACAGGTTGAATGAGAGTCTGGTACAGCTGGACTTTTGTTACTCGAGAGAGGGCTTTATCTCTAAAGTGCTTGCTTAGCCCAAAATAACATCTATTCGCAAGCACAATTCTCCGTTTGATCTCAAGGCTGACGTTGTTGTTTTTGTTCACGGCAGATCCGAGGTATATAAATTCGTCCACTACCTCGAAGTTATAACGGTTATCAACGTTCACGCTTTGGTCTAATCGCGTGGAGGCCCTGTTCGTTGAAACCATTAATTTTGTCTTGTCCTCATTCACCGTCAGACCCACTTTTGCTGACTCCTTCTCAATTCTCGAAAAAACCGCAGTAACTTCTCTAATTGTGCGCCCAATGATATCTATATCATCAGCATACGCGAGCAGCATGTGACTTTTGCTGCTGATGGTTTTATTCATATTGACTGCAGCTTTTCTCATAATGATCTCCATTAAGATGTTAAAGAGATCGCACGATAGGGTGTCGCCTTGCCTGAGGCCTCGCTTAGTTTCGAAAGGTTCGGTAAGATCCTTACCAACTTTCACTGCGGATTTGGTGTTCGTCAAGGTCATCCTGCAAAGGCGTATGAGTTTTGCAGGAATACCAAGCTCAGACATTGCTACATAGAGTTTCTCCCGTATCGGACTATCGAAGGCTGCTTTATAATCGATAAATAGATGATAGGTGTCGATTTGTTTTTCGTGTGTCTTCTCCAGGATTTGGCGTAGCGTGAAAATCTGGTCAGTTGTCGATTTTCCAGGCCTAAAGCCACACTGGTATGGTCCAATCAGGTCAGCGATAATTGGTTTTAGTCTTTCGCACATTATACTTGATAAAACCTTATATGCTATGGATAAAAGGCTTATTCCACGGTAGTTGGCACAAATACTCGGGTCACCTTTTTTAAATATGGGACATAGTACACTGAGACTCCAATCGCCGGGCATGCATTCATCTAACCAAATTTTGCTAATGAGCTGATGCATGCACCTTATCAGCTCATCGCCGCCAGCCTTAAACAGCTCCGCCGGTAATCCATCGGCTCCTGCGGCTTTGTTGTTCTTAAGCCGGGCAATAGGTGTTCTGACCTCGTCTTGGTTAGGAGGGGGGCAATCGACGTCGTCGTCCATATTGTGATCGATTGTCCCATCGTCATCGGATATCTCAGGTACTAGTAGCGCGGAGAAATGCTCTCTCCATATTCCCAACATGCTCTGCACATCTGCGACGAGATTTCCGTCTTTGTCTTTACAGACGGGGGGCCCTGAACCATGTCCATTAGTTCCGTTTTTAACTTTTTGGTAGAATTTTCGGGCTTCGTTCTTCCTTCTGTATGTCTCAATTTTCTCACTCTCGCGTTTTCTCCACTGCCGTTTCTTACGCCTAAAGAGACGGTTTACCTCCTTTCTCTTCTCCCTATACCGCTCAGTTGCAGCTCGCGTTGCAATTGACTGAAGCATTACCATACGTGCAGCGTTCTTTTCGTCATTTGCTATGCGACACTCTTCATCGTACCACGGTTTGTTGCGAAGCGGTTTTTCGAAACCAAGTACGGTTGTTGCGGCAGTTTTTATAGAGTCGGAAATGGGTTTCCACTGCGCATCAGGATCGTCATCGGGAGGGGGTGGGTTCTGTGCCAAAAGTTGCGAGAGCTTCCTTGAGTAGGCTGTGGCTACCTCTGGTAATTGCAGCTTTCCGATGTCCAGCTTCCTCTGCGTCTGGTTTCGTACGATTTTTGCTCTACTTAATCTTGTGCGAACCTTTGCTGCTACCAAGTAGTGATCAGAATCGATGTTAGCTCCTCTGATCACTCGTACGTCCATTACACTGGATGAGTGCCTTCCATCAATTACCACGTGATCAATTTGGTTCCTAGTTCTTTGATCAGGGGATACCCAAGTAGCCTTGTGGATGTCTTTATGCTGGAATCTTGTGCCACTGATGACCATGTTTTTTGCCGCGGCAAAGTCAATCAGTCTCATACCGTTGTCGGAACTGTCAGCATGAAGACTGAAATTGCCAATAGTTGGATTAAACACATTCTCCCTTCCTACTTTGGCATTAAAATCTCCTAGTACAATCTTAATGTCATGGCCAGGGCAGCGGTCATACGTTTCCTCTAGGAGCTCATAGAATATGTCTTTGGCATCATCATCTTTCTCTTCTGTCGGGGCATGCACACAAATTAGGGAAATATAAAAATATTTCGCTTTTATGCGGATTGTGGCTATTCGTTCACTCACAGGATTGAACCTAGAGACTAGATGTCGCAGTCTTTTGCCAACTACAAATCCACAACCAAATTCATGTTTTTTTTCATGGCAACTGTAGTATATATAATAATAATATTGTTTATATCTCCTGCTGATGCTACACAATGGAGTAGCGAAATATCGAGGAAAATAAAAAACAGAGTAATCTGACCTCAAGCTCGAAGAATACTGATTATTTATTGAAAAGGAACTTATTTAAAAAAATTACTTTTTTAAGAAAATTTACTTCTTTTAAGATAAGTAATTTTTTTAAGAAAAGGTACTTTGTTTAAGAATATGAAGAGGTGTTTTTTTTTTTTAAATTTCCTTTTTTAAGAAAATGCACTTATTCAAAAAAATTTTATTTTTTAAACTTCCTTCACTTTGCCTTTTCTAAATTTACTTTTTATTGGGGTCAAAACTACAATATATACTAAATATTGGTTACAGGCTCCAACTGGAAAATTTGCCATTAAACAAGAAATTTCCCAACATATGTTAGTCTAGACACAAACCAAAGCAAAAGTAACCAATATAGTTGATAATACTGGGTTGTAGCACTGTAGTGTTAAAAACAATTGTTTAATTTATTTTTATTTAGCCCCCATCCCGCAATGTGCGATAAGGTACTTCGTTCCAAAAGGGACAGACAATAAAATATGAACACAATGCTTGAAATATATACGTGGTTCCTGCTTTATGTTGCTGGGACCGTTTTTTCCAGCGTGCATGTACTGATGGTAATTTTGTATGCCCATTTCGGTTTGCTACAGTTAACATTCTATTTGTTGCATTTTTGTTTGAAAATCATGTGTTACTCATGAACTTTGTACATTCTAAATTAAAAACAACATATATTAAAGAAGAGTCTAAACAATTGTGCTGGATATTTGCAGTCATAAGTCAAGTTTTTAAGTCTTTACTAAGTATTAGATAGTTGACAGTATTGTTAATTGCGTTTCGTAAAACATTTAAAGTTACTAAACACTTTTCAAGTATTTCAATTATTCTCCTGTAATGTATTGGCTTTAATTAGTCTATAGTGACATTACGAGAGTGTGTATGTAAGTTGTCGTGTATATTTATTAATTACAACTACCATGATATAATGATAAATTGCCATACTATCATATCGCACATTGAAGCCGTTCTCGCAAAAAACAACGAGTATCCTTTGTACCATGAGTTTAACTGATAGTAAATGTCGCATAAGCATCATGTTGGGATGTTTAATTGAATGGAGCAAATACAAAATGAATAGTGAATACGGGGATAGAGAAAAAGGGCGAGATGATGGAGCGAGAATGGAAGAGTACATAGGATAAAGTTACATTTATCTATAATGACATTTCGCTTAACTAAAGTTGCATTGCATTTAACGGCAAATGCAGGGGTTCATTTAACGATTGATTAAAGTTAAACATTTTTTCACTCACTTGATTTTGTAAAATTTAAAAAATTGTGTAGACATTCTTTAACGCCTCTAATATTGCGCCAATCCTTTTCCAGCTCTTCCTAAGTTGGTGTCTGACAAATTTTCTTCTAACTAAAAATTCTGTCACACCACAACAAACCCCTTATAGAGATGGGAAAACTTTAGCAATATAACTCTTTTCAGTAAACTATCGTACTACAGTACATAATCAAAATTCTGTTTCGAAAACTTTTATATTAGGTTATTCTACTGTTCACAGTTAAAAAGTTTTCATCGAATCTTTAACATTTGTTTTATATTGTTGAGACGATAACGCAAATTTGAATGCTTTTGTATAATTTTTACAAATTATTATCGACAACAAAGTGAAGTTCGTAATGTCAGAAGCATTACAATGTAATTAACGATAAATGTGGAGATTTACGATGCAGCGTTTGTGGAGATTTATGATGCAGCAAAAAAGCATCCGTAAGTTCCCATACGAAAAAAATAAATAAATAAACACATGATGAGCCGTATCGCCCTTAGTTTTATATGCTAGTTACAGACAATTTCAGAACATTATGTTTTTTCTGTGCACCCTACATTTTTTTGCACTGCGCACTAGGGTGGACCTTGTGTCGATATTTTGGTAGATGAGGGCTCTATTCCGTGCCTTTTTGAAAAAAAAATGACAATGCCGAAAAAAAAAATTTAAAAAAAAAAACATTAGGGGTTGCGCACGAGCCGAGAAAAAGGTCCACTTTGCCAAAATTAGGGGGGAAATTGCCATAGGTCATCAGGGGTCACCCGTAGGGGGGAAGAATGTATGGCCGACCCCCATTAACTTTTTACCGCCAACATTTTCCCCCAAGACATCCACCCCCTATCTCCTCCCCTTAGGGGGGTCACCATACAAAAATGGAGGTTGCTCAGTATTTTCGAAAAACACCATAGGTCATCAGGGGTCACCCCTAGGGGGGCAAAATATATGACCGACCCCCATTAACTTTTCATCCCCAACATCTTTTCCGAAGAAACTTACCCTCTATCTCCACTCCTTGAGGGACTCCCCATATAAAAATACTGAAAATCTATGTATTTACAGTTGCACAATATCGAGATTTTTTTGATTTTTTTTGATTTTTTTACAGAAATTCCAACAATATTCAAGAGTGCTCATTGTTTGGAAAGTCTTGAAAAATTTGAAACGCACACGTGCTGAATCAGGTACATAGGCACCCTTAGCAGATGCCCCCATTCATCAGTACCTGGCAGTAAAATATTGCAAAATACGTAGTAGTTATAAATAGCAGTTCATTCATCGATTGTTGTCATTCAACAAGTGCCGACGACCGCGAAAAGTAAATTGATTTTTCTCCCGTTTTTTAAAAGTTAAGATGACAACACGACTTAGATCGCGCGACGATATTTTTTTGATTGGTTATCCAAGCATGAATATTACGGGGAACAAATTACCGTCGAAGAAGCAAGTGCTAAGAATGCATTTCTTCAACATTCGCAAACGAAACATGTCGAAGAAAAATAGTGCGGTTATAGTCGCGGACGCAGTGATGATTTTTTGGCGCCAAGTAGCTATTCCGACGAAAGCCAGAGGAGATGTTACAAGAAAAATAGCTGCGCTGCACGATGAGTGGGATGCTTTAAGAAAGTCATCTCACAGAAAGACTGAGTCCACTAGAGAAAAAGAGAATACGTTTTCTGATAGCTTGGATATTCTTTTCGACATCGCACACGCCAACGCCCTTGAGAAAATGACAAATACCGAAGACATTGAGTTTCTGCTAAAGCAAAGAGAAGATGGCCGGCCAGGAACTATGGGAGGTGTGGACGCTACTGATACTCGAACGAGGAAAAGAAAAGCTGAGCGCGAAGGACAAGAAGAGTTGCGACGCAAACGTGCAACGGAATCTAGTAGAGATCGGTTCGCTAAAGGCGGTAAGCTATTTCGCGCTTTGTGTGTTCGTCCAATGTTTATATTCAAATGAAATTCGTTCAATTGCAGTGGTTAAATTTTCAAGCAGTGATTCAAGCGATGATAATGGGAGACAGGACGAAAACTTCCCGGCAGAAGCTGGCCCGTCAAATGTTGGTGACAGAAGAGGTTACAAACAATGTTTTACTGAACGAGTCCTATCAGCTTTGGACAAGTGCAAAGTGACTGACCGAGACGCGGTCGGCATTATGATAGCGGCGGCAGAAGCATTTGGATGCGATCCTCAACAATACACAATAAACCGTACGTCGCTTCGGAGATGTCGGCGTTCAAATCGAGAGAACATGCTGAGTTGCTCTCATTCAGAATTCTTATTCTTCACCGCGTTTCATTCATCTCCAGCTTGTCGCAGCTAAATCCTTCGTAGTCCATTGGGATGGCAAAATGCTTTTGGATTTTGTGGGTACAAAGAAGGTGGACCGTCTACCGGTAATTGTCTCGTACGGAGAAAAAGAACAACTTCTTGGAGTTCCCAAATTAGAAGATGGGAAAGGAAAAGGCCGGAGAATAGCACATGCCGTTTATCAACTGTTGGCATCTTGGCGTATGACACATCGAATACAAGGACTTTCTTTCGACACGACATCAACGAACAGTGGCCCATTCTCCGGAGCCGCAGTTGCTCTTGAGCGGCTCTTGGAGAGAGAAATCTTATATTTACCTTGCAGACACCACGTATACGAACTGGTGCTAAGGGAAGTTTTTGAGACAAAAATGGGAAAGACCAGTGCACCAGGCGTTCCTTGCTTTGACCGTTTCTAACAGGAATGGGACGCTGTAAAGGTTAAACCATTCCATTCTGGCTTGATAGACGATCAAGTCGTCAGAAAAATTCCTGTGGCAATGCAAGTCGGCATAAAGAAGTTTTGCTTAGATCAATTGAAGGAGAAACACCCTCGCGATGACTACAAAGAAATGCTACAATTAATTCTTTTGTTTCTGGGTGAAAAACTTGAGAATTACCATTTCCGACCTCCAGGACCCGTTTCCCATGCTCGATGGATGGCAAAAGCCATTTACAGCCTCAAGATGTTTTTGTTTCGGAGAACTTTTCACTTATCTGTATGTGAATTGAATGGTATTCGACACGTTTGTATTTTTGTGGTGCGACTTTACGTCAAGGCATGGTTTGGTTCTTCTCGAGCAGCTGAGGCGCCGAATCAACATTGGATGTTTTTGAAGGACATCGTCGATTACAAGTCCGTTGACCAGGATTTATCTCGGCTAATGATAAAGAAATTTATCGGTCACCTATGGTATCTCGCCGATGAGCACATAGCCCTTGCCTTTTTCGATGACAAGGTTTCAAATGAGTTGAAGGCCAAAATGGCCCAAGCATTGCTAGAAAATGAGAATGACGAAGGTGAAGAAGATGAAGAAGACGAAAAAGGTGAAGAAGATGAAGAAGACGAAGAAGGTGAAGAAGATGAAGAAGACGAAGAAGGTGAAGAAGACGACCCGGTTCCCCCAGCTCCTCGCGTCGTAATCAAAAGCACCAGCGTTAAAAAAATCGAGGTGAAATTCAAAGATGTGAATGAGGAATTCTTGGCTAAAGACTTGAGCAACTTCGTCTCTCATAATACCAAACATTTATTTGTACGATTTGGAATATCGCAAGATTTCATTCTTGCAAATCCAGCAACCTGGAAATCTCGCGCAGACTATCAAGAAGGTCGTAGAATTGTAAATAACTTGCGCGTTGTAAAAATGATACAAGATTATAATAGAATACTGTGTCAAGGCGAAGAAGAGAAACAGTATTTACTACATGTTATCGATTCTTACCGCAAGAAATACCCATCAGCGAACAAAAATATGTTAATTTGACTATATTATATTAAGAGTGCTTAGTAGTACTACTCAATTACAGCTTCTTTTATTTTTGTATGGGGAGTCCGTCAAGGAGTGGAGATAGAGGGTAAGTTTGTTCGGAAAAGATGTTGGGGATGAAAAGGTAATGGGGGTCGGTCATATATTTTGCCCCCCTAGGGGTGACCCCTGATGACCTATGGTATTTTTCGAAAATACTGAGCAACCTCCATTTTTGTATGGTGACCCCCCTAAGGGGAGGAGATAGGGGGTGGGTGTCTTGGGGGAAAATGTTGGCGGTAAAAAGTTAATGGGGGTCGGCCATACATTCTTCCCCCCTACGGGTGACCTTTGATGACCTATGGCAATTTCCCCCCTAATTTTGGCAAAGTGGACCTTTTTCTCGGCTCGTGCGCAACCCCTAATGTTTTTTTTTTAATTTTTTTTTCGGCATTGTCATTTTTTTTAAAAAGGCACGGAATAGAGCCCTCATCTACCAAAATATCGCAAAAATGTCATTTCAAGGTCCACCTTACTGCGCACTAAGGAGTATTTTGGCAAAAAGACTGGACAAAAGTCAGATATACAAACTGCATTCAATATCACCCAAATTATGATTTTTGTATAACTGACTTAATGTACTATCATAATATTATGATAACCTGAACCCCCCCGGCCACCACGCTCCTGTCAAGTAGTCTGAAACTACACTTCTTTCAGCACGCACGCATTCATTTTCGATACGCTTTTTTTTCAAACTTGTGTTTGGTGTTTTTTGTTATTGTATGAAGTAAATCCTAAAAAAAAAATTATGGAATCTGGAGAACAAGGTCTGCACTTAATTCTAATGTATAATATATGTAGTTATGATGACTATTTAGTATTCTAATGGACCAAAAATTATATGCAAGAAATTTTCCTAATTTATTGCATGCTATTTTTAAAAATTAGTATTTTTATTTATGTTCGGCGCGAGATTGCGTTAATTTTTTTTTTATTTTATAGTAAACTATAAGAGATTCACCAGATATCATACCTCAAAACATTTTTCGAAAGTTTCCGCTTCATCCAAATAAGCTACTTTGAGTTCCACAGGTCCTTTTTCAATCGTTTTTTTTATTTTAAAAACATAACTCGAGAAACATTAGTCTGATTTTGCTAAAACAAATTTAGAAAAATTAAGAATTACAATACCTATAAACTGTTCATACAGTATTTCTCTAATATAGTCAATAGTTTTGAAGTTATAAATAAATGTATAAAGAAGAAATGTTATTTTTTGCCTAAAAAATTAAAAAAATTTTTAAAATTTGTTTTAATTTTTTTTCCTTATTCGTACCAAATAGTATATTATTTGTATTTACTCATGCATTTTTACTAATTTCCAGTAAGAAAATAGTTTAAAATAATTTTGTCCAGTTTTTTTTGCAAAATACTCCTATGTGCTGTGCTGCGTTGCCATTTGAAGTTCGATCGAAACGTAACGCATATCGTTATTCACATTTCGGTAAGAACTACATTTTGCCTATTCAACATTTTTTGATTCCGAATTCAAATTTAAATATTGTCTTCTGTTATTTCGTGTCAACCCCCCCAAAGTGGACAATTTTTGTAACATAAGAAGAGAAGTTGAAATCCAATGAAACATATTCGTTTGCAGAGCTTTAAAAAATCAAAATATGAATTTATGGCGGTCAAATTTGACTACTTTGTCACATTTCATATTTTTTCTTATAAGTAAACACAGTTTTAACATTGGTTGTGACCAAAAAGTGTGACACAATGGGTGAAAAATCCAATTTTTTTTTTAAATTTAAAAACAAATTAAAATTCATGTATTTTGTTAAAATAAAGTCTACATATACAGGCTGATTCAGGAAGTTCCGGACAAATTTCGTCAGCGTATTCCTTGGCTCATTTCATGAAGAAAAGTCCACTAAAACCATGTCCGAAAATGCAAGGATGCGAAATGGCAACGGGTTTAAAATTTTCGGATTGGTGGTTGGAGGGTAGTAGGGTAAAGTTGCTAACTTCTGAGTCAGGGTCAAACCGCCGACATACAGAGCTTTCGGAAAAAAAATTCATATAACCTCAATTTGCTCAGATGGCCATATCTCTTACCTTTCCAAAATGACCTAAAAGTTCCAAAGTTATGACCATTTGACTGAAATGCAAAAATGTTTTTTTTTTTTGTTTTTGGAAGCGAAATAACAGCACACATTTATTTGTTTTTGTAAATTAACACGTTTAAGATTTTATTTTTTTGAAATTTTTGGCTGAAGAATCAAACACAAAGGAAAAAATCTCTGGGCTTCTTTTAGGGCAATTTCTAAATAACCACCCACACATGATGAGTTTTCTATGGTTCTCAGATTTAAAAAAAACTTATGATACCTAATCCGTTAATTTTTCTCCGGTTTTTTAAAACTGAATAACGACAACAAAGTAAAAGTTTACGCTAATCTCTGCTGCAGCAACAGTTTCGAGTACGTTGTGTTTTGAATTAGTAAAAAAGGGAACTTATTCAAACGAAGAATTAACAGACATTCATTACATATATGGATTCTGCGATGGTAATGCAAGAGCTGCTGCGCGTGAATATGCATTACGTTTTCCTAATCGACGACCACAAAACCGAACAACATTCAGTGAGACGCACCGCCGATTTCGTGAAGGTACGTTGGTTACGCAAATGGAGCGTCCCGGAAATGAACAACACGGCGTTGCAGTTGAAGAGTTAATTTTGGATGCGATAGACGAGAATCCAACCACAAGCACAAGACGAATCGCGGTCCAAGTTGGTGTGGCACAATCAAAAGTATGGCGCGTCCTTCACAAAGAAAAAAAAAACATCCATTCCATTTCACACCAGTTCACGAACTCTTGGCGGCCGATTTGCCACTTTTGCCGTGAGATGTTGCAACGTGATGTACACGCATTTATGTTTCTACGTTCGATTGTGTGGACCGACGAAGCGCAATTCACGAGAGACGGCATAACTAATTTCCATAATTTGCACGAATGGGCCCATGACAATCCTCACAACAAGAAAGAAACAGCATTTCAACACCGATTTGCCGTCAACGTTTGGGCTGGCATCATCGACAACACCTTGAATGTGCCAAAAGTACTTCCGCCCAGGTTAAATTCGCAAATTATTTGGCTTTTTTGCAAGAAGTCATGCCAGAAATCCTAGAGGAAGTACCTCTTGCGGTACGAAATCATGTTTTCTACCAACAAGATGTTGCTCCAGAGCATTACGGGCTTATTGTGCGGGATTGGCTTAACACCAATTTCCCTCGACGTTGGATTGGACGACCTGGACCAATCGCCTGGCCGCCACGATCTCCAGATCTCACACCACTTGATTTCTTTTGTGGGGCTACATGAAAGATTGTGTGTATTCTGCCCAGATCCACAATCGTGAGCAGGTACTTCCACGCATTGAGGAAGCTGCGGTGAAAGTTCGTGAAAAGATGAGTAACTAAACGTGGCGGATGTGGTTCGCCAGCGGCTGTAATTGTGTTTTGTAGAAAATGGGAACCACATTGAAAACTTCCTTTAACATCAAATGTTTTTTATCCTTATGTGTTTGATTCTTCAGCCACAAATTTCAATAAAATAAAATCTTAAACGTGTTAATATAAAGGGTTTTTCAACAGAGACGCTACAAAAGTAAATCGATAGGGACAGCCAACGACGCCATATTTTTTCCCGCTCTTTTGACATTTCTCTTCAGTAAGGTTTGCCATTTCATCATGGAAAGATGTACGAGCCAACAACGAGTCGAAATTATTAAAATTTACTACCGAAATTTGGAGTCAGTGCCCTCAACTTTAAGAGGCCAACTTTACGAGGCCTCAACAATCATGACTTCGTCAATAAGCAAAATATGCGTTATTGGTCAGACAGCAATCCACACGTAATCCATGAGTCATCATTGCATCCCGAAAAAATTACGGTTTGGTGCGGTTTATGGGCCGGCGGCGTCATTGGGCCGTACTTCTTCCGTGATGATCAAGACCGGCACATTACTGTGAATGTGAATCGCTACCGTTCAATGATAACCGAATATTTTTGGCCCCAATTGGATAATATGGACTTGGTGGACATGTGGTTCCAACAGGACGGCGCCACAAGCCGCACAGCGAATGCCACAATCAATTTATTGGAAACCAAGTTTGGTGAAAGTGTTATCTCACGAAATGGCCCAGTCGTTTGGCCGCCTCGGTCGTGCGATTTGACGCCGTTAGATTATTTCCTGTGGGGCTACGTCAAGTCTATGGTCTATGCCAACAAGGCAGCGACGATTGATGAACTTCGTACGAATATCGAACGTGAAATTGCAGCAGTATCGGCCGATTTATGGTTGAAAACCGTCGAAAATTGAGTTCAGCGTCTGGACATCTGCAAGCGTGCCCGTGGTGGCCATGCAAAAGAAATCGAGTTCCATACATAATAACATCGAACGTACCTTCACAGGAATAAAGAATTTCATTGGTATCTAAAACCGGTTTTGTTTTATTTAAAAAAACTTTTGTAGCGCTCTTATTGACAAACCCGTTACAAAAACAATTAAATGTGTGCTGTTATTTCGCTTCTAAAAACAAACATTTTTGCATTTCAGTAAAATGGTCATAACTTTGGAACGGTAAGACCTCTGGGCTTCGTTTAAGTCATTTTGGAAAGGTAAGAGGTATGGCCAAAATATAAGTTACCTGCCATCTGGCTGAGCAAATTGAGGTTATGTGAATTTTTTTTTCCATTTTTTTCCGAAAGCTCTGTATCACGGTAATTTTTTATTGATTCTGAGAGGCCTCTTAAAGACCTTTCCAACAAGCCCAAAAACAAAAAAATCCGACCACTGGCTCAGAAGTTAGCAACTTTACCCTACTACCTTCCGACCAGCAATCCGAAAATTTTGAACCCGCTGCCATTTCGCACCCTTGCATTTTCGGACATGGTCCTAGTGGACTTTTCTTCATGAAATGAGCCAAGAAATACGCTGGAGAAATTTGTCCGGAACTTCCTGAATCACCCTGTATAAAATAAAATCCAGACTTCCGTAAAAAGTTTGGTTTTTGTTCGACTCAATAAGTTTTTCCTCATTTGGACGATTGAAAAATTATGGTTTTAGTTTTGTATTGTTTTTCAATCTTCAACGATAATAATTTCAGTACACCTCGCATAACGAGGGCGGCACTATCGAGTACCTAGCCATGAAAAAGCTTCTCAAAATAGCGTTCGGAACCGGTATAAAACTGTAGTTCCCATTTGGTGAATGTAAAACTAGAAAGCCCACAGCTCCAGTGGTTGTGAGAAGCTCTCCCTATTTTCTTCGTGAGATTTAGTGCGAAACCATTTATTTATTTTTTTTATGATCCTTTTCTTCTTGGAAACAAACAGTAAAATGTTTCTGGCCATTGGTTTGATTCATTGCGTTTAGACGCAGCTGTGTTTTCAATATAAAACTGAACGTAAAAAGTGATACAAATCCATTTTATATACGAATTTTCAATAACAAAAATCACAAGTTTAAAGTTGTAATTTCCTTTAAGGCTGTAAGAGATCTTGGCGTAAAATAGCATTAAATTTACATGTCAACGAATTGGCTCTTTGCAGAAATTCGTATCATCCAAATTCAATTATGAATCTAAAAACTCTTATGGAATGTTTGTTTACTTTTTTTCAAAAGATGTAGTTAATTTGGCATCATGAATTTCAAAATAAGCACCGATGTAAATCCGAAATTCTGATAATGTGTCTTTCAGAGTAAATCACACAACGCAAACATAATATTATGGACAGTTCTTAAAATGACATTAGTTGATTTCTAGTTGTGTTTATCAAATTAGTATATTTTCATAAGAGCAAACGAATGCGCATTTGCTTTTGTCTTTGATCGCATTTTCTCTTTGTAAGTTAATATTAATTAAAAATTCGTTGTTGTTTTTTCTTTCCCTTTTTCATACAAAGCTTTTATACTATTTGGTTCCAGAAAAAGTGAATATAATTAGCATTCATTTAGTACCATAAGATATCATTTAGTTTCCCCTCTTAACATTTCTAATTTCAAAAATAACCACATTCGTATATGGTATGACTCCAGTGGGCTGCGTCTTTGAAGTGCAAAACAACATTAAACTGTGATAATTAACTTAATTATTTGCTAGTATTTTTTCCCGGTACATTTCTTACCCAAATATATGTTCCCACTGTTCTCTAACGTGCGTTGCTGTGTTGAAATGTCATGTCTTCTTTATCATTATTAATGTTTATAAATAATTCATAAGTATTTTGTTCTTTTCTACTTAATCTTTACATCTCTTCTTTGAAATTCTGGCGAGGAAACCACAGATGTATACAAAAATCTTTATATCCTCGTCGCAGGTTTCTTGTGCGTCAAGTACGAAGGATATCATTGCTTCATTTTAATAGAGTTCCATTTACTTGAACTAAATAAAGAACTCTCTTTTTTTCAAACATTTGAAAACAGTGCAATTTGTTAATTCTTGTGGCATAAAGTATCATTTATAAACATTAAGCACGGTTTTTTTGTATTTAAAATAAAGGGAGATACTTTTAAATTTAATTTGCACTTTAATTCTGGTTACATTTGTGCGTAGAAATATAGCATATTTTTTAATGTGACCTAAATTTCATGAAGGAATTTGTCATTTTATCTCGATGTTGATGTGGTCAAAAACAGTGTCAGCCTAAGTCGGTTCTAAAAATTTTCAGCGAGAGCAGTTTAAAGTTTGATATCTTTACTGGAAATCAGGAGTCGGAGTGTTTGTGATAACTTTGTTACAGATAAGAGTAACAAAAGAGTTGCTTATTTGAGCACGGTGACTTCTCAACATTTTTTTTCAATTTTGTCGTAACTCGAGTTAGGATATATGCTGTGATACAATAGGGGCGATTTTTTTCGTCACCCAGGGGCGGATTTACGAATTTGCCGCCCTTAGGCAGGCAACAAAGTGCCGCCTTTTTTCTTAATAAAAATCTGTTTTGTAATTTAAAAAATTAAATAATATGTAATGTAATAAATTAAATCTCGTTTTAATTTTGATTAAGATTTACAAAACAAAAAATACATCTTTTGAATAATCTAGAAGTAAATCGCAAGTCATTTCGCGCTTATGAATGTACATTTTTACCGCGGACTTTTTCAACAGCAAATCTGTCGATGCTTTTGTTCAGATCAATTTTTTGCAAACTTTCCTCTTCAATACACATTATGGCCAAAGCATTGAGTCTTTTCTCAGTCATCGTCGAACGCAAATAGGATTTGATACGTTTCAAGCACGAAAATGATCGTTCCGCGGTGCAATTTGCTGCCACAGTATAAGTAAACATTCTAACAGCGATATCGATCATCGGATACACCTGGTGCAATTTTTCTTCGCGCAACCATTTGCCTAGTGAAAGAGGATTGGTTGGTTTATTTTTGGATCGAGAGTTGCGAAGTGAGACTTCAGATGTAGCGGTTCTGGGACGAGCGAATCCTCGAGATCTTCAGGATAATGTGCACGTAAATGTTCATCAGCTTCTTCCAGTTCCAACAGAGACAATTTTTCAAAATAGGTGATGGCCTTGAATTTTTCGTTGATCGCAACGTACGCCTCCCTTCTCTCCGTCAATTCCGCACTCAGCTTGTCAATAATCACGAGGTAGGTGTTGATCCTAAAATTCTCACGACTCGAGAATTCCACTTCGTTTGTCCTAGTTTCATCGTGTTGCAATTTCCTTATTTTCTTCCTTCGTAGGTCCGTTTTGTATGAATCGACCAATGACAATTTCTTCGCCTTTTCTTCAAAATAGTCAAATTCATCCCTGAGTGATGCTATAAGTTGGATAAGAGAGTCGTAAATTCCTACCACGGAACTCAAGTCAATGTCGACACTTTGCAAAATTTTTTTGGACTTATTTAAGCGCTCTAAAATAAATCCCCAGAATACCGTCATGAACGCGGTTTCAAGTGTGTCCAAACTATTTATTAGTCCTTGCGCCTCCAATCGCGTTATTGATTTTTGCGTGGGATTAGCAACTGAAGTTCCATGATGAGCAACTGAACTAGTTCAATTATTCTTTGTCTAATATAGAGTCACATACAACAAAGTCGAACTTGGTAACACTTTTATTAGGGTTATTCTCAACTTCTAAAATTATACATGTTAACGTGCATGTTTTCATTTTGTATGAGTTAACGTGCATAAGTTACGAAAAAAACTCCCCTAATATAAAATATCGAAAAGAAAAACCGTTTCGTTGTAAAAGTGTAGGTCACGATCAAAAATATTATTCTATCTGCTGTCAGCGATGAAAGGAATTATTAATGATTTCTTCGACAATTACTCGTTCAATTTTAAATTTCAATTTAAATAGTCATCTTTGTAAGTACTCATTGTTTTTACAACTAAATGGGCACAAAAGAGAGCGCGTGCAAAAGAGTGCGTTGAAGCTGATAGGCGATAGTAGTGTATCCAGCACTGTTGCCTCCTTGGCCAATCGACAAAATGTTAGCTGTGTCTCGGTATTTTATAGGTATTTCCATGGAAAGTGATCCGCCGAGTTACATGGCCTCATTCCAGAAGTTAGGGTATTTAACCGTACGACGCGGTTTTCAAGTGGAACTTATCCCTTTTCTGTTTCCTGGCCGTTAGAGCGAACTGCGCATTACAGAAACAATTCGTTCTTCAGCCGAATAGTCCGTGTGGGGAATAAGCTTCCGGCAAGTGTATTCCCCACTTCATATAACACCAACAAGTTTAACAATTACTTCTCTCTCTTTCCCCTACTCCTATCCCATTTTGCTAAGTCCAATGCAATGCACTGCATTTATATTGTACATCCACTGGGTGTTGGTCTTCGCGAAAAAAATGTGTCTCAGTAAGAAAAGTCTCGTATATTCGATAATTTAGTAGCCGCTGCAATGAAAAATATCACTCATGATTTTTTTGACAATTTTCATTTCGTCCCTACAACAATTTTCTTTAATGTGCATTTTGAAGAAAAATGGGTTAAAAATTAGAAAAAAAAGTAAGTGCATGATATTTAAACTATTGATATTTTGTTTGTCTCACACTTTTTGTAGTCTATTTTTATTAGTTATTTATTTTGGAGGTTTGGCAACATTTATAGTTGACGAAACAATTTCGTTATTGCAACGAAAATAATTTTTATGCAGATAAAGAGAAAACAGCATACGAAAAAATGAGCGAGCGTAACAGCGACCAAGAGAAAATGGTGATAGTGAGTGGAGGGTCACGTACACATCTTAAATCAGTTCCGTTGAAACAACCGAAAGTTGTGGAAGTATTTTTCCGTTGGAATAATTGAAATAAATTAGTTAAAACAGACTAGTTAGTAATACTAAGTATTAATCTTTTATTGTGAAAAATATATTGAGTGAGTTTATGTGTTTGCTGTAATAGTTTGTGTAAATTGAGTATCTAAAAATCAAACAATAATAAACGGAATGCAAGGACCAACACGACAGGAAAGAGAGTGACGCATCGATAGCAGAAAAACTACCCCGAAATATGTAACTGAACATTTGTGTATGTGTGTGTATGTGCGTGACGGTACAAACCCAATTAGCAGTTTGTGAAATTTTTGATCATATATGACTCTTTTATGACTCCCCTGCGCGATAAAAACGAGCATAAATGCGCTCATTTTCTGATCATAAAAGACTGTTGTGTCGGCAGAAAATGGTACCCTACCCGCGACTCTTCTTGAAGACTCTTTTATGAGTCGCTATAGTGGTCAGTTTCGAGTCGCTTTCGACTCATCATGTAATCATTTATGAGTCGTTTTTGGGCCATTTGTTGGTCGTTTTTGTAATCATTTCCGAGTCATTTCTCAGTCGTTGTTGTACTCATATTTTCAGGCGCGCAACTATTTAATCTCTGTTTGGTTTTCAACTATTCGAATCTTGTTTCAATAACAACGCAAGTTGTCCCGCTATAACATAACGAGCACTTTACCATCAGCCTGATGCGCGAAATATCATTGCAAAACAACGCTCAAAACAGGCAAATTGGGATCACCCGCATGATTTATTTCTGATTGTTGTATATTTTGTTAGTGTATATTCAATAAAACACTTAAAAAGCATAAACATGACTCATATTCGACTCCTTTTTTACTTGCGGGACTGACTAATCAGTAAAAGTAGTCGAAGAAGGCTCAGTTGGCTGATTATGGTCTTCCATGATCTTCCAAATGCTAAGTGGGAACGACAACAAAATGCTTGAGTGCTTTTGTTTAAAACATAACGCTGTCGCGCTGGTTTCAATTTATTGGAATTTGGATTCAGAAAATATCTAACACCATCCATACATTTTGCGGGCAGTCGAAGTCAATGAAAACCCAGAAGTCAAAGAAACGAATTGTTTCATGTAGGATGAATATAAAAAATAAAAGTTTAACATACAATGGAATGAATCCAATCGAAATTTTAACAATTTGGTAAAAACAAATAACAATTGCATAATTTAAGAAATCAATGTTGTTGTTCTGTTTTATAGGATGTTTTGAATATAGATCAATTGCTGTGATTAAACCCTTGTTGGAGTAGAGCTTATGTTCATGGTAAGACATAGATATGTACATATTAGGCTGTCCCTTATTTTTCAAAGTTGTTTTTTTGTGACGCATACCCTCTAAATAGTTTCGTATTAGCCAATAAAATTTAAGCCCATTCTAAGAACTCTAACCCGTGCCGATTTGCTCATACAAGTAGCAGGGTTGACGCGCGAACTTTTCCATATTATCTGCAACGGTTGGGGGTCTATTGTTTGACATAACTCAAGAACGACAAGTCCGATATTGCTCAAACAAATTTTAGAAAATTACACCTCCTTTAGTCTAATTGTACACAGTTTCTCCACATAATCAACAGTTTTGCAGTTAAAAATAAATTTATGATGCAAAAATAATTTGTTGCTTAAAAAATTAAAATTTTTTATTTTTAAAAATCATGATTACCCAAAAATGGAAAAAATAGTAAATTCTAACTACTTTCACGTAAAGTCACATAACCTATGAACAAAATGAGACATAGAACATGAACATCGATGAATTCTGCTACTACCATGTAGGTACTTGTACCCTGCTAGCAGCTCTAGAACACAACAGTTATTTGCCGCTGTGATAGTTATTTGCAGTTATTTGCTGCGTGATCGTATTTTGCTATTGTTGCCAACAGAGATTGAATTTGCTCCAAAAATTCAAAATCACACACATGCTAATGTGAGCATAACTAACTAGTTACGGAATCTATATATTTGTTGTATATTGCTTGTTTGTATATTTTTGTATATTGTTTTTGACAAGCAAAAGCAAAATGTGACGTCACATCTCGGGTTTCAAACGAAGATCAATCACACGACTGTACCTACAAGAGATTTCTTCAATTTGAGTAATCTGCTATGAGCACGTTCAATCACTGGTTGCTAACTTCAATCTGCCTTTTGTGAAAGTGAATAATCCATGTGATCATTTCTAAATATGTCAGTTGAATTACGTGGCGAGAAATAGATTTTCCTGATCGGAGCACCCAACCAACAAATAAATGGTGCAAAATTACCATCTAATAGGAAAGTTCTTTCTGTACTGTTTTACAACATTCGCGTGGTGAAGCTCAATGTTAGTGAAAGTGCAAATCCCGTAATTCGGGAGTGTATTAAATTTTTGGAAAAGGCGAGAATACTAACAAAGGCACTACCCAATTGCGTGAAGAAACTCGTCGACTTGTACCATGTTTGGAGGGAGATGCAAAAAAATTGTAAGTCAACACGGGAAATTTATAAAAGTCGTAAAAATTGCTTTGTCGATGCCTTGGAAAAAATGAGAATAGAAGAAGATAAAACATAAACTAGTCGCAGCTTTAGATCGCTATCAGCCGAGCGTTCGTGACACCGTTTGTGTTCTCCAACCAGTCGTAGAAACATTGGGTCTGAGCAGCGATGAATTCCTTATAAATAAGAGTTCTGTTCAAGGAATACGTACCCAGAGCCACAAAAACAGGGCAGAAACTATAATAGCTGACTTCCAGAACAATGTGCCTGATGTAGTCACTATACATTGGGATGCGAAGCTTTTACCAGGCTTAGATATAGGAGGTTCTAAGGAAGAACGCTTGCCAATTCTTGCTTCATTTGAGGACAAAGAACAACTCCTTGCAGTGCCAAATTAGAGAATTTTTCAGGAAAGCATCAAGCAAAAGCCATATCAAACACACTCTTTGATTGGAACCTTAACAAGGTACAAAAAAATGCTGTGATACAGTGGAGCTTGTACTCTTTCGGAACAGAAGTTAGAAACTGAATTGCTGTTTTTCGCTTGTCGTCATCATGTGTATGAATTGGTCCTTAAAACTGTGTTCGAAACCAAGCCAAAGGAAGCTGCTAATAGCCCAGACATTCAGCTCTTTAAGAAGTTTAGGGACAGCTGGAAAGTTTAGAGATAGCGGGAATGAAACTGTACGTTAGCTCACTCTCGACGAAAAAAGTTGTTGGGGTGATGAACATTTTCATCCCTGTGATGATGATGCTTTTCCGTTCATATACTGTGTTTTTTCCTGTTTCCATATACCTGTGCAACATTAGTCCAGAGTCATATCGAATTTATTGTTTTCATCATAATCTTAGAGTAATTGAAATTCGTGTCGTGGCGTGCATGCCATAACTCAAGTAATTCACATAATAAAGTCAGTTCTTTATCTGTATATTCGCATTGTTATATTTATATTGACAGAACAGAGGCATTGAAGTGAAAAGATTTTATTTCTTATTATTTCCCTACAAGTTGTAGTCTGTATGAAGTCTCATCAGAATCGGCATTTAAATATACCGATAGTTGTGTTTTTGTCAAATATTATTTATATTGTTTTTTAAATCATATGCCATTGTTAACTCAGCGTATTAATATTATGACCTTTAAGACAGTTAAGTTTAATTCCAAATTCCGGAATTTAATCTTTAGCGTTCGTAGTTCTTTTGTTTCACTTTCGTTCAATTTGCAAATGAAATTTCCGTATTGTTGCCATTATATATACCTGTATATAGCATATATATAAAGGGTTTTCAAACAGAGACGCTACAAAAGTAAATCGATAGGGACAGCAAACGACGACATATTTTTTTGCCGTTCTTTTGACATTTCTCTTCAGTAAGGTTTGCCATTTCATCATGGAAAGATATACGAGCCAACAACGAGTCGAAATTATTAAAATTTACTACCGAAATTTTGAGTCAGTGGCCTGAACTTTAAGAGCGCTACGTTCAATTTATGGTCGTCATAATCGTCCTACTAGATCAACAATTGAGCGTCTAGTAGAAAAATTTGAATCCACAGGCACAGTACAAAATGTTCCCCTGCCAGTGAGACAAAGAAGTGCCCGTAGTGTCGAGAATATTGCTGCCGCTGAGGCTTCAGTTCAAGAAAGCCCAAATGTGTCTCTCACACGTCGTTCTCAAGCGTTGGGCATCTCTGTGACGTTGTTTTGGCGAATTTTGTGAAAAGATCTTGGCCTACATCCTTACAAGATCAAATTGACGCAAGAACTGAAGCCGCTTGACCACCATAAGCGTCGTATGTTCGTCAATTTTGCTGAGCAACAACTTGAAAATGATTCCGATTTTCATCGGAAAATCATCTTCAGCGATGAGGCTGATTTCTGGCTGAATGGCTTCGTCAATAAACAAAATATGCGTTATTGGTCAGACAGCAAGCCACACGTAGTGCATGAGTCATCATTGCATCCGAAAAAATTACGGTCTGGTGCGGTTTATGGGCCGGCGGCGATATTTTGCCGTACTTCTGCCGTGATGATCAAGACCGGCACATTACTGTGAATGCGAATCGCTACCGTTCAATGATAATCGAATATTTTTGGCCCCAATTGGATAATATGGACTTGGAGGACACGTGGTTCCAACAGGACGGCCCCACAAGCCACACAGCGAATGCCACAAACAATTTATTGGAAACCGAGTTTGGTGAACGTGTTATCTCACGAAATGGCCCAGTCGATTGGTCGCCTCGGTCGTGCGATTTATGCTTGAAAACCGACGAAAATTGGGTTCAGCGTCTGGACTTCTGCAAGCGGTCGTGCGATTTATGCTTGAAAACCGTCGAAAATTGGGTTCAGCGTCTGGACTTCTGCAAGCGTGCCCATGGTGGCCATGCAAAAGAAATCGAGTTCCATAAATAATGGCATCGAAGGTACTGTCACAGGAATAAAGAATTTCATTGGTATTTAAGACCGGTTTTGTTTTATTTAAAAAATCTTGTGTAGCGCTCTTATTGAAAAACCCGTTATATTACTGCGGGTTAATTTTTTTTTGATGAAGCGTATAGCAAAATCGTAATCTATAGGTGATTTTGAGAAATTTTGCTCAAGAGGCCATAGCTCTAATTTGGAGCCCCCCAATATTTCAAAATAGATATTTTTCCATATATACATAGAATAATTTAATTAAATTCGTCATAAAATCGGATAGAATTCTAGTAGATTTCTCAATGTGGGCTTGTTTGAAAGGTATTTTTATCACCTTTCAGAATCTGTATTGATACCAATATTTATTTTTTATTTTTAGTAGAGATATTAGGAATTTTTTGTCGAAAAATAACCTAAAATGAACTTTTAAGTAATAAATTCTGAATTTTCTTCGATTTTTTTGCGAGATTTTCAATCAATTTTTTTGGTTTCGAACTCCTTTTTGTAGGAAAATCGATCTGAAAAAATCAAAATTTTCAAGGTTTCAACAAAAAAAACACTAGTTTTACATATTTAATTCAATTTATTTTTAAATATTATTCTCGATCTACAATTTAATGTTTTAACGTGGTAATATTATTTTTAAGGTCCTTTTTACTTTCCATTCGAGGAGTTTTCTTACGATTTTGTAATGTCACTGCCTTAACTGCTTCACGATTCTTTTCTATAACTCGTTTTGAAACACTCGTTAATAATTGTACATGTCTTTCTGTTCCTTGTATGTGCATTGGAATTTGTGGATCAGCCAGTGGTGGTTCATCGAAATCTAAGTATTCTACCAAGTAATCATATGGAATCTGTCGAGTAAATGCTGGTTCAAATAATATATCGTCCTTATTCATATCAACCATATTGACATAATCGGTAGCATCGAAATTGAAGATATTTTTGTTGTAAACTCTGAGTTTAGTTGGATCGTACAATTTTTCTCGATAGTGTAAAATGTTTTTGATAGCTCTATCCCGTATTGCTTTTCGATCATCAAATAACATTGTTAATAAGATATTTTCTGGATGTACGTAATATGAGTTGTTTTGAATTACACCATCTACAATATTACGTAGGTTTGTTTGTAAGTATCGTGTCCAACGTATAAATTTTAATAAAAGTGCACTGCCGTACACAATAGAGTTATAAAACTTCACATTGAAGTACATTGGCACATAAACTGTTATAATATAAACTGCCAAAGTTTTTAAATCGGTCGATGGTGTATTAGTTGCTACATATAATCGTAGTAATCTACTTGCTTTGGTTAACCAACGAGAATGTGCAATTGGTCCTGGTTTAATGTTAGCTAAATCAACTGGAACAATACCATTCGAAATTGCTTTAGATATTTGATATAAATATTTAACATCTGTTGATAGTTCGAGCTCAAGTTCATGATCCATCATTGCAGGCATATTCTCCAGTGGTATTGGATCAAAACCAGCTACTACCTGAAAAATTAAATGTTTAGAATCTAAACTTTAGATCAATTAAAATTCAATTATTTTATTTTAACTTTATTCTAATCGAAAAAGTAAAATAATGATAATAAATGATGATATTAAATAAAATAAAGTGTTACATACCTGCAATTTCTCACATTCTTGAATAGCTTTGAATAATTTTCCACTTGCTTCTCATGGTCCACTGGTGACTGTTTTGTCCAATGCGGAATGGCAGTTCATTGAAATGAAGCAGACATATAAACCAGTGAATTGGTCTATTTAACTGTTTTTCAAATAATCGTAAAACACCATTTTCTGTTCCAGTATTTGCTGGCTCACCATCACTGCATATGCCAATTAATTGATCAACTGTTAATGTTTTATTGTTGAAAAATTCATTCAGTTTTCTGTGTTTGGTTTTTGCATCTTCTTGACTACCCAAAATTTACATATCCAAGTAACTCATTATATTGCTCTTTCAGAACAACTAAATGCGGTTCTTTTACCATAGTGGTATGAAATTTGTCATTAATTGTCTCTGTAGTTAATGAGTCATCTTTTCTACCATCGAAAGAGAATGCAGTTATGGAAGAATTTGTATGTCATGTACGACGCACTGCATCTCTAGATTTAACTTTTTCTCTAGCCACTTTTAATTTATCGATAATAACAAGATTACCACGAACATCTCTAAAATTTATATCTTCGACTAAAGCTGTTGCTAAACATGAAGCGACTCTATCTGAAACACCGAATCTATCACACATCATAGCAAAATTTAAGGCATCGTATTTTTGAGTATAATGACCTCGTCTCATTTGAACAGTTGCTTCTGGAACTTCTGTTGTTGCTTCATTTCCATCTTCACCCATGTGTTATTCAGGTGGTTCGTATGTTTGATCATCGGTACCAGTTGTAAGTGTTGGTATTGTGGTAGCTACTTCTTCAACGTCTTCCGTACATTCAGGTATTGTGAATTTTCTATCACTATGCTGATCCATCATAAATTCTCTTAGATATTCTGGAATCAATCCAATTACATTTGCCAATATAAAATAATTCGTTTATTGAATCAACAAATAAAATTCATCTCTTTTGTTTCTATGTTGTACAAGGTGGCGCAAAAGTAAACTTCCGATGTTTTTTGGCTGTAATTTAAAAAAAAATGAAAAACTTTGATTCGTCTTGTGGATTATTTTTATTTGGTCTTTTAATTTTTTTGCATCAAGTCGAGAATATGATTACATGGCCGCCGCCACAGTTGATTGTCATTTGAGCCCTTTTTATGGCATTTTCCATCACTTTGGCCAAAAACTTCCGGCGATAGGTCCTCACATTCTTGACGGATATTGTCTTTAAGAGCAGCAAGAGTCTGAGGCTTGTTGACATAAACCCGCGACTTCAAAAAGCCCCACAAAAAGAAGTCTGGAGCGGTCAAATCAGGCGATCTTGCTGGCCAGTGCAAATCGCCAAAACGGGAGATTAGGCGCCCGGGAAATGCATCCTTCAGCATATCGGTTGTGGCACGTGCAGTGTGTGCCGTTGCACCGTCCTGTTGGAACCACATGTTTTCCAATCCTAATTCATCAAGTTGCGGCAAAAAGAACTCGTTGATCATTGCTCTGTAGCGTGGCACGTCGTCTGGTCGATGTCGACGGCGATTCCATGACATCCTCGGCTACAGCAGCAATATTCTCTGCAGAACGGCTACTCCGCGGTCTGCCACGCCTGGCAGCATCTCGTGTTGTGCCAGTCTCTTCGAGGCGAGCGGCTAAACGTCGCAGTGTTTCACCAGTAGGCTTTGGACGGCCAGGAAATCTGTGACGAAATTCACGTTGTGCCAAAGTCACCGACCGATTATTGGTCAAATAAATAGTCAGCAATATTCCGCGTTCTGGAGCAGTGTAGCGTAACATTGTTTATTAACGTGTATTTCGCATGTGTTTACTACACAAATGTCAAAACAGAACTGACATTAGGGGCCAATCGCAAAATTTATAGCATTTTCTGATAGGAGGATTACTTTTGCGCCACCTTGTACATGTTTCTGGTATTTATCAAGCAAACCAGTTAATTTTTTGAAAACACTCTTTCTATTAATGATTTCATTATTTAATTTACACCAAATTTGGATTAATTTATGTGTTATGTGAGGAGTTACAGTTTTAAACCAGAACATTTTGTTTTCAAATTTAGCACGATCACTTAAATCACTTAAAATTTTTAAAATGTCACATTTAGTAGGCAAACTAAGATCATTTAAATCACTTGATAAACCAAAAACAACATTATCTTGATGAGGGATGTTAGTCAATCTAGACTCAAAACTTGTTGATGTTGTTGCTTCCATTTGCGAAGACACCGCGGGCGATGTTGATGGTTCTTAATTACCCATAATAACTTTGATATTATCACTGCACTCTTTGATTGTGTCACACTAAATTTAAAAATAAAAAAATATATTGGTATTGTGATAACCGAGTTTTTATTTAAGTATTTTGGCAAACTGCGTGCGCATTGCACGATGAACGATTAAGGAAAAGCAAGCTTGGCAACGTTTAGTGTTGGTAAACGTCATTATTTTCTAACGTCATTATTCAGTGTCAGTGTATTCAGTTGTTCAATTGAACAATGCTGCCATTGACGACTTATTCTACAGGTATCAATACAGATTCTGAAAGGTGATAAAAATACCTTTTGGGGGCTCCAAATCCGACTTAGTGATATGGTCTCTTGAGAAAACTTTCTCAGAATCACCTATAGGATACGTTTTTGCTATACGCTTCATCAAAAAAATCGTTCCATACAATTTGACCCGCCCTAATATATATATATATATATTTATATCTGCGTATAATTGTTTAATGCGGCTGTTTTATGTTTAATGAGAATTTACCTTTTCGATTTGTAAATCCTGAAATAACATTTAAAATTTACTGCCTCTTTTTGTGTTGTCTTGTTAGCAAAGGTTTCACCATTCCCCTGCCGGATTCCATTGAAACATTTGTGTTTCTTTGGAATTTTTTATGAGTTCTGGTATTTTTGCGGGTTGTTTTTTTACCAAAATTTCTTTACAGTAAGAATATTTTAGGGAATATTTACTTCAACTTAAAGTCATCTAATAGGAAATATAATTATTCCTATTCCGACTTATGTTATGTGTAGGTATGTATGTACATTAAATGGTGTAGTAAACCCACATTTGTGAAATTTGATACAATTATATAAGACATCCTGTTTGTAAAATATTTGAGAAATGTATGTACGAAAAATATTTATAAGATAAGCAAATAAGTTTTGATGAACTTCATTTAATATTTTAAAAACGACTAAATTTAGATGTAAAGGGGGGCCAGGTAAAATTTGGAATTTAATTTCGATAAAAAAAAATACTAGTATAAATTTTCCAAAATAAATATTTTTAATGTTTTTATTTGTACGACACTTCATTGACATTTATATATTAAACAGAACATGGTTCGAATGACTTTCACGTCTTGCTTTACAGTACCCCATTCGACCTACCCAATTTTCAGTATATTTTCGGTTGTTTCGGCCTCTATCTCGTGAACCACAACTTCGATTTCGGTCTCAATGGCCACATTTAAGACCTCAATGTGCTCCGGATTGTTTAAGTAACACTTGGTATAATGGGGTCCAGTCGAAGCTTCAAGGCGGCCAATGGACTTCCGAATTTCGGCTGATTATGCGGTTTTCGAACACAAGGGACAAACAAGAGGGACAAAAATCGAAATATTAAAGTTGTTCAAATTATGTGATATTTTTGTATATAATAAAAAACATTCCCATTAAAACAGAAAGTAACATTCTAAGGATATTTTACTGTTACTTTGGCTTAAAGTTGGGCATTTTAATCGTAATAAACTACGTGTTGGCAATTTGCTAAATATAGAGAATTTTCAACGCTCGTAACGTGTTTATTCCTGCACCTTTTCTAACATTATTTTTTTTTATTTTAAAACAAATTTATGTTGTTTATACCATACAGCGAGCTATTTCATATAAAGTAAAATATATATATGGTTTTTTTAATTTTTAATAATGCCCCAAAAACGTATTCAATTTCGCTTGATTGGGTCTTTTGTATGGGCCATAACTTACAACTCCATCGATCTCCAGCAAAATTTTTTCAACCAGGAGGAACAGTTGTACGTCCTCTAGGAATAAGAGTAAACAATTTTGCGGAAAACTGCGAAAATTACGAAACACTGCAATTTAAAAGATGCCGATTTTAGTAAAATATCCATTGAATTGACATTATATTGGTAATAGACGGAAATCACGTAAATATTTTCCATTCTCCATGCATAAATTGTTCATAACATTGAAAAATTGCAAATTTCTTTGCGAATATGTGTACATATTTCATACATATAGCTGAGGACACCCGTTCACCACTTGTTTCTAACAATATGTCCCGAAACAGGTTCAAGGAAATCAAAAAATTTGTTCAGCTTGCTGACAACAATAATTTGATACTAACTGACAAAATGGCAAAAAGTAGACCTTTGCAAACACTAATATGCCAAAAATTTTGCCAATTTGGATATATGCATGAAAAGCTTTCGATTGACGAGTCAATGGTTAAATATTTTGGAGGTCACTCTTCAAAACAATTTATCAGAGGCAAACCCGTTAGATTTGGCAGTTGTGGGTACGTGTACCAATTTGATATATATTGTGGAGCCAAACAGTCGTTTTGGATCTTTTAGACAGTGTTTCTATTCCAACCGATTACGTTGTTTTCTTTGATAATATTTTTACTTCTCATGATCTATTGGTTCTGCTGAAACAAAAAGGATTTCGAGCTATTGGTACTACACGCGATTCTTGATAACAGCGCTGTAACCGTCGGATCAAACTTTGAAGGAATTGAACCGATGAATTCCGTGAATCGCTGGTGCTCGACCGCAAAAACTAAGACAACAGTCCAACAGCCAAAATTAATTGCAGATTATAATTCAGGAATGGGTGGCGTTGACCTTCATGATCAGGCACTAAATAATTACAGGATAAAATTTCGTGGAAAGAAGTGGTGGTGGCCGCTTTTCACTGCAATGATGAGTTCAATCGTCGTCAATGCATGGAAGTTGTACAAGGAAGCCAACAGCTCAAAAATGGACTTACTGGAGTTTCATCGTGCCATGGTCCGGCACTACCTGCGAAACTACACGCAACCATCAATATCTAAACGATCGGTTGTTCCCAGTGTAGCACTTACTGCTGGAAACCATTTTCCGAAAAGAATTGAAAAACCGTTACGCTGTCGTCAATGCCACAACCGAATAAGATGTGCTTGTGAACTATGTGACGTAGCTCTGTGTGTAGAAAAGGAGTGCTTCAAAAATTTTCATACAAAAAATAAGCATATTTGAATACATGCACTGAGCCATTGTACCTGCTTGGGTCCAGCCTCAAAAACCTTCAAAATAAACTTTTTTTTAAATTTTTTCATATTTTATAAGTTCTTTATGTTCCTTTCATTTATACTAAATAAACAAAATTAATGATTTTTAATTTTAAAGACGTTGGCTTTTAATGGGTTAAAACAGTTTAATTAAAGATTTTATTGATTAATGATTTTTAATTTTAAAGACGGTGGCTTTTAATGGGTTAAAACAGTTTAATTAAAGATTTTAATTTATAAAAATGGAAACCAAAGAAGATTTAATTAATTCGTTGAAAATACCGAATTCCTTACATAGTCTTGCTATAAACTATGCATCGTCCAATGAAGATAATGATTTTGATAATCTAATAACTGGTTTGTAGTATTCTTATAGTGTTTTGTTATGACCATTCACAAAAACTTTAACCTAGATTCTGATGATGAACACACGGCCCGACAAGTAGTCAGGCGTAGAAAAATTCGTATGCATTGCTCTACATTAAAAAAGCGAAAAGAAAATTATGTAAAGCGAATGAGGGGAGAAGGATACTTGGGCTTCGACACAGCTGATGGATGGAAACAAACATTACTGTACTCTAAAAGGCAGATTGGGCCAACATGCTTATCACCAGCATGTAAAGAGTTGAAAGAGTTTTGGAACATGAGTTGGGAGTCCAAGCGAGTGTTTTTGAAAAGCTATGTTACAGTGACAGATTCTAACAGGAAAAAAAACAGTTGTGTTTTTAAATTACTTCATAAGAAAAGATCGTTGAAAGTTTGTCGAAAAATGTTTCTTTCAACTCTTGCTATATCCAAGAGAATGATTGATTATTGGGTGGTTCATCCACCGATTTCACCACCACTTATTCGACCCTCCTGTGACTGGGATGAACATCTAAAAGATTATTTTCAAAAATTAGAAAAGATGGAAAGTCACCACTGTCGTAAAGACAGTAGTAAAATATATATCACAGCAACATTCAAAACTAAAGCTGAAATTTACAGAGATTATAAAACAAAATGTTTGGAGAAGAAGGTTCATTATGTGTTAATATTTACATTTTCTAAATATTTTGCAGAACAGAACTTTGCATTATTCATGCCACGTAAAGACGAATGCAATTTGTGTGTTGTTTTCAAAACAAAACAAATAACAGCTGAGGAATACAACGAGCATATTTCGAGAAAACAACTAGCTCAGGAAGGAAAGCAAAGGGACAAAATTTCTGCTCAACAAAATCAGTGCTATGTGTTTACAATGGATGCACAAGCGGTTAAACTCTGCCCCAATATTAATGCTTCGGCTGTATATTTCAAGCAACGTTTGCAAGTTCATAATTTCACTGTATTTAACTTAGCTTCACACCAATGCACTAATTACTGGTGGAGTGAAATTAACGGGGATCTTTCAGCCTCCTCATTTACTTCCATAATTTTGCACCACCTAACAACGTATTGCCTACCTGACAGATTCCCGATTATAATTTTTTCTGATGGCTGTGGCTATCAGAACCGGAATCACCACTTGTCTAATGCTCTTTCCAATTTCGCAATCAAACACGACAAAATAATTGAACAGAAATACCTTGAAAAGGGGCACACTCAAATGGAGTGTGATAGTGCCCATGCCAAAATAGAGGTGAAATTGAAAAACGATTACATAAGAATTACAAGACAAGCGCAAAAAAAAGTCAAGTTGGATGGGAAATTTGTAAATATGCCGTTTGATACGGAATTTTTAAATTTTGATTTCTTCAAAAACTATACCAAAACATCATTTATTCGTTTTTCCAGTATAAGACCCGGTCGAACTAAACATGATCCAACGGTATCAAAACTTAAGTCACTCTTATATTTACCGAATGGCGAAGTTAAATATATGGTCCGCTTCGATACTGATCTACCAACCCGTATCAAAAAATACTCGAGCACCTCTGAACCCGAACCTTTACATTATGGTCCACTCCCAATTGCTGCAAGCAAATGGAAACATTTACAAGAATTAAAGAAAGTAATACCATCTGATTATCATTTATTTTATGATAACCTTAACTACTATATAAAATTTGAGTAAATCTCTATTAATACGAAATTTAAACGGTTTTTTTGGTCTCCTGAACAATTGTAATTTTGTAGATAGCACAATTTGACTATAAGCCCTCGATATGTTCTACAGCTGGATGCATTGAACGCAGACTTCACTCTGATTTAGATCACCAGTCTACTACCAGTGTTATTTTAATAAATCTATAAAAAGTAAACACTAAAAAATTTGTAGCCTAGGTAGTTCCCCAAAAACAATGCGGGTAATACATACGCCAGGCACTCTTGCCTTACTACGTAATCCGGATGTCACTGACGAATTTGACGATTCGGACTAAAAAGTATATTATTTAAAAGTGTATATAAATACTTGTACCTATAATTTATGTTATGTTTTAATAAAAAAGTCGATAATGTTCGAGTTGTGCCTCTATTCTGTATTTTTATTTAATAAAGGGGCGTGGTAGGTATTTGACTCCACCCATTTTTTGGGCATACATTTTTTATATCGCTAGCTACCTACATGCAAAATTTGAACTCAATATCTGTACAATTCGATTTTTGTCCCTCTAGATTGGCAAAATGTGACACTGTGCGACGTGTGGATTTTCGAGCCCCATACACGACAATATTGTTTGTTAACATAGTTCCTGAGGTGAAAATTAACTTCTTCAGAAAACAGGATTTATCGGTGAAAATTACTCATTACAGCCCATTCATCGAAGCGAAAATACATCGGATAATACATCGGAACTTGGACTAATTGCACTTTATAAGCCTTCATATCGAGGTCTTTGTGCAAAATTATCTGGTAAGAAGTGCGAATAACGTTCAATTGCTGCGAACAGTGGCGAATTGATGTTGACTGCTGTGCGAGAACACTTTCAGCTACAGGGGCAATATTTTCTTCTGGACGCACTAGATTAATACGTACACGAGTTCTGTTGTCTAATAAGGACTCAGATTAACAAATTCACTTAGCAAATTGGTCGACAAACTGCGTTGATGCGCTAAAAAGTTTGTAATAATTTGTATTTAAAACTTTTTTCGATAGCACTAAGAAGTATACAATAACAGTGTTGTAGTTTTTAACACGACATTTTTTTCATCACTTTTTTTGCACTTTTATTTGAACACAAAAATTTATTTTCACTTTATTTTCCAGCGTAACTTCAAGGAACTCGTAATTTTGGACTCGCAATATTTCAATACAATCTGAACGTGTTTAGTAACCCTAAATAGCTCATAAAGATTGCTTTGTGTTTTGAAAATGGTCATTTGTTTGTATATGACATCATTACTCGAGAAACACGATTTTGTCCAAATAAATTTAGAAAAATTTAGAATTGCAATAGCTTTAATCTATTCCTACACTGAACGGAAAAGCATAGTCACAGGGATGAAAATGTTCATCACCCCAACAAGTTTCGTCATCGAAAGTGAGCTAAAGTACAGTTTCATTCCCGCTACGAAAATGTGTTCATCAACTTCAAATTGTTCGTCACTGCGAACAACGTATGGTTGTTGCTGCAATGAATTTCATTCATTATTGCAACGAATTTGTTTCGTTGCTGCAATTAATTTATTTCATTGTTGCAATGAATAAGTATCGTTCTTGAAATGAAATTATTTCATTGCTGCAATGAATTTATTTCATTGCAGCTATGAATTTGTTTCACTGATGTTATGAACTTATTTCATTGCTACAATGATTTTGTTTCATTGCTGTAATGAATGTGTTGAAGTGTGTTTGAAATTATTTATTGTTTATTGTACATAAATACACTATTAGTTAGTATCACATTGCAGGGGTTTTGATTAAAAAATTTTGAATTTGGTCTGAATTTGCTAAATATATTACATCCATTCCACTCGTCTGGAGAAAGATTATGGTAGTCGAGGGGTTGAGTGTTATTGTGGCCGTTGACTCAGGTCCTGCAATTAAACACGAATATGAGAAATTTATTATAAAGGTTTCTATTTAAAATATGTACATATCTACGTATGTCTGTCTGTACTTACCATGAAAATAAGCTCTACTCCCGTATGGATTTCATCACAACAATTGATCTATGTGCAACATGTGGGGTAAAAATCTTTTTCACAATACAATCACAAATTTAGAGTTAGATGTGCGATGTAATCGTTAACCAATCGTAAAGCGTTATCAAATCGGTGTGAGCTATGTATGAGTGTATTAGTGTACTCATACGCTGCATACAATATACTCAACACCATCTAGTGTGCAATAGTAGCGACTAATTTTCACTAATTGTCGTACATTATGTTATCGTAGGCAAATGAAAACAAATAAATAAAATGAATACAAAAACATTTAATTTTAATAACTTTTAAAAAGATTTTTTACACTTCTAATAAGAAATTTACTAAAACAAAGCAAAATAAGGAAAACTAAAAACTAAACTTGTCAAACTAAAAGTCTTCTTCGTCTTTGAGATTGTCATTCATACTTAACAGCTGCATATAAGCACCATCTAGTGTGCAATAGTAGCTACTAATTTTCGAACACCATTGCTGTAGAATAACTACATGCATTACATTTAAGTAAACAGCTGATTAATAACTTGTCAACCGCAACAAATACAAAATAATAAAATAATTTACAAAACACCAAAAAAATTATAACTCAGAACATAAAACAACACAAAGTGTATTAAAGCTGAATGGAGGTAATGTTAATTCTAATAAAATTTCTATTAGATTCCAATATAAATTAAGATTATAACATATCTGCATTACGTACTGTTGCCTTACACTGATACTGGTGCACGACAATTGGGTAACAATCTCCATCTCATGCCAATTATTATGGGTGGAGATTTTAATACAAATTTTGCAAACCCACAGTCGCAAGCTTTATCAAAATTTTTATTTTTAATATTTATATATAATTTTATATATAATTTTTATATAATGATTTTTATTATTATTTCCACTTCCAATTCTCCACAAACCCCCACAACTAACAATTCCACTACTATAGATGCAGTTTTCCATAGATTTTGAAATACAATCGAGTCAAAAATTTATATATGTATCTTATTTTAGTTACCATAAGCCAATATTAACTATTTGTACTTAAGGCATTTACCATAGATGGGCACTTTGCAGTACTACTGAAATTTCAGTAAAAATAATTCTTTAACTAGTAAATTTTTACTGATTACTAAAATATTTTTCAGCAATTTTTATAAAGTGCCTACATGATTATGATGAGGTGCATTGAATTTTCAGTAATCAGTAATGCCCGATTACTGATTATTATGAATACGGCCCTATGATTTGACTGGTAATGCAAATTAAATTTCATTATCAGTAAAAATTTACTGAATTTTTTCAGTAATCAGTAAATTTACTGCTTACTGTAATTTTTAATGCAGTACATATATACTGCAGTGTGCCCATTTACTAACCAAATAAGTTAAATAAAACAAACAAAAACCAGCAAATTCCTATGTATTTACAATATTGAAAGGTTTGATACTTTTAATTGATTAACTAAAAAAAAACAGCAGACAGTTGTCCGAGGACTGTCCCTGCAGGCTGTGTCAGAGACACGGTCATTAAGTTTAACGTAGAATACGCCATCCAATAAGACAGAAAACATATATAACAATAAATGATAAACGTCAACTGTCAGCTGCAGTCAAACAGCATTTAACATTTAACATAAAAATGTATGAATTAATTTTTTTCATATATTTTTTATAATTATATATCCATGTTAAATTCAAATTCACATTTAACATTTTGTTTCACTTAAATACATAAGTAAATATACGAAATTTCAATATTTCATCAATCAAAACAACAGCTGAAGGTTTGTGTCCACACTGAAACAGCAGCATAGTTTGTGTTCACGGTACAAACTCAACCAAACACCACACATATGTTTGAGTGTATGTGTTTAAACAATTTTCATTTGAGAAATTTAAATATTGGGAAGATATCAAGCAATATGAAATGTATATCAAACGAAAGATAACATCTTCATTTACCTACAAAAAAATTTTTAAAAAAAGTTATCTCGCCGTTTCCTCATAATCAATGAAATAAAGATTACAACAATAACAATCTGACATGACTCCCTATACCGTAAGGTAAGACGTATTCTACGCCAATATACTAAAAGCATAAGTACTTCCAACTTAAAAAAAATTTTTCATTACTAGATGTTTACACATCTCCCCTGTGATCGGACTCACATTAATTTTTTTTTTAACATAGCACCACACCATTGCTTCTTAAATTATGCAATTGTTGTTGTGTTTAGGGTTCTGTCATTTAACTGTAGCCCCAATTATCCCTGTCATTAAGCCACTGATCGCTCTGTAAGCATTTTCTTCAACTGCTCTTTTATTTATTTTAACCAAATTTGTTAAAACTTCGATTGGATTTATTTCATTGTACCTTAAATTGTTATCGCTTATGTTCGTCTTACTTGAATCACTTTGTTCATTTCACTTCTTCGTTTTCATTAGTCGTGTTTTGGTTACAAGCACGCGATTATCGCTTGCTAAGTTGCAACGAAAACGGTTATTTAGCGAAAAGTCATATTATTCAAAAATAAGGTAAAGGGTTGACTATGGTAAAAGATGGCAAAAGATAAAAATTATAAACTTAGCGAAAACACATAAATTCACACAATTTATTTTTCTGAATAAAATATTATTACTTTACTAAGTTGAACTAATTAGTCTGTTTTAAAAAATTTATTTAAATTATTCCGGCGGAGAAATTTGTCTACCACTTTCGGTTGTTGCAAATGAACTGATTTAAGGTGTGTTCGTGACCCAGCACTCACGCTCACAATTTCTTCTGCCTGGCCTCTTTTTCACGCTCACTTGTTTTTTTACTGCTTTTCTCTCTTTATTTTCATAAAAGTTAGTTTCATTGCAATAATGAAATTGTTTCGTCAACTATAAATGTTGGCAAAACTCCAAAATTAATAAATAATTAAAAATAATCAATAAAAAGTAAGAGATACACCAAATGTCAATAGTTTAAGTCTCATGCATTTCCTTTTTTTTAATTTTTCACTCATTTTTCTACACACTTCAAATTAAATAAAATTGTTGCAGGAACGACAAGCAAATTCTTGCAGCACCGATATGAAATGATATACGAAACTTTTCATTGTAATAACGTAAAAACTTTAACGAAAATGTTTCATCCATACGACGAAGCAATATTCTTTCAGTGTATACTATTTCTCAATGTAGTCAACAGTTTCGCGGTTAAAAAAAAGAATGGTGCCAAAAATATATTTTTGCTTAAAAAAACAAAAAAGGTTTATTATTAAAAAAACATGAAACATAAGAAACGGCAGAAAGTGTACAGTTTTATTAGTTTATCCTAAAGTCACATGACCTATGAACAAAATGAGACGCGCGTCATAAAAATCGATGGACGCGTTTCGCTCTTACTCACAATTTAGTGAAGATATCTCATTTTGTCAAGAATTGTGATTTTTTGTTTGGGTTGCATATTATGAGTGATACAAGTCGTTGCAAAATGAGACAATATCCATTATCTGGAAATACTCGAGGTACCACGGGAATTCAACATCATACTTGACCGAGCAGTAATTCATTTTTGGTATTTAAATTTTTATATGGTCACTTTCTTCGGAACACATATTGAAGCGGCTTCTTACCCGTTGATTTTTGACAAACATCAGTTCTAGTTCACTTCATTGCTTGCGCTTTGCTAGAGAGAGCGTGTATTTACTATATTCCAACATATGAAGTGAAAATCTAGTAGTAGAAATGAGGCCTTCATTCGAAAATGATGTCGTATGTCAGTGGCATCATAGGACAAATATAGTACTCATCGCGACCTAGACAACGATGTCTTGTGTATTACGAGCGATCCACAAACAAAAAAAGAACTACGATAAAAAACGATATTGGCTGTTCTTCATGGGCTCGGAAATTGTCTCGAGGTGATCGCTAATATTTGCACTCGACTTGGGGAATTTTAATAATAATATTATATAATATGCACGAATTTAATAATATTATGTCGAAATTTGTAACTGGATAAATGTGTTGTGCGTCTTGAGAGCTAATTCATATTGTTAATTTTCGAAAATATTCGAATGCTTTAAACGTTCGGTGTATCCAGGTACATACATAAGTCATTGATTTTTAGATTTTGGCCGCATTTTGCTCTCGTAATGCTGGATTATGTTCCGTCGATGTTCATTGTCCACTGTTCTCGCACTAAATACTAGATTTTGTATGATCTTTGATGGAAAGTTGATACCTCTGTATGTGTATATGCCCCTCAACATCTCATTAATTTTAATCTTCTAATCGTCTTTATACATTTCCACAGTCTTTCCATATTTATCAGCACTCAATATTAGAATATTCTAATTTTGTCTCAAAAATGTCCGTGTTTCCCCCACTGTGTAAAGCGTTGTCTTATCCCATTGGTTTAACTCCGTTTTAGTTATGAGGTTCTCAGTGAGTGATACTAATTTGAATGAATGAATTTCGCTGTAGATATCTCTTGTCGTTCTCCGTGCCCCAACGTTCGCTCACAATCCTCTCCTTCTGCGATGCACTTAAAAATCTGGAACGTTTTCCTTGTATGGGGTAGTGTATATTTGAAGAGAGTGGAGTTCATTCAAGTGAGCGCTCTTTTTAGTTCAGCTCAACAGACTGAACTAGTCCATTCATTTAGTTAACTAGTTCATTGTATCATTTCGGCTCAACAGTTCATATGAGCTGTGAACTAAAGAGCTGATTTCGGTTCAACATGTAGTTTTAGTTCAATCGGGGCGAATTAATCAGGCCGTCGGTGGTGCAATGGTTAGTGTGCGCGTCTCTTGTACATGAGATCCTGGGTTCGAACCCTGCTCTGACCACCTTCAAATTTCTTTCGGCGGCGGTCACCTCGCATAGTGACGGCGACACTATCGAGTATATAGTCATGAAAAAGCTTCTCAAAAATACCGTTCGGAAACGGTGTAAAACTGTAGGTCCCAATCAGTGAGTGAAAACTGGAAAGCGCACAGCTTAGTGATTGTGAGAAGTTCTCCCCGGTCCCTTCATGGGATGTAATGGGAAACCATTTATTTTTTTTATTAACTGCATCGCCCTATTGAAGATCGGCTTAACAATTGGGTTATTCCGTTTCTGAAATCTTTTTATATTTTAGAAAAAAATTGGTAATTAGCGCTTTAGTTATTGTGTACAATCCGGTTTCATATCCATTCCACAAACATTGCAACAGTAGGCACTTTTGTGCAAATTGAGTGAGGCAAATAGAGCATGAACTAGAAACTGGCGGAGAGAGCTGGACAACTGAAATACAAACAAGTGAACATGGTAGAATAAGGAAGGTAAACTCTTTAGAACAGCTGTTTTAAATTTTTTGATTGTAATTGATCGTTTCAGCTGTCAAACTCATATGTAGTTTGTTTTTGTACTTTTTGTATTTCTGTGTTTAGGTATACTTACGTGTATAGATTGACAACTTTCGCGATTGAAACAAAAACAAAATGCCTGTTATTGCTGCCTACAAAAACAACAACGTCTACTGCTACTACTTGGTTATTTTACTATGCAAGTGAACTGCTGAAACTAAAGAGCGGAACTGTGTGAACTAGTTTATAAGAGTGAATCGTTCAATTGAACTAGTTCGTTCGTGAATTACACAACTCCAAAGTTTGGGCCCCAACCACAGTAACCATTGAACATTGTTGGTATCTCCTTATCCGTCATTCTGTGTTCTTGTTCATGTTTATCTCTAGGTATCTAATGTTTCCCTTTTAGAAATCTCAGTTTGTCAATGTGCCTCATCTTGTTGTTGTGTGTCTGTCGTTCAAACAATATCCTTTCGCTCAACATAAGTTGTTATAGATCTTCCATTCCAATAGTATCTCCAGCAATTTGTGCGAATTAGCCAATTTGCTCTCTTTTATGTGTTTATGTTTTTGTTGAACTAAAAGTTTGAGTATTTTCCCTTAAAAATTTCGTATATGTTTTCCAAAATACTGCGCGTCATTAGGCCCCCTTAACATCGGGTTTAGGCTCAGTACAACATCAGCGTTTGAGGCTAGGAACCTGCAACTTGTAATGTTTATAGTCTATTTGTTCCTCTGATACATATAGTAATTAATTTAATTCAATTTAATTTTTAAGTGAAAATATCCAAATAAAATTCAATGAAAAGTTGGTCATTAGAATAGCACCCCCTCTATTAAAACATGATTGTTACTATTTTAAGTGTTGGATGTATTTTTATTTTATATTTATATTTAAGCTTAACATTTATAAAGTGATTCAAAAATGGGTAGAAATGCCCTTTTTTGAAATAACTTCATATAGTCGATTCGGAATGGAAATATACAAATTTTCAATATAATTTAGAGAAATGGCGGACCAGGCTCGTTTCATGCCTTCGATTAGCTCCGGTTTAGTAGAATATTGTTTGCCGGACTCATTTACTTTTCGCGACAGCCATCCCCACACATTTTCAATGATGTTCAGGTCAGGTGAGTAGGGTGGCCAATGTAGAGCATTGACGTTTTGGCTTTCAATCCATGATTTTACCACACGGGCTATATGGATTGGCGCATTGTTGTGCTGGAAATGCCAAGGCAAATCACCGAACAAGTTCTTAAAGTGCGGAAATGCGGTTTCTAGAACGTCATGGTAATTGTTTGCATTCATATTCGTTGACAAAAATGGCAACTCACATGTGCCGTAGTAGGAGATGGCTCCCCACACCATAACACCACCCTCCCGACTATGTAGGCTATCCTATTGATGTTCTACGTTGCGTAGGTCATGGAAATAGTAATGGTATCCATCTGGCCCCTCGAGATTAAATTTCTTTTCATCTGAGAATACACCACCTATCGTCACTCAGTATTCCAAGTCATATGGTTGCGAGCAAAATCCAAGCGCATTTCTTTTCGAGCCATGTTGAGTCGTGTTTTTTTTTATTTGAGTCTTTTTAGGTGTTTAGCATTTCTTATTACTCGCTGTACGGTTGGTAGGCTGGCTTGAACACCGGTATTTGCTCGGATTTTAGCGGTCGAGTCCTGAGAGTTAGAAGCTTCTCTCAAAATAGCTCTTCTATCGGCACTGGAAATAACTTTGTGATTATTTTGTGAACGTGGAAATTACTTTTCTACTCCTACCGATTTTTTCAGCTATTTTATGAATAGATAGCCCACACTCCTTGTAAGTTTCAATTTTTGATTTTTCCTCTAATGACAGCGATTTTCCTCTACCCATTTTAAGGTTATTTAATGTAACACAATTGAAATTAACTGCATACAGAATTTGCTGATCGTACTTCCTCAACAACGAAAGTTAACTAAACTTGAAATTGGAGGTGCTATTCTAATGACCCAGAAACAGTGCAAGATCTTTGACTGAAAATAAAAGAAAATATCAATACTCATATAACGGTACTTTTAAAGTCCATAATTTCTCTCTCAGAGAGAGACCATACGGAGATGATAAAAACCAAAAACAAATAAAGCTGCTACATGTACGAAGACAAAAAAATAAGAGCAATTATAAGAGAGTCATTGGGGGGTGCTATTCTAATGACGCGCAGTGTATGAATCAAGAGGAGCTGTAAACCGAGAATAAACATCAACCATAGCTGATGTTCATGGTCTGTGGTTCGCTTAGTAAAAAATTGTGATCGAAAAAGAATCGATAACATAAACGACAATCTGAAGTAAATATTATTAAAGAAGTTTATTACAATAAATTGATTATATATTTCAATGCATGCATCTTTTACTATTACTTATGTGCCCTTATCATAAAAAGAATTTGAACAAACCAACGGATCGTACAAAACTAAAATGTAAATAAATTGGATTTCATGGGGAAAATGGAATATTTCTTTTAGAAATATGTTAAAGGAACATAAGAAGAGTGAATATCCTGAATAAATATCTCATCTGACGTATGTATACATGCAGAAAAAAATGGCCTCTGTAAAATATTCTCCCAAACATATTCTGCAGGAACCACGTATGTATGTATATGTTTCGAACACACTTCAAACATTTATATGTTTGCAAGCCCCAAACTCAGGTGTATTTAAATGCAAACATTAGCATGTTTACTGACAAATATGTGTGTTTTTACATGGAAACATATGCGTGATTCATCCCAAACATCCATATACTTCAATTCAATTCAATTCAATTCAATTCAATTTATTCATAATCTATAAGGAAAAGAAGGCCAAATTAATTACATAGTTACTTACATATAAATTATGGCAATAATTACAAAAATGCATGCAAAATATAAATTCTAATAATGGATAAATTTAGAATATTTTACTATCATCATGGATATGGATTGTTCCCCCAATAAACCTCTTAAAATGGTTACAAATGTTATTAATGTTACCACTATTAACAACGCGATCAATAAATTTTATAGATTAGAAATAAGTTTATTTTTGAATCCAGAAATCGAATGCGCAAAATGCTTATCAATATATGGAAAAAAAGAGTTCCAAATACGGCAAACTTTCACTAAGAATGAACGTTGCATTATGAGTGAGTTGAACCGAGGACAGATCAATGTATGTGCTCTCGATGGGTTGTAAGTTGTAAATCTCCGTATATTTTGAAAAAAGACAGAAGAACGTGCACATAACCTCAACTCTTTAAAGATAGCCCTACCTCTTACCTTAGCACTATTACCTAAACGACGCACAGTGGCCAATTTGGCTTCGCTATCGGCATTTAATTCAAATTTTCAAATTGTTGTTTTAACAATCGATAACAAATACATTCACTAGATTTGTATCGATTTTAAAAGCTCAGCTTATAGCTGATGAACAGCTGTGACCTGTCAAAGTCAGCATATGTTTCTGCAAGTGTTGTGCAAAATATTTCCGCCTTTTTGATCATCGTTTTGCTATTCGTGTTAAACTTGCAAATTTCATTATTTTCATTAAAAATTTTGCTATATACTAACGCCAAGGTATGTATTATATAAAAAAACTGTGTTCGTGATCTGTGTATATTTATGTTATTTATAAAACGTAATCGTGTTTAAGTGTATTAGCAACTCGCCCATTGTAACGTACACCTGTCTTTCGTGGAGTAGAACTTACAAAATTCACCTGGATTCAGTGCAATTTTAAATTTTCCTATATGTGTAAACCATTGTGTGTCCAAAATGTCCAAAATGAACTGCGAGTACCTGCGAGCCTTCAATTTATTGTACTTTTTGCTTGCTTATAATGCATCATTTTGAAGATGATTTCTCTGAATCTGATACTGAAGAATCTGATTAATATTTCTTTTATAATATGGTTTCTCTTTGAGTTGACAATTTTTTTCTTATTTTATATATGAATATATGGTGGAAAATGTTTATTGAATTAAAAACAAAATAAAGAATTAAAAAAAAATTAAAAATAAAAAATTAAAAATTAAAAAAAAAATTAAAAATTAAAAAAAAAAAAAATTTAATTTTTTTTTCCAAAAATTGTTTGATTTTTTTCTGAAATTTTGAAGATAACTTCTTTACTTTGGAAGCTATGAATAAAATGCCGCTAGCGAAGCCAAATTGGCCACTGTGCGACGCCCAGAAGTCTTACCGTTCCAAAGTTATAACTATTTGACTGAAATGGAATTTTTCGTAGAAGCGAAATAGCAGCACACATTTATTTTTTTAAAGCTTCGTATCTCGGTGATTTCACTTTTTTTTAATGGTTCTGAAAGCACTCTTTAAGACCTTTCCAACAAGCCCCAAAACAAAATATCCGACCCCTGGTTCAAAACTTAAAAATTTTACCCTAGTACCCTCCGACCACCAATCCGAAAATTTTTAAACCGCTGCCATTTCGCCGCCTTGTATTTTCGGCATGGTCGTAGATATACATATTTTCATGAAATGAGCCAAGGGATACGCTGGTAGAATTTGTTCAGTCGTGACTGAACCACCCGTAGTGACATATATGGACCAAAGGTCAAAATCCGGACCCACTATGTCACACTTTCCATAGTCTAACCCAAAGGGAACGTGTTAATTTTAGTCTCTAGCTTCTTTTTGCATATATATTTTCTCCATACAAACTTTCAATGAATAAGCTCGAAGGGTATCAGTAAGAATTGCATTTTATACTTTCTGAAATGGTACATTTTCGTCCACCCTTTTTTGGAAATGTCGCTTTATACTGCATGTGTTACACTCGTTTTATGCATATATTATTTAATAAAATAAACTGTGGGTTCTTTATGCTAAAATTTAACTGCTGTTGATGGTTTTCTAGGAATATCCGATGACATAACTGTTAAGGATTTGAATTGGATTTACACATATTAAATACACATACAGATATTTTCTAGTGTGATACGACACGAACAGATATTCAAAATACAATGATTTATTTCAAATTGTGTTGTGGGAAAAATAGCAAATTGGCTTAAGTTTTATATGTATTTGTTAAAAATAGTAAGGTTACTTACAACTTGCAGATGTGTGATTTTGAGACATCTGTTATGTACAATATTTAGGTATTTTTTATTTGGGAATTTGTATATTCTTTGACCGTAAGATCCTTGGATTTTATGACCCTTAAGTTGTGCTTATAAAAACTTAGCCCAAAGTTTTTAACATATGCGAGAGGAATAGTCCATGCGAAAAAGTGCAACTACGTATCTGCATAATGACGGGATAATTTGTTGACGTACTGAACTGGACATTTCATATGAAACGAGGCCAAAGTCTGTAGTACTTCCGTTTCAAAGGATAACCAACTACACATTTGCTGGAAGGCAAGAAAAGTTGGCTAAATCAACCTACCGCACCGCTTTATACCAAATAATATTCCAACCAATTCTAGCCTACACAGTCTCATTAGAAAATTAATGAAGAATTTTGAAAATATTATTCAAGCAAGGGTACCGACTTGATTTAACACGTAATTGTCTTAAAAAAAATTACATGAGGTCTCAGGCGACATCCGGTTGGAACGAAGTTCCTTTCGCGATGTACTTATACTATGTAGTAAATAGTTCCAACACCCCTAAGGCGCCCGTTGAAAAATACGATAATTTAAGAAAATATCCATTTTTTTATAGAATCAATTTTTTTTAACCAGTACATAAGTTTCAGACGGGTGAACCGACTTAATCATACCCTCGCCCTAAGTCATCCATTGCGTGGGAGTTCTGTTAAATAAAAACGCCCATACTCAAAAGTGACCATATTCAATAATAGATTGGTATTGCACTAAATATTATTGAATATCCAATTTAGTTAGTTTCCCTCCCAATATTTATATGCGAGGTACAAAAATGGTTATGGCAAGTTATTGCCAATATTTTGATCAGTACCAAATTGTATTAAGATCGGTTATGATTTATTGGAGGTATCGAGTCGGGAAACCACAAATACGCCCAACTTTTGTATAGGAGGTACGAAACTGGACGTGACACAATAGTAAGTTATTAATTACATAGCAGCTTTTAGCAAAATATTGCCTAGTACCGAATTTTACTAAGATCAGTTGTAAAGGATCCGCCATCTAACGTTTTTTTTTTCAACTAGTGCTTACTTCGTGAATGGTAACACTTAGCTCATGTCTGATTTGACAGATAATTAGTTTTATCCTTCCGCTGAACGTATATGGTTGTGTATACGCTTGAACAACGCTGGGAAATATTGCGACATTACTTCATGGTAATGTTGCAGAATGTGTGTGAAAATTTGGATTTTGGAAGAAGAGAAGCACCGTCAGCTCCGTATGTTCGTTATCTTGTGAAAAAAGTGAAAGAAACTGGCATCCCATCGACAAACCAAAGCGTGAAAAACCAAAAATAGTGCGTACACCCGATAATATTGCCGCTGGGGCAGAAAGTGTGCGTGAAGCGCCATCAACATCAATTCACCGTCGTTCTCAACAATTGAACATTTCGGAGACATAATTTTCGGAGACAATTTTGCATAAAGACCTTGGCATGACACCATACAAAGTCCAATTGGTTCAGGAGTTGAAGCCAACTGACCATCCAATGCGTTTTCGCTTCGCTAAGTGGGCCTGCGATCGAATTACAGAAGATGCCGATTTTGCCAAAAAAAATCATCGTTTCAGATGAAGCTCATTTTGATCTTGGCGGATATGTAAACAAGCAAAATTGTCGCATTTGGGGCACAGAAAACCTCCACGCATACATTGAAAAGCCGATGCACCCAAAACGAGTCACTGTTTGGTGCGGATTTTGGTCCAGAGGCATAATTGTGCCATTTTTCTTCGAAAATGAGCAGGGAGCGGCCGTTACAGTCAATGGCGATTGCTATCGGGCCATGTTGAACGTATTTTTGTTCACAAAAATTGAAGAGGAGGATATTGGCAACATTTGGTTTCAACAGGGCGGCGCTACGTGCCACACAGCCGAAGCTACACTCGATGTTTTGCGCCCTGTTTTTGAAGATCGCAATATCAGCCTCAGAGCTGATATCGTTTGGCCGCGATTTGACGCCGTTGGACTATTATTTGTGGGGTGCCCTCAAAGATAAGTGTTACGCCGACAAGCCAGAGACAATTGACGCTTTAAAGGACAATATTCGTGAAGCCATTGGTGAAATACAGCTGCACACAATCGATAAAGTGCTTAAAAATTGGACCGATCGTGTAGGCTACTGCATGGCCAGCCGAGGCAGCCATTTGAATGAAATTAGTTTCCATTATTAACCGGAAGGATAGTACTTTCAAATAAAAAATGAAATTTGAGAAAATATTCAGTAGTTTTTTTTTATAGCATTTTCAAAAAAAAAGTTATTTGGCGGACCCTTTAGTTTACGAGAGTTATCGTGTCGATCAACCGGTCATTCGCCCAATTTTTTTATGGGAGGTACCAGAGTAGGTGTGGCGCAACAGCTCGTTTTCTATAGGATCGTTTTGTTTGACTAAATATTGACTAGTACAAACTTTCATAAAAATTGGTTCGGTTTTGCGGGACTTCTCGCTGTCAAACAACTTTTGTATGGGAGGTACCAAAATGGTCGTGGCAAAATCACCCTTGTTTTAATCAGTGATTGGCGTTTGATGATGTGAAGCCTTGTACCTAATTACATTATGGTCGGAAGTGTTTCACACGATTTTCGGATCGACAACCCGGACGAACATCCTGTCTTGTATGGGAGGTACCAGAAAGGGTGTGACAATCTCGCCCATTTCTTCCAATTAAGTAGGCATTTACAGATTATTAACCGTTGTGAGAGTTGAAGCTAATCAGATCTACCAGAAGAAAGGTTTGAAAGAAATATGATTTTGTGCTAAATGTGTCGATTTGTATGGGCGGTACCAGAAGGGGCGTGGTCAGAACGCCTATTTTCAATCCAAAACTCAATATTGGCAAAGAATAGTCACTGACAAAATTTTATTGTGATTGTGAAAGATTTGCGGCAGTTATCGTGTTGACCAGCCAGCCAGACAGCCAGCTAGACAGACTGACAAATGTTGCTACCCTTTTTGGTATATCTTATGAACTTACGTTCTTTCAGATCACGGGGAGTTGGGTAGAACTGAGGTTCAGGTGAAGATGGGGAAACCAGGGGATCTGGAATGCCTTGCAAGGATACTTACGGGGACGCTCTAGTTAATAAATGTTTCTGAAGTTAACTTACATAATAATTTTGAAGGCGGCTTGCGAAGTGGTCCTGGTGGCGGGTGAAGGCAAGTTATCGCTCATTTCAACCACGAGACCTTCGTGCACCGCTGAGTTGCCACCTGGGTATAACAAAATACTAGTTCTTCTACTACTTATATACATGGTTGGTTGAATAACAATTTCATTTACAGTTCATGTACCATATTTAGACTTAAAGTAATTTTACGGTTAATGACTTAATTCAGGGTATGTTTTCGATTTAATTCAAGCAATTAATGTCATTCATTATAAAGATTTACAAAATTCAAGAAAGGGACTTAATTTGATTTAACGTCTTAAAAAGTCCTAAAACGAATTTCGTCCATAGATACTAAGGGTCTAATATAGCTGCTTATATGTGTTAAATTTTTTTACGTATTAAATGATATATACCCCCATCCCTATGGGTGAGGGTATAAAAAGTATATTTTGCAATGCACGTATGCTGGTATATACTTGTTTCTGATACACGTGAAAAAATTGTAGAAACCTTGAATATTGCTGGAATGCCGTTTCCAGAGATTGCGACAATGAGTCAACTGAGGAAGTTATGTGGATCGTTAAATAGTAACGGTGACTCAATCAACCATCAAGATGACCATTTGATTTTAGAGAATGAAATTATAAATCTCGCCGGTCAGTGCCAACGGCTCATTTTTTCCGCCTAACAATACTATTACTTCCCCTCCTTCGTCTTCTGATATGTATGAAACTGCCTGTACCGTTTCGACATTGAATGTTGCTTTACCTGCCAACCAGTCATTGGGTCCAGCTTGTCTTCCGTCTATACCTTCCGATATATACGCAACTGGCAATACTACCTCTTCTGCCTCATCTGGTACAAATGTTCCCTTCACAACTACTTTCGTTTCGCCGTTCAATGTTGATTCACTTGCCAACATTCACTCCTATACTTGTGTAACTTCATAAACTATGTCTTCTGGTAATGGAGTTAGCTTAACAAACACTTCACCTTTGAATGGTGCTTCATTTATGAACGCGGCTAATGGATATACGCCTAATGATGTTTTTATACTGTTAACTCCACCTAGTGTCCATGTGCCAGAATGTACATCTGTTTTTCAAATAACTTACCAGTGGTTTCTGCTGGTTACAATAGCATGGGATCTGCACAAGAGTGTTAAAATTTAGAAAACCAATTGAAAATTCTGAAGCTACATCACGAGATATCTCAAAAATATGGATGCCAATGTTTCAGGAATGTAAATCCAGTGAACTATCATGAACTGGACTTTATGGTTCCGAAGTTTGAAGGCGCTAATACTCAAGATGTGGAAAAATGGTTCGGATATTTTGAAACTGATGCATCAGCTTTTAGTGATCAGCATCGTGTCTGAAATGTTTGCAGTGGATTACCCAGGATTTTATGAATAATGTATATTCCTGGAGTTAAAGCACATTGAAGTTGGCCCTCATTAAAACATTCAAAAGGAAAATAACTCGTGAAGGAATTTAACGGAAGCTGAGGTCACGAAAACTTCAAACATCAGAATCTTGTATAAATTGCATCATAGCTATGCAAAAGATAGCGTCCGGGAGAAATATAGACGATCAAGAACTAGTCGACATAATAATTGATGGCATACAAGATAACACCAACAACGTTGCAATAATGTATGGATCGAAATCAGATGATGAATTATTACTGCATCTGAAACGGTATGAAAAATGTTATGTAAGGACCAACGACAAACAAAACGTAAACGACATGCGGAATAACAAAGATATTCGATGCTAGAATTGTTGTCAATTTGGACACATGAAACCGAGTTGCCAAAAACCAATTCGTCAATTCCGGATCTTGTTTTATTTGCTTTAAAATGAGACACTTCAGAAAGAACTGTACTAATCATCTACCAATTGCTGCCTCGGTTCTGCCGGAAAATATTGAGAATACTTATATTAATCCTATGCAAATGGTAAGTGTGGCATTTCAGAATTCTTGTGGAAACAAATATAGTAATTTTAGAAATAGTTTGTGCCTTATTGACTATGGTAGTCCAATAGTTTAATTGGCAAATCGAAAATCCCTAAATGGACCAACATTTCTGAAGAGCTGTCGGCTACGGGTTATGTGGGGATTGATAACTGTAGAACGCGAACACATGGAATTGGTAACGGGGTTTTCAATAAGAGCGCTACAAAAGTTTTTTTAAATAAAATAAAACCGGTTTTAGATACCAATCAAATTCTTTATTCCTGTGAAAGTACGTTCGATGCCATTATGTATGGAACTCGATTTCTTTTGCATGGCCACCACCACGGGCACGCTTGCAGAAGTCCAGACGCTGAACCCAATTTTCGACGGTTTTCAGGCATAAATCGGCCAATACTGCTGCAATTTCACGTTCGATATTCGTACGAAGTTCATCAATCGTCGCTGGCTTGTTGGCATAGACCATAGACTTGAGGTAGCCCCATAGGAAATAATCTAACGGCGTCAAATCGCACGACCGAGGCGGCCAATCGACTAGGCCATTTCGTGAGATAACACGTTCACCAAACTTGGTGTCCAATAAATTGATTGTGGCATTCGCTGTGTGGCTTGTGGCGCCGTCCTGTTGGAACCACATGTCCTCCAAGTCCATATTATCCAATTGGGGCCAAAAATATTCAGTTATCATTGAACGGTAGCGATTCGCATTCACAGTAATGTGCCCGTCTTGATCATCACTGAAGAAGTACGGCCCAATGACGCCGCCGGCCCATAAACCGCACCAAACCGTAATTTTTTCGGGATGCAATGATGACTCATGGATTACGTGTGGATTGCTGTCTGACCAACAACGCATATTTTGCTTATTGACGAAGCCATTCAGCCAGAAATGAGCCTCATCGCTGAAGATGATTTTCCGATGAAAATCCGAATCATTTTCAAGTGGTTGCTCAGCCCAATTCACGAACATACGACGCTTATGGTGGTCAAGCGGCTTCAGTTCTTGCGCCAATTTGATCTTGTAAGGGTGTAGGCCAAGATCTTTTCGCAAAATTCGCCACAACGGCGTCACACAGATGCCCAACGCTTGAGAACGACGTGTGAGAGACACATTTGGGATTTCTTGAACTGAAGCCTCAGCGGCAGCAATATTCTCGACACTACGGGCACTTCTTTGTCTAACTGGCACGAGAAAATTTTGTACTATGCCTGTGGATTCAAATTTTTCCACTAGACGCTCAATTGTTGATCTGGTAGGACGATTATGACGACCATAAATTGGACGTAGCGCTCTTAAAGTTGAGGCCACTTCGACTCGTTGTTGGCTCGTATATCTTTCCATGATGAAATAGCAAACCTTACTGAAGAGAAATGTCAAAAGAGCGGGAAAAACTATAGCGTCGTTTGCTGTCCCTATCGATTTACTTTTGTAGCGTCTTTATGTAGCGTATTTATGGGTTCTACCAGACAATGATATACGAATCCCTATCATATTTGGAAGAGATTCTATGAACAAATTCAATGTTAAATTAATATGTATTGACAATTCAGATAATTCGGATGTATCTGTGTTTGATTCCACAAGAAAAATAAATAATAAAAATATCACATCTTTGCTGTCACACATTAATAATAATCCTGCGGTAACGGACAATATCGGTGCCTCTAAAGATAATTCGATTAATAATTCACATTTAAATGAGTACCAATCCTTTGAATTGCAATCTGTTGTTAAACATTTTTATACCAATCCAAAAAATTCGAACAGAGAACTGAATGATTATAAGATGAAAATCCGTTTGAGTGACGATACTCCGATTTACCGCGTAAACTTTCCGTTAGAGATAGAGAAGAAGTGTGGCGAATTCTAGACGACTAGTTGAATGAAAATATTATTCGTCCAAGCAATTCTCCATTTGCATCCCCCATTGTTTTGGCTAAGATAGCGTCGGGTGAGACACGTATGTGCGTAAATTACCGTGCATTAAATAAGAAAACTGTTAAGGATAATTTCCTTCTTCCGCTAATAGGAGATTGCATAGAATATATGGCTGGAAAAAAGTGGTTCACCTTACTGGATTTAAAAGATGGATTTTTCTACATAGAAATGGAATGAGATTATATACCAGATACGTCTTTTGTAACTCCGCATGGGCAGTATGAAATGCCCTTCCGTCTAAAAATGCACCTTCAAATTTCCAGCGATTTGTTTACAACATATTTAGGGAACTTATTGAAAATGCACTGAATTTAAAGCCCAAAAGGTTTAAATTTTGTTATAATAGTATAGAATATTTAGGATACTTTGTTACTTCATCAGGTATTCAACCTACGGAACAACACATTTCCACCGTGCGAAATTTGCCCGTACCAATCAGCCAAACACAGTCTAGTTGCCATAGTTTTTAGCTGGAATCCCTGTCGATAATATATGCATTACGTCGAATTAAGGTATACTTTGAGGACATACAATTTAAAATTGTAACTGATTGTAATTCGCTTATCATGACTCTAAATAAACGACAAGTAAATCCACGAATCGCACGCTGGACCCTGGAATTTGAAAACTATGATTATAGTATTCAGCACCGAAGTGGTAAGTCCATGACTCATGTCGACGCACTGAGCCGCTGAGTAGATAACGACGCAAATGTATGTCACGTTGTGGAAAAATATTATACGTTTTATGGGATAGATTCAAACGAATTAGATGTTCAGATTCAGCTAACTCAAGGATGTGATGAAAATATAAGGACAATTTAGATAAGCTTGCAAATGATGAAGTCGACAGGTAAGAACTTGTCCGCAAATGGGAGAGTGATAAATTGCTGCCTTATGTTCGTAGCGAAATGGAGGATAATGTAATACGAATGATACACGAGAAGATAGAACATTTCGGAGTCAAAAATGTTATGACCAAATAAGATTTAACTACTGGTTTCCCAACCATTTGATACTCTGCATATTGACCATTTTGAGTCATCGCCATCACTAACAATCGAAGCGCAAATATATACTAGTTGTCATTGATAGTTTCACAAAATTTGTACGTTTGTACCCGGTCAATTTTGCAAGCACTAAAGACCTTGGCGTATTACCTCGGATAGAGGTTCTTGTTTTACAGACCACGAATTTTCTGATTTCCTTTGGAGGAATAACATGGACCATGTAAAAGAAGGGTATGAAGATAAATTTATTTATAGAAGACACAAACCACTTTTTTTTAAATCTGATTTTTTGCCAAAAAAAAATAAATTTTTACAGAAAAAAGAGCCAATAAGCGTTTTTGAAGCCATTTATTATGAATAGAACATATAATTAGCTTTATATAGAAACAAATATTTTTTATTCCTTTAAAAAACTGACATTGGTTATTTTTTATCTAACCTGGGTCGCTCACGACAAAGGCGAATGAACTTCTAAAGTGAATGGTAGTCCATTCACTTTTATCAGGGGTGCCCAATACTAGCACTCGAAATCATTATTTCTGTCAATGACATGGGTCGCTTCATAAATTGGGCTATATCTCCAATCTGAAATGGAATCAGGATATATATAGGCTGCGCTGTTTATGCAACTCTACGGTGTTAGGCGGCTAGACTTTAGAAATTTTATTCACCTTTGTCGTGAGAGGCCCAGGTTAGATAAAAGTAACCAATGTCAATTTTTTACAGGAAGAAAGTATATAAAGCTAATTATATGCTATTTTCATCATAAATGGCTTCAAAAGCGCTTATTGGCTCTTTTTTCTGTACAAAATTTCTTTTTTTTTTGTCAAAAAATCAGATTTAAATAATTTGGTATAAGTGGTTTGTGTCTTCGAAAAATAAATTTATCCGATAAATCCTCAAACTCCTCCTCAAACTGATTTTATTGTAAGAGTTCTACACATACTACTGGTATACAATACATACTACTTAATATTACCTATTCTATTTCCCTCACACCCATAGGGTGCCCTTCGGAAACTTCCATCCTCCTAAAAAAAAAAAATATTATATACGTACATCGAGTCTTAAATATAAATTATATATGCTGAAAATAATAAATTTCCCGAAAAATTGGCGAAAAAACGGGAACACCTCGGTTGTCATCCTGACCTAAAAATAAAAGAAACTTAAAAATTAAATAACAACTTAAAACTAAAAAAAAAATAAGATATCCAGCAAGCTGGATCGCATAAATTAATAGACTAGAAATTCCGAAGAATCTCCAGTCTCCACCTCGGCATGTACAATACTACTGAGCAGTATTATACACAGGATCATCGATACCCAATGTACCGAATCTCCTGTGGTAAAAAAGCAAATCCCCGTCCGCTCCTAGATAGCCCCCATTACTGAGGGCCAGAAGGTCCGTTGGTCCAAAGAACCAGCGAGACAGAAGATTGTCCGCATCCGTTGTGTCGAAACATGCCCTAACCAGGTCATTTCCCACACCCGCCGCTTTCCCCAGGAAGGATAGAGCAGAGTCCACCATGAACCTGTCAATCCTCCCAAAACCAGCACCATCATATACCCTCCTACAGGAGGGCGAGCGAAAAGATCCATCCGCCATCACCGTCATCCTCAGTCCCAGACAGGTCCTGAGTATCTTCCGCTCCCATTGCCTTAGCCTCTCCATCTGACACGACGAGATGGGAAACCAGGCCGGGAAAGCATATGTCATAACAGGTCTTATAACCTGCCTGTACACCAGCAGTCGCACCTCCGTACTCAGTCCATTCGCCCTTGCCAACAGTTATCCGATAAATTTATCTTCACACCCTTATATAAAATTAGCTGTTGCGTCGCCGCAAGCGAACGGACAAGTCGAAAGTGTGAACAGGGTGATCAAGGCTATTTTAGCCAAACTCAGTGAACCGATTCCACACTCTGATTGGTGTTCTAAACTATCTGAAGTTGAGTTTGCAGTTAACAACTCGTTTCGCAGCACAACCAAAGATACCCCGAGCCAATTAACTTTTGGTATTAATCAAAAAAGTCCAATTGTGGATGAGTTATCCATATATTTAGATGAAAACATTGATAAGGAATATGATCGTAACTTTTTAGTGTTGATTATGGGCAATCAGTTGTCAGGTTGGCCCAATTTAATGTAGTATGTATGCTAGTATACTAGTCGTTCCTGATACCCTTTGTTGAATTATTTTATATTTTATGTATCGATCTATGAAAGAGTAAAACATTGTCATTGAAATATCAAGTAACAAAAAATAAACAGTCATTCTAGCAAAAACATTTTTAAAATTTTTAGGTCCTTTTTGGAAGAATATGTATTATATCTTCCCGAAAAGGTAATTTTTTAACAAAAGCTAATGTTTTTTTAAGAAAATTTACTATTTATAAGAAGAAGTACTTTCTATAAGGAAAGGCCGAAAGAGCATGAGTTTTTTTTACAAAGATGTACTTTTTTTTAAGAACAGGTACTTTTTAACGAAGTGGTACTCTTTTTAGGAAAAGGCTACTTTTTAAGAAAGTTTACTTATGTTCAGAAAGCCTACATATCTCAATAAAAGAAAAGAAAAGGTATTATTTTATTTTTAAGAAAAGGTAATTTTAAGAAGGGGAATTTTTGTAAGAAAAGGTATTTTTTTAAGGGAAGCTATTGTTTTATAACATTTTTTTTAAGAAATGGGAAATTTTTTAGAATTAGTCCCTTTTCAAGAAAAAAATTTTAAGAGTAGGTATTTATCTCAAGAAAAGTTGTTTTGTTGCACGAAAAAGGTACTCTTTAAAGAAAGGGTAGTTTTTTAAGAAAAGGCAATTCGATGTAAGAAAATTCACTTTTCTTAGAAAAGGTACTGATTTAAAAAAAAATTAATATTTTAAGAAAATATATTAAAAAAATAATTTACTTTCTTTAAGCAAAACTACTTTTTTCAGATATGATATTTCTGTTAAGAAAAGGTACTTTGTTTGATAATCCGAATATGAGACCAATGCTCTTTTTAATGATCGAAAGTATGGCTTCCGTAGAATGAGATCTACTGGAGACCTGATGGCGTTCCTTTCGGAGCAGTGGAGTCGATCCATCCACCGGCTTGGTGAGAGTAAGGTAGTGGCTCTTGATATTTCCAAGGCATTTGACAGAGTGTGGAATGATGCACTCTTGTCAAAGCTCGCTACTTTTGGTGTCGGTGATAGCTTCACTCGATTTACATCGAGTTTTCTCGACTCGCACTATACGATTTGTTGTAGATGGGGTTTCATCCAACGAGCATAATTTGACTGCAGGTGTACCACAGGGCTCTGTTCTTTCTCCTTCTCGTACTCCTATTGTTTCTAAGGCTATTGCCTCCCTTAAGGGTTGCGTGTCGCTGTTCTATCTATAGTTCCACGGTATGTGTTCTTCGGACATCCGTCAACTTATTCCAGATGTGAGGATATTTCGCCGAAGTACTTGGCTTTCAAGGAACTCTCATCCGTTTTTTATCGAGTGGCCGGTTGACCGCACTATACACTATAGAGAAAATTCGTTCTTCAGCCGAACTGTCCGTATGTGGAATAAACTTCCGGCTAGTGTATTTCCCAGCAATTGTGACAAAGATTCAGGGCAAATGTCAACAGTCACTACTCCCTCTCTCCACCTTTCACTACCTCAATTTGCCTTCGCTAACACAACGCACTGCATTTATATGGGGCGTCCCCTGAGTGCTGGTTTGATAAAAAAAACCACAGATATTTCGAAATTTAGGATTATTAATCATTAAAGTGCAAATATGTGAAGAATTGCGTTAAATTAATTTAGATAGATCACCGTCGCCCATTGGTGGTGCAATGGTTAGTGGCTCTTGTGCCTGAGAACGTGAGTTCGATCCCTGCTCTAACAACATTACATTTCTTTCGACAACGTTCACCTCGCTTAGTGATGGCGACACTATCGAGTACTTAGCCATGAAAAAGCTATTCAAAATACATTTCGGAACTGTAAGTCGCAATTGGTGAGTGTAAAACTAGAAGCGCACAGCTCACTGGTTGTGAGAAGTTCTCCCCAATCCCTTCATGTGACGTAAATTACGTAAATACGAATTTTCTACTGAGAGTTTCTTCTGAGTATATGAGAATATAAATCTTTTCCCGTCACAATGATACTTGTCCACGGGTCTTCGGCTAACACCCTTACAAGTCCGAAAATTTATCAAAAACTTCTGTTTCGTTTGAAAGTTTCCCCGAGATAAGTTGATTCTCGATAGAATAATTTAACTATAGAAATATATTTATTTTGCAACGTCCATGCAAATTCTCTTTATGAAAAACTTCCACGAAAGAAATATAAATTTATCAAATTCATATATTAATATTAAAAATCATCGCTATCGATTTGTAGGCTTTATGAAATTTATTAATATTAGCAACTTTTGTATAAAGTATAAGGGTGGTCAATTTTCATAAATATTTTCAAGTTAGTTTTCATAGATATTTTCAAATTAATTGTCAGATAATTTCAGGATATTACAACATAAGTTCTTTAATAATTTAATTTCTTTATTTATTTCACTAATTTAATCACTAACATATCAAAATCATACCTTCCCTTTAATATTTCTAGTGGTTATATCATCACTACTCTATTTGTTTGCCACGGAAACTGTAATAGACTAGAAAACTTTTGATTAATGAATTAAACAATTTAAAGAGAAAAAGCAAAGCAAAATAAATATGTAGTAAAAGTTGAATATCCGTTAAAAACTATCCCATTTTACGATCAGAACAAAACTATTTATAACTTTCAACTTGTATGGTTATTATCTTGTATACACATGGAAGCCAATGCGGTATACGCAAGTCGAGCACTACTCTGGAACTTTTACTGTATTCAGCGCAAAGCAAATGAGTTATGAACTAAAAACTCGTTGTATTGCTTCATCCTTTTTCACGAGTTGTTCATGCACTAATTAAATTAATGCCTAACTCTCACCCTCCACTTCACTCCACTCATGATTTCGTTAATTTGCCTTAATAAATTGTAATATAAATTCTTATTGTTTCCTTTCTTCTATTTTTCGCTACTTTTATAGAGGGCTAATTTCAACGGATATTTGTGTATCCTGTTGTCTAAATTGCCACTGGGGAATGCGGAAGCTTTGTTGAAATGCTATTAAAAATACGTCATTTACTTCTTTATGTGTATGTACATTAATATTTGCTAAGAAACCAGTAGATAATATCGTTCCATCTGTCCGGATTAATTGCAAGTGACAAAACATTCAGTGTTGTTATACTCTTAAGTGCTCCCTAGTAAAGATCAAATTGTAAAATTTGTGATTCCATCTCCAGTATGATTACAATTTTCAAATTTTGTAAAATTTGTGATTTTGCAACAAAAATAAAATTTTGCAAAGTTGGTAACTACGGCCATTTCTCGCAGAGGAGTCAATATGTCCGAAATTAAATATATTTCAAATTTGTATCACCGGTATGGGTAATTTCAGTTTGTCAGTTTGATTAAGAGCAGAGAGCTGATATTTAGGATGAAATGTAGAAAGCAAAAAGTTTCGTAATATTATTTATTATGTTCCGTCTTATAATAAACATCTTACAGATTAATGCATACTATTTAATGTAACATCTCATATTAATAAAAAATACTAAATAAACAGAAGCTAAGGTTATAGATTCCTAATTGAAAATTTTTAAAGTTTTGAACATTCGTTATTCCCATAAATTACTGTGGAAATTTTCATGAAATACTCATTCAATACCCAACCATCAAGGAGGAAAATACCAATTCACCAAATCAGATAATTCCGCACAATCTATTTTGTCGTTTGATATATTTACTTATTTACTGAGGTGGTCTCAAACAACCCAGAGGGGACAAGGACTTTTCTTTTCTCCCCCATTTGTTAGCACCAAGTTCTCGCAGGCCCGGTCGTTCAACCGAAGTCTTGGTAATCCTATTTCTCGATGTATTTCTAATATGTCTCTGCATTCTTTTTGCACTGGTTCATTCTGATCCCTTCTACTGACTTGGCTTAGCCAGCGTAAACACACTATTTTGATACGCATAATTACGTCGATGGCCAGATACAGATTATACACCTCGTGCTACTTCCGTGGCTCGACGGACCATATATTGTTGGAAAAATTTTTCTCTTGAAGACTGCGCCATACTGCAAGACAGGTTGTATAAGAGTCTGATAGAGTTGGATCTTCGTTTCTCCACAGATGGTCTTATCTATGAAGTGATTGGTTACTCACAAGACTGCGCCATAATTCAAGACAGGTTGTATGAGAGTCTGATAGAGTTGGATCTTCGTTTCTCAACAGATGGTCTTATCTAAGAAGTGTTTGGTTACTCAGTTACAACCAGTTCGATCTTTTGTCATATCTCTCCACTTGGTAATAACAAGTGTACGCAGGGAGTCATCAACCTGATCTCTCCACCGGAGCCTTTCTATCGAGTTCGGTTTCGAAAACCCTTCGTACTGGTTCGTCTTCATCCATTTTACTGACGTGGCCTAGCCAGCGAAATCGCGACGACATACAATGCCAATCAGAGATAGTGATCAACAATCAATAACCTATGATAAAGTTAATAGTTTCCGGTCAGAATTTGTATGTAAGAGATTTAACACTAGTACATTTCTCTTCTACTTTCTAAGAACTTACTGCATGACCTTTACACAGAAAAGCCTTATCAGGGTGGAGCGCGATTATTTTTCTTTTTTGCACTGCAGGCCTTGGCGGCACTGTTGGTCGAAGAGAGTGGAGAGTGTGCGTGGCTTATTGTGGCTGACGGGAGATTTGTATTCGTCTTCCTTGCAGTTGCCATCATGCATTGGTCACGTGAGGAGACAACATTTTATGTTGAAGCGTATTTTTCAAATGCGCACTCGATCATTGCAGTGCAGCGTGCTTTTCGTTTAAGATTCGCTATACCCCCAAGCGGAAGTGTTCCTGGACGGCAAACAATTGTAAATTGGGTAACTTCATTGAGAACAGCTGGGAATGTGTCATGTGTACGCACTGTGTGGTGCACCATATCACGAGTAGGCAACATTGGCCCTTAGAGTTCATGAAAACTTCAGAAAACGTATGCAGCAGTGTGTGGATGGCGAAGGCCCACATTTGCCAGATGCACTATTTAAAACCATGTAATTTACAAATTCCCTTACTGTTCAATATAATTAAAATATAAATTAAAATTTTCCAAGGTTCATAATTTTTTTATTTCATTCCCAAATAAGCAAACTACCGCGCTCCATCAGTTAGTATTCCGTATCCAAATTGAAATCTTTTTATTCGAAAAAGTTGTCACTTCTGGTAAATTTTGCAAATACGAAAATTTCTTTAGTATAAAATACTATTTTAACAGTCATTGTAATAAGCATTTAGAACTATAACATTTTGCCTCAGAGAGTAAATCGAAATTCTGAACGGTTTGCAAGATATGAGCCGGAGAAAATGATCACATTTTTACAAAAATCATACCGAGGCCCCAAATCTTTGGCGGCCCATAAAAAAAAATGCATGACTTTGGGAAAAATTGGGAAACACGGGTCTTTTTTTTTAGTCTTTTATCACGTAGTGGTGTCCGTCTATGGATATTTTGCCATGACTTAAAAAGTTACACACTGTGAAAGCATTCGACCGCTGACCTGACCATGACATTAAGATTGTTCTAGGTGATGTTAAGGTTAATGTCAGAAGGGAAAGTGTCTTTGAAACAACCATCGGTAAATTGGGTCTACACGCCATCACTTCAGATAAAGGAATGTGTTAGATTTTGACTGTTGGACTTTGCAGCGGCAAAAACATGGTTGTCCGTAGTACGAGATTACAACAGAAAGACATCCACAAGGCTACTTGGATATCCCCATATCAAGAGATGAAGAACCAGATTGATCACACGGTAATTGATGGTGCACTCTACTACTATAATGGACATACGTGAGAGTCGTGGAGCTAATATCAATTCAGATCACTACCTGGTTGCAGCAAAGGTTCGCAGAAGGATAACCAGGCTGAAAGTCGTACGAAACAAGACACATAGAAAGCTGGACATTGGAAAGCTGCAAATTGCAGAGATATCCACGGCATTTTTTAATTATAATAAATTATACGTGTATATTGGAATCGAAAATAATTCGCTTCTAAATATTAAGCGTGTTTTGGTTACACAGCTTGCTTATATATTCGGTTGTTTTGTATGAAGCACTTAGCGAAGACTTAGCGAGAACTTAGCGACGAGAATTCTTTTCGCTAAGTTTAAACTAATTTTTTTTTGACATCTTTTAGCGTTTTCAACCTTTATTCATATTTTTGAATAAAATTACTTATCGCTAAATTGCCGTTTTCTTTGCAACTTAGCAAGCGACAATCGCTTGCTTGTAACCAAAACACGACTATTATTATATTTGGGTGGAAATTCGCATATGTTTCCACGTAAGTATACGTAGGTTTGGGGGAAACACGGGAATGCTTCCACGTAAGTAAATGGATGTTTAGGATTAAGAACGCATACGTTTCCACGTAAAAGCATTCATGTTTGTCAGTAAACATGATACTGTTTGCATTTAAATACAAGGAAGTTTTAGACTTGCAAACACATGAATATTTGAAGTGTGTTACAAACAGAAAATTTTTGGGAAAATATGATAGAAAGGCCGTTATTTTCAGCGTGTAAGTACCAAAGTATAGTTACTAAAAACGACTTGGGTTTTTGATTTTTATCTATCCCAATGCGGATTGCGGGTCCGTTCCGAACTGTTACGGGTATCTAAAATTGTAAAAAGCTGATTAGTCAAACTGTGATCTGTCGCATCCGTTTCTAACCCATTTGGAGTCTGGAAAAACATAAAGAGCGAATCAGTGAAAGTGGACTTTGGCGGATCCTTTCTAAACAATTTCGAGTTCGTAAAAACATAAAAGGGATTCAGTGAAATTCTTGAGATATAGGCTTTTAAAGCTTGAATATATAATCGGTAGTTTCTCCGGGATTTATAATCCGATCTGGTTGAAATGGGTATCATTACAAAGATCTTTCTAAGCTCTAAGTGTATAAACATATTCATTTTTATTAGCCCACAGGGGAGCTGATTAAAAAAACGTTTTTTAACCTTACTTTTCTGCTAACAATTTATTTGTTTTCAAATAAAATGCCCTATTATTCTTATTTTTTGGCAGGTTCCGATACTACACAAGACGTTAGCCTTTGTTAAAGGTATATTGTTCAACAATATCCCTTGAAAGATCGGAGATATTTACGTTAAAAATTTGTAATACTTTTCGCTCATTTGCAATCTTTCTAACACAAAAGCAAGGTCTTTCTGCTCCATTTCCATAGGACAAAGTAACAAAAGTCCTTTCTTCATTTAATTATGCCCGCTTGTCGTTTTGATACAAAATATGTTATTAATTTTTCCCGTATACAGTTTTATTGTTTACTTGCAGAAGTTATAAAATGATATTGTATCAACTTACCGGCAAATAAAACAGTTGTCACGCACTGTTACCTTCTCTTTTTCTCTTTGGCAGGTAACAGTTTTTGTTACTTTTGTCACCAAAAAAATGTGTCAGAATACCGATTTGTGACTTTTGTGACATTGCTGTCAAATAGTAACCGTGGTGACTTTTGTAATCCTGCCAGAATAGGGCTGTAAGAAGATCCATTTCGAACGCGTTACGAGTCCATAAAAACATAAAAAGTGAATCAGTGAAATATTTAATGTCGCAGATTCATATCTGAGTTGATAAAACGCACAAACTTAAAAAAAAATAAAACAATTTAAATTTAGCTGACAACGTATTTTTTTTATATCTCAAAATTAATATATAATGTAAATGAAAAACTTCCAATTTTCATTAAAATATGTTTTAAATATCAGAACAAACCCGTTTCGAATCCGGAAAAATTTATAAAAGTGGATCCATCTCGAATCCATTTTATTTACAAAAAACCTAATCCGAAACCAATTCGAATATGAAGTCCGTTTGCGACTTAGAGATGGATTCAAAAAGGTATAAAAAAACTATCCGCTTTTTCGAGAGGGATTTCATACGTCAACGGATTCGTTATGTATCCGTATCGAACAAAATGTACAAAGGCGCGGGTCTGTATCGAATTCGAAACGAATTCATATTTCACACTGCACATAAAAAAATATTGGCCTGTAAATTTCAATTAAAAATATAATTGAATTTTTTCAAAAAATTCAATTATTAAATTAATAGAGTCAATTAAAATTTTTAATCATGTTTACAATTCATTTTTGAGTTTACAACAGAACTAGGAGTTGGCAAGGCGCAAATCTACGGCGCAAAAATGTTTAATTTTTGAGTGCATTATCGAATTTTTGGTGTGAATCTTTCTAAATTAATATAAATATGCATGATGCGTTCTTAACAAACCTTAATGTAAATAATTTTTGTAAACAAAGATTGTTCTGATAAAGTATTTTACAGAAAGTTAAATTTTACAGCGCCGTTGGGAGGCAATATATGTGGCGGCTGAGTCACCAGCCGTCGTCGTCACTTTTCGTACGGCTCTAGTCTTTGATATACAACACTGTTGTAATTTTTAATTCGTTTATTGTTGATTGAAAGATTTTAGTTTGTGAAAGAATAATAGTGTTAAATTGCCTTGTTTTGTGAATAAAACTGCGTTTTTTGTAATGGTGTTTAATTGGCAAGTGTTTTTGAATAAATTTTATTGGAAATGAGTGTTTATGTTGAGTATTTTGTTTGCCATGAAAAATGTTGCTGTCCCCAAACATTTTTTATGCACTTGAAAAGACACAATTTGCCGCCTTATGCCACATACAATTGTTTACACGAAAATTGTATTCAAAAAGACTCCCCTTCGTAGACATTTTGAACGTTTAAAACAAGAGTGCCCTAAATTGGATAAAAGCAATATGCAGAAGAGATGGAATGCGACAATGGAGTGACTGTTGCTGCGGCAGGAGCAGATAAATTGAATGTTTCTCCAGAACCACCAGATGTACCTATTTTTTTTGTATTTAATATAAATCGTTTAAACATTAACCGCTTTATTCATAAAACGTTGTGAGAGATTTGAGGGACGGTTTTTGTATGACAAACTGTCTCTCAAACCCCTCATAGCTTTTTATGAAAAAGACCGTAAATGTTTAATATATAATAATAGTTTAAGAAAACCGGACATTAAGTTCCGATTATGAATCCAAATTCTAAAAAATTTAATTTTTTATAGATATAACATGCGTATCTGCGCAACCTTGAATAAAATCGCTTTAAAAATAGAAAATAGAATTTAAGTTTTTTTAGCGTCGTAGCAGGGGCTGGGGGCTTCATGCTGAAAAAAGCAATGACGGGTTTAATTGATTCAATTCAAAATTTAATCAAAAATCGCGAAAAAATCAATAATTTTTTTAATTAACTTGATTACATACTTAATCAATATTTTTGAAAAAAATCAATAAATGTTTTAATCAAATTTACAAATTTTTTAATTGTTTTTTTTTGACAAATTTACAAATACCTTTAATTTATATTATCATTTTCGTGATTACACCAAAATCAATTAAAAAATTAATCAAATACACAAATTTTTTAATTGAAATTGATTTTTATTTTTTACTGTGTGGGATTTAGCGTTCACTTATGCCGCATAATATTACTAGTGTATACAAATTTATTATATTTACTCGCTTAGGTGAGGAATACTGATTGAGGATACCCGATTTTACCGAAAATTTGGCAAATGCTATTCCCAACTTTTCACATTATGAATTAAAATTAATTCATTTAATTAAAATTAATTCATTTAATTTTAATTCAACACACTCTGAAATAATTAATTCAAAAACAAGCAAGACATTTGACAAAGCGTTGTAATGTAAAACTAGTTCATGTTGTTACCTTCAGTACTATGTGTCCTATAGTGTCTCCTACACTGAACTCAATTCATTTAGAGGAGAGGGAGTAAAACTACTCACCCTTAAACGAAAGGCATTTGTCAGCCAAGCAAAATATTTTGTCGTGTAAATTGGCTCTTATTCTGTTATGTCCGCCTTTAACTTTCCTTTACAAGTTTTTTTTAATAACAATTTCTACTCAGTATTTCTCTTTTTATAAACAAACATAAAACAAAACAAAGAGAAAAGATTCCAACAATATGGTTCGTCTTGACATGAACAGAAAGTAAAGTGATTACCATCGTCCCCACATCATATTATAAAAATTGTATATTTTACTTTTATGAACAGCAAAGTCTTAGCCAGCCATCTTTGACTGTTAACGGCAGACTCTGGAAAATAGTACAATAACTATTACCCCCAGCCAGCAGGAGACTTCGTAGTTGGGATTTTCTTGGAACTGAGTAAAATTGTTGGTCCTATTGTTGCTGAAATGGAAACTTTCCTCGTTGATTGTTTGGTGTAGTTACATGTGAATTTTTAACGCTATATTTCAAAAAATATTTCTACAACTTTCTGACAGGGTGGGGAAAAATTCTTAACCCTGCTGTTAGATTAGGACCATTTGGTCCAAATTTTTTCTGTTTTCCCTTGTAACTTTGGAACGGTGATATATACTGACTAAATTTTTCTGCTAATGGGGTCTTTTAATAAAACAATGTTATGTGCGAAAATTAAATTTTCTAACTTTATTCAGGACTGAGAAAAATACAAAATGACGAATCTTAGGTTAGAGGACCATTTGGTCAATAGTACATTTTTTCATTACCAAGCGAATGTAAATTCATGTCAAATATTTAGAAGATGTTTTTGATATGTCAAATACTTGCTTTAGAAATTATTGAACCAAAATAGTTACAAAGGATAAGATAAAATTATTATTTTGGATGAAAATTCCAGTATGGACCAAATGGTCCCTCAACCTAAGATTCGTAAATTTTTTCATTACCAAGCGAATGTAAATTCATGTCAAATATTTAGAAGATGTTTTTGATATGTTAGCGGATGTTTTTGATATGTCAAATACTTGCTTTAGCAATTTTTGAACCAAAATAGTTACAAAGAATAAGATAAAATTATTATTTTGGATGAAAATTGCAGTATGGACCAAATGGTCCCTCAATCTAAGATTCGTAAGTTTTTTCTAATCTAACAGCAGGGTTAAATTTTTATTAAATTTTAGTAATAAAGTATGAAACGAATTTATAAACATCTCGTCAGTGCTTGAACACTGGCGTTTACGGAATGTAAACAGTGCAATGATTTGTTGGTGTTGATGGAAATCGGCAAAGAGTGCTCCTTTGGGATTCCAGTTTAAATTAAAGTGCTGAAGAGCTCACTAGTGTTAACGACTTTAACAAGGGATGTACAAGAACAAAGACACAAAATTCCCGAAACCAGGATGTTCTGTATTAAAACCCTGGCATTTGATTCACAAAAGTATAATATCAACATTTCAAAGAAACGGATTAATGTAAATTTATATTTTAAAATCATTTTTCTTTTAGATTCTTTCATTGGAGTTTAGTTGATTTTATTCATTGGGTGTCATTCCATTATGAAATTTTGAAATTTTATAAATCTTTGATTAATAAATTTAGAGGAGGTTGTGTAATATTTTATTTGGAATTTAGGCATTCCGATTTGATGTTATATTTCAAACATAGGTATTATAAAGTAATATTTGAATTGTGTGTTATTTCTTTGATTATGACTTTGTGGAGCCGGTTGGTTTTGACTATTTTGAAACAAGTTGGTAAAGTTTTCAAAAATCTATACTTTTATATTGCATGATCCCCCGTTCAGTCCATTTTGAAAGTTGACTACGTTAACAAAAATCAAGTGGTCTTTGATTTGGAAAAAGACACAGAAAAATCGGAAGGACAACTTTTGCAAAAATTATAAATCAAGTCTATATTTCGTCCTTATTAACTTTTTCCCTAAGCTAACTGTATTGACTGATGTCACAGGGGTGGAACACGTTATTAATATGGCACTTCATTTATACAAATATTGTATTGCGTTTGGAAAATACAATGTTTCTAAAAGGGTAATACAATCAATGATTTCAAAATTTAAGAAAAATCCCAGTTGGTAATTTTGTCAGTAGTATTTCCTTAGGACTAAGTCAGTAGGTGATGACAATTTATGTAAGACATCTTCTGGATATGTCACTAGATTTGACTTAGGTGAAATAAATTGTGAAGGGGCTGACAATCTATGCCAGGCCATCCTACTGACTTGTAAGCACTATGTCATAACTGGCACTTTCTAATGCCAATGATGAATGTCGATATAAGAAGTCTTTATCATTTGTCAACTGCTTATCATGTGAAGATTTTTCAAAACTCTTCAAACTGAAAAATTTATATTTATTTGTAGTTATGAAATGTATGTCATGCATATATTTTTAGACTTTGTTACAAGAATGTTTGAAAATTACTAACAGAATATACAAATTTGCAGGAGATTACTAGAATATATCATGCTATTTTTATTATTATCATTTTATCTTTTACATTTTATTCAATTATCGGTCAGCAGACCAGATAAAAAAAAAAAAGGTTTCCCATTACATCCCATGAAGGGACCGGGGAGAACTTCTCACAATCACTGAGCTGTGCGCTTTCCAGTTTTCACTCACTGATTGGGACCTACAGTTTTACACCGATTCCGAACGGTATTTTTGAGAAACTTTTTCATGGCTATATACTCGATAGTGTCACCGTCACTATGCGAGGTGACCGCCGCCGAAAGAAATTTTAAGGTGGTCAGAGCAGGGATCGAACCCAGGATCTCAAGTACAAGAGGCAGACCAGATACATACCCGTAAATAAGCATCTAGAAGATGGCCATAAACAAAATGTTTAAAAACGTCCTGACTATCTGACTCCCTGACGAATGGTTACTCAAGGACGTCTTCTCTACTAGTCATAAGATGGTCAAAACTATTGAGAGACTGCGGAAAATTCCTGCTGACTTTTGACCAAATGTCTGGGGGTGTCATCAAGTTGTTTTTATGGGAGCGGATCGGCAAGTCAGCAGGGATTCTGATATGTCAGTTCTTAGTCACAGATTATGTCTTGAGGAAATTTTTAACTGGGATATGATTGTGATTATACACAAACCACACCGGATTTGGGTAAAAACGCTATGTCAATAATATTGTCTTATCTGGGAATGGCTATATCCTGAATTATATCAACAACGAAGGGCATCGGGTTGAAAACTTGTCAAATGAACAACGCTATTCTGAAAGAGTTATTGAAGGTAGCCCTATAGGCCCTTCCACCATTATATCTACACGAAAAGAAAAATCTCGTTGCTACCAAACGAAATCTCAGATAACTGAAGTCCGTTTGGAGACTATAGTTGGGAGAAACGAACTTCTGTTAAGCCATGCATGTTATTTCGATTGGGAGAGCCGAACAATTTTTTCTGTTAACGAGTTATGGAAAATATAAATGGAAAAAACGTTTACGAGGGACGAAAAACGGTTCCACCAACTGTTCTTTCGGTTACAGCAACCGATTTGTAATTACAGCTTTTATGTATGCCTTCCTTAAGCTTTTTTTTTTAAATTTCCAACTGTTATGATTTTGGTTTTACCCAAAATTTCTTCGGCCTGTAAAAAAAATTGTTACGTTTAGGAGCAAAAACGTGCGGGGTTTTATGATACCACGTCCAAATATTTTCACAATTTTTTGGTTTGGTTGAGGCCCGAAAAATAGAATAAAAAAAATATTAGTGTCAAAATATCATATCATTTAAAAATATACTTGGATTTGAATCACCCTTTACATGTAATTTTTTCGTTCATAAAACAACTTTTAGCAGACATATGTATGTATCATAGAGCAAAATAGAATAGAGAAGTTTATTCTCTCAATAGATTTAACTGGAATGCATTTTGTTCAATAATACCAGATACAGGCATTCGTACAAAACCCCAAACAAGACAACAGCAACAATTTAATTTGATTTGAACAATTTAATTTGATTTGAATTTTGTCAATAAATGGGTTAAATATTAAAAGAGTGCATGAGATTTAAACTATTAATATTTCTTTATCTTATCTATATGGTTATCTATCTTATTCTTATTATTTATGTGTTTTCGAGTTTTGCCATAATTTATAGTTGGCGAAACAATTTCGTTACTACAATGAATCACTTGTTAATGCAACGAAGCTAATTTTTATGAATTTTAACAGAAAAAACCATCGAAAAAATGAGCGAGCGTAAAAATGAGGCCAGCAAGAGAAAATGTCGAGTATTAGTTGTGGGTCACGTACACATCTTAAATCAGTTCCTTTGCACTTAATAATAATCTTTTATTGTGAAAAATAAATTGTGTGAATTTATGTGTTTGCTGTGATCGTTTGTGTAAATTGAGTATTTATAAATCAATCGGTAGAGCAATGGTTAGTGTGCGCGCCTCTTGTACTTGAGATCCTGGGTTCGATCCCTGATCTGACTACCTAAAAATTTCTTTCGACGGCGGTCACCTCGATTAGTGACGGCGGCACTGTCAAGAATTTAGCCATGAAAAAGCTTTTCAAAATACCGTGCGGAACCGGTGTAAAACAGTAACTAGAAACTAGAACAAGAAAACAGTAACAAAACTAGAAAGCCCACAGCTCACTGGTTGTGAGAAGCTCTCCCCGATCTCTTCATGGGATGTAATTGGAAACCATTTATTTTTTTGGTCCATTTATGTATTATAATTTCCCGAAAAGGTCCTTTTTTAAAGGGAGGTACTTCTTTTATTAAAAGCTAAGGTTTTTTTTTAAGAAAATATACTATTTTTAAGAAGAAGAACTTTTTGTAAGAAAAAGCCATAAGAGTATAATTTTTTTTTTTACAAAGAAGTACTTTTTCTAAGAACAGCTTATTTTTGTCAGAAAATTTACTTATTTTCAGTCAGAAAGGCTATTTATCTCAAGAAAAGAACAGAAAATGAATTATTTTATTTTTAAGAAAAGGTACTATTTTTAAGAACTACTCCTTTTTGTAAGAAAAAGCCATAAGAGGATGAATTTTGTTATGCAAAGAAGTACTTTTTTAAGAATAGGTACTTTTTAAAGAAGTGATACTCTCTTTAGGAAAAGGTTATTTTTTTACGAAAATGTACCTGTTTCCGGTAAGGCTACTTATCTCAAGAAACGAGAAGAAAAGGTATTATTTTATTAAGGTATTATATTATTTTAAGGTATTATATTATTTTAAGGTATTTAGAAAAGGTTTTTTTTTAAGAAACTTGAATTTTTTAGAATTGTGTTTTTTTCAAGAATAGGTGCATTTTTAAGAGTAGGTACTTACCTCAAGAGCAGTTATTTTGTTTCACAAAAAAGGTACTCTTTAAAGAAAATGTAGTTTTTTAAGAAATGGCAATTTACTGTAAGGAAATGTAGTTTTTTAAGAAAAGGTACTTGTTAACGCCACTCCCAAAATCACCATGATTTATTTTTCGACCTGGCAACGCTAAAACACTTTAATTTTAATTGTCAAAAAAACTGTACAAACTAATCATTTTTAATTGTCAAACTATAATATTTTCTTAACGAAACCTTATAACTGTCAAGAAGCGTCCCAAGCCTTCTCCATTTTTGTTACATTCTAATTACTATTGGAAGTTGGTTGATTAAGCGCGGTACTTTGGAGTCAATTTAATAATCAAATTTAAAGATCCCTAGTAGTTTTCATACCAAAAAGTAGGTTATAATTTATAAATAATTTTTTTATTGTTAATTCTTATATTTTGTTTGTTACATGTATAGGAATTTTAATATAAATACATTTGCAAGATAAATCAAGTCTTTTATTAACAAAAAGTTGTGATTTTTACCAATAGAAAAAATTGTGATTTTGCGTCTTAGTCTTGATTCGGTCTCGCATGTGTCGTTGTATTGATATTAAGCGTCTGAAAAAAACTATAGACATACATTTGTGCGGGTAATCGAAGCCAACGAAATCGAAAAAGTAAAAGACTTAAAGTGTTTCAAGTAAGACTGCTTTTATTTAAATTAATCAAAACGACATTTTAACAAATTCGGTTAGAATAGTCGTAAATAAAAGTGAGTAGTTGAAGAAAACACGTACAGAGCAATCACTGGCTTAATGGCGGGGAGATTTGGCACTGCAATTGCATGACAGAACCCTCAACACAACAAATCTTGCACGATTTAGGGAACAAATGATGTGGTTCTATGTTAACGGAAGTTTCGAATTTACACAGATCAAGTGCTGTCATGAAACCCATTGGAGATTAGAGCTTATATTCATAATAAATACAGGCATAGATATATATAAATTCGAGACGGATCAACAAGTCCCCTCTAAGTTATATGAAATGCAATACTGCTCCCATCAAGTACCACCTGTTAATAGACTAGTGTCAAACTTTGAGCAAGTTCCGTCATTTACTTTGCGTGTAACAGCTGTTCAAAACATACAACCTCGTGAATTTTCTTTAAAAATGGAAAAAAATTATTTCGAGTCCTTGAAAGTCCTTGATAGTATTTGATACATACTATGGGCGCTCTGCAACATCGATTTCAATGGTAAAAAACTGGTTTACAGACTTTCTTTGTGGTCGCACAAGTACAAATGACGCTGAACGTTCTGGACGGCCAATTGAGGTCAATACAGCCGAAAATTTAGAAAAAATACACGACATGGTATTGGCCGTGTGCCGCGTTTGCTCTCAATTGACCATAAACGTAATCCTCTGACAACTTCAAAGGATTGTTTGGAGTTATTTAACCGCAATTCAAAGGAATTTTTGCGGCGTTTTGTAACTGTGGATGAAACACTAAACAATGGGTTTTCTGGGTGAACCGGGTCAGAAGAAGACCAAGGTAAGTTTGTCGGCCAATAAGGTGATGGCAACAATCTTTTGGGATGCACGCGGGATAATCCACATCGATTACCTACAAAAGGCAAAAGCACTAAACGGGGAATATTATACGAATTAATTGGACCGATTTAACGAGGATTTAAAAAAAAACGACCCCATAGGGCGAAGAAAAAAGTTATTTTTCATTCAGATAATGCACGGGTGCACACATGTGCAGTCTCAATGGCAAAATTCCATGAATTGGGCTACGAATTGGTACCTCATCCGCCATATTGTCCGGATTTAGCCCCCAGTAACTATTTCCTATATCCAAACCTGAAGAAGTTGCTTGGTGGAAAGAGATTTAGCTCCAACGATGAAATTATTGATCTAACAAATGCCTATTTTATGAACCTCGAAAAATTCTTTTTTTTTTTTTGGAAGGGATACAAAAATTGGAGAAACGTTGGACTAAGTGTATTGAGCTAAAAGGAGATTATGTTGAAAAATATTTTTTTTTTCAATAAAAAGCTGTGTTTCATTCAAAAAGCCACGGACTTATTGATCCGCCCTCAATCTTCCACACATGTTTTCGAAATTGCAATCTTAATAATAAATATTTGTTTTTAATTGCAAGAGCTGAATACGACGGTCACAATAACACTCAACACCTCGACTACTACAATCTTTCTCTAGACGAGTGTTTCATCATGGAATGGATATAATATATTCAGTAAATTAAGTTAAGTTTTGAAACAAACATTACAAATTTTTGTATAACAGTTTATTTATGTACAATTGACAATAAATAGTTTCAAACAGTTCAAATCATTTATTGCAGCATTAAATAAATCATTGCACCAAAGAAACAAATTCATAGCAGCACTGAAACAAATTCATTGACACAATGAAATGAATTAATTGCAAGAATGAAATTTATTCATTGCAAGAATGAAACAAATTCATTGCCACAATGACATAAATTCATTGAAAAAACTGAAACTTATTCATTGCAGGAATGAGTCTTATTCATTGCAACAATGGAACAAATTCATTGCGGCAATAAATGAATTTGTAGCATCGAAACAAATTCGGAGCAATAATGAAATTCATTGCAGCAACAACCGTACTTTCAGCACAGTGACATTTGCAGCTCATGAACAAATTTCCCTAGCGGGGATGAAAATGTACTTTAGCTAACTTTAGATGACAAAAGTAAACACTTTCATCCCTGTGACTTAGCTTTACCATTCAGTGTAGAAATATGTAAAACATTTAGATCTGAAAAAGGGAAAAAGGGGGTAAAATCGTCAAAATGGCAGAAAAATATTTTGTAATGAATGCGAACGTGTGAAAAATAGTGAATGTATGAAAAAAGGGAATAATTGGTTAAAAGCCTTTTTGGCGATAGATAAATTTCAAATAATGGAAAGGAATAGTTTGGCTTGATTTGGGGTTTATAACGAATATTGTAACTGCAAGAAACTGGTAAAAAAGGGGCAACAAATTGCAGGAAGTTGGGTACAATATCAAAATAATAGAAACTATCTTTGGAATCATTGGGAATGTATTTATTAAAATAAAGTATATTAGGGAAAGGACAAGTAAAAAGGGCCCGAAAATGATTAAAACAGCAAAATGCAATTAGGAATATGTTAAAAATATTTGATCAAAAGCTGGAAAAGGGGCAAGAATTCAAAACGTGAAAAAATTGTTTGTATGTAAAGGGTTTTCCAATTTGAGTGATATGATTTCTAAGTGACGTTTCGCCCATTTGTAGTATGTCATGATCTGTCATATTTGTTCCATTGTATTCTCTTAAATTTACAATTTCATCATGGAGAGAGAACAATGTATACAAATGATTCAATTTTTTTATCTAAATAATTGTATACCAATTGCAACTCTCGTGCGCTTTTTCTATTTTCTGGTCGTAATAATCGTCCAACTGTGCTCGCAATTCGTCGAATTGCTGCAAATTATGAGCGAACATTTTGCTTACATGATGTTCAAGTGCCAATTAGATAAAGTACTGCTCGAAGTAATGAAAATATTGCTACCGTTCAGGCAAGTGTTGCTGAAGACCGCAATTTATAGAGTCCGAGACATTGTCAACAATTGGGACTGTCTCAAACCACAACCTGGCGGATCTTGAGAAAGAATGTGGGCTTGCAACCTCATAACCGTCGGTGGTGCAATGGTAGTGTGCGCGGCTCTTGTACATGAGATCCTGGGTTCGATCCCTGCTCTGACCACCTTAAAAACTTCTTTCGACGGCGGTCACCTCGCTTAATGACGGCGACACTATCCAGTATTTAGCCATGAAAAAGCTTCTCAAAATACCGTTCGGAACCGGTTTAAAACTGTAGGTCCCAATCAGTGAGTATACAACTAGAAAGCGCACAGCTCACTGGTTGTGAGAAGCTCTCCCTAATCCCTACATGGGATGTAACGGGAAACCATTTATTTATTTTTTTAACCTCATACAATTGTTATCACTCATAATGTTTGCTATTGGCAACTACCGAATTATTGCGAGAAAAGTTTGGAGATTCGATTATTTCAAAAAGTCGTGACATTGAATGACCTCCAAGAAGTTGTGATTTAACACCATTAGACTATTTCTTGTGGAGTTATTTGAAGTCATTGGCATTTAGCAATAAACCAGACTCTCTTCAAGCTGTACAAGTCAATATTGGAATTCATGCTATTCATGACATACAACTTGATATAGTGGAAAAAGTGCTCGAAAATTTTGTTCATCGAATTCGTTCCTGCCAAAGAAGAAGACGTGGCGGCGGCCATTTAAAAGGCATATTAGTCAGAGGTTAATTGTATCGATTGTATTGCACATTAATTAAAAAAACATTGAATTTCCTTAACAATTAGTGTGTTTTTTAAGAAATCATATCACTCAAATTGGAAAACCCTTTATATATTTGTACACCTTTTGACAATTTTACCCACTTTTTAACGCACAGGCATTATTTTTCTTACCACATTAGCAGTGATACCAAACCCGAATGCTTTTATCCCTTTAACCCGAGTTTAGTATTTTTAATAAATATCCAATGATCCAAACTAATATTGTTATATAAATATAATTTTAACTATTGTGCCCATTTGTAGGGAAAATAAATAGTTTTTTCGCATTTAAATTGTTTGTCTTGGTCTTTTGACTGTTTAGATTAGTTTGGAATGATTTGTACTTCTTTTTATACAACATTTTAAACCCTTCCAAAAACAAATGTCTTGCATTTTTAAGTTTCCGTGATTTCGACATATCAGCTCTTTTTACCCAATCCCAATTTTTTAATAATTTCCCCATCAGTTCCCGTTACTGGAAGTTTCCCCCCATTTTTACCAATTGTGCCACTTTTTATCCACAATCACTATGATTTTAAACTCGGAATGCGACCTTTATGTTGAGGAGTATCTACATTTTTCAGCTCGCGAGCTGAATTTTTACCTACTTACACTGAAATACAAAATAATAATTGAACCATACATACATTTACAGTGTATTCTCTACTCAAGAGTCTCCAATTTAGTGGTGTTTTTGGAAATATCCTTTTCCCTCAAATGGTCCAGTCATTAACAAAAATGTCAATGAAGAAATTGGATATTGTAAACTTTGATACAAAAATTCTTAATAATGATAAAGGATATTCCGCAATAATTAGAATATATTTTATAATATATTTTATTGAATATGTTTATATTTTAGTATAATATTTTAATATACTTTTGTTGGTCTTGCACATACATCTTTGTTTTTTAATTTGCATTGGATTTTAATTTGCATTGGATTTTAATTTGCATTACTTTACCTAATGCAAATGCAAAAGAATTATGTAGCATTGTTCGCAATGGAAATTAAAAAATTTTGAATTTGCATTTGCTCAGACAATGCAAATGCAGGATGTGCAATTGGATGTCAATTGTAATGAAATATGGGAATGCTTTTAATTCTTATGCATTTGTTTAACTTTGGTCTTTGGTTTACATGTAGAGGATTGTTGCTTCGATAGGTATTGCCTCGTAGACTTTCAAATTCACAAACCTGTACTGTGTAAAATATTTGAAAACCACCGCTGCTAGATATAAAGGAAATGCTTTGGAAATAAGTACAATTGCCAATGGTGTTGAGATTGTTTTGAGTTTGCATTTGGACAGGTAATTCAAATTAAACTACAAATCATAATTGTCATATAATTAGTTTGCCCCATGTATGGTCTTGCATATTAGATTCTCAAAAGTAAAAATCTTTGAAATCGACCTATATTTGTAGAAGTATCAGGCTTTGAAAGTTGCAACGGCACCAAAGGGATCACCATTGACATCCTGTACCTGTGCCCTAAATAAAAATTGTAAAGCCTAACCCCTACTCTACAAATATCTAGTACAATACAAAATAATCAGAACAATACTTTAAAAGTTGTGATTTAATAACCTTGTATTTTCCAATCGCCCCACTGTGCAACGTTAAATTATCCTACTTATAATTTTTGGCATTCACTTTTTTCTGCATGTGTTCATTTCCAGACTTCTGCCGAAAAATGTTCGTTGTTCTCAGCGGTGTCCGTAACAGGCGAATTATTATATTCATATTATCAACCCTATATTATGTTGGTACATTTTCGGGGAAAAGTTAAAATCTTCAACGAAAATACTGGGAAAACAGAAACACTTTGCTGTTCTAAAATTCACCAAAAATAAAATTCATTCATAAAAATCCAACATATTAAGAGAACATTTGTACAACATCGCAATACATAACTCTCTCTTGCTTAGTCTGTTAACACTGAAAGAGAGTGCTATTGTTGTTGCAATACTGTTAACTAAAAGAATATCGTGCCAGGATAATGCTATAAAAAGTCTTATTTATCCGGAAATACCAGTTATTGGCATTCTCTTGGTATTAAAGATTGGATGTCAGTGTTTACGCAACGGAAGAAATGTTAACAACAAAATTACCAGACAAAAACACGCAAAGGATATCAGTGTTCACCCAACAGGAAACTAACAAGAAAAACCCAAGCAAACCAAACAAAAGGCAAATTTGGTAATAATTTAATTAAGAAAAAAAATTTAAGTGCATTTTTCAAATTAGTATTGTCGGAATGAGGAGATTTCAAATGGAAATAAATCAAATACTAAGGTGGCAATATTCAATTGAATTGAAACAGTGGTCGGTCGATGTATCGTGGTGATTAAACAAAGCGAATTTCCTTAAAAGGGAGTGTTTAAGAAAAACAATTACATTCTCGTAGTACACAGTATGAAAGTAAATCAAAGAAGTTGACGTATTTTTGAAATCAAAAAAATTTATGAATAAACTAAGAACTGTGAAAATAGGAATTCCTTGCCGCTCCAAACCCTTTTTATTTAATCTTTGTATTGTTATACATTTTTTAAATGAGTAAAAATCGAATAAGTAGAAGTTGGAGCTTTATAATAAAACACTTATAGGAACAATTGGCCAAGTCCGAATATTAAAATTAAGAACAATTTCCCAAATACGTGTACAAAGTTTTACAGATTACTCAATCCAGTTTACTCCTTTTCACCCATTAAAATTGCTAAAATCGACAATCATTACAGCACAATTGAAACCATTTCAGAACACACAAGCTCAAATTTTCGAAAAAGTAATTACATTTTCAAAAAAAATCACAAACTTGGGTAAAAATTAGTTGGTATTAGTTGATACTCAGGTGCTGACAGGCCTAAATACAAACGGGGCAATGTTAATCAACAAAGTATTGACTAAGGCAACCGGAGAATGTTGTGCAACAAAGTGTTATCAACAATAATATTTTGGTAAACAAAGTACTAACTGGAACATTTTTCAAGTCGTTTTGGAACACAAGGTTTTATTTGGATGTAAGAACTTTATTACCCAAATGATTATAGAAAAACATGTAGTTAGAAGTTTGTTGCATTGGGTATCTCGTAAGCGATAAGATAAATCTTTATGGCGATAGCAGTAATCGAAAGAGCATACCCAATTTAGGACGATGTAATATTCAGATAATTTTATCAAAATTTGTCAGTTAGAACCTTATTGTTCTAAGGTCACGATATGTGTTTCATTCAAAATTTTCACGCATTTTTATACTCTCACCCATAGGGATGGCGGTATGTACCTTGTAGTGGGGAAAAGAATTTAAGGCCGGCCGCGCATTGGACACGGAATTGTATATTATGTAATTGTACGGAACTGGTCGTTCGAATTGAGGGAGCACATTGATTACGTTTTCGTAGGTCTCCTTAGGTGAAGCCATTTTTTTGAAAACTCTGGGCCCCATTGGTCCGAAATAAGTTTTTCCCCCGTTTTTTATGTGTTCGTATTTTTCTATGGCCTTGCTCTTGTATCCGCGAACATTTCATTTACACTTCTTCAAAAAACCTTCTCAAAATACCGTTCGGAAGCGGTGTAAAACTTTAGAGCCCAATCAGTGAGTCTCAAACTAGAATGCGCACAGGTCACTGGTTGCGAGACGCTCTCGCCAATCCCTTTTATTCACGATTTTTTTTTAAAAATTTTTTGGAATGGGGCAGACCAGGTGCATTTTGACCCTAGAGCCAAAATATGTTTTAAACGCACGTAAGTTTATAAAAATCCCACCAAATTGCGGTGGTTTTCGCAAGTCTGCAGTACACGCATGTATATTAGGGTGTCTCAACAATATTTTTTTTTCCCTCAAGCTTTATTTGAATGCTTATAGGGTAACATATTGTTGAGATTTTCTGGTAGAGGTTTAGGGGTCGCGCAAACCGAATTTCCCTTAAACATCGGGTATTCCGGACGTTTTTTGAATATTACTTAAAACTCGTTCAATAATCACGATTTTGTTAGTTTGTAAGTCAACAATTTTAAAGCAAATAGTCCAAAATTTTTGTGTATGCATTAACCACCAATTTGGGCAATGATTTTGCTCAATACGGTACAATGGAAATTTTCGTAAATTTTGTTAATAATGCTTTATGACTTAAAATGTCTATGCAAATTTAAAAAGCTAATGATGCACTTTAAAAGACCGGTAAATTCAAAGCAGTTTTGCGAATGCTGAATTTTGAATTGCTTTTGCTGTTCCAGAGTTATATCATATTAAAGCTTTTTACCCAGTGTATGAAACTTTTTACATCGTATTTGCTTTAAACATTGCATTAATGAAAAAATCTACATGCGCTAAGTAACGACAAAGAACTACATGCAGAAAAAACGGCACTAGAAACATTTTGCAGGAACCATATACATATATATTTGCAAGCATTGGTTTTATAAATTGAAGATCTGGTGAGTTTTTTTCCTTGTTCACTGCTTTACAAATTATAACTTTCGAAAAATACCAAGAACGCCACATGCCTAGAAAAGTTAACTGGGACCTCCTGAACGCGAAACAAGCTGTAATTTTTTTCTAAGTACCGTTTTTTAGAGAACGGTACTTATGTGTTTTTCGGTGTATAGTACCACTCAAACCCAACCGAAAGTCCGATCGAGATAAGTGGCATATCGTTAGAAAGGTAATTTAATTACCTTTCCGGCGATATGCTGTAAATTACTATCTAGTACGAAATGGCTAAGTTATAACACCTTAAAACTCAAAATTTCCATTTTTTTACGATTTTTTCAAAATTTTTCTTTTTTATTTCGTTTATTTTTCTACGTTATAGTGAAGATCTGGAATGTTTTTTTTTAACATATATGTTATTTAATTGCCAACATTTTCGTTGTATTGGCATCCAAACAACCCAAAAAAATTTCAGCGTGTACTATATATAACCCAGTCTGCGAACTCCGCATGGTTTTTGGAATAAAGTTCCTTATCGAACGTTGCAGGATGGGGGCTACATAAAAAAAATTTAAACAACATTTTTTAACTATTTTATTACAACCCATTATTTGTTTGCATTTGAGTTTTTATGACCGATTTTTGTTAGTTTCTTTGGTTAATGTATGAGAAATTCATACTACAAGCTTACAAGTCATGAACATTTTTCTAATGGAAAAATGGTTGGTTTTTGTTGGAAATAATAGACAATTCAGTTCAACACACACTCACTAGCTTCGAACTCCGTGACAAGTTCATCATCAGATGCCTAACTACTGTGTTTCAGTTTCTCTAAGTCCAAATTTTGGTTCGCCTGATTTCATGTTTGTTCCTAAGTGACAGCACATTCGAAATAGAGAAACCTAAATTTGTACTGAAAAAATTTATGTTTTCATTCGACTTGAAACGCCAAGATTGTGAAACCCAAACCAACTTTCTTTCGTATAGAACACGAACGAAAACTTTAGTTCGAGATAGAGAAATAGGTTGTTAGAACCATTTCGGGAAAATATAATACATATTCTTACAAAAGGGACCTACAAATATACGTTCTTTGAAAACAATCTATTCAATAAATAAAAAATTTCTTAAAAATTTCTTATCATTTTACAAAAAGTATATTTTCTTAAAGATCCATTTAAATTACAGTATTTTTCGAAAGAGTGGCCGTCGGTGGTGCAATGGTAGTGTGCCCGGCTCTTGTGCATGAGGACGTGGGTTCAATCCCTACTCTGACCACCTTAAATTTCTTTCGACGGCGGTCACCTCGCTTAGTGACGGCGACACTATCGAGTATTTAGAAATGAAAAAGCTTCTCAAAATACCGTTCGGAACCGGGGTAAAACTGTAGGTCCCAATCAGTGAGTGTAAAACTATAAAGCGCACATCTCAGTGATTGTGAGAAGCTCCCCCCAATCCCTTCATGGGATGTTATGGGACACCATTTATTTAATTTAATTTTATTTTTCAACAGGCGCCTTAGGCGTGTTGGAGCTAACTAGTACATAATATATAAAGAAAGGAACTTCGTTCCAACCGGGTTTCACCTGACACCTCATGTAATTTTTTAACGTTGGGATCGTTCGTAAAACATTTCCGAATTAAATGAAATTAGATATAACGCTCAGTTTCATCAAAGGCCAGTCATCTATTAAAACAGGAGTGATTTTGCTACACCCATTTCGGTAACTCTCATACAAAAGCGGTGGGGCTGGCTGATTGGTCGACAAGATAACTCACATAACATACTACCAACCTATATGAAATTTGGTATTATGAAACTCTAAGCAGCTGGGAAAATACGTGAAGCGCTATAACCCGTAAACCAAAACCGATATTAGCAAAATTTAGTTCTGGGCAATGTTATCTCAAAACCTACCATGTAACTATAAATGGTCATCTTTCTCACGCCTATTTTTTAGCTTCCATAGACAACTTTGGCGGTAGTCTGGTTGGTTGACACGATATCTCCCGGAAATCTCAACTGATCTTAATTTAATTTGGTACCCGACAATGTTTTGTAAAATGCTACTTTGTTATTACTCCGGTTGATTAATGCGATATTTCCCGTAAACCAAAACCGATAATAACTAAATTTAGTACTGGCCAATATTATGTAAAAAGCTAAAACTTTGACCTTTTTCTGCTCCCATTTTTTTACCTCCCATAGAACAGTTGGGAGGGTTTCCAGTTGGTCGATGCGAAATCTAACGTAAATCAAAATCGATCTTAGTGCAATATGGTACCAGCCAATATTTTGTCAAGCTAATGTGTAATACAAATTTACTACTTAGGCACGCCCATTTTCTCACCTCCTGTACAAATGTTGGGCTCACAATTGGTTGGGAGTCACGATAAACCCTCAAATACACAACTGGTCCTAATTAACTTGGTAATTAGATTATATTTTGGGGCAATTTCAATCTGCTATAGAGAATGGGCTCGGCTTCAAAAAAATATAAAACTTGTTTAATGGAACTTGTACTAAATGGATGACAAAGGGGCTACTCATACCCCAACAAATTTAACTTGAAAAAGAACGAATACTTTTTACACTTTTCCGCCTTTTTCCAAATTAAATTTAGGTTAAAAAAATCTTAACACTTCGATCCCCGTATGAGAAATGACTGTAATTGGACAGTTTTGCGAAATAGACTTTTTAATGCAAAATTGTTGTAAATCATATGACAACAGGGTAACCGATGAATTAAATTTTCCAGTAAATAATTTTTTAATTTTTAAAAGCAAGCTAAAGTATACACTTACATTTGCGCTTAACAGTAGTGCTTACGGCGAAGCACTGAAAGAAATGAGAAAATTTCAATAACTTGCTAATAGCACTGAGAGTTTTTACCAAATATTTCGGAAGGCAAGGCCGGAGAGTACGGTATTACCCTAACTCGCGTACGACGAATCGAACTCCATAATTTGTTTTGTTTAAGTTACAACAACGGATTCATACAAACATTTTTTGGAACGAAGTTCCTAATCGCACGTTGCGGTATGGGGGCTAAATGAAAAAAGAATTATACAACTTTTGTTAACACTATGATGCTGCAACCCACAGTGTTTTTTTTTTGGTATTGTGAGTGCTCAAAAATCTATAACTTTTGAATGGGTTAACCTTTTTTTATCGTTCTTTTTCCAAATTGTTGCCAAGAAATGTAGCTACCAGAAACCATTGCAAAAGTTTCAAAATACTTATAGTTTAATGAAGAAAAAACCAGCGAAATCTGAGTTAGAAGAAAATTTTATTTATAGGACGAGATCTTTTAGATCTGTCAATATTTCTTTGTCTAAATTCGTTTTAACATGGTATCTTAATGAAGTGATGAGTGGATCAGACGAAATTAAGAGCATTTTCATAAGATCGGCATTCTGATCTCTTCTGTTGCACTTCCTAATGTGTCTTAGTCGAAATTCTCTGTATTCTTTATTTTTTGCTTCTTGAGCCTCCTCTGATAATTCTCCTGTAGGGAAATGATGATATTTTATAATGTTTTCGCCATGGCTTAATACCTTATGGACCGTTGGTGATAACATTCTCCAGCTTCCATACAGATCATTGTAAATTTCTAATGTTTTTGAAGCATATTCCCCAAACTTTTTTGCATCAATAATATGACGTGAATTTATAGTGTTTAACAATTTTGAGAATCGAAATAATAACTGCTTATCAATTTTTGTTATGGATGCTGTGACTTCAATATTTTCAAAAAATCGCCGCGAAGTATTGCCGTCATTACTATTTCCGAAGCCTTGCTTAGGACAGTCAATATTTAAGCCAGTCAGTTCTTTAAATTCTTTGCAGATACGTCATCAACTAATATATCATTTGGCACGCCATCCTTTTTTTCTTCCATGAGTTTTTCGTAAGACGGTAGGCCCCTATAATTTTTTTTTATCATTGTTGAACGCAAAATTTTATATTGTCGAGGTGATAAGTCTAGATCCATATATAATGCAAGTGCTTCTGAGGTATTAAATTCATCACAGCTCACTGCTGGTTTTGAGACTGATTCCTTTAATCTGGTAATAACGTCAGGATCACTGTTCTGTAAAAGATCTACAACTAACACCTTATCATATTCCTTTTGCATCCTTAAATCACGTTTCAAAACTTCATACGTTTCATGTAAGCTAATTTCTTTTGAGATACTATCAATCTTTCTACGTTTTGTGGATTTTGAGGACTGGAAATATTTTTTTTAGGTCTGCCTCGAGAATTGTTTGTAGAATTTGCAATTTTAATCACATCACATTCGGTCACCGATTCGATCACTTTTTTAATTAATTTTAAGGAATTTTTATACCAATTACTGTTCTTCTATTTTTTTAAAAACACAGTTTTAGAACGTCGAGCTTCCTTCCAGCACTTTGAGATTTTTTTACGAATTTTAGTAATTCATCTTTGTTTAGTTCTTTACTTTCAATATTAATATTTACTTTTTTACAAACTTTCACAAGCAACTTATTAAAAATTATCGTTACGGACAAGAAATTCTTATGTTCTGAATGTATTTTAAAACATTCTTCACACAATTCTTTCACCGATATAGTAAAGTCAGACATATTTCGTTAATTTTATTAAAAATTGCAAGTTTAGAACAATATTCGTAGTAAAATTTGTATTTGAGTTTGTGACGATGTCTTTTCTCGTTCTTTCACAATTTTCAAGTGACGCTTTTATTTTGGATGTACCTAGAATACACTCCAGTGTTGTGTTCTAAGCTTAAATATTACAGGGTTGTTACATTACAGTGTTGTATTCTAAACTTAAATATTACAGGGTTGTTCGAGAAACTATGAGCATTCAACAGAGGGCGTTGTACTCTTTATGTGATTATGTTAATAACAATGAATTATAATATCTACAATTAAATACAATAAATACAATTCATAATACAATTCACTACAAGTTATATTTTATCAGAATCGCGAAAACTGTGTTCAAATTTTTAATTGTTCAACAATAATAATAAAATTTTTTGACATTTACAACTTTTACATTGCATTTTGATTAAAAAATAAAATTTAACCTTTTATTGTAAATACACAGTATAATAATTTATTCAAAATTAAAAAATATTGTTATAATACTCCTTGACATTTAGCGCTCCTAAATCCATGTTTGCACGAGTTTGCAGCTGATTTTTTTACAGAATGTATAAAACATATCAGAAAACATTGTCATGTAAGTTGCTAAGCTTCCTTTCACTTCCTTAACAGTTAAAAGTTTAGGTGAAGATGAAAAACTGGGAAACATAAAGGCTTTATTTGAAATTAAAAATTTGGACTCAAAAACTACAATGAATTTTTCCAAAAAATCAAAATAAGTTAAGAATAATTACATCTTTCAAACACAAAAGAGATGAAGTACATAGCTCTAACCGTTTGTCAGCTGTTTTGCGCTAAATTTGTACAATTTTCACAAGAAAAATGTATTTTTGAAAAATAACAAATTTTACCCAACTTTGAACTCAATTATTTCATCAGCGGTTTTAGCTACAGAAAAACGAATGCCATATTTAGAAAATTCAGACTCTTTTCAATAAAGATCAGTTTATAAATATTAAAAAAACTAACATCAAATTTTTAACTTTTTACCTATTTTTGAGCACTCACCACTAAAAAAAAAAAACACTGTGCAACCCACTAATATCAACTATATTGGGTACTTTTGCTTTGGTTTGTGTCTAGACTAACATACGTTGGGAATTTTCTTATTCAATGGGAAGTTTTTGGAGGTGGAGCCTATAACCAATGTTTAGTATATACTGTAGATTTGAACCCAATAAAAAGTAAATTTAGAATAGATAAAGTAAAAGAAGCTTAGAAAAAGAAAATTTTCTTAAATAAGCGCCGTTTATTAAAGGCAAATATTCCCAAAAAAAAAACCTATTCATATTCTTAAACAAAGTATCTTTTCTTAAAAAAATACCTTACCTTAAAGAAGTACCTTTATTTAAAAATGAACATTTTTTTACAAAAACAACATTTTCTTACAAAAAGTATTTTTTTAAATAAGTACCTTTTCTTAAAAGTAAAGTTTCTTACAAAAATTAAAAAACTACCTTTTCGTTTTTTGTGAAACAAAATAAATTTTCTTGAGATAAATACCTACTCTTACAAATTTACCTTTTCTTGAAAAAATTACCAATTCTAAAAAAATTTTCATTTCTTAAGAAAACAACCTTTTCTTAAAAAAATACCTTCCCTAAATAAAAGTACATTTTCTTACAAAAACTCCTTTTCTTAAAAGTACCTTTTCTTAAAAATAAAATAATATCTTTTGTTGAGACAAGTAGCCATTCTGAAAATAAGAACATTCTCGTAAAAAATAACCTTTTCCTAAAAAGAGTATCATTTCTTTAAAAAGTAGCTGTTCCTAAAAAAGAATACTTTGTAAACAAAAAATTCCTACTCTTATTGCTTTTTCTTACAGAAAGTACCTCTTCTTATAAATAGTCGTAGCTTTTGACAAAAAAATCCAATGATTGTTCGAACTCGCGGGTGATGCGTTATCATCTTTTTGTTATACGGTACCTGTTCAATTTCTATGAACACATTAGTAAAAGTTACATTGGCAAATAAAAACACCGTTCAATCATATGATGATGCCACATTTAAATAATATTAATACTTAAAATTATTTAAAGACCTGTGCAAGCACATGTATCGTTATTTTCTTGCTTAATACTTTTTGCTTTATTCCCAAAAAAAAAATTAATGTGAGTCCGATCAGAGGGGAGATGTGTAAACATCTAGTAATGAAAATTTTTTTTTAAGTTGGAAGTACTTATGCTTTTAGTATATTTTTTTAATTAATCAATTAAAAGTATCAAAACTTTCAATATTGTACATACATAGGAATTTGCTGGTTTTTGTTTGTTTTATTTAACTTATTTGGTTAGTAAATGGGCACACTGCAGTATATATGTACTGCATTAAAAATTACAGTAAGCAGTAAATTTACTGATTACTGAAAAAATTCAGTAAATTTTTACTGATAATGAAATTTAATTTGCATTACCAGTCAAATCATAGGGCCGTATTCATAATAATCAGTAATCGGGCATTACTGATTACTGAAAATTCAATGCACCTCATCATAATCATGTAGGCACTTTATAAAAATTGCTGCAAAAAATTTTAGTAATCAGTAAAAATTTACTAGTTAAAGAATTATTTTTACTGAAATTTTAGTAGTACTGCAAAGTGCCCATCTATGGTAAATGCCTTAAGTACAAATAGTTAATATTGGCTTTTGGTAACTAAAATAAGATACATATATAAATTTTTGACTCGATTGTATTTAAAAATCTATGGAAAACTGCATCTATAGTAGTGGACTTGTTAGTTGTGGGGGTTTGTGGAGAATAGGAAGTGGAAAACGTCAAATAAAAATGTTGATAAAGCTTGCGACTGTGGGTTTGCAAAATTTGTATTAAAATCTCCACCCATAATAATTGGCATGAGATGGAGATTGTTACCCAATTGTCGTGCACCAGCTTCAGTGTAAGGTAACAGTACGTAATGACGATATGTTATAATCTTAATTTATATTGGAATCTAATAGAAATTTTATTAGAATTAACATTACCACCATTCAGGTTGCATACACTTTGTGTTGTTTTATGTTTTGAGTTATAATTTTTTTGGTGTTTTGTAAAATATTTTATTATTTTGTATTTGTTGCGGTTGACAAGTTATTAATCAGCTGTTTACTGAAATGTAATGTATGTAGTTATTTTACAGCAATTCGAAAATTAGTTGCTACTATTGCACACTAGATGGTGCTTATATGCAGCTGTTAAGTATGAATGACAATCTCAAAGACGAAGAAGACTTTTAGTTTGACATGTTTAGTTTTTAGTTTTCCTTATATTTGACAAGTTTAGTTTTTAGTTTTCCTTATTTGGCTTTGTTGTAGTAAATTTCTTATTAAAAGTGTAAAAAATGTTTTTAAAAGTTATTAAAATTAAATGTTTTTGTATTTATTTTATTTATTTGTTTTCATTTGCCTACGATAACATAATGTACGACAATTAGTGAAAATTAGTAGCTACTATTGCACACTAGATGGTGTTGAGTATATTGTATGCAGCGTATGATTACACTAATACACTCATACATAGCTCACACCGATTTGATAACGCTTTACGATTACATCGCACATCTTACTCTAAATTTGTGATTGTATTGTGAAAAAGATTTTTACCCCCAGCGTATAGATGTTTACACATCAAAAACAAAGAGAATGCAAAGCAACGGACCCATCTAACGGGTTTATCAACAGAGACGCTACAAAAGTAAATCGATAGGGACAGCAAACGACGCCATATTTTTTCCCGCTCTTTTGACAGTTCTCTTCAGTAAGGTTTGCCATTTCATCATGGAAATATAAACGAGCCAACGAGTCGAAATTATTAAAATTTACTACCGAAATTTGAAGTCAGTGGCCTCAACTTTAAGAGCGCTACGTCCAATTTCTGAATTCTGAATTTCATTTCTGGCTGAATATCAAAATATGCGTTATTGGTCAGACAGCAATCCACACGTAATCCATCATGACCTGCAAGGCCTGAAATCAATACCAAACAGGCCTTCTTTAAAATACGGAAGGCCTTCCTTACACATTACCTCCTCCTTTCTTTTTAACGAGATTGGTATGCAAGGCCTTCCTTGCCCATTGCCTAAAGTATGCGAAGAGGAAGGCCTTAGAAGGGATATATTTTAATTTATTTTTGTTAAAAAAAATAAAAAAAAATAATTTATTTTATCACAAAATCATTATTCACTTCCACATATTTAGTTTTTTATGTATGTATATATCTTAGAAAGTTGTACCACGCCCAACTTAAAATTGAAAATTGTAAAAATACCATGAAAAATATTAAATAAAAAAAAAAATCCAATGAGTGTTCGAACTCACGGGCGATGTGTTAACACCTTTTTGCTACACGGTACTTGTTCGATTTCTATGAACACATTCGTAAATGTTACATTGGAAAATAAAAAACAGCGTTCAATCATATGATGACGTTACAGTTAAATAATATTAATACTTAAAATTATTTAAAGACCCAGTGCAAGCACATGTGTCATTATTTTCTTGCTCAATACTTTTGGTTTTATTCCAACAAAAGTCAAAGAATGCAAAGCAACGTACGATACGATATAACCGAAGATCAACATAAAATCCTTTTTTAATATTACTGCAAATTAAAACACTTCAATCTCGGCTCGCCGATATCGGATCGCCTTAATTTTTGGAATAAACTCTTCGTCGAAACCCGCACTAGCTTTTTAATCCAAAAATTATTAAAATCGGCTATGAATTTCCGGAGAAAATCGCGTGGGAAATTATATGAAAATCGCCCAATAATCACTTTCAATACCGACTGCCAAGCAACGAACAAACAAACGATGATAAGACAAAACCGAAGATCAACATAAAACACTTTTTTAATATTACTCCAAAGTAATACTCCAAACTAAAACACTTAAATCTCGGCTCGCCGATATCGGATCGCCTTAATTTTTGGCCTAAACTCTTCGTCGAAACCCGCACTAGCTTTTTAATCCAAAAATTAATAAAATCGGCTATGAATTTCCGGAGAAAATCGCGTGGGAAAATTATATGAAAATCGCCCAATAATCACTTTCAATACCGACTGCCAAGCAACGAACAAACAAACGATGATTTACTCTTACAAACCTAACACTTGCGTATGTATTAAATTTATAGTTTACTGCCCTAGAGGCGCGCGTATAGATGTTAACACATCAAAAATTAATTGTATGAAATTTTACAATTAAATTGCGGTTAAAAAGAATCGGGAAAGAAATTTCTCAAAATTTTAAAAATCTTTTTCTTGGTTATATCTGATAAAAAATTCATAAATATCATAAAAATTCATAAATATCATAAAAAATCTGATAAAAAATACCGCAGGCCCAATTTTAGGAAGGCATTACAATAGAACTATTCCGCATGCCTTATTTGTGGAAGGCCTTGCGACTTCCGCCGCTGGGCTGTTATGTTCGTGCGTACGCTATACCAGTTCACACAATTTTCGTTGCTCTCTTGCTATCTCATTTTTATATACGTATAACCACGTCATTATTCTCTTTGCTCTGAGTGTGCTCCGCACCCACACAAGACAACTATTCGCTGCCGCTACATCAGTGTGTGTTTTTTATCGCAGTCTGACAATCTGTGTTTCGCAGACGGACAAATCTGTGTTCTATATAGGGGTGGGCCACCCTTATATTTTAAGGGTATGCAAAATAGATGTTGGCCGATTCTGAGACCTACCCGATATGCTCATATAATTTCATGCAAATCGGTCCAGCCGTTTCGTTGAAGTTTAACGCCAAACAATCTGTGTGATCGCAGTCGGACAATCTGAGTGATCGCAGTCGGACAAACTGTGTTTGGATGAATTCACTTTGTGAGTTAAGTGCCTACCCGCGTCTAATAGATGTTATGTATTAAAATATAATACATATTCTTACAAAAATTACCTAAAAATATTCTTTTTCTTTAAACAAATTAGTTTCTTAAGAAAGTTTATTATTTTACAAAAAGTATATTTTCTTAAATATGCATTTAAATTATTGTATTTTTCAACGGACGCCTTACGAGTATTGGAACTGACTAGTACATAATATATAGCGAAAGGAACTTGCTTCTAACCGGGTGTCCCCTTAAACCTCATGTATTTTTTTGTTTCGATTTTGACTCACTTTTGATAGCCACTAAGTTCTATTTGGTAGGTTATATCGGTAAACTTTCTTCAACAATGAATTAAGCCTTTTCATAATACACTACACTGAACAAAATTTTGTGGATTAAAGCACTTTGTGTAATTTGGTTTGGAACAAAAGAAACACATAAAAACTACAAAAATAAATACAATGTTTAAAAAAGTACTCTCGCCTACCTTTTTCTGTGTTATGCAGGAAACAGTACAACGAAACAAGAAAAATACATGAGGCAAGCCTCCATATATTTTGTATGAAACCGTAATAAATCTAATGATGCATGTTTTATTCAGAGCTTAATTGTATCGATTATACTTCACATTAAATAAAAAGCATTTGAATTTCTTTAACAATTAGCGTTTTTTTTAAAGAAATCATATCACTCAAATTGGAAAACCCTTTATATGCAAATATTTAATAAAAAAAACATAGGACAGAACCTAAAAAAAATGTTAATCTACTGCGCTCGAATATCAGTGTCATAAATGATTAAAATGCTACTGAAATAAAATTGATTAATTAAAATAATGAAAAGTAGAAAAAATGGGCAACAACTCAAATGAATGAGTAAAAACAATGTGTTAATACATGAAAATTTAAAATATAACAAATCAACAAAGTTATTAAATCCTTCAAATGTTAATGTGAATGTTGTGAATATTGAAACGTTTGTGCAAATTACATTTTGCAAGTGCTGAAAAATTGAGGTAAAAAATAGCGGTTCACGGCAGTAAATCTATATATATAAAAAATTCGTGTCACGATTTTGTGTTCGAACTCCTCCGAAACGGCTTAACCGAATTTGATGAAATTTTAAACGTAGATTTGGTAGGTCGTTCTCTGTGTTCTTATCTATATTTGATGCCCCTAAGTGATAAGGGTAACCCAGGCTGTGCCACGCCCCCTTTTCAAAAATTGCCCTGGCCGCTTTTCTAATATACCGATTGTTATGAAAATTTCACAATGCGGTACTGATGACCTGCTGACAATCCTTGGCTATATTTGGAAATGTTTGGATAAAGGGGCGTGGCACCGCCCATACAACTTGAAATTTAAAATGGTAGTAACTCATGAATTATCACAGGTAAGAAGATGAGATTTTGTATGTATGTTGTTGGTACAGTATGAATTACAGCCAGGCTATAAGTAGGCGGTGCCACGCCCCCTTTTCAAAAATCGCACTGGCGGCTTTTTTAATGTACCGATTGTAATGAAAATTTTACAATGTGCTACTGATGATCTACTGATAGTCCTTGGTTATACTTGGTAGTGATTGGATAAAGCAGCGTGGCCCCGCCCATACCATTTGAAATTTCAAATGGCTATATCAATCATACTATCAGAGGTATGAAGGTGAGATTTGGTATATATGTGCGGTGTACCAGACCCATTTTAAAATAAACCGTTAAAGCAGTCATAGTAATAGTTTGATCGTCCTGAAAATTTCACAGTATCTTACAGTTGGCCTAGATATACGAACAGGGTCTTTGGAAGCAAGTTGGCAAAAAGGGCCGAGATGCTGCCCACACCCATCAATATTTGACTATTACATATACTATATCAAACAATTGTCCGTAAACCAGGCACTTGACAACATATTTCAATGTGTCTCAAAAAATATACGGCCGATTCGATTTAAATCATTTTGTTTTAAAGTTCACTGTTTGATGACAACATATTTCAATGTATCTCAAAAAATATACGGCCGATTCGATTGAAACCATTTTTTTTAAAGTTCACTGTTTGATACAGTGTAGGAATGTGAGGTTAGGTAGGTATACTACTGATATGATGCAAATAACTTTTTGGGGAAAACCAATAAAAATACGGCTATTAAAAAGGTCAGACTATAACGCTAAGAAAGTGACCACAGGTACGAATTAATATGAATATCATTTTTATTTTTTTATCATTGAGGTCAGTTTCGAGAGCATGCTAAATATCGTAATCCCAATAATGCATTTTTTAAAAAAAATCTGAATAATCTTATAGACGCTACTATAATCACTGGAAATTATAATGGAACCGATGCCCTGATTCCGCGCATTCCCATGATACCTACAGCCATGCACATCGATTTCAAAAAATTCCAGTCTCCGATTCTGTTACCATTTGCGATGACCATTAATAAAGCGCAAGGGCAGTCGCTTAAATTTGACAAATCCGTGTTTCCCACGGACAATATATGTTGCATGTTCACGTGTAGGTAAACCTTCCGACTAATATACATTTGCAACAGATGGCAAAACTAGACATATTGTATATCCTAGAGCACTTGAATAAATAGAAAAAAAATAACAAAATTGTGAATCATTAAAATTACAATTCAGGGGGTACCAGCTATTATAGTATAATGAGAAGCGTTTTAGACAAATCAGCACACGATCGAAATCTAAACAAATACTTCTAACAAATTGTTATTTTACATTCTACAGGTTTACTTGCCCATTGTCAACTAAACGTAATGGAACAAAATAATTTTGTTCACCCTTGGGCATTACAAAAACTTTGAAAGCAAAACGAAGTTTGCCAGGTCCAGCTATACTTATATATGTATAGATAGATATTGAATACTGGCGCTCCTCCTAGAAACTTCCCATTAAACAAGAAATTTCCCTCCATATGTTAGTCTAGACACAAACCAAAGCAAAAGAACTCAATATAGTTGATAATACTGGGATGTAATAAAGTTGATAAAAAAAGTTGTTTAATTTTTTTCATTTAGTCCATAACTTCGTTCCAAAAAAACATCGAAAAATATCTACGCATTTCCGGCTTACGCACACGTTTGTGATGATGTGTTTTCCTATATAACATGTGTGAATTAATTTGTGGCCATGATATGATTGAATACCTTTTGTCGGCAGGGCGAAGTCTGCCGGGTCAGCTAGTATATTATAAAACATTTTCCGAAATTCGCAAAAAAATCATTTGTTCCAAATAATTGTATCATAAAAGTATTATGAAAATTGTTAATAAAATAAATATTTGCAACAATTAGCCAACGACAAGAAATGTATGCAATGAAAACAATGTAAGCAGTAATTACAAAGACCAAAGTGTCAAATATTTAAGCAACATATATTTTCACGAGCGCAACTTGTAAATTTTAATATAACGCAAATGTAAAACATTTTAGTGCCAAGGAATGGCCGGCAACGTCTTCTATATGCATAATCCCTTTTATCTAGATTTAGTCTATCTGGTAAAGACTGTTTTATGTAATCTACATAATTCTAACCGTAAGAACTCACAGTAATTGAAGGACTTGATCATTGTGAAACCATGGTTTAGCCTGCATTCCTTTTAAGCTGATGCTATTTCATCCAGGTGTAAGCAATCTTTTTCAGTATCTGACCAACATTTACAAATGATAATTAGGCGATCGATGCACAGGAGATGAACTAGTATAGTTGTAAAAATAATAACATTTTGAGGGAGATTCAATCTGGTTATTGAGAGCAACTTTTCTGCAAGGAAAAGATGGTTCAAGAATCGTACTTTAATTTGCAAGGGCCGACATACATAAACAGTTTGAAGTCTGAGTAAAATTTAAGGTCCTGAACAGCGAGTCTAACTACAGGATATAATGAATACCATTGTATTCTTAATAAATAATTCATATTTCAATTTTGAATCCAAACTAAAACGATGATTTCTTTGGACTTATATAATGATGGAATTTTGCAAGCATTTCTGGTGTTTTTATCCTCATACTCTTTCAGTGGTGAAATAAAATGGGTGTTTTTTTTTGAGTAGACAAAACTTAAGAAAAGCTCACATGTCAAACGAACTATCACACTGTTCTCACTTTTTGACATTTATGATAGTATACTGTGGCAAATAATCATGAATACAATCACGCTTGAACAACGCTATCAACTTATCCAAATTTACTTTGGAAATCAGCCATCGATTCGCGCAACTTACAAACCATGCCATCCGTCTGTGGATAGATTTCATACCACATACTTTAAAAATAATGCAAACCCACCAACACGTCGAAGGAGTGTGTGTACTGAAGAGAATATCGCCGCTGCAAACGAAAGTGTGGAAGAAGGCAACGTCCAAATTTGTCGATTCGTCGTCGTTCGCAGGAATTGGGGCTCTGTCCGTCCACTATATATATGCAAGAGTTTGCGCAAAGATCTTGGCCCAAAAAGATCAAGATGGGGCAGAAATTACGAGACCATCATATGCATCGTTCTTATCGCAAAATTGAGTTCAGCGATGAGGCTCAGTTTTGGCTTAACGGGTTTGTTAATAAACAAACTTCCCACAAGTGGACTGCAATCAATCCACAACCGAACCTACAGCCCGCTTACATCCAGAAAAATGCACTGTTACGGTCAATTTTGATAGTTGCCGCACCAAGATTAATAAATTGTTGTTTGCAAACATGGATGGTATTGATCCGGCGAGATGTAGTTTCACTAGAATGGCGCCACGTGCCATACATCGACTGCACCTATCGATTTATTGAAATCAAAAAAAAATTTGGAGAAATTAATCTGTCAATTGGCCTCCAAGGTCGTTCGATTTGACACCTCTCGATGATTTCCGTTCTGGTTAGGTAAAGTCACTAGTTTACGCCGATAAACCAACAACAGTTGACGCCATAAAAGATACAGTTATTCGTGACATATGGCCAGCAATGCTCGTAAAATTAACCCAAAATTAAACGCCCAAAATACCCTCGGCATATGCCCGAAATCATTTCAAATTGTAATGCCATGTATATTGATCATTCGAACAAAAGACTTTGTTTTGATTAAAGTTTAATTTTTTGTGTTATTTTTTGCAATCTTACAATTTAAAGTTTAAAGTTTGAAGTTTAAATATCTGTCAGTTTTATAAAACACCCTTTATTATTTAAAGTATATGGCATGAAAAAAGTTTTAGATAGGTAGCAAAGTATTTTTTGTCAACCTTTATTTAAAATATTCGCATGTGCGTTGTCCAATAGTGTCAAGAATTACGATTATTGGTATCTACAATTTCACAATTTTTTGTGTGTTAAACATCTTGTGACCACCGTTGGTGCAATGGTTAATATGTGCGGCTGCTGTACATCCGAACGTGGGTTCAATTCCTACTCAGACAACCTGACATTTCTTTCGATAACTGTCACCTTGCTTAGTGACACTATCGAACTATCTATCGAATACTTAAAATAAATAAATAAATGGTTTCCCATTACAACCCATGAAGGGACAGGGGAGAACTTCTCACAATCACTGAGCTGTGCGCTTTCCAGTTTTCACTCACTGATTGGGACCTACAGTTTTACACCGATTCCGAACGGTATTGTGGGAAGCTTTTTCATGGCTATATACTCGATAGTGTCGCCGTCACTATGCGAGGTGACCGCCGCCGAAAGAAATTTTAAGGTTGTCAGAGCAGGGTTCGAACCCAGGATCTCATGTACAAGAGCCGCGCACACTAACCATTGCACCACCGACGGTCGAATCGAATCGAATACTTAACCTTGAAAAATCTTCTCATAATTCCTATCTGAACCGGCAACACATACGTGTTGGCACATACGTGTTGGCAACTGTGGGTACTCAAAATAAAGGAATTCTTCTCACGAATTCTATCATTCCTTTTTGCGTGCGGCGTCTGTGAGCCTTGATAACCTTGATATCCGCGTTTTAGAATGTAATATAGGGATCTTCAGATTCGGAAAACAGGTCTACCCGCACAACACTTGAGTGTGGGTGCTCAAATTAAAGTGAGCGACATAAAGACATATTTATATGACCCCACTCCCGAGGAGAATACCAAGCAATACCAAAGCCTACTCCAAAGGAGAAAATTCAAGCGTCCGGCAAAAGGCCGGCCATGGATGCAAGTATACAATATTCCAAAATAGGGTTATATAGCAACATACATCTCATACGAAATACCCCTAGGAGGGTCAATTTTTAGCAGCCTGTAGGACCCATGAGTCCGTTCGTCTATTTTTTTTTTGTTGCATGTTCTTATATATTTCTCTAATTTCGGGAAATTTTTCATTTTGGACCTTCGTCCAACCAATGGCACTATTGCCCAACAGAATTTACAACTTGCTAAAACTAGAATAAAGCATAGCCTTGGATGCAAATTCAGTTATAACTCGGATCGTTTTTAAATATCGTTTTCACCAATGATAGAACTCGTCACACTGGGTTCGAAACTTATAAAGATCTTTCCAGGCGTTCCATAGTTTCCGAGTTACGGTTTTGGGGTAATTTTTTCTACGGGGAACCCACACTCTCAGACAAATTCAGTTGTGGGAGCCGAATTAGCCGTAACCGAATTTAGAGGAGCCGAATTAAAGGCTGCCGCAACCATAATAGCGGTTGTCACAGGCGAATTAAAGTTTGCCACAACCAAATTCGAGGTTGTCACATCCGTAATAGACGATGTCAAAACCGAATTAGGGGTTGTCTCACCCGAATTAGGATTTGTCACAATCGAATTAAAGGGTGTTGCATCCGAATTAGAGGTTATCACAACCAAATTTAGAATCACTACTGAATTTTTAACTTTTTGTTTTTTAATTTACTGGTGATTTGTTTTCGTGTATTTTCATAAAGAATATCAAAGGGAGGAAATTATACACTATTTATGGGGTAATGTTTCCTCATTAGTTTTTCGTGCCACTTCCGAAATTCCGTTTGTCATGGGTCAACACACCAATTCTGATGACGTATTGTGGTTGGCGATTTAAATGCTAAGCCGTTCTACATAAAGACTATAGTAGTACACAATCCTGCTCATATCAAATGACCGTCGTTGAAAACTTCAGACCTATTGGCATCTGCTTGTACTACACTCTGATAAAGTATTGGCGAAAAACCCATAATTACATCATTATATAGAATTACTAGCTGACCCGGCAGACGTTGTCCTGCAAATTTTGTTCAAATACCGTTAACAGTAGCAGAAATAATAGATTTTTAATTTGTGGTTTGTATGGGAGCTACCACGCCCCTTTGTCCAATTAGACCGAATAGTAAATCTAAACCACCCAGGGCGCCATCCAAACGCATGCAAAAAAATTTATTCAAATCGGTTCAGAAGTTTAGGAGGAGTTCAGTCACAAACACACGTGCAGTAGAATTATATATATAAAGATGTTGTGGTAACAGAATTGAAAATGAATTCTGTTCCACCGACAGTATTCATGAAAATTCTGTTCTACCGACAGAATTCATGTAAATTCTGTTACAACAACCGAATTGACACCAAATCCGAACGTTGCAACCGGCTCAAAACTAAATTAAGTCTGTGCCACAGAATTGATTAAAAATTCCTTAGTTGAAATCGAATTGATGCTAAATTCGGTTGCTGCAACCTATTTTTGGTACCAATTTCAGTTGTTGCCGCCGAATTTATTACAAATTCGACTGTTGTAACCGAAATTATAGAAAATTTAGTTGACAGAACGAATATATTTGCAGATTTAGTAGTCACAACCGAATCAATTACCAAATTTCAGATGGGGGGATTAAATGCAGTCGTGGCAACCTCAATACTGTTGTGACAACCGCAATTTGGTGGCAACAACCGAATTTACTGTTGCTACAGCCTCTTTTCAAACAAGTGCAACAAGAAAAGAACATTTTGAAAAGAAAGAAAGTTCATTTGTTCCGGCTTGAAATAGCTACTTCAAACAAAAGACAATAATTTCGACTTTTTGTAAATTGGTACAGTTGAGCTACTTTTGGAAATATTTCTTGAAGATTTTATTATAACTATATAATAACGTTATAATCCCATTACTGGTTGGCACTGGTAACAAACGTCTTGCCGTATCGCATATTGTTTCAAGTATTACAGCATATGTTGCCACGTCTCGTATTATTAAGTTTGGATCGATTTTCTTTTTGAAACGTCATTAGCGGATATATTTAAATGGAATGAAAAACAGCCCTAATGTTGTCTTTTGATTCCCGCTGAGCACTTTCAACCAGACATTGTACTTAGTTGAGTTTTTTTTACTGAACTAAATAAATAAATAAAATATCCCACTTTTGTTAATGAAATTTTGGGGAATTTATGAAATTGTTGATCTCGCCGCACTGCCATTCGATAAAATATATATTACTTACGTTATAAATACAAAGCCATACGGAAAGCGGGAGCACATTAGCGGAATATATGTTAGTGTGCGCGCCTCTTGTACAGGAGATCCTGTGTCCGATCCCTGCTCCGAACACCTTAAAATTTCTTTCGACGACGGGCACCTCGTTTAGTGACGGCGACACTATCGAGTACTTAGCCATGAAAAAGTTTCTCAAAATACCGTTCGGAACCGGTGTAAAACTGTTGGTCCCAATCAGTGAGTATAAAACTATAAAGCGCACAGCTCACTGGTTGTGATAATCTCTCCCAAATTCCTTAATGGGATGGAATGGGAAACCATTTACTTAATTATTTAAGTTTTCGTTTCAGCTACGAGAGATGGCTGTTAACATGCGATCTAATGAAATAGGGTGCATCATGAACAGATGATTGATGAAACTTTTGATGCTGAAACTTACACGAGTTTATTGATATTGACGAAAATATTGGATCTTCGTTCTCGAGAGAGGGTCTTATCTCTGAAGTGCTAGATAAGCCCGAAAAATCACCCGTTTGCAAGCACAATTCTCCGTTTTATTTCCAGGCGTACGTTATTGCTTCTTTTCACGGCAGATCCGAGATAAATAAATTCGTGCACTACCTACAAATTATAACCTTTTCATTCAAACTGTCTAACCCACTTTTGCTGATTCGCTCTGAATTCTCAAGAATGTTGCAATAACTTCTCGCAGATTTCACCCACTGATGTCTACATCATCACCATACGCGAGCAAAATGTGACTTTTGCTGCTGATATTTTTATTCGTGTTGACTTACGCTTTTCTCACAATGCAAATAAATAAATAAATGGTTTCCCGTTACGTCCCATGTAGGGATTAGAGAGAGCTTCTAGCTATACACTCACTAATTGGGACCTACAATTTTACACCGATTCCGAACGGTATTTTGAGGAGCTTTTTCATATCTAAATACTCGATAGTGTCGACGTCAGTAAGCGAGGTGACCGCAGTCGAAAGAAATTTAAGGTGTTCATAGCAGGGATCGAACCCGTGTTCTCATGCACAAGAGCCGAGCACACTACTATTCCACCACCGACGGGCAGCACAATGATCTCAATTAATATGCTGAAGAGATCGCATGATTAGCTGTCACCCTGCCTGAGGCCTCTCCTTATAGTAATTAGTTCGGTGAGATCTTTACTAATCTGTACTGAGAATTTCGTGTCATTCTACAAAGGCGTGTCAGCTTTGCAAGAATACCAAGCTCCGGCAGAGCTTGGTAATATTTTGCCCTTATCAGACAATCGAAGGCAGCATTCTAATCTACAAAAGTTCATAAAGAGGTGTCGGTTTTTTGTGGTTTTTCTCCAGGATAGGTCGTAATGCGAATAGTTGAGTTTCCAGGCTTAAATCCACACTGAGAAGGTACGATAAGGCTTTAGATTTTCGCACATTACGCTCGAGAGGAAATTGTATGCGATGGATGAAGTGGTATTCCACGAGAGTTCGTACACATACTCGTGTCGGATTTTTTGAAAACATGACACAGTATACTAAGGTCTATTCAAATTTTGCATATGAGCTGGTGCATGCAACTTTCCAACTCAAAGCCCACAGCTCTGAACACATCGGCCGGTAGTCCTTCAGCACCAGCGGCTTTGTTGTTCGTAATATTTGCACTATACAAATTTTTGCCAGCAAATGCGAGTTATGTTTTTATCCAACGTTTTGTTTAAAAGTGTAAAATTGTTTGGAATATCTCAAAGAAATTTTGATATCACAGTTGAATTGTTTTTTCCACAAAAGCCTCATTTTCATTAAATACCTTTATTTTGACAAAAAACAAGGTTTTGGCTAGAATAACATTAATATTTGGTATAACATTTTCGCTGTGCCCTCCAGCTGCCTGCATCTCATTTCCCTCAACCATTGCTAATAGCCACTTGTTAACTACATGAACCATGAATTATTTTCATTCTCCAAATGTGGACTTTACATATGACACGGATAATACACGCACTCCGTATTATCTTTTCATTTGCTGGCTGATGGCACTCAAGTACCAAATATGTATATAAGCCGGATAGGAACATCACAACATAAAACCCTTTCAACAAATAGCAGTTGTGAAATTTTCCACCTGGTTAAATATTCCCCGGTGGTTTTGCAGATAACACCATTTGAGAGAAGTGTAGCGCATAAGCTCTTCAGGAAAACATCAAAAGCGTCAAACGTAAAAGCAAACAGAGAAGAGGAAAAACATTATGTTGCTAGCAAAGGACTGAAAGTGAAGTATTCCAGGAACTGTAATACAAAACAGCGATATAATCCTAAACTTTACCAAGTATTCCACAATGCACGGTGCGGATGAAGCGGTTTAAATAAAAAATTGTGGGTTGCTGCAAATGGTAAGCAGATACAGGTTCTGTGCGGTAAAAGAAATGAAATGGGACCAGAAATTGAAAAAAAAAACACTGGGATCCTCTTGTCACGAAGAACAGTTTTAATATCTTTCTGAAATAAGGTTGCATTTAAACATGTTTTTGGAACGAAATTGGGGCTAAATCCAACATAATTAAAAAACTTTCTTTAACACTATAATTCAACATCCCTGTATTATCAACTATATTGGGTACATTTGCTTTGGTTTGTGTCTAGACTAATATATGTTGGGAAATTTCTTGTTTAATGTTAAGTTTTCTAGGTGGAACCTGTAACCAATATTTAGTAACTATTGTGGTTTTGAACCCAATAAAAAGTAATTTTAGAAAAGCCAAAGTGAAAGAAATTTAAAAAAGAACATTTTCTTAAACAAGTGCTTTTCTTACAAAAAGTAAATTTCACAAAAAAAAATACCTATTCATATTATTAAACAAAGTACATTTAAAAAAAAAATACCCTAACTGAAAGAAGTACTTTACTTAAAAAAGTAAATTTTCTTACAAAAAGTGCATTTTCTTAAAAAAGTATTTTTTTAAATAACTACCCTTTCTTAAAAAATTTAATTTTCTTACAACAAATTGCCTTTTCTTAAAAAACTACAATTTCGTTAAAGAGTACATTTTTTGTAAAACTTTTCTTGAGATAAATTCCTACTCTTAACTCTTGAAAAAAGTGCCAATTCTAAAAAATCCAATTTCTTACAAAAAACCTTTTCTTCAAAAAATACAATTTCTTACAAAAGTTAATTTTCTTAAAAGTACCTTTTCTTAAACATAAAATAATACATTTTCTTTTTTTCTTCTCTTGAGATAAGTAACCTTTGTGAAAATAAGTAAATTTTCTTAAAAAAATAACCATTTCCTGAAAAGGGTACCACTTCTTTAAAAATTAAATACTCTTGGAAAAAGTACTATTTTGTAAAAAAAATTCACACTCTTTTGGCTTTTTCTAACAGAAAGTACTTCTTCTCAAAAATAGTACCTTTTCTTAAAAAAACATTAGGTTTTAATAAAAGAAGTACCTCTCTTTAAAAAGGACATTTTCGGGAAAATATAATACATATTCTTACAAAAAGGACCTATAACTATACTTTTTTTAAAATACTTTCTATATAAAAAAAAATTTTTCTTAAAAAAAGTGAATCATTGTAGAAAAAGTATCTTTTCTTAAAGATCCATTTAAATTTTTCCTATTTTTCAACTAGCGTCTTAGGCGTGTTGGAACTAAATAGTATATAATATATAGCGAAAGGAACTTCATTCCAACCGGGTGTCTCATGACACCTCATGTAATTTTTTTATTTATTATTTCAAAAGAAGGATATTATTTTGAAGATCAATAGAAGAAATCTGAAACTTGTAATTAAAAAAAATGTAATGACTTATATGCAGTTCAAATTGTAGAATATTTCTCTTTTAAGAATCAATCCATGTTTTTACCTAATATTCTCAGTCTTGGCACTGAGTGTATTTTACAATGGTCTCAACAATATTTCGAATCAACATATTGCAGAAGACAATGTAAAGTAGGTGGTGTTTCCTCAACCGCGTGTCACATATTGGCCGAAATCTTAAAATAACATTCTCTCCCCCAATAATTCACCACTTAGAAAAACCAAATTTTAAACGATTGTGAGAAAAGAAATCATTCTGGTGGCATCTAAAACGTTTTATAAACACAGACTATTAGTATATTTGATAAATACAGACAGTTTTTTTGTATGTACATTTGTTAAATTTCGCGCTAAATGTATGGAACTTAAGACAGTCTCAGTTTCCCGTCCATGTAGCATATGTAACGGGTAGTCCGAATACAAGAAAAAAACCAACCCGTTAAAATATAGTTTTTGACTATAAATTCTTTATATATGTCCACGCCACTTTGTCAAATCCCACCCATATTTGCAGCAGATCTTAGAATATGTCCACCTAACCAACATACCCAATTTTGTTTCAATTACCGTTGACAGGAGCAGAAATAATGGATTTTAAATTAGTGATTTGTATGGGAGGTACCACGCCCCTTTATCCAATCCCGCCCATATTTTGACAGTTTAGTAGTTTCGTAGTTTCAGCTCGAGTGGATCTCGGGAAAAGTGTTAAAAATCAATCCAAAGTTTCCTCGGCATGCATACAGACAGGTGAAGTTAATATAAAGAATTTAAAAATATTTCCATTACATCCTATGAAGGCATTGGGAAGAGCTACTCTCAACCAGTGAGATGTGAAATTTCCAATTTCATACTCACTGATGGGGGCCTAACGTTGTACACTGGGTGGGTCAATTTTTTGCCGATCAAGAGGATAGCAGAAACGTAATCTGCTGCAAATTCTAAGAAAATGTTCCCAAGAAACTATAATTTCTAAAATCAAAATCGAGCCCGCTTTTTTTCTCTTGAAAATTTGTACGTTAGCGTAAAAAATCGATGCATTAATAGACGCATAGAATACCAGATCTGTCATATTTCATTTATTTCCTAATTCATTTTATTCCTAAAGACAATGATAAATCCTATCAGGCGGTACCGTGATCGCTACAATCTGATATCGAATTCAAAAGTTATAAATACTAACATAAACGCAGGTATCTCTTCGCAAAAATGCTGCAGATGACCAAATTTACACAGCTATCAAATATGAACCATGGGAGTTTCGACTTAAAATAAACGTCTTTGGAACGGCAGCATTGAGTAGAATATATTTGTGAAATTTCATCGAAATCGAAGAGTATCAAGTTTCAAAATTATGGCTTTTGGTTCGATTTGTTACGCTAGCATACAAGTTTTCAAGTGAAAAATTGCGAGCTCGATTTTGATTTTAGAACCATGGTTTCTTGGGAACATTTTCTTAGAATATGCCGTAAATCACATTTCTGCTATACTCTTTGTCAGGTCTTTTGATCCTATACAAACTGACCCACCCTATTGTACACCGTTTCCGAACAGTATTTTGAGAAAAAATTTCATGGTTAAATACTAGAGAGTGTCGCCGCCACTAAGCGAGGTGACCGCCGTCGAATGAATTGTAAGGTGGTTAGAGCAGGGATAGAACCCACGTTCTCATTGCCAAACGCCGCATATACTACCAATGCACCACCGACGGAAATGAACTAAACTTATTTAATATCTTTTTGTATAAATATATTATGGCGCTATTAGAAAAACAAATACTCCCATTATTTATGCAACACGATTTCATTCATGTTGTTGCCGCTGCTGGCTTCGCAGTAGTTGATCCTGTGAGCCCAATTTTCCAAGATTTTGTTGACGGTTTCTGGTTCTATCTCAGGAATGGCTCAGACGATATTAGTCTTAAGGGTGTGGGTCGTTTCTGGATTTTTCGCATAACATTGGTGTTTAACGACACCCCACAAGTAAAAGGCTAAAGGGATCAAATTTCCGCTCCGAATTGGCCAATTGACAACGCCAAGACGGCTGATAACACGCTTAAAGGACTTAGTGTGTAAAAGATCAATTCGTTGATTTCTACACAAACTTGCGTACAGCACGAGCGGCAGCTGTTTCATTCCGGCGAGCATGAGCACAGCACTCATTTTTAAAATAAGTTCGGAATATTTCCTAACGCCATTCAAGTGTAAAGCGTTTCATTTTGGCCCGACGAGGTATGATACTGACTGATGGTCAGTATTTCGAACAGGAAAAATCAATCAGTGTCAAAAAATTTTAAAGCAAACCCCGATAAACTTTTTTTGTTGCTTTTGGTATGTAGCGCATTTTTTAAAATTGTTTCCAAAAGAAGACGGGGGTTGTATGTTACTTTAATATTCTATCGATTGACCCATTTCTGTTGATATTTGGTTTTATTTGCGTCTTTGAGAGAGTTGTCAAGGATTGTAACACATAAAATTTGTAATAGTTTTCGAAACGTAGTTGAGAAATTGGTCCGGTAACTCAAGTTCAGAGGTGGGATTCATATGGGGCTACGAAACTATATTTAGTGGATGTAGAGCAAAGTTGAGAGCGATGGTTACTATCACATGCTATAACTTGTTGGTGGATTGGTTGGAGACTTTATTTGTAAAATTGTTGAAAGTATTTATAATTCTTTAAAATGTTGTGTTTGATTTTAAGGAAAAGCGACATATAGTCCGTGTTTTTGGAGTCATTATCTTCCTTCCAACTCCTAAAATGCAAAATCCGCAAAAAAATTGCAGTTACATGTTAACTTTTTTTAAAACCACAGCAGTCGCACCGTGAATGGGAAGGAACGAGAAAATCCATAAATTAGTACAATTTTGTTCTACCTAAATGGGACAGTTGTTTAGATAGTAGAGATTAATTATGAAATCAAAAAATATTGTTTGACCGTAAAATATTATGCAAATTATGGGGTGAACGCAAAGTCCGTTCAAAGGATAAAGCGGTTTGCATTATTTTAATATGTAAATGAAAACAGATTTTTGTTCTTGCTGTCATCTCAATTATTATTTTAATATTCGTCAAAAATATTACTATTTGTTGTTCTGTACAAAGGACAGTAAATCAGTCGAAGATGTTCTCGAGATTAAAATTGTTCTGGAAAAGGGCTCGAGGTGCTTTAGGGTGAAATACAATTTCTATCAAAAAATAGTTAATTTCTTTAAATCATCATCGACTATAAAATCATCATGGGCAAAGAAGGAGCAGTTCTACTTCATTTCTTCTGAAGGTCTTATGAATGTTAACGAATTGTTATCAATGTCATAACATGTCGTAAAAGAATTGAACAATTAGAGCAATACAAATTGTTATTTGTAGATTCATTGAACTAGGTACGCTTAACAATCTTTTATCGATTGAAGATCCCTAAGTATCAACATCACTGAAAGGCCTATAATTCCAACAAAATGAACAGACATCATTTTCCCACCATGTTCTTCTTTTCCTCATGCATTCTCGCATTGTTGCAGTGAGTGCTTTAAGGTGAGTTTTTAATCAATATCACAGAGTTGTATTTTTCCGTGGTATAGCATTTTTGAAGACTATGCTAATGTCAGTTACATTTATTTGAATTTTATTGACCGATTTTGTTAGTTTTTGGTTAATGTATGAGAAATTCATACTACAAGCTTACAAGCCATGAACATTTTTCGAATTGAATGGTGGAAAAATTCTGTCTGTTCTTGTTGTTGGAATTATAGGCCTTTCAGTGATGTTGATACTTAGGGATCTTCAATCGATACTAATTCGCACATGTGAATTGCAGAATTGCGTTTGTATATATACGATTGATGATCAACCGATGGTATCAATTCAGGCACAGTAGTTAGGCATCTGATGATGAACTTGTCACGGAGTTCGAAACTAGTCATGCCAGTGAGTGTGTGTTGAAACTGAATTGTCTATTATTTCCAACAAAAACCAACCATTTTGCAATTCAAAAAATGTTCATGACTTGTAAGCTTGTAGTATGCATTTCTCATACACTTTAATTAATTTTAATGAAAAAGTGTTTTTCTTGTTTTTTTTTTAATGTATTTTACTTTATTTCAGAACTATTAGTAATGGGTACAACTCCCTTTGTTTTTAATAACATCAAATATACGAGTTTTGATTGAGAGATAAAGAGAATTTATGTAATCCAACGAAATTTGATTCCAAGCATCCTTCATGGCCTGAATTAGTGACTTCTTGTCATCAAATTGTCTACCTCCTTCATAAATCTTACGTGATATCCAACCCCAGACATTTTCGATAATCTTTAGATCTGACGAATAGGGTGGCCAGTTAAGAATATTAACATTTTGGCTGGCAATGAACTCCTTTACTACTCTGGCGTTGTGTATAGGGGCATTATCCTCTTGCAATATCCAAGATATTGGACCAAATAGTTCACTGAACTTCGGAAAAGCCGATTCCAATAACGTTTAATAGCTTGTTGCACCAGTCATTTTTGCTCTATGAAATTCAAGATCGATGGTGCCATATTACGTAAAGCACCCCACACCATAACGCCGCCCTCTTGGCTGTGATGTCGGTTCAAAAAACGCTTTTCTTTGCGCAGATCGTGGAAATAGTAGTTGTAGCCGTCAGCCCCATCCAAATTAAACTTCTTCTCATCTGTAAATACAACGGTTCTCCAGTAATTTACATGACCTCTTGGCTGCACATCCCATACCATGTAGTCTCTTGCGAATTGAAGACGCTTTTCCTCACGAGGAGCATTAAGTGGCGGCCTTTTTTGTATTCTCAGGTATTTATGATACTCACAGCTCTTAACTTTACTCTTTTTACCCACACCACTTACAATTACTCGGCGTACTGATGACTGGCTCGCTTCCACTCCAGCGTGAACTCTTATTTTTGACAACGATAAGGCAGAACTAGAAGCAATTCTGATGATTTTTCTTTTCTCATACGTATATAGAGACATTGAAACCCCTTCCTTTAAAATGTTTTCCATATCCTCGGGGTTCTTGATGTATTTGTGGACAACTGTTGGGCTCGTGCAATTTATTTAGCTTTTGCACGGTTAGAATATCCTTCAGAACGGTAAACATCTATTTTAGTTTTTCCGATATATTTAAAATTTTTTTGTTTTGCCATTTTGACTCGTAAAATGATTGAGATGTAATAAATTGTAATAAACAAACGCTTCCTACAAAAAATCATCGCTTACTTTAAAAATAAAAAAAAATAATAAAATGCCTTTATACAAGTGAACCAAAAAAAAAAATTGCACATTTTTGGACTTTTATTATAAATTGCTCTAAAAAAGTTCTTTCGTTAAGAAACCACTATTTTTATGACTTTTTTTTATATCTTAAGATGTCTAGCATCCATTTACATTTTAAAATTCTGCAATTGGTTACAAATTGCAAAAGATACAGGCTAGGCTGCTGATTATGGAATTTTTTATGTCTTAAAATACGTGAACCGGAGTGTATGTGAGCCTGCATTGATAAACCCACCAACTCTATCAAAACAAGTGTTTGAGTAAAACGCAATTACAGTTCCCCCCTCTGTGTTGCATTTTCATAGTCTAGTCTTTTATATTATTACATTTTTACATTACTTTCCGATGGTTTTGAAACTTGCGATCGGATTAATATGAAAAATTAATGGTTTTTACAAACAAATCCAAAAAAGTGAATTCATGAAATTTGACCCACTACGTGGGGTTTCTTAAGCATGGTCGCATAACTGTTCGAAGCGTATTCTAAACCCTGGCACTAGTTGTCATCTCAGTGCCACAAATATTCTTTTTAAGTCTGCCTTAGCTTTCAAGATATGGCGTGCTAAATATTTTAAAAATTCGTATTCATTATGGTCTTTCAATTTTTCAATACAGCTTTTGCCAACCAAGATAAATGTAGTCTTTTTAAAAATATGTAACGCTTTTTTTAAATCGCAATAATTCTTCCAGTCTCTGAAAGTTTTCGTGTTATCGTAATTTGGAATCTTCGGAATTTCAAATCATATACTTTTGTTGAGATATAATATTTGACAAAACAAATTTCCAAAATTTTTAAGGAGATGATCATTAAACTTACACTTTACGGTTGTCATAAATTTCAGTAAGACCCTTTAAGGAGATTTGTAGTAGGTTATGCTGAGTGTGCCCAGGAATTCGTCAATCTGATCCCTCCAGCAGAGTCATGACCTTCCTATTTTTCGACTTCCTTCGAGTTCGGTTTCGAAAACCTTTCGTCGTTGTTCGTCTTAATCCATTCTACTGACAAGGCCTAGCCAGCGCAATCGCATTAATTGGATCCGCTTTACTATGTCAATGTCGGGATGTAGCTCATACAGCTCATGGTTCATCCGTCGCCGATACTCGCTGTTGTGCACTATAGGGCCATACATTTTTCGGAGTTTCGTCTGCTGGCGATAAGACCCAGGATTCTGTGCCATAAAGCAAGACAGGTTGCATGTGGTCTGGTATACCTGGACTTTTGTTACTCGAGAGAGGGCTTTATCTCGAAAGTGTTTGCATAGCCTAAAATAATATCTATTCGCAAGCACAATTCTCCGCTTGATCACAAGGCTGACGTTGTTGTTTTTGTTGACGGCAGATCCGAGGTATATAAATTCGACCACCAGCCCGAAATTATAACGGTTATCAAGGTTCACGCTTTGGTCGAATCGAGTAAAGGCCCTGCACTTTGAAACCATTAGTTTTGTCTTGTCCTCATTTACTGGCAGTTACTCCTCTCATTGTGCGCCCAATGATATCTATATCATCAGCATACGCGAGCAGCATGTGACTTTTGCTGCTGATGGTTTTACTCATGTTGAGGGCAGCTTTTCTCATAAAGATCGTCATTAAGAGGCTAAAGAGATCGCAAGATAGGGTGTCGATTTGCCTGAAGCCTCGCTTAGTTTTCAAAGGGCGTATGGGTTTTGCAGGAAGCTCAGACATTGCATGCACCTTATCAGCTCATCGCCGCCAGCCTTAAACAGTTCCGCCGATTATTCATCAGCTCCTGCGGCTTTGTTATTCTTAAGCCGGGTAATAGCTGTTCTGACCTCATCTTGGATAGGAGGGGGCAATCGACGTCGTCGTCCAAATTGTGATATATTATTTCATCGTCATTGGACTTCTCATACACAAGAGCGCGGAGAAATGATGTCTCCATATTCTCAGCATGCTCTGCACATGTGCGATAGGATCACCGTCCTTGTATTTACAGAACCATGTCCATTAGTTCCGTTTTTGACTTTTTGGTGGAATTTTCGGTCTTCCTTCGTCCTTCAGTATGTCTGTATGCCTAAAGATATGGTTTATATATTTTATCTTTTCCTTATACCGTCTTCGGGAGCAGAAGGGTTCTGTGCCAAAAGTTTCGAGAGCTTCCTTGAGTAGGCTGTGGCTACGTCTGGTAATTTCAGCTTTCCTATGTCTAGCTTCCTATGCGTCTGGTATCGTACCATTTTTGCTCTACCTAATCTTGTGCGAACCTTTACTGCTACTATATAGTGATCACAATCGATGTTACCTCCTCTTATTACTCGTACGACCATTACACTGGATGAGTGCCTTCCTTCAACTCAAGAGGTACCCAAGTGGGTTTATGGATGTCTATATGCTAATATCTTGTACCTCTAATGACCATGTTTTTTACCGAGGCAAAGTCTATCAGTCTCATACCGTTGTAGGAACTGTCAGCATGTAGACTGAAATTGCTAATGTTGGATAAAACACATTCCCCCTGTCTACTTTAGCATTAAAATCTCCTAATACAATCTTAATGTCATGGTCAGGGCAGCGGTCATACGTTTCCTCTAGGAGCTCATAGAATATGTCTTTGGCATCATCATCTTTGACTCTGTCGGGAAATGCACACAAATTAGGGAAATATAAATTAGGGAAATAAAAAAATACAGGATTGGACCTAGAGACTTTTAAGTGGTTTCCCATTACATTCCATGATGGTATTGGGGAGAGTCTTTTGCCAAATACAAATCCGCAACCAAATTCATGTTTTTTCTCATGGCAGCTGTGGTTTACGTCGCAGTTTTTTTCCTTGTGCAGCCATGTCCTGCCAATCGCATTTCCTGGATTGCGGTAATGTCAGCCTTATAACTTTCTCATATTCCAGATGCATATCCGTAAATCGTGGTCCTTATAAAGGTTGCGAGGGTCGTCAACAACAAGGGGTTTTTTATGTTTTCTTTTTCGTTATTGTATTTTGTTATTTCAATGGACTAAATGGGAAAATAACGGGCTCTCTAACATGTTTTCCCGAAAATATTCTGCAGGAACCATGTATATGTTTGGAACACACTTTCATATGTTTGCAAGTCCCAAACTTACTTGTATTTAAATGGAAACAGTATCATATTGACTGACAAACATGTATGATTTCAAGTGGAAACATATGCGTTTTTCATCCCAGACATCCATATACTTACGTGGAAGCATTCGCGTGTTTCCCCAAAACTACATACATATATTCACGTGAAACTTATGCGAATTTCCACCCAAATATAATAATATTTAGAAACGAATTATTGCTCGATTGCAATATATTTATTATAATTACGTTTAACAATATAAATCCACATTTATAAATAATTAATATAAAAAATTAATAGATTTAAAATGGCCCTTTTTACATTTATTTGCATTCAATGCATTATTTGTTTTTTTTAATCTGCTGCACTTTTGTTTCTCCTTTCTTTGTTGTCTCTCATGTTTTTGTTTTCCGTTGGTACACCAACAAGATATTCAACTCTAGTTCATGCAAGACAAGCGTGGATTAATTACTTGTGCTTTTTTATACTTATTTCGCAAATCATTCGCCGTTCTGATTTTCTCAGCACAGGCTCGAACAGACCAAAGAGCTTCACGTTGTTGCCCTTTCCAATTTCTTTCCTCAAAATCGTTTCTGACTTTGGTAGCACACATACATATAAACGAAACACATACACAAAAACCAAAATAATATAACAAACCATTTAACCGTCAGACCTTTCGTTTATTCTTTTTTCACTAATCAAGCGCTTTTGATATCCTGTGTCCGATGAACCATTGTCGATTGAATATATGAAATGCAATACATCAGGCAAAATAAGAAACACTCATCGACTGAGAGAATAATGCAAAAATACAGATTCACACTTACAAGATAGACTCTCTCGTTATCCCTCTTTTATTCTCTTGCTTTCCAGAGAGCATAGACAGTGTAACAAACACAGCTGTATTTGTATAACAAACATAAATATATGTGGGTAGCAAACACATATATTATAACATATTAATCGTTGTGTCTCAAACATGTAATATTGAATAGCAAACACAAACAAACTGATTTTTCAACGTGTAGTTTTAAAATGCAATATGTTTTAGTATAGTAGAGACAGAAGTTTGGAAAGAGGAATGTGTTTTGATATCCCTTAGGTGTTGTCAGGTTTTGTGATGTTCCATAATTTACCAACTACTAGAGACATTGAGTAAAACTGATTACCTTAATCGTAAGCGGAAAATAATGGTACGTATGATGAAGTATTAAAATATCTTCATTCTCTTAGAACTAAATGCCAACAAGAAAAACACCAGTTATTTGAATGAATGAAGAAATTGGGTCACAAGCCGGGCGCTTGAGAAGAGGTTGATATTGATGTCCTTAATATCAACAACAATTGGAAATGCCGAATTGAATCCACGTGAAATTTATTCAATACCTTTTGAGTTCAATATTTGTGACACAAAGGCAAATGCCATCAATTTATCAATAGTACTTTGAGCACCACTACACCTGCAAAGCATAGTATTCCCTCTCTGTAAACAATCCTTTGCGAACTTGAATAGCCTTCGCACCTACACACATATCTCACACCATAAGTTAAAAGTGAATTACACCAACACTCTCTCACAGAATTTCACTTCTTTCCTTACCACGCCCCTACGTACAAACATACTTAATACATGCACACTAGAGTGGCATTTTTTTGTATGAAAATTTTTTTTTCTTTCTACTCAAGGATTGCCGGGCCGCATATTATGCCACTTGATGAAAAAATGTTATGCTATAAATTTGGGGAAAATTGGACAATGTTAACACGTCGCGCCCGAAGGTCAAAGTTCAAAAATTTTGAAATTATGTTTTTCTAAGTGACAGATTGTTGCAATATACTTATTTTTCGGCAGATTTTTGCGAAACTTGGTGGGTTTGCAACACAGAAGCTACTTTGTATCTGGTAAAAATGTAGGCAACATGGGGCAACGTTAACACGTAGCGCCTTTAGGTCAAAGTTGAAACATTTTTAATTTATCTATTTCCAATAGACAACTTGCAGAAACATACTAATTTTTATACGGATTTTTATGAAACTCGGTACAAATGTAACAGTGAAGTTCCTCTTAATCTGGTAAAAATTAGGACAAAATTGGGCGACGTTAACACTTACCTCCTCAAGGTCAAAGTTCAAAAATTGATGAATTATGTATTTCCAATAGTCAGCTTCGAGCAACATACTCATTTTTTACCAGATTTTTACCACAAACTTCGTAGAATGTTAACTATGAACTTGTTGTTTATCTGGTAAAAATAAAAAAAAAAAAAAAATAAAAAAAAAACTTTGACCTAAAGGCGCTACGTGTTAACGTTGCCCCATGTTGCCTAAATTTTTACCAGATACAAAGTAACTTCTGTGTTGCAAACCCACCAAGTTTCGCAAAAATCTGCCGAAAAATAAGTATATTGCAACAATCTGTCACTTAGAAAAACATAATTTCAAAATTTTTGAACTTTGACCTTCGGGCGCGACGCGACGTGTTAACATTGTCCAATTTTCCCCAAATTTATAGCATAACATTTTTTCATCAAGTGGCATAATATGCGGTCCGGCAATCCTTGAATTTCAAAAGTAAGGGAAAAAATGCCACTCTAATGCACACGGTATACATTGAGCATAGGAAAAATAACGAAAGTTGCTGAGGTCACATGAGTTGCGAGTTACTTTCATCACGTGCAAACCGCTCTACAAATAACTATCAACAATTGATAATGTTTTCTACGACTGGCACTACATACATATTTTATAGCCTTCGCCACTGCCACAAATGTTTTACACCAGACCACAAGAATCAGACTGAAAGGTAGGCAGTAAATTGAACAATGTAGCTACATAGATCGGCAACGATGAAAACGTACAGTGAAAGAAATTGTGATGACACATTAAGCGTGTTTTGGTTACACCGCTTGCTTATAAAGGGTTATCCATTATGCGGTTTCAAAAGCAAACATAAATAAAAGACATATAAAATATTTTTTTTTCATGATATTTCTTTTTTATTATAAAGTTTGAACGTTGACATTATGTGTGAAACACTACATCATTTAAATGACCACCACGCGAAGTGCTGCAAGCATTGATTCTTTTGAGGTAATTTTCGACCACTTTTTGACACATATTGGGCGGTATCTCAGGCATAACTTGACGAATGTTGGCTCTTAAGTGCTCAAGAGTTAAAGGTTTATCTGCATAAACACGGTCTTTCGCGTAGCTCCACAAAAAAAAGTCTAATGGTGTCAAATAGCATGATCTTGGTGTCCAGCTGAAATCGCCACGACGAGAAATTAGGCGGCCAGGAAATGTCTCTTGCAATAAAGCCATACTCGCTCGAGTTGTGTTGCATGTGGCACCGTCTAGTTGAAACCACATATTCTCCAAGTCATATTCTTCAATAGCAGGCAAAAAAGTCGGTTATCATATGACCATAACTCTCCGAATTGACGGTGACAGTCGTTCCATCTTCGTTTTCGAAGAAGTAAGGTCCAATCACACCTGCGGACGAAATAGCGCACCAAACAGTGACTTTTTCTGGATGTAATGGCCTCTCTTCAATTACTTGAGGATTCTCAGAACCCCAAATACGACAATTTTGTTTATTAACATACCCACCGAGTGAGAAATGTGCTTCATCGCTGAGGAACATTTTGCTCGAAAAATCGCCGTCCACTGCCTGTTGTTCAAGCACCCATTCCACGTATCTACGACGTTGTGAATGGTCAGCTGACTTAAGTTGTTGTGTGAGCTGGACTTTATATGGATGTAAGTGTAGATCCAAATGCGAAATACGCCATAATGTGCCGTAAGACAGTCCTAATTCCTGAGAACGACGAGGAATCGACACATTCGGGTCTTCGGCAACACTTTCACTTACAGCAGCGATATTTTCAGCGGAACGAGCAATATCTTTAACCGCTCCAGTCTCTTCAAATTTCTTCACAATTTTGCCAATTGCTTGCGTAGTTGGACGATTATGTAAACCATAATCTCCTCTTAAAGCACGATATGTGGCTGTGCCAGAATCACCATTTTTGTAGTAGGTTTTAATAATTTTTATGCGTTGTGTGATAGTTAAGCGATCCATTTTCGTCAATGTCAGACTTTCAACTGAAAATAAAAAAAAAATTGTTTAACAACTTAGTTTAACAGATGTCGAATTCCAGCCATATACTTTTGAAACCATGAAATGGATAACTCTTTATATTCGCTTGTTTTGTATGAAGTAGTTAGGGAAGAATTAGTGAGAACTTAGCGACGAGAATAATTTTCGCTAAGTTTAAACAATATTTTTTTGTTGTTTTTTACCGTTTTCAACCCTTATTCATATTTTTTAATAAAATGACTTTAAGCTAAATTGCCTTTTCTTTGCACCATAACACGACTATTGTTTAGTTAAAATATATCACTTTTGTTTTTACACTTTTCCGCATTCCTGTTTTCCAAACGTCAAAGGCAAGCGCTTGCAGTTTGCTATTAATTAAATGAACTCAAATAACTTTTTCTCAACGAAATAGTCTCAATTCATATTAATGCTGGCTCGAAATGTAGTTTTTAAATCAAAGATATATCCAATAACTAAGCTGACTAATTCTTATTATTCCGCATTTTACGGGATTGCCCCGCATTTTTGTGTATGATCCCGACTTGAACGAAATGATTATATACCAGATGTTTTTGTTTTTATTTTATCGACCTTTAAAAGTTTAGGTTTTTCAATCACTATCTGGTTCAAGATAATTTTTTCTATTACAAATAATTTTTAGTAGAACAAGTTTTTAAAGAAGAAGTTAGATTGGTTATTTCTGTGGATGGTTGGGAATATGGTTATTTCGGTGCGCACCAAGTCACATCACCAGCTTATAATACATATGTATTGAAATCAAAGAATAACTCGTTTCTAAACGAGGAAATGCGCATATCTTTCCACGTAAGTATATGCAGGTATTGGGGGAACACGCGAATGCTTCCGGGTAAGTCTATGGATGTTTGTTGTGCTTTGGACAAAAACAACGGTTGACATATATTTTTCTAGACGAAATCCAAAGAAGGTCATTAAAGTCCATGTATATTTTATTGTTATCGACCAGACGAATATAGCCAGTTGATATATTTCACTATACTATTTTCTGAATAGCATATAAGTACATATTTTTTTTATTTTACTAGTATGGCCATTAATGGTGGTGCAGTGAGATTTTAAACACAATCGTTAAATCTGATGCCACAATTGACGCCTTCACAAACAAATGCAACAAATTGTGGACCCTTGTCTGGAGGAACTATTACTGTGGATGGCACAAATTAATTTAAACATATATATGATATTTTTAAATTATAACTGTGTTTATATGGTTTCAAACAGAGTTCGTATTTACCCCCCATATGGAGCCAATACACATCACCATGGGGAATGGGTAATGAACGTTTACACATTACTCACAGTGTATGGGGGAAATAATGGGTAGCTACTAAAGGCTAGTGCGAGATGAATTGATTGAGTTGTGATTTGTGTGACACTAATACATTGTCATGTCATGCATGTTGTTACTAACGGGTTTTTCAATAAGAGCGCTACAAAGTTTTTTTAAATAAAACAAAACCGGTTTCAGATACCAATGAAATTCATTATTCGATGCCATTATGTGTGGAACTCGATTTCTGTTGCATGGCCACCACGGGCACGCTTGCAGAAGTCCAGACGCTGAACCCAATTTTCGACGGTTCTCAAGCATAAATCAGCCGATACTGGTGCAATTTCACGTTCGATATTCGTACGAAGTTCATCAATCGTCGCTGGCTTGTTGGCATAGACCATAGACTTGACGTAGCCCCACAGGAAATAATCTAACGGCGTCAAATCGCACGACCGAGGCGCCCAATCGACTGGGCCATTTCGTGAGATAACACGTTCAGCAAACTTGGTTTCCAATAAATTGATTGCGGTATTCGCTGTGTGGGTTGTGGCGCCGTCCTGTTGGAACCACATGTCCTCCAAGTCCATATTATCCAATTACCGCCAAAAATATTCCGTTATCATTGAACGGTAGCGATTCGCATTCACAGTAATGTGCCGGTCTTGATCATCACGGAAGAAGTACGGCCCAATGACGCCGCCGGCCCATAAACCGCACCAAACCGTAATTTTTTCGGGATGCAATGATGACTCATGGATTACGTCTGGATTGCTGACTGACCAATAACGCATATTTTGCTTATTGACGAAGCCAGTCAGCCAGAAATGAGCCTCATCGCTGAAGATGATTTTCCGATGAAAATCCGAATCATTTTCAAGTTGTTGCTCAGCCCAATTCACGAGCATACGACGCTTATGGTGGTCAATCGGCTTCAGTTCTTTCTTGCGTCAATTTGATCTTGTAAGGATGTAGGCCAAGATCTTTTCGCAAAATTCGCCAAAACGACGTCACAGAGATGCCCAACGCAGGAGAACGACGTGTGAGAGACACATTTGGGCTTTCTTGAACTGAAGCCTCAGCGGCAGCAATATTCTAGACACTACGTGCAGTTCTTTGTCTCACTGGCACGGGAACATTTTGTACTGTGCCTGTGGATTCAAATTTTTCCATTAGACGCTCAATTGTTGATCTGGTAGGACGATTATGACGACCATAAATTGGACGTAGCGCTCTTAAAGTTGAGACCACTGACTCCAAATTTCGGTAGTAAATTTTAATAATTTCGACTTGTTGTTGGCTCGTATATCTTTCTATGATGAAATGGCAAACCTTACTGAAGAGAAATGTCAAAAGAGTGGGAAAAAATATGGCGTCGTTTGCTGTCCCTATCGATTTACTTTTGTAGCGTCTCTGTTGAAAAACCCGTTACTTGGTATACATAGGAATTCGACGGCAATGTTACGTTCGACTCAAGTAAATCAATCCAACGTGTTCGAACATGAATCGTTTTACTTGAGTGTTGCATGGTACATACGACCACTCATAAAATACTGTATGGATGACGTTTTTTCGCCCACACTGAATTTATGTTATTCTAACGTTTGATTTGTGTGCGCACGATTGTAATTATAAAAAGGGAAAATGGAGAATATTGATGTTCAAATTATCGCAATTAATTATTTTTCACTTGTTTTCTTAAAATATGTACCTTTTCTTTAAACAAGTATTTTTACTTAACAAAAGTACCTTTTCTTAAAAAGGAGTACTTTTTCTTAAAAATTTTCTTTTTTTTAAAAAACATTCCTTTTCCTAAATAATCAGCTTTTTCTAAAAAAAGTAAATTTTCTTAAAAAAATACATTTTCTTATAGAAAATACATGAATTTTTATTCTTACTTAATTTTTTCTTTTTTTATTCTTGTAATGAATTCCTTTTTTATATTCCTAAAGTAAATAAATCAACAAAATAAAAGCAAAACAGTCACATACATACGTAGATTGCTGGTGCAACACCCCAATTAGCACAAAGTCGGACTCTGGTCCGATTCGGATCCGATTTGAGTCCGACGTCTCGGATTTCGGTTTCTCTGTTCCGATTCGGATCCGATTTGAGTCCGACATCTTGGATTTCCGATTTCTCTGGTCCGATTCGGATCCGATTTGAGTCCGAGATGTCGGATTTCGCTTTCTCTGTTCCGATTCGGATCCGATTTGAGTTCTAGATGTCGGATTTCGCTTTCTCTGTTCCGATTGGGACCCGATTTGAGTCCGACATCTCGGATTTCGCTTTCTCTGTTCCGATTCGGATCCGATTTGAGTCCGAGATGTCGGATTTCGCTTGCTCTGTTCCGATTCGGATCCGATTTGAGTCCGACATGTCGGATTTCGCTTTCTCTGTTCCGATTCGGATCCGATTAGAGTTAAAGATGTCGGATTTCGCTTTCTCTGTTCCGATTCGGACCCGATTTGAGTCCGAGATATCTAGGATTACGCTTTCGATTCAGGTTTGCAGTAAAAATTTAGAGTTTTTATTTTATTTTTATATTTATTAATGAATTTATTTATTATTTTGAATTTATTACTTAGTATATATGTGGTGAAATATGTATTATACTCATATGTAACAGACATCGTATTAGTGTATAAGTGGTACAAAATACAATTCGTTTGTCAATTTCATTTATATATGGGCTTCGATATCGATTTATATATGGGCTTTCGATCTCGAATCGAGAATTGGTCCGATATCGATTCGAGAATGGGTACGATCTCAAATCGATATCGGATCCGATCTCGAATCGAGAATTGGTCCGATCTCGATTCGAGAATTGGTACGACCAGCATAACATTTTACAGACACAGCATAACATTTTGCACGATGAATTAAATGAACCGAAACATGCACTTGTGCTAGCCCTTAGTAGCTACACACAATGATGCGAAATTGCCCAGCACGGTACTCACTATACAAGGGGAATGGGAATGGTTGCCCATGATCGAAAATCTTGGAAGCGAAGCGTCCAATCGAAAAACTACCAATTTCTGGTGGTTTCTAAGGGTTTTTCATATACTGGTCCAATTCGTATGGAAGGATTTTATTTTAAAAATCGCCAAAATGTGAAAATCGCTAAAATCGAAAATGGTTATAACTCGGAAACGGTGCGTTCAATCGGAAAAATAATGACTTTGGTACCTCCATAGGAGGCTGTAACCTACGGATGTCTTTAATAATTATTTTAGAAACGTCGCTAATGTGTGTTTAGCAAGAACTTATTTAAAAAATGTTAGGTTAACGAATTTAAAAAAACTGTGATGCCGTGTGAAAGACGTACATGGGTTATTATTCTTGCGCGTGGACGCACACTTTCCGAATTATAGATATTTTTGATTTTGGTGAATTTTAAAAAATACCCACGGACGCACACTTTCCGAATTATAGATATTTTTGATTTTGGTGATTTTTAAAAAATACCCACGGGTTCGAATGTTTTTTCAAGATTTATTAAATATTCCCAATATTTCGATTAGCATCGCTAATCATCCTCAGGTTTATGTATTATAAATCACAAAAAAACAAATTACTCGTCTTTGACGAAAGCTTGCACACTGCGTGCGCGTAATTTGTGTTTGGTGATTTACAATTCATAACCCTGAGGATGATTGGCGATGCTAATGTAAATATTGGGAATACTTAATAAATCATGAAAAGCAGACGAACCCGTGGGTATTTTTTAAAAATCACTAAAATAAAAAAATAGCTATATTTCGAACCGAATTAGTTTTTACATTTTTCATTGATCCAACAAATAGGCTAATTAACGCTACAGGATAATTTGATTGTTAGATCTGAAACTCGATTCACAGGTCACATTTATTTCTTGTTACTACGGCTTCAACTACATATTTCAGTTCTTGCAACCAAAATTGAATTTTTAGTCAATTGATAAGCACAACATTTGGTGATACTGTATATAGTTACTGGTAATTACAACTGAATAATGGGATAGTCCAAGGAACCACCAAATTTTAGTTGGCTGTAAATTTAGATGTGACAACGAATCTCTTCTCTGTGTGTAGGTGCGTTACACACAAAGAAAAATTATGGTAATATTGCCTCTAAATGTTGTATAATATCATCAATTGGCATAGGCAACATGGCATTTGCGTTGTTTTGTAGATAATAATACCAAAAATTATAGGTGATTTCTATGTTCAAAAAACTACCTAACAATATTGGTAAATTGGCTACTATAATTTGCAAATTTACCTATTTTTAATGCGTCAACTTTGGTATAATTATTAAAAATTATTTGATAATTTTGGTATTTTATATAGCAGAAAGTTCTTTTTTGTTTGTATTAATTAACAATAATCAAATGAGAATGTTTCTTAAAAAAGATAAATAGCTATTTTTATTTAACGTATTTATTGAATATGACCATATAAACCAGAGTAAGTTGAATGTTTTTCAGAGTTCCGAAAGATTTTCAACACCTTTCAATCATTAGGTTTTGTCCGCTGTATTTATTTTATTAAATTAAACAATATGAGCATTGTATTCACATCTTGCACTGATAACGTCCCGTATTAAATGATTTTGATCATTGTGTAGAAATCTTCTCAGGTGTACAAATCAAACAATACAATTTTGATCAAAAAACGGATTTGTTTCAGACCATTCCATATCGGTATTGCCAACCAGATTCCACAGTCGTCGCACACATTCATTAAATTACACAGTGCAACACGAAAAAATATAACCCTATACGGACACCACTAAGTGATAATAGACAAACACAAAGACCCGTGTCTCCCAGTTTTGCCCAAAGTCATGCACTTTTTGTTATGGACCTCCAAAGATTTGGGGCCTCGGTGTCAGTTTTGCAAACAAGTGATCATTTTATCCGGCTCATATCTTGCAAACCGTTCGGAATTTTTACTTTCCGTAGCAAACCGTTCAAAATTCAAGGAAACAATCAACAACAAAAATGTACCTAAGATCTCAGTAAACAACTTTCTAGAACATATGAACTCCCTAGGAATGATTTACAACCTCAATAGGTATAACTGAGGTGTATAAAACTTCAACTAATGTAGGCAATATATTGTATTTTATTTAATTTCATACAAAAATAAATTAACTTGCCGGTAAAGGCAATAAAACCGCTATTATTGTTTTGTGGGGATGTTCGAAGTAAAATTACTTACACCGGCTGGAGTTACGAGAACTTAATTTTTTCATGTCGGTTTGGTGGGGAACTGTGAAATTTAAATGTGCTTTACACTTTTTTGATATACATATTTTATTGTTAGCATACATTTGTGTAAAACAAAAATTTTTACACACAAATACGAAATGCCGTTGTTGCATCGTTGGATGGTTTCTGCTATTATTAAAGCAATACTTTTAAACATGCAACGTCCATATGCAAACACACCAAATGTTGTACATTTAATGAAAGGCATGATCCCTCTGCACCGTATTTACTCTACGCCAAAGAGTAAGTATAGTAGTACACAAACTAGGCAGGGGTACTGTGATCGTCACTATACCTCTCTAATATACGATACATTTGTTAAGGAATGGCCGCTTGTGTGGATACAAACAATATAGCATACAAACTATATGGAAATGTTTACAAATAATTTTCGTTATTTGTTGTCTTCGTATCTGACATACAACCGTTATATACTACATTGTTTATTGTAATGTTTACAACTTCAATACAATTCTGATGAAAATGTATGTTAGGATGGTATGCCATCAGTATCTACAGTCGAGTTATATCGAATGTAGAAACGTTTGTAGCCCAGTCCTGAATGCTGAAGAGAAAATATAAAAAACTGTCTACAACCCCCATACCACTGTATATACCATGTATTCCCAGGCGTATAGAATCACTGAAATTAATAAACAAAAATTAAGTTTTGGATTTCTTATTAATAATCTTTAATATGTCTATACACTAAAATTTATATTTAATTTACATATTTTTATAAAACACGTGCGCACTCTTACACGTAACACTACTAACGGTATATGACAAATACTTTATCACTGTTTCCGTTTTCTATAAACAATGTATGCTAGCAAGTATAATATCCAATCAAAATTATCATGAAATCAAATCAAAAATGTGAAGCTTCGGCAATGAACACTTTTCTGCAAACAAGGTATGTGAAGATGTACGAAGATAAATTTGAGATGCACACAAATTTTTCCTCTTCGTAACTGCATATGCACTCTATATACAAAGTATGCGAAGATGTGTGGAGTTGTTTTCTGTCTCATACACAATCTCTGTATAATTTCCGAAGTAATCGGGAAATGTTCTTTTGGGTAGTTACAATGTGAACAAGATGGTCACTGCCCTAGAACGCTAAGGCGCTGATGAGAAGAGTCACAAACATCGAAACAATTGTCCGCCAGCCTGAGTTCAAATCCTGGTGCCTACTGTTTACATATTTTCTAATTACAGAAAACACACTTGATCTGTGTAGATCATAAGAAATAGAAAAATATTCTTCTAAGAAAAAATAAACAAAAAAAATTTGTTGTCCCATTTTGTCAGTTTCTTTTATTGGTTCGGCCTGTTTTTAATAAAACTGATAATTTTTAATTTTTTGCCAAATGGATCCTCACATTTCCTGGCAAACCGCATAGCTAAGCCCGATGTAGCCACTTAGTATATATGTATACCAGCAGTTGTTTTCTACTTTAAAATTTAAAGTAAATTGCATTTATTGTATTCTTATAATTTTGTTCTTCAGAACTTTTGATGCACATATATACCAACATGACAGATGCTATATTTAACCATCCTGACAATTTTGAATATGTAACGCAATTATATTAAAATTTTCGAAAATATGCAATTTCATCTATTTTTGGCGTCCTTTGCATTGCGCGACATGAAGGGGTTAATTATATTTTCTCAAATTTGGTGGGTATGCGTATTCTGCTCGACCCAAAGAACAATTTTTTGCTAACCACATCCTTTACCTTTAACTTTTTTTTCGGCCCGGCCTAATGTACATATTTGCAAGCACTGTTTTCATGCAGTCATGATCTGCTGCCTTTCTGTTCCTTTGTTGTCTGTCTCGTTTGTGTTTTCTGTAGTTTTCAACAAACAAAGCCACAAAGCCATCTGCGACTTCGTTTTGGTAGTGTGAATTTTGTGCTTGCGTGTAGGACTTGCGACTGCTTTATTAGTTGAATCCATTTTACGTTCACTTTATTACACGGCGCAAAAACTTGCCAGATTGCGGCTAAAATACACCGAACTTCCGTCCAAGTTGGTAGTCGCATGTAGTGTACTATGGCGTGAATACGTTGCTATTTATATTTCGGGAATAGCAGATAAAATATTCCCCTTGATGATCAATACACTTTTGCATTCCTTCAACCCATTTGTTATAAAAGAGTTTCCATTCTTCTTGAGACAACTCCAAAACATGGGTTTTGAACGCTTCAACTGCTTTTTCGGCGCTAGTAAATCGTTGAAGAAGTCTTTGGGTGCCAAATCAGGACTGTACTGAGTCATCAATTCCACGTTTTGACTGTTCAAAAATTCACCTGTTTGACGAGATGTGTGAGAGCTCGCAGTGTCATGATGGAGAACGACTCATCTTTGGCGGTTGCTTTTACGAATTTCGCCGAAGACCTCCTGCAAGTAAATAGTCGTGTCCCACTCAGAATTGATCGTCCTACGTTGCTCAAGCGGAACTGTGGCCATATGACCCATTCGACCGAAGAAACAGGTACTGTGCTTCTTCCACGAACAACTTTTGTCGAATTTAGCTCTTCTTGAAAGCCCCACACGGTCGATTGCGGGTGTGTTGCCGGTTCATACGCATATATCCAGGATTCGTCACCTGTCACGATTTTGTAAAGGGGTTTTCAATAAGAGCGCTACAAAAGTTTTTTTTAAATAGAACAAAACCGGTTTTAGATACCAATGAAATTCTTTATTCCTGTGAAAGTACGTTCGATGCCATTATGTGTGGAACTTGATTTCTTTTGCATGGCCACCACGGGCACGCTTGCAGAAGCCCAGACGCTGAACGCAATTTTCGACGGTTTTCAAGCATAAGTCGGCCGATACTGGTGCAATTTCACGTTCGATATTCGTACGAAGTTCATCAATCGACGCTGGCTTGTTGGCATAGACCATAGACTTAACGGTCTAACGTAATCTAACGGCGTCAAATCGCACGACCGAGGCGGCCAATCGACTGGGCCATTTCGTGAGATAACACGTTTTATTGGTTTCCAATAAATTGATTGTGGCATTCGCTGTGTGGCTTGTGGCGCCGTCCTGTTGGAACCACATGTCCTCTAAGTCCATAGTATTCAATTCAATTTAATTCATTTATTTTCTTGCCAGCTGAAAGCCCAATGGGCCAAATAGCTGCAAGGTAATTAATATCTTGACACATTAATAGATCAAAAAATTATTAACAATAACCTAATATGAATATTTAAATTTACCTTAAAACTTATCCCCGCATTTCTCTCTATACAAACACAACCACATACTAAACAAAATACAAATTATAAGGATCAGCAGCAGGACACAACAGATTCCGCTAAAAAACAACTGACGAAAAGATATGAAAACATTAAGCTTACTTCAGTTCTAAAGATAATTGCAAAGCGAAGTGTTCATATACTTGCTCTAAACAAATTTTCAAATTGGGTTACGGTTTGTGAAAATCTTCTCTCGGAATAAGGAATAACTGAATTCCATAGTCTAGCCACCATTAGAACAAAGGACCTGTCCATAATAAGAGTTGTATGTCCTGGGTAGACTATTGTGGATGACCTTCTTGAACTTCCAAAAAACAAATTTTTCGACTAAGTATGAATGGCAACTATACTTAACGGTTTTAAAAAAGAGAATAATCTGACGTGAGCTTATGAAATCTTCAAAGTCATATCCTAACAATTCAATTCTAAAACCAGAAACATGTTGTCTCACTTTGAGACCAAATATGTATCTAATTACCCTATTAAAACACACTTTAAGTCTTCCTATGTTATCCCGCCCAGTGCAGCTATACATTTCGAGCCCATATAAAAACAAGGGGAGACATAAAGCGACTCCTACACGGCGTCTAACCACGAGAGGAATATAGGTGCTCATATTATACAATCCACGCAAGGTCCAAGACATTTTAGAAATAACGGAATTAACGTGACGGGTAAAATCTAATTTATTATCAATATAAAAGCCGAGCGCTTTTTAAGTATCCACCGACTCAATACTCACACCGTTTACTAAAATATTGAGTTGATAATCTGTGTCTCTTGAAAAAAAACATAACCTTACATTTTGCAGGATTAAGGTCCAAGAAATTTGTTCGAGACCAGTTAAAAACTTTGTCCAGCTCAGTATTGTAATTTCTCTCAAACGCTACCAAATTGGGGCCAAAAATATTCGGTTATCATTGAACGGTAGCGATTCGCATTCACAGTAATGTGCCGGTCTTGATCATCACGGAAGAAGTACGGCCCAATGACGCCGCCGGCCCATAAACCGCACAAAACCGTAATTTTTTCGGGATGTAATGATGCCTCATGGATTACGTGTGGATTGCTGTCTGACCAATAACGCATATTTTGCTTATTGACGAAGCCATTCAGCCAGAAATGAGCCTCATCGCTGAAGATGATTTTCCGATGAAAATCCGAATCATTTTCAAGTTGTTGCTCAGCCCAATTCACGAACATACGACGCTTATGGTGGTCAAGCGGCTTCAGTTCTTTCTTGCGTCAATTTGATCTTGTAAGGATGTAGGCCAAGATCTTTTCGCAAAATTCGCCAAAACGACGTCACAGAGATGCCCAACGCTTGAGAAAGACGTGTAAGAGACACATTTGGGCTTTCTTGACCTGTAGCCTCAGCGGCAGCAATATTCTCGACACTACGGGCACTTCTTTGTCTAACTGGCACGGGATCATTTTGTTCTGTGCCTGTGGATTCTAATTTTTCCACTAGACGCTCAATTGTTGATCTGGTAGGACGATTATGACGACCATAAATTGGACGTACCGCTCTTAAAGTTGAGGCCACTGACTCCAAATTTCGATAGTAAATTTTAATAATTTCGACTCGTTGTTGGCTTATATATCTTTCCATGATGAAATGACAAACCTTGTTGAAGAGAAATGTCAAAAGAGCGGGAAAAAATATGGCGTCGTTTGCTGTCCTTATCGATTTACTTTTGTAGCGTCTCTGTTGAAAAACCCACGGGGTTTTCAATAAGAGCGCTACAAAAGTTTTTTTTAAATAAAACAAAGCCGGTTTTAGATACCAATGAACCAGAAATCTGACATGGTTCGAATTGAATAGCGTAGCTAAAAAAAAACAGCAAACATTTTTTCATAGGAATAGATTTTTTTTCCTCTAGAGCAATTCAAAGTGAGCGATTTGTATGGTAAATAATTTGATTTTCTAGTTTCGTTCGTTAGTAGTTGAAGGAAAATATTGTTCAAAAATATATTTGTGGAAGAAATTAAATTACGTTCTATTTTTTTTTTTTGGATTGGTAAGAAGCGGTACAAATCTTAAATTAAATTTTTTATTGATTTTTAAAAATTGACTTTTTCAAGACGAATATTTGAAAAATTCCCATTTTTTGATGGCAAAAAAACATCATAAAATTCGGTGAAATATTTTTTCATGATAAATCAGTTTAAACTTTAATCTATTAGAAAAATGCAAAATCTTCTCCGCTTTGTTCCGTTTCTTTTATATTTAAGCTTTTTAAAAAGTGCTTAAAATTACTTTTTCACTTATTAGTCAAATATGAATTATTTTGTAGGATATTATTTTTACTTTAGTTACTTAATAAATTAGTTAATAAATATTTGAAAATATGAAGTGCCTTTGATATCCTCTATCCTATGATGTCTGTTTTTTGATAAGGTGGCATATAGATATGTTCTTCACGCAATTTACATGGAACTTGCCGCAATAGTTAAATTTTTACAGCCAAAAATATTTTCGGTTTGTATGGTCGGTGGGTCTGGTCGATATTGATGAAATGCTATCTTTTGATAAGGTGGCGTATAAATATATTCTTCACGCAATTTTCATGAAATTTGTCGCAGTAGTTAAATTTTTACAGCCAGTAATAATTTCAGATTGTATGGGCGGTGGGCGATCGGCGTGGTTAATTTTGTCTATACTTTGAAATTTTCTTAATTCTATTATATTAGTGACTCGTGCCAAATTTTATTATCCTAGGACGACTCCTTCTATTTTTGTCCCATCGATGTACTGGGACAAAGCACTGTGCGGCGGCACTATCCAGTATTTAGTCATGAAAAAGCTTCTCAAAATACCCGTTCGGAACCGGCGTAATGCTATAGGTCCCAATCAGTGAGAATACAATTAGACGGCGCACAGCTCACTGGTTTGTGCGAAGCTTTCCCTAATCCCTACATGGTATATACGGGCAACCATTGTATTTTTTTATACAGAACGTTCAGCAGAGGTTGTGATTGCAAGCCCATAATCAAATTTAGTAAATCAATTATTTATTAACGAAACTGATGGCTCAGTATCCAAAATAGTGTTTACCAAGGATATCCCAGGTTTTGGGAAATGGGAGTTTTCACCCCAAATTCACGAAAATGTTTTCTTTTAATGACTGTGCAATAGAAAATATAACTCACAGAATAATACAGGCAGATGCCAAAATATTTTTGATTATTTAAGGATTTTTGAATAAATAACTTGGACGTGGTGATTTGAGCATTTTTCCTTGTTGCTGCATTGCCTCATCGTTTCGTCTTTCTACTAGTCTTTGCTTGAAATTTGATCAAAAAAAAGCATTCATGAGCAAACGTTTGGTACTAAGACTCATATGCATAAAATATAGGAAACATTTAATAAGCAAAATTTACATAAAATAGTTGCCCAATAAGCCTCTTATAAGTACCTACTAAATACACGACCTTAAATCTACATAATAAGCTGATGAATGCCGCAAAAACATGGAAGAATACAATTTGGCAAAGCAACTCACTTTGATAAAAGAAATCATGTATTTATTTAAAAAGTACTTATTTGCACTATGCTGCTATGTCTATGCACCTTGACCCAACCTTGCATTCTGTTTGTGTATTTGGGTATTGTATTAAATTAAAAAAAATAAATAAAAGAATTTCAAATATTGACCTAACGCACGAATATTTTTCACTTTTTCAATCTAAGTGAGCATGCCAAAAACCAAACAACAAGGGAGGATACTAAAAGAAATAGGGGAAATAAGAATCATAATGAACTACAGTAAATTCAAAAAGGACAGAATATATGCGTAAATAGTTTCTAAAGGACGAAGCATACAATCATTGGGATAAAGCAAACAATCACATTTTTTTTCCGCTGTCAAAAATCAGGTATTATTCCAACATTAATTTCAAATTCCACCAAAAATGTTTTGAATATTTTTGGAGAAACTGGTTTCCCAAAATTTAGGCAAATTATCTCCGGATACGCACAAGATTTGTATTACAACATTCTTAACCTTACACTAATGGAAATTTCATCAGTTGCTTATAAATGGTTTTTCAACAGAGACGCTACAAAAGTAAATCGATAGGGACAGCAAACGACGCCATATTTTTTCCCGCTCTTTTGACATTTCTCTTCAGTAAGGTTTGCCATATAAGAGCCAACAACGAGTCGAAATTATTAAAATTTAGTACCGAAAATTGGAGTCAGTGGCCTCAACTTTAAGAGCGCTACGTCCAATTTCTGAATTTCATTTCTGGCTGTATGGCTTCGTCAATAAGCAAAATATGTGTTATTGGTCAGACAGCAATCCACACGTAATCCATGAGTCATCATTGCATCCCGAAAAATTTACGGTTTGGTGCGGTTTATGGGCCGGCGACGTCATTGGGCCGTGCTTCTTCCGTGATGATCAAGACCGGCACATTACTGTGAATGCGAATCGCTACTGTTCAATGATAACCGAATATTTTTGGCCCCAATTGGATAATATGAACTTGGTGGACATGTGGTTCCAACAGGACGGCGCCACAAGCCACACAGCGAATGTCACAATCAATTTATTGGAAACGAAGTTTGGTGAACGTGTTCTCTCACGAAATGGCCCAGTCGATTGGCCGCCTCGGTCGTGCGATTTGACGCCGTTAGAGCATTTCCTGTGGGGCTACGTCAAGTCTCTGGTCTATGCCAACAAGCCAGCGACGATTGATGAACTTCGTACGAATATCGAACGTGAAATTGCAGCAGTATCGGCGGATTTATGCTTGAAAACCGTCGAAAATTGGGTTCAGCGTCTGGACTTCTGCAAGCGTGCCCGTGGTGGCCATGTAAAAGAAATCGAGTTCCATATATAATGGCACCGAATGTACTTTCACAGGAATACAAAATTTCATTGGTATCTAAAACTGGTTTTGTTTTATATAAAAAAAAATTTTGTAGCGCTCTTATTGAAAACCCCGATACCAGGTGTAATCAGAAACTTAAGTCGACATTTGACAGGAGAGGAAATGAGTGAATTTTTAGAATATGAGACCAGATTAGCGACACCATTTAATGAGAAAATTCAAGAGGTACGCAAAAGAAAATGCAATTACGTTATTGATTTGCAAGAAAAGAAATTATGAATAAAATTGAATAGTAAACGGTTCATTAACAATACAGACAATGACTTTCCGACGGAAGCACAATAGATTATTTCCCTTGGACAAAAACATGCACTGCCGGTAAAAAGGCATCAATAACCAATATTAAATATTATAACAGAAGAAGAAGATTTTGTTCAAACTCTACCGGGTAAGGTAGAAACTGAAATAGCTAAGTCTAAATTAACAACGATCATAGATAGTCGGATGAATACAATGAAACTGAAGAATAAGAATATATTTATGTTAGGCAACGTTGATAATGATAAATAGTTCTTAAATAAAGTAAAATAAATTAAAAAAAAAACAGTAAAAATTGTTTTTCATAAAAATTAGTTATTGTACCTTTATTCAAGTGAACCAAAAAAATAGCACATTTTTTGAATATATTTTTATAAATTGCTCAAAAAAAGTTCTTTAGTTAAGAAACCACTATTGTCATGATATTTTTTATATCTCAAGATGTCTAGCTTCCATTTCCATTTGAAAATTCTGCAATCGGTTACAAATTGCAAAAGATACAGGCTGTTGAATATGGAATTTTTAGTGCCTTTAAATAAGTGAACCGGAGTGTATATACGTGTTCGGAACACAATTGAAAACAGTCATATGATTGCAAGTCCCAAACTCACTTGTATTAAAATGTAAACAGTATCATGTTTACTGGTAAACATGTATGGTTTTACATGAAAACATATGCGGGCTTCAGCCAAACATCCATATACTTGCATGGGAGCATTCGAATGTTTTCGCCTAAACCTGCAAATAAATAAAAACATAATAATATTTGGAAACTAATTCCTCTGTGATTTCAATATATGTATATATATTATCTTCTTAAAGAGTTACGCTCATCGCTGATTCACTGAGTCTCTCACACTTTTGGAACATACACAAAAAAAAACGAAAAAAAAAATGAAAAAAACGGAAAAAACGAAAAGAACGAAAAAAAACAAAAAAAATCATAGATTGTTGTGCCACTCTTAGCTGGAAGATCCAATTGAGCTGCTTATTCTCTGTGCATGAATACATACATATAAGGTACAAGCTGACAAACGTGTAAATCATTTACACGTTTGTTGTAATAACAAACAACAACTAGGTCTCTCTCATCTTACAGAATTACCTTTTATTAAAAATCGATTAAAATTAAAGCATGTTTCGACGGGCGCCATAGGCGCGTTCCAATCCACTAGTTTATTATAATTAGTTTAGTCAATATAAATCCACATTTATCAATAATTAATACCAAAAATTAAAAGATTTAAAATTACCCTTTTTACATTTACTTGTATTGAATTCGTGCAAGCCAAGCGCGTGTAAATTACTTGTGTTTTTGAAACGAAGTTCCTTATCGCACGTTGCGGGATGGGGGCTAAATGAAAACATTTTAAACAACTCTTTTTTAACTACTTTATCACAACCCGTTATTATCAATATTTTGGTTTGATTTGGTTTAAAGGGAAGTTTTCTAGGTGGAGCCTCTTTAGGACATATTGTAGTTTTGAACCCAATAAAAAGTAAATTTAGAAAATCTAAAGTACAAGACTGGCAAATTCATGAAGTACAACCCTGAGCATGAAATTACATTTGGGAGCACACTTACTCTTACACTCGTACTTTTGGCTTGGTTTGTGTCTAGACTAACATATAGCATATGAGGGGATATTTCTTGTTTCATGGGAAATTTTCTAGGTGGAGCCTATTTATTACATATTGTAGTTTGAACCGAATAAAAAGTAAATTTAGAAAAGCAAAAGTGAAAAGTTTAAAAAACTAACATTTTCTTAAAAATTTTCTTAAAAAAAGTAAATGTTCTCAAAAACAATACCTATTCATATTCTTAAACAGAGTACCTTTACTGAACAAAACACATTATCGTGAGAAGTACCTTGGCTTAAAAAAGTAAATTTTCTTACACAAAGTACATTTTCTTAAAAAAAATAATTTTTTAAGTAAGTACCTTTTCTTAAAAAAGTACATTATCTTACAACAAATTGCATTTTCTCAAAAAACTAGCTTTTCTTTAAAGAGTACTTTTTTGTAAAACAAAATAACTTTTCTTGAGATAAGTACACTCTCAAAATTTTGCCTGTCCTTTCGTAAAAAAAGAGCTTTTCCTAAAAAAACAAATACCTTCTCTTACAAAAACTAAATTTTCCTACAAAAATTCCTTTTTTAAAAGTACCCTTTTTTAAAACTAAAACAATACCTTATCTTTTCTTGAGATAAATAGCCTTCCTGAAAATAAGTAAATTTTCTTAAAAAAATAACCTTATCCTAAAAAGAGTACCACTTCTTTAAAAAGTATCTGTTTTTAAAAAAGTATTTCTTTGTAAAAAAAAAAATTATACTCTTAGGCTTTTGCTTACATAAAAACATTATCTTTTAATAAATGAAGTACCTCTCATCAAAGAAAGGACCTTATCGGGAAAATATAATACATATTCTTACAAAAGGGACCTAAAGATATATTTTTTTTATAAAAAAAATACATTCAATATATAAAAAATTTCTTAAAAAAAGTTTATCATTTTACAAAAAGTATCTTTTCTTAAAGATCCATTTAAATTACAGTATATTTCGGTCGGTGGTGCAATGTTAGTGTGCGCGCCTCTTGCACTTTAGATCCAGGTTTCGATCCCTGCTCAGACCACCTTAAAATTTCTTTCGTCGGCGGTCACCTCGCATAGTGACGGCGACACTATCGAGTATTTAGCCATGAAAAAGCTTCTCAAAATACCGTTCGGAATCGGGGTAAAATTGTAGGTCCCAATCAGTGAGAGTAAACTGGAAAGCGCACAGCTCAGTGATTGTGAGAAGCTCTCCCCTGTCCCTTCATGGGATGTAATGGGAAACCATTTATTTTTATTTATATTTCAATAGGCGCCTTAGGCGTGTTGGAACTAACTAGTACATAACAGATAGCGAAAGGAACTTCGTTCATACCGAGTGTCCCCTGACACCTCATTTAATTTTTTTTATTATACTGACCTCCGTTCCGATTTTCTGCTCGGACAGATAAAGGGCTACACTTTGTTGTAGCACACATACGTATATACGAAACACATACCTAAAAAACCAAAGCAACATCAGAGACCATTTAACCGTCCGAGCCTTCGTTTATTCTTTTTCACTGCTCAAGCGCTTTTGATATCCTCTGTCCGATGAACCGCTGTCGATTGAATACATGAATCTAAAACGCAATACATCAGGCAAAAGTAGGAACACTTCATCTGCAATTTGCGCGCATATTCAGGAATATTTATGAATGACTGTCTGAGAGAATAGTGCAAAAATACAGATACACACTTACAAGATAGAAAGCATAAACAGTGCAACAAACACAGCTGTATTTATATTACAAACAAACACATATATTATCACACACTAGTCATTGTGTCTCAAACATATAATATTAAATAGCAAACACAATGTGTTTGGAGACAAGTATATTATATTTGCGACAGACTCCAACCACACTTTATATTTGCACCCAAATAACAACAAAAGGCATGTTTTTCAGCGTGTGTAGATTTGGCACTTCATATTATCTATGAAAAATGGAGCAGTACACAAATATTTCTAAATTATTATTCCTCTACATTTTAAAGTTTTGTATGGAAGACAACAGGTTTTTCCAATCTGAACTCCAGCTTCCCCGGTTGTGGCTGATATTATTATGGCAAAGTTTATTGATGGCATGAAAGACCTGGCCATGAAACCAAAAATAATTACCACATAAGTATGTAGACGATTTACTCTGTATCGTTTCAGAAAGTGCTATAGATAATATCTCGACAACATTTAACAACTTTCATCCTAATATTAGGTTTACAATTGAAGAATATTGTGGATTATGGCCCCCATTCTTCGATACCATGGTAATATAAATTGGGGAGAATTTATTAGTGAATTGGCACCAAAATCCAACTGCTTCTGAAAGGGTTATCAATTATCACTCGAAACACCTGAAAACAATGGATATCAATACGTCAAGAAACCTAATAGGGAGAGTTTTGAAGATAAGTGTAGGGATTTTTCACAAAAAGAATAACGAGAAGAGAAGAATAGAGAAAAGAAGATTGGAACGAAGTTCCTTATCGCAAGTTGCGGGTTTGGGGCTAAATGAAAAAAAAATTAAACAGCTTCTACTTTAACACTATTATGCTACAACCCAGTATTATCAACTAAATTGTTAACTTTTGCTTCGGTTTGGGTCTAGAGCAGTGATACCCAAAGTTTAACACGCGAGATGGACAGCAAAATGCTGCTTCTGCGATGTCGGCACACGTATAGTATAAGTTCTGCGTGTGATTCCGATCGTGGGCGTTCGGCTCTTGCTTTGTTTAAATTTTTGATGTGTTAACATCTATAGCGGCGTATAGGGACTAAATCTATCAAAGTCAGATTTTATGCTGCTGCTAAAACCAGATTTTATGCTGCTGCTAAAGCCAGATTTTCTGCAACTGCGAAAGAGAATAATGACGTGTTAAACAAAAATGAGCGAGCAAGAGAGCAATGAAAGAGTGGTATGGCAGGGGTGAGGCAAACGAAATTGTGTCTATAGCGTATGTATTAACATAATAATGTATGTATGTTCATGTGTCTGTTGCTGTTGTTGAATGGAGATATAAAACATAGCCACGCAAAATTTAATTTTCAAGCCCATGGGCTTGCGCAGTCGACGTAATGGTGCCACACTAATACGTCAGCTACTTCGTACAAAGTATGTGTGATGTTGTGTGTTTGGCTGTTTCGTTGCTGTTGATATGGCAAACATGTGGTTATGTAAGCACAACAAAGTATGTGTGAAGTTGTGTGTTTGGTTGTTTCGTTGTTGTTGCTATGGCCAAACAAAGCGAGTCATTTGATGTTCAGCATTGCCCGTTGTATACAAAAAAACTATTATTTTTATTTTCCAATGTAACATTTACTAATGTGTTCATAGAAATCGAACAGGTACCGTGTAGCAAAAATGTGTTAACACATCATCCGTGAGTTCGAACACTCATTGATTTTTTCAATGCAAATCAAATCAGTTGCTGTTCACCATTTGTTGGAGCCCATCGCTGCGTAATTGTTTAGAAGTATATCAAGTTGAACCATAGAGTAATACTTAAGAGTTTCCATTACTCTCTTCGATGCCTCTTTATGACGACGAGGTAGTAGGCCATTTCATAGAGTTTTATTTGCAGCTGTATTTACCCATTTTTCAACTTTCGTTGGACATGAAACGAACAGAAATCAAAAGGAATGCGTATTTTCGTTCTTTGCAGACAACATAAAACATAACTTAGCTGTGATTAGTATCAATAAACACTATTTAAAATTAGTTCCTGTCTTCTTTGGGCTCTAATTCTCCATCATTTCCCTAGTACCTTTTCGATTAGCTGTGCCACAGAAACCTCCTGGTTTAACTTCGTTTTATTCTGCTTCACACACAAGCACAATATATTATAATAGTCGTGTTTTGGTTACAAGCAAGCGATTATCGCTTGCTAAGTTGTAAAGAAAACGGCTAATTAGAGATAAGTGAAATTATTCAAAAATATGAAAAAGGGTTGACAACGGTAAAACTTAGCGACAATGATTCGCGCCCCTAAGTTCTCGCTAAGTCTTCGCTAAGTGCTTCATACAAAACAAGCGATTATATAAGCAAGCGGTGTAACCAAAACACGCTTATTATGCCTGTGGGCATCACTGGTCTAGAGTAACGGCTTGGATCATAGAGAAACAAACTAACTAGATGTCTCACATATGTTGGGAAATTTCGTGTTTCATGGGAAGTTTTATAAATATTTTCTATACCAATATTTAGTAAATATTGTAGTTTTGAACCCAGTGAAAAGTAAATTTAGAAAAACCAAAGTGCACGATTGGCAAAGAAGTTTTATTTTTTGTGTAATAAAAAATTTATTTTGCATTTTATTTCAATTTCTTTTATTACCTTTTATTTAAAAAAATTCCTTTTCTTAAATAACTACTTTTATTTAAAAAAATGCCTATTCATATTTCTAAACCAAGTACCTTTTCTTAAAAAAATGCCTTATCTTAAAGAAGTTTAAAAAAAGTAAAATTTCTTACAAAAAGTACCTTCACTTAAAAAAAATTTTTTTTTTAAATAAGTACCTTTTCGGAAAAAGGTATATTTTCTTACAACAAACAGCCTTTTCTTAAAAAACTAAATTTTCTTTAAAGAGTACCTTTTTGGTGAAACAAAATAATTTTTCATGAGACAAGTAGCTACTCTTAAAAATTTACCTATCCTTGATAAAAAATGGCAAATTCTTAAAAAAATTCCCATTTTTAAAAAAAAAACATTTTCTTCAAAAAAAAATACCTTCTCTTAAAGATATATCTTTTCTTACAAAAATTCCTTTTCTTAAAAGTACCTATTCTTAAAATGAAAATAATATCTTTTCTTTTTTTTTCTTGTGAAAATAAGCAAAAAAAAAAACTTTCATGAAAAGAGTACCACTCCTTTAAAAAGTATCTGTTGTTAAAAAAGTACTTCTCTGTAAAAAAAATTCATACTCTTATGGCCTTTTCTTAGAGAAAGTACTTCTTCTTAAAAATAGTACCTTTTGTTTAAAAAAACATTAGCTTTTAATAAAAGAAGTACCTCTCTTTCAAAAAGGACATTTTCGGAAACTTAATACATATTCTTACAAAAAGGACCTACAAATATACTTTTCTTTTAAAAAAATCCAATGAGTGTTCGAACTCACGGGCGATGTGTTAACACCTTTTTGCTACACGGTACCTGTTCGATTTCTATGAACACATTCGTAAATGTTACATTGGAAAATAAAAAACAGCGGTCAATCATATGATGACGTTACAGTTAAATAATGTTAATACTTAAAATTATTTAAAGACCCAGTGCAAGCACATGTGTCATTATTTTCTTGCTCAATACTTTTTGTTTTATTCCCACAAAAGTCAAAGAATGCAAAGCAACAGACACTTGTCTATACATACAAACATTGTTATATTCGTACATACGCTACACAAGTTCACAAAATTGTCGTTGCTCTCTTTCTATCTCATTTTTATATATGTACGTATAATACGTCATTACTCTCTTTGCTCTAAGAGTGCCCCGCACCAACATTTTATTGGACTTATCTTTCTATAATAAAAAAACAACAACACCAACAACAACAACAACAACTACTACTACTGATATGTTAGTGATTTATTTGTACTTGCTGTGTCGTGGAGTGTTTGTGTGGGTGTAGGGGGGTACCTAAAATAAAAACTGTTATGGGAATGCAAAGAGTGGTGAGTGTGAGTGTAAATTGTCATGGTGGATGGTAATAAGCTGCGGCCCGGCCGAACTTAACGCCGTTTCTACTTGTTTTTGTATACACCGGGCAATGCTGCACATCAAATGACTCGCTTTGTTTGGCCATAGAAACAACAACTAAACACACAACATCACACATACTTTGTCCGAAGTAGCTGACGTATACGTGTGTCACATAACCACATGTTTGCCATATCAACAGCAGCGAAACAGCCAAACACACGACATCACACATACTTTGTACGAAGTAGCTGACGTATTAGTATGTCACCATGTTAATACATACGCTATAGACACAATTTCGTTTGCCTCACCCCTGCCACACCACTCTTTCATTGCTCTCTTGCTCGCTCATTTTTTTTAACACGTCATTAGTCTCTCTCGCAGTCGTAGAAAATCTGGTTTTAGCAGCAGCATAAAATCTGGTTTTAGCAGATTTTGACTTTGATAGATTTAGTCCCTATACGCCGCTATAGATGTTAACACATCAAAAATACATTCTATAAAAAAAAAGTTCTTTAAAACAAGTTTATCATTTTATACAAACGTATCTTTTCTTAAAGATATATTTAAATTATCGTATTTTTCAACGGGCGCCTTAGGCGTGTTGGAACATTATATATAGCGAAAGGAACTTCGTTCCAACCGGGTGACCCCTGACACCTCATGTGATTTTGTATCAGTGAATTTGTCATTGAGTAACTTTCTGGATTTATCAGGACGTAACTTTTTGTATTTATCATTATGTATAAAGTTATTCAACCAAATTATTTTTCTGGCTGTTACTTAGAGAAACTATTTGAACAAAATTTGTTTTGGCTGTAACGAAAAACATTTTTCATATGACCAAGAAAACTTATTTAACTAGTTAATCTTTCCAGTTTGTTATTGTTGTATTTTCAAACGACATTAGTAAAAATTATTGTTTTTAATTCCTTTTATTTTTTATTTGTAACTGTTGTTTATTTTCCAGACGATGCTACCCAATGGGTAGCGAAATATGTAAATAAATAGTTATTTAATATAATATCAAGTATTGACCTAAGCCTCGAATATTTTCATATTAAATTAAAAATGTTTGTTTATATTTCTCGTTTGTACTTTAAATTTCACAAAACATGCAAATGATTTCTTTAGCCATCATAATTGTTCGCCTTTCTTTTCAATAGCTTTTCTTCTTGTCAGTCAATTTTAATTTATTAATTATAAATTCCCATTTAATTACCCATTCACAAATTCCAACCCTTTGAAAAGTTATGGATTTGTGACCGCCTTTACGCAAAATTGGCCCACTGTGCGCCATCGGAATTATTCTAGAACATCATAACTGTCAACCATCTATATACGATACTAAAGTAAATAGGACTATTTTTGCAAATTGGTTACAGTTGTGCAGAAAAAAAGAAACATTGAGTTCAATACCAATACAAACAACAGTTACAACGCCATCAGAACCTGTAGGCATTGCGTGATTGTATGCTTATAAACTCTGGACGAGGACACGAATGAGAGTCTGTACGTAAACGTGAAAGCAAATGTTTTATATTGTTTGATATGTGTGTGACTGTTTTGGAGTTGTGACGTCTGGCAGGACAAATTGTAATGGAATCATTGCGCTTAAGTTACACAGGGAGAGAATATAATCACAATGAGCAAGTGGAAAGAGATTTCTTATTACGTTAAAGGAGCCTCAACACATTGCAGGAGCAAATGTACAACAAAGCCAGTAAATTAAATGGGTAAATGTTAACACAAATTCAAAGCAAGGCGGATTTTATGAAATATGTCAATTTTGTTGTATTGTGCTTGATTTATATAGAAATCAACAAAAACTTCAAGCTTTTATCTACTAGATTTGATTGCGAAAATATATAGAAAATATATAGAACATATACTAGTTTTATTTTTGTGTAGTTTAATTATTTTAAACTGTAGAAATAAAACTGTAGAAACAAATTTGTATAAACTGTAAAACATATTAAAAATGTAATTTTGCCTTTATTATAAGTTTATTTAAATAGTATTTTATTTTTTGTTTTTTATTCGACCTCTTTGAATCGTTAGTTGTTAGATTTTTAGGCTCGAGTTCAATTATTTAAAAATTAAGAACTAGTATATTTAAATTTTAAAGAATAGTTGCGTTTTTTTTTATTAATTTACTTGGTATTTTTTGTCTCGCCTTATAAACTGATTTTGTTTTTTAAAACATTAAAAGAAATGTATTTTTTATTTTAGTAATTAGTAAAAAAATCTTTTCTTCATTGCTGTTAAAATAAAAATTACATGAGGTGTCAGTGGTCACCCGGTTGGAATGAAGTTCCTTTCGCTATATATTATGTACTACTTAGTTCCAACACGCTTAAGGCGCCCATTGAAAAATACGATAGTTTAAATGGATCTTTAAGAAAAAATACTTTTAGTAAAATTATAAACTTTTTTAAGCATTTTTTTTACAGATGGTATTTTTTTTAAAAAACTATAATTTTAGGTCCTTGTTGTAAAACTATGTATTAAAGAGATGTACTTCTTTTATTAAAAGCTAATTTTTTTTAAAGAAAAATTACGATTTTTAAGAAGAAGTACCTTCTGTAAGAAAAAGCCATTAGAGTATGATTTTTTTTTACAAGGAATACTTTTTATAAGAACAACTACTTTTTAAAGAATTTGTAATCTAGAATAAGTGATTATTTATCCGACCTTTCGTATTGTATTCAAAAATTAATTTGTTCGAGCGTTTGGTAGTATTTTTCATTAAGTTATTCTTCGTGTTTATCTGCCTGACGATGCTACCCAAAGGGTAGCGAAATATCGAAGAATAAATTAATTAAAAATACGACCAAACGTTCGAACAATTTAATTTTTGAATTTGTAGTCTTTTTATGAAAACGTTTTTTTAAGAAAATTTACTTATTTTCAGAAAGACTACTTATCTCAAGTAAAGAAAAGGTATTACGTTTTTCTATGTTATTACTGTCACCATTGTCATCCCTCACAGTTCCTACACCATGTCTACCCATCACTTCCTGTAGGTTGTTGTTGTCGTTGCCCACTTTGGCATTTAAATCTCCCAGAAATATTTTAAGGTCACCAACTGACAAGGAGCTTACGTCAAAATCCAGTTGGCTTTAGAAATCGTCCTTAATACTGTCCTCATCGGGCTCAGTAGGTGCATTCGCCTGTATCACAGAATTCGTTCGGAATTTCGAGTTGACACTCGTAATGACGATGCGATCAGATATAGCCTTGTGTGATATTACAGCATTTGCGAATCATTGCAAGGAGTATAGAAAGCAGTGGCCAGATGCAGATCGGAAATGTTTATGCTATTGTTGAGTTATGACTCATGAGTTGCTTCTATTAATCGTTTATTAACAGTAAATTAAGCTATTGCTGCTGGCGGGTCCAGTGGTAGCAAAACACTTAATTATATGTCTGCGCCTCAAACCATAATGATTCAAGCTAGGTTTATGTGAAACTTCATATTGAGAAATGGATGAATTATTTCCAAGTTTTTTTGGGAAGTCCGTCACTGTTGATTGGTATTGGGAGAATATTTTCTTTGTATTTTATACCCGCACTTAGCTCTTACAACATAGCATCCCCTTTTTCAATTTTTCGACACTAGTAAACATTTTCCTCACTCCAACAAATTTGTCGACCTCTAAGTATATTCAGTTAAAGCAAACTGATTTAAAAAAATAATTCAGTTGAAGCAACCAAATGTAGCGGTTATTACGACTGCATTTAGAGATTACCACAATCTCATACAATTTTTGTTTCAGTTGTGATGACCACATAAAGGAATAAAAACGCCCTCATGCAGCCACAACATCTGGCAACACCGTAACCCAAGGCTACAACAACAATACTTGCAAGTACCAACTGCAGGAATTGCACCATCACCACGAATACACCACTGAACGATGATTGGTTTGTTTACTAGTATTTTATACAGCGACAAACCAAACGTAATTTTTTTCGTGATAAAAAAGTAGAAATTTAACGGCAACGCATCATCACAGCGAGAAGATCCCCCCGTCCGGCGAGTTACCAGCCCGGCTTAAACGCATGGCATATCAGGCACTCCACTCCAATTTGAAAAAAAAACATAAATAAATAAATCAGGTTTAAGTTCCCCTAGTAAAAAAAAAAAAAAAAATGGTGTCCCTTAACATCCCATGAAGGGATTGGGGAGAGCTTCTCACAATCAGTGAGATGTGCGCTTTCTAGTTTTATACTCACTGATTGGGACCTACAGTTTTACACCGGTTCCGAACCGTATTTTGAGAAGCATTTTGACCGTCGTAGAAAGAAATGTAAGGTGGTCTGAGCCCCTAGTACATCTCGTAAAATGATTTGGTAAAGTTACTATGTATACATCTATGATCATTTGATTTACTGACCTAAAATTTTTCACCGATTCCGATGATTTAAGTACAAATGGTACATATGTACATAAGAACGAGTTAAACACACAACGAAAGCAGTAAGAAATTCTACGTATTGAAAATATGTCGGCACCATTCTCCAGCAAATGTTTTAGTTAAAAGCATTTGCTTTTACCAAATTTTAAAAATCTGTAAAAATTAAAAATATATTGTTTTTCTCTACCGCACATCAATAAAATTTGATTAATTTTGTGTTTAAATCAATTATTCAGTAGCAGTACGTGAGATAATTTTCCATTACGTCAATATGCGTCAAGAATTTTAAAATAGTCTGTCTACAGACTCTTTGAAAAGGGTTGACAAATTTCCCGCTATTTACGCTTCAAAGTTATTACCAGCAAAATGTTATTCTGGTGATTGATGGTTGGCGGTGGTCGGATAGAGGAGAACGAAGCCATGACATCATAAATTATTTATTTTCCGTCAAAGAGTAACAAAATTGTGGATACTTTGAAATGATTATTAGATATTGTGAAAAATGCATAAAAGGTCATATAAAAAAACAATGTAGCCTTTATGGCTATGATTATCCCAGCAGATGCTCTTAGCGCACATTGCCGATTATTAGATACCCAATCCTATTTTTGTTTACTAGAACCTTCTGGGGTTAAGAGTGTAGACGTTTAACACACACACAAATTTCATCCCCAATGTATGTACGTTTGGGTTGTTTTTACATAATAAATGTTTTCCGAAAACATTTTTGATATTTTTATAGCACTTGCTTGCTGCCTTTGTAATTTATTACAGTCACAAAAGCACGTGTACATAGTACAATGAACAGTGGTTTTATTTTTGGCAGAATATTAGAAAATTGATTGTCCTTAACCTTCAACCCTAATCAATACTTGTATAATACGAAATGATGGATACGACTTAACCAAATTGTACACTATCTGATTAAATCCAACGATTAACGGAGAGAAAAATTTAATGAAACTCGTATTTACTTAAGATAAATCGTATCCTTATTCCGTTGTCTATCTACAATATCACATCTGTTTGCGAAGTGACAAACACAATGTCTGCTGTTTAAAAATAAGTCTTGAATAGTGAAAATTAAATCTTGAATAGTGAAATTGTATTAATGTATTTAAAAAAAATAAATAAACAATAAAAATAAAAAATAATATTTAAAAAAAGTAAAAGTAAAAGTAAAACAAATTCAATGAGAATAATAAAATAATATATATACATTTTTTTAATTCTTTTTTTTTAAAAAACTTTTTAACATAAACAAACTATCAAATGTCGTATCATTAAGTCTTGACCTGATTTTTGTTGAAAATGTTCCAGCGGCGGAAAAAGCTCTCTCTGCTTCAACGCTTGTTGGAGGAATACACAACACATTATAAATATATGGTTTCCCATTACATCCCATGAAGGGACCGGGGAACACTTCTCGCAATCACTGAGCTGTGCGATTTCCAGTTTTCACTCACTGATTGGGACCTACAGTTTTACACCGATTCCGAACGGTATTTTGAGAAGCTTTTTCATGGCTATATACTCGATAGTGTCGCCGTGACTATGCGAGGTGACCGCCGCCGAAAGAAATTTGAAGGTGGTCAGAGCAGGGTTCGAACCCAGGATCTCATGTACAAGAGCAGCGCACACTAACCATTGCACCAACAACAGATTATTGTAAATAATTTCCTAAAGTTGTCCACGGGACCCACGTTCGTCCCAAAATTTAATTTCATTTCGTATTACTGATTGAATTGATGGTTTGTTTTTTAAGTTTTTGTTCTCGGGTGTAAAAGTGACTGTTGGACTTTTTGGTGTAGCAGTTTCTCCAAGGAGGGTTTAGTTTCACGTTCGTTCTTCAAGTTCAAGATTCAGACTCAGAATCCTTTGAATCAAGTTGCGGAGAAGTTTCATTATTAAGACGTCGGGCTAAGATTAGAATAAATTTATTTATTTCCGTTTTCGAATGAACAGAAATACTCTTATGAATTTTGAATTATGAGTTATGAATTTATTTGCACTGTATCTCGATTAAGCAGATACTGTAAAACATTAGGTAAAATAGCTCGTCTTCGGTTAATTTGGATTTCTAGCTCATTTTTCAATTCAAGGCCAATTTCGTTATCCTCACTTAAATTTTGTAACATAAACTTAAATGTTGCGTCTGCAGAAATTAAATTGGCGTCTGCAGGGCATAAAGCGTCTACAGGTAATTTTACTGGCATCAAATTTTTCGATATCTGTGATATTGCATCCCATTCAATTTCATATAAAAATGATATCAATTAATGCTTTCTTTAATGAAGATTTTACAAAATTTAAGCGATATAACATAGACAATAGACAAGTTTTGGAATCTAACACAAGGTACTTTTTAAAGAAGTGGTATTCTATTTGGGAAAAGTTATTTTTTTAAAAAATGCACTTATTTTCAGAAAGGCTACTTATCTCAAGAAAATAAAAGAAATTGTATTATTTTATTTTTAAGAAAAGGTATTTTTAAGAAAAATATTTTTTTTAAGAAAATTTATTTGTTTTAAGAAAAGGTATTTTTTGAAGGAAAGGATTTTTGTAAGAACTGGGATTTTTTTTTAGAATTTCAAGAACAGGTAAATTTTTAAGGGAAGGTAAAGGTTATTTTGTTTCACAAAAAAGGTACTCTTTAAAGAAATGATAGTTTTTTAAGAAAAGGCAATTTGTTGAAAGAAAGAAAAGGTTCTTATTTTCAAAAACAGAACTTTTTTTTAAGAAATGGTACTTTTTGTACGAAAATTTACTTGTTTTAGGCAAAGGTACTTTCTTAAGGTATTTTGTTAAGGAAAGGTATTTTGTTTAAAAATGTGAATAGGTATTTTTTTTGAGAAAATTTACGTTTTTTAAGAAAAGTCTCTTATTTAAGAAAATGTTCTTTTTGTAAACTTCTTTCACTTTGGCTTTACCAAATTACTTTTTTTTTGGGTTCAAAACTACAATATATTCCAAATATTTGTTACGGGCTCCACCTAGAAAATTTTCCATTAAACAAGGAATTTCCTAACATATGTCATACATCTAGTTAATTTCTTTCTTTGTGATCGAAGCCGTCAGTCTAGACACAAACCAAAGTAAAAGTAAACAATATAGTTGATAATAGTAGGTTGTAGCATAATATTGTTAAAACAAAAGTTGTTTAATTTTTATCATTTAGCACTCATCCCGCAACGTGCGATAAGGAACTTCGTTCCAAAAATCAAAGGAAACAAATAATTTTTCCGTTTTGTTGGGCAGAAACAACAATAAATATTGTATCCACATTTACCAAACCTTCCAAAAACAAGAGTGTTTCCAGCATCTGGAGAAGTTGCTTCCAGAAAAAGAAATCTCCATAGAATCGATATTATTGACAAAAAAAAATTGATTTAAATTTTATTTTATATTTAGCGTGATCAGTAATCGATCTTATATTTTGTTCTGTATTAAACTTTCAATTGAAAAAACTTGTAATATGGACTGAAATTAATGTTTTTATTTCTTTATTTATTGTGTGAAGATATATGTGAAAGTCGGGGGAACCGCCTTGTTCATACTCTCACCCTAAATCGTGTTTGGTTACGATGTTCATTTAAAATGGTTGATCTAAATTTTAAATAGAATGAACATTTTTAAAATAGATTTGGTGCAGACCAATTTTCAGATTCCAAAAACAAATCTGAATATATTCAATAGCGGATTGGAATTGGGAAATATATTGTCCAATACCAATCTTTATTAATATCGGATTTATTTTATGGGAGTTATACCGCATACTGGCACGAGTTTCGTATGGAAGTACCATAATGAGAGTGGCAAAACTGTCCACTTTTAGTAGCAAAGTCAAGAAATATATGGGGCATTCCAAGTCAAATCGGACAGTTTAAAAAATTTTCCTTTTGATTTGTTGTAATTGCTCGTTCAAAGGATATTGATTTTTAAAATAATCGATTTTTTTAAAAGACTATTTTGGACAATTGGTCATGACTTGTACAATAATGGTCCGACTTGCACATTTTTTTTTTAAATTTGTTTGTCTTTTTCCTGTACTTTTTAGAAAAAATATTCAATGTGTTGAGTTTACTAAAATACTTGAATAAATAAGATTTTATTTATTTTTATTTGAACGAGAATATTGTTTAGTAATTATGGTTCCGCTCTCAGCTGAAATAATTGAATGCATTTTTTTTGTGCCAGGGATTGATTTAGCACTTCCACATCGTAAGTCCAATTTTTGTTTTGCATCGAAATTTTACAATTTTTAAACAAAATAAGTAAAACTTAAAATCTCGATAGTTTTTTCTGTAAACGATAAGAATGTATACACATCAATTAAAAATAGCCGAAGAAAAAGTACACAGTGGTTAGTATGAAAAAATGATTTTCGAAAATTTTCAAAAATCAAAAATAAACCACTATCAATTTGGGCTTAAAAGAAACAGAATGGATAGAGGTTTATAAAAAAAAAATTGCGAGAAAATCGAAGGGTAGAAACAGTTTCAAAATTGAAACTAAAATTTAAAAATTCAAAATTCATATACAAAAACACCTTGAATATTTTTTTTAATATTTTTTCTAAAAAGTACAGAAAGAAACAAACAAATTAAAAAAAATGTCCAAGTCGGACCATTATTGAGGAAGTTATGACCAATAGTCCAAAACAGACCTTTAAAAAATCGAATTGTCTAAAAATCAATATCCTTTGATCGAGCGATTACAACAACATGAAAACTGACCAGGAACCGTTGCTTGATGGTTGCCACAAAATATCACAAAATGTCGGAAATCAAAAGGAAACATTTTCAAACTGTCCGATTTGACTTGGAATGCCCCATATGTAGGTTAATATCAAATTTTACTTATATGGGCGGTGTTGTACTATAGATATCACAGAATATTTACCAAAACTTCATATGAAGGTAATACTAATGGGTTTTTCAATAAGAGCGCTACAAAAGTTTTTTTTTAAATAAAACAAAACCGGTTTTAGATACCAATGAAATTCTTTATTCCTGTGAAAGTACGTTCGATGCCATTATGTGTGGAACTCGAATTATTTTGCATGGCCACCACGGCCACAGAAGTCCAGACGCTGAACACAATTTTCGACGGTTTTCAAGCATAAATCGGCCCATACTGGTGCAATTTCACGTTCGATATTCGTACGAAGTTCATCAATCTTCGCTGGCTTGTTGGCATAGACGTTAGAATTGACGTAGCCCCACAGGAAATAATCTAACGGCGTCAAATCGCACGACCGAGGCGGCCAATCGACTGGGCCATTTCGCGAGATAACACGTTCACCAAACTTGGTTTCCAATAAATTGATTGTGGCATTCGTTGTGTGGCTTGTGTGCGCCGTCCTGTTGGAACCACATGTCCTCCAAGTCCATATTATCCAATTGGGGCCAAAAATATTCGGTTATCATTGAACGGTAGCGATTCGCATTCACAGTATTGTGCGGGTCTTGATCATCACGGAAGAAGTACGGCCCAATGACGCCACCGGCCCAATGACGCCACCGGCCCATAAACCGCACCAAACCGTAATTTTTTCGGGATGCAATGATGACTCATGGATTACGTGTGGATTGCTGTCTGGCCAATAACGCATATTTTGCTTATTGACGAAGCCATTCAGCCAGAAATGAAATTCAGAATTCAGAATTGCACGTAACGCTCTTAAAGTTGAGGCCACTGACTCCAATTTTCGGTAGTAAATTTTAATAATTTCGACTCGTTGTTGGCTCGTATATCTTTCCATGATGAAATGGCAAACCTTACTGAAGAGAAGTGTCAAAAGAGCGGGAAAAAATATGGCGTCGTTTGCTGTCCCTATCGATTTACTTTTGTAGCGTCTCTGTGGAAAAACCCTTTACTATATGTCGGGAAAGAGTTTTAGAAAGAATTAAGTTCTGTACAAAATTTTTTAATTTATATGGGAGGTGCTAGAAAGGACCGGGGTAACAGTCTGATTTCCAATTTCAAACTATGTTTTTGCAAGTAATTGTTACTACCACAATTTCATACTGATCTATAAAGATACACGCAGCGAAATAAATATAAAGGCAACACCATTTTCACTTTTTTGCAAATGTTGTGAGGAATGTTCAAGTTTTTATTTTATATTGTATTATTCCTTTTACAACAACAAAAATAATCTAATTACTAGTGCGAAACAAAAATAATCTAATTACTAGTGCGAAATATTTAAAGGCAAAAGAGTTATTTAAATATTCTAAAGAGTTTCGTAAGACATTTGATCTCTATTTTCGCTGATAACTTCTACTAAGCATCTTTGCATTGAGTTTATCAACGAATGAATATGCGCAGGATCAGTTATCTTCCAATTTCTTCTATTGCTGCTCTTCGATCACTGACATTCTTCAACTGGCGTCATGGGTGGCTAATTTGGGTACATAAAACAGAGCAGAGGTTCTCGATCTGATAGAGATCAGAACTAAGTGCAAGACAGTCGAGAGTTGGTATTATTTCTGGACTCCAGAAACTTTGGAGTTTTCTTAGACCGATGTACCGCAGCGTGGCCCTGCTCGATGATAAATTCTGGGACACAAATTTCCTCTCCAGAATTAACTAAGGTGACATCCAATAGTCGAATATAATACTCGGAGTCTATTTTTGTGGAAACGAAACATATTGGGGTGGTTCCTCTATAACTCATACCTGCACCTAACCATAAGGGAGCCACCGCCAAAATTTCGCATCTGACGCATAATTTTGGAAAAATCTCAGGAACGCCCATATTTGTCCGATCCATGAGGGCCATCCAAATTAAATTTTTTCCATCGGAGAATATTAACGCTCATTCAAAATTACTTATATTTCAGCGAATTTAAATCTGGCTAATTCGTCTCTTGGCATGAGACCAAGTTTTTCATACTTTTTCCAATATGACAGTTTCAAGTCGGGTTTCATTATTTGTTGAATACGACGCAACCGTGCTCCCAAGCTCAATTCAGCAATAGTTTCCTTATCGCGGAAGTTTTCTTTAACAGCGACCCTTTTGGCGCTGCCACTGGTCAGTGGTGTCCTTCCAGGTCGTTTAGTGTTTCCATCTTGGCCACCCTATTTCATAAAATTCACCTCGAAATTTCCCGATTGGACAGCCCTTCATCATGAAAATCTTAAATTTTTCCCTTTTCTTCTTTACTTAGGAACTTACCACCAGGTATTCTATATAAATAATTTTTTTTTAATTTGACCTACGTTAATTTTAAAACAAATAAATAACAACTCAATTCTGTTTAAATTCCTATTTACTACTGTTCGAATACGGATTCTTTTCCATGTTGCTTTTATAAATATTTCGCACCAGAAACAGAAAAAACAACGTCACTTTTCATTTAAATTGTAAACCAGATCGAATCGCTACAATCTATGACACAGTATACCTAATGACTCATAAATGCATTAAAATTCTACACCAAAATCGCAGTGCATTGAGAGTTCTGAGCTAAAATATATTGCCATTATAATTATTTCGCAGGGTGTATACGGCTGTTATGGCTGTTATCAAATTGTATATTCTTATAATAAGATACTGCACGTAGACCCCTTTGACACGATTTGCTGAGAACCGGAACCGGTCCAAATACCCGAGTCTTCACGGAACCGAACTTAACAGAACCGGTTCTTCAAATATGGGTAACCGCACATCCCTACTGCTTTAGCCAATTGATTTCACTAACCAAGTATAGCCAAACTGCCAAATTGCAGATTGCCATGTAGCTACAAACTCTTCATTACAATTTTGCCTTGTCCGCCCTCATTTCAGTGATTCATGGTGTTTATAGGCCATCGACCATAATCAGCAAAATTTATTGCATAGGTTTTGTATTGGCAGCAGGACGAACCCCATAAAAATGAATTATTTTTATTAGATGGAGCTGGAATAGAAAGGCAATCGTTTGTAGTTACATATATACGGTGCGTGGGCGGCATGATATGATTTATGTAGCAATAACTACTTGTGCTGAAAAATCAAGTTACATTAAGGAAGTCAAGTTGTTTTGATCTACATTTTATAACTGTTACGAATGCAAATGCGTCCTAATAAATTTAAAACACATGGACATAGTATTTTATTGTACATAGATAACCGAAGATTTCCATTATTGAAAATTGATTTTGTGATGAAATTTTAGAATTCGAATACGACTTTCGAATTTTTGCAGATTTTTACGTATTTGAGGTATAATAAATAATTCAGTGAGTAATGAAGGTGATGTTAACCCATAACTCAGAGCCGTTTCTAATCGTTTTCATCTAAAAAGGCTGGAGTTTTACTAACTAAACTATTTAATTGGCCGTCTATGCCTCCTGTAGAGGACGACTGTCCATCTTTTAGATAAGAAGCAAAAATTGACTTTCTCAAACTGACAGTAACAAGGCAGATATACACAATTAATACTAAGTATTATACCACATAAAATAGAAGTCCTTACATGGTACTCTACTATTAAACATTTTGTATTTATTTTGAAAAGATGCGATACAACCCACTGATATGCTAGTATTTCTTCTATCATTCATGACCTAAATAGTATTAACATTATACGAGTACAAATGACAAATTGTCAAGTCCTTGAGGTTCAGAGCCAGTGTATTGTATGTTTGCATATTATAATTGGCGTCAGTAACCAAACTGGGTATGAAGGCAGTAAATGAAGTAAGCCAATCCTCGTTTAGAGAACATTAAAATTCATTCTTTGAAAGTATTATCGATTTCGATACTAAAAATAACAGTCGCTACACAATTTGTTTCAGTTTAGTGTTTGATTTCTTCGTATTGCTGTTCGTCCTCATAAGAGGTTGAGTTACAGTGAAATCTTATCAATAAGAATTTCTACTTATAAATAACAATTATAAAGGATATTTCTAGAGTTGTGGGACTAGAGCAATGAACTCACGTTCACAGTTACGGCATATCTAATTTCATTGGATTTTCTTTGAAATTTTATATTTTTACCTTAAATGTGATTAAGATTTGTTGTCACAAATATAATTAGATTAAAGTGTCTTTTATTGCAGCATAAAAAAGTGCAACTTTGAATGACCGCATCACAGGATATAAGGGATTAGTCTAATTTTAACGTAGCGCATTTTGCGAAAAGTGGAGTTCGCATTTAGCATTTGTTTTTCTTGGAAGTTAAGGGTGATCCAAGTTGACAAACTTTTTTCAATAGCCTTTTTTTTGACAGATTACGTGTGAGTCGAGTCATGCTGTCATATTATTTTTCTTAAGTATTGTTTGGCATTTTATCATGGAATGACTTACGCCTGAAAAACGTTTACAAATCGTTCAACTTTATTACGAAAATTCATGTTCTGTGAGGAATGTGTTCGGTGCACTTCGCTCAACTTATGGTCAACATAATCGGCCTACTGAGCGTACTATTCGCAACACCATCACCCATCTTGACACCCAGCATTCATTATTGGATAATATTCGACCGAATATACCACGTCCAGCACGCAGTGAAGAAAATATAGTGGCCGTAGCTAAGAGTGTACACGAAGACCGTGGAGAGTCGATTTGGCGCCGTTCGCAGTAACTCGGACTGACGTATGGAACGACTTGGCGCATTTTACGTCGAGATCTTAAATTGAAAACGTACAAAATACAGCTTGTGCAAGAACAGAGGCCGGGGCCACACTGGCGTTTTCTTGTCGCGCGTTTTCAAAAGCGTTCGTAGAACTATACACAATCAACGTATACAACTCAACGTTGAGCTTTTTTTTCCGTTGGAACTTTTGAAAACGCGCGACAAGAAAACGCCAGTGTGACCGCGGCCTGAAGCCGCCCGATCTTCCCAAGCGACATCGCTTCGCTCTATGGGCTCTTGAAAAGTTCCAAGAAGATCCTACGTTTTTGAGCCAAATTTTGTTCAGCGATGAGGCATATTTCTGGCTCAATGGGTATGTAAACAAGCAAAATTGCCGCATTTGCGACGAAGAGCAACCTGAAGAGATTCAACAGCTGCCACTTCATGCAGTAATGACAACGGTTCATCCGTCCATATTTCTTCAAAAATGATGCCGGTGAGAACGTAACCGTCAATGCCGACGGTTATCGTGCCATGATAACCGACTATTTGATGCCTGAAATTGAAGCTCGTGATCTCGGCGACATTTGGTTTCACCAAGACGGGCGTCACTTCCCACAATCAATGGATTTATTGAGAGAACACTTCGGTGAGCAGAAAATTTCACGTTTTGGGCCGGTCGATTTGCTACAAAGATCGTGTGATATCACACTGTTAGACTTTTTCCAGTGGTTATATGTAAAGGCTAAAGTTTATGCGGACAAAGCCGCTTCGATTCGGGCCTTGGAGCAAAACTTCGCGCGTGTCATTCGCCAGTTACCAGTCGAAATGCTCGAACGAGTCATCGAAAATTGGACTCAACGGATGGACCATCTGAGACGTAGCCGCGGCCAACATTTGATAGACATAATCTTCAAAAAATAAATGCCAAAGAATGTTCTTTCAAATGATAATAAACATTGCCCATTCAATTTGAATTTTCTGTGTTTTTTTCTTTAAAAAATTAGGGATTCTCGAAATGGATCACGCTTTATATGAAAACAAAACTATATTCTGGTCCTTTCGATTATATTATTAGTGGTATTCATGTAAACGCGCTAGATCGTCGAAAACATCGAACAGTTGTGCAAGTCCTTTTGTATGAGAACATGTTTGCTTGTTTTGACGTTTGCTGTGAAAGTTTTCTAAGCGTAATTCCCTAAAGACTAAAGCCGTTGCTTGCAAATCTCATAGGACCTTATTGGTGTGGCTTTAGGTATGGCAAGTCAACTGTCGACCCAATATGCATATCCTGGAGATAAACCAGGAAAAATAAATCGACACTTACAACCCCTTTATAGATTGTAAGGTTGCTTTCAATAGCCCGATAAGGGGTAAGCTGTACCAAACTAGTATTGCGGAGCTTGGTATTCCTGTTAAGTTGCTACGCCTCTGTAGAATAACAAGGGCCGACACGAAACCCTCAGTAAATATTGGTAGAGATCTCGCCGAACTATTTAGTATGAGGCGAGGCCTCAGTCAACATATTAATTGAGATCATAGTGAGAAACGCGGCCGTCAACACAAATAAAACGATCAGCAGCAAAAGTCACATGCTCCTCGCGTATTCTAAATGATTAAGGCATTGGACTGGGCGAAATCTGCGCGAAGTGTTTTAGAGACAAAAAAGCTGTTTTTTTTTATTCCATTAAGCTATCGCCACTTACGACTTTCCAAATAAAACGATCCACACTTAATACTACGAAACGTGGCAACATTTGCTGTAATGAGTGAAGAAAATGCGATTCGCCAACACGTTTGTAACCAGTGCCAAAAAATACATAGTGGCATCAGATGTTGTTGTACTTTTACGCAATAACAACCGACATTTTTATTTTCATTCATTCGTTTCAGTTTTCACACTCTACACAAATATATACCAACAATACAAGAATACAAAAACGTATTAAAACAAAGTACATATGATTTTGGGAAGTGAAATGAAAAATAACATGGAAAAAATGTCATCACATTTTTAAACGACTACACCTGATAGATAATTCTACCATAATCAATATGTATAACATTTATCGCGCGTTGTTGTGAACAACTTAATACCAATTTTGTTTTCCATCGGAAATAAAAATATATCCTTAAAATTAAGAGATATAAAAGTATACGGAGTCATCCATTAAATAAAATAATTTTAATGAACTTAAAATGTGCAAATGTGTAAAATGTGCAAGAAATAATAAGAACATTTATCTAAGATAACTTTTTGTTGCCATTTCTTGAAATTGAACATGTGGCAACATTGCCATTGCTCAAGTCGGAATTTAAGTGGGAAATTGATATACCACTTAATATCGTTTATGGCCAGTTTTTCAGTCAGTGGTGATCTTCGTTTCTTAGTTAAATTGTGGTTAAACATCGATTTGTTTTTTTAGTCATTGTTTAACTATGATTTAACCACCCAATGCTGGTTGGTTAACTTATAGTCAGAACCATATTATTTTGACAATCTAATTACTGACTGTCAAAGTGAGAAATGAAGATTGTATAAAATACATGTTTCAGATTTACATATTTGTACACATACGTTGAGTATATATCGTTAAATTGTGGCGCCTATATAGTTTTTTACACATTTTTGTTAAAATGACCACGATTTTATGTATCTATTTCTTATTGTACATAATTCCATTTTGTTTGTTCCCCTTTGTTGTTTTGGTATTTATCACAAAACACACGTTTTTTCCAATAAGAGTACAGGGGTTGCCATATTGGTTGACAATACAGTTTCCCTCGAATCTATCGGAAATCTGCCCCAATCAAACGGAAAATTGTTCTTGCAATCACGTGTTATTTCGAACTAACTCATTACTTCAAAGATAGTACCCTCTCTCGAGAAACGAAGATACAACTCTATCAAGCTATCATACATGACAAGGTTTGCTTTATGACGCAGAATCTTGGTCCATATCGCATGCTGATGAAACCTCACTTGCAGTTTTCGAGAAAAAAAAATGGTTTCCCATTACTTCCCATGAAGGAGTTGGGGAGAGCTTCTCACAACCAGTGAGCTGTGCGCTTTCTAGTTTTGTACTCACTGATCGGGACCTACTGTTTTACACCGGTCTGAACGGTATTTTTGAGAAGCTTTTTCATGGCTTAATACTCGATAGTGTCGCCGTCACTATGCGGGATCGAACCCTGGATCTCATGTACAAGAGGCGCGCACACTACCAATGCACCACCGACGGCCACAACTAAATTAGATAACGGTGATTACACTGTTGTAGTTGGAAAATGTATCAACGTTCGAGTAAATTGTTTCGGCTTGTTTCGGTGAAAATATCAATTTTTGTCAATCTCAGATTTCCCTCCACTTTTTCTTATAATACCTTTAATCTATTCTTATAAACTATTTATTAATGTAATCAACGGACTCCCACTTATAAAAATATTAATGGTGAACAAAAATATTTTTATGCTTAAAATATTCAAATTCTTTATTACGAAAAAACAAGAAATGGCTAAAATATTAAAGTTTTATCACTTTATCCTAAATTCACATGACCTATGAACGAAATGGGACATGAATCATAACCAGTACATAAGTTTCAGTCGGGTGAACCGACTTAATCATACCCTTACCCTAAGTCATCCATTGCGTGGGAGTTCTGTTAAAAATGCCCATACTCAAAGATGACCATATTAAATAATAGATTGACATTGCACTAAATATTATTGAATACCCAAATTAGTTAGTTTCCTCCCAATATTTATATGCGAGGTATAAAAATGGGCATGGCAAGTTGTTGCCAAAATTTTGATAAGTACCAAATTTCATTAAGATCGGTTATGATTTATTGGAGATATCGAGTCGGCAAACCGCAACTACGCCCAACTTTTGTATGGGAGGTACGAAACTGGACGTGGCACAATAGTAAGTTATTAATTACACAGTAGCTTTTAGCAACATATTGCCAAGTAACGATCGGTTATAGTTAATGAGAATTGTCGTGTCGATCAACCGCCCAACTTTTATATGGGAGGTACCAGAATGGGTGTGGCAAAACAGCTCATTTTCCATAGGAGAGTTGTATTTGACTAAATATTGACTAGTACAAACTTTCGTTAAGATGGTTTCAGTTTTGCGGGATTTCTCGTGCCGAACAACCAGACGCCCAAACAACTTTTGTATGGGAGGTACCACTATGGGCGTGGCAAAATCATCCTTGTTTTAATCGGTGATTGGAGTTTGATTGTGTGAAGCCTTATACCTAATTTTTTTTTCACGCGATTTATCGCATTGACAACCCTGACGAACACCTTGTTTTGTATGGGAGGTACCAGAATGGGCGTGACAATCTCGCCCATTTCCTCCAGTTAAGTAGGCATTTACAGATTATTACCGGGTGTGTGAGTTGAAGCTAATCACATATACCAGAAGAAAGGTTTGGAAGAAATATGATTTTGTGCTAAATGTGTCGATTTGTATGGGAGGTACCAGAAGGGGCGTGGTCAAAACACACATTTTGAATCAATTGGAGGAGAAAATCTGAAGACCGAGCCGGTAGGAGGAGCATGTTGTACTCGTTTAGTAAGGCCCTTGGCCCCTCTGTGTTTTTCTGAGGACACCTTAGAAAGTAAGTAAGTAAGGACCAAGATCTGAAAAGTATTTATTGATGCGTTAATATCTATAGGGACGGGTAGGGTAATCTACCAAAGTGAGCACATGCAAACAACACACAGTGTTAGCATCACATATGTGGCGTTTGTACAATAATAGTCTCTGCCTGAAAATAAGTATGATTGCATTGATCTAGCGGCAGCGAACAACCAACCCGATCGTCGTCGCCAAAGAGTACTGAATAGTATAGAGAACTCATGGAACGAATTGTATGACTCAGAAGCACTTGCGACATCTGGCGAATGATTTAAAATGTATTACTATCTTTTGATTAATAATTTTGATGTGTAACAGTTATGCCCTTTGAAACATTTATGCTTTTTGTATTGTTTTATTTAATAACATTGTCGAAATGGTGAATTTATATTGAAATATTCTGTAAAGAGAATAAGACTCGTTTATGCGACTCGTTATGAGAGCGGAAAAAGAGTGCAATAAATTCTCTATACTATTCAATACTTTTTGTCGTCGATCTTCTTTATGACTAAACAAAAACAATTATTTCAGTGAGCTAAATATTGCTATGTTTATTTTAGCAATATTCCATGTAATGTTAAAGCAGATGCAAGGAAAAAGAATGTCCTATAGCAAAAGTTTAGCACAAAACTATTCTTCAGCACAAAAACTATTCTTTTTTTATTTCCAATGTAACACTTACTAATGTGCTTATAAAAATCGAGCAGGCACCGTGCAACAAAAAGGTGTTAACACATCGCCTGTGAGTTCGAACAGTCATTGATTTTTTTAAGTTATTTATATTCAGGATTCGAATTTCGGCTTCCGGTTCATAATTTTTAGCTTATTAGTAATAGGGTCCCGAGCCGGTGTACAAGTTCATCTTTGACATGGTTTTCGATCCAGATTTCGAGTTGAAAGCCGACAGATTCGACTTTGGCTTCCTGCTGGCGGGTTGCCAGCAACTAAGCGACTCTTTATTTTTAGCGACTTTTGAAAAAATATGTAGTGTGATGGTACACGCTGAAAAAAACGGTCTCTGTAACATATTCTGCAGGAACTATGTATATGTTTGGAACATACATCCCAAACTCAGGTGTATTTAAATGCAAGCAATAGGATCTTTACTGACAAATATATATGTTTTGACTTGGAAACATATGCGTATTTTTTCCCAAACATAATAATATTTGGAAACGAATTATTTTTTTTCTTTATTTATTAGAATTAAAATAAATAATTAATACAAGAAATTAAAATATTTAAAATTACTCCTTTTGCATTTCCTTGCTGAATGCATTACTTTTTTTATGAAATGAGAATCTTCCTTTGTTGTCTCTCACGTTTTTGTTTTCAGAAGGTTTCGAATATGCGTTGGTTATCACTATGCGTTGGTACACGAACAAAATACTTATATATAAATCTAGTTGATGCACGGCAAGCGTGTATTAATTACTTGTGTTTTTTTAATTATATTTCACAAATGGTCCGCCGCTTTGATTTTTTCAGTAGAGGCTCGAGCAGTAAAAGGGATTCACGTTGTTGCTCTTTCCAGTTTCTTTCTTCAAAATCGTTTCTCACTTTGGTAGCACACATACATATACACCTAATTCTGTTTTTACGCGAGAGATACGTTCCTGGAAAAATCGCGTATAAAAAAATCGCGTAAAAAAAGATACCACGTTCATAGGAAAATAGAACATTGGTTCCTGACTTAAAAAATCTGTAAGAAAATAGGTTAAAAGTCATACAGATTTATCGTTTTTTTGTATGTTATAAACTTTTTATTTTTTATCATTATTATATGTACATAATTATTATGTATTTTTTAAATTTAGAATTATAACATCGTTTATAAAGCCTAAAATTCAAGTGCTTTATTTAATTCAAAATACAAACGAATAAAAATTAAATTAAATAATGTTCAAAAAAAAAAAAAATTTAACAAAATAAACAAAATTCCAAAATAAAACCTAACAACTAATGTTTAATATTGTTTTTAATTGCTGTCAGTGAGCTTTGTCAATACACGAGCTTTTTTGCGCGGGGCTTCAATATCACCTTCCTCATTATCGCTCGAAACATTTTCGATATTAACTTCTTGCTCAACATTTGGAGTTCGTGCTGATTTGATAGCAAATTCCGTTATCAGTCGTTGTGCTCCTGGTTGAGATAGGCTGTTATAAAGTTCTCGGTAATTTCCCATCAATATTTTTAGATCACGTTGAAATTTTGCAGCACGTTCATCAATATCATCATGCATACAGAAATGATTGCCCAATTTACTTGCAAGTTGAAGACCTTCTTTAATTATATCAGCAGTAAGTGTTGGAACCTCTTCGTTATTTTCACTATCATCTTCGACATGCTCTTCGGTATTGGGGGTGGCAACGGAAAGCTCAATTATTTCAGCTTCGCTTAGAGCTTTATCTACCATTAATTCATCGATGTCTGAGGCCAAAAGATCATCGAATCCTTCTCCGCCTACTTCATGTGCTAAAGCCATGATGTTAGAATACTACTCGGTCGCATAAGAAGGTATTGGATCATTGTTCTTGACGCATTCTGACCAAAGCTTTCTCCAACAAGCGTTCAAAGTGGATGATTTTAATGCCGCTAACGCTAGTTCGATATGTTTTATGCAATCATTAATCGTAAATTTTTTTCCACACATTCATTACTGTCAATGTGTCATCATTCTTAAGATTTTCTAAAATATACCGGAACGTTTGCTTGATATAGTGGGTTTTAAATGTTGCAATTATTCCTTGATCCAGGGGTTGGATCAACGAAGTAGTATTAGGTGGCAGAAAGCAAAATTCTACATTTGGATGTTCCAAAACCGGATGACCCGGCGCATTATCTATGATCAACAGAAGAACAGCTAATTGGAATGTAAATAAACTTGACCACTCGCTCTAACATATAGGAAACAACATATAGGAAACATAATGCTTTATCTTTCTGTTTTTTCTCGCATGTATAAAATTCGCGTAAAAAAAATTCGCTCGCACAAAAACAGAATGAATTTTTTTTTTAAAGCGCGTTCGCGTAAAAACAGAATTATGTGTATTCGAAACACATGCACAAAAACCAAAGCAACATCACAAACCATCCGAGCGTTTGTTTATATGTTTTTCACTGATCAAGCGCTTTTGATATCGTCTGTCCGATGAACCATTGACGACTGAATACATGAAATTTAAACGCAATACATCAGCCAAAATAAGAAACACTGACTTCATCTGTAATTTGCACGCAAAAGTACAGATCCACACTAACGAGATATCATAGAGTAATGCTTAAGAGTTTCCATTACTCTCTTCGATGCCTCTTCATGACGATGAGGTAGTAGGACATTTCATAGAGTTTTATTTGCTGGTGTAGTTTACCTATTTTACACTTTCGTTGGACATAAAACGGACAGAAATCGAAAAGAATGCGTATTTTCGCTCAATGCAAACAATATAAAACATAATTTATCTGTCACTAGTATCAATAAACACTATTTAAAATTAGTTCCTGTCTTCCTTGCTCTCTAGTACCTTTTTGATCAGCTGTGCCATATAATCCCCCTGGAGATATACACACTCGTTGCCCCTCTTTTATTCTCTTGCTCGCGAGAGAGCATAAACAGTGCAACAAACACAGCTGTATTTGTATCGCAAACGCAGATATATTTGGGTCGCAATCACATATGTTGTATCATATCAATAATTGTGTCTCTAACATGTAATATTGAATAGCAAACACAATGCGTTTGGGCACAAGTATATTGTATTTGCGGCAAGCTCCAAATATTTCCATCCGAATAACAAAAAACGTGTAGGTACCTGTAAAGAAAAGATGTAGATGATTCTAAAGAAAGAAGAAGTAAAGAAGTCAACAATTTAGTTATTTTGGTCATATGTTTGGAGTTATGACCACATGTGTATTCAATCGCTGTTTGTTAAAAAATGTTGCCGCAATATTATTGCCACCACTTTATCTAATGCTCTTGGAAACATCAAAAAAGTGGTAATTTTCCCAACCCTACGCGCTGTTCCCTAGATATTTGTCAGATGTAATATTTTTCTAATCCATCAATTTCCAAAAGCTCTCAAACGGGTTAAGACGCTGACAAGTGCATACAAATTCGAAAATTTAATTTAATTTTTGTATAAATATAAAATGTTAATGGGCATAACAAACAAACAGTCATCTTGATTAACTTAAAATCAGCGTAGATGGAAATTACTTTTCTATAGTCATATAATCAGCTGGATTAAGAACATGACAATGTTTCATGATAAATATCAACATTAATTCTGAAAGCATATTAACTAAATATCTTCCATTCACAACGACATTTGTATTCCTAAGCATTTTCAAATGTCAAACACAATTTTCGCTATGCGAAGCATTTATGTTTATTATAGAATGTCATTTATCCTTAATGTTTGCCGCAATCACATTCTACCTGACGCTCAAATTTTGTCATTTACATTTATTTGCCACTTTTGTTTAACTTTTCCACTTTCATTTCAATTCCCCAAATTAATGTTCTAACACGTTTCACGTACTTGTTGTTTGGCATTGTATGTAGACAACATTGCCGCTGTCATCATCATCATTCTCATCATCACTCCCATCACTCGCATCACTCTCACATTCAGCATAATTCTACTCATCATTGTCAGTTTCGACAACTACTTTGTGGAAGTCATCATCATCATCATCTTTTGGATTTGTTCTATGTAATTTCAGCAAAATGAACAAAATGTGACCCCAGTCAAAGGGGTTGCAGTGGTGATTAGACTGTATAAATCTGAAACCCAAAAACCGGTTATCCGGTTTTTAGCTTTTTACCGTGTGCCGGTTTTTAAAATAAATTAATTTTCGAACAAACAGATACCCGTTGTTTAACGTCGGTTTACCGCTTAACCCGTTTTTAGCCAATTTGAATTAAATATCTTTAAAAAGTTTAATAATAAATCATATGGCTCTCGAATTTTAATGAAATTTTAGAATTAGAAACGTGATTTATATTTCTAGTGATAAAGCCTTCTTCAGATATTCAAATTTCAAAATGATTTTGTGATTGAAATACGAATTAATTACGCTTTTCACAAATAATTTTTTCAAATTTTAAAATGTAATAAATATTTCAAATGTTAATGTTTCAAAATGTATTTTGTAAATAAATGTTGTGAACCCAACAACTGTCGATTAAGACAAATCTCTTTCAAAATCTCTAAGTGAGTCTAATGTAAATTTTAATAAAACTTTTAAATTTTAAAATAAAGACGCATTGAAATTGGAATATAATTTAGCTTTTAAAATTAAAATTAAAACGTAATTGTCAAATTTAAATTGAGTTGTAAAATGCTGAGTTTTCAAGGCGAATGAGTAAATAAAATGGTGAAATGACAAGTGCTAGATGTTTAATTTAATTTAAAACAAAAACCAAAAACCCCGGTTCCGCAGGTTACGAACAATTTTACCAAAATTAAAAACTGAACTGATTTTTCGAACAACCCGAAAACCGGTTTTTAAAAACTGCCAGATTTTTGGGCACATTAGTTGTGATTAAGCACAGAAATCTAATGTTGGTGCTGGCATTCAGCATGCGGATTTCATTCCTTGTGTCTGTAGTCCCAAAATGGCATTTAAGTGCTGAAAATTTAGTCATTACACAGATAAAGTTGCCTTAATTTCTTTTTCGTGACTAGAATATTCATATAATTTTTGGCAGAGAATATTTTCCGGAGATACTGTTTTTGCCTTAACACTTAATTTATGGTTTTCTTTTGTGTGTTAACATGTGAATACCTAGAAAAGTTTAAATATATGAGCAACGTTTTCATAAAAAAAAAACTGAACATAGATGTAGGAATTTAGATTTCAACGTGAAAGTGAAGTTCCATATTTCTCTGTTGGCTGCGGAGCGTTTCCATCTGTGTTTCCATAAATGTTAGGAGGATAATTTTAAATACGAAAGACGAAGTTTTAAGGATCTTTTTTGGATTTAAATCAAATACAAGATACAATTTAATAGAAGTGCACATTTTAATATCTCATTTGTAATTTGTTTTTGCAATTTGTCTCGAAAATATTCACTGAGAAAATAAATAGAACTTGTGCCATACTTTAGTCTTCACAAATAACAGTCCAATTATGATTATTTGAAAAAAGTCAAATAAAAATCACCTCCTTTAATGTCATACTGATCTCTTTCTCCCTAACCATTCTTTTAGTTTCAATTTTAAACAAAGGGCACATTTAAACTCTCTACATCCTCTCTTTCGTCATATAAAAACAATGACAACGAACTAAAGATTAGTTTATTCAGCTGTGATCACTTTGGGGTGTTGAAGTTTTCTAGGACTTTGGCTTCATGTCATTAAACTCCAGTCACCGATTAAGAGAAGGGTTATTTTGTCACGCCCATTTTGGTACCTCCCATACAAAAGTTTTTCGGCTGGCTGGTGGTTCGGCAAGACGAATCCCGCAATAACGAACCAATATTAATGAAATTTGGTACTAGACAATATATAGTCAAATGGAAAATGAGTGATTTTGTCACAACTATTCTGGTCCCTCCCACACAAAATTTATGTGGATCAACACGATAACTCTCGTAAACTACAACCGATCCTATTGACATTCGGTACTAGGCAATGTTTTGCTAAAAACTACTATGTAATTAAAAAAGTAACAACTGCCCCACGCATATTTTCGAACCTCCCATTCACAAGTTCGGCGGTTTTCCAGTTGGCCGACCATATATCTCTCGCAAACCACAACCGGTCTTAATAAAATTTGGTGCTGATAAAGTATTTTGTCAAAACAGTTTTGTCAGAACTGTCAAACTGTATAAACACAAATGTACAATTTCACCGTGCCCATGTTTGTATCTTACTTACTTATCTGGTCTTCGACAATCCCGGGGGGTTAGGGACCTTACAAAACGACGATAACACATTTCGCTAATCAGTTCGATCTTTTTCTTTATTTCTGCAGTTGGCAATACCAAGTGTACGCAGGGATTCGTCAAACTGATCTCTCCAGCGGAGTCTTGGTTTTCCTATTTTTCGACTTCCTTCGAGTTCGGTTTCGAAAACCATTCGTGCTGGTTCGTCTGCATCCATTCTACTGACATGGCGTAGCCAGCGCAATCGCGTTATTTGGATCCGCTTAACTATGTCAATGTCGGGATAAAGCTGATTCAGTTTATGGTTCATACGTCGCCGATACTCGCCGTTGTGCACTATAGGGCCATACATTTTTCGGAGTATTTTTCTCTCGAATACTATTACAGATGTTTCGTCTGCTTTCGGCAGGACCCAGTATTTAACACCATAAAGCAAGACACGTTGAATGAGAGTCTGGTACAGTTGGACTTTTGTTACTCGAGAGAGGGCTTTATCTCTAAAGTGTTTGCCTAGCCCAAAATAATATATATTCGCAAACACAATTCTTCGATTGATCTCAAGGCTGACGTTGTTGTATTTGGCGTTGTTTGTATTTGTATTTGTTAAATTCGTCCACCACCTCGAGATTATAGCGGTTCACGCTTTGACCTAATCGCGTGGAGGCCCTGTTCGTTGAAACCACTAATTTTGTCTTGTTCTCATTTGCCGTCAGACCCACTTATGCTGACCCCTCTCAATTCTCCAAAAATCCGCTGTAACTTCTATAATTGTGCGCCCAGTGATATCTATATCATCAGCATACGCGAGCAGCATATGACCTTTGCTGATGGCGTTATTCATGTTGACGGCAGCTTTTCTCATAATGATCTCTATTAAGATATTAAATAGGGCGTCGTCCTGCCTGAGGCCTCGTTTAGTCTCGAAAGGTTCGGTAAAATCCTTACCAACTTTCACTGCGGATTTGGTCTTTATCAAGGTCATCCTGCAAACGCGTATGAGTTTTGCAGTAATACCAAGCTCAGACTCTGCTGCGTAGAGTTTCTCCCGTATCGGATTATCGAAGGCCGCGTTATAATTGACAAATATATGATAGGTGACGATTTGTTTTTCATGGGTCTTCTCCGGGATTTGGCGTAACGTGAAAATCTGGTCAGTTGTCGATTTTCCAGGCCTAAAGTCGCACTGGTATGGTCCAATCAGGTCAGCTATAATAGGTTTTAGTCTGGATAAAAGGCGGTAGTAGGCACAGAGACTCGGCTCACCTGCTTTAAATATGGGACATTGTACACTGAGACTCCAATCGCCGGGCATGCATTCATCTAACCAAATTTTGCTAATGAGGTGAAGCATGCTCCTTATCAGTTCATCGCCACCAGCCTTATACAGCTCCGCCGGTAATCCAACGGCTCCTGCGGCTTTGCTGTTCTTAAGCCGAACTATAGCTGTTCTGACCTTGTCTTGGCTAGGAGGGGGAAATCGTCGTCGTCGTCCATATTGCGATCGATTGTCCCATTGTCATTGGATATCTCAAGTACGGAGAAATGCTCTCTCCATATTCCCAACATGCTCTGCACATCTGCGATGAGAGTTCCGTCCTTGTCTTTACATAAAGGGGGCCCTGAATCATGTCCATTTGTCCCGTTTTCGACTTTTTGGTAGAATTTTCGGGCTTCGTTCTTGCTTCTGTATATCTCAATTTTCTCACTCTTGCGCTTTGTCCACTGCCGTTTCTTACCCCAAAATGACCGGTCTACTTCCTTTATGTTCTTCCTATACCGCTCAGTTGCCATGGTTGTATCTACCATATAAATATTGGGCGGAAAATTGTCAGGTAGTCACGATAAATCCCCCAAATCAACTGGGGTTCCTAATTATATATTTAGAGCAATGCCACTCTGCTAATGAATATTGGCACACTTGCCACGCCCATTCGTACAAGGTAAAGGTGAATATACGCATTTTTATACCCTCACCCATAGAATGGGGGTATATATAATTTAATACGGAAAAAATATAACGCATCGAAGGAGCCACTTTAGGCCCTTACTATCTTTGGACGAAATTTGTTTTACGACATTTTAAGACGATTGAGCCATGTCCGTCTGTCTGTCTGGCTGGCTGGCTGGCTGGTCAACACGATAACTGCCGTAAGTCTTTACAGATCGCAATGAAATTTTGACAGTGACTATTACTTATCAATATTGAGTTTGGGATTGAAAATCGGCATTTTGACGACGCCCCTTCTGGTACCTCCCATACAAATTCAAACATTTACCACAAAATCATATTTCTTTCAAACCTTTCTTCTGGTAAACGTGATTAGCTTCAACTCTCACACCGGTTAATAATATGTAAATGCCTACTTAATTGGTGGAAATAGTTGAGATTATCACGCCCATTCTGGTACCTCCCACACAAAACAGCGTGTTCGCCCGGATAATCAATCGGATAAATCGCGTGAAACACTTCCGGCCGTAAAAAATTTGGTATAAGGCTTCATGTTATCAAAGGCCAATCACCGAATAACACAAGGCTGATTTTGCCACCCCCATTTTGGTACCTCCCATACCAAAGTTGTTTGACCGTCTGATTGTTCGGCACGAGAAGTTCCGCAAAACCAAACCAATCTTTATGAAATTTGTACTAGTCAATATTTAGTCAAATAAAACTCTCCCATAGAAATTGAGCTGTTTAGCCACACCCACTCTGGTACCTCCCATATAAAAATTGGGCGGATGACCGGTTGATCGACACGACAATTTTCGTAAAATACAACCATGGGATCTTAATAAAATTTGATCTTAATAAAATTCAGTACCACGCAACATTTTGCTAAAAGCTACTGTGTAATTAATAACTGACTATTGTTCCACACCCAGTTTAGAATCTCCCACACAAAAGTTGGGCGTATTTCCGGTTTGCCGACTCCATATCCCCAATAAATCATAACCGATCTTAGTAAAATTTGGTACTAATCAAAATTGTGGCAACAACTTGGCATGCCCATTTTTGTACCTCGCATATAAATATTGGGTGGGAAAAAAATTCCCCAAAATCACTTAGGATCGTAACTAATTTGGGTATTCAATAATATTTAGAGCATTATGAATATGGCCAATTTTGAGTATGGGCGTTTTTCTAACAGAACTCCCATGCAATGGATGTGGGTACGATTAAGTCGGTTCACCCGACTGAAACTTATGTTCTGGTTTTAATACAGCTCGGGCGGAAATGGATGACAACAATTATATAAATTTTTTAATTTTTTGGGTATACAGGTTTTTTGATTGATTTTATTTTTATTTTTTCAAATGTTTTTTGCCTATTTAGGCCATATATAGTACCAAGGGATCTGGCAACAAAATTTATCATAGCAAAGATAACAGAATAAACAACAAACAACAATGTATATTTTGTACAAAACGGTTTAAGCCTTCAAGCTTAAAAGGGCACAATTATGGTGAACACTCGGATTTGTTTAGTCCGAAGATGCCAAAGTCACTAGTTACTGTAGTTGTTGAATACGTCCCTCGAGTATTTCCAAAAAAAAAACAAGCGGTTATGTATGTGTGATTTTCATTTCAAAACGATTTGTTGTCAAATGTGATAAATGTACAAAGACAAAAAGAACGAAGGCATTTATATTCCTGCTAAGGAAACAAACCTGAATGGGGTTTGGTACATATGTAGCTTCAACCAAATGCATGTCACCTTAGCGACTATAGAGGGAAAAAAGTAACCAAAGATTCACTACTGCACTAAATGTGGTTTTGTTGGCTACTCTGGAGTCATTTAACGGTTTGATTTGGTTTTCAAAGAGAAAAGAGTAAAAGGACATATAGTTGAAATAAATACACTTAAGTTAAGTTACTCCGGTTCACTTATTTAAAGGCACTCAAAATTCCATTTTCAGCAGCCGCCTGTATCTTTTGCAATTTGTAACCGATTGCAGCATTTTAAAATGGAAATGGATGCTAGACATCTTAAGATATAAAAAACATGACAATAGTGGTTTCTTAACTAAACGACTTTTTTGAGCAATTTATAAAAAAAGTCGAAAAATGTGCTACTTTTTTGGTTTTTGCAATATTACTTTACTTAAGAACTATTAGTAATGGGTACAACCACCTTTGTTTTTAATAAATAAAAATATACGGGTTTTCATTGAGAGATAAAGAGAATTTATGTAATCCAACGAAATTTGATTCCAAGCAACCTTAATGGCCTGAAATTACCTCCTTCATAGACCTTACGAGATAACCAACCCCAGGCATTTTCTATACTGTTTAGATCTGGCGAATAGGGTGGCCAGTCAAGAATATTAACATTTTGGCTTCCAATGGAGCCCTTTACTACTCTGGCTTTGTGTATAGGGGCATTATCCTCTTGCAATATCCAGGATATGGGACGAAATAGTTCACTAAACTTCGGATTCCAATAACGTTTCATAGCTTGCACCAGTCATCTTTGCACTTTCAAATTCAAGATCGATGGTACTACAGTACGTAATAACACCCCACACCATAATGCCGCCCTCTCGGCTGTGATGTCGGTTAAAAAAACGCGTTTCTTTGCGCAGATCATGCAAATAATAGTTGTAGCCATCAGAATTAAATTAAACATCCAAACTAAGCTTCTTCACATCCGCAAATACAACAGTTTTCCAGTCATTTACATGACCTCTTGGCTGCACATCCCATACCATGTAGTCTGTTGCGAATTGAAGCCTCTGTTCCTTTCGAGGAGCATTAAGTGGCGGCTTTTTTGTAATTGCAAGTGTTGAGGATAGTCACAGCTCTTAATTATTCTGCGTACTGACGACTGGCTCGCTTCCACTCCAGCTTAACCTCTTATTTTTGACAAGGATAAGGCAGAATTATAAGCAATTCTGATGATATTTCTTTTCTCATACATAGATAAAGACAATAAAACCCTTCCTTTCAAATTTTTTCCATACCCCTCGGGGTCCTTGATGTAATTGTCGACAACTATAGGGATCCGTCCAATTTGTTTAGCTATTGCGCGGTTAGAATTTCCTTCAGAACTGTAAACATCGATTTTAGTTTTTTCCGAAAGTTTTAAAATTTTTTGTTTTGCCATTTTGACTCGTAAAATGATTAAGATCTAATAAATTGTAATAACCAAACGCTCCCTACAAAAATCATCGCTTACTTTAAAAATAATTAAAAAATAATAACGTCTCTTTATTCAAGTGAACAAATAAAATAGCACATTTTTGGACTATTTTTTATAAATTGCTCAGAGAAAGTTCTTTAGTTAAGACACTACTATTGTCATGATTTTTATTAGATCTCAAGATGTCTAGCTTCCATTTCCATTTTAAAATTCTGCAATCGGTTACAAATTACAAAAGGTACAGGCTGCTGAATATAGAATTTTTAGTGCCTTTAAATAAGTGAACCGGGGTGTACATCTAATCCAAAAAAAGTGGCAATTGAAATAGACGTTCTTATATTTCCCATAATTCTCAAATAAAGTTTCGGCATTTCAGTAAAAAATGTGTTTCTAGATAGTATTTGGCGGGAATTAAAATTAAAAAATTTAATTTAAAAACTTCTAAAAAACTATAATCCTTCATTTATTTGATATGTTTTGTATATTAGTTTATCACGATTGCCTTAATCTACTTCAGTTATCTGGTGTTTTACACATCGAGCCATTGTTGTCCGTATACATTTCTACTAGAATGTTATAGAAGTTTCCGTTTTGGCTGTGTTCTTTATGATGTTCCCAACCGGTTTGCAATGCAATTATGTACAAGAAAATATGAAGCGTACACAGTACACAGGACCCACTGTGTCCACAACCGTCTTTGCGGGAATGTAATGTTGTACATTGTTGAAATGTTGTTGCATATTCACAAATATGAAGGTTAAGGTCATTGAAAGACCTTTTTAGACAAAGGAGTGAACATAATAATTGTACATAGAATTGTATATTATGGAACAGAAAAGTGTCAAGGAAAAGTGAATTGCACAAGGTAGTTCTTAAAGAGTTCCTAATACGAGCGTTTTTATATTCCAGGCCGATGTGTTTTTTTTCATAAATCTTAAACGGTACAATATTTTTTAATAATATTTTATTGCATATATATTTTGTTTATTACAATTATATACGAAATATAATATTGGCTTAATGGCCACTACGCAAATGTATGCTGTTTTAACCGTATCGTGCATAACATTTTGGCCTAATTCGGGTGTTATTGCTCCAATTTCTTCAATAAAGTTGTTCTTTAGCATCTGAGCTACGAGTTTGGGCATACTTCACTTTATCTCCCACTGAATACAAAGTCTCAAAATTCTTTACAATACGCTGAATGGTTGTCTTACTTGGCACATTATTTAAACAAAACAAAAATTCCGCAAAACTCTTCGTGTCTTTACAATTGAACGATTACTTAGATAATATGTTTTAATAACTTCAATACGTTGATTTGAAGTTGTACCTTGTGGCCGATTTTGCTTGTTTTGTCTGTTAGTTGCTCCATAATAAATTGTTATCGACTTCCCTGCACAACTGTCAAAGACAAACTAACAAATGTCAACCAAACAGAAATGGCGATCAAAAATAATGGCCTGGAACATAAAAACCAATCTGTATTAAACCCCGAAGTAACAGTGATTTATTGATGTGTTCACATCTATAGGTATGGGTAGGACAATCTTTCACAGTGAACACATGCAAACACCACACAACGTTAGCATCACATACGTGGTTGTTGTACAATAATAGTCTCTGCCTGAAAATGAGTATGGTAGTATTGATGTAGCGGCAGAGAACAAACAAGCAGGTCGTCATCGTCAAAGAGTATTGAATAGTATAGTATAGAATAGAAACATTGACGCCTTTTGAAACATTTATGTTTTTGTATTATTTTATGTAATAACATTGTCGAAATGTTGCATTTATATTGAAATATTCTATAAAGAGAATAAGACTCGTTTATGCTCTTTTACTCAGTCTCTCTACATGAGAGCGGAAAAAGAGTGCAATAAGTTCTCTATACTATTCATGGTAGAAATATAATGGTAGATGCAGTACGACAACATATACAACCATCCAAAAACAACAGGCATTTTGGTTTCGCACAGTGCCTGTATTGTGTCAACTCAGCTGATTGAAAAATAACGAAAATGTATACGAAATTGGAAAAAGTGCCGGAAAATTGAAAAGTTTAATGTGATTTTTACGGTGAAACTATACCAAAAGCAACGATTGTAGGCGAACGGTGGTTGTATACAAACAAAAGTAAACAAACTTTGACATAAGAGACAAATTCACTCCAGAAAAAAGTTCAAATCAGCTGGGCTAGTTTTTTTTACCCTTTGTTCGTACCATGATATATTCAATTCGTTTTGTCGTCGCTCTGTTTATGACAAAACAAAAGCAATTACTTCAGTGAGCTAAATATTGCTTTATTTATCTTAACATAATTACATCTAATGTTAAAGCAGATTTAAGAAAAAAGAAAGTCCAATAGCAAAAGAGCCTTCAGCACAAAAATTATTCTTTTTTTATTTTCCAATGTAACATTTACTATTGTGGTCATAGAGATCGAACATGTACCGTGTAGCAAAAAGGTGTTGACACATCACCCGTGAGTTCGAACTCTCATTGATTTTTTTTAGGGCAGACCTTATGCGATATTTGACAAATATACTTGAAAATCAGCGCACAGGGACGGCAGTTAATGTTATATAGTCGTATTAGCCAAAAATTATTATTATACTGCTGCAAAGAAAAAATTACCTCACACAGTTTTCTACTACCCAGTTGAAAAGTTTGTCTTGAAGACATTGTCAATAGAATTTCCTTAGAACCATGTCTATAGGTGATGCTACTTTATGTAAGACATCAGCTTGAGATGCCACCAATTTTAACTTAGGTGACATAATGTGCGAAGGTATTGACAGTCTATATATTATTGTCCTATTCAGTTGTCAGCACTATGTCAAGACTGACTTTTTCATAGGCCAATACTGAACGTCGATTGAAAAAGTCTTTATCAGTTGGCAACTGTGGGTCATGTGCGTTATTCCAAAAACTTAAAACTGAAAAATTTATACTTGAAACATGTGTCATGAATTTTTACAATTTAGTTAAAAAAATATTTGAAAATGGTTCAAACATAGTGAAATGATGAATAGAGTAGCCAACTCTCTGAGTAAATTGAAGACATTTGGTGTGTTGCTGACGGGCGGTTGGATGTTGGAAAGTATTGCTTTACTAATACCAGATAGAGGCACGGGCTCAAACCAACCAACAATAAATCATCAACGGCATTTCATTCTGAGCATTAAAATTTTTGTTTAAATACACTCCGGTTCACTTATTTAAAGGTACTGCAAATTCCATATTCAGTAGCCTGTCTCTTAGACATCTTGAGATATAAAAAACATCATGACAGTAGTGGTTTCTTAACTAAAGAACCTTTTTTGAGCAATTTATAAAAAAAAGTGGAAAAAATGTGGTATTTTTTTTGGTTCACTTGAATAAAGACTCTTTATTATTTTTAAAGATTTTTTGTAGGGAGCGTTTGTTTATTACAATTTATTACATCTTTATCATTTTACGAGGCAAAATTGCAAAACAAAAAATTTTAAATCTATCGGAAAAAACTAAAATCGATGTTTACGGTTCTGAAGGATATTCTAACCGTGCAATTGCTAAACAAATTGGACGAAGCCCAACAGTTGTCGCCAATTACATCAAGGACTCCGAGGGGTATGGAAAAAAATTTAAAGTAAGGGTTTCATTGTCTGTATCTACGTATGAGAAATGCAAAATCATCAGAATTGCTTCTTACTATCCTTGTCAAAAATAAGGGCTCAAGCTGGAGTGGCAGTGAGCAAGTCATCAGTACGCAGAGTAATTAAGAGTAAAGAAGAGCCGTCACTTAATGCTCCTCGTAGGAGACTACTTGGTATGGGATGTGCAAGGGTCATGTAAATGACTGGAGAACCGTTGTATTTACAGATGAGAAGAAGTTTAATTCGGATGGGCCTGATGGCTACAACTATTTTTTCCATAATCCGTGCAAGAAAAGCGTTTTTTGAACCGACATAACAGCCGAGAGGGCGGCGTTATGGTGTGGGGTGCTATTACGTACTATGACATCATCGACCTTGAATTTCGAAGTGCCAAAATGACTTGTTCAGTTCAGTGAACTATTTGGTCCCATAATAATGTTAAATAAAGTTAAATAAATTTAAAAAACGAGGAAGACTGTTTTTATTAATATTAGTTAAAGTGGCTTTATTCAAGTGAACCAAAAAAATAACACATTTTTGGACTTTTTTTTATAAATTGCTCAAAAAAGTTCTTTAGTTAAGAAACCACTATTGTCACGATTTTTTTATATACCAAGATGTCTAGCTTCAATTTCCATTTTAAAATTCTGCAATCGGTTACAAATTGCAAATGATACAGGCTGGAATTTTAAGTGCCTTTAAATAAGTGAACCGGAGTGTATACCCCACATATATTCTCACAATAAAATATGACAAAATAATCCAAAGTACGGTCAAATTTCACAGGTTTTCTACAAACCGACATGAAAAATTTAAGTCAACAATTTTGGTAATTCCATATGGTATATGTCAATAAATCTGTATCCTTAGGCCAGGCAACTACTGAAACAAGGGTGATTTTGGTACAGCCGTTTTGGAAGCTCGCATATTAGAGTGTCCAAAACCGATACCGGTGAAACCTACTTAACAAACTTATCATTCGAACAAACCGGAAACCGGTTATTTAACGACGGTTAGCCTGTTTACTGTAAATTTGTATTAATATTCTTAACAAAAATTAGTATTAAATTACATGAAATTCGAATTTTAATGCAATTTTGGAATTCAGAACATGAGTTCGATTTTCAAATATGATCTTATGCTTCAATAAGCTCTAAATGATATTTTCAAAAAAGATTTTATTCAAGTTTCAAAATGATTTTATGACAAATGACAATTAATGAAACATTAATTAAGCTTTTCAAACTTTGTTCCAAATTTCAAAAATAAAATAATTTTATAAATTCATGTTTCAAACTTAATAAGATTTTTCTATCCATAAACCGCACCAAACCGTAATTTTTTCGGGATGCAATGATGACTCATGGATTACGTGTGGATTGCTGTCTGACCTATAACGCATATTTTGCTATTCAGCCAGAAATGAAATTGAGAATTCAGAAATTTGACGTAGCGCTCTTAAAGTTGAGTCTACTGACGCCAAATTTCGGTAGTAAATTTTAATAATTTCGACTCGTTGTTGGCTCGTATATCTTTCCATGATGAAATGGAAAACCCTACTGAAGAGAGATGTCAAAAGAGCGGGAAAAAATATGGTGTCGTTTGCTGTCCCTATCGATTTACTTTTGTAGCGTCTCTGTTGAAAAACCCTTTTCTTTAGAATTCGTTCAAACCATTTGTCATAGGACTTTTTCCATTCCTCTTGAGACACCTCCATAACATGGTTTTTGAATGCTTCAACTGCTTCGTCGGCCCTCGTAAATCGTTGACCACGTAGTTTAGCTTTGATATTCGGGAACAAAAAGAAGTCATTGTATGCCAAATCAGGACTGTACGGAGGATGAGTCATCAATTCGATTTTTTTACTGCTCAAAAATTCACCTGTTTGACGAGATGTATTAGAGCTCGCATGGTCATGATGGAGACTGATTCGTCTTTGGCGGTTGGTTTCACGAATTTCTTCGAAGACTTCCGGCAAACAAATGGTAGTGTACCAATCAGAATTGACCGTCCCAATTTGCTGAAGCGGAACAGTGGCCACATGACTCATTCGGCCGAAGAAACAGGCGACCATTTGCTTAGCTGCGCTTCTTCAACGAACAACTTTTGTTGGATTTAGCTCGTATTGAAAGACCCATATATCAATCATTCGTCACCTGTCAGGAATTTAAACAGCACCACGGTCGAACTTTTTAATCATATTCTGACACCAATTGACACGAGCGTTGTTTTGACCGATTGTCAAATTATGTTGGTTCCAACGAGAACTAATCTTCTTTAGAGCCTAATGTTCATATAAAATCGAATATACTGAAATGGAACTAATGTGCAAGCATGTCTTTATCTCACGATGTGTCACATGACGATCATGCATTATGTGTTCACGCACTGCATCGATGTTTTGTGGCAGTACAACGGATCAGCGTTCGGACGAAACACAAAATCGTACACAAAAAGTATGATACACGCTGTTGTGTGGAGTGTTTGTGCTTCATTGCTGCACGAACACTCTGCGATGGTGCGTGTTCGCAAGCTGACACTCTCTGTTCGGTGTCTATTGGCCGCGTCGCACGGTTGCTTTGCTCTGTCAGTGTTGAGCTGACACCAAGAGAAACACTTAATTGTACAAAGCATGTATGTACACACACCATAGTTCAATGTGTAGCTTGTGTGTTTCGTGGGCACAGTATAATCGTGCGTGTTTTCATGGGTGGCGATAAATGGTGCGGCTCTGTGTCTGCATGTATTTTTTTTGGCGTAGAATACATCTTACCTTACGGTATAGGGAGTCATGTCAGATTGTTATTGTTGTAATCTTTATTTCATTGATTATGAGGAAACGGCGAGATAACTTTTTTTAAAAATTTTTTTGTAGGTAAATGAAGATGTTATCTCTCGTTTGATATACATTTCATATTGGTTGATATCTTCCAAATATTTAAATTTCTCAAATGAAAATTGTTTAAACACATACACTCAAACATATGTGTGGTGTTTGGTTGAGTGTTAGAGTTTGTAGCGTGAACACAAACTATGCTGCTGTTTCAGTGTGGACACAAACCTTCGGCTGTTGTTTTGATTGATGAAATATTGAAATTTCGTATATTTTCTTATGTATTTAAGTGAAACAGAATGTTAAATGTGAATTTGAATTTAACATGGATATATATTATAAAAAATATATGAAAAAATTAATTCATACATTTTTATGTTAAATGAAAGTGCTGCCAAGTAAGCAAAATAACAATGCTGCTTGATGCTGTTTGACAGCAGCTGACAGTTGACGTTTAGTAAATTAAAATAAAAACTACTAATCAAAATGGCACCTACACGAAATACAAGTATTGCGGCTAATTAGGATTCCTCAGAAATAAAAGAGGTTGTTTATGGTTTATGGATTGATTTAATTTAATGAATAAAGATGAGATTGATATAAAAAGCGTGTTACATTGATCGAGGTTAAAAACAGAAGAAGGAGGAAGTGCCATGTTAAAAACCCTTGTTGACATTTAGTTAAAGCTGCCATACTTATTGAATATTAATTTGGTTCGTATTACAGAAATGTCAAGGAACAAAAGGAAGCGTTATACTCAACACTCCCTCTCGCTTTCTTTAGCAACAACTCCGCTGGTTAGTCCATACTGCTTGATTAGCATTTGAAATTTATCTTTGCTGAGTGGTTTGGTTAGTGGATCTGCCAACTGTTTACTACTTTCCACATACTGAATGTTAATTTCACCAGTCGCTTGCATATCGCAGGAATAAAAGTATTGTATGTCTACATGTTTAGTACGCTTTGATGCTTCAGGATTCTTTACCAACTCAACTGCCTTTTGATTGTCGCATTTTAAAGGTGTTGCGTTTATTTTCTTGAAGTCAACTTCTCTAATAAGTTTTCTTAGCCACACAACTGATTTTGTCGATGCGCAAATAGCTACAAATTCTGCCTCGGTTGTTGAAGTTGCAGTCACGCTTTGCCGTCTGGAACTCCATGATAATGGACCGCCATTAACAAAAGCAATATACCCAGAAATGCTTCGACGAGTATCAACATCATTTCCCCAATCAGCATCGCAGTACATCGCAATATTTGTTTGCTCAGAGTTTAGTGAAAATGATATGCCGTAGTGTGTCGTGCCTTTAATATACTTAAGCACACGCTTTACTCCTTGCCAGTGCATTTCAGAAGGGTTTTCAAGATAGCGGCTTAATACTCCAACAATATAGGCTATATCAGGTCTAGTACATACCAAGAGATACATCAAGGAACCAATCGCTTCTCGGTATGGAAATTTTGGCTTCGGGTTATTGTCATCTGCTTTAGAAAATTGTTTACCCACTTCAGCTGGTGTAGAAACTGAAAAACAATCAGAGTGATTAAAACGTTCCAAAATTTTTAATGCATAAATATTTTGATGTATAATAAGTTTTTGTTGTTTGGTGTCCAACTTCATTCGCATGCCAACAAAATATTCAGCATCTTTGTAAGTTATCTCAAACTCAGTATGTAGCTTATCGAGTAGCTGTTGTATAAGATTGCAATTATTGCCGCATATTAAACCGTCGTCTACGTACAATAATAAGTACATTGTTTCACTGCCAAAAACACATGTATCAGCTGAAGTTTGCTTAAAACCAAAATTAAGTAAAAACTCTACGATTCGCCTATTCCATTGCCTGGAAGCCTGCTTTAATCCATATAAGCTCTTTTTGAGTTTACAAACTCTGTTGTCTTTCTTATATCCATATGGCTGCGCCATGTAAATATCCTCAGTTATATAGCCATGTAAAAACGCTGTTTTGACGTCGAATTGAATTATGTTCATATTTTTCGCCGCTGCCACTGCCAAAACTGTTCTTACCGATTCATACCGAACAACGGGTGAATAAACTTCAGTGTAGTCTATACCTCGAATTTGTGAACAGCCTCTTACCACCAGCCTTGCTTTATATTTCTCAAGTTCGTTGTTGGAATTATATTTTCGCTTAAAAATCCATCGATTTGTCATCACATTCATATTGTTAGAGCGTTCAACCAAGTCCCACGTCTCGTTCGTTTGCAATGCATTTAATTCGTCTTCAATAGCAGCTGCCCATTTTCCTGAATCAACGTCCTTCAAAGCCTCTTCTAAATTTGTGGGTTCAAATTGTGCCATGCATACCTCAGCATTGATTGGATCGTTTGAATTTAATCTTTGTTTAGTAGTGCTTCTTGTCTGATATGGTTCGCGATTACTTTCCGTTTGCCTTTTAGATGACTTTGCAAGTGATTTTTCTTCTGCTGCTTCTTCTTCTTGTCGATAAGCCTCAAAGTTGTCATCGTCAGCCGCTTGTTGAATAGTTTCAGTGCATTCATTATAAGATTTCAAATTTTCATCGAATTTTATATCTCGGCGAATGAAAATTCTTTTGCTTTGAGGATCATACACTCTATAAGCTTTACTTGCATCGTTGTAACCAAGCAATACACATTTGCTTGCATTTTTCTCCCACTTAGTGCGTTGTTCTTTTGCTATGTGAACGTATGCATCACATCCGAACACACGTAAATGTTCCACCGACGGCTTTTCCCCAAACCATTTTTCATAGGGTGTACTGCCGGATAAAACGTCAGTTGCTGTTCGATTCTTTAAATAAACTGCCGTGTTAGTTGCTTCTGCCCACAAGAATAATGGAAGCTCCCTGTTATGCAACATGGCTTTAGCACTTTCAACCACTGTGCGGTTTTGCCGCTCAATAAAACCATTTTGTTCTGGTGCTCTGGGTGTGCTTACTTCATGTTTGATACTGTGTTGCAATAAAAACTTACGAACGTCTTCATTACAAAACTCCAAACCACCATCTGAACGTAGTCTTGTAATAGTATGGCCATCAGCTTTTACTTCTGCCACAAACTGCATTAATTTTTCGAGTACTTCAGTTTTGCTTTTGATGAAATACACGAAACAATATCTGGAGTAATCGTCTTTAAGTAGCATAAAATAGTTTGCGCCTCCAATGGACGATGTGCTCATTTTTCCACATAAGTCTACGTGAATAGTCTCACCGGGTTGATTTGCTCGGTGAGCGCCAGTTTTCGGAAAACTTTCTCTGTGCAATTTGCCATACGCACAGCCTCTACAAAACGGTGTTATTTTTGGAACATTTTCCATGTGTAAACCTGAAACTACATTTTTATTATTCATTTCTTGCAATGTTTTGAAATTTACATGTCCCAAACGATCATGCCAAAGTTTTATTGGTTGCATACATACGGTATTCAAACAAGCTTCGTTTGTTATTGTTGGCTTCACATTTAACTTGTATAATCCACCGTCTTCGTAGCCTTCAACAAGTATTTTATTTTGTTTCAGAAATAAAACACGTCCAGTCGCCTCTTCAAAGTGTATATCCATTGATTTTGCAGCTTTGGAAATAGAAATGAAGTTTCCGTCGAGCTCAGGAACTAGCAAAACATCATTTATTGTGTACTCAGCCTCCGCATCATCAGAAATTTGCACTTTAATACTGCCTATTCCTACAACACTCAGCTTGCGTCCATCACCAACCCGTACATGGTTTAATCCGTTCGTCAATTCTCTGTAGTTATGAAATAACTCCCTCTGGAACGTCATGTGGTCTGTTGCACCGGAGTCTGCATAAAAAACGTTGAAATTCTTACATGATAAACTTGATTTGTTTAAAATGAATAAATGAGTATTTTCATTGTCAGCTGGTTTTGACGTTTTTGCATTTACGCCTGTTCGTAATGCAAGAGAGTGTCTATGCTCTCCGTTTTTAGTTTTCATGTCTCTTTGCTTTTTGCAACACTCTGTAGCCCAATGCCCTTCAATGTGACAATAATTGCACTTCCCTCTTCGTTTCGCGTTCACATAATTTTTGCTGCTGCCACCAGCACAACTGTTGTTGTTTGTTTTTGCAATATAAGCTGTTTTGCTTATATCTGCTTTTTGAGTACTAACCATACGCATGTTAATAAGTGACTCTTCATTAACTAAGAGTTCGGTTAATTTTTCAACCTTTTGCGACGTTTTAGGAACAGCATACCATGAAGTGCGGACATGATTATACTTGGAAGGAAGACTGCTTAGTATTTTAGCAATTACCATAGGTTCCTTTTGTTCAAGATTTATGTCTTTTAAACGTTGTGTTAGTGATGTTATTGTTGCAATAAAGTCAACGATGCTTTCTTCTTCACTCATCTTACAGGTGATAAATTTTTCTAGTAAAACCTGCGCAGACATATCGCTTTTCTCGGCGTGAACCGCTTGCAATCTAGACCAAATTTGCGCAGCAGTCTCACAATCTGCGACATATTTTAGTTGTTCTAGTTCAATACCTCTCATCAAAAATGCTTGTGCCTCGGCATCTTTTTCCTCCCAAACAGTTGCATTTGTCGTAGTTTTGACTTCCGTGCCAAGAATGTACTTCTTTAATTTATTTTCCGTCATGTATATCTCCATTTGACGTCGCCAAAGTTGATAATTTTGTCCATTGAAACGATGGATCTGATAACTTCGCATACTTTCTGCCATGCTTACCGTAGGTTCAGGCGCAGCTTTGACCAATTGAGTATCAGTATTATCAGTTACTTCAATGTTCTCCACGGATTGAAAAAATTCTGACAACGAAAACTCTGCCTTTTCAACAACTGCTGTGTCGACGTCCAAAATATATTTGTTGTCTTCTCCACTTTCCATAAAAGAACTTCAATTATTTTCTCAGGAGCTGTGCTGATAACCTATGGGCCCATAACCTATTGCGACTAATTAGGATTCCTCAGAAATAAAAGAGGTTGTTTATGGTTTATGGATTGATTTAATTTAATGAATAAAGAAGAGATTGATATAAAAAGCGTGTTACATTGATCGAGGTTAAAAACAGAAGAAGGAGGAAGTGCCATGTTAAAAACCCTTGTTGACATTTAGTTAAAGCTGCCATACTTATTGAATATTAATTTGGTTCGTATTACAGAAATGTCAAGTAACAAAAGAAAGCGTTATACTCAACAACAAGAAAGCAACGAGTGGTTGTTATGCAGAGAAATAAATACTCAGGTAAGTTTTGTGTTCCCTTTTTTATATATATTTTTATTAAAAATGTTAATTAATTTGTAGGCGCAACATTAACAATGTATATATGTTTTCTGTCTTATCGGATGGCGTATTCTACGTTAAACTTAACGGCCATGTCTCTGACACAGCCTGCAGGGACAGTCCGTGGCCGAAGGCCTCGGACAACTGTCTGCTGTTTTTTTGTTCAGCTTGTGTATTGTGTGGATAATGTATGATCGTGTGTGTGATTATGGGTAACGATAAATGGTGATGCTCTCTTTCTGTCATATTTTGTATTGCCATTATGCTATATTTTATATTTTACGTTTTATATTGTTATTTTGTTGTAAATGTTAAGTTTTATATTTTATGTATAGTTGACGGTCGAAAATTAGAATTCTCCTAAATTCGAATCTTTCGGAAATTAGAACTAGCGTTTTTTCCTGCTTCTAACGCTGAAAATTTGATTTATAGAAGAATTCATTCCCTCATTACTCTCGCCCCTCATCCGAAGAATAACAATTTTTGTTTGCGATCTAACATCCTTGGCAAAAGCCAAGCAATCGACGCGCCATGCCTATGACTCATAGCCTAAGACTGTTGAAGTGCAAACAAGGCACCGAACCGTGTATTTCGTACTTGTGTGCACGATTTGGTGTAGTGTCGGAACCGTCGATCGCACTCAGGCTGCCGTGTTTGTTTTTGTTGTTGATTGCCGTTGTTTACATTGCACACGAAATATCTTGAGTCTCAAACAAACATCTATTTTTCCATAGAAAAATAAGCAGTTTTGCACTAGAAATTTCGGTTACAACGTGAACGTAGGCATTAACGAATATCTAAAGATTTGACATGTGCACAGTTTGGTGTATGATATAAGTGCTGCACTGAGTTGTGTGCCCACAAAAGCGTTTTGTTTTTGTGTTGACTGCGTACAAGTGCTTTCCTGGTTTAAACACTTGTGTAGCGTGATCATTTACAACACATGCACGCAACGTAAAATGTTCGGTGTTGAGTGTTTGGGTGTTATTTTGAACGCTGCAACGGATTGTGGACTACCTTCACGAAATTCATCTTGGAGCGAACGGCGTCTTGGTACCAGCGACTTCCAGTAGTTTTTGATGGCGCTTCATCACCAAAAGTCAAGACAAGCTGATTGAGGCACTCTTGTCTCGATAAGCCACGCCGAAAATCGAAAAAATCATCACACGAAAATGTTCAAGGGTTACTATAATTTTTTGACCGAGATGAATTTTTCAACACACTGTAAATGCAACAAATAGTGCTCGTAAGTGAAAACGTTATGTATGTATTTATGCTAAATATATTCAAAGTTTCCAATGGAAGTTACAGTTTTCACCTGGCAACACTAGTACTATTGGGACCCAAAATATAAATACCAACACTCTTAAACTAAACGCAGTGTGTTATTCTAATTGTGCTCATCATGACACGACGTTTGAGTCCCATGTACACCAAAAAAAATACAAATCTTTTGTTTTTGCTAAAATTCACTAGGAATTAAAAGTTCAACGGCTGGTGGGGAGATATAAGTACCCTCGAATAAAACAAGTTTGGCGTTCCTTCAATCACATCTTAAAATTTGATCCTTTTTTGTAGAATATATGTATGTAAAGATGCATGATGCAACGTTGGTTGTATTAACCCTCCATTATCTTTTTAAGTTTCTCGTCAATATTTCCTATGAGCAAATATTATTTGTACCGAACAATAAACTGCGCCTGCAATCAACATCATAGGCACATAAAGGACACGTGTAAGAGTCTTCTATACTATAAGACGAGGTTTAAAAACATTAATAATTTTATTAAGGAAACGTTATTACCTTTAAGATGCAGTCATGAAGTAGAGTTTAGTAAGAACGACAATTCATTCATTGTTGTAGTGGCTTCCGAACAACCCTTGCCATTCCATTATTTCTTAACGCCAGATGTTTTTAACATTTACATATTTGGACCCTACTGAACATTTGACATGATATATGGGTTCATTTAACGTAATTTCCGGTTATATTTGAATATCTAATATTTCACGTCCTAATAAATTCAAAATAATTGTGAATGCTTCAACACGAATTTGCGGTAATAATGTATTCTTGAATATGTTAAAGAAATTTGAGGAACTAACTAAAGTAAACTTCTTTCCTTCCTCCATATCCTTATTAAACTTCATACTTTCGTCGTTTAATTTATGTCTTTCAGACTTCTAACGATTCCGAGAGAGCCAAGGAAAGGCGGTAAAGAAATATTGGTAACAGCCAACCACAAATTGAACTCAATTCCATTCAGCCACTATAACCGACAGCAAAACCACCAAACATTGTATGTATGTGTGGCTATATGGAAGAACATGAGAGATTTCATGACGTACCTAACGATAAGAGCTTCTGTATGTCTACAAGAACAGTCTATTGTTTTCACATCACATTAACATCAATGACAGCCTGATTGTGGAGGATATTGCAAGGAGTGTGTACGAAGAGACAGCCACCTACCACACACACAATTCAAGGAGTATAATACAGAAAGCAGTCAAAAATATCGAAGTCAGACAGGCTACTTATGCCAAAATGAAAACCACTTCACCGCACCACATGAAGTCAGAGAAACATTGCAATGCCAATTTAGCAAGGACTTAAATACGAATTCATGTATGTGCAGTAGTATGGAGGTAACGAAAATCCAAAAAACAGACCAAATTGCTGCAGTGGCCAAAATTTTATAAAGCTGGAAGTGATAAGGAAACAACAATAGTGAACATCAATGACGTCCGGATCCAGTGGCTTATGCTAACGGACTGCAAACACTCAGAGAAAGACAGTATCACAAATAATTGAAGGACGGAACCAGAAATAAATTAAACTTATTATGCGATTTTGATAGACATATTCTGTTGATGAAACGAGTGCGTTGTTGCAACGAAATAATCGTTTGTATCACAAAAAAAAAACATTTGTATGAATTTAAACCATGAAATTGTCATATACTACAATAACTGCACTTTGTAAATTTTTTTGCCAATCATAAACATATAAATGTGAATAAATTAAAAAACAAAAGAATTTGTATACCGCCTCATTTATTAAAAAAAAAAAAATAAGTGGACAGGGCCAAAGGTTGGCAGTTGATATAACCGAATAAGGTTATATTCGGTCATGCCCGAATATTTAATGCCCGACATAACGCTGAGCTCGTTTATCGTTTCATAATGGGACAAATGTGTTTACAATAATTAATTCCGAGCTAGGTATTATGCTGTTAATGTCAGCTAAATCAAAACGTGGCCATCAATGGTGCAATAGCGACTCTTGTGTATGAGAACGTGGGTTCGATCCCTGTTCTGAGCACCTTATATTTCTTTCGACGGCGGTTACCTCGCTTAATGACGGCGACGCTATCGAGTATATAGCCATGAAAAAGCTTCTCAAAATACCGTTCGGAACGAGCACAGTTCACTGGTGGTGAGAAGCTCTCTCTAATCCCTACAAGAGATGTAACGGAAAACCATATATTTAAATCAAAACGTGGACCGATGAAGTAATTTTTCAGAATCGGTGAACCTCAGCATACATATTTCTGATAATGTGTAAAATTTCTTTGAAATCAGAACCTACAGGCTGGAAATAACGTCCTTTGCTTCATAATGCAGGAACTATGCATGTGTTTGCACGCATTGCTTTCATAAATAGAAAATCTGCTGCCTTTTGGAGCGAAGATCCTTATCACACGTTGCGGGCTAGGGGCTAAGTGAAAAAAACGACCCGTAAAAAACATAGTTTTTGACTATAAATTCTTTGTATATGACCACGTCACTTTCTCCAATCCCGCCCATATTTGCAGCAGATCTTAGAATATGTACACAGAAATAATGGACTTTTAATTTGTAATTTGTATGGGAGGTACCACGCCCCTTTGTCCAATCGCGCCCATATTTTGGTAATTTATTTTTGTTGTCGCCAGTAGTTTGCCTGCGAAGTTTCAGCCCGATTGGACTACGGCCAAAGGGTTACAAATAAATCCAAAATTTGTTCGGCATGCATGCATACAGACATGTGAAGTTAATAAAAGGAATTTAAAAATTAAACAACGTTTCTTCAAATCTATTATGCTACAACCCAGTATTATCAACTATATTGGGTACTTATGCTTTGGTTTGTGTCTAGACTAACATGTGTTGCAAAATATCTTGTTTCACGTTTCATGGGAAATTATCAAGGTGGAGCCTGTAACCCATATTTAGTATATACTGTAGTTTTGAACGTAATAAAAAGTAAATTTAGAAAACCCAAAGTGAAAGAGTTTCATAAAAGAACATTTTCCTAAATAATTACCTTCTCTTAACAAAAGTAAATTTTGTCAAAAAGACAATACATATTCATATTCTTATACAAAGAACCTTTTTTTTTTTTAAAAAATATTATCTTAAAGAAGTACCTTTGCTTAAAAAAGTAAATTTTCTTACATAAAGTACCTTTTCTTAAAAAAATATTTTTTTGTCAATAAGTACCATTCCTTAGGAAATTTCCCTACTACCTTTTCTTTAAACAGTACTTTTGTTTGGAAACAAAATAACTTTTCTTGAGATAAGTACCTGCTCTTTAAAATGTACCAATTCTAAAAAAAATTCCATTTCTTCAAAATAGAATAATGCCTTTTGTTTTATTTTCTTGAGTTAAGTAGCCTATCTGAAAATAAGTAAATTTTCTTAAAAAATTAACCTTTTCCTATCAAAAGTACCACTTCGTTAAAAAGTAACTGTTCTTAAAAAATTTACTTCTTTGTAAAAAAAATTCTTACTCTCATCGCTTTTTCTTATAGAAAGTACTTCTTCGTAAAAATAGTACCTTTTCTTAAATAAAATATTAGTTTTTAATAAAACTAGTACCTGTCTTTAATAAAGGACCTTTGCGGGAAAATATAATACATATTATTACAAAAAGGAAATTAAAAATATACTATTTAAGAAAAAAATACATTCTATAAAAAAAAAATTTTCTTCAATAAAGATTATCGTTTTACAGATTGTATCTTTTCATAAAGATCCCTCTTAATAATCGTATTTTTCAACGATTGCCTTAGTCGTGTTGGAACTAACTAGTACATAATATACAGCGAATGGAACTTTGTTCCAACTGGGTGTCCCCTGACACCTCATGTGATTTTTTCTTGGGTGGGGTCGAGGTTTAATGTATCCGACTCATAATGTTTGTTATCTTACTGTTGTAATAGAAGGTGTTTCAAAAGAAGTCATCCGATGTTGTTTGGCTCTCATTTTTTTCTAAATGAAAAACTTCGATTCTGTTTTTTGATTATGTTTATTGGAACCTTTAGAATTTTATTGGTTAAGTTGAGAAGATGATATCGGTTAAATGGGCGTCGTCACAATTGATTACCATACGGGCTCGCTTTATGGCATTTTTGTTCATAATGATTTGAAAATCATAATGACCGATGAGGCTCATTTCGACCATAGCGGGTACGTGAACAATCAAAACTATCGCTTCTGGGGTACCGAATATCCACGAGTGATGCACGAGGAGCCATTACACCCGCTCAGTGTGACTGCATGGTGCGCTGTTCACGCTGCAGGAATCATCGGGTAATATTTTCCGAGAGCGCCTCTGGTCAAACGACAAGAGTGGACGGTGCGCGCTATAGGGCCATGTTAGCCGAGTTTTTTCTGCCGCAATTCGACGAATTAGGACTTGAGGACATGTTGTGCCAACAGGACGGAGCATCGGCACACACTGCGCGAGCCACAACCGATATTCTGAAGGCGGCGTTCCCGGGTCGTCTCACCTCTCGTTTTGGCGATTTGCACTGGCCCGCAAGAACGCCCGATTTAACCGTTCCAGACTATTTTTTGTAGGGTTTTTTGAAGTCCAGTGTTTACGTGAACAAGCCCGAGGCTCTGGAAGCCCTCAAGGTCAACATTCGACACGAGTGCGAGAATCTGTCGCCCGAAGTTCTCGCCGAAGTGATGAAAAATGCCATAAACCTAGCCGGTATGGTAATCAATTGTGACGACGCCCATTTAACCGATATCATCTTCTCAACTTAACCAATATAATTCTAAAGGTTCAAATAAACATAATCAAAAAACAGAATCGAAGTTTTTCATTTAGAAAAAAATGAGAGCCAAACAACATCGGATGACTTCTTTTGAAACACCTTGTATATCTGTGTGTTAAGAAGTAAGTGCGTTAAGAGTGGATTTATCCGAGGAGTATCGGGTTTTTTGACATCGCTAGCAAGCTTTGCGCTTTTCGTCGAGTGTGAAGCTTAGATTGAGATTCCATGACATTTGCTATAGACTTTTCTGTCAATAACTTGTCTTATTACTGTCAATATAACTGTCTTGATCTGAAGACAAATCAGGCAGTGTGCAGCATTTGTGAGATGCGGGAGAAATGTGTTTCGATATACAGAAATAAATGAGATCGGGTATATTTTTAATATCTGATGATGATCCAAGTGATGTTAAGAGAGAATATGGTTAACTGACAAGAGTAGCTGCCGTCCCTTTGCCATTATAGGACTAGGGTCCCGTATTGTATATTATGCGATGCCAAGAATTTATGCCCTAGAGATAAGAAAAACGAGTCATACTGTTCCTTCTTTATGGCCTATATGGTCTTATGTTTATGGTCTATATCTAGTGGATATAGTGATAGGACCGGACCCGCCTTCAATAACTACGATCGTCGCCTGAATATCTTTGGCGGAAAGTGCTGGCCTTCTTGATGTTTAACATTATCCTCTATGAGAATCGCCGATCCGCCATGAGATGTGTCATTAGGTTGCATGACTTGATAAAATTTATAGTTGGCAATACTAAAGTAGTTCTTGGTCGTGAAATGTGAAATGCATTAATGAAGCATTCATGTCAGGAAATTATTATATTCATAGCAATAACGAGACACATTCGTCATATTGAGTGAAGTTACATTCGGTGAAAATACTCGTTGAGGCAGAGAACATTAAATTTTAGGAGATTTAGGAAACTGGTGATCTGTGCGCTATATAGTTTCAAATCAGATACAATTTTTTTCGAGATATACTTATACAATTCCATTTCCATTTCGCATTTTCGCAGACAACTTTTAGATATTGTTGCCGTCGATTGTAGGCCGTCGTGGGCAATGGTCGTGTGCCGGCTCTTGTGCATGAGAACGTGGCTTCGATCCCTGCTCTGACCACCTTCAATTTCTTTCCACGGCGGTCACATCGCTTAGTGACGGCTACACTATCGAGTATTTAGCCATGAAAAAAGTTTCTCACAAATACCGATCGGAACCGGTGTAAAACTGTAGGTCCCAATCAGTGTTGGTCCCAATCAGCTCTCCCTTATCCGTACATGGGATGTAACGGGAAACCATTTATTTATTTATTTTCGCATTTACCAAAAATAAATGTTGGCGGAAGAAATGGTCTCGCACAGTTTATTGGAAGTAGTCGTTTACCACCCCAAGACATAAACAAGAGCGCTCTAAAGACTATCCTTGTCATAGTTCGAATATATGTATATTGATATCTTTCATTACTTTAGACCTAATCTTGCAATTTATTACACCCCTGTTACATTTTACACTTACTGTTTTTCTTCAGTGTATGTGGACATCCTTTTTAATTTTTCCGATTTCCTCAAGACATTCAGGTGTAATTATGCAGGGTTTGTTGTGATAAGTGGAGGCCAATATTGTTCGTTGTGCGCTGCAAGAATTATGACCACAGAGAAGTTTGCTTCACTAAAGCTAAGGTTTTGTTTATCAGGATATAACTTGTTTCTGGAACTTCTTTCCTCAAAATAAATGGATAAATCTGTTCTGACAGTTTCCACTTTATTGTCCCAGAGTTCCTTTTGTTATATCGCTGCTGAGCTTACTTAGCTTAGCTTTTTTTATAATCAACTGAACGATGTTATGTTTGCCTTAGAACACGCTGGTGGTTTTTGAAATTTGTTTCCGTCATTTAGACTTTTAGTCAATATTAGTCGTGTTTTGGTTATAAGCAAGCGATTATCGCTTGCTAAGTTGCAAAGAAAACGGTTTTTTCGTGATAAGTAATCTTATTCAAAAATATGAAAAAGAGTTGAAATCGGTAAAAGAAATAAAAAAAAAATTGTTTAAACTTAGCGAAAATGGTACGCGATGCTAAGTTCTCGCTAAGCCTTCGCTAAGTGCTTCATACAAAACAAACGATTATATAAGCAAGCAGTGTAACCAAAACACGCTTATTAAGTACTTTATTTTTCCAGTTCATTATAATCTTTTTCCAGTTTCTGCCTCTTTGTTTCTTACGTTTCTTCCTCTCTTATAAGAGCGCTACAAACGTTTTTTTTAAATAAAACAAAACCGGTTTTAGATACCAATGAAAATCTTTATTCCTGTGAAAGTACGCTCGATGCCATTATGTATGGGACTCGATTTCTTTTGCATGGCCACCACGGGCACGCTTGCAGAATTCCAGACGCTGAACCCAATTTTTGTCGGGTTTCAAGCATAAATCGGCCGATACTGCTGCAATTTCACGTTCGATATTCGTACGAAGTTCATCAATCGTCGCTGGCTTGTTGGCATAGACCATAGACTTGACGTAGCTCCACAGGAAATAATCTAACGGCCGCCGGCCCATAAACCGCACCAAATCGTAATTTTTTCGGGATGCAATGATGACTCATGGATTACCTGTGGATTGCTCTCTGACCAATAACGCATTTTTTGCTTATTGACGAAGCCATTCAGCCAGAAATGAGCTTCATCGCTGAAGATGATTTTCCGATGAAAATCCGAATCATTTTCAAGTTGTGGCTCAGCCCAATTCACGAACATACGACGCTTATGGTGGTCAAGCGGCTTCTGTTCTTGCTTCAATTTGATCTTGTAAGGATGTAGGCCAAGATCTTTTCGCAAAATTCGCCACAACGACTTACAGAGATGCCCAACGCTTGAGAACGACGTGTGAGAGACACATTTGGGCTTTCTTGAACGGAAGCCTCACCGGCAGCAATATTCGCAACACTACGGGCACTTCTTTGTCTCACTGGCACGGGCACATTTTGTACTGTGCCTGTAGATTCAAATTTTTCCACTAGACGCTCAATTGCTGATCTGGTAGGACGATTATGACGACCATAGATTGGACGTAGCAATCTTACAGTTGAGGCCACTGACTCCAAATTTCGGTAGTAAATTTTAATAGTTTCGACATGTTGTTGGCTCGTATATCTTGCCATGATGAATGGCAAAGAAATGTCAAAAGAGCGGGAAAAAATATGGCGTCGTTTGCTGTCCCTATCGATTTACTTTTGTATCGTCTCTGTTGAAAAACCCTTAGTTTCTTTACCCAGTTCATTACAATTTGTCAGTTCGTTTACCATATCCAAGTCAATAGTTCTGTTCACAAAAAAAAAAAAAATTGTCTGTCACGTTTTTGTTGTCAGTAGTTTACAACAATGAAAGTCACTTTTAGGTCACAAATACTAATATTATAACCTATTAATCATTGTGTCCCAAACATGTTTTATTGAATAGTAAACATATTTTTTTTGGACCCAAGTATACTATATTTGCGGCAATCTACAACCACGTTATATTTGCATCCAAACAACAAAAAAATACACATATTTCAGCGTGGTGGACATTATTTTGATATAATAAAGTTACGTCTACATTGAGATTAAAAATGTGACTAAACTCCGTATTGAGATACAAATTACAAAAAAAAAAATTAATGTGGGTCCGATCACAGGGGAGATGTGTAAACATCTAGTAATGAAGTTGGAAGTACTTATGCTTTTAGTATATTTTTTTAATTAATCAATTAAAAGTATCAAAACTTTCAATATTGTAAATACATAGGAATTTGCTGGTTTTTGTTTGTTTTATTTAACTTATTTGGTTAGTAAATGGGCACACTGCAGTATATATGTACTGCATTAAAAATTACAGTAAGCAGTAAATTTACTGATTACTGAAAAAATTCAGTAAATTTTTACTGATAATGAAATTTAATTTGCATTACCAGTCAAATCATAGGGCCGTATTCATAATAATCAGTAATCAGGCATTACTGATTACTGAAAATTCAATGCACCTCATCATAATCAAGTAGGCACTGTATAAAAATTGCTTTATTTTTACTGAAATTGTAGTCGTACTGCAAAGTGCCCATCTATGGTAAATGCCTTAAGTACAAATAGTTAATATTGGCTTATGGTAACTAAATAAGATACATATTTAAATTTTTGACTCGATTGTATTTAAAAATCTATGGAAAACTGCATCTATAGTAGTGGAATTGTTAGTTGTGGGGGTTTGTGGAGAATTGCTCATATGCAAGTGGAAAACGTCAAATAAAAATTTTGATAAAGCTTGCGACAGTGGGAATATTTTATTCTCCCATATCTTAACATTTTGACCCACTGTGCCCAAACTAAGAATTCTCCGGGGATCAAACTTATACCAGATTAAAGTCTTTCATTAGTACTTTCCAAATTCCAAATGAAAGACTTTAATCTGGTATATGTTTGATCCCCGGAAAATGCTTAGTTTAGGCACAGTGGGTCAAAATGTTAAGACATGAGACAATACTAAATTCCATATATGTCGCTGTTCTGAAATTCGTCTGAAGTATGCAGATAGTAAATTTGGAAACTACTTATGAAAGACTTTAATCTGGTATAAGTTTGATCCCCGGAGAATTCTTAGTTAGGGCACAGTGGGTCAAAATGTTAAGACATGCGACAATACTAAATTCCATATATCGCTGTTCTGAAATTCCTCTGAAGTATGCAGATAGTAAATTTGGAAAGTACTAATGAAAGACTTTAATCTGGTATAAGTTTGATCCCCGGAAAATTCTTAGTTTGGGCACAGTGGGTCAAAATGTTAAGACATGGGACAATACTAAATTCCATATATCGCTGTTCTGAAATTCCTCTGAAGTATGCAGATAGTAAATTTGGAAAGTACTAATGAAAGACTTTAATCTGGTATAAGTTTGATCCCCGGAGAATTCTTAGTTTGGGCACAGTGGGTCAAAATGTTAAGACATGGGACAATACTAAATTCCATATATCCCTGTTCTGAAATTCCTCTGTTATATAAGTATGGTAAATTTGGAAAGCACTAATAAGGGGCTTTAATCTGGTGTAAGTCTAGTCCGCCAAGAGTCCTTGGTTTGGAGACAGTGAAGAGTTCAAAAGTAGAGTAAAGTGCTTAAAGGGAAACGCTTAAAATTATTGTAGTCTGAAATTCGTCTGAAGCCTCGGAGTAATATAACTCAAAAGAACATGCTCCTACTTATTGCTATATATTCATTTAATTGGCAAAGTATCCTTGATTTGGGCTCAAAGTCCTTTCTAAAATTATATACATTGAACTAAAATATAATGCTCGTTGGTCAGCTGTTCCAGATTTGTGCCACTAATACTGAAATCTCGTAATGTTTGTTTATACGATTTATTAGTTTTATAGTTTTTTATTAATTTAATTCGCCAAAAACCTTGTTTATATCAATATACTTCCCTTTCTGGTAATTTAACAGATACCTGTTATCGTCATAACAGCGCTCTGCTAACGAAAGTGGATTGTGTCTTTGCTAGTTAAATTCGAATTTATCTTCACGCACATTGAAAATTAGTAGCTACTATTGCACACTAGATGGTGTTGAGTATATTGTATGCAGCGTATGATTACACTAAACACTCATACATAGCTCACACCGATTTGATAACGCTTTACGATTGGTTAACGATTACATCGCACCGCACATCTTACTCTAAATTTGTGATTGTATTGTGAAAAAGATTTTTTCCCCAGCGTATAGATGTTTACACATCAAAAAAATACCAAAATTTTTCAGTTGGATGTAATCTAGTGTGTTAATTTCTCATTCTGACAAACTATAAGAGAAACTTACGAGTCAACTGATGGAACTTAAAGCAGCTGAGATCTGGAAAATATGAAGTTCTCTTACCAGACGAAAGGAATGAAGTGCCAAACTCTAGAAAAACCCATACCCACCACCACAACAACATAGTTAACATCAGTAGCAGCTACACCGGTCTCAGATTCTTTGTTGCTCCATAAAACAAAGTACTTATGGTAAAATTGCATCAAGAGGATATGTTGCTAACAACGTACCGGCATAGTACCCACATTGGACAAGTGCATTACGAAGTGGGGTGGTGGAATGTGTAATGATGGATGAGGAAGTTCATGGGGTGGTAGATCACATGTCGCTACACTTCTCAAGGGCGTTCGCATAACATTCAGCAATATATCACAACTGCAACAACATCAACAATATCCCGGTAATCATTTATAACACGATTTAGATGCCATAGGATGATTTCACAGCTAGTTAGGCTTTTAGTTCATTCATGTTAATGGCAAAATTGTTATCGGTTAGATTCACTAGGGTAGATAGGTTACTCAAAACAATATGAACTTTCATTATAGCCACATTAGATAAAACGTCATATAACAGAAAGAATGCAACAGAAAATATATAAGTATAAGATTGACTTTAGGATACTTTTCGGAATCGGTATACAACCGTTGGTCCCAATCAGTGATTGTAAAAGTAGGAAAAGCACAGCTGACGGGTTGTTAGAACTTCTCCCCAATCCCTTAAGGGAATCTGATGGGAAACCATTCTTTATACTATAATTGAAATATATGAAAGTTTAGCTTTCAGTAAGACACTGGCGACCTCTTGAACAAATACGCCATTTATTACTGCAATGCATGTACTTTTGTGATTTACCTCGTGTAACTTTAACTGTGCCAGAATTCATCGGAACTGAATAACCAAACTCGTTTCATGCTTGATAAATTTAAATCAAAAGAAATGAAAAAATAAATTAAATATTATGTAACTTATACCAGTAGCTTCGCGGAGATCAAACATGTGCAAATTTAAAATTTTTCAAATAAATTAAATAAAAACAAAATTCATATTATTCTGACAAAGCAGCTTGTATTTGTTAATTCGAACTGGTTACAAACGCGTACAAAATTCCACAAATAGAATGAAATAATTCCAAAGTATTTGACCTCCGACGTGTTAATGTTTGTTTCGCTGTCAGTTCTTTTTTACTGCTGGTGATGGCTAATATAACATTGTTGGTCCCTTTTTCATGGTATGTGAAAAATGTTAAATATTCATAGGCATGCGAAAAGCTAATGTATCGTTTTTTGATGTGAATCATTGAACAAATCAGAAAACAAATAAACACGTAGAGTCAGGAGAAGCTGTACAGGACCTTAACATTTGGAAACGTTATGCGAAGAAGGGCTTTAAGCATTTTTGTATTTTTGCAATTGCAAAAACATTTTTTTGATTCTAACTCTAGCTTTTTATATATTTAATAAATGTATAATACATTAGCTATAAATATGGGATTAATACGAAATTCTCTCACGTATTTCGATTATATACAACTAATAAAAGCGACAAAAAAGATGAAGTTAAAACTTTTGTCTTGGTTTTTTTGCCGCAGGTACTAAAGTCTCTCATAAAATTGATACAATAGACTTAGTGGCGAAAGTGCTACAGGCACTCTACAATTCCAACAAGAAAAAATTCATTTGTAGTCAGTTTTACTCTGTGTTCAATAGGCACCCATAGTTGGTATTTATTTAACTTGCCTTTGGTTGTAGCTGAGGATTTATTGTCACATTCCATTGATTTCATAATCGAAATTAAGCAACAAAATGAAACATGTGGAGGAAAATAAATAATAAAATGAATGACCTTAGATGATATTACCAAGACAATAATAACAATAATATCTTATTTACAAGAGGGTCTAAAATAATACGTTATCTAACGCAAGAAATTTCAATATTATTGCAATATAAATGTAATTACTAAGAACACATATGGGCATTTCCACAGAAAGATACAGCTTTTGTTACATCACGTCACTCTCGTTAATTGCTTATATTTTAGGACCAGTGAGTTTAACTGTTTTCTCTTCTTTTACTATAGAGCTACTTACATTATGTACTTAGGAAAATAATAGAAAACAATAGAACTACATGGTCCTAAAAGATAATCCTAATATAATAATAAAAATATAATGTGACATAGGGTGGCCCTTTCTGTGAAAACTCCCATATATCCACACAAGTGGAGCTTGTATTTTCGTGTAGGAATAGAGTAAATTGTATTTATTATTCCACGATTACCTATGATTTAAATAAATTTAATTGCCGTATATATGTAGAAGCAGTTAGGGAAATTTGGTATGCTGTTTATTAGAAATTTCATATCCTTTGACTATGCACAGTGAGGCAAAATTAGAAAATCATTTCATTGTTTATATGTATTAAATAATGCCAGCAGGTTTTAAAAATATGTACCAAATATTTGAAATATTGCACACGGGCTGTAGCTCAGCGGTCAGTTAACATGTACATATTGATCATAGAGTACTGATTCCATGAGATCAGTTTTTATAAAAGTTTTTTGAGGCGTCACCCTGAAAAAAAAAATTAAATGAGGTGTCAGGGGACACCCGGTTGGAACGAAGTTCCTTTCGCTACATATTATGTACTAGTTAGTTCTAAGGCGCCTATTGAAAAATACTGTAAATTAAATGGATTTTTAACAAGATATACCTTTTGTAAAATGATAAACTCTTTTTAAGAAATTTTTTATTTATTGAATGTATTTTTTTAAAAAAAGTATATTTTTAGGTCCCTTTTGTAAGAATGTGTATTATATTATCTCGAAAAGGTCCTTTCTTTAATGAGAGGTACTTATTTTATTAAAATCTAATGTTTTTTTAAGAAAATCTACCATTTTTAATAAGAAGTGCTTTCTGTAAGAAAAAGCCTAAGAGTATGAATTTTTTTTCAAAGAAATACTTTTTTTAAGAACAGGTACTTTTTAAAGAAGTTGTACTCTTTTTAGGAAAAGGCTATATTTTAAGAAAATTTACTTATTTTCAGAAAGGCTACTTATCTCAAGAAAATAAAAGAAAAACAAAATGCATTATTTTTTTAAGAAAAGGTACTTTTAAGAAAAGGAATTTTTACAAGAAAAGGTATTTTTTTTTAAGAGAAGGTATTTTGTTTTTGAAGAAAAGCTTTTTTACGAAAGAACATGTACAATTTTAAGAGTAGGTACTTATCTCAAGAAAAGTTATTTTGTTTTATAAAAAAGGTACTCTTTAAAGAAAATTTAGGTATTTAAGAAAAGGCAATTTGTTGTGAGATAAAGTACTTTTTTAAGAAAAGGTACTTATTTAAAAAAATTACTTTTTTTAAGAAAACGGTACTCTTTGTAAGAAAATTTACTTTTTTAAGCAAAGATACTTCATTAAGATAAGGCATTTTTTTAGGAAAATGTAGATTGTTTAGGAATATAAATGGGCATTTTTTTGAGAAAATTTACTTTTTTTAAGAAAACTCACTTCAGAAAATTTTATTTTTTGAACTTCTTTCACTTTGGCTTTTCTAAATTTACTTTCTATTCGGTTTTAAACTACAATACGTAATAAACAGGCTCCACCTAGAAAATTTCCCATTAAACAAAAAATATACCCCGATATGTTAGTCTAGACACAAACCAAACCAAAAGTATGAGTCTAAGAGTGTAAGAGTAAGTGTGCTGCCAAATGTACCTCCATGCTCAGAGTTGTAGTTCATGGATTTGCCAGTCTAGCACTTTGGCGTTTCTAAATTTACTTTTTATTCGGTTCAAAACTACAATATGTACTAAACATACTCCACCTAGAAAATTTCCCATTAAACAAAAAATATACTCCGATATGTTAGTCTAGACACAAACCAAACCAAAAATACGAGTCTAAGAGTGTAAAAGTAAGTGTGCTGCCAAATGTAACTCCATGCTCAGAGTAGTATTTCATGGATTTGAGAGTCTTGCACTTTGGTTTTTCTAAATTTACTTTTTATTGGGTTCAAAACTACAATATGTAATACACAGGCTCCACCAAGAAATCTTCCCTTTAAACCAAACCAAAAGTACCCAATATAGTTGATAATAATGGGTTGTAATTAAGTAGTTGAAAAAAGTTGATTAAAATTTTTTCATTTAATCCACATCCCGCAACGTGCCATAAATTTCCTAAAATAGCTTTTAAAATCTCTTTCAATTATGTTCGAAAAGTTTACTTAATTCAAATCAACATTTATATAAAAAACAGGAAAGTATAAATAAAGGAGAAAAACTACCTATTTAGTGAGTAGGAACATTGCCGGATTTACAGAAAGGCAAATTGTTGCCACAGTTGCCTAGGGCCCCGTAGGTCAGGCGGCCTCTTTTGCTGAAAAATTACCATTAATTTTTCATAATTTAGATCGGGCAACTACTAGTTGACGCTCAAGCGCCACAACATAACAGTCGTCGGTACGTTGCACAACACAAAACTCTACAAAGCGGAAATATTAAAATTAATTTTTAAGCGAAGGTGTTTTTTTTTTTGTGTAAATAACCATTTTAAATTGCCGGTGGTGCAACCGTTATCATGCGATAATGTGGGTTCTAATCCCGGTCTGATCACCTTAATTTTTTTCCGACATGCAATTCGTGTAGTCATGGCGACACTTTCGAGCCGTGAAAAAGCGCCTTTGAAGACATTCGAATGCTTAGTAATGGTCAGGGTCACTGCTGACTTTCCGATTCGCTCGCATACAAAAAACGCCATGACACCCCCTGACATTTTCATTCATTTGATCAAAAGTCAGCCGGAATTATCCGCAGTTTCTCAACAGTGGTGATCACCTTATGACATTTACACATAACGTCCTTGAGGAACCATTGAGTAGTGGGTCAGTTGCTCAAGACGTCTTTAAATATAGTGTCTCGAGTCATCATCTTATATGTATTTATCCACTGGAATCTATGTCTGTGCAATGCAATATCAGTGTGCATATAACTGTCATGTTGCACTATAATCTGAAAATCTGAAAGATAATATGACACGAAGGGAAACATCCATACATAATTATAATGCTCTGGAAATTTGCATGTTATTTTTACAAAATTTCAAATATTTTAAAATATATTCAGAATATGTATGGCATTTATTTCATATCTACAAATTAATAGAAATTTTTCAGTTCGAAGTTTTTGAAAAATTTGAAAATGCACACACATGACCTGCAGTTTACAAATGATGAAGACATCCTCTATCGACATTTACCATTGGGATTAGTTAGAGTCAGCCATGACATAGTGCTGACAAATCAGTAGGACGGTCTTACACACAGAGAGGAGATTCGTTGTCACGATTATATTTACAATCAACTAAAATTTGGCGGTTCCTTGGACTATCACATTATTCAGTTGTGATTACCAATAATTGTGTTCTTTATCACCAAATGTTGTGCATATAAATTGATTTGGAATTCAGTTTTGGTTGCAAGAACTGAAATATTTAGTTGAAGCCACAGCAACAATAAATAAATGTGATCTGTCGATCGAGATGTAGTTGTAGCAATCAAATTATACTGTAGTGGTGAATATTCTATTAGTTGGATGAAGGAAAAATTTAAAAACTAATTCGCTTGTACCACATAATATACTGGTATGCTCAACTAAAGTAATTACTTGAATTTAATGGCTGTCACAACTTTAACCCATTATAAATTTTATAGAAAAAAGTAGAAAAAATATTTTTTATTAAAATTGTGTATTTTATAATTAAATATAAACAAAATTATTATTATTTGTAATCAGGGTTCGTATTTCGTGCTAATTTTTGATCGAAAATATAAAAACAATTGTTTGCATGTGTTTGTGCAGTCGTCAAAAGTGGCGTCATATTCAACGATTATGTTTAAAAGTCTCACTTTACCTCAATTTATGATAATATGTATTCTTCGCTGGCTGATTCATATACACTTTATTGTTTATTCACAACTTTGTTTATCACTTTCTGTTTAAGATATTAGTTTGTCTGTAAAGTCCTCATGTAATATTCAAATATACGTAGTTTCTCTTCAACAACAAAGCCTCTTGTGAAAAAACGAATACATAACTTTGCAACAAGTGTTTTTGTACGAGAAACTAAATTATGATTACAGTAACTAATATTTGAACACGAATTCCAATATTCTACTTTTTATTAGTTGTATCATCCATTTCAGATGAATGAGGTTTTTGAAATACTGAAATTGGTCAATACAATCAAAATTCGGTAGTAGGAACTTGTATTTAGTAAGACCGATTTTCAATCTATCAATAACATCGACAAATAATTCTGATGTTTGACAATTACGAATTCTGATCAAAATATAGATTTTAGCATGGAATTTCCATTGCCTGAACTGATTTCCAACTAATCTTTTCCCTGTGTGTACAGAGATTGCCAGCCCCTTCGCAATTTATGTCATCTAAGTATGTAAGTATTTGTCATTGCCTACTGACATTGTCCTAAGGAAATACTACTGAAAATGTCTACAAGACAAAATTTCCAACGGGGAAGCTCTCCTCAATCCCTTCATGGAATACGGAGCAAATCCCAATACAGGTAGTAGTGTACAAATTTCTAGTCCTCCAATTCGATGAGTATTCAAAAGGCAAAATATTCAATAAGGAAAACTTCCAAAACGTTAAAATCATGCATACAAATGATACCTAGTGTGACGTTATATGCCGTTGTGAATTGGAAAGAACTTTTAACTTTTAGTGGAATGTGCGCTTTATATTCTAAGACGCACCGACAGTTATTATAGCGATTCCGAACTGAAATGCTTTTAAGAAACGCTTTCATAGCTAACTAATCAAATATTGTGGCGATGACTGATGCAGAAAAAAGTTTTAATGGGCCTCGAAATTACCATTTATGTTTTACTCCAGCGCACGAGTGATTGCCATTAATACCTCACATCAGTTGCTCTAAATTGCATGTAATTACTTACTAACTCGAACAACCCCGGGGAGCCAGGAACCTTACAAAACGAAGATAATATATTTCGCCAACCAGTTTGCTCATCAGTTGGTAATACCACGTGTACGCAGGGATTCGTCAGCATGCCCAAGTTCTAGATAATAAGCAAAAACTAATTGCCTTCTAAGGGTTAATAATGAATTTTGTCGTTTTGCTGGTTCTATTAAAAATAGTCCACATAATATAATGAATTTTACCACATTTCATCTTTTATCTAGCACTTGGGCTAAGATTTGGGTTTTGAAGTGTTCGGACACATATAGTGAAATCTTATAGCGATCATTTTTGTAGAACATTTTGACCACGTCCCCCGTCATTTTGGAGCAGTTTTTTGCGAGTTTTCAAAAAAAATTAAAAATTATGGTTATACGTGACAGCTAGAGGGTTAATTTGTTCCACAAAAATGTTTATCTGAATCTTTTCTATAAAACTTCTGAACGTACTTTGCACCTCAGATGTAAGGAACACACAATTTAGCATGCCGATATGTTGCAGGAAAGTTGCGAAGGGCGGAAACTTTGACCCGCCCTAAAAAAAATTCTGATCAGACCTGCAAAACGCCGATACACGTATATTTTGTTTTAGACCTTTCTACCAGAATCCATTGACAGAACCCCATCATTTTGAAAAAATTTAATTTTGTTTCACAGTGTAACAAACGCATAGCTGAAACCTTCCGAAAACAATAAGGTGAGAGACAACAAAGGAGAAGCATCTTTTAATTAGTTGTATTAATTATTAAAAAATTTGGATTTTTATTGATAAAATAATTATAATAAATAATACATGCATATATGTATATTAAAATCAAAAAATAAATCGTTCTCAAATATTATTTTGTTTGGGGGGAAATACGCATGTGTTTCCACGTAAAAGCATACATGTTTGCCAGTAATCATGATGCTGTTTACATTTAAATACAAGTGAGTTTGGAACTTGCAAACATATTAATGTGTGAAGTGTGTTCCAAACATATAACGATAAAATAGAGTCAACACTAATCAACATTTTCAAAACGAAAACAAATGTAAAAAAATTAAATTTAGTTTCTAGCTTTTATTTTTAGTTGTTCAATTAAGAACTAGATATAACATTATAGAACATTAAGGTCGCAATTTAAAATTAAATCATTAGGTATAAATCAAAATATTTCAAAATGCCCCGTTTTGCCTGTGAATTAAAATAGAGTCATCGCGATTCATCATCTGAACTAGATTAAATAGCTGTGGCAAATAAAATGTATGTTTCATTAATCCTTTATATTATCTCAGTACTTTATGAAATAACTATTATCTTTTATCATAGCTAAGCAACGCCTTGACATTGAATCATCAAGTCTCCACAAGTCATGTTTTCCATGCCGATTGTACCAGTGTCATAAGCTCATCTTTATTAAATTGGTTTATTCCTTTGATAGAAACTTTAATGTCCCGCCACAAGTTCTGAATAGGATTTAAGCCCGGCGACTGCATAGACCATCTTAAAAGTATGACACTATTATTTTCAAACGAAGCTTTTGCTCGCTTCGATGTGTGTTTGGGGTCGATATTATGTTGAAACACCCATCGAAGCGGCATTTTCCATTTAGCATCATGATGTTTTTTTAATACAGTGGTATAATATGCAGCGTCCATTGTCTGTTCAATTTGGAATAAAGTTTCTGTCCCAATGTAAGATTAACAACCCCGTACCATTATGTTTCCGCTACCACGTTTAACTGTTTGGATTGTGTTCTGGGGCCTGAATTCGGTGTTGGAAGGTCTTCGTACAGGAAGATTACTCTTATCATAATTACCCAATCTCACTTTAGATTCAGCTGTCCTCAAAATATTTCGCCATTTGCGTACGGACTATTTCACATGTTCCTTGGCAAAATGCAACATTTTTTGAACGTACCGTTTGGATAGAAATGGAACTTTTCAGACACTTTTTGCCTTTAAATTGTTTTTAGTTAGCATTTTTCTTAATGTAGAGGTGTCAACATCCCGATCGTATTGCCTTTTAAGGTCGGAAGAGGTAACAAAAGTCGAACTCTACCTAGCGCAATATGTTTGGATCCAAATGTTCTGTAATTTTCAGGGTTTTACCGTCTGTTTCCTGGATTGGGGTTATATTTTATTCCGGTCTCCAACATTTTCTTTGAGCATCCAATTATGTCAGTAATTTGTATGTAGCTTCTGAATTCTTTTATCGTCTCTTTTATTCGTTCTTGGCGCTCATAATTGCAATATTTACATCGGCCCATTTTGGAACGTCAATAATGACAATTTATTAATGCTACTAATAAACATTAATCAAATTTAGAAGCTAGACTTTGTTTTCAAATTCAAATCCAAACTACCATTAACCATTTCAAAAACAAAAATATTTTTTGTAATTGACTCTATTTGATAGCACACGTTATTAAATAGCCTTTAAAATGACACTGACCTGGAGAACAGTAGTGTACACAATTTATTAAAAATGACGGCATTATATTCAGCAGAGGACCGGTCAATCAGGTTCAGAATTTCTTGACACGAAACATCTTGGACCACTGATTTGCAGAGAATAAAAGTTTTGACGAGTGTGTGACTCTATTTCGTCGCTCACTACTGTATATATTTCAGCTTGTAGGGCCCCCTGAAGTCTAAATCCGGCTCTGAGTAGGAGTTATCAAATTGGACGCGTTGTCCTAAACTAATTGTTTTAAATTAATATAATATAAATAATAGTTAACCGTTTTCTGTTAGCTCAACTTATATCCAGGGGCCTAAAAGTACAATTAATCATGTCCTTATATAATAAATCCCTTAACTGGATATAAATGTTGGTGGTGTACACTGCATACATATTAAGGCAAACACTAATTATACATACACTAGTATACAATAAATACAGTTTTCGAGCTATGCACACAATTTATTCATACATTTATCCTTTCCTTTCTTTGTAGATCTTCACATGCTGCCGCCCATCATCGATAGTGGCACGCATTTTGGGTCATCGCGCTGAGGAACCTTATACGGCGACGATAGAGAATTTGCATCGAACACTGTACCGTGTACGTTATGAAGTCTATCAATTTATAATTCTGGACGTATCCGGCTATCATCCGTTTCCGGACATGCGTCGTTTATCGTGTTTAATGGGTAAAATAAAAAGAGTAAATATCTTCAGGTAACATCCATCTCATCTAACGTTTCGTTTCACACTCTTCAAGGCGAGGTCGGAGCGATAGACATATGTTCGACGTAAATTGATTTACACCAGGTGAAGTTACAAGAAATGTTGGCTTAAATTTGTCATGTCATTTTTGTGGAGAACTGTGAATATTTAATGGATTTTGAACTTTATTCATACCTTTTATTGTTAATATACATTGGTGTTATATTGAAAACAATAGTTTTAACCCTCATACACGAAATGCCGCTGCTTTTTTCTTGTTGGTTGTTTTGAACTAGTGCCTCTATCTACTGTTATTGAAGCAATGATTTCCCACATGCAACGTCCATATTCAACCAAGCCTAGTGTCGTAAATTTACTGACAGAAGTTGTCGCTCTTGGTATATTTACCCTATGGTGGGGATAGAATACTTATGTGGTGTGCCCGGGAAAGGCTTATTCATAGTACTTGAACTATTATGTGTACGTTTACATCTGTTCTTCTGTATGTTGGCGTTATTGTTTTTTATATTGTGTTTTTGTTGTAATGAAAACATCTGACTATACAGGAAATTAAATGATATGGAAATGTTAAGAAACAAAATAAAAAACCAACATCTGACACGCAATAATTTGATTTGTAAGGAATATTTGAAAATGCGTAAGCCCTTAAGTCATTTTGGATGTTCTTTGGCGGATATTTCTTTTGCCTTACTGTCATAACTTTATTGCATAACATATTTTCTTGCATTGTTTTCCGTAATTATCTGGATTTAAGACGTATAGTTATTGGACTTTTGGAATATTTTATTAAAATGGAAAATACATGAACGCGAAAGAAGCAAGAAACCAGCAATTGGGTGAACCATCTTGAACACACCTTAGGTCGAGTTCCATGAGGTTGGTTAGGTTAGAATGACTGTGAGTTCGCCACATGAAAGCTCGCCCAAGTAGCAGTGATGAAAGTTTCAATAGCCACGTTCCCCTAAAGAGAAAATAGAAAAAATAATATGCCAGGAATATATTTGTGGTACCCGGTTACACTCAATTAAAATTGTTAATGTACTTTCTTTTAGGAACATACCGAGTTCGGTACTCCCCAGTTCCAGGATTCCGTCAAAAAAGGGTTTTTTCGTAAAGGTGGCCTACTCATGCCTGCAACTGTCGGAGTTAGGGTCCAGGGGAGAACATTTTTTGCAGTTACATGAATAGGCGTGGCAAATTCACCCACATTCATATGTGTCAAATGTACAAAATATTATCCCAATTTTATTAGCAACTTTTGTGCTTTTGGGGTTATATCGGGGCCAATTGTCCGCCCATCAATTGTACGCGAGGAAAACAAATTGGCGTGACTAAAGCTACACAGTAAGTCGTCAGAAAATTCTACCAAGAACCAAATTGCATTCAGACCTTTCGCTTTGATTTCCGGAAGATATCTTATGAATTAACTGGAAATTCGTCCCACGATTGTATTCAAGGTACAGAAATGGCCTTGGAATAGTTGTCCATTTTAAATTGCAAAGTAGCTGTAGACAAAAACTTGTCCAGTACTAAATTTAGTTAAGCTATTTATGGTACTCGTATATGATTCGAACTGAAGTTATTTCGTAGAAGAATATTTTTCTAATTCTTATGAGCTACACTTATCAGGGAGTTTTCTGCAATTAGAAAAATGTAACCAGTCGGCACCAGGATTTGAACTCAATTTGGCGGACGATCGTTTTGAAGTTTGTGACTCTTCTCATCAGCGCGTTAGCTTTATACACTCCTCTTTGTATCTCTCGTGTGAACGGCTTTATTCCATTACATTCCATTATTTTCGGAAAATATAAAACATATGTAATTTTATAAAAAGGACCTAAAAATATACTTTAAAGAATACATTCTGTAAAAAATAAAAATTTTCTTAAAAAAAGTTTATCATTTTACATTTCCTTGAAGATTAATTTCTCATTATCGGATTTTTCAACATGCGCCTTAAGCGTATTGAACGTAACTAGTACAAAATATATAGCACAGTGCGCAATGGGGGCTAAATGAAAAAAATTTAAACAAAATTTTTATACCTACTTTATTACAACCCATTATTATCAACTATATTGGGTACTTTTGGTTTGGTTTAAAGGACAGTTTTCTAGGTGGAGCCTGTGTATTACATATTGTAGTTTTGAACCCAATAAAAAGTTAATTTAGAAAGGCCAAAATGCAAGACTGGCAAATCCATGAAATACTACCCTCAGCATGGAATTACATTTGGCAGCACACTTCCTCTTACACTCTTACTTTTGGTTTGGTTTGTTTCTAGACTAACATATGGGGGCGTATTTCTTGTTTAATGGGAAATTTTCTAGATGGAGCCTGCTTATTAGATATTGTAGTTTTGAACCGAATAGAAAAAAGTAAATTTAGAAAAGCCAAAGTGAAAGAAGTTTAAAAAAAATAAAATTTTTTTAAGTCGTGCGTTTACTTATAAAAAGTAAATTTTCTCCAAAAAAAAAATACCTATTGATATTCTTAAACAATGTACATTTTCTTCAAATATAGCTTATCTTAAAGAAGTACATTTGCTTAAAAAGGTAAATTTTCTTAAAAAAAATAATTTTTTGTATAGATGTTGTTTTTCGACATTATTTTCGTTGTTATTGTATTCAAATTTTTCCGGCTCAAGGTCCACATAAATAAAAAATAAAAATTTTTTCAATTTATATTGCTTATCATATTTTAATTTAATTCAATATTTCGACCGTCATCGACGATCATCTGCAGGATCTAATTTAAAAAACGTTACAAAAATTATTTATTTATTTATTACTAATAACGGGTTTTTCAACAGAGACGCTACAAAAGTAAATCGAGAGGGACAGCAAACGACACCTTATTTGTTCCCGCTCTTTTGACATGTCTCTTCTATAAGGTTTGCCATTTCATCATGGAAAGAAATACGAGCCAACAACGAGTCGAAATAATTAAAAATTACTACCGAAATTTCGAGTCAGTGGCCTCAACTTTAAGAGCGCTACGTCCAATTTATGGTCTTCAGCGATGAGGCTCATTTCTGGCTGAATGGCTTCGTCAATAAGCAAAATATGCGTTATTGGTCAGACAGTACTCCATGAGTCATCATTGCATACCGAAAAAATTACGATTTGGTGCGGTTTATGGGCCGGCGGCGTCATTGGGCCGTACTTCTTCTGTGATGATCAAGACCGGCACATTACTGTGAATGCGAATCGCTACCGTTCAATGATAACCGAATATTTTTGGCCCTAATTGGATAATATGGACTCGCAGGACATGTGGTTCCAACAGGACGGCGCCACAAGCCACACAGCGAATGCCACAATCAATTTATTGGAAACCAAGTTTGGTGAACGTGTTATCTCACGAAATGGCCCAGTCGATTGTCCGCCTCGGTCGTGCGATTTTACGCCGTTAGATTATTTCCTGTGGGGCTACGTCAAGTCTATGGTCTATGCCAACAAGACAGCGACGATTGATCAACTTCGTACGAATATCGAACGTGAAATTGCAGCAGTATCGGCCGATTTATGCTTGAAAACCGTCCAAAATTGGGTTCAGCGTCTGGACTTCTGCAAGCGTGCCCGTGGTGGCCATCCAAAAGAAATCGAATTCCATACATAATGGCATCGAACGTACTTTCACAGGTATAAAGAATTTCATTGGTATCTAAAACTGGCTTTGTTTTATTTAAAAAAACTTTTGTAGCGCTCTTATAGAAAAACCCGTTATATAAACGGCAACAAACTCGTAGGAAGTTACATTAACCCACATATGCATATAAAATGCACGCATGAAAAACAAGAAAATTTAGAAAATGGGTGTATAAGTGTAAAAATGGTGACATTCCATGAGAAATTGAGGAGGACAAGAACAATCAAACATTTTACCATGAATATATAAAGATACAGACATCCCACCGACGAAAATGCTAGTTAAAGGTATTTTGTTAGCATCATGGGAAACAAATTTTATCTGCAAAGGCATTCATATCGACTTGAACTTTATTTCTTTCACGTGATCGTTCGAGCAGATTCTTACCAAGTTTCGTTTATATCGACGTATTTGTTTCTACATTTAAACGGCGCTTATCGCACTATCAATCATATTACGATATCCCCATGTCCCTGCTGCAACAACAGATAGTTTGTTCAAATGTGCTGTTTAAATGCTTCAACTTGTAAAAGATACCGCTAGCAATGCCGTGATATGAATCAATAATTGTACTAAACTTTCGTTAAAAACTTTATATCGAGCTAAAGAATTTATTCACGTATTTTTTTACATACACTTTGAAAAAAACCGGCCTGTGTAACATATTCTCTCAAAGATATTCTGCAGGAACCATGTATATATTTGGAACACACTTCAAATATTTATATGTTTGCCAGTCCCAAACTCAAGTGTATTTGTTTACTTGTTGAATGCATTACTTTTTTGTGAAATGAGAATCTGCTACTCTTTTGCGTCTAATTTCTTTGTTGCCTCTCACCTTTTTGTTTTCAGAAGATTTCAACTCTGCCTTGGTTATCACTATGCGTTGGTACACAAACAATATACATATACACTAGGGTGGACCTTGTGTCGATATTTTGGTAGATGAGGGCTCTATTCCGTGCCTTTTTGAAAAAAAATGACAATGCCGAAAAAAAAAATTAAAAAAAAAAAACATTAGGGGTTGCGCACGAGCCGAGAAAAAGGTCCACTTTGCCAAAATTAGGGGGGAAATTGCCATAGGTCATCAGGGGTCACCCGTAGGGGGGAAGAATGTATGGCCGACCCCCATTAACTTTTTACCGCCAACATTTTCCCCCAAGACACCCACCCCCTATCTCCTCCCCTTAGGGGGGTCACCATACAAAAATGGAGGTTGCTCAGTATTTTCGAAAAACACCATAGGTCATCAGGGGTCACCCCTAGGGGGGCAAAATATATGACCGACCCCCATTAACTTTTCATCCCCAAAATCTTTTCCGAACAAACTTACCCTCTATCTCCACTCCTTGAGGGACTCCCCATACAAAAATACTGAAAATCTATGTATTTACAGTTGCACAATATCGAGATTTTTTTGATTTTTTTTGATTTTTTTACAGAAATTCCACCAATATTCAAGAGTGGTCATTGTTTGGAAAGTCTTGAAAAATTTGAAACGCACACGTGCTGAATCAGGTACATAGGCACCCTTAGCAGATGCCCCCATTCATCAGTACCTGGCAGTAAAATATTGCAAAATACGTAGTAGTTATAAATAGCAGTTCATTCATCGATTGTTGTCATTCAACAAGTGCCGACGACCGCGAAAAGTAAATTGATTTTTCTCCCGTTTTTTAAAAGTTAAGATGACAACACGACTTAGATCGCGCGACGATATTTTTTGATTGGTTATCCAAGCATGAATATTACGGGGAACAAATTACCGTCGAAGAAGCAAGTGCTAAGAATGCATTTCTTCAACATTCGCAAACGAAACATGTCGAAGAAAAATAGTGCGGTTATAGTCGCGGACGCAGTGATGATTTTTTGGCGCCAAGTAGCTATTCCGACGAAAGCCAGAGGAGATGTTACAAGAAAAATAGCTGCGCTGCACGATGAGTGGGATGCTTTAAGAAAGTCATCTCACAGAAAGACTGAGTCCACTAGAGAAAAAGAGAATACGTTTTCTGATAGCTTGGATAATCTTTTCGACATCGCACACGCCAACGCCCTTGAGAAAATGACAAATACCGAAGACATTGAGTTTCTGCTAAAGCAAAGAGAAGATGGCCGGCCAGGAACTATGGGAGGTGTGGACGCTACTGATACTCGAACGAGGAAAAGAAAAGCTGAGCGCGAAGAACAAGAAGAGTTGCGACGCAAACGTGCAACGGAATCTAGTAGAGATCGGTTCGCTAAAGGCGGTAAGCTATTTCGCGCTTTGTGTGTTCGTCCAATGTTTATATTCAAATGAAATTCGTTCAATTGCAGTGGTTAAATTTTCAAGCAGTGATTCAAGCGATGATAATGGGAGACAGGACGAAAACTTCCCGGCAGAAGCTGGCCCGTCAAATGTTGGTGACAGAAGAGGTTACAAACAATGTTTTACTGAACGAGTCCTATCAGCTTTGGACAAGTGCAAAGTGACTGACCGAGACGCGGTCGGCATTATGATAGCGGCGGCAGAAGCATTTGGACGCGATCCTCAACAATACACAATAAACCGTACGTCGCTTCGGAGATGTCGGCGTTCAAATCGAGAGAACATGCTGAGTTATGTGAAAGACAATCCAGAAGTAAGATCGCATAGATTTATTTGCTCTCATTCAGAATTTTTATTCTTCAACGCGTTTCATTCATCTCCAGCTTGTCGCATCTAAATCCTTCGTAGTCCATTGGGATGGCAAAATGCTTTTGGATTTTGTGGGTACAAAGAAGGTGGACCGTCTACCGGTAATTGTCTCGTACGGAGAAAAAGAACAACTTCTTGGAGTTCCCAAAGTAGAAGATGGGAAAGGAAAAGGCCGGATAATAGCACATGCCGTTTATCAACTGTTGGCATCTTGGCATATGACACATCGAATACAAGGACTTTCTTTCGACACGACATCAACGAACAGTGGCCCATTCTCCGGAGCCGCAGTTGCTCTTGAGCGGCTGTTGGAGAGAGAAATCTTATATTTACCTTGCAGACACCACGTATACGAACTGGTGCTAAGGGAAGTTTTTGAGACAAAAATGGGAAAGACCAGTGCACCAGGCGTTCCTTGCTTTGACCGTTTCAAACAGGAATGTTGGCGGTAAAAAGTTAATGGGGGTCGGCCATACATTCTTCCCCCCTATGGGTGACCCCTGATGACCTATGGCAATTTCCCCCATAATTTTGGCAAAGTGGACCTTTTTCTCGGCTCGTGCGCAACCCCTAATGTTTTTTTTTTTTAATTTTTTTTTTCGGCATTGTAATTTTTTTTCAAAAAGGCACGGAATAGAGCCCTCATCTACCAAAATATCGCAAAAATGTAATTTCAAGGTCCACCTTAATATACACAACTCTAGTTTATGCAAGAGAATCGTGTATTAATTACACTAGCCAACAGTCGTTTTGTTATTTGTTTCTAGCATACTTTTTCTCATTGATTTTGACCAACTAAACACGAAAATGAGTTTTAAAAATTTTTCTGTTGATTGGTTTTCGAGATACAAATTTTTGAACTTTTTTTTTTAAATTTTTGGAGGTACACTTACAATTTTGAGCATATCTTTCGTCTTCTTTGACGTATTTGATCCTACTGCTACTCAAATTAAAGCAAATTGAGTCTTCTACAACTCATTCTCAGAAAATTTTCAAATCGGGTGAGTAGTTTTGATGTTGGCGGCTTAAAAAGGTTAAAAAAGTGCGTTTTTTAGTAAAAATGTGGCAGAAAAATTCATATAAAAATTCATATAAAATATAAAACGCGATGCTAACAGCGATTTTGGTTTTTTACGTATAGCTGGCATTTTTCCAAAGAAAATAAGCACTTACTTAAGAAAATCTGACAACAAATGGCGGACTTATAATTTTTTTGGTAAAACACCGAAATTCCGCTATTTCACGATATTTTGATTTTCATTATTTGCACAGCTTACCTACCCAACGCAAACGAATAAATACATTTGAACTTAATTTAAAATAAACAAATTAGTCTTAGTATATTATTTTTTAATTTATTTAGAGCACTACATACTCAATGTATGGCACAATTAGAAATGGATGTGCCAGGTTAGCTAAACTAACGAAATTAACCAAATCAACGCCCATAAAAAATGAGTAGAAACAAAGATATAACTGTACATTTTATACCATGTGGAAAAACAGCTGACTTCTTCTTTGTTTTTTGTATTCGCTGCAATTGGTCTCACGTATTAGGGTCCAAATGTAGTCACCCATCATAGCCGTGTCATAGATGCCCTTATAGCGTCGTTCCATAGCCTTCAATTCCTGATGAAAGCGCTCGCCGTGTTCGTCGCTCACGTCTCCTAAATTCTCAGGGAAAAAATCCAAATGAGAATGCAGAAAGTGTATTTTAAGTGACATGTGCACTCCTACCCAAAAATGAAAAAAAAAAACGAGAATTAAAACGCTATTTAAATTAACATTTGTTTCAAAAAAAACCTACCCATTGCTTCATAGTTCTTTACCAGATCCTCAACTATGTCCTTATAATTATGGCTTTTGTTGTTTCCTAAAAAGTTTTCCACAACAAGCCTGAAGGAATTCCATGCTGCGGCTTCGATGGGTGATAACAGCTTCGGGAATGTTTCATCTTTCAACATTTTTTTTATATCGGGTCCTGCGAAGACTCCTTCTTTAATTTTTGCCAGCGAAAGGTAAGGGAAAATTGACCGTAAATAGGCAAAAGTTTCGCCTTCTTTGTCCAATTTTTTGGCAAAATTTTTTATCAAACCCAATTTTATGTGCAGCGGCGGAAGTATTATATTTTCACGGTTCTCTATTAGTGGTTTGCGCTGAACATTCGCTTCTCCAACTACAGGTTTCGTTCGTTCCGGCCCTTTTTTTTAATATAATGCTGATCATCAGCGCGGCTATTCTAAAGGCACAGAAAACAGCAATGTCGCGTATAGCCTCCTTGGAGTCCACACAGAATGGCCACAACTTTGAGGTCGGCGCATATTTTCCAATTATATTTGCTATACTCTATGCATTTCAGCAAAATGTTCATAGTTTCATAGTTCTCCTTTGAATGAACCGCATGAGCAATAGGAAGAGATGGCTTTTCATTCCCATTATGTAAAAGAACTGCCTTCAAGCTCTCTTTGTTGCTGTCAATAAACAACCTCCATTCATTTAGGTTGTGAATTTGGTGAAGCTCTTGGAACAAGCCGGAAATGTCGCTGCAAAAACATATTTGGTCTTTCTTTGTATAAAATTTTGCATACTGCTGGTGACGCTTCCTGTACGCTGTTACTTTCACTTCTGAATCCGCAAATCCACACTGTACCATCCGAGACGCAAAAAGTTCGGATTTCTCCTTAGTGAGACCAAAATCGCGCGCCCAATCGTTTAGTTCGGCCTGTGACAGTAATTTTCGCTTTCTGCACGCCCCAAATTCGCTTGCACTTGACTCGGACTCTTGATCTGACGATTCTGCTTTTTGAAGAGATGCACCAGGGCACACTGGATATGGTACATCATTCGAATGTGGTACTGGAAGTGCAAACGATCCCACTTGAGCGTAGTTCCATTTTAAAAATCTCCCTACCCCACTGTTTGTGGTGAGGCAAAAATAACAGTCTGTGGAATGGCATAGCGGCTTTTTCCACATCATTGGTGTATCGAATTTCATATGGCGCCTAAAATTAAAATAAATTACTATATTTGCTTTGCTTAATGTGTTTAAATAAAAATCCTTACCTTCCGCCAGCTGCCCAGTTGGTTAGGATTATATAGCAAAGATGACATAGCGATTTAGGTGTCCATGATTCTGTGATATTTGGTGAAATACCAAAATAATTCAAATAGTGCAATTGCACTGCTGGAGTAAACGTGTGTGCGTGATTATTCTTTATAAACTCGCCACAAACATTGCAGAAATTGTCTGGATTGTTCAAACACTCGAACACACGTAGTCTTTTACTCATTGTCTTACTTGTTGGGTAGGTATTATAAGCACTTAAATTCAATTTGGTTCACTTTTTACTCGTACTACTCGCGTTCGTAGACACTTGTTGAATGACAAAAAACGATAAATGAACACCTATAAATACTATACCTGGCTATATACCTGATTCAGCAAGTGTGCGTTTCAAATTGTGGAAAAGTTTCCAAATAATGACCACTCACAAATGTGGGGGGAATTTCTGTAAAAAAATCCGATACAGGTAGCCATCGGGAAAACACACATCAATAAAAAAGTGTAATTCCCTTTAATTGACTGTGAACGGAGTAGCAGTCATAAAGGAACACGAAGAGCGTCCACGCACATTCAGAAGCGTATATTACTCTGCAACCACAATCATAAAAATTAAATAACTATTTGTGTATTACTTATTTTTTTTAATTCTGAGAATCATAAAAATTACGTAAACGTTTTTTCCAAACAATTTTGTACATGTAAAGTGGGTTTGCCAAAATTCGTATCGTAAAATGCACCTGTGTTTCTATGTTCTGCATTTTCATTATACCATTTTCTTAAAAACATCGACGAAACGTCCCTACGGTATTGTAAATAGGTTTTTTACAATTATGAAATATTTGTGTTATTAACCCTGCTGTTAGATTAGGACCATTTGGTCCAAATTTTTTCTGTTTTCCCTTGTAACTTTGGAACGGTGATATATACTGACTAAATTTTTCTGCTAATGGGGTCTTTTAATAAAACAATGTTATGTGCGAAAATTAAATTTTCTAACTTTATTCAGGACTGAGAAAAATACAAAATGACGAATCTTAGGTTAGAGGACCATTTGGTCAATAGTACATTTTTTCATTACCAAGCGAATGTAAATTCATGTCAAATATTTAGAAGATGTTTTTGATATGTCAAATACTTGCTTTAGAAATTATTGAACCAAAATAGTTACAAAGGATAAGATAAAATTATTATTTTGGATGAAAATTCCAGTATGGACCAAATGGTCCCTCAACCTAAGATTCGTAAATTTTTTCATTACCAAGCGAATGTAAATTCATGTCAAATATTTAGAAGATGTTTTTGATATGTTAGCGGATGTTTTTGATATGTCAAATACTTGCTTTAGAAATTTTTGAACCAAAATAGTTACAAAGAATAAGATAAAATTATTATTTTGGATGAAAATTGCAGTATGGACCAAATGGTCCCTCAATCTAAGATTCGTAAGTTTTTTCTAATCTAACAGCAGGGTTAATATTAATTTAAAAATTTTATCAAAACTGCTAAGTGCTGTGACATTTGAAAAAAATTTCCAAAAAAAAAAATTGCTAATTTCACTAAATTTTTGAAATTTCACGTCCCTTGCCAGAACAGAAGACATTAACCCAGGGTGGTGAAATTTTGAACAGAAGTAACTTATGTATAGGAGCAACTGTTCCGTTCTATTCCAAAAGGATTATAAAAAACTTGCTTTTTCGATCCCTCCTAGTAGGTTAGCTGTGCAAATAATGAAAATCAAAATATCGTGAAATAGCGGAATTTCGGTGCCAGCTATACGTAAAAAACCAAAATCGCTGTTAGCATCGCGTTTTATATTTTATATGAATTTTTATATGAATTTTTCTGCCACATTTTTACTAAAAAAACGCACTTTTTTAACCTTTTTAAGCCGCCAACATCAAAACTACTCACCCGATTTGAAAATTTTCTGAGAATGAGTTGTAGACGGCTCAATTTGCTTTAATTTGAGTAGTAGTAGGATCAAATACGTCAAAGAAGACGAAAGATATGCTCAAAATTGTAAGTGTACCTCCAAAAATTTAAAAAAAAGAGTTCAAAAATTTGTATCTCGAAAACCAATCAACAGAAAAATTTTTAAAACTCATTTTCGTGTTTAGTAGGTCAAAATCAATGAGAAAAAGTATGCTAGAAACAAATAACAGAGAAAATTTTGTTATTTGTGACCTAGTGTTACTTGTGTTTTTTTTTATTAAATTTCACAAATGGTCCGCCATTGCGATTTTTTCAGTACAGGCTCGGGTAGAAAAAGGGGTTCACGAAGTTGCCCTCTCCAGTTTGTTTCCTCAAAATCGTATCTCACTTTGGTAGCACACATAAATACCCAGTGTGCTCAGTGTGAATACGTTACGGATCATTTTCGGAACCGCAAGCGGGAGAAATTCCTCTCAAAAATACGGATTCTAAAACCAATTTTATGTCTGTTTTTCGGATCCGTTACGGACTCGTTACGGACATCATATTACGACATCACATTTTGTTGAGTAGTATTTATTTTACATAAGTGACATATTGTACTTGTTTAATTGGCCAATATGCTTTAAAGTTAAAATTTTGTATAATAAATGACATGAAATGAAATTTTACTTTCAATGCTTTTCTCCTATTCCAAAAAAAATAGATTTCAGTTGAGTTGTAATTTACCAAAAAACTTATTAAAAACGGATTGTTCTGTGTCCCACATAAGGACCTTTTCTTAAAAAAAATCAATTAGAGATTACACTGATGCCTTTTCTTACTTTTTTACGGATACAAATCGGAATTGAAATCGGTTATTCAATTCGCGGTTACACTGATTCCTTTTCTATCTTTTTCACGGATCCGTAAATTCGCGATTACACTGATACCATTTTAAAATTGTTACGGATCCGTAAATTCGCGTTTACAGTGATTCCTTTGTTACATTTTTTACCAATCCGAAACGAGTCCGCAACGGATCCGTAAAGTTGCGATTACACTGATTCCTTTTTTCATTTTTTTACGGATCCGAAACGGGTCCGCAACGGATCCGTAAATTCGCAATTACACTGATTCCTTTTTTAAATTTTTTACGGATCCGAAACGGGTCCGTAACGGATCCGTAAATTCGTGATTTCAGTGGTTCATTTTTTAAGTCTATTACGGATCCGGAACGAGTCCGTAACGGATACGCATCCGTTTTTATGCACATTGGGTATATGCGAAACGCATACACACAAAACAAAGCAACATCGCAGCGGCGGAAGTCTCAAGGGCTTCCACAAATAACGCATGCGGAATGATTCTTTTGTACTGCATCCCTAAAATAAGACTTGCCGAAATGTATGAATTCTTTCATCAGATATTACCAAGATTACAATTTTGAGAAATTTATTTTCCGATCTTTTTAACCCTAAGTTAATTGGAAAATTGCATACAAATTTTAAAATTATATTTTTTATTTAATATTTTTCAATTTGAAGTTGGTCGCGGTACAACTTTCTAAAATAGATACATACATACTTATAAATAAATATGTTGAAGTGGGTAATGATTTTGTGATAAAATAAATAATTTCAATTTTATTTTTGTTTAACATTAACAAAGGAAAATTAAAGTAAATGCCTTCCTCTTTGCATGCCTTCTTTAGGCAATGGGCAAGGAAGGCCTTGCCTCCCACTCTCACGCAATGTTAAAAAGAAAGGAGGAGGTAATGTGTAGGTAAGGCCTACCGCATTTTAAAGAAGGCCTGTTTGGTCATGACTTCAGACTTTCCAATTCATGATTTCCACCGCTGAGATCACAAGCCATTTAACCGTCCGAGCGTTTGTGTATTCGTCTTTCACTGATCAAGCGCTTTTTCCATACTCTGTCCGATGAACACATGAAATTGCAACGCAATACAACACACACATTCAGGAATATTTATGACTCACTCACTGAGAAAATAATTCAAAAATACAGATACACACTTACAATATATACATACTCGTTGACCGTCTCTTAATCTCTTGCTCACGAAAGAGCATAAACAGTGCAACAAACACGGCAGTATTTATATCACAAACGCAAATATATTTGGGTCCCAAACATGTAATATTGAATAGCAAACACAATGCGTTTGGGCGCAAGTACATTATATTTGCGACAAGCTCCAAACACATGTTATATTTGCATGCAAATAACAAAAAAAAATACAGATTCTTCAGCGTGTATCGAGATATGACATTGCAATCTAAGTTATCGTCTAAATGTAGTATATATTGGTTTGAATAACTGTCACTTTATAATCCAAACTACGTCTGCAGTTTATAACTGGCCACATAGTTCGAATAAACAGCTGCACGTCTTACTTAATAGAGCAGAATCATGTGGTAACGTACAAAAATATGTAGCGTTTCTTTAACTTACATTAATTGGCCAAGTACAACCTCTTTGGATTAGGGACATAACGACTTTTTTCAAATTATCGTTTGACTTTTCTCTCCAGTTTGTACCACTGGTCATTTGCAGGGATTCTTTTACTTGTGCAATGCGCAGTTTTGGTCTTTCCGTTGGTTTCGTAAGAATATTTCTTCAAACACCTTTCGCGCAGGTTCATATTTAATAACCCTACTCACATATTGTAACCAATGGAAATTTTACTATTTCTGCTTAGCTACGTCAATGTCGGGATATATTTTTCTATCAAAGACTTCAAATAGTGCTTCGGCGGCTCGCACAATTACCAAATTTGCTCTTCTACATGCAGAAAATACGGCCTATGTATCACAGTCTCCAAAACGCATTCTGAAGAAACCATGTAGATGTTTGGAACACACCTAAATATCCGTAAATTTGAAAGTCCAGAACTCACTTAGATTTCAACGCAAACATTAACATAATTACTTGCACGTATGCTTTTACATGCGACCATATGGTTGATTCGTCACAAACATCCACATACTTACGTGGAAGCATTCGTGTGTTCTGGCCAAACTACTATATCCATATGGAAGCAAGTGCGTATTTCATCCCAAACACGCGATTACTTATGTGGAGCAATAAGCATGTTTGTTTCCAAACATAATAGTAGTTGGATACAAATTATCTTTTGATTTAAATACACATTCTATTTATTATAATTAATTTTATCAATATAAATCTACAGTCGATATGGCTATGTAATTAAAGTTTAACATGATTTTCCAATTTTAACCTATTTAACCCATATTCAAATTGGAATATGGGTTTCAAACACGGACCGCAAATAAGAGTTACGAGTGAAAATTTTAATTAAATATATCAATGTGAAGGAAGTGTGTTAAGGCAACATGGAATACTTCTATTTTAGTCGTAAGAAGCTGTATCAGCCAAAAACTACTATTTGCGATTTTTTATAATATAAATCTTTATTAATTCTTATTTTAAATTTTTATTTACAAAATTAAAAATTAATAATTAAATGTACTTTTTTATTTAAAAGTTACGAAATAACACTTATTTTTGATTTTCTCAATAGAAATAAAATATAAGAATTATTTGTGATTTTTTAAATAAAAGTTACGAAATAAGAGTTATTCTGTAACTTTTGTTTTTAAAAAGTTAAATTTGATTATCCAGAAAAATTGGAAAATTCTGAATTTTTCCTGAAACAGATTTATCACTAATCTTAACGATGAATCATATCCCCTGATTTTGCCGCTTTTCCGGGTTTTCCATGAAGTTTTCCACAAAAGCATCTTTATGCAACTCATATCGCTCTACAACTTTGTCCCAGGTTGCAAAACTCTTAAAGGCTTCCTTGGTCGGAAAGACTCCGGATAAGCATTTTACATGCATTTTCCTAGATTTTTCTGCAAGTTTTCACCATTGTCGGAGAGAAAGTAATGATGCCAGTTGACATGGAACTTGATCCTGCATAATTTAGAACATTTGTTTATCGCAAAATTTTCCGGAAAAGTCGGAAAATTTCAGAAAGTTTTTTCGGAACGGATTATAACTAATCAAATTGGTACCAAATTTTCAAACGAATTTTCCGGGTTTTCCATGGAAATTTCCGGTTAAAATTTTGACAGATTCAATTGTCACGCGCCATTAACCTTTGTGCCAAATTTCTGCTCGCTGTGATGACGAAAAGTGGGTCTACGAGAGTGTTGAAAACAGTAAAAAAACAAATATACAAACTCGTGTACGAGTTAAAGGGAATGGTCTCAGCAAATCGTAGGATCCTTAATATTCGTCCTTGAAGGACACGTGGTGTACCATATGAAAAGTATTGAATCATATATCAAGAATTGATCAAGAATATAAATTTTGTTAATAAACCCCTTGGATAAAAAGATATTCAATTTAGCTTTTATTTATGATTTTTAAAAATAAAAGTTGCGAATTAACTCTTATTTCGTAACATTTAATTAAATAATCAAAAATAACTCTTATTTTATATTTTAATTGTAAAAAATCAAAAATAAGTGTTATTTTGTAACTTTTAAATAAAAATTTGGAAATATTGTAATTTGTATTATAAAACTTATAACAGTTACGGTCCCTGGTTTCAAATATGCAATTAAATACAAATACGAGTACACTTAATATAAATTACTAAGATTAGATATGAATTTTAAAACTTGTGTGTATTACGATTTGGGGGAAAAATTAATTTACAAAAAAAACAAAAATCTAAAATCTGAAATTTAAATATGAATAAAAATATACTACTGTCATTTAAAGAAAATCGGAAATAAAAACAGTAATATAATTTTAAGAAAGGCGAATGTACTAAAAAGAACGTCGCTGTCTGAGTTGATAATTTTCGTTGGATCTAACTCGAAACAACTCTGCTCAGCAGCAATAGCGACATGCAAGTCGCTTGTCTTTCGACTTGAATAAAAAAATAAATTCTACAACTTTCAAAAAATTTTGATTAAGAAAATTACGTGCACCTTATAATTGTTGAAACATCGTGGTCATATCTATGAGAAAGGCAATAACATACATTTTATATTTGTCATACAAAAAACTATAACTTGATACCACCCACACAAAAAAAAATGTGGAGGGAGGAGTCTAGTGAAAACGCTTTTTCAGCAATTCCAAGAACTCATATTATGCAAACTAAGTCATGTTTTAGATTTTGCGTCTTCAGCCTGCGTTAATCGTTAAATTTTCTTCTGAACACCCTTCGTAAATCACGACCATTTACACTCTGCCGTCCACCCATGGGTTCTTTATCATCTAATCGGCTGTTCTGCTTCTTACTTCTATTCGTAATAATTAATTTTTCAAACAAATATGTCGGATTTTTATGTTGCTGATATTTACTAACCAAAGTCTCTCCGCGAATTCTTGTATCTACGCATTTTACTTAATATTTTTCGATTTAATAAATAATCAATATTCTTCGAAGCTCGAAGAATATTGATTATTTATTGATAAGGAAAAGGTCGAACAACAGAATAAAAATACATTTTTCGATTTATTTCTATTCATATTATACAAATAATCAGAAAGTAATATACGCAAACGATGTTCTCCCATCAAAAGCAGAAAGAGTGCGAAACAGCCTGGCAGAAATACGAAAGACAAAAAAGAGAAACGTCTAAAATCCTCTCAAATTCTCGTCTCGTGCGTGTTTGTTTACCCCTCTTGCTTCTTCCCACCTCTTGCCAACCGAACTCGAAAGTCTTGGGTGAAAGTCACAGGTGAAACCCATAATCTAAAGGGTGTCTAACCGTTACCATAGAAGCAGCTTTATAACACTGTAAAATTCGCGCAAACCATGTGGTTTTCAGTTAGCGAAAATGGCATTATAATGAGCAGAAATTCCTTTTTTTGTAATGTACTCTATAAACTACTTGTTGACCCGGTATAAGTTGTTTTGGCCAAAAACTGTTGATATGAATTTGTTATGTTAATCCTCTAAACCCCTAAAATAATATTCAACGAAACAGTCATTATCATCCACAGTGTTGGACACAATGTAAATGACAATTAAAAGAACAAATAGTAACAGATTTCCCCCTCTATTTACTTTAATACGATATTTTTCCACCCTACTATTAATAAATACACTCGCACACTGAAAATCTCCTAACAAAAATTGGATTGGATTTAAGATCTACACTCTGTTTTGGACACATATGTATAAGAGGATTAGGCACTTGGCAACAAATGCCCATACACATGGTCACAAATCAGGGCCATTAAAAGTTGTCTCAAATAAAACTAACGACAACCAAGCTATTGGCTACATATGTATTAGGGTGACTTGGTTTTTACAGCTTTGCTTATTATCAAAATGGTGGGACAATAATTAAAAGGATTTTATGCTATTTGAATTTTATTGAAAACTTCGTACCCCGAAGACAAAGGAGATCAAATTTCTCGATAAGTTTCAACTTCAGGACACTGTCTGCTATCGCTTACCCCACAGGCAGAGTGGATTCAATTTCCCGAACAGTTTTAAATTCTGCACACCACTTGCTATAACATTTCAGTCGGCATGAAAATATAAATATCGAGTCACTCTACTATAAATATACATTCAACTATTTTATAAGAAACAAAAGACAACACCAAACAAAAGGTCCATATGGTTATTCGTAACTCTCGAATATAAAAGCAAATTGGTGTTTCTAAATAATATTACGATTTGTTGCTGACACTTTTGTAAAAGCCCTTCAGTCATAAATTGTCTTACTCGTTGTAGCTGGAAATAATAAGACCAAATGGCCATAGGAAAGTCAATAAGCATAAATGATCACATTACCTACAGGCCAATCTGTATGAAGTGTATTTACTGTCGTATTAAGTGTATTTATATCAGGGAGTCTAGATATACTTTATAAAGCGTATAGTTCACTGATTGTGAGAAGTTCTTTCCAATCCCTTCAAGGCATCCCATTTGTGAATTTACTGGAGACATCGTCAGTGACTAAGAAGCGTTATGCCAGGGAACCTGCTGACGTGTTTTTAAACCCCCTGACTTTTCACACATTTGTTTAAAAGTCAGCAGGATTCTCCGGATTTGGTCAATGGTTCGACAACAGTGAGTACCTTATGACATATAAATAAGGCGTCCTTAACTGAATACGAGTATTCATATTTTGGATATAAGTAGGGTAAGCCAGTCGGACATTTTCAAAACGTGTCTACATGTGTTAGCTTCTAATCTTATATTATTTGAATCTTTGTATACAATTTTGTTCTGCTTGTTCGAAAACACTATGCAACATTAAAGAGGCTGCCAAATGCATTTGATTACCAAGTGCATCACATAACATGCAATCTTCTTCTCGTGTGAAATTTTTCATAGCACTTATCGAAATTAACAAACCCCGGTTTTGATAGTTTAGCTTCTGTTCGGTTTTTATGGTCTCATGTATGTATATATTGGCTTAAACTTAATTTTCCCGAAGAGCATATATTTATACCATAGATGTGCAGCTAGTACTCTTTTGAGTCATCGTGTTTTCACACCGATAGTAGCTTGATCGTTTTTTCACACCAACATGTCCGAAAGCTTGCTGCTTGTTTACCGATTCAAAGTCAGTTGCTGTTCTGCATTTGACCAAGCAACACCGTATCGCTCTGCAAGCAAAATTATTTGTAACAAAAAACACTACACTTAAAAAATAAATTTTAATTGCCATGGACGAATATAAAGAAATTTTTATGTTTGTAAATGGCAAAAATCATAAATGGAAATAATCATTGGAGATGTTGATATTTGATTTTTTTTTTTAAGATTTAGTTTTAATTTTTAATTTTTTTAATTTTAATTTTTTACTCAGTGTACTACTTTTGTTTTCTCTGCTTTTGTTCTGCTTGCTCCGTTCAACTTAACACAGTCGCAAAATTCGTAAAACTGATTTGAAATGCGTTTGTGTCAGTTTGCACATGTCTGATTTATACTAACGTCTCCATCTCAAGAACCGACTGAAACTTTGTTTGCCACAATTGTACCTATAGACTAGGGGGAAAAAAGTGTAGGAAAAAATTGTTGCCTGTAAAGTCGGTTTTACGGGCGAAGATTTTACGTGACAACGTCTTTTTCTCGGTAGAATATTTATTGATATGAATATAATTAAATTGCACAATAGGAACAAGGAATTGAATGAAAATAAGAATTGCACAAATTTTAACTATAGAAATATATTTTGTTTAGATTGATTTGATTTTCATATTGATTAGATGTTAAAATTCTTGCTCAACACAGTTTAAATCAAGTTTTCTTATATCTGCCACTTTTTCTTAATATTTGTAATTTTAAAGAATCAATTCGAAAATCAAAACATTTATTCAGATCGAAGGTTCAAATTTTTGCTAAATAAATTTGAAATTAATTAAAATTTGTAAAATAAAAAAAAAAACCAATGAGTGTTAGAACTCACGGGCGATGTTTTAACATTTATTGAAACTTATGGTTTAGGAAAATAGAAGTAATTTCAACACCATCTAGGTACCTGTGCGATTTCTATGAACACATTATCAAATGTGACATTATAAACAATAAACATATCCTTTATTATAAAATATAAACATTTCTTTTATTATAAAAAATAAACATTTCTTTTATTAAAAACAAAAGAAAATAATTTACTAACCAAAAAGTATTTCAATTCATCATATTCGCATATCGTTTTTAAAGCCGACCGCAGCTCTCTGTTTCGTTTTGGCTACCTAATTCATATGAAAATTTCTACACACAAACATATGTGTAGTATCATAAGCCAAAAAACAAAAAACAAAAAAAAACAAAAAATAATACCTTATCCAATGCAGACTGATCTAAATCAATATTCATACACACGCACATATATACGCACATACATACTTGCTCAGTCGTCATATATATGATGTGCCAAAAAACAAAAACACTCACACCACCGACCAACAGCCACTAGAAGCCAGCAAAGCAAATCGTTTCTGGCACACAAGTAAACACACACATCCGCACACACAGAATTATTTATTGAGTGGGAGAGAGACGCAAGGCATTCGGCGGGCCTCTCTCTCGTTCGGTGACTCATCGTAACGTTACCGGGCGTTACACTTTTTCATAAGTGACTCCCAGCCGCAACCTAATTTAAGACGTTGTCACGTCAAAAACTAATTCGCAAAACTGATGTAAGACCACAGATTGGCAGCTAGGGGCCGAAAATGGTGAGAGAGATAGAAAAAAATTATTTTTTTTCGACATTTTTGCAATTTTAAGGCACTAGATGTAGTTTTTTCAGGTTAGTTTATTTACACTTTTTTTCTTCGGAAAATTAAGTTTTGCAGTGCTATTCTCGACCGAGTGACAAGCGTAGTTGTCGTGAAAGTAAATACATTAGAGACAATAACTTCAATTTGCTATTCTGGATGTCATATGAAATCCCTTTTTGTTTTAGTTGACAATGATAGTTATAACGGTCTCAATACCACATGACAATAAAAATGTTGTGTAAAAAATGTTTTGTAAAATTAGAATAATGGCTATATCTCGCAAACGGAGTGCCTAAACGAAAAATTAGCCAATTTATAAAGGTTTCCAGGGATTTTAGAAAAGTTGGTTCAATGAATATGCTAAATAGATTTGGCGATTTTGGAAATAAATTACGATGTGAATTAACCAAGTTTTCTAAAACCCTTGGAAACACGGAAAATTGGTTAATTTGTTGTTTGGAATTTGTTGTTCGTTGTTTAAACAATATTTTTATGTAGGCATTTTTCTAATTGGTAATAAGTAGGGATGGGATTTCCATGCAATCCATGTTTTTTCTCAAAAGTCTAAAAGTAATTATACTAATTATCTTGACGAGTCGCACAATTTGAAGAAACCCACATTGACTTGTTGGTGCATATTTTTGTATTTTATATGATGAATGCTTTATTTTCTCTAAATAAATATTTTAAAAAAAAAAACTATGTCTATGAGTAACAAAATTAGTCTTCGGGCGAGGCTCAAAATTCCGCCAAAAATGTAGTCGAAAATTCTAGAACATGAAAAGTTTAAAAATTCTTGATTGACGGACCCATGGAACCCACTTGGTACAAACAAGAATTGCAAGGACGATGTGCTGGTTTTATGTATGTATGTACTTCTTTGTAGAAGGTATCAAAATAAGCCAAAAAAATTATAAAACAATGTTTGATAACTCGATAAGTTATCGGGTCAAACGCCGGCTTCGTTCCCGATTCACAAGACCCCCTATATCGTGGTAAATTAGACTTATTTGAGTCCCCAGAAAACACCATTTAATTTCCGTAAAGAATGCGTTTTATTTCAATAACCTGACTTGCCTGTTTTTAGCCGCGCCTAAATGGACCCGTATTTTCGACGCTGTAAGCCTCATATATTCGACTGATATAAAAATAATTTTTCGTGTTCTTTATTTTTCTCTAATTTCGATTTTTATCAAGTTGTCAGCTCCCTCGTAGGCTGGCAATTAAACGATATTGCCAATGTATTGCTGAATTTTCAGTGTGCTGATTTTTTGTTGCCGTGAGTAGTGACAAATGTTAAAAAACATAGTTTTAAATGCATTTGTTTTAATTTTGAAGCAAAATCCTGACCTTTTACGAGCATGTCTTACGATCATACTGTTCAACAATAAAATCACATGAGGTGTCATGGGACACCCGGTTGGAACGAAGTTCCTTTCGCTAAATATTATGTACTAGATAGTTCCAACTCGTCTAAGGCGCAGTTGAAAAATACGATAATTTAAATGGATCTTTAAGATAATGTACTTTTTGTAAAATAAAAAACTTTTTTAATTTAATTTAATTTAATTAATTTATTGAGCCTTTTTAAGAACATTGCATGATTTTGAATCGTGTTAGAAGACAATATTTAAGAATCGTGTATTATCTTAAAAACATAAATTTGGAACAGTTACATACTTTGCAGGTTAAATCTTTTTGAAGAAAAATTGTTTTTTCTACAATGTATTTTAAAAAAAAAATATTTTTAGGTCCTTTTTGTAAGAATATATATTATATTTTCCCGAAAAGGTCCTTTTTAAAGAGAGGTAATACTTTTTTTTAAGAAAATGTACTATTTTTAAGAACACTACTTTCTGTAAGAAAGAGCCATAAGAGTATGACTTTTTTTACAAAGAAGTTTTTTTTTGTAAGAACAGGTACTTTTTAAAGAAGTGATACTCTTTTTAGGAATACAATTCACTCCAGAAAATAAAGGTAATATTTTATTTTTGAGAAAATATACTTTTAAGAAAGGGAATTTTTGTAAGAAAATGTGTTTTTTATAAGAGAATATAGTTTTTTGAAGAAAACCGAAATGGGATTTTTTTAGAACTGGTCCTTTTTTCAAGAATAAGTAAATGTTTAAGAGTAGGTAGGTAGTAGATATTGTGCTATTAAATGAGACAAAATTAAATCTTAGTAATGTAATATTTAAAAATTATAAAATCATAAGAATGATCATAAGAATGAAAACTGATATAATGTATATAAAAAAATTACAGCAGACAGTTGTCCGAGGCCTTCGGCCACGGACTGTCCCTGCAGGCTGTGTCAGAGACACGGCCATTAAGTTTAACGTAGAATACGCCATCCGATAAGACAGAAAACATATTTAACAATAAATTCATTTGCTTATATTATTTATCATTTATTGTTATATATGTTTTCTGTCTTATCGGATGGCGTATTCTACGTTAAACTTAATGGCCGTGTCTCTGACACAGCCTGCAGGGACAGTCCGTGGCCAAAGGCCTCGGACAACTGTCTGCTGTAATTTTTATATTTACCAACGGCATTTGATTCAAGTCCGTTTAAAAAAAAAATATTATGTTCAATTTTTTTAAACTTAATTTAATTTATGTATTTTAATTAATATTTTTATTGAAATAAGTTCTGCGAATGTTGATAGGGCCGCCCTAATATTAAAAAAGGTTTAACTTATCGAGTCTTCGCATTAGCATTCGAGCGTTGTGTGAAAGCTTTACGCTATACAATTAAAAATTAATGTTACAACAGCTTCATTGAAGCTTTCGCAAAAAAGCTTTATTACGTTAGCTTACTGTTTGTTTCACTTTTTACTAGATACATGTTGCCAAGCAACATTAGCTTGCTGTTCGTTTCACTTTTTACTAGATACATGTTCCTAAGCAATGTTGAGCAACCAAAAACACTCAACCAAACACCACACATATGTTTGAGTGTATGTGTTTAAACAATTTTCATTTGAGAAATTAAAATACTAGAAATATATCAACCAATATGAAATGTATATCAAACGAAAGATAACATCTTCATTTACCTACAAAAAAAATTTTAAGAAAATTCATCTAGCCGTTTCCTCAAATTCAATGAAATAAAGATTACAACAATAAAAACCTGACATGACTCCTCATACTGTAAGGTAAGACGTATTCTACATCAAAAAATAATAAAATATTAAATTGCTATTATTTAATATGGTAATAAATTTGTTCTAATTACTTGAATTCAATAAACGTTCTGAAATAAAAATAATTATTTATGTTTTTTTTTGCTACAAAATAATGATTATGGGCCAATTTTTTTTAATATTACTCAAATTTAACCTTTGCCATTGAAAAAATCCTTAAAACTAATAATATAATCATTAGTATATCATTTCTATAATAAAACTGATAATGATTACGGTCCCTGACTTTTGTGGATGAAGGAACAACAGACAACGACTGTTTCGGAGATAGGAAAAGACTGTCAAAATTATCCAAGTTAGGAGTTACTGGTAGTACTACATTACAATCACTAGAAGCTTTTATTCCATCTTGGAGAGGACGAGACATCCTCAGGCCATTTAAAAGTATCAAACATATCCTCCAACGATTTAATTTTCGAACTAATAGAGACAAAATCAGAATTTAAATTTTGATATCCTTTCGTGGCCTCCTTAAATAGCCTATAAAAGTTAACATCTAATTCCCTACACTTCCAACATTTTCAGCGAAACTCGCTTTCCTTGACCGTAATTATGTCATAATGCCTTCTATTGAAGCCAGCACCCTTCACATGGGCATGACTATCACAAAGTCAACATGAAAGAAAACAATCCTTATATACGTCCGTGACTATACAACTCTTTTCCACACACTCCATTGGCATATTATGTCTAAAGGTATGCAATAAAATAAAATAACAAAACGAATTGGTACAACTTTCAAACACTAAACTACGAAATCCTAAAAGTATGCAGAATAATACTGGGTTGTATATTGGGTTATAGCATAATACGGTTAAAACAAAGTTGTTTAAAATTTTTTCATTTAGCCCCCATCCCGCAACGTGCGATATGGGTCTTCGTTCCAAAAGCATGAAAACCCTATCCCTAGTAATAAGTATTTGTTAGGCAAAGGTATTGACTAATTGAAAAATTATGAATTTCAATTGTTTTCAACACAAAAGCTCTTAATAATGTAGTTTTAGTTTTGGCTACAATGGTATTACTTTTAAAACAAAAAAGCTTTGAACTTGTTACAGCAATCCCAGAATAGGTAATTGAAATGCCAATGACAACATTCAATGACAATAAACTTGAATGACAGTTGTCATGAATTCGAGAATAGCACTGTTCGTCAAAATGTACAATGTCCCTGTGGAGACTTTAGGCGTTTGAACGTGGTCACAGTGCCAGATAAGTATCCATTGCCACATATTCAAGATTTAGACATGAACATGAGGAACAAAAAGATATTTTCAAAACTGGATCTGGTTCGGCCTTATCATCAGATACTAATGACGGAGGAGGATATATACAAGACGGCCGCTACAACGCCTTTTGAGATGTTTGAATTTGTCAGAATGCCGGTTGGTCAGCGCAACGCTGCACACACCTTTAAAAGATTTATTAACCATGTATTTTGTGGTCTGGACTTCGTTTTTGTGTATATTGATGATGTGCTTATTGCTAGTGGGTGTGAAGAGGAACATTTCGAGCATTTAGATGTAGTTTTTAAGCGGTTAGAAACATTTGGATTTAATATAAAGCCGAGCAAATGTATATTTGGCGTACCTAGTTTAGATTTTTTAGGACATAATATTTCGGAACAGGGCATGTAACCTTCGAAAGGAAAAGTTTCTGCGATTATAGATTTTAAAAGGCCTAAATGAATGCAAAAATTTATAGGTATGTTAAATGATTACCATCGTCATATTCCGAACTTAGCAGAGCTATCTTGTTCGATTCATGAAATGATGGCGAAATCTGTGAAAAGTAAGAAAAATATTCTAGAATGGAACCATCATGATGCATAGGCCTTTGAGGATATTACGAAGTGTTTTGTCTCACAAATTATGTTGAACCATTTTGATTACGAATCTAAATTAACGTTCACTATGGACGCTTCGAACGTTGATATAGGTGGAGTTTTGCATCAAGTATGTGAGAATGCTTCGGAGCCACTGGCATTCTTTTCAAAGACACTTTCGTCAGCTCAAAAGGAGTACAGGGCCCCTACTATGTAATTCGATTCGACAATTAAAACTATTCGAAAGTTCTTTCCGATCCGTATTTGAAATGGTACCATGTACAACTTTCGGATTGAACAAAAAGTGTTACCAATACTTTCGCAAAATGTTTTTTTTTTGGTTGGCAACATTTCATGTCAAAATTATTTTTGGTTTGTTATTGTTTATAAATAAGTTTTAGAAATATCCTAGATAAAGTAAATAAGGGGTCCTGGGGTTAATTATTTCATTGGAAGGGTAAGGAAAAAAATTACAATATCTTATTATTCACTAGTGTTAACCATATCGCCCGTCCCTAGTTCCATACTGGACTATCCCTTTTTGCACCCCATTCATATACATACATTGAACATTTACAAAATAATGGGACTTCGGCAGCAGTCAACAACATAAACACATTCCCTACATTCAAAATTCACTTAGTGAGTTACAAGCATTACTGTCATTATAAGTATATGAAGATTCTATCTCACGAAGGCTCTAATAAACGAAGGCCTCTTCATAAATTCTGGCATAAATTCAGTGTACAAATTTAAGTCAAAATATTTTTCTTTAATAAAGACACTAATACTATGGTTTAGTAATAGGAGATTTTTTTTGTCGTCTTATTTAGTGCACGAATTCCTTAGAGTCGCTGTTTTCCGAAGTATAGCGATACTTTGGTCATGGGCACGACAATAAGTTGAAAAATACCATTTAACATTGAATAATCAAATTTTGTAAAAGACATTTAGCCATAAAAATAAAAAAAACATTCTTTTTCTTATTGTGCATAAAAATTCCTTAATTAATAATATAAATTTGTCTATTTTTTATAAAAATGAAATATTTTATTTCTTTCCGCTATCTCAAGAGCAACCGAATAAGAATCTCAAAAATCGAGTTCATTTTTGTTCGAAAATAGAAATACATGGTTCAATCTTTCCGAAAATCGAAACTAGAATCCGAGTTTCGGATATCGCTCATCCGAATTCGAGATCCATGGTACCAAAAATCCGGTTCCGTTAAATTTTTCTATCGAAGCGAGTTACATAGTTAGGGCCCAGTACCTTCGGTAGTGAATTCTTATCAATCTATGAGAGCGTAAAGCATTTCAGGTAAATGTTAGAAGGTAGGTATTTTATAGTTTATACTGACCATAAGCCTCTGGTATTCGATTTGAATTCTAAAATTGAAAGAAGTCCTAGGCAGACGACAAGACACCTTTAGTATATTTCTCAGTTTGCAGATGATATTCAGTATGTTCGTAGTGAGTTTAATGTGGTTGCTGATACACTTTCAGGGTCATGTGGTGTAGTGGCAATTCAGAAAATTTGTGTGGATCCAAAGGTATTGTGCTTCGAGCAGCAAAGAGATACAGATCTTGAAGGTAAATTGAAGAATAAGGACGAACATCTGAACCTTGAGTTAGGTAGGGTTCAGCAGTCTGAAATAGAGTTATGGTGTGAGCTGTCATTGAAGCATTCTAGACCACTCGTGCCCAAGATTTTGCGAACAGTAGTATTTAAAAGATTTCATTGTATATCACATATTATCATTTAGCATTATTATTGGTCAAATATGAACAAAGAAGTTAATGCGTGTTCCAGGGGGAATATTGGCTATCGAAAATCGAAAGTGAATCGGCACACGTGGTTGCCTGCCGATAGGATAGAGATTCTTAAAGGTGGACAGATATACTCGATAGCCGGAGGTATATCCGCTGAGGGCTATATCTGCGAAAGAAGTTAATAAAATTCGAAGAACTTGAAAGTCGTCCTCCTTTTTTTCCTTTTTTTCATGTTTACTCCTTTTCCATGTATTCAACCCAAAATTGATTTTATCTTTTTCGTGTTGTTACATTTATCTCAAATTTCGATTTTTTTTTGCCCGGGGACATGTGCATTTTTGCGTAAAATTACATCTGAAAGCAAATAGTGGGCGACAATGGATTTAGGGTCTCAACAATATATGAAATCATATTTCATAAAAAAATTTTAAATATTTTAATTTTAATTGTCACAATTACATAATCATTTCTGTATTCAGCTGCCAACAATAAAATCAATTTTAATTTGTGATATTTTTAATATTCCACAAGAATAAAAAAAATTGTGTCCCATAACATCCCATGAAGGGTTTGGGAGAGCTTTTCACAATCAGTGAGATGTGCGCTTTCTAGTTCCACAAAAACACATGTAAAAATATTCAACGTCTATATTATCGCTCGGATGGTGTTCGTACACTCTGAAAAATATCAGCCCCAAATATGTTATAGTGAATGGCAAACACAATGTGTTTGGACTAGAGTGTTCAAAACCGAAACCCAAAAACCGGGGAAACCAGTTTTTTGCTATTAAGCGTGTGCCGGCTTCTTAAACACTTAATTTTCGAACAAACTGGAAACCGGTTATTTGAGGTAGGTTAGCCGGTTAATCGGATTTGACTTAATTTGGGTTAATATGCTCAAATCATAAATGATATGATTTTCAAATTTTAGTGAAATTTTGGAATTAAGAAACATGATTTCCATTTTGAAATATGGTCTATATGACATATCCAAACAATTTTTTTTTCCAAAATGATTTTATGATTAATTACAAATTAATTAACAACTAAAAAAGCTTTTCAAACATATCTCTTACTAAATTTCAAAATTAAAATGATTTTATAAATATATATTTTAAGCTTAATAAGATTTTCATACGTGAAAATCTTTTTCAAATTTGAATATGATTTTGGATTTTAAATCAGTTTAATTCGAATTTGAATACAACTTTTAAATTTTATATTAAACACGCATTCCAAATTGGAATATGATATATATTTTTTAAAATGTGGTGATTTTTTTAAACCTTTCGTAATAGTTATATTTAAAATTAAAATATTCGAGCGTTAGGTCTATTTTCAATTATTTTATTCTAAAATATTTCGCTACCCATTGGGTAGCACCGTCAGGAAAATAAGCACAATTATTAATTGAAAATTTAATTTTAATTTTAAATTTCATTATTTTATTTTCATTTATTATTAATTTATTTACGATATATTAAAACTAATAGTTAATACAAAATTACTATTAAGATTTGTAGCACTGGCGACTAAGGTATTGGTTACCCAATGGTTAGCGAAATATTGAAGAATAAAATAATCTGAAATAGACCATTTTAATTTTAAATATATAGCTTTTATTATTATTGTTCAAACTCGAGGCCATTCTATATCTCTATTAACAGATATATAGTTTTTTGAAAGGAGTTTTGCAAATGTTTTCCTATGATTCCTGGCAACCCGTATAGCTATTTCAGATCTAGCCACAGATCTTGATCAGCGGTTGTTTGGAATGATGCTATTGAAAAATTCATCAAACTAAATGCAAATGAAATCTCATTTGAATTGAGAATTCACTATTGTTCAAGCGTCTTCAACAATATCACATTATTATATTCGATACTAAGTAATGACTAGATATAAGTAAAATCCAATGAATTTCCCTATTATTTATATTCGCACTTGGGAACCCTTCATCAATTTCTTCACAGAATCGTAAAAAAGCTTTTACTCAAATGGATAAACAGTTCCCATCTTTAATTTACTGTACTGCTGAATTTGTGATTGCTGCTTTACGTTACGACAAAAACTTCACATTTGGAACTGTTGGCGAAGCGGTAAACAGCAATCACTGAAATAAATCTGAACTCATCGATTTAAAGAAATTTTTGTTCTCATTTCTTTTATATATGACCATCGGACAAGAACCGAAATTTGCAATTCTGTGAGTTTCCCAGTCCATTTCCTGAAAGCTGATCCCAGAATTGTACAACTACTAAAATGCAAGTGTTCGAAAATTATCGCAAGCAAAACACACAAGAAAACATTTGCAGAAACTTCTTTCCATCTCTAGAGAACCATCGGCCCTCATTAGACATGTTTTTTGTTGTTGCCTAAAAGACAACACAATATTTTTTTTCGTTTTGAGATTTATTTTGCATTAAGTTTGATGAATTTGTCAATAGCATCATTCCAAACAACCGCTGATGAAGATCTGTGGCTAGATCTGAAATAGCTATACGGTTTGCCAGGAATCATAGGGAAACATTTGCAAAACTCCTTTTTTAAAAAAACTATATCTTTATTAATAGAGATATAGAATGGCCTCGAGCTTGAACAATAATATAAAAAGTTCCAATAACAAGGCCGAATAAACAAAAATCATCCCTGATGTATTTACATAGCTTTTATTTAAAATTAAAACGTAATTATTTAAATACATTTGCAAAATTGTTTTCAACACGAATAAGTGTAGAAATGGTCGTTAAAAAAATGTATTGTAAGTTATACACGTGTAATTTAATTTAAAGCTAAGAAAAAAAAACCCGGTTTTTGCCAAAATAAAAAACCGAAAACCGGTTTCTTGAAAAATTGATTTTTCGAACAAATCGAAAACCGATTTCATGAAAAATTAATTTTTCGAACAAACCGAAAACCGGTTTCTTGAAAAATGTATTTTTCGAACTTACCGAAAACCGGTTTCTAAAAAATTACGGTTTTTTGGACACTCTAGTTTGGACACAAGTATACTACATTATATCGTAAACAAAAATACGGCAATTCCAACGGTTGAGTAAATATGGACCTGGGGTACAACTTCTCTAATGAAATTTACGACATTTGATGTGGTTGCATGTCGACGTTGCATGCTTAGAAGTATTACTTTAATATTAGCAGATTGAGGCATTAGTACAGAACATTCAACAATGCAACAACAACTGGATTTCGTATTTGTGTGTTAAAATTGTTGTGTTACATGCAACACAAACAATAGAAGAGACCAAAAACGTTCAAAATTCATTTAAATTTCATATTTCTCCACCAACACGACATGAAAAAGTTAAGTTATCAGTTCTTTACACTCCATTTAGTTTGCACCTAACATCTCTATTTGACACCTACCTAACGACGAATAGTGTGAAATGAAACGTCGGACATGGCTCTCTACGCAATATGTACTCTGTGTTTAAATATTGGTAGTTTTCTTGAAAGTTTGTTCGAAAAACTGACTTGAAAAAGAAAATCCGCAAAATCGGCTTATGTTCCTAGTTTTCAAAGAAACAAAAAGGAATTTTGCTTTACTTTACAAGCGATTCCTGACAGCGCACACAAACGTATCGAGAAAGCTCGCGAATTTGGCTGAAGGATGATAGAATGGGTTTAAGATAATATTCATACTTGCATACAAATAAATTAAACATTTACAATTTAAATTCTAATTTAGTATTAATTATGCATTTATTTAAATTCTTTTCAGGTGATCACATTATTTTGGTCTTCAGGACGGATTCCCGAAAATCCTTCAGGGAACTGATATGATGAAACGGACAACAAGTCCTGTGTGTCTGCTGCATTTTTTTGGATAAACAAAAGTTCCGCAATGATGACTATTTCTATGCCCTCATCACCGCTACTAATTTACCTTTGAAAATGACTGTCAGCCATCAGTGACGAGTATTCTCTGCATTTGGATCGCACTCACTTCTGCCGATATGAGTTTAATGCGCTCTAAAACAATACGAATGGCTTGGAGTTGATGCGGCGAATGCTGCTTTTGGAGACTTATGATAACTTTCCAAAAGCACAAAACACAAAACAATTCTACAAGCAAATATTAGCTGCTTAGCTCCAAATAACGCCTGATTTCTAAACTTATAATGGTTACCAACGTTCATCCTTTCAACCATTAATTTTGTCGAATTCTCATTTACTGTCAAACCCAGTTTTGCTGATTCCTTATCAATTCCCGAAAATATGACGGTAACTTCTTGGAGATTTAGCCTAATAACTTAAAAATCATCAGGATACGCGAGCATGTGCCTTTTGCTGCTGATAATTTTATTCGGGTTGACTGCAGCTTTTGTCACGTTGATCTCAATTAATAAGTTGAAGAGATGGCATGATTGGGTGTAGCCCTGCCTGAGGCCGCGCCTCGTAATAAATGGTGTGGTGTGATCTTTACCTATGTTTACAGAGGATTTCGAATCGTTCAGTGTCATTCTACAAAGGCATGTCAGCTTAGCAGGAATGCCGACATAGCTTAGTACAGTTTTCCCGGTATCGCAATATCGAAGGCAGCCTTCTAATTCACAAAAGGGTGGTAGGTGTCGATTTGTTTTTTGTCGGGTTTTCCAGGAGGCTGACTTTCCAGGCCTAAAGCCACACTGAGAAGGTCCGACCAGGTATGCAACAAATGGCTTTAGTATTTCGCAATTTACGCGTGAGTGAACCTTGAGCGGTATTTACCTTGAACGATAATTCGAACATATACTCTGCTTGCCTTTTGAAAACCAGCTCTCATCGTCGGGCATGGATTCGTCTAGCCAGAATTTTCATATCAGCTGATACATGCACCTATCCAACTTATAGCCGCCAGCCGTCACCAGCTCAGCAGGTAGTTTCAGGTAGTTGCGTTCTGCCGCAGTAGCTGAGTGATGTTCTCTGTATAGACCGTCGCTATCTCTGGTAATTGCGGCTTTCCGATGTCCAGTTTTCTATATATCTGGTTTCCTACGACTGTCGCTCTGTGTAACCTTGCGTGGACCTTTGCTGTAACCAGGTTGTTAGCCGAATCGATATTAGCTCTTCGAAAACATTTACACTTACACTAGTAGAGTGCCTTCCATTAATTACTAAATGATCAATATGGTTCTTCGTATGTTGATCAAAGAATATCCAAGTGGCCTTATGGATGTCTTTATATTGGAATCTCGTACTACTGACTATCTAACAGTATCATTCCGATATCGGAAGAGATGACGTGTAGACTGAATTTACCGATGGTTGGTTCAAAGACACTTTCCGTGCCAACTGTATCATTAAAATCACTTAGAACAATCTTAGTCTCATGGTCAGGTCAGCGGTCGTATGTTTCCTCTAGGTACTCATTGAACATGTACTTGGTGTTGTCATATTTTTCTTCCATCGGGTTTTGATGTCAAAAGTGGGAATTAATTCGAGGTAGATTTCACTGTTTATACTTTTGACTTTTTTAAGTCAAATTCACTTAAAGTCATACAACTAATCGATTTTTAAATATTTTTGATGTGTTAACATCTATACGCGCGCCTCTAGGGCAGTAAACTATAAATTTAATACATACGCAAGTGTTAGGTTTGTAAGAGTAAATCATCGTTTGTTTGTTCGTTGCTTGGCAGTCGGTATTGAAAGTGATTATTGGGCTATTTTCATATAATTTTCCCACGCGATTTTCTCCGGAAATTCATAGCCGATTTTATTAATTTTTGGATTAAAAATTAGGCCAAAAATTAAGGCGATCCGATATCGGCGAGCCGAGATTTAAGTGTTTTAATTTGGAGAATTAATTTGGAGTAATATTAAAAAAGTGTTTTGTTGATCTTCGGTTTTGTCTTATCATCGTTTGTTTGTTCGTTGCTTGGCAGTCTGTATTGAAAGTGATTATTGGACGATTTTCGTATAATTTTCCCACGCGATTTTCTCCGGAAATTCATAGCCGATTTTATTAATTTTTGGATTAAAAAGCTAGTGCGGGTTTCGACGAAGAGTTTAGGCCAAAAATTAAGGCGAGCCGATATCGGCGAGCCGAGATTGAATTGTTTTAATTTGGAGTATAAATTTGAAGTAATATTAAAAAAGTATTTTATGTTGATCTTCGGTTATATCGTACGAATATAACAATGTATGTATGTATGTACTAGTGTCTGTTGCTTTGCATTCTTTGACTTTTGTGGGAATCAAACAAAAAGTATTGAGCAAGAAAATAATGACACATGTGCTTGCACTGGGTCTTTAAATAATTCTAAGTATTAATATTATTTAACTGTAACGTCATCATATGATTGAACGCTGTTTTTTATTTTCCAATGTAACATTTACGAATGTGTTCATAGAAATCGAACAGGTACCGTGTAGCAAAAAGGTGTTAACACATCGCCCGTGAGTTCGAACACTCATTGGATTTTTTTAATAAAGATTTTATTTGTTTTCCATTAGTTAATTTGCAACAAAAAAAGAAGAATGAATATTCATTTAAAAAGTTATATTTCTTATCCGATTCTTAACAATTATTATCATCATCATCAGTAAAATTACTATAGGTATCATTATCATCGACACTGTCATTTTCTTCACCATCAAGATTTGCCTCAAATATCCACAATTGAATTGCTTCCATAGGCAAATTTTGGGGTTTTTCTCTTTTAAGTTTCTCATTTCTGATATTACGGGATCCGAAGTAATTAATAGTATTTTAAATATGTCTTCACTTGACTTTTCCCTAGAACATTTTCGCGAAAAGTGCTCCCTAGAATTTTTAAAATCTTTGTTTCGAGCTTCTTGCGCATCCGACAACTGTCCAATTGGAAGTAAAGAGTGGTTTATTATTTCTCCTCCATGTATTAAATATTTGGGGACATATAGTACCAGGGATACATTTTAGCATAATACCTTGCGGAATCGAGACTGAAATCTCGAAAGGCTTGAGTGTTTATTTCAAACCCGCTAGAAACGCTAACCATAATTGTGTGCATTTGTCTTATCAACGGTGGATCCAATTTTGTGATTTGCGCTGAAATGTCCGCATTTTGGAAAAAGCTCCGAGCTGTGTTGCCATCATTCGAATTACCAAACCCGGGTTTCGGATGATCAATGATAAGACCAGTTTTTTTTAATTCCTCTTGAATAAGTGCTTTATTTTTTGCAACAATTTGTTTTTCGTTGCCCGCCCTAGCTTGCCATTTCTTGATTGGAAGCGCATATGACAAATGGAGCAGGCATTCAAAAAATCAAATTCATCCATGAAGAATCGACAAACCGAACTTCAAATTTTCTGTTGTTACTTGCAAGGAAATCATTCTGTCAGTATTCTTAAACTCTTTGGAAGTGGCACCACATAAATAGCATTTTTTAGTACTAGCAGTTTCCGTGAGTGCATTACATATTTTCCAAAAATTATGGATCGGACCAACTTATGATTGACTTTCAAGACTTTTTCCCCATAACAAATGACAGAGTTTTTTTTATTTCCTGATCCACTCTATCTTTTTCGTTCGTGGTCTCTATTATAAATTCCACTTTCAAAGGCCTACAATATCTAGAAGATGCTGGACGAGGATTTTGCCATATGATTGTGCTATTGCACATTAATTTTATTGGCACGATTGATGTAATAAAAGCTGATGAGTCAGCAGCATTCGGATCATGGAATGCTTGCTTATAAGATGTGTGACCAGAGCTACCATCAAAGCCCCATTTCATGTATAGAAAACTCATCATCCTTTAATGCATCAATTAGACTGAGTGATAAAATGCGCTCTACTGTGTGATCCAAAAGAGCCTGTAAATTTATTTTTGCTGAAGTTTCACAAATGGTAAGAACTCATTTTTTGGGGAGCAATCCGTTTTCGTTAGCTGCACTCGCGAATATGATGGAAATTTTTCATGAAGGAAAACACTGATAATATTATATTGACGTCGTGATACATTGGCTTCAACCAAAACAGCCAGTGCTTTTTCTCTCGAGACATTTGGGTCACTGAAGAAAGTTTTGAAAAACTTTTGTAAATTTTGTCTACATCCGATGGTGATGTTGTTGTTATTTGTTTGACTATTTTTGAAGCTTTTAATTTGCCATCTGCTCTCAGACTCATTTGTGTTGCGTGTGGCAACAAGGGCGAAGGAATTGCTTTCCTCAAAGCCATGGTCCCCTTGGTTTTGCATCGTTCACCACAATCTTCGAACTGAAGTTCCTTCTGCAACGTTTAACACTAGATTGACGAGGAAAACCTATTGAGGAATCTAGCCATGACTTATTATTCAGAACAAAACGTTCCTTCATCCTCAACGATGAAGCCCAGCGAGTCCCGAACTGATAACATAAAGCATTCTTCGTTTCATTGAAAACTTTTATATTATATTCGCTAGGCAATAAACGTTTTCGTATTTGTTCTTTAACAAATTCCAATTTTCCATGGATATTTTCATAGTCCGACATCATCATTATTTGAAAATTCTCTCGTCGAGAAATACAAATCGTATTCGATGATGTGCGTGTGATTAAATAAAAGTTATTAATGTATACAAAAAGTTAACAAAAAAAAATACGACGATCAACGACAAAGACAAATAACTACTGAACTGTACTGTACTCCTATGAAAACAAAAAAACAAACGCAACAAATAACACTAATGTTTTTATTGTTTTTTACAAAAAGTTGATTATTTATATGTGACCTGGTCTACGGAAAGGGGGCTTAGGTGTCAAAAAATCAATTTTCACTTTTTGGTTGATTCGGATGGAAGATGAGATGCTTTTTCACGTGGTGAAAAGCAGAAAATCCTAACTTGCTTAGAAGTGTACTAAAAATGTAGAGAAAGAAGAGTAAAAATACGACAACACACAACACAACAGAAACAGTAAACGTCACTTCTTCAGTGTTAGTTTTTTAAATGTTCCACACTAGCAACTTACACGATGAACTATAATAATATTCCGACCAACAACAACACCTACTGGACCAACAACAACATTTATTGGACGTCCGGCGCGGAGAACAATTAACGAGATAATGAGAAACTGACGAAACGAGTTGCTTACTTTTAACAGCTTTTTCACATAAAACTAGTTTTCGCACGTAAGCTCCCTTGTCGTAGACCAGGTCACATATGTAGGTGGAAAAATGTATTTCCCTTTAATTCTAAATGTGTGTAAAAAAAAGCAGACAACTTTTTTATACATTCTTTCAAAAGAGTTTATAGTTTTAGAAAAAAAGCTTTTTTACTTGATTTGGCTTCATTCACAACTACTAGGTGTTTCAAAAGAAGTCATCCGATGTTTGGCTCACATTTTTTTCCTAAATGAAAAACTTCGATTCTGATTTTTGATTATGTTTATTTGAAAATCTGGGAAAATCTTGACTTAAGGTTAATAACCCGGATTTGCATACCTTTGCAACTTGCCAGTCTGTGAGTTAGTTGATTATCCACCGATTTTCGTTTTCCCTCTGGATTTCGAAAGGATAAGCTTAGACCTTTCGAACGATGTATGTCGTATGCTGTTATATTCATGGCAGAACAAAACGTGACATTTTGTATTTTTTAACAAAATGTTTTTTTTATGTCTTTGCATGAATTTGGTTGGTTAAGTTCAATCGGAAAAAATCTTATTTGGAGTTGTTTAAAATTTCCTAAATGACTACTAATGAGCTGGTTCACCAGTCACTTTAATTTGACTACCACCCACACTACGTTTTCCAAAATAGACCCGACCTACTTTGAAAGAATAATGCTTCGTCGCATGGATGAAACATTTTCGTTAATATTTTTACGTTGTGATAGCGGAAAGAGTCGTATATCCGACAATTTGGTAGTCGCTGCAACGAAACATTTCATATATAACTTCTTTGAAAATTTTTCATTTCGTTGCTGCAACAACTTACTTGTTGTTCCTGCAACAATTTTTTTTAATTTGAATTTTGAATTAAAAAAAAAAAAGTAAAGGCATGAGTTTTAAACTACTGATATTTGGTTTGTGGCCGTCGGTGGTGCAATGGTTAGTGTGCGCGGCTCTTGTACATGAGATCCTGGGTTCGAACCCGGCTCTGACCACCTTAAAATTCTTTCGGCGGCGGTCACCTCGCATAGTGACGGCGACACTATCGAGTATCTAGCCATGAAAAAGCTTCTCAAATTACCGTTCGGAATCGGTGTAAAACTGTAGGTCCCAATCAGTGAGTGAAAACTGGAAAGCGCACAGCTCAGTGATTGTGAGAAGTTCTCCCCAGTCCCTTCATGGGATGTAATGGGAAACCATTTATTTTATTTTTTTATATTTGGTTTATCTCTTACTATTTATAGTTTATATTTATTATTTATTTCGTTTGGAGGTTTGTCAACATTTTAACCTGAGCTTCGCTCCAACTCCGATAATTGAGCCCAAACCAGTACTAAGCCACCAAGCTGTTGTCAGTTTATAGCTGTTGATTTAGAACTGTGCTGGTATATGACAACGCCATGGCCATCCGAAAAAACTATGTCCAACTAATTGATATACCAACAATTGTAAATTATGACGAATGTAATATATTTAACGTTTATTTACCAAATTTATTAAAAATATTAAAATTTTTACCATGTTTTTGTAACTTGATACATTTGTCAAAAAATTAAAGAAAAGTTAAAATAAGACAGAGACAATCGTTTGATCGCAGATCATTTTAATGTAAAAAATTAAATAGAAAACAATTGCAGGTTGTTTTTGTTATTAAATTAATATCTAGTATGCCCTCCGTTATTCCGAATGAAAGAAAAAAATTGGATTTGGCATAGACTCTACCAAATTTTGGATAGTTTTTATCTTTATCTTCCACGTTCATATACTTTTGTTGCAAGAATGCCTCAAACGGTTTCAATAGGTTTGCTGTCGGAACTGCACGCCCGGCATGGTAATAATTTGATTTTTTTCCGAAGAACCAACCATTTGTTTGCTTTGAAGCATGAAGGGAAGCGTTACCCTGCTGAGAAATTATGTCCCCATCCTCTGTTTCATTAAAATTTGTTATTAAGATATCGTCCAATAATTCCATGTACCATTCAGAATTCAGTTTGGTTGCTACATGACAAATTGGATGCATACATTCGTAGGAGAAAGCACCCCATACAATAAGACTTTTTGATCTAACCACATCTGATTCACTTAAATCAGTCCAGTAACAGCTACATAACCTTTATTTTATTTTTCTCGTCACAATATATTACGTTTAAGGATAACTGCAATATTTCCATTATATTGCTGCAGGAAATTAAATTTTTAAATTAAATTTCCCAAATTCGTTCTTTGTCTGTCAAGGTAAGTTTCGAAATTCCTTTGGTTTAGCTTTACACTATAATTTTTTTCCTTTTTAGATAACTTCTATCACACACTCGGAACGGTTTAATAACACAGTGCAACACATAAAATGCAAACTTCTTCTGGTGTGAAATTTCTCGGAATACTTGAAACTTAATTTTTCCGAAGAGCATAAAATTTATCTAGCGGCTATATCTCGGAAATCAATAAGAATTCTGTTTTCTTGTCATCGGCGAAAATGTAGCTATAGACCAGAGGGAAAAACGTTTCAAAATAGGAAAAATGTCGAAAAATTGTAGTTTTCGCTATCATTATTCACCATTTTCAGCACATAGCTGCTAAGCAGAGGACTTATATCAGTTTTTCACACGAAAACTACAACTTTTAACTCGCATCTCGTAAACCCTCCACAAAGATTTCTCTTTTTTTAAACTTTATTTCTATTAAAAAAAATAATTTTCCAGGTGAAAGTATGGTTGTTGGTGCAATGAATTTGCTTCATTGTTGCAATGCATTTGTTCCATTTGTTTGTACCATGAATATAAGCACTACTCCCCTATGCTCTACTCCTTTAACATAGAACCACATCATTGTTTGTTTAAATAATGCAATTGTTGTTGTGTTGAGGGTTTTGATATTCATTTATAGGGCCACATCTCCCCGTCATTAAGCCAGTGCTCTTTCAATCAAATTTGTTCAAATTTCGATTGAATTCATTTGACTGTAAGTTGAACTGTTATTTTTTATGTTCGTCGTACATGAAACACTTTGTTTCTTTGACTTCTTCGATTTCATTGACTTCGACTGTCCGCACAAATGTATGTCTTTCGTTTTTTTCTGAATCAAAATACATACCAACACAACGAAATAGGCGCGACCGAATTATGATTAAAACATGAACATTTTGTTGCGACTTGTACCGTCACGCACATACACACACACACACGAATGTTCAGTTTCATATTTCGGGTAGTTTTTTTTGCTATCGATGCGTCAATTTCTTTCCTGTCGTGTTACTCCTTGCATTCTGTTTATTTATCTATTTGATTTACAGATACACAATTTACACAAACGATCACAGCAAACACATAAATTCACACAATTTATTTTTCATAATAAAGATTATTGTCTAAGTACGACTAATTAGTCTGTTTTAACAAATTTATTGAAAATATTCCGATGGAGAAATATGTCTACCACTTTCGATTGTTGCAATGGAACTGATTTAAGATGTGTACGTGACCCACCAATCACGCTCACCATTTTCTCTTGCTGGCCTCTTTTTTATGCTCGCTCATTTTTTCGACTGTTCCTCTCTCTATACCATCATAAAAATTAGTTTCGTTACAATAATGAAATTGTTTCGTCAACTAAAAATGTTGACAACCTCTAAAATAAGTAAATAATAAATATAAACTATAAAAAGTAAGAGATAAACCAAACATCAGTAGTTTATAACTCATGCCTTTACTTTTTTTTTAATTTTCAACTAATTTTTCTACAAAATTCAAATTAAATAAAATTGTTGCAGGAATAACAAGCCAGTTGTTGCACCAACGAAATGAAAAATTGTCAAGGAAGTCAAGTACGAAATTTTTCGTTGCAGCGACTACCAAATAGTCGGATATACGACACTTTTCACTATAACAACGTAAAAACATTAACGAAAATGTTTTATACATGCGACGAAGCGTTTTTCTTTCAGTGTATTGTCCTCCGCGATTTCAGTGCCTGCATCTTCATCTTCATATTGGGATACCTTATGACTCCATCAACAAACTTCTGCAAGCAAGGCATCTAGTTTTTTACCTTTATATCAGTTTTCCATTGGCAATAGCTCTTCTTGTTCGCCCTATTCGGTGGGCAATTGGTGTAAGAACTAATCAAAGTGGTGATACAGAAAATGTAGTTTCAATGTCATAGATGCATTGATATTATGAAAGTAATTGAACATAGTTTTCACAAATATCTTTGCTTCCTCTGGCTGTACACGATTCTTTCCTAAACCGCCTCGATTACAGCTTTTAGTGCATCTCAGGCTCTCCTCTCCGGTGATTGTTTGTCCAAACATTCGTCAATCTTTCGTTTTGCATTAATTTTGCATATCCGGCTCATGGAGAACACCTGTGAAAAGTAAAAATGCATTTGCGAACAATTAATATCAATGCGGGTAGAGCGAAGTGAACAAACATAGATATGAAAATATTTAAATAAACAACAATACCTTTTTTAATTTTGTCATTGTTGAATTTTGGAAAGATGTTTCTCAAACAATTAAAACTTCGTCATTATTTTTGACGGCCATTTCGATGAATTTCTTAACAATTCCCATTTTTAGATGAAGTGTCGGCAGCAATATATAAACAAGAGGTTACAAAATTTCAAATGCTTTTTCCGTACAATTGGACCGGTGTTGTATATTTAGTCTTCACATTTTGTTCGTAAATTTCACGAGAAGTCAGTCATATAAATAGCCTAATGTTTATTAAAAAACATTTCTCAATTTCATATGATTTTTCCGACGAATATGATATGAATTTGAATATATATGAATATTTTAAATAGGGTTTTACCAAATCCATGTCATAAAATGCACTTATGTTACTATGTACTTCATATTCCATTCTGATAACATGTGGGTAATCTTTTAAAATTGATTGAATTCAAATAAAATCATTAAATACTCATTATTATTATGTCGAAAATTTGGGCCGAGAATGGTGAAAAATATAGAAAAAATTAAAAGTTTTGAAAATTTTTGCAATTTTGAGGCACTAGATGACACTTGGGGTTAGTTTATTTTACATTCTTTCCCCCTAGTCTATACCTACAAATGCACCAAACACCGGAAACCTAAATTCCGATTGGTTTCCGAGATGTAGCCGTGGTATTACAGGTTCTTCGGAAAAATTATGTTTAAGCCAAAGTATACATGAGGTCATAAAATCCGAACAGCAGCAAAACCCCAAAAGGGGTTTGTTAGTTGCGATAAGTACTTCGACAAATTTCACACGAGAAGGAGTTTGCATTTTATGAGTTTTTAGAATTAAATTTACTGTGTAATTTACCGATTTTCCTGTTAGAATGTCCTTGCTTTCTCATAGAATCGATATTATTTATTTCGGTGGCATTTAAGCGTTTCTCGAGCGAAATATTGATTTAGGCAGTTCCGTTCAAACGAATGTCACATCTAAAGTTCCATTTGAAAAATAATATCTCAAGTAACTGTTCTTGATTCAAATTGCTTACTTAGTGTTGTAATAGACACAGTCGCCACCAAAATTTATTTTATAAAATCCCCAAGAAAATAAATATATTTACTAATGAAAATTTTATTGCGCCTCAAACGAATGTCCACCATTGTATAATTTACAAGATAAGTATTAATTGTTTTATTATTTATAAACTTAAAATCAATAAATATATGCTCCACATATTAAAACCTAAATGGATATATCGCACCCTAACTACAAGTAGTCAGAAATCAAAATTTTCAGATTTTAATTTTTTGCTTAAAAACAATAACCAAAGACCATTTCTATCCGCTGTAAAAATCTGACGTCGTTTACTCTTTCTTTTCGTCAAAACATTACCGTATGAATATATCTATTATTGAGTATTTTCATACATATTTCTAGTTAACAAAATCAGTGTTTTGGCTCTACTGAAAATTTGAAAATTTTGAGTTATGACTCTTTTGTAGATAGGGTGCGATATTATTTAATTCATAATGTACTGAAAATGAGTAATCAAATTGTTGTTATAAAAAATTATATGAGGTGTGAGGGGACACCCGGTTAGGACGAACTTCCTTTCGCTATATATTATGTACTAGTTAGTTCCAATACGCCTAAGGCGCCTATTGAAAAATACTATAATTTAAATGGATCTTCAAGAAAAGATACTTTTTGTAAAATGATTAACGTTTTTTAAGATATTTTTTTTATTGAAAATGTTTTTAAAAAAGTATATTTTTAGATCCTTTTTATAAGAATATGTATTATGTTTGCCCGAAAAGGTACTTCTAAAGCTAATGTTTTTTTTAAGAGAAGATATTTTTTTTGAAGAAAACGTTTTTTTTAAGAACAGGTACAATTTTAAGAGAAAATACATTTTGTTTTACATAAAAGGTACTATTTAAAGTAAAGGTAGTTTATTAAGAAAAGGCAATTTGTTGTAAGATAATGTTCTTTTTTAAGATAATGTACTTATTTAAAAAAAAATACTTTTTTAAAGAAAGTTACTTTTTGTAAGAAAATTTACTTTTTTAAGCAAACGAACTTCTTTAAGGTATTTTTTTTAAGAAAAGGTACTCTGTTTAAGAATATGAATAGGTATTTTTTTTTTGAGGAAATTTACTTTTTTTAAGAAAAAGCACTTATTTAAGAAAATGTTATATTTTTAAACTTCCTTCACTTTGGCTTCACTTTTCTAAATGTACTTTTTATTCGGCTCAAAACTACAATATGCAATAAACAGGCTACAAAACTTCCCCTTAAACAACAAATTTCTCCCCATGTGTTAGTCTAGACACAAACCAAACCAAAAGTAAGAGTAAAAGTAATTCCATGCTCAGGATGGTATTTCATAGATTTGTCGGTCTTGCAATTTGGGTTTTCTAAATTTACTTTTTATTGGGTTGAAAACTACAATATGTAATAAACAGGCTCCACCTAGAAAACTTCCCGTTAAACCAAACCAAAAGTACTCAATATAGTTCATAATAATGGGTTGTAAAAAAGTAGTTACAAAGTTAAATAGGGTTGTAAAAAAGTAGTGCGATAAGGAACTCCGTTCCAAAATTCCCACTGTTAAATTATTACAAATTAAAACTCAAAAATATTTTGAATCTTAAATACTTAACCTTCAAAATTTCTAAATAATATAGACTGTGTACTATTTTTAGACTATGTACTAATAAAAATGACTGTGTACTATTTTTAGACTATGTACTACTTTTTTATTGAAATGTCTATCGAAACCTAAATCATGTACGTTTAAGTAATCAGAAAAGTTTATTTAAAAAAGAAATTTTGTATTTAGTAAAACATAAAAATCCCGTACCAGCCATACGACTGAACACCAATCTGTATAATATTGAAAAAAAAAAACAAAAGCTTTTCTCTAGCAAAGTTTCTCCAGATCCAGAATGGTTTCCTTCCCTGTATTGATCAGATAATTGGAGTAATCTAGACGGACCAGGTAACCAATCTACGTATTGATTGACTATATCTGATTTTAACTGTCGCTTCAACGTCGGTGTCTTTGATCGTCTACTTATATTGCGTAAACGCTCACGATTTCGAATTTCGGACCAGGATTCTGCACTAATACAAGGTTTAGTCATACAGTTTTTCTCACCAAGGACATACGTAGCAGATTCCTTCAGCGTTCCAACAATGCCCGACAACGTATTCTGACTGTTGTGTGCCAATTTAAACCGTTGAATCGTACATCATTGATATGTTTGGGTCCTGCAGAGGGTCCGATTACGGTTTCGCCCATAGTACCGTAGGCAGCCGCTGGATGGATACGGAAACTGCTCACTAACATTTGGTCGCTATCAATACCAGCACCACGTCTAGTTTTTATGTACAGCAAGGAAACCAAAAACATCTAACTGACAAGTAAATAGTTAAGTTGATTTAGGGTTTGAAAATCATGCGATTCCCATATGTACTTGTGTATATTTCTGTGAGGGAATTAACAGTTGATAGCGAGTACAGAAATCTATGAGCCTGTGACCAGTGTCTTTCCTTACGCATCCAATACCAAGTCTTTCCATCATGCCTGTAGGTTATTGTTGTTATCGTTCCCATTTTTTTAAATATCCCAGAAATGTTGGAATGCCACTAAGTGACACGGAGCATACAGCAGTATCCAGTTGGCTATTAACATTGTCCCTAATATTGTCCTCACCAGGGTCAGAAGTTGCATACGCCTGTACCACAGAAGTCCTGCGGAATTTCATTTTAAAACTTACAATGACGATGCGATCAGATATAGTCATGTATGTATTACAGCATTCCTAGCTCAACTCGCAGATAAAGCGGTCCCTGTAACATATTCTCCAAAATATATTCTGCAGTAGTAGCAACATTAGCATGTTTACTCGCAAACATGTATGCTTTTACGTGAACAAATATGCGGTTTTCATCCCCAAACATCCATATACTTACATTGAAGCATTCGCGTGTTTCCCCAAACCTCCATATACTTACGTAGAAATACATGCGAATTTCCTCCCAAACATAGTAATATTTAGAAGCGAATTAATTTTGATTTCAATATATATGTATTATTTATTATAATTTAATTTTTGTATGAAAAATTAAAAGACTTAAAATTACCCTTTTTATATCTTTTTGCATTATTTGTTGTTTTTCATTAAATGAGAATCTGCTGCTTCTCCTATCTTTGTTGTCCCTAAAATTTTTGTTTTCGGAAAGTTTCAACTGTGGTAGAATGAGAAGCTACTCTCAGTAGACAGCTGATTTAAATTTTTTGCTGGTGTTATTTGGGCGCTTCTGTCAGATTCAACGACTTTGTTTATGTACTTGTCTGTTTACATTTATTTGTTGGAGTACGTATGGGTTGACTTTGACATGAGGAGAGCCTAAACAAAAACACAATGTCTGTTGTTATTTCCCAGAATACAAGATAGACTCTCTCGTTGTCCTCTTTTATTCTCTTGTTCTCGAGGGAGCATAAATAGTACAAAAAACTACAGTATTTGTATTACAAATACATCCATATTTGGATCACAGAAACATATATTATAACATATTAATTATTGGCCGTCGGTGGTGCAATGGTTAGTTGGCACGGCTCTTGTACATGAAAACGTGGGTTCGATCCCTGCTCAGACCACCTTACGTTTCTTTCGACGACTGTCATCTAGCTTAGTGATGGCGACACTATCCAGTACTCAAAATACTGTTCGGAACCAGTGTAAAACTGTAGGTCCCAATCATTGAGTGTAAAAATAAGAAAGCGCACATTTAACTGATTGTGAGAAGCTCTCCTCAATCCCTTCATGGGATGTTATGGGACACCATTTATTTTAATCATTGTATCTGCAACATGTAATATTAATAATGTGTTTGGATTCAAGTATACTATATTTGTGACAAGCTCCAAACACACGTTGTATTTGCATCCAAACAACAAACAAATACAGATTTTTCATGGTGTAGATATTCGTGCAGGATTTCTTAATTTTTAGTATGAAACTTAAAGTTGGTTGTCGCAAAACACTTCACCTTATTTTTGTATTATTTAACAATTTTCTGGTTATATTCTAACAAAAATTCAGCAATAAGCGTTCAAAAATTTTATTTCATGTGCATTGATTAAGCAATGACAAAATCGTCGGATATACGAAATTTTTAATTCAGGCAATGTAAACACACTAATGAACAGTTTTCATTCATGATGTTCATCCAAATGGGCTAAATAAAAATTCAAACCGCGGTTTCCCACAAAAGCACCAAAACCCAACTAAATTTTTACGTTTTCTAAGGTCGAGTTCAAAAAGAGCTAAGTTGGCTTCAATAACACTATCACCTATATGCTGACATTCATTCCCAAGCCGGCAATGTGCATTCTACATAACGCTATATTTAGAGTAATTCAAACCTATTCGATATATATTGACATTGAATCCAAGAAGTAACAACAAAAAAAAATTCGTCGACTTTGACCAAAAAATTCGAAATGATTGTACAGTACCTAGAAGATGAATAATCATACATTCTATGTTGAACGTTCTTTTACATTATAAGGGAAACAGTGCTTTTACATTGGTCAAGAATAATGGCCTGAAATTTCAAATGCCCCAAACACTTTTACCCTACTGATTGCACGTACGGGTTGCGGTTTCAAGTTTAATTGAATCAGTCCACTATCCACAGAAAAAGTTCCAGTTTTTCCACTGTCATTTACTGCAATTCCATATCTTGAATTCTCCGTTGCCGTTCAAATCTTAGTTCAACTTAATCTAAGGAATTTTTACTAACAATTCGTTATTTCAAAATTCTAAAGCAACTGACCAACAATCTTCAACTACGACGAATTAATGAAATTTGTTTTCCGTCCATGTCAAAAGTTTTAATTTACCAAAAAGTTCACATACTATTTCCTTGAAATCCTTTCAATTAACACATGCTTCGAACAATCTGAAAAATTTGTTTTATTTTTAAGTTAACGACCACTTTCGAGTTTTTTGTGTTATGTAAGTCCTTTACTTGCAAGTGCATAAAGTCATCAATGGAATTTAGTTTCACTCTGGATCCCACATCCTTACCACTTGTGACCGCATCAATTAAAATAACACTAGTTGGTCGCTTTAGTCGGGAGCACAAATAAACTCAATTAAGCTTCGTTTTCTACCATCGTCGCAATGCTTGTGACCTTTGGAACCATTATAAATTTGGAATTAAAAAAGATAGATAGCAAGAAGTGCCACACAGGATTGGTTAGCATTTTACTTTTAATCCTTTTGTTCAGCTTTTTTGCTTTTTTCTTTTCACATCTGTTTGATAACTAGTGCAAAAGATAGATTGATAAATCGTTAAAATGTCATGGTGAAAGTTTATTTACTATTTTTGTTTTACTTTCGTAAGCAAATCCCTTGTGGGATAAATACGAAATGGAACGAACAGCATTTCAAATGGATGAAAAAATCGAATGGTAGGAGTCATCTATTGAATCTAGATATCATTGATAGCGGTGATATATAAAAAGGACTTCAAATTTGAGGAATTTATGTTTTTAGATATACGCTTGTGGCGAAATAGTATCCTCAAACGGAAACGATTTCTACGACATTGCATTAGCTGTGAGGCAAAATTTGGTTATACGTTCCGCCGATCTGAGCACCAGCGCACTGATACCTTTATTATAAAAATATGTGTTGTGTATACCCGCTGAAAAATCTGTATTTTTGTTGTTGTTTGGATGCAAATATAACGTGTTTGTAGCTTGTCGCAAATATACTATACTTATGCCCAAATATGTTGTGTTTGCTGTTCAATATAACATGTTTAAAACACAATCATTAATGGGAACATACATTATTTTTGAGACACAAATGTGACTTTTTTTGCCGAAAGCCACTATGTACATGTTTCCTGAAAGATGTTGCTGGGGCCGATATTCTTCAGAGTGTACGAGTCAACTGATGCGGATAAGCCTCTTATACAGATAAGGAGGTACCAGCTTAATCAGACTGTATCAGTTTCTTATTTGATCTGGGAATATCTACTACAGACATGACATTTTTATCATGCCACATCTTAAAAAAAATTCCCAAAAGAAAATCAAATAAATTATTGCATATCCATTTGATATCCATTTAGTCTTCTCTAAGAAGCTCAAGATCTTGTCTGCGCGCGCCTGTATGACATAATCCTCCAAGGTCGTGCAGAGACTAGGTTCAGTTGATTCTTCCTCTTCCTAGTCGTTACAGCTTCTACCGCAATCACACTGAGTAACTTATTCTCACCGCATATTTACTAGTGATGCACAGAATCGGGGAACCGGTTCTTTACAAGATCCGACCGGACGGGTTCCTACAAGAACCGAATAACGGGTCCAAAAGAACCGAAAACTGATCCAACAGAACCGAAAACGGTTACAAGTGGTCCAAATGAAGAGAAAAAAAAGCAGAGAAACGATTTTAATAAAACTGAAAAAAAGGCTGTTAAAAATATTTAAAGACAAGTATCATTAATTTCTTGCTTATTACTTTTTATTTTATTCCCATGAAAAACAAAGAGAATACAAAGCAACAACACATGTACATACAAACATAGTAATGTTCGTACATACGCTACACAAGTTCACACAACTTTGGTTGCTCTCTTGCTAACCCATTTTTATATACGATTAAACACGTCATTATTCTCTTTACCCTGAGAGTGCTCCGCACCAACACAAGACAACAATTCGCTGCCGCAACATCAGTGTGTGTTTTTTTCGCAGTCTGACAATCTGTGTTTCGCAGCCGGACAAATCTGTGTTCCATATCGTTTAGGGGTATGAAAAACAGATGTAGCCCGATTCTGAGACCGGTCCAGGCGTTTCGGAGGAGGCGTTTCGGTCCAGGCGTTTCGGAGGAGTTTAACGCCAAACAATCTTTTATCGCAGTCGAACAAACTGTGTTTGGATGTGTTCACTTTGTGAGTTAAATCCCTACCCGCGCGCCTATAGATGTTAACACATCAAAAAACGAACACAAAACATGAGTTTTCCAATTTGAGTGATATGATTCCTAAGTGACTTTTCGGCCACTTGTAGTATGTCATAATTTGTCATCTTTTTTTTCTTCCTAGTATTCAGTAATGTTTACAATTTCATAATGGCGAGAACTGAAGCACCGTAAACTACCGTAAACGTCATGAATTTGTTGATTTTGTCTTGGAACAAATTGAAAGAGATGAGCATTTTTTTAAGAAAATCATCTTCTCCGATGAGCCTCAATTTCATCTGAGCGGTGTGATAAATGAACAAAACTGTCGATTCTAAATTCCAATTCGAATTGTTGCGAGAAAAGCTTGGAAATTCGATTATTTCAAGAAATTGTGACATTGAATGATCTCCAAGAAGTTGTGATTTAACACCATTAGACTATTTATTCTGGGGTTATTTGAAGTCATTGGTCTTTAGCAATAAACCGGACTCTCTTCAAGCTGTACAAGTCAATATTGAACGTGCTATTCATGACATACGACTTGGTTTAGTGGAAAAAGTGCTCGGAAATTGAGTTCATCGAATTAGTTCCTGCAAAACACGATGTGAGGGCCATTTGGACGACATTTTATTCAGAACTTTATTGTATACATAGATTGTGCTTCACATTAAATAAAAAGTATTTGACGCTTAGAAGTCGCTAGGGGCATACCAAATCATTTCAACTCCTGTGGAACTTGTAAGGTAGTCCCTTGCCTGGAATATTCCTGTTCCCAGACAGCTATATGATGTAAATATCTGGGCCATATCATTAAAAGATCTGCGGCAGTCCTGAGCAGCTGCTGAGTTGATGAATATTATTTCCACGAAATTGATAACCGCATGTCGGAGAAGACGTTGACTCCAATGACTGGCGCGTTTTCATCCCTCAGCCTGCTTGTTACTTCCCTTATACATAACATTTTCGTCTAGTTGCGTGTAGAAAATAGAATAGAGAGTTTTATTCTCTCAATACTTTTAATTTCATATGCTTGGCTTCATGCAAACGTTGGATGTTTCAAGGTATGGCTTCAATAATACCAGATAGAGGCAATAGTACACAACGTCAAACAAAGCAACAACAACCACATTTCGTGTTTGTGTTGCAAACTATTTGTGTTAAATACAATACAAATGCATACCAGCGATATAATTCAACGAAAAAGTGCAAAATACATTTAAATTTCACAGTTCTCTACAGGGTTCGTATTTCGTTGGTAATGCGTTATACTGGGTAACCCATTGTTATTGCCGTGGAGAGTGGGTAGCGATCGTTTACCCCTTACCCACAATGTATGGGGAAAATAATGGTTAGCTACCAACAACAATGGGAAATTATCCATTACAATTATCAATTACCCTCAGGGTAATGGGGAAAGTAATGAGTAGTTACCCACGGCGGTGAAGAATTACCCATCACTATTTTCCATTACACATGTAGAACGGGGAGGGCGGCTTTAACAATTACCCACGGTGTTCACGGCCCACGGCCGTTTTTGATCGAAAATATGAAGAAATTAGAAAAAATTAATATATCCCAGAAGCGGAGCGTCGAGTCGAAAAGTTCAGCTGGTAGTCCATCAGCACCAGCGGCTTTATTATTTCTAAGGCGGGAGATCGCCGTTCTAATCTCGTCTTATCAGAATCATTAAAATATGCATATTTATATTATTTTGGTTTTGCTGTCAGAAACTTGGACAAACCGTGTACACCGACAATGTTTTGCAATAAGTGCATAACTATTTTATACAAGTGGTCAAATGGCAAGAAGATCTATTTACATTTTTCAATTCCAGTACTTTGGAGAGAGTCAATACGTAATCACCAAACCGATTGTTATTTCTGTTTAACAAAAGTTGCTGGATTCACTATGAAAAATCGAAAAAAAATATTACTTACGCGAATGTCCCATCGGTTTCCAAACCCTTTCAACGTCCACCAAATGATCCATTACCAGTCATTCCCAATGCTACGACCAGTGAGTCCGAAACATCTTTCACCAGCATTGGTAGTTTGTATGAGGCTGATGATGAACGCCATTTAGTGACTCAAGCTGAGCGGAATGATCTAATTCGGGATTTACATTTAGCGAAGAAAAACGCAGAATACTAGCTTCATGCATGCAGCAGTGGAAACATCTTGCAGTTGGGACAAAATAACAGTCTATAGAGATAGAAGCTTGGAATTGGCTGCATATTTTGAAAAGAAACACTCTCTTCTATACCGTACTGTACTGATGTTGATGGTTTATTTCAAAAAATGAACCAGCCATATGACAAAACTGAATGGAGATTATTTATTGATGGCTCTAAGTACAGTTTAAAGGCTCTTCTTTTGCATAATGGGAATAAAAAACCATCCATACCAATTGCTCATCCTATTAATACAAAGGAAAATTACGAATCAATGACTGAAATTTTGACATTACTCAAATACAACGATAATAAATGGAAGATCTGTAGTGACCTTAAGGTGTGTGATTTGATTTTCTTTATATATATAGTATAGACCATCGTAAATATCTGTTAATTAATCTGTTTCAGGTCATTGGTTTGTTGACTGGTATGCGAGGAGGTTTCACAAAATATTGTTGTTACCTTTGTCTATGGGATAGTTGCGCTACATATCACCATAACGTCAGAACAGAGTGGCCAAAAAGAACTGAGTATTCACTAGGAAAACAAAACATTTCAAATAAACCATTAACTGATCCAAATGACGTTCTTCTTCCGCCGCTGCACATACAATTTTGTCTTTTTAAGAACTTTGTCGAGGCTCTGGACAAAGATGGTTCAGCATTTAAATATTTGTTAGCGGTTTGTCCTAAAATTTCATATGAAGAAGAAGGCATATTTGTTGGCCCTCAGATAAGGAAGTTATTGAATGATGACAATTTTTGACAATATATTTATTGGAGAAAGAATATGCACCCTGGAGATCTTTCAAGAGGATCGTGGACAGTTTTCTTGGAGACAACAAGAGTCAAAACTACAGACAAATTATTGCTGAGTTATTGAAAAATTATCCGGAATTAGGTGCACGAATGTCACTCAAAATGCATTTCCTTCATTCGCATTTAGATTTTTTTCCACAAAACCTAGGTGCGGTTAGCGAGATTTAATGAGAATTGAAAGAAATTATCAAGGATTTTGGGACAAAGGCATGCTTGGGGACTATTGCTGGACTTTAATTCGTGAAACCGAACCAACAAAATACAAACGACGCACAGTGGGTTGAAATATAGGTAAAATGGGGATTAATTCAGGGAAGCCCTATATTTATAATAAAATATTTTTTTTGGGTTAACGATAAATAATGAAGGTAAAATAAACAACATTTCAAAATAATTTATGCAAAAAAATATTTTTTTTAAATTAGAAAGGGTATTTGCACACGGATTTCATATTGTTTTAAATATTAATATATTACTGATTGTCTTTAACTATTATATCATAATTATCGTCTTCTTCAACTTTATCATCATCCTCATCATAATCATCTTCATCCTCATCATCTTCATAATCCACATTACTTATGTCTTCTTTGTTTGGAGGATTGGGGAGATTTAATAAATCCAGTGCCATCTGTGGTATATGCTGTACTTTTTTTTATAATTTGTACTTTTGCTGGTAATTAATGGGTCAGAACTTAGAAGAAACCTATTTAATATGTCTTCATTCATCTTCTCCCGGCTGCATTTTCGAGCATAGTGTTCCCTATAGTTTTTAAAATCTTTATTCCTCGCTTCGTGGGCTTCTTCAGATAGTTGGCGTATTGGTAAAAGAGCATGCGCTCGGTCAATAATCAGTCCAGTAAGCTCTCGGAACTCAGTTTGAATGCGTCTTTTGGTACCTGGAACAATTTGTTTGTCATATTCAGATCTAGCTTGCCATTTTTTAATTGGAATTTTATATGATAAATGAATAAGGTATTCGAAAAATCGTATCCATCCATGCAGGACAGATAAGCCAAACTGCAAAGTCTCCGTATTTACATTTCTCGCAATCATGTTATCAATTGAGTTAAATTCTTTACTCGTTGCACCACAAAGATAACACCTTTGTGTGGATGACGTATCTGTAATTGCATTACAAACTTTCCCATCAATCATCACTAACATTAGTATGTGATTAACTTTTATTATTCTCTCTTTTGATTAAACGGTAGGTCCATGAGAGTTTTAATTTCGTTTTCAATCCTTTCTTTTTCAAGTTTTGCAGTATTTTGTGTTTCTTTTAAAAATTCTATTTTAAGGGGCCTGCAAAATCGTGTTGAAGAAGGTCGAGGATTTTGCCAAATTGTTTTTCCATTACATGTTAATTTTAGTGGTACAATGGATGTGATAAACACATCAGAATCACTAGCATCATTGCCATGAAATGCTTGTTTATAGGAAGAATGTCCAGAGCTGCCATCAAAGCCCCATTTAGTGTATAAAGTTAATTGTAACAGCTCTTCATTATTTAATGAATCAAAATCGGAGTTTGTTAACTCAGCTAGACGTTCAATAGTATGATCCAAAAGTCCTTGCAGAGTAACCTGTGCTGTTGTTTCAGAAATTTTAATTTGATCTCGCTTTGGATAACATTTTTGTTTAGCTTGTTGAACTATGGTATATGAAGGGAATTTCTCGGGTGTAGCCTTTCTAATTATATTGTATTGGCTTCGTGTTAATTTTGCGTCTACTAGGAGAGTAAGGGCTTCATCTGCATTCAATTGCTGTGGTGATACGTTGTTAAAGCCTTTTTTATACTGAGTGGCTATTGTTGGAGAAGATACAATTTCTTTTACTATTTGAGATGCATGAATTTGCCCAGAAGCTCTTAGACTCATTTCTGTAGCATGACACAAAACAGGCAATGGAATACTGTCTCTTATTTCCTTGCATTTTTTGGCTTTTGTATTGCCTTTGCACTCTTCAAATGAAAGATTCTTACGACCACGTTTTTTAGCTGATTGTTTCGGAGGGACAAACGAAATTGAAGTACTCAACCAATTAGCATTATGTTCCAAAAAAAATTTCTTTGTTCTCCTACATTTTCCCCACCGAGATTTAAACTGGCTGCCGAAGCTTCCAAATCTTTTCATAAAATCGGATATGTCTGAAGGTTTAACACGTTTTATTATTTTCGTTCTAAGAAATTTGAGTTTATCTTCAAGATTCTTACATTCTGAGTTTTTCATAATATTATAAAGTTCACGGCGAAAAATAAAGTCTGTGTTGGGAATAAGTCCTAAAAATAAAAATGGTATTCACAGTATTATTCAGTAATGCAATTAAATTAGAAATTCCAAAACATTTGTGTTACTTTAAAATAAGATAACGCTAAACTGAGTTCCTATTAGTCATAATACATTAAATATAAACTGGTTTAAATTTGTAACAGAGTTGAAATAACACTCACTTAAACGATTAAACTTCTACCAAATAAATTAATACTATTTACAACACTGTAATTAACTAACATCTCTAACAATCACAATGGGAAAAAAAGACAAAAACAAAATAAAAACCTCAAAGCATAAAGTCATAATACAATGTACTCCGTATAGGGTATAATATTTGTTATATATTTTAAACGTATTTTTATGCAAAAACTTAATTATTTTGAAGTTCCGGCACATATTGGCAACATTTTGTTTTTGGGATTGAAACCTGAAACCGCAGACTTTAAGACTGTGTAAACGTTTTAACTTCGTATCCTTTTGTAATACTTTGAAATCCAACATTCCTACCAAAAATGCTGTATTTTGGAACCATTTACAATTTTTTTTTTAAATGCACGCGTAACTCCTATCTAGACAAAATTATAATTAAAATGTAGCTAAATACCTGAAGTTGACGGTTCCATTTTCAAGTACACTATTTGTACAATAATAAATAGAAAAAACTATTGTGGAATTGTCTTTATCTCGAATATTTTTAACTTCGTTTCAAATTCACAAAAATTATTGAACTTTGAGAGAATATAGCAGGAGAAGTCAATAAAGCTGACACTTCCTGTTGACAGTTATTGATGTTAAATTTTGTCTATTTTAATCGGGTACCATTTTTTTTGTCAGAGTAACTTCAGTTTTTGAATAAATCCTCACTTTTAGTACTATTCAACCCTCTGTGCGACGTTCAATAAACGCCATTCACTTTTGAAAATTTATTAATTTTTAAATAAAACATATATAAAAAACGAATAAAAACATTTTTTTTTCTCGAAAACCTAACGTGATAGAGAAAAACCAATTACAGATTCGAATTCAGCCCAGCAAATTACCCAAGGAAAGATATTTGGTTGCCCCAGTCAAAAACCTTGTAGACCAGTGTAATTTTGATGTGAATCATAAAAATAAATAAATAGTTTCCCATTACATCCCATAAAGGGACTGGGGAGAACTTCTCACAATCACTGAGCTGTGCGCTGTGAATGTGAATGTGAATCATAATTCATGCATAATTTTGATGTAAAACGGTGATGCCTTTTGAAACATTCATGCTTTTTGTATTGTTTTATGTAATAACATTGTCGAAATGTTGCATTTATATTGAAATATTATATAAAGAGAATATGACTAGTTTAAGCTCTTTTACTCAGACTCTCTACATGGGAGTGGAAAAAGAGTGCAATAAGTTCTCTGGTCTCTTCAATAGTTTTTGTCGTCGCTCTGTTCATGACAAAACAAAAAAAATATTTCAGTGAGCTAAATATTACTTTATTTATTTTAACAATATTTTGTATAATATTGCGTTTATTCCTACCCTGGTACAAAAAAACATCGAAGACAACATTTAAATAACTAGTAACAAATTGGTATTCTCTGGGCTATTGTCTTTAGGAAATGGCGAAATGTTATTAAATAAATAAAAAGCAGAAAAAACAATAAAGTGCAACAGACGCTACATTGAAGTCTGTCAATGTCACTCATATGCTCACAATTCTTTTTCAGAGTGTTCAAAAAAATGTTTGAGTCCTTCCAAATATACGAATTAATGTGAATATTTCAGGTGTGTGTGTGATCCATTTAATTCGATGGTTCTTTCGTTTACATTTAGCTGATATCTACCATATCGATTTAACGATGAATTGATTGATGTCAACTTGCCAGCCAAATCAAATGCCGAAAATTGTTGTGTGCATTCATGTGACAAATTAATGGTCACTGCCGCATATTTCACAGTAAAAACAACTTCAGTTTCCCCTTTACAAATCCTGCGCCTCAGGAGGTGCTGACAATACCAGCAAGGACAAAAGTTTAGTGAGGCAAAAGTTATTACTTTTGAAAGTGATTGTTCAGCAACAAACGATGGCAGCAGGTACACTAAATGATTTCAGATGAATGTAATAAATCAAGCGAAAAAATGCGAACCTGGGAAGAGTGCATTGTGACATACACTTCAACTCAATGTCTGTTATATAAACTAAAATTGGGTACGAAGATGGGAAGATATCAAATATAAAATTTTCCACTTCAAATTTTTCTTCCTACCAATATTGATTCGTAATTCAATACATTATGGTCAATCCATCAATATTTTTACAATCTCAATTATTTGACAATCTTGTTATTAGAATCTAATAATAACAAGCACTCAGCATCAACAAAAATAAAGTAATTTTCTGTTCGAAAATGGTAGTTAGCATTATACAACAAACCACCGAATTATGTAGATCTTCTGGAACAGAATTGTAAATTGTAAATTCAAGCTGTGAACTAAAAACACGTGCCAAGTAAAAATACAAAAATGGATAACGCGATGGTGATGGTAGGTAATAATACAAATAATACGAAACTTAAAAAGAAAAATGTGCCGATGTGAAATATAGGACTTGTTTTATGCCATGAGGGTAATTCCTTTTTTTAAATTAAAAATGTTTAAATTTGTTAAGAATAAGATTAAGAAATTCCTTATTCACTATTTGCACACATCTTTCCGTTTGAATTCTGCACCTTTTCTTGTTTGGCCGAAAAGGTAAAAGAAAAGCCAAGATAAGTTATCCCTCTTACAATAAAATAGCAGAGAAGTGAAGTCGAGGATAGTGCAAATAATTGCTTTATAGATTTGTCAGAAAATTTACATACGTTTTGTAACATAACATTCACCAATATTCTGCATTCCGATTCGAATTTATTTCACAATGCATTTTAAATTCACCAGCATTCGAGTTTAGTGTTCTGAGATTTCACTATTCGAAACTACTTTTTAAGTGGCCTTTTTACACAGCTGAATTGCAAAACAAATGTTTTGCTGCCAAAAATGAAAGAAACCAAACGCAAACAGAACGGTTACTGAATCGCCTCTTGACTCGTTCTCTTGTGTTTTCCCTTGCACTGAGAGAATTATCTTCATAATAACTATGCATTTCTTCATAGATTCTATAAAATGTTTCATTATTTTTCAGCCAAAGCAACATTACATAGAATCTATGAAAGATTTTCATAGATTCCATGAAGTTACAGTTATGAAGCTTATTATGAAAACTTCGTAAAATGTATGTAATTGCTACAGAAATTCTATGAAAATGTTTCATAGATGGTATGAAAATATTTCATACCGCCTATGAAATACATCTTTGATAATATAAAGCTAAATCTACGAAAGATTCCTAAAATCTATGCACATCTGTCAAACTAACTATGCATAAGTTGCATACTTACTCACTTATCCGGTCTCGGACAATCCCGGGGGGTCAGGGACCTTACAAAACGAAGATAACGTATTTCGCCAACCAGTTCGAAATTTTGCTTTATTTCTGCAGTTGGCAATAGCAAGTGTACGCAGGGATTTGTCAACCTGATCCCTCCAGCGGAGTCTTGGTCTTCCTATTTTTCGTCTTCCTTCGAGTTCGGTTTCCAAAACCCTTCGTGCTGGTTCGTCTTCATCCATTCTACTGACATGGTCTAGCCAGCGCAATCGCGTTATTTTGATCCGTTTGACTATGTCAATGCCAGGATAAAGCTCATACAGCTCATGATTCATACGTCGCCGATACTCGCCGTTGTGCACTATAGGGCCATAAATTTTTCGGAGTATTTTTCTCTCGAAGACTCCTACAGATGTTTTGTCTGCTTGCGATAGGACCCATGATTCTGCGCCATAAAGCAATACAGGTTGAATGAGATTCTGGTACAGCTGCACTTTTGTTACTCGAGAGAGGGCTTTATCTCTAAAGTGCTTGCTTAGCCCAAAATAACATCTATAGGCATGCACAATTCTCCGCTTGCTCTCAAGGCTGACGTTGTTGGTTTTGTTTACGGCAGATCCGAGGTATATAAATTCGTCCACTACCTCGCAGTTATAACGGTTATCAACGTTCACGCTTTGGTCTAATCGCGTGGAGGCCCTGTTTGTTGAAACCACTAATTTTTCTATGTCCTCGTTTACCGTCAGACCCCCTTTTGCTGACTCCTTCTCAGTTCTCGTAAAAACTCCAGTAACTTCTCTAATTGTGCGCCCAATGATATCTATATCATCAGCATACCCGAGCAGCATGTGACTTTTGCTGCTGATGGTTTTATTCATGTTGACAGCAGCTTTTCTCATAATGATGTCCATTAAGATATTACAGAGATAGTACTATAAGGTATCGCCTTGCCTGAGTCCTCGTTTAGTTTTGAAAGGTTCGGTAGCGTGAAAAAAATCTGGTCAGTTTTCAGGCCTAAACCCACACCGGTATGGTCCAATCAGGTCAGCGATAATTGGTTTTAGTCTTTCCCACATTATACTTGAAATAACTTTTTATGCTATGGATGCAAGGCTTATTCCACGGTAGTTGGCACGGACACTCGGCTCACCATTTTAAATATGGGACAGAGTACACTGAGACTCCAATCGCCGGGCATGCATTCATCTAACCCAATTTTGCTAATGAGCTGATGCATGCACCTTATCAGCTCATCGCCGTCAGCCTTAAACAGCTCCGCCGGAAATCCATCGGGTCCTGCGGCTTTGATGTCTTTGACGCCTAAAGGCTTTGACGCCCAAACAGACGGTTTACCTCGTTTCTTTTGTCCCTATACCGCGCAGTTGCAGCTCGCGTTGCAATTGACTGAAGCCCTACCATACGCGCAGCTTTCTTCTCATCATGTGCTATGCGACACTTTTCATCGTTCCACGGTTTATGGTGAAGCGGTTTTTCGAAACCAAGTACGGTTGTTGCTGCAGTTTTTATAGAGTCGGAAATGGGTTTCCACTGCGCATCAGGATCGTCATCGGGAGGGGGGTGGATTCTGTGCGAAAAGTTGCGGGAGCTTCCTTGAGTAGGCTGTGGCTACCTCTGGTAATTGCAGTACGATTTTCGCTCTACTTAATCTTGTGCGAACCTTTCCTGCTAGCACGTAGTGATCACAATCGATGTTAGCTCCTCTGGTCACTCGTACGTCCATTATATTGGATGAGTTTCTTACATGAATTACCACGTGCTCAATTTGGTTCTTCGTTCTTTGATCAGGGGATACCCAAGTAGCCTTGTGGATGTCTTTATGCTGGAATCTTGTACCACTAACGACCATATTTTTTGCCGCGGCAAAGTCAATCAGTCTCATACCGTTGTCGGAAGTGTCAGCATGTAGACTGAAATTGTCATATGTTGGAATACACACATTCTCCCTTCCTACTTTGGCAATAAAATCTCCTAGTAAAATCGTAATGTCATGGCCATGGAGCTCATAGAATATGTCTCTGGCATTATCATCTTTCTCTTCTGTCGGGGCAAGCACACAAATTAGGGAAATATAAAAATATTTCGCTTGTATGCGGATTGTGGCTATTCGTTCACTCACAGCATTGAACCTATAGACTAGATGTAGCAGGCTTTTGCCAACTACAAATCCGCAACAAAATTCATGTTTTTTCTCATGTCAACTGTAGTATATGTCGCAGTTATCTTTTCGTGTGCATCCATGTCGTGTCCATGGCATTTCCTGGATTGCGGTAATGTCAGCCTTATAACTTTCGAGGACATCTGTCAATTGGATACTTTCACCGGATCTATATAGAGTTCTTACACTCCAAGTGCATATCCGTAAATCGTGGTCCTTATAACGTTTGCGGGGGTCGACCTGTTTATGTTTTCGTGTTCCTTTATGTATTTTCATTGCCATTATGAACCGTGGCGGGAGCAAACCCAGTCCACCGTGTTTTTGCATTTTAGCTACTGCCAGGATATTTGATTGCAGAAGCCCATTATGGATCAGACGCAGACCAGGATGCAATATGTCGAACCTGGATTTTCTTCTTTCGGTTTCTATCCGCCGGTGGCCCGTATGTTTGGCTAATCCGCCTTCTAACGACAAAGGAATATGCCCGGTTGTTTGATGAGCTTCAGTGACATCAGTCACCTACTAAACCTGAATTGCCTGCTCATTTGTTTCGCCTTCTCACTCTAGCTAGCTATCGGAGGTTTCCGAAAAGCCATTGCCCAGGACATATTGCGTGGAAGTACTGGCTGTCAAAAACTTTCCACTTCCACGGACAGTCCTATTTCCCGCATAAGTTGCATAGGATCTATAAAAAACTTTCATGGAATTTATTCTATGAATCATTTGCAAAGAGTGAGGGGGTAAGGATCATGGGGTATAAAAAAGATTGTTTACCATATTTGTAACGAGTTTTTGTCGCGCAAAGAGAAATACGAAAATATATCTTGTTGCAGCAAAGAGTAAGGAAGACCAGAAACAGCAAAACACCACGCTGGAAATATAAAAATTTCTATGTTGCCGGCTCTTACTCTGTTGTAACACTCTAATAATCTTTCTTATTCATTTTTTAACTCTTTCGAATTAGTTTGCATGCTGTATAGCGACATATCCCACAACAATTTCAATGCTTCTGCTTGTGCATGTTTGTGCTAGGTAAGAGTGGTTTTCACTCACAAGGCGGGAAGACGGAGTCATGAGAGCGCAATGTATTTCCGACCGATCAGCCTCTCATCGTTTCTTCTGAAAACCTTTGAAAGGCTTATTGACGCATACATCCGCACGTAAGTGGATAGTTTCCCTAAATATCATGCAGCCAACATGCATATCTAAATGGCCGCTCAACCGATACAGCCCTGCACGAAGACGTCAGAACTATTGAGAGGTCCTTAGAACACAAACAATATACCCTCGCGGCCTTCTTGAATAGAGAGGTTGCATTCAATAATGTGAGCTCAGCAGCTATAGATCACTTGAATCACTTGAATAGCTAAGCGTGGAAACATTCCTCAAGAGTTGGAAAGTGACAATGCTACAGAGCAGAATTATCAACGCCTCTATGGGCAATAGTGAGTCATCAAAGCTAGTGAATAGGGTGACTCCTCAGGGTGGAGTCATCTCTCTCCTACTTTGGTTACTCATGATCAACAAAATACTACTAAAACTGGACAATATGAGGATTAAAACCGTGGCGTATTCAAATGACGTGGTAATAATGGGGTGTGGTTTGTTCCCATCCGTTTTGAGCGAAATCATGAATGGGCCCTTGAAACCACTTTACTACTGCGACCACTGGAAGTGGTCTTGGAGTGGATCCAGGGAAAACTGAGGTTATGCTTTTTACCATGAAGACCAAGATACCAAAGTTTAATCCACCTCGGCTAAGTGGAATGGAGATTACACTATCAACTCACGCCAAGTACTTGGGCGTGATTCTAGACATTAAACTAAGCTTCTTGGAATATATTCGGAATCCGATGGGGACTCCGGCCGAAAATGGTGCTACTGGTGGTATACTAGTATAATCCGACCTATACTATACTACGGAAAAATGATTTGGTGGCCTGTCGCGGGGAAGACGTCCACCATGAAACTGTTGTATGGAGTACAGAGATCAGCTTGCAGCATCATAACAGGGGCTATGAGGACGTATCCAGCTGAAGCCCTTAACTCTAGAAAGATAACCTTATTTTGTTATACATAGAAGGTAACCATACGTCTTAAAGACGTATGCTACTTTGAGGTCTAATTAGTAAAGGTTCCAAAATGTTTTAAAATTAAATTCGTTTCAAATTAGTAAGATTAAATCTTGCTCTATAAAAAAATGCTATCTAAAGAAAAGCCCTCAAATTTTAAACGGCAAACCCGACGAACAGTATTCCGCTTAAAAATCAAAGAAATATATAAATGCTTATTTGTCATACGTCTCAGAGACGTACGTCATCTCACTAGGCTTAATGCAATGCTTCATATTATACCAATTGACCTTCACATGGAGCCCTGTCCTACTAAATGCTCTTGGAAACTGGAAGTGCAACGCATATGGACATGTGAGTATACTGCAGACAATTGCAAGAGAACTCAATATAATCACTGATTACTGCACCCCCTCATTGACATTCGATAACCTGTTCGATGTTAAGTTTCCCAGAAGACTAGAGTGGGATAAAGGAGAACCCCTGATAGGTTTTGACACCAAAGTATTTACGAACGGATCCAAAATGGAATGTGGAACCGTCTCGGGTGTTTTCTCCGAAGAGGCAGGCCTCAATTTATCATTCAAACTCCCAGACAAGTACAGCGTTTTCCAAGCGGAGGTACTGGCCATCAAAAAAGCCTGCGCGTAGCTTCTACTACAACGTATTGTAGAACAGAGCTCATTAGAAGATTTGTAGATAGCCAGGTGGCTCTCCTTTCACTTAAATCTAACAACCAACATTGCATCTAAACTCGTTAGTGAATGTAGGGAAAAACTTGTCGATGTAGATCGACTGGACAATTTGGTTCTTACTTGGATACCAGGCCACAAGGGTATCCTTGGGAACGAAAAAGCAGACGAACTAGCCACGGCAGGATCCTCTTCCACCGAACTCCATATGGTGTCGGTAGCAACGCCTATAGGGACAAAGGTGGTATTTTCTTGCATTAACTTGAACGAGCAAAGGCCAGATAGGATAGGACAGAAACATGTCGTATAACCAGTAATACATGCCCAGAATATAGCATTCACCGGACTAAATCGGGGTAACATATCAAGGCTGAAGGAACTGGCCAATCGTTAATCACGCAAGATGGCTGAATCTTCCATATAATGACCACTGCCGTGGCTGACAAGACGCAGACGACGAGGAGGCGGTGGAACATATCCTCTATATTTGTCCGGCTCTAATGAATAGACGCCTAACGACTATGGGTCGTCCCTTCCTACACAACCTCACTGAGATACACGAGATAGATCTAGGGGATCTAATGAGGTATCTCCGATTAACAGGTTAGATATAGACACTGTACATTAGACTATCCTGAGAGATGTGGTATGAAAACCGGTGTCCAAAGAAACTAATTAATGGTAAAAACTATATTTAGCAACCTCGTGAACCAACCAAGCAGAGGGTGACGCATTACACCAGCTGAGTTTTCCTTTTCTTATGACTCCAACTGTTCAATTTAGTATATTTTGTTATTGTACTTTGTTTGTTCGTGTGTATTTGTGTTTAATTTGACAGTTAACTAAGGAAATCGTGGTTATTGAGAAAGTTTTAAGTAAAATTCAAAATGCATCCGGAAACAACGAAATTTGGGGGGAAATTTGATATGCGCGACCTTTAAACCTCTCCCGAAAAATCTGAAAAGAAATTTTTATTCATGGGACACCCTAGTTAATATATATGTGGGGCATTCCAAGTCAAATCGGACAGTTTTTTTTTTCGCTTTTTTTTTCGTTTTTTTTTTCGCTTTGATTTCCGCCATTTTGTGATATTTTGTGGCAACCATCAAGCAACGGTTCCTGGTCAATTTTCATGTTGTAATTGCTCGTTAAAAGGATATTGATTTTTAAACAAATCGATTTTTTAAAGGACTGTGTTGGACTATTGGTCATTACTACCTCAATAATTTTTTTTTATTTATTTATTTCATCAGCTAAAACAGCCGGGTTATAAAATAAAGTTTAAAATCTTTTAAACAATTACTTAACAATTAACTTAAAAAAAAAATGTTTGACTTAAACAAAAAAATTCTAACATATATATAAAAAAAAACCAATAACATGAAAATTGGAAAAATGCATAAAACACAGGCAAAAATATTTAAATGAGTGGAAATGATAATAAATTACATAATTATTAAGTCAAAGATTTCTTAATAATACTAACAAATAGAAAAAAAAACCAGTAACAAGAAAATTGGAGAGAGAAAAAAATGCTTTAAACGCAGACGAAATTATTTGAACGTAGCAACAGGATTAGCGTGACTACAGGCACCAGGAACATCAGGAACACAGGAACACTGGAACACAGGAACAACACGAATGCAGGAACATCAGCAGCATTAATTATTTAAACACGAAAATTTCAAACGAAGCAAGAACAGATGGCACAGGAGCAGATGAAGCAGGAACAGATGAAGCAGGAACAGATGAGGAAGGACAGAAAAAGCAGGCATTGGTGAAGCAGGAACAGATGAAGCAGGAACAGATGGAGTAGGAATAGATATAGCAGGAACAAATAAAGCAGGAACTGTTGAAGCAGGAACTGTTGACTGTTAAAGCAGGAACTGTTGAAGCGGGAACTTTAAGGACGGGAAAGAATAGGAAAACAGGAACCATTGATAAGTTGAAGGCGAATGAGCAGGAACGATGAAGACTGGAACAGATGAAACATGTGCAGGGAGCGAGCAGGAACTTTGATGACAGGGAAAAGAAAACAGGAACTTTTAAGAAGTGGCAGAACAGGAACAATGAAGACAGGAACAGAGGAAACATATGTAATTGATGAACTGGAACTTTAATGACGGGATAACAAAACAGGAACCATTGATAAGTTGAAGAAGGCGAAAAAACGGGAACGATGAAGACAGCAACAGATGAAACATGTGGAGGAATTAAGCAGGAACTTTAGTGTCAGGATGGAAAATAGGAACCATTGAGAAATTGAAGAAGACGGATGAACAGGAACAATAAAAACAGGAACGGATAAAATATATGCAGGGGATGAGCAGGAACTTTGATGACTTGATGGGAAAAAAGGAACAATGAGAAGTTGAAGAAATCGAATCGGATGGAGGAAAACAGGAACAGGTTAAATATATTAAATATGTGCAGTGGAGAGCCGGAAAGTAGCGATGATGAAAGGAACATGTGTCGCCGAGAAGCATCAACTCTGATGAAATTAGCGTGAACAGGACCAAATATCCTTTGGACTAAATATCCTTTGGTTTCGAAACCATGATCTGGCAATTCTCATTTTAGTGTACATTATTACTAAGTATTTTGCGTTTTATTACTTCAACAGAGTCAGAAATTGAAAAAAAATGGTAAAATTCATTAAAATGTTTAGAAAGACTATAAAGAGGATTAAATGCCTCATAATTATGTTTAACTGCAGGTAAATTTAACGGAACAAAATATATTGCAGCACGAATAGGAACTTGGTCAGACTTGTAAATTTTTTTTAGATCTGTTTGTTTCTTCTGTACTTTTTAGAGAAAATATTAAAAAAATATTCAAAGTATTTTTGTATACGAATTTTGAGTACATATTTAAATTTTAGTTTTAATTTTGAAACTGTTTGTACCCTTCGATTTTCTCGAAATTTGGCTGTGTGATAAATATGATTATGTGATGGGGCGTAGGGTGACTAATAACGATGTATGCAATATCGGCGTATGTAACACAACTAAATAAATGTGCAAGGGTGACACAATTATAGGAAATTTTGTTGTTAACCCCTTCTGGTCTGACGGCTGAACACTATAAAACATAACTAGTACACAGTGGTTAGCATGGAAAAATGATTTTTGAAAATTTTCAAAAATCAAAAAAAAATATTAATAATTATGTGCCCATTATCAATTTGGGCTTAAAAGAAACAGAATGGATAGAGGTTTATAACAAAAAAAATTCGAGAAAATCGAAGTGTACAAACAGTTTCAAAATTTAAACTGAAATTTAAAAACTCAAAATTCGTACACAGAAACACTATGGATATTTTTTCTAAAAAATACAGAAAAACACACAGATTTAAAATAAAAATGTCCAAGTCGGGCCATTATTGAGGAAGTAATGACGAATAGTCCAAAACAGTCCTTTAAAAAAATCGATTTTTTTTAAAAATCAATATTGCTTGAACGAGCAATTACAACAACATGAAAATTGACCTGGAACCGTTGCTTGAAGGTTGCCACATAATATCACAAAATGGAGGAAATCAAAAGGAAAAATTTTCAAACTGTCCGATTTGATTTGGAGTGACCCATATATTACGATTTACGATTTACGATGTAATTGGGTTGAGAGACGTGTCCTCCTGCACCGCGACCAAGGTAGATCTATTGTGCGCCCTCCATTAAAGTTTAATTCATGGTATCATTCAGGAACTTTACAATATCCTTCACCGCTAGTTTTTTATATGCGTCCTCCATAACTTCGGATCCGCCAAGTATCTTAAGTCTCTGGTAAGCAAAAGCAGGGCACTTCGCAAGTATATGTTCCATGGTTTCATCGTCCTCCAAACAATATCTGCATGTTCCCTCCTCCGCTATTTGCATCTTATTCAACATGAAGTTGCATGTGTAGTGTCCAGTGAGAGCTCCACATAGGAGCCTTAGATTGGGTCTGTTCAATTGAAGAGCATCCTTGCTCCTTTTTTCATTGGGTGATAGGAATTTTTTCGAGTGTTTGAGTGGTCCTTTTTTGATCCAAAACTCCTTCGATTCTCCTTTTGTTACTTTTGTGATCATTGTTTTAATGTCCTTTTTAGTGAAGCCATATTGAGGATTTGGGCCTATGAATGGCCGTTGCGCTCCCAGTCTTGCTCTTTCGTCAGCCAAGTCATTTCCATCAATCCCACTGTGCCCTGGCACCCATACAAGTGTTACCTTGTTATTCTCTGCCAGCTGATTTAGGGCCCTATGGCCTTCCAACACTGATTTGTGGTGAAAGATGGGTTTGTTCAGTGCCTTTAGAACTGCTTGACTATCTGTCATTATGTTTATTTTCGTTCTTGTTAGATTTCTGTCTAACAGCGTTTCTGTAGCCGTGTTGAGTGCGTATAATTCTGCTGTGAATATTGTAGAATCCTTGCTTAGGGGAATCTGGAGCCTACACCTGGGTCCTACTATGCCCGCTCCCACCCCTTCTGTTGTTTTTGATCCATCAGTGAACCATTTTTGGGCTCCTTCACGTAGCCATATAGGGTTTGAATCCCATTCAGTCCTTTTTGGGATAAGAACAGTGTAATTTCGTTTCAGCTCCAGTACAGGCTCTATTTGATCACTACATAAAGTCATCTCTTTAATATGATTAGCTTTATTAAGGATTTTCAGGTGTCCTGTGTGGTCGCCTACTTTAAATTTAAATAATTTATGAAGCTCGATGGCCTGTTTAAAGGCTTCTCCTTGTATTGCCAAATGCAACGGGTCAAGGTTTAAGATAACCTCCAAAGCAGCCGTTGGCGTTGTTCTCATTGCCCCTGTGATATTCAAACAGGCTAGTCTTTGGGTTTTCGACAATTTATTCTGGGCTGTGGTTTGAGTGGTTTTCTGCCACCATATTACCGAGCCATAGAGTATACTGGGAAGAACCATTTGTTTGTATATCCATAGTGACATCTTTGGACTTAAGCCCCATGTTTTGCCTAGGAGTTGTTTACTAGCCCAAATTGATTTTGTAGCCTTTTTATGTATCATGTTTAGATGAGGATTCCAGGAGAGAGTTCTATCCAGCATAATACCAAGATATTTTACCTCCTGCTCGAATTGAACCTCCGTATCTCTTATGTGAAGCGTAGGGATAGTTAATGTCCTTCGTTTTGTAAATGGGATAATTGTGGTTTTGTTAGGATTTATAGAGAGTCCCTCATTTTCGCACCATTCCCATGTTAATTTTAATGCATTTTGCATTTGTTCTCCAATTGTATCGTCATGTGTTCCTTCTACAATCACTGTGATATCATCTGCATATCCCACAGTGGTAAAACCATTTTCGTTCAGTTTTACTAGTAGATCATCAACCAGTATTGACCATAAGAGCGGAGAGAGAACTCCACCTTGGGGACATCCCTTTATAGTGTTTATTTTCCTGCTAGTATTTCCCATATTAGCAATAATTTGTCTTTGTGAGAGTATTTTGCTTACCCATTTTATCACTATTGGGTCTGATTCTCGTTTTATCAGCGCCCCTTCCATAGAATTATAGCTGGCATTATCAAAAGCGCCTTCAATGTCCATAAAGGAACATAAGGCTATTTCCTTCCTTTCCAGTGCTTTTTCAATTATGGAGGTTAGTTTGTGTATCGACGTTATGGTTGATTTGCCTTTTTGGTAGGCAAATTGCAGATTGTGTAGTGGCTTTTCAGTTAAAAGTTCATTACGAATATGCAGATCAATAAGTTTCTCCATCGTTTTCAGCATGAAAGACGAGAGACTTATTGGTCTGTATGATTTTGGATGATCTGCTGGTTTGTTCCCCCCCTTTGGCAGAAAAACCACTTGTACTTTTTTCCATTTAGTAGGGATAAGGTTAAGAGCGAGACTGGCCCTGAAAACATGAACCAGTCGTCTTCTCAGTGAGTCTGGTCCATTTACCAGCATAGCTGGAAATATCCCATCAGGTCCCGGTGATTTATACGGTTTAAATGAGTTTATACTCCATTCTATCTTTTCATATGTTATGATTTGTCTAATTATAGGGTCGTTAGAATTAACTGTATTTTCAGATTCATAGTTCCTAATAGAATCACCTTCATCAAAGCTACATCCGGGAAAGTGAGTCTTAAGAAGAAGCTCCAACGTTTCCCCAAAGGATGAGGTTTGATTTGCATCATCTATTCGGAGATTGCCTATTGTCTGATTTTTCTGTGAAGATAAGGCTTTTTGAATTCTAGCCGTTTCTGGCACATCCTTCAGTTCTTCACAGAAAGTTTTCCAAGATGATCTTTTCGATTTTCTTAGCTCCTTGTTATACTTTGTAAGGGCCTTTCTATAATCTTGCCAGTTACCGCTAGATTTTGCCCTGTTAAATTCTCGTCGTGCCAATTGCCTTAATTTCTCAAGGTTTTTATTCCACCATCTGACTTTTCTATTTGTGTTCTTAGTTTTCAAAGGACAGTTATTTTCGTAAGATTCCAAAATATCATCGGTTAACTTATCCACCGATTCATCTAGATCTACTCTTGAAATTATCGGTGACGCGTGGGTTTCTAGCCTACCCTCAAGGTCAGATTTATACCCCTCCCAATTTGTAGCCTTCGGTGACCTGTACCAGATTTTCTGTATTAGGTCCGTTTTCAACTCAAAGAGAATATGTTTGTGATCAGAGAATGAGTTATTCTGTGAGACTCTCCAGTCTTTGATCATATCTTGAACATTGTGTGAGACAATGGTCAGATCTATGACCTCTTGTCTAATCGCATTTTCAAAAGTAGGGTTTTTACCCCTATTTGCTATTGCAATATTGTTTGTCATAAGGAAATCTAGTAGTGACTCACCTCTTTTGTTGGTATCAGAGCTTCCCCATACCTTATTGTGGGCGTTAGCATCACATCCGATTATTAGCGCCTTGTTGTGTTTCCTGCAGTAACTTACCAGCGCCTTCACTTTTTCAGTAGGCGCTTCGGGTTGTTCTCCCGGAAAATAAGCTGAGGCAATTATCAACTCCTTCCTCACTCCCATCTGATTTGCCTCCGTTAGTATGGTAACTAGGTCACCATCTGTGAACTCTGAAATTAGAAGAGAGTTAATGTTTTCATCCAAGATTATAGCGGCTCTTGGCCTTTCTACATTTATATCATAGATTAACTTACATTTTTCTATATTAAGCCCACATATCTTACCCGATCTAATCCAGGGCTCTTGGATCAGACCAATGTTGTAGGTGTTTTTGGCAAACCCTCTGCTAATTTCGGCGGATGCTGCTTTAGCATGCTGAAGATTTGCCTGGACACACTTCATTTTGATGGTTTTGTTGTTGGAATAGCCGACGCATTTATAGGTGCAGAGTCACCTTCACCTGGGCCACTTTCCATTGATGATGAGTCAGCATCATTCGTTCCCTCTTCCTCCACATCTTTTCCACCAGCCTCTTTGAGGTGTAATTGGACCTGGCCAAATTTAAATGATATCTGACCCTTTGTTTCCTCCAGCTTTACAGCTGAGATTTGGTCAATGGAGAAGACCAGCATAGCTTTCGTTGCCTTGTTTGCTCTTCGAAGCATCCTCCATGCTTCCACCCTGAGCCCATCGTTTTGCCGTTGGACAAAGGATAGAATCCTTTCGGTCTCAATTGTGGCAGCGTTGGGGAAATAACCAACAGCAATTTTGGGGTGAGGCACTTTAGTTTCCTCCATTGCCCACAAGTCTGCTGTTGCCCATGGTTTAATGTTTAGAGCAAGTTTTTTTATCCACTCAGCCGTGGCATCATTTTTGCAGTGCAGGGTCAGATAGCCAGCTTTGACCCATATATATATTAATATGTTTATGATTGGTTCTATGAGTATCTGTATTAGTAGAATCTAACGCTATTCAATTTTTATTTAGTAAACTGCCGTCTTAAGCAGCCAAGTCAAATACACCGGAATTTGTTCACAATTAGCAAACTCTAGTAGGGTGGGTTTTTTAGGAGATGGGAATATATATACATATTTCTTCATCCACTCCCCTTCTTATACATTTCTACAGTTGTTAAAGCTATTGGATTACTTTTCATTGGTCATGGGTAGCTGATCATATTGATTATGATAATTTAGATTATTTTCTTCACTTGTTTTTAATGTTGTTTTCTCTTAAACATCTCAGGGTAATAAAATTAAACAAGACTCATATTTTTTATTAAACGAAACGATTTTGTAATTTTCTTTACTCTCCTTTATTAGCAGTATTTTCGTGCTTGAATGGCATCAGTTGGCTGTATATGATGAAATTAAGCAGATAATAGAAATTACCCATGGAAAACGGTAGGTATGAAAAACGTGCATGCACCATATAACTTAAGGTTCCCCCTCATATAATGTAGATTCGTGTTATGGTTATTGAAAACTTGAAAAAAAATATTTAAAAGATTAACTTTAGTTTTCCTCATCCATTTCAGAACTGTAAAAGTTTGGTAATTAAAAAAATTTAAATAATTTCCTAAAACTCGTTCATACTGGAACCATAACCTAAACGTAAATGGAATTTTTTTTGAAAATTTGGAAACTTTTTTCATTACTGCTGGTGCATATTTGTGGGTTAGCTACGGAAAATAAATTTTCTTATCTCTTTAGTTTATATAGCAGAAATTACTGCTTAAAAGGGGAGCAATATGTGTTTGTTGTCTCAGCAAACATTTTGTCAAGTATTCTATCAATAGTGAAAACAGTTTATTGTTATGGCAGTACATTTGCTATAATAGCAGACCGATTGTCTGCTGGTAAGTAGTAGCAAACATTGTTCGCTATTAATAGCATACCTAAAAATAAATCTGAATTTAACTGGGATGCTGGGCATCTAGCATAATATTTATTTTTCAATGGACATATATTTTTTGACCGCCAGTTGGAAAATGTGCTTAACTTTGGTCACCTCTCAGGGTAGGGGCAACACTTTCAAGTAATAACCCAAGTAAACCCTACTCAATATTCTTTCAGCACTAGACTATTAGATGTCAATCAGTGAGTCTAAACATAGAAAGCACATAGTTTCCAGATTACGCGCTGGTCTACCCTATTCCACTGGGGTTGAATTTGAACCCAGTGCAACATATTTTGGTATAATTTTTGGCAACAAATTTTAAATTTTTGTATTGAAAAAGCACTTTCTATACGATGTTTTCAAATGTGATTGGACTAAATTTAATCTGTTCTTCTTAATATTATTTCTCGTTCTATTATCGTATGAGTTGGCCATATTTTTGAAGGTTTAAAGATTCCCTATGAAAGAGCTCAAAGTTTACGGATTTTGGAAATGTTGTACTTTCTTCCACTCTTGAAGAAAATGCCCAATATTCATTTGATTCGAGAACATTTTCTGGGCATTTGTTAAGCTCAATCATGTTATTAAATGGTGAAAGTTTTAGAAACCTTTTTAAAAAATTTGTGAACTTGCACAATCCGGATGTTTTTCTTTAAACTGGGTTTATGTATTGAAAACGGTTCTAATTTTTTGGTAATTGGAATAGGGTTTCAAAACCGGGTCTTGAAATCGGGTTTCAAAACTGGGTCTTGAAATCGGTTTCTAAATCCGAATATTGTATCTAATCGTCCAACCGATTTCTTGAACACCAATTTTTGTGGGTACTTGAATTTCGTTACTCACTCATAGGAACCCATATTAGGCCACGTTTTTTTCTTGAAGTAAAATATTTTGACCCACCATCATACGACGAAATCGTTAAGAAGCATATTATACCTTCATGGAAGCCCACAGACTTCAGCTAATATACTGTTCGAATGGTATTCAATTTCATCTAAATGATTTTTTGTAAAGAACCTGACAGCCTTGAAATTTGACTTTTAACAAAAACTGACTTTTCTTTAAGAAAATGTAATCGAATTAAATTAACATTGAGAACTTTGTGGAGCACTTGAAAGCAATGCGGAATTTCCAAACACAGTTAAATTTGAGCTCATTTATCAAATTAATCAGGAATATATGATTTTTTGTTTTTCTAGGAGTTAGTAGGGGATTACTCGAAATATTTACACAAAAACCGGGATTTTTTATTTTTAACAAATGAATTAATACTAAATAATAATTGAATATTTCATTTTATTAACAATAAATTATATATATATTTTTTTTTTGATTTACTAACTTTTATTTTTTTCGCCTATATATTTTATATTGATAAAATAATGTTTTTATACTATAATGTATATTTTTAAAAAGCCGTACTAAAAATGAACTACTAACAATAACAACAATTTCCTTCTTAACTGAAGTCGACGGCAAGATTTTTTTGAAATTATTTTGTTTTGAGATCTGTTTAAGTATTTTACCCACACCAAGCATCTGATTACGCCACTTTCAATGTGAAGAAAAATCGGAAAAAGCCTATAAAATTATTTCAGTTCGTGACAAACAGATGCCAGTAATCTGCAACTCAGCTTTTGCCAAAATTCCATCTGCCAAAATGCAACGTCTTTTGATCTACTAAACATTTTTAGGTTTCGCAAAAAACCGATTGTAGGCAAGGAGTCAAGCATTATGGGGACATATCAACATTGAAAATCAAATAGTGTGGTATATTTCAGAAAAATTTCCAAAGTTTAATACTTTTTGTTTTTTTCGACTTCAAAGAAAACAAATAATTAGTTTTTTTTCTTTTTATGTTTTTTTTTTTAACATATTGTGACATATTTGCTCACCATGCCTACAAAAAATTAAATTTTTTTCGTATTTCAGAAATAGTTTTTTTTTCGAATTTTGAAAATCGAAAAATTTTGATCTCTTATTCGAATTTCTTGAACTTTATCTCATTTAGTTTTAGAGATATTGCACTAAATTTATCTGTATTAAAAGTTTGATTGAGTGACTTTAATATGGCAGCTAAGTTTTGTTTCTATAAATTACTGTTCGGTAGTACGATACTACACACAGGGAAAAGATTAGTTGGAATTCAATTCAGGCATTAGAAATTCCATGACAAAGTCTATTTTTTGATTAGAATTCATATTTGTAAAACATCAGAATTATATGTCGATGTTATTGATAGATTAAAAATAGGTCTTACTAAATACTAGTTGCTACTACCGAACTTTAGTTGTATTAACCAATTTGAGTATTCCTAAAGCCTGATTCATCTGAAATGGAAGATACAACTAATACAAAGTACAATATTAGAATTCGTGTTCAAATATCAGTTACTGTAATCATAATTTAGTTTCTGTTACAAAAACACTTGTTGCAAAGTTACAAGTATGTATTCGATTTTTCACAAGACGTTTTGTTGTTAAAGAGAAACTACGTATATTTGAATATTAAAAGAGGACTTTACAGAAAAACTAATATTTTAAACAGAAAGTGATAAACAAAGTTGTGAAAAACAATAAAGTGCTTAGATATCAGCCAGCGAAGAATACATATTATCATAAATTGAAGTGAAGTGAGACTTTTAAAAATAATCGTTGAATATGACGCCACTATTGACGCCTTCGCAAACACACGCAGATAATTCTGGACACTTGGCTGGAAGAACTGTCTATTATTGTGGATGACACAAATTAATTTAAACATGCATATGATATCCAGGGTAACCCATCCCCATTTTTGATCGGAAATATGAAAAATTTAGAAAGATTGTCTGTATTTGTTTTTCGATTGGACGCTCCGTTTTCGAGATATAGAAATTGTTTCAAATTTTCGATAAAACAAAATGGGCACGAAATACGAACCCTGATTACAAGTAAAAATAAATTTGTTTATATTTAAATATAAAATACACAATTTTAGTAAAAAGTTATTTTTTTTCCATTTTTTCTATAAAATTCATAAGGGGTTAAAGCATCACCAAATCGTTGTGACGTTATTTGGTACAACCGAATTAGTTTTTACATTTTTTGTTCATCCAACTAATTGAATATTCACCACTACAGGATAATTTGATTGCTAGAACTAAAACTCGATTGAGAGATCACATTTATTTCTTGTTGCTGTGGCTTCAACTAAATATTTCAGTTCTTGCAACCAAAACTGAATTACAAATCAATTGATATGCACAACATTTGGTGATAAAGAATACAATTATTGGCAATCACAACTGAATAATGTGATAGTCCAAGGACCGCCAAATTTTAGTTGGCTGTAAATATAGTTGTGACAACGAATCTCTTCTCTGTGTGTAGTTATTTCGAAAAATATTTTTGTGACAATAATAACAATTTTGGACCATAATACATTTTTCGATTCAATAGTGTTCCATGAATGTGTTCCACAATTTCAAAGTATGATCTGATCCCCTCTTTTGCAGTGTAACTTCTACTAACACCCGGATTTAGCCCGCAGTGTCTATAAGACAAAAATAGGAAGACCAAGACTCCGCTGGAGGGAGCAGCTTGACGAATCCCTGCGTACACTTGGTATTGACAACAGGAGAAATAAAGCAAAAGATGGAACTGGTTGGCGAAATATATTGTCTTCGTCTTGTAAGGTCCTTGACCCCCCGAGGTTGACCAAGACCGGATAAGTAACTAAGTAACACTATTTCCTATTTCCAGCCCTAAAGAAATGGTTCGGTGGAAAGAGATTTAGCTCCAACGATGAAATTATTGATCAAACAAATGCCTATTTTATGGACCTCGAAAAATTCTATTTTTTGGAAGGGATACAAAAATTGGAGAAACGTTGGGCTAAGTGTATTGAGCTAAAAGGAGATTATGTTGAAAACTAAATTTTTTTTGCAAAAGTAAATTGTGTTTCATTTAAAAAGTCACGGATTTATTGACCCTGCAATATGGTTTGGTTATTAAATATGGGATTCAGACAGTATATATAAAAATTCTTAGATGTAAGAATTTTTAATAAATTCGCGTTAATCACTGTGTGAACTTTGAACTACTGTGCGATCGTCTGAAAATGTGAATTCATATCCCGCTGGTGACTGATGAAAATTCTATATATTTTACTGTTTACTATTTAAAAGACAAAACTGTCATAAAGCGGGACTTCACTGAAAAAAGCGGGATTGCAGTCCAAGGCGGGGGAGACATCGAAAAGCGGGATACTTGGTCAGCTTAGGCATACTGGAACGTCATAGATTCTAATGAAACTTACTACCTCGGCTATCAAAAAAAGCATGAACCCTTATAAAACTTTGGATTTTGTTTTACATACATACATACATGGTTTCCCATTGCATCCCATAAATCCCATTACATCCATAAATTTCCCATTACATCCCATAAATGAGCTTCTCACAACCAATGAGATGTGCGCTTTCTAGTTTTGCTTTCACTGATTGGGACTTATTGTTTTACACCGGTTCCGAACGGTATGTTGGGACGCTTTTCCATGGCTAAATACTCGATAGTGTCGCCGTCACAATACGAGGTGAACGCCGCCGAAAGATTTTTAAGATGGTCAGAGCAGGGATCGAACCCAGGATCTCAAGTGCAGGAGGCGTTCACACTAACCATTGCACCACCGACGGAATTTTGTTTAAAGGGACAGGGGATAACTTCTCACAATCTCTGAGCTGTGCGCTTTCCAGTTTTCACTCACTGATTGGGTCCTACAGTTTTACACCGATTCCGAACGGTATTTTGAGAAGTTTTTTCATGGCTATATACTCGATAGTGTCGCCGTCACTATGCGAGGTGACCGCCGCCGAAAGAAATTTGAAGGTGGTCAGAGCAGGGTTCGAACCCAGGATCTCATGTACAAGAGCCGCGCACTCTAACCATTCCTGGCAAACCGTATAGCCACAGACCTGCACCACCGGTTGTTTGGGATGATATTATGAAAAATTCATAAATCGAAATTCAAACGAAAACTCATTTTACTTGAAAATTTGTGTTCAAAAAATGTAACGCATAGAAGCAACCATATTAGACCCTCAGGATCTTGGGACGAAATTCGTTTTGGGACTTTTTAAGACGACTGAGCCATGTCCGTGTGTCTGTCTTCCTGGCTGCCTGGCTGGTCAACACGATAACTGCCGTAAATCTTTATCGATCACTGCGAAATTTCGTCAGTGACCTTTATTCGTCCAAGGTTAGTTTGGGATTGAAATTGGGCATTTTGGCCACGCCCGTTCTGGTACCTCTCACACAAATCGACACATTTAGAACGACATCATGTTTTTTCTAAAACCTTTTCTGGTAGATGTGATTAGCTTCAACTCAAACTTAGGCTAATAATCTGTAAATATCTACTTAATTGGAGAAAATGGGCGAAGTCGCCACGCCCATTCTGGTACCTCCCATGCAAAAGCTTGGTGGTCGTCCGTGTTGTCAAGGCGGTAAGTGGCGTGAAACTCTTCCGATCTTAATGAAATTGGGTACTAGGATTCATGTCAATAAAAGCCAGTCACCGATTAAGTTGTTCGGCCGGCTGGCACATAACTCCCGTAAATCTTTGTGGGCCACAATGATATTTTGTTAGTGATTAGTATATGTCCAAACTTAGGATGGGATTGAAAATGGGGGATTTGCCACGCGCCTTCTGGTACCTACCATTCAAATCGACATATTTAGTACAAAATCATGATTCTTCTAAAACCTCCCATACAAAAGTTTGGTGGCCGTCCGGAGTGTCAATACGATAAGTCGCGTGAAACAAAATCGATATTAATGAAATTTGGTTATAGGCTTTGTGACATCAAACGCCAGTCACCGATTAAGTCAAGGGTGATTCTTCCACGCCCATGTTGGTGCCTCCCATACATAAGTTGTTCGACCGGCTGATTGTTCAGCAAGATAACTCCCGCAAAACCGAACCAATCTTTACGAAATTCGGTACTAGACAAAATTTAGTCAAACCTCACTCTTCTATGGAAAATAAGCCGCTTTGCCACGCCCATTATGGTAGCTTCCATACAAAATATTAGTGGTCGTCCGGGTTGTCAATAAGATAAGTCGCTTGAAACACTTCCGATCTTAATGAAATTAGATTAAAGGCTTCGTTTCATCAAACGCCAGTCACCGATTAAGTCAAGAGTGATTTTGCCACGCCCTAGTAAAATAAGTTGTGCGGCCGTCAGGTTATTCAGCAAGGTAACTCCCGCAAAGCCGAACCAATCATTATGAAGTTTGGTACTAGACAAAAATGAGTCAATTGCACACAAAAGTTGGGCGGATGACCGGATGATCGGCACGATACACTCGTAGAGTACAAGCAATATTAACGAAATTCGGTACTCGGCAATTTTATACTACAAATTAAATATTAACTATTGCACTTCGCCCATTTTTGTACCTTCCGTACAAAAGTTTTTCCATTTCGGTGTGAACTGATGCTTCTTCGAAGTACAGCTTACTTTTGTTTTTGTGTATACGAGTATTAACAATTTTGTATGATACTTTTTTTTTTGTTTAAGTCATCTCTTAACTTTTCAATATTGACATTAAATTAAATTTTGCTACACGGTACCTGTTCGATGTCTATGAACACATTCGTAAATGTTACATTGGAAAATAAATATGATGACGTTACAGTTAAATAATATTAATACTTAAAATTATTTAAAGTAGTTATATTCGTACATACCATGGTAGAAATATAATGGTAGATGCAGTACGACAACAAATTCAATATGCCAAAAACAACAGGCATTTTGTTTTTGCTCAGTGTCTGTGTTGTGTCAAGTCAGCTGATAGAAAAATGATGAAAATGTAAACAAATTTGCAAAAAGTGCCATTTAGAAAATGATTGAGTGTTATTTGATATATTGAAAGTGTTTAAGTGTGAAAATTAAAACGTTTTTATGTGATTTTTACAGAGAAAACTTTTCAAAAACAGCATTTACGGGCGAACGAGGGTTGCAGACAACCAAATGTAAACAAACTTTGACATAAGAGGAAAACTTACTCATACTCACTCCAGAAAAAAGTTAAAATCAGCTGGGCTAGTGCTTCTACCATTTATTTGTACCATGGTACATACGCTACACAAGTTCACAAAATTGTCGTTGCTCTCTTGCTATCTCATTTTATATACGTATAATACGTCATTACTCTCTTTGCTCTGAGAGTGCTCCGCACCCACATTTTATTGGACTCACCTTTCACTATTCTAAACAAACAACAACAACAACTACGACTACTACTGATATGTTGGTGATTTATTTGTGCTTGCTGTGTCGTTGAGTGTTTGTGTGGGGGGTGGGTGTAGGGGGGTACCTAAAATAAAAACAACCAAACACACAACATCACACATACTTTGTCCGAAGCAGCTGACGTATACGTGTGTCACATAACCACATGTTTGCCATATCAACATCAACGAAACAGCCAAACACACAACATCACACATACTTTGTACAAAGTAGCTGACTTATTAGTGTGTCACCATAACGTCGACTGCGATGGTTTTAGCAGCAGCATAAAATCTGGTTTTAGCAGATTTTGACTTTGATAGATTTAGTCCCTATACGCCGCTATAGATGTTAACACATCAAAAATTGGTGGACAAAATGACCTAGTTTTGAGTTTTTCGCGAGAATTACTGGTCTTTTCACTATATAAATTTCAAGTTGAAGTACCATCTTCCTCTATGTTCAAATCTGCTAATAACGCGAAACGGTTTTGTGAAATATTTTGTGAATCAGGCTTCCGTGTAGCAGAGGAATTCAATTTAGACAAATCAAGTTCCCACGGATCAATATTACGTTTCCTCTTGTTTCTTACAGGAATAAATGTTACATCAGATAACTTTTGTCTCTTAACTTCAAAATCCATTGACCTTGCGTCAACTTCTGAATTGGACAGGTTCTTTTCAAATTGTGATGTGTGTGGAACTATTTCTGTGATGGGCATTGTATTGTCTGGTGGCAATTTCAGGATAGGACTGGCATGCACTAATAACACTGTGAGACAAAATTAGATTTTTTTCAAAATGATGGGGTTCGGTCAACGGATTCTGGTAGAAAGGTCTAAAAAATAATACACGTGTATCGGCGTTTTGCCAGATCAAAGTTTCGGCCCTGGGAACTTTCCTGCAACATATCCGCATGGAAAATTGTGTGTTCCTTAGATAAAAGATGAAATATGTCAAAATTCATTATAAAGGGTGTTTTTTTAAGCCCGATAGAACTTGAAATTGTAAAAAATAACACAAAAAATTAAATTGTAATCAAAATTTTTTTTTTATTCGAAAGATCAATACGTGACATTAACATTTGAAAATGATTTCGGGCATATGGGCACCGCGGCTGTTCTTGACGAAGCGCATTCTGGACGTCCAATTTTGGGCCACTTTTTCGAGCACTGCTGACCGTATGTCACGAATAACACGAACAATGCTGGCCTCCAAGGCGTCAACTGTTGCTGGTTTATCAGCATAAACCACTGACTTCACGTAGCCCCACAGGAAATAATCGAGAGGTGTCAAATCGCACGACCTTGGAGGCCAATTGACAGGTCCATTTCTCGAAATCAACTTATCGCCAAATTTTGATTTCAATAAGTCGATGGTTGCGTTCGCCGTATGGCACGTAGCGCCATCCTGTTGAAACCACATCTCCTCCGGATCAATGTCATCCATATTTTCAAACAAAAAATCATTGATCATGGTGCGGTAACGATCTCCATTGACCGTAACGCGAGCTCCGGCCTCATTTTTGAAGAAATAAGGTCCGATGATGCCACCAGCGTGAAAACCGCACCAAACGCTACATTTTTCTGGATGTAATGGAGTCTGTAGGGTCTCTTGTGGATTGGTCTCACTCCATATGCGGCAATTTTGCTTATTAACAAACCCGTTAAGCCAAAAATGAGCCTCATCGCTGAACACAATTTGGCGATAAAACAACGGGCGAATCGACGACTGATTTTCAAAGTAAATTTGGATAATTTCGTAGCGTTGTTCAAGCGTGAGTCTATTCATGATGATTTGTCAGAGTATACTGAAAGAAATAAAAAAAAATGTTTTATCAAAATTTAATTTTTTGTGTTACTTTTTACAATTTAAAGTTATATCTAGCTTAAAAAAACACCCTTTATTATGTGGACTATTTTTAATGGAAACAGCAAAATGACCAAATTCATTATTAACCCTTAGAAGGCAGTTAGTTTTTGCTCATTATCTACCACTTGGGATAAGATTTATGTTTTGGAGTGTTCGGACACATACATATACAGCCCGATTCTAAATAACAATTCCCCGGGAGTTTTTTCCCTATTCCCTGTTCCCCTATTCTTAATAAAAACTCCCCGGGAATTTTTTCCCTATTCCCTGTTCCCCTATTCTAAACGAACTTCGAAAATGGGAATTCTTTCCCTGGAAAAAAAGTAGGTATTACGAATGTCAATTAATGGGAGAATGTGATGAGAAAATTTGAGAATAATTCCGCCAAAAAATTGCTAGGGAGCTGTGCCAAAAATGTAAGTATTTAATTTTATTTCTATGATAAATTAACATTTATTGCCATTATACTTATTTTCAGGTCAAAAACAACAAACAAGAAACAATTAGATATTCTTTTGAATAAAATGCAAGCTTACCCAGATGTTGCATGCGGGATGTTTAAAGGAAGTAAAGACGAGCTCAACCGTATATGGCGCAATTTGGAGGCGGAATTAAACTCGGCAGGGCCACCATCCAAAAATATTACAGAGTGGAAGAGAGTATGGAACGACCAGAAAAAGTATGTACGGCAAAAGGCGGCTCAAAACCTAAAATTAAGCAAAGGAACTGGTGGAGGCCCAAATATGGAGGTGAATTTTTCTGCAAATGAGTATGCTATATACAATTTGATTGGTATGAAGGAGTCTGTTGAAGGTGTTGCCAACACCTTCGGACTAGGTTCGTCCAATGCTTCAAAACCAGGTAAAGAAATCGTTCCACTTGTAAGTGTAGACAACACATTGGGATTAGGCTCTTCAAATGTTGGAATAGGAGAGCACGTTTCCCCTGCTTTGCTGGAGCTTCTCATAGTGGACAGTGTGGTTGAAGGCAATGACCAAGAAAGCGAGAGAGAAACACCTCAAAAGCCACCGGCGAAAAAAGTAAAAAAAAAACAGCCAAAGTGAACTGCCAAGAAACGTCTCTCATAGCGAATTGCTTGCAGAGGAGATTACCATACAAAAAAAGATGCTGGAAACAATGGTAGACACACAGCAAAATACAAAAAAATTGTATCGTGCTATGGACCGACTTGCTGAAATAAAAAAAAATGAGCTTAAAGAGCAAAAACGCCATAATTTAGTCATGGAAAAATTGAGGATTAGGGAAGTGGAAGACAAAATCGAAAGAAACCGACGACTTTTGGAACTGGAAGACCTGAAGTATAACATTTAAGTGCAAAAGACTGATAGACTAAACCAACCATATCTGTGAATTTAATGTAATTTTAATTTTTTTTGTTTTAAAATGTTTTTTGATCTCTACTTTTTGTTTATGAATTATTTTTTGTTTTAATAAAATGTACAAACGTGTATTGTGTAGAAAAAACGTTTTTGTAATTTATTTATAGGTTGTTTCCAATATTATTTCTAATGTTTTGGGCAACGGACAGATACTGCGGTGAGGCTAAGGGCATTACATCAGTCTCTTGTGTGTTTAAAATGTCTAAAACTGAATCATTAACATCTGTATTGCACTTAAAATGAATGCAGATGTTATGCAACGCACAACAAACGTTCGTTATTTGAGCTGCCTTTTTTGGAGCGTAGTGCAGCTCTCTAGCACCAAGAAGACACCTCCATCTATTTTTTAAGACGCCATTGGTGCGTTCAATGACATTGCGGCACTTAGAATGAATTTCATTGAACTTCATTTGAACCGACCCGTCCTGTGGACTTCTATGAGGGGTAAGAAGCCAAGGTTCCAGAGGATATCCTGCATCTCCTAGTAAAAACAAGTAAAAAAGGTCTTAAATTCGAATTTAAGCTTGTTTTCTTTGATAACCTTACCAAGAAGCCAATAATTGCTTCCGCATCTTAGGTATTCTTGCTCAAGGTACACTCGCAATTCGCTGGAACTCCAAATAAATGAGTCGTGACTTGCTCCGGGGTGGGAAGCATCCACGTATTGTATCCTCAGCTCATGATCACAGACCTGTAAATATATTTCATTGATGGTAACAAAGCAAAAAAAAAACCTATCTTTCAAAATAGGAAAACAGTGAGAGAACTTACTAGCATTACATTTAAACTGTAGTACCCCTTTCTGTTGTAATACAAATGTTTATTACTGGAAGGAGCGATAATGCGCACATGCGTCCCGTCAACGCATCCTATTACGCTAGGAATTCCATGCTTAACGTACAGATTTAACGAAATTTTTCTTTTTTCATCCTCCGTTCTGCTGAAAGCAATCCACCTTGGGCATAGATGCTCTTCAAATATGTCTGTGACTTCGGTCAGAATTTTGCATAGACTAGATTGAGCCACAGACACATCGCAATCTTTCCCTATGCCCGTTTGGTATCCACCTTCGGCATAGAACCGTAGAGCCCCACTGAGTTTCACGAGTGGCGATACTGCGAACGACTTACGATTTGCAGGAACATTTGAAGTTAACACGCCCAACCGGTATTTAAATGCTGGTTTGTTAACCCGGTAATATTTTTCAAACCTTAAAAATTTGGAATTCCCATTAATAAAGTACAGAAATTATGCTCTTTCATGTACTTACAAGGTTTGCGGCAATTCAAGGGGGTTGCTGGCATCCCGCAACTTTCTTCTCGCTATCCTTTGCTCCATCTTGTCGTGCTGTTGCTGCTCTTCATTATTTGAGGCTTCAGCAACTACATGAAACGCCAAACTAAACATTTTTCTTTTAAACTTCAAACAATTTAACAATTTTTTCAGAGATTTATAAAATTTGTTGACAAATTTTCTATAAAAACAAAACAGCCAAGATGCACAGCTGATTACATATTGTTGTTTACATCCATGCAAGATGGATATATTAGGTGATAGCAGTACAGATTAGATGCATTGTTTTAGAGTAATTTTTCCATTTAAATGTCCAGGTATATTATTTACTTACATATTTAGTTTCCATTTCAACCATGTAAATAACAATATGTAAAAAAAACTTTGATAAGAGTACGGAAAATCAAAATGAAAAAAAATTAATAACCTGTTCTACTAGCCCAACCTTACTACATCCATCCAGCTTGGTCAGATGGATTAGCTGACTATGCCATTTTGCTATCACCTAATATATGCACCTAACTTCGAAAAATCCTAATTCTCTCTCCCTTATTATTCTTTTCCCCGTCTGTTTAGAATAGGAGGATTTTATTCCCGGGAAAAATTAATTCCTAGGGAATTATCTCCCGGGGAGTATTCAGAATCGGGCTGATAGTAAAATTTTATGGCGATAATTTTTGTAGAACATTTTGACCACGCCCCCCGTCATTTTGGAGCAGTTTTTTGCGAGTCTTCAAACAAAAGTAAAAATTATGGTTATACGTGACAGTTAGAGAGTTAATTTGTTGCACAAAAATGTTTATGTGATTTTTTTTTATAAAACTTCTGAACATATTTTGTACCTCAGAAGTAAGGAACACACAATTTTGAATGCCGATATGTTGCAGGAAAGTTCCGAGGGGCGGAAATTTTGACCCGCCCAAAAAAAAAAATTCTGATCAGATCTGGCAAAACGCCGTCATACGTATATATCTACCAGAATCCGTTTACAGAACCCCATCATTTTTTTTGGTGTCGCACAATGTAATGAAAGGGGCTTGTTCATGGTGGAAGATAATTCTACTTGTTAAATGAAATATATGTACAGGGTGTCTGGTAGCAGATTTATATTTTCAAAACTTAAATATAAAACATAATAATTGACACAAAGTTTCATTAAGAGCATTGAACGATAGAATGGAAATGCGGATTTTATTTTTTAAAGAGTTTGTCATGCGTATGACCGTTGACATTCGTCGCCTGGCCTCGAGAGTTGTTTCGAAAAAAATGGTCCAATTATCTCATGGGTGGCTAAGGCACACCAAACAGTTACCCTGGGGCAATGCAATGGTTTTTGATGTTTCAATCGAGAGTTGGGTAACTGACCAGTAACGGCAGTTTTGTTTGTTGACGTGGCCGTTTAAGTGAAAATGAGCCTCGTCGCTCCAAAAAATAAGATTGCTCCAACGTAGTTTCACAAATGTTTCTGAGTAAATGAAAGTTACTTTCTTTCAGATTTTGACCGATTAGAATTTTAGAAGGATGGAACTTCAGATTTTTTTTTAATATTTCATGAATAATCGCTCTTTTCCGCATTGAAAGTAGCGGATTTGCACGTAGACTGCTTCCAACCAATTCAATGTTTTCGGGAGTCCTTGAAGATCGAGTGGGCCCTGGCCGTAGGACATTCGTAGCCGAAGCAGTTGCGCGGAGCATCTGGACACACGAACGAATTAAATTTACACTCGGTCCATCACTTATTCGCCGAATACCGAACTTTGAACAAAATTGTCGACGAGCAATTACGTACGAATCATTACTCTTAAAAAATGTCTCCACAGCGAACGCTCGATGCTCACTCGAACACTGCGACATCGTGTCTGACAAATCCGCACAATCGATAATTCCATCGGCTCGATCATCGTTTATTACTTTTTGAAATAATAGTATTTAAAAACATATCTGTGGCTACAAGGCAAAACGGCATAACTCGAGTTATGTTCAAATTTAGTTTTTCGAGAATCGAGCTGTTATATATCGTACTGGACACTATAAACTTTTGTGAATAATCCAGTTTGTAGTTCCCAAGATATTGGACAAGATTTATTAGCAAATCTGGACCAGTCACTACATTATAAATGAAATTTGAACCTTGAAAACGCTCTCCTAAAAAGTTCCAAAAACAGACATATGCTGTTATACCTTGTGACCACCGATATATTTGTCACCAGCCACCCTTTTTGTTCATAATGATTTGAAAATCATAATGAGCGATGAGGCTCATTTCCAACTCAGCGGGTACGTGAACAAGCAAAAGTATCGCTTCTGGGGCACCGAAAATCCACGAGTGATGCACGATGAGCCAATACGCCCGCTCAAAGTGACTGCATGGTGCGCTGTGCACGCTGGAGGAGTCAGCATACCATTTTTTCGATCAAATGACAACAGTGGACGGTGCGCGCTATAGGGCCATGTTAACCAAGTCTTTTCTGCCGCAATTCGACGAATTAGGACTGGAGGACATGTGGTTCCAACAGGACGGAGCAACGGCACACACTGCGCGAGCCACAACCGATATTCTGATGGCGGCATTCCCGGGTCGCCTCATCTCTCGTTTTGGCGATTTGCACTGGCCCGCAAGATCTCCCGATTTAACCGTCCCAGATCTTTTTTGTTGGGTTTTTTGTAGTCCCGTGTTTACGCGAACAAGCCCGAGACCCTGGAAGCCCTCGAGGTCAACAGTCGACACGAGTGCGAGAATCTGTAGCCCGAAGTTCTCGCCGAAGTGATGATAAATGCCATAAAACGAGCCCGTATGGTAATCAATTGTGACGCGCCCATTTAACCGATATCATCTTCTCAACTAAACCAATAAAATTCTAAAGGTTCAAATAAACATAATCAAAAAACAGAATCAAAGCTTTTCATTTAGAAATAAAAGAGAGCCAAACAACATCGGACGACTTCTTTTGAAACACCTTGTATATAAAATATATGTATATATTTTATTTATAGGATGTAAAACCATTTTCTTCCGCCTGACAAATTATACTGCGAACAGTTCGTATGTACAATTCCCAAAAAATCTTTATTAGTCAAATATTAACTAATTCCGATTTTAGTAAATTTTTCGTGTAACTCCAAACGCTAAGCGGAAATGATAATGAGACTAAATAGGAAAAAACTGAAGCCGTCCCCCACAAGTAGTTGCATGCATCATCACACCATACAGGGATAAACAAAACTCGTATTAAAGAAAATTGTATCAACTCATACATCCAAACAACACATTCCAACTAAATGTGATTTGAAATCTATTGCATCAAGAATTTGGTCATTTCAAGCACAAGAACAATTGGCTCAAATGAAATAGCAATTGGTGGCATTTGCAGAAGTATGAACTTATTAGCCGACTATTTATATAAATTCGGTGAGTCAAGTATGTTCGAGTGACTCATTTAAAATTTACTTAGATGGTATTTTTGTGTTTCAACAAACTATTCCTTTTGTTCATACACAACTTTGTTACACTCAACTCTTTCATGCGAACTCGTTCTATGACTTAAAGCGACATAATCTCAACATTATCTTTTTACCCTGTACTTTATATACATCTCATCCTACTTGTTCTGTACGACAGGGCCAACTTCGCCATCAGCTTTCCAAAGTCATCATCATCTGGTTTGTTCTACTTCGAATCATAGAACAAAAGAATAACAACAGTAAACTCATTTAGCAGCAAAAGAAAGGGTTCGTGACTTGCTGCTGCCGCTGAGAAGTGGATGCGGATGAGAAAGATGTCCGTAGTACCAAAGTCACATTTATGTGCGAAAAATATGGTCATTATACAGACAAAGTTCGCATAATGTATTTTCCGTGAATAGAATATTCTCCAAACTTGCAACATATTTTTCCATTTGTTATTAGTGAGGTATCACCTTGAACTCTTTTACACTGATGTATACCACTTCCAAGGAAGTCAGAGTTATTTAAACGAGATGACATTCGGCAGTTAGCGGAGAAATGTATGTATACATTTCTATCACAACTCAGTAAAAATCGATGATGTGCTTAATAATAAATTAATTTTTCTAAATCTGAGGAAATTTTTAAATTGAAAATGGCATTGAGAGACATGATTTTCAACAGTGTTTGAAAAAGTAAAAACATTTTTGTTGTTTTTGTTTTGACTATCAAAGTAGTTACAAAATATGTTGATAGCAGAAAAAAAATCTACTGAGTAGTTTTCTACTAACACATCGCCCGTGAGTTCGAACACTCATTGGATTTTTTTGAATTGTCGATCAGAATAATGAAGAGCTAAAATTTAAAAAAAATCAGTGAGAGTTCGAACTCACGGGCGATGTGATAACACCTTTTTGTTACACGGTACCTGATCGATTTCTATGAACACATTAGTGAATGTTACATTGGAAAATAAAATAATAATAGTTTTTGTGCTGAAATCACTTTTGCTATTGCACTTTGGTTTTTCTTACATCAGCTTTAACATTGGATGTAATATTGTCAAAATAAATAAAGCAATATTTAGCTCAATGCAATAATTGTTTTTGTTTTGTCATAAACAGAGTGACGAAAAATCGAATTGAATAGCATCGTGGTACAAACAAATGGGAGAAATACTATCCCAGCTGATTTGAACTTTTTCCTGGACTGAGTTTTTCTCTTATGTCACAGTTTGATTACTTTTGTTTGTATACAACCACCGGTCGCCTGCAGTTGGTGTTGTTGAAATGTTTTCTCCGTAAAATATCAAAATACACGCATTTTGTAAATGAAAATTTTTTCTATTTTAGTGTGCATGCCGAGGTGGAGACTAGAGATTCTTCGGAATCTTCTGGTCTGTTAATTTATGCGATCCAGCTTGCTGGATATCTTGTTTTTATTTAGTTTTTAGTTTGTTATTTAATTTTTAAGTTTCTTTTATTTTTAGGTCAAGATGACAACCAAGGCGTTGCAGTTTTTTCTTGAATTTTTCGGGAAATTTTTAGTTTCAGCGTATGTAATTTATATTTAACCCGGCGCCGGGGGGAATGGGTCAAAATTACCCGTCACTTTTCGAATGGATTGTGGTTTTAAAACTGTACTTCTCTTCTCTACGCTCTTCTCAGTAGCTGGTGATATTGAATCTCTCTGAATGTTATAAATTTCAAATCAGTTGCATGACGATTGTACTTCGAGTAACACGTGCTCAAAGTTAAAAAAGGTAAATATGACCCATAAGACTAATAACAAAATAAGTGTTTATTATATTTAAGCTAGAAGAAGCCTCCTTTGTTAACTTTTTTTATATGAAATGTTTTTTGTTTAAAAATAAAAGTAAATATGTTATTTTTTAACAAAGTCCTGTTTTATTTCCTTAATAAGGTTAGATTCAATCTAAATTGTATATATTTTTTCGTAAATATAGCAAAAAACCTCGAGTTTAATAAGTGGGTCATTATGACCCAACCCCCATGTCCTTGTAGCTAAAATCCACCCCCCCGGCGCCGGGTTAAGAACTCGATGTATGTACCTCTGACAAATATTTATATGTGCAAAATAATTTTTTTTCTTTCCTTCTGAAAACTGGCTGTAATTTAATGTCGACCATATACAATTTTGTTAATAATATCCCTCTCTCTTTATCATATACTTTTTTCTATTTTGGACTTTATTTGTAGTCCCTTTATCTATGGTTATCTCTGTAAGTTTTCAACTCAATAGAAAATAATTATATGTGCCAAAGCGTTCCAGACACTTTAAAGTGAACAACTCTATTTTTCTCGGGTGTTTAGTATAAAATATCTTTCTGTACGTGAGTAAAGTGATCGTTATGAATATATTCTAAGAAACGTTTAATTCGCAGTTTTGTTTTTAGTTGAAGATGCCACGTGGAAGTGAACTTACGGATGAGGAGCGCGGAAAAATTGTTGGAATGAGACTTGCAGGTAAAGCAATTGGCGAGATTGCAGCTGCGGTAAATCGGAATCGTAATACAGTTTCGAATTTCCTCAAAGACCCCAGAAACTGTGTGTGTATTAAGCGCAGTGGACGCATCCCAACTATAGACCAGAGGACTAAGCGGCGCATTTGGCATTTAGCAGCTAATGAGAATATGAGTTGCAGGGAAATAAAGGAGGAATTGGGTCTAAATGTAACGAGACAGCGTGTCCAGCAACTGCTAAAGTACGATATAGGTCTTCGGTACCAAAGCAAAATGGCCAGACCACGCTTGAACCAGCTCCATAAAAATGCGCGTATTGCTTTTGCAGAAAAGTACAAGCTTTTTGAGGACGAATTTGAAACCGTTATATTTAGTGATGAGAAAAAGTTTATTTTGGACGGACCTGATGGTCACCATAGATATTGGAGAGATTTACGACATCCTCGTCAAAGGTGCTACAAGCGACACGACGGTGGTGGATCTCTTAGGATATGGGCTACATTTGCAGCACGAGGGAAGTCAGTAATAAGCTTTGTCCCAACTAAAATGAATTCGGAAGCGTACGTTGATCTGTTGGACAGCAATTTAATTGACTTTGCTGTCGAATTATATGGAGATAACTGGACTTTTCAACAAGACAACGCCCCGATCCACAATGCTCGGCTCACAAGGGACGTTTTTAAGTCCCGAGTGGCCAGCCATAAGTCCCGGCCTCAACCCAATTGAAGATCTCTTGAAATATTGGCGGAATGGGAGATAATTGACATGTCCACTTTAAGCAACTTAGTGAGTTCTATACCACGCAGGCTACAACAAGTTCTTAAGCACAAGGGCAACTCAATATCATATTAATTACATATTTTAATTGGATAAGAATAAGAATTAAATTTAAGTATCATTTTTGCATATATAAATATTTTCTATGAAGAATATATCAAACACTTTTTTTTTGTTCTAAAACAGAAATGAAAAAATATGGTTTCTTATAATTTTAAAGAATAATAAAATATAAACTAATATATAAAATAAAAATAAAAAAAACTTTAGTTTTCAAAGCTCCAACTCAAACTGATACATTGCACATATAAATATTTGACAGGGGTATGTAGTATTTTTTAGGAGGATGGAAGTTTCCGAAGGGCACCCTATGGGTGTGAGGGAAATAGAATAGGTAATATTAAGTAGTATGTATTGTATACCAGTAGAATGTGTAGAAATCTTACAATAAAACCAGTTTAAAAAAAAAAAAATTAAATCTATTTTAGTATACAGTTTCGTAATTTTTCAATCAGCTGAGTTGACACAATACAGGCATTGAGCAATGTCAAAATGCCTGTTGTCTTTGGCTTGTTGTATTTGTTGTCGTACTGTATCTACCATTATATTTCTACCATGAATAGTATAGAGGACTTATTACACTCTTTTTCCACTGTCATGTAGAGAGTCTGAGTAAAATACCATAAACTAGTCTATTCTCTTTATAGAATATTTCAATATAAATGCACCATTTCGACAATGTTATTACGTAAAACAATATAAAAAGCATAAATGGTTCATATTAAAATTATGAATGGACCAATTTATGACAAAAACAGAGTAATACGTTTTGAATCATTCGCCAGATGTCACCAGTGTATTTGAGACGTGCAAGTCGTTCCATGAGTTCTCTATACTATTCAATACTCTTTGGCAACGACGACATGCTTGTTTGTTCACTGTCGCTAAATAAATATAATCATACTTATTTTCAGGCAGAGTCTACTGTTGTACAACAACCAAGAATGTGATGCTAACGCTGTGTGTTGTTTGCATGTATTCACGTTGATAGATTGCCCTACCCAATTAAAATATTTAAAAGCTAAAACCCTAGGTTCAGCATACGGCACAAATAAACTGCTGAAACACACAGCTAGATGGGTTTGTTTAGTTTTTTTTCGTTTCATTTAATTGATGGTCATAATTCAAAAGGTGGGTATTTATTTTCAGAATATTTCACACAAGTTGTAAGGAATATTACCTATACATAAAACGCTTATATATCTCTAATAAATATTATAGGGAACCGAATCTATTTATTGAAAGCGGGTGCAAAAACCGGTTGCAAAAGAAACGGTTTAAAAAACCCGGGAATAAAATCCTTTTTCAGTAAATACAACCTTTTCCAAAAAATTTAAATTAATAAAACCGAGTCCAAAAACCTATAAAAACCGATTCCATTAATCCGGTTTAAAAAATTGGAATTTGAACCTTTATCCAATAAACAGAACCGGTTCCCATAAAACCGGTTTCAAACCCCTAATTCAAAAACTAGAACTAAAAATTTTACCCAGTAAAAATTTGTTTATAAGTGGTATTTTAAAACTTTATGCAGAAGACAGAACCAGTTCCAAATCGCTGGCACACAAAACCCGATTGCACAACCCTGTTTCATAAACCTGAATTATAATCTTCATTCAGGAAAGTCAGTTCATGTTTTTACGAAGTTATGAGCAGAGAAGCGAGGCCAACACAAGGATGAAATCGGGAAAGTGCAGTGCTTTGTGATTTGCATCGATCGAAGAAACGTATAATACGTCCAAGGATAACAGCTAAAAAACTTTATAACCGTCGGTGGTGCAATGGTTAGTGTGCGCGCCTCTTGTTCATGACATACGGGGTTCGATCTCTGCTCTGCCCGTCTTAAATTTATTTCTGCGGCGGTCACCTCGCATAGTGACGGCGATACTATCGAGTATTTAGTCATGAAAAAGCTTATAAAAATGCCGTTCGGAACCCGTATAAAACTGTAGATCCCAATCAGTGCATACAAATATAGAAAACTCGCTGCTCACTGGTTGTGAGACGTTGTCCCCAATTCCTTCGTGGTAAGTAATGGGAAAATATTATTTTTTTTTTCAGTAAAAACAACCGTCTACAAAAACCCGATTTCAGAATGTAGAATTTAAAACTTTATCCGGTAAATGGAAAGCGACGAAAGTAAGGAACAGATACGCCAAGTACGCGGATTTTTAGAACTGTCATCTGTTTTTTATCGAGTGGCCGGTTGACCGCCCTACACACTATAGAGAGCCGTACAGTCCGTATGTGGAATAAATTACCGGCTAGTATATTTTCCACCAAGATTCAAGACAAATGGCAAAATACGCTACTCCAATTTTGCACTGCATTTATAGGGGGCATCCCCTGAGTGTTGGTTTGATAAAAATAATAAAAAAAATTCTCTATTCCACGCTCCGTTTTCCAGATAAAGAAATTTTTTACATTTTCGATTAAAAATGGGGTTGGGTTACCCAGGGTAACCCATTACCCACGAAATTGGAACCCTGGTTACAAATAATAATAATTATATAATTAAATATAAAAAATACAATTTTAATAACAAATTATTTTTGTTAGATTTTTTTCTATAAAATGCATAATGACATCAACAAATGGTTGTGACAACCATTAAATTCAAGTAAGTAGTTGAGCATGCCAATACACTATTTGATACAAGCGAATTAGTTTTTACATTTTTCGCTGGTCCAACTAATAGAATATTCACCACTACAGGATAATTTGATTGCTAGAACTAAAACTCGATTGACATATCACATTTATTTCTTGTTGCTGTGGCTTCAACTAAATATTTCAGTTCTTACAACCTAGACTGACTTACAAATCACTTGATATGCACAACATTTGGTGATACGAAACACATTTATTGGTAATCACAACTAAATAATGTGATTGCCCAAGGAACCGCGAAATTTTAGTTGGCTGTAAATATAGTTGTGGCAACGAATCTCTTCTACGTGGGTATATATCACTTCCTTTACTTCCAAATTTCCATTCCCTATGAGTAAGGGTACAAGCATTGAACACTAAGTTAAACGCCATTGATTTATTATTTACCCAAGAAACGTCTGGCACAAATTTGAACTGAACATTTGGTTTTGGTACGTGGACAACAAATTTTGGGCTCACCTGTTGTATAACGGTAAAGCTTTTAAGTTGATGCTAAGTGACAAATTAAAGACACATTTTATATCTTCATTATATAAGACACAAAGTTTACTTAGTCTTTCATATTGACAGTATTTTTGGGACGATAAGATCAATTTTAGCGCTGACAGATGAATATTATTTTAGATTTGGGATTCAATATCATCTGACCTCTATTCTTATTTCCTTCTCCCTTATGTAAGAGTTCTATTAGGTCGGAGCTGGGCTATTAATTCCAATGTTCTATAATTTAATCAAAAACATTGACTTGTTTACAACAATTGTTCTTCATTCATCCACTACCATTTACAAACTGTCATTGTACGTGCTGTTTAATTGGCAAACCCAATGTGTCCCTGGGGACTCTGAGAACATCTCTAGAGGAACCATTAACAAATACTGAAGGGAAGAAAATACAGTGATGAATGACATCAAACCTTGTTGGGCTTAATTTATTAACGAGATTCATTTTGTTTGTGCCATCGTTTGTCATAAAATCGAAATCACAGATCTGTGACTTCTGCTGTAATGTCCTTTTAACTTTTGTGGCGAGAAAATTTTGAGCAGGACTTCTCTGCTGCATTTTAATGAATCTTTTATAAGTTGCAATGTAATTCAAGCATGGAAAAGAAAAATACAACTATCATGGGCGTAACATGACTTGGGATATATAATCATTGGTAACACATTAGTCCTCATGGGTGGTGATGATAGAGAACAGTGGTGTCTTTTAAGAATTAGGTCGTTATATTCAGTTTTAAGGACATACAAATCGGTAGTCTTTACACTGAAAGAAAAACCTTCATAACATTAATGAATTCATACATTGCATTAATGAAAAGTGTCATTGTTTTTGGGCCAATTCATTAATGCTATGAACAATGTTACATTAAACGAAAAATGTTTCATAGCCCTGAAATTAATGTAAATTTTCTAACCGGAATGAAACATTATCATTGTTTGAAAGAAATATGTTACATTGATATTATAAACCGTTTCATTGATGTAGTGAAACATAATCATTGATGCAATCAACATGTTACATTGATGCTATGAACATGCATCATTGATGCTATGAGCATATTTCATTAATGCAATGAATATGTTTCATTGATGGTTTGAACATGTTTCATTGAAGGTCTGAATATGTTTCATTGATTGTATGAACATATGTCTTTGATGGTGTAACACGTTTCATTGACGGTATGAACAGGTGGTATGAACAAGTTTCATTGTTGGTATAAATAGGTTTCATTGATAGTATGAGCAGGTTTCATTGATAGTATGAACCGGGTTCATTGATGGTATGAATATGTTGCATTGATGGTATAACACGTTTCATTGACGGTATGAACATATTTCATTGATGACTTGAACGGGTTTCATTGATGGTATGAACCGACTTCATTGATACTATGAAGACAATTCATCGATAGTATGAAGATATTTCATTGCTGGTATGGTCAGATTGGGGCGAAAAAAAATTTGGGGGGGGGGGGGGGGTAGAACACACGATTCTAAACCAAAAATGTAAAATGAAAAAGTTAGAGGGAATCCCTATTTTAGGAGTTATGGGCCTCCAAAGTTCGGGCTTTTTGTGGCACGATTTTTTTTCGACTATTAGGTTTTCTGGGAAGGGGCCAGGGAAAAGAATATTTCTGTTGCAAATTTTGGATTTCGGAATTTTTTGATTTTTGAGAAAATTTACCCATACAAAAGTGTCCCTGAGTGGACCCGTTTTTTGGACCTTGTGGGTCCCCATAGGTACGGCCGGCAAAAAAATTTTGGTTTTTGAAATCCAGATATTTTGCTCGATTTTCGGGTTTATTTAAATGGCGCGGGATTCTGCATTTCAGCCTTTTATTAATTTCTTATTTATTCCTTATCTCATACTGGCACTCGTATATTGTGCCACAACTACTGTACATACATAAATAATACATAAATACATACATTTATACAAACATATCATCCTTTAACCAAATTAATGAATGGTTCAAAATTAATGAAATTGTACATTATATTAAATAAAGATGTTTCTTTATTGGTTTTTTAGAAAAAGTATTTAAAAATTCAATAAAATGTGTGTATTGTAAAGGATGGCCTATGTAATAGATTATACTTTACAATGTCGATAAAATGTCTGCAATTTTTCTCTATACTTTCCCATATTTACATGAAAAACATAACGGTCCACAAATTCAAAAACTACAGCAATGAAGGAGTTCATTGAAGTAATGTAATATTTAATACCATCAAAGAAACATTTCATTTCATCAATGTAAACCCATTAATGTAACCCATTCCTGTAACCCATTGATGCTATGAAGCGTTTTTCTTTCAGTGTATCTAAAGCTTGATTGAAAAATTAAATATATATCTGTAAACGAGAAAAAATTATATTGTCGAAATGATATTGGTTCTAACTTTGCTAATAATAACTTAGTTTTTTCAGGTAAAAAGTCACGCTAACAACGGGTGATTTCAGTGCAATTCAAGTAAATTAAAATGCAAATAGGATAGTTTGGCAAACAGTTTTGCAAATTGAGTGCGGTGAGACAATAGTGGGATTTATATGCTGCGAAAAATTCAATACAACTATAATTTGAGCCAAATGATTGTGAATATGCAAATATGTATTTGAATATTCATGCTAAAGTTACTATTTTTGAGCCACCCTCAATATCCGTAAAAGCGTTATTGCCAATGAAAGGAGTTAGACCAGATAGTTTGTTTTGAGAAGAATGTTATTTCGCAGAAATTAATGTGGGTGTTTCCGAAACTTAATGTATTATTTGGAAATTTTTAATTTCAATTTCTGTTTTTGTGATGATAGCCTTTTACTAACCTACTTACATAGGTGGACTCAAACAGGCCAGAGAGGTGAAATGCCTTACAAAATGAGGCTAAGATGTTTCTCCATCCGTATTAGAGGTGGGCAAGTGTCGTGCTTTTTGCTGTGCCTCGATGTGCACGATGTGTGCGTGTTGGAAATTTGAATTTCGTGCGTGCGTTGTTCGTGTTTGTGCAGTGTAAAAAAATATCTCGCGAGTGTAGTGTATGCAAGTTGAGAGTATTGTGACACAAAAAAAACACGAACAAATAATTTAAATATTAAGTGCAATGATTCAAATTCATAGTAGCAATGATAAAAATTTATTGCAGGAATGATAAAAGTCATTACAGCAATGACAAAGTTGCATTGCAGCAATGAAACAAATTCATTACAGAAATGAAATATGTTCACAGCAGCAATGAAACAGATTCGTTACTGCAATAAAACATATTCATTTCCGCTACAACCACAGCATTGATGAACACATTTTCGTAGCGGGACTGAAACATTTTTCATTTCTGTGACGAAGCTTTTCCGTTCAGTGCACAAATCAAAATTTACAAATTTTCAATGGAGGCCAGCATCTAGGTTTGCAAAGTTGGAAAATTTTCTATAGTAGACATATTGAAACTGAATTTTTTTGACGAAAGGGAAGAGAATCTGTCCTCAGATTTTTACGGCAGATAGAAAGGGTCATCCGTGATTGTTTTGAGCAAAAAATTAAAATCATGGAATTTTAAGTGATGACGCTTTTGAAGTTAAAATGCCGTATGTCCTTTATTTTTTCAAACATAATAACAATATAAAATAATACAATAATAAAATTATAATACAAAACAAAAGATTCATAAAGAACATAGGACGTCAACGAATTCTCTAAGTCAATTTCTGTCTCTGGCAAGTTACTTAGTTTGGTTCCATGATAATCGAGTTTGCTTACACACATACCTTTCGAGGCACCGCTTCCATGTATTTGGTTGTCTTCTTGGTCTTCTACATCGCGCGGGTTCCATTCAAGTGTAGCTCTAGCATTATTTTGATCGCCGAAGTGTATGACCGATCCAAGTCCATTTTCTTCAACTTATATGCCATTCAAAAGGACTGTTACATGTCCGTTACCAGAGTACTTAAATAGAATTTGTCTTGGGATAGTAGATGCGGAGTATGTGTCTCATATTTGAGTGACAAACGCTTGGACTTTTTCCATTTTCAGCTTCATCAAGCTGCAAGTAGTACAATGGTACAACAGTAGAGACTTCACATTGTAATTTAATATTCGCAATTTTGTCTTTCCGATATTCTATTATTGCGCCAGGTTTTGTGCAGGTTTAGGAACACCATCCGTGGTAATCTTGCATCCTAAATAGTTGATTTAATCCGCGTCTTAAATTAGCGAACAATACACTGTTAGTGGAGCATTCCATTCCGGTCGAATACGCATAAGCTTTGTCTTCTTTATATTAGTTCTCAATCCTACTTTTGCCCCGTTTTCGTAGAGTCTATTTGACTTGGCCTCGATGTCATCAAGTTGAGGGCTCATAAACATACGTCATCTCCGTAGCCGATATCATGTAGATGTTCAAACTGACTCAACTGAGTGGTGATTGGTGCTCGTGCACTAGTTACCTCCAGTACCTCGTCAATAGATATAAGAAATAATGTGTTGACAAGACACAAACTTGTCTAACTTCCGAAAGATGTGGTGCAAGGTTGGTTTTCCTTTCCATTAAATTGAATTTTATACGCTGGATCTCTGACTGGTTCACGGATAATGGACACTATCTTGTCCGCTTTATCCATTTTGGTCAAGGTATACTAATTTCAATTATGGTGTACACAATCAAAAGCTTGTTCAAAACCTACAAAAAATAGATAGCGAGGCGAGTGCTGTTCATCTGACTATTCTATTATTATACGGAGTGTGATTACGTGATCGGCACATGAAAGACCAGGTCGAAACCCGCACAATTTGCCCCACCGACGGTGAGATCCGCATAAGAATAAGGATCGGCATTACTGTGTCTATGTCATTGAACAGTGTAATGCTCTCCAGTTCCTGCACAGCGTTAGATCGCTCTTTTTTGGGATAGTGATAACCACTCCCTCCTTCGAATCTGTAGGGATTTTGATGTCTATCCATGCACTTTTTATAGCCGGCTTAATGATATCTGCTTCCGCTGTTGCATCATATTTCAACAGCTCCGTTGGAATATTACCAGGATCACAAAATTTGTGATCCTTCATTTGTTCAGTGCCGCCTCAATCTTTGCTTGCGATGGAGATAGCGTTGAGATATTCCTTCAGGGGTTTCGACGTGAGTATGCTACTGGGTACACTGATGTTCGTCATCCGGAAGTCTAGATTGTATCGCAAAATATTTCAGACCATCGCTCCATTTGCCAGATAGATGATATATCCGTGGCACCATTACCTTTTAAGGATGCAGTACTCCTGATGTTATTGCCGAGCAGCTTTTTTATTGAAGACTCCACAATACGAAGGTTACATGTATTTGACGCTTTTTCAGTTTTTTCCGCTACATTATTCCGATAATTGTCGTAATCTGAGACGACCATGTACCCCACTCAACGAGCAGCTTTGATAGCGGACTTAATTGATAATGACTTTGCGATTTGACTAGGTTATTTTTCAAGTGTTAGAAAGCTATTATCAGATAATAACCAGGCCCCAGTAAGGTTAGTACACAAAGAAATTATCAACTACATAGGGTTAGAGGAAACATTTAGTGGCGAATATTATTGGAGCCTATTGGAGCAACTTATCAACGATTTAAGAAAAATCTGAAACATTTGGCTACTAAAATTGTTATACGGTCAACACAATACACACTCACATTGGCGAATTACCTGAAAAGGAAAAACGACATATGTGCATTTCCAACTTTTTAGGTGAGCATCTTTAGGGGGTACTTTCCATGAGCAGGTCTGACATTTAATTAGATATGTAAACAATATCTGCTGTATGACTTCCTGATACATAAGTCAAATTAAACAAAAACTGGATCTGGAGGTAATTGGGACTCCAGTGGTTATCGTAGTGTACTTAGTCAATATTTTCCTAAGTGCACTTAAGACGTTTTTCATTTTTGACACAGACTTATGGCGAGCATATTTTCCAGATTTAGTCTGAATCGACTATTTCATGTTTTCAAATGGATGGGCGCAAGACACTGCGAGACCTTAGGGCAACAAGGTTCTACGTGTACCAAAGTTTGTTTTGAGAAAAACAAGATTGAATGTTTGTGATTAACCAAATTTTTATGGAAAAACATGTAGTTAGAAGTTTGTTGCATTGGGTAACTCGTAAAACGTAGGAGTATCAAGAAGATTTTATCAAAAATTGTCAGTTAAAACCTTGTTGTTCTTAAGTCGCGACTTGACTGCTGTCATTTATTCATCGCAGAACCAAATGCCTGGTATTATAAGGAAGGGGTCAGGATCTTGTTTAAAATGAATGGCTGCCTCAATGTGAGCTGAAATCCCAGTTACGGCTGTTTAATTTTTTCACTATTTGCAGAATCAGAGGCGGATTAAAGGGGGGGCGCACCAGGCGCGCGCCCGGGGCCCCGCAGTTTTGGGGGCCCCGTGACTTTATCAATATTCCTATAATGAGCTAAGTCATACAAAAAGGGTCCAGAAATCAAGTTTTTCTGCTACATATAAAAATTAAAGTGTTTATTTTTCTATCAAAATATCCACTATATATTAAAACAAGGACCAATCTTTATCAAATGCTGCAAAAAAATTTACCTATAATGGTCCAGAAAACTAGAATGGAACTTATTTATTGAAAATTTCATTTTCATGAACTTTTTGTGAAGCCAATCTATAGTCCACCTGTTGTAACGATGTTTATCTTTATTAATTTTGAATTATAAAATTAAATACTTATATTTATATCATTACAAACAATTAGTATCAGGTGGCATTCGAAATAAATTTGTTTTTAAGACTTTAAATCAATTAAAAATTGTCCTCCCAATTGTATTGCAACTTTCCTCACGGTGAATTATTTACAAACTATTCCACGAGTTTAACAATTAAAACTGCATGATAAAAATATCGTTACAAGTCATTCTCGTGAATTTTAAATAACATGTTTCAGAAGGCAATGTTTAACAACTTATTTATTTATCTTCAATCTTTGTTTTTGAAACATAATATGAACAATGAAACGCCATTCATCAGACGCTGAAAAAAGAAAAGTTAAAAAACAATATGAAGAAGTTATCAACCAATAGAAGGGAACATTAGATAAATTTATGATCACTCTAGGTAATTCCGTGGACACAAAAAAACAGATGCACTTACAGCTTCCACCAGCCGACAAAATGAGTTTGCTGAAACTCTTGGTTTAGAAGAAATCATAAGTGAAATAACTGTAGACAAAGGCAGGCAAGATATGCCGATGGAAAATATCGATAATAAGTCGCAAAATATTTCATTGGAAATACAATTAATGTGGATTTATACGGCAATAGTCAAACCAATACTTCTCTATGGTATCGTAGTTTGGTGGAGGTCCCTCCAAAAGAAATATATTCTGAATTCCTTGATGAAAATTTAAAGATCAGCACTGATTAGCGTTAATGGGGCAATGCGCACGACGTCAGGTACTGCACTTAGCGCTATACTGAACATCTTTACTCCTGATATCATGGCCGAATCGGCAGCCGTTACATCCCTGGTGAGAATCAGAGATTGTCGCGTTTTGATATCGGGACATTCAGAATACACTGAATTACTACACCGGATCAACTCTATTCCCGTAAACACGGACTACTGTATCCTCTACCTTCTACCAGCGACAAATCTAAGGACTTCTATTCCGAACAGGAATACCTGGGAAAAGTCACTGAAAGGGGATACCAGTAGTATCAGATTTTTCACGGATGGATCAAAGTTGGACGAGCAAGTGGGCTATGGGGTCCATTCACCGCACCTAAATATAAATATCTCCTTCAAGCTGCCTGATCACTGTAGTGTATTTCAGGCGGAAAATTACCACCATACTGGAGGTAGCTGAACTACCGAAAAGTAGTGTCACAACCTTCCGGAGAATATGTGTCTACACAGACAGCCAGGCTGCCATAAAATCCCTGGAAGCCATGTTTGCTACGTCTCTCACGGCGAAAGAATGCGACTCATCACTTAGGGTGATGGCAGAGTATTTTGACATCAGGCTCATCTGAGTACCGGGACACAGCGACACTCCAGGCAATTGCGTAGCGGATGCGTTAGCTAGACAGGGCACTACGGCACAGGTTCTTCCGGCAAAAGAAGGTGTTAGAATGCCAATCTCTACCTGTCGTTTGCAGATCAGGCAGTGGGCTATAATATGTTCAAGGACAAGTGGAGACTTACTTCAACTTGCATACAAGCCAGGATCCTCTGGCCACAGGTGTACAGTAAGAGGACTAGGTAACTACTTAACTTGCCGAGAGGCAGGGTATCCACAATGATAGGAACACTTACGGGACATTGTCTTGTAGGAAAACACGCCCTCAGACTGGGACATAGAAACTCCACTCTCCACGAGGTAACGACGAAACACCTTCTCTTGGATTGCCCTGCTCTGAAGTAGAAGTAGGATATTCGGAACACATCTAGTTGGCACCGTAGCCCTACAGGATATTCGTGTAGGTCTTATAAACAAATTTATTGAAAGGGCAAATTGGCTGGACGACTAGTCGATAGTTGCTATGGAGGAAACTGCAGGTATCACAATAGGCTTGTATAGCCTAAGTGTGCTAGACAGCGTGCTGTCTTGTAGCCATTTCAACCAACCAACCAACCAAATAAAATTAAAATACATTTTCTCTGGCCTAATGTATTAAGAATAAAAATGGTTGAATTTCTCATTTGTAATAAACTAATAAATATTGGCCATATTAGTCAAACTAAATCGATATATAAACACGGTGATTGCATTGCTATAGGAAAACGTTGAGTGAAGAATGTGAAGAAATAACGTGGATAATTTTTTCCGAAACATCCAAAATATATATTGCTATCCATCAAAATCCAAGTTGACAACTGGGTTTCAAAATTGGAAACATCTTGGAGCTACTGTGTCCGACCATAAAAAATCAAAGCAGCATGTCGCCTCAATGTGGACACTCTACAAGCCCTCCATGGTTTCAAATTGCGTCAATGCACAAAATGCGTAAATTGTAATGCAAAACGAAAGGTTTTGGAGAAACATTTTACGAAGATTTGTATCCACAATAAAATTCCTTGAAATTAAATGTAGAGGACATAACGAGAGTTAAAGATCTTCCAGTATGAAGGTTTTTTAAAGTCATACTTGCACGAATACAGTTGCTCGACTCATTACTTTTACATTAAGACTTTTACTTATAGCTTCCATAAGGACTTATTTGTTTAAATTTCCTACTTTATGATTTTGGTTTTACCCATAAAGTTTGTTCTAAAAAAAGTTGCAGTTTTTGTTTATTTTATCACTGTTTACTTACACGTCTGTCTCGCCTTGCATTCAAATAAAAACTAAAAGCTCAGCAAACTGCAACGCGTCAATAGTCCATCCAAGATATATTGATAAGGTAGAACTATAAAACATCGAAAAATGCCTACCCATATGCGTTTTACGCACACTTTTGTGATGGTTTGGTTTTCCCAAATATAAAATGTGTGAATTCATTAGTGGCTATGACATCATTGACTAATTTTGTCGGCAGGGCGAAGTCTGCCGGCTCAGCTAGGAGTTTAGATAAAAAAGCCATAGATATGAAAGAAACTATGAAACCAAATGTGGAAATTATTTTAAAAATATTTTATACCGTGCCAATCTCAAACGATTCTGGAGAAGGATCATTTCTTGTCTTAAAAGAGTAAAGAATTATTTAAGAAATTCAATGACAGAAAGAAAGACTCAATACTATTGCTGTATTGCATATAGGTAGTGATTTACTTAAAATTATTGATTTTAATGATATAATTTACAAGTTTGCAAGCCAAAAAGATAGAAAAAAACAGCAGACAGTTGTCCGAGGCCTTCGGCCACGGACTGTCCCTGCAGGCTGTGTCAGAGGCACGGCCATTAAGTTTAACGTAGAATACGCCATCCGATAAGACAGAAAACATACATATATAACAATAAATGATAAATAACATAAGCAAATTAATTTATTTATTTGATAGTTACTTTTTTGTTGTTGTTGTTGTTGCTTTCTTGTATTTCGTGTAGGTGCCATTTTGATTAGTAGTTTTTATTTTAATTTACTAAACGTCAACTGTCAGCTGCTGTCAAACAGCATCAAGCAGCATTGTTATTTTGCTTACTTGGCAGCACTTTCATTTAACATAAAAATGTATGAATTAATTTTTTCATATATTTTTTATAATTATATATCCATGTTAAATTCAAATTCACATTTAACATTTTGTTTCACTTAAATACATAAGTAAATATACGAAATTTCAATATTTCATCAATCAAAACAACAGCAGAAGGTTTGTGTCCACACTGAAACAGCAGCATAGTTTGTGTTCACGCTACAAACTCAAACACTCACATATGATTGAGTGTATGTGTTTAAACAATTTTCATTTGAGAAATTTAAATATTAGGAAGATATCAACCAATATGAAATGTATATCAAACGAAAGATAACATCTTCATTTACCTACTAAAAAAATTTTAAAAAAAGTTATCTCGCCGTTTCCTCATAATCAATAAAATAAAGATTACAACAATAACAATCTGACATGACTCCCTATACCGTAAGGTAAGGCGTATTCTACGCCAAAATTTTCTGTATTTTAATAAGTACTTAAAGTAATTAAAGTACGTTTTTAAGGTTTATAAAATTTTGGATTATTTCAACAAAAATGTGGTTATTTTTTGATTATTTTTAAGGGCCCAATATTTATTCTGCGCCCTGGGCCACATCCAACCTAAATCCGCCTCTGTGCAGAATTAAAAATAAATCGTAGTACTTGTTGAAAATATAGTTTTTAACAAAAAATTCAGCGATTGTATTAACCTTTAATATGTAGAGTGAAACATCGACATTCACTTATTTACATTAGAGGTTTCGATTTTGATAAACATAAATTTGTTACCTTATTGATTCCCGGTAAACCTCACCATTGTATAATTAACACTTAAGTTCCTAACGTCAGTTCCCCTATTCGTCGGCATAAGTATAACTCAGATTTGTTATTCTAGAATCACATCAACACGTGTATACAATTCCTACCATTTAATTATATGACAGATTGGGAGTGGACATGTGTTCCCTATTCATTACAACTAATAACAGTTACCAGAAATTTGTCCTGCTTTTAGTTACTATTGTTTTAACACTAACACGACCTTTAACGGGGCACTTCATTGCGACAACAACTTCCTTTCAGTTTCGTTTAGAATTGTCGACAGACACAAAAAAGAGAGTTTCAATAATATCAGTTTTTTGCGTTAAGGCTATACTTTTATCATTACCTACATTTGTAAAAAAACAGCACAGTATTAACAGCCAGCGTTTAATGTATAAACTTGACACATGTATTACAGTAGGGTCGTCAAAATATCAATTAATAATATTCAATACAAAGAGGTACTTTTCGTTATATATCTATATCCATATATTTATCTACATATATCTACTTATATATCGATTACAGCCCCACCCATTTAACTTAGTAACATATTCCCTGTAATATCTATATTTAACACCAAGAATTAATTGAATTTCATAAAAATAGAACAAGGCCAGGAAATTAAAATGTTGATACCAAATATTTTGGATTATTAAATGTGAAAAGGAAAATATGACGTTGACTTATTCAAATGAGAAATATCAGTTTCTTGGGAAAAAGAATCCAAAACCTCCTTGGTATGGTGAGGATTCAACCTATAATAACTTTATATAATAATAATAACGTATATAATATTTTTGTAAAAGGCAAAAGACATACACGGTAGGCAGGAAGCATCGATAGGTTGCACAAAAATGTCGACAAAATATGCAAGCAGGGTTGTATTTGTTGATGATTATAGGTGCAAAATCCGTTGGAATTGAAATCCTACCTTCTCCTTTTCAAAAGTTATTCATATTTTTATATTTCAGATCGGTCACCTATAAACATCAAGAAATACAACCCTGCTTGCAGTTTTTGTCGACATTTTTGTGCAACCTATCGATGGTTCCTGCCTACAGTGCATATTACATTCTCCGAAAACAGTGTTTCCATTTGTTGGGTTTTTATATGACCGCGACCCCACATGTGCCAGTGAGATAATATCGCATGGTTGCCAAATTAAAGTTTCTATAAAATTTACGAAAATATTTCGGCGCGTATAGAGGGAAATTAACGATACGAACTGCATTCACTTAATTCCTTTATTTATATTTTCCTTAAAGTTATTTATTTTCACAAGTGCCACGTTAGGAACTAAGAACGTTTACGATAACCTATTGAAAATTGTAAAAGAATGTCTTGGTTTCCAAAACATTTTTTAATCCTTATTGATTTAGGTTTGAAGCCAGTTAAAATCTGTGGAGTAAAACTGAGAGAGGCAGCAATTAAATTTGATCTAGATTGCAGCAAAAACACACCTCTGAATGGCGGTTGAACACTGTCAAACCCTTCTTGGAATTTGTCACCCGATTGCGTTTATGGTCAAGTAAGAATAAAATGGACATCCAAATATTTAATGTTTATGTTTACCAACACAATCAGAGCGATAACGGAGAAGTTGTATATATTTACATGCATTCTTATGGAAGTAGAACAAGAGCTAGCGTTTAATGTCGTTTTAATTTCTTTTTATTTCCCTGGCAAGCGGGTCATGTTAATACAAAAATTGTTGTGTGTTGAAAAACGGGTTTGTATTTTTAGGAGAATTAAAATTAAATTAGATAAAAATGTTAAAGATACACTCTCGAATAGATGATTAGAGCCACTTCTTTCTGGCTTTCGTAGGCCATATCTGTTTAAAGTTGGTGTCAACAGTTAAAATGTTACTACCATCGGAAAGGGCATTTTCTTACGATTACAAAAATAACAACTACCGCATTGCCTTTTATTGCAACAATAAAAAAAAAATATTAGAAACATTTTAAATTTTTAAATTTTTTGGACGAAGTCACATTTAATTTAGTCATCAAACAATTGGTAAAAGAAAAATATTACTTTCTATTAGACATTTGTGAAAAACGGGTAAGAAAAGCATTTTGAACATAGCGGAAAGAGCATAAATCGACATTTCTCATTAGCCAGTTCCGGACAAATTTCTCCAGCATATTCCTTGGCTCATTTCATGACTAAATAAAATAAAATCTTAAACGTGTTAATTTACAAAAACAAATGAATGTGTGCTGTTATTTCGCTTCCAAAAACAAAAACAAACATTTTTGCATTTCAGTAAAATGGTCATGACTTTGGAACGGTAAGACCTCTGGGCTTCGTTTAGCTCATTTTGGAAAGGTAAGAGGTGTGGCTATCTTTCAACAGAAAGTTACATGCCATCTGGTTGAGCAAATTGAGGTTTTGTGCATTTTTGTTCCATTTTTTTCCCGAAAGCTCTGTATCTCGGCGATTTGATTCTGAAAGGCGATTGATTCTGAAAGGCCTCTTAGATACCTTTCCAACAAGCCCAAAAACCACTGGCTCAGGAGTTAGCAACTTTACCCTACTACCCTCCGACCATCAATTCGACAATTTTGAACCCGCTGCCATTTCGCACCCTTGCATTTTCGGACATGGTCCTAGTGGACGTTTCTCCATGAAATGAGCCAAGGAATATGCTGGAGAAATTTGTTCGAAACTTCCTGAATCACCCTATCTGCCTTATTCCTTAAAAAAAAGTTAATGTAGCTCTAAGGCATTCTTCAGTTATTGACAGCTTTAAAATTTGGCGAAGGTTTTATTGCAACCGTACTCATAATGAGTATTTTAACTAGGGAACAGACAATTGACTGACAACCCTGTTTTATGAATTCTCACAGTGCTTGTGATGTAAAAACAAGATGAACAATAACCGATAGACCGAATAAAGTTTTTTCTATTTAATTTCGTCAATGCTGTTTTGCAAAATCTTAAATTTAATTCGTTAGAGAACTCTTAACAGAGGAATTTTGCGATTATGAATACAATTTTTATGCTTTACCTTCTTAAACCCTTAACAAACCCATAACAACTTTTTATGAATAAGGCCGTATGTTTTTTTACGGGGGGGTTTTTTATATCTGACCACTACTCAGCAAGTGTGAGCACGCGTTTACGCTGCTTAGTTTAATTCTAAATAGTGCCCAATATGGTATTAAGAATCTCAACTATTTCAATCAAAATCTCATATTTGGAGATTTCGTTTAACCAAGCAACTATTTTTCAATACAACAATCAGAAGGTAATTTTCTCGAAATTTCCAAATGAGAAAATCCTGCTGGAATGTGAATGCCGAATAACCACCTCATATATTATTCTTTGGTATTTTGGTTAGTTTTTGGCTTTGACAAATAAAAATATAAATTATTGAATGAGGCCAAGTTGAATGTACTCAATGTCTATTCGTTTTTTGTCGTAACAGTTGATGTTAAGTTTTATAGAAATGTAAAAGTTACTCTCGTAAGTCAAAATACCCGCAATACCAAAGAATTATCCTCAATGATTGTTTACCTCTTTTACCATGTGAAATGTTATTCCACTTCGCATCTATAAGTATACATGTATATAATAAAGATTTCAAAAATATCAAATCAAAACGAACTCTGAACGAGATACTCGTACTTGTACATTCGTTCAATACCAGTTGCTGTGTTGAATGTCATTCCATATTAAAGACAAGCAATCATTAACTCACATTCATCATTTCATCATAATTTACATAATTAAATTAAGCGCACTCATTAACAGCACATTGTGTCATCTTTCCTGTGTTGTATGAGAACGAACGCGACTTTACAGCGTATCCATAATGTAATTTACTGAACAGAAAACATAACTTGAAAATAAAGCCTCTTCATCTTTGCTTGGAAACTTTTGAAATTGTTGTTTGTTCGTCTCCTGAGAATTTTTCAGTTACATCGACTCTAAATTTACAAATAAAAATTTGTTAACGTATTTTGTATAACAAATCTCCATAATACATGTCAAAATTATTATCCTACTCGTAAAGGATGTAGCTGCAAAATTCATCTACCTCTCAAATTCAAATAAGTTCAGATTTTATAACACATCCAAAACCACAGTATACAATCATCCCTCATGAATACTTACAGATTAACTAGAACATCCTTAGGATTTACTCGAGCAAATACTTTGTTTTGTTTCTTTTTGTTAAAGACAAATAATATTTGCGGGTATATTTTGCAAAACTTCTGTACGAGTATAAAAATGACGAGAATATTATTTAGGAAGTTTTGCACTGGAATATAACATTTCACTCACTACTTGGCTAAGCTTGTATGTGGATACTTCGCTTTATTGTGGGATACGAACATTTAAATTGTTTTTACGAAAATGTTTGACAATTGCTGTCCCACATGAAAAAGTATAGGATAATAGTTTTAGATTAGTTTAGAATAGTTTTAGAAGCGGACCCGGGTTCTTGATCCACAATTATTAAATAATACTGTTACGATTAAGTAAAAGCTTTTGGAACGAAGTTCCTTATCGCACTTTGCTGTATGGGGGCTAAATGAAAAAAATGTAAACAACTTTTGTTTTAACACTATTATGCTAATACTCGCTAATATCAACAATATTGTTTACTTTTACTTTGGTTCGTGTCTAGACTAACTATATGTCTCACATATGTTGGCAAAATTTCTTGTTTAATGGGAAGTTTTCTAGATGGAGCCTGTAACCAATATTTAGTATATATTGTAGTTTTGAATAAAAAGTAAATTGAGAAAACCCAAAGTCAATGACGCTAAAAAAAATAAAATTTTCTTAAATTAGTGTCTTTTTTAAAAAAAAAAATTATTTTTAAAATACGTACCTTTTTTTAATAAAGTAAATTTCTTACAATATATTGCCTTTTCTTAAAAAACTACCTTTTCTTTAAAGACTACCTTTTTGTGAAACAAAATAACTTTTCTTGAGATAAGTTCCTACTCTTAACAATGTACATATTCTTGAGGAAAGGACTAATTCAAAAAAATCACACATTTCTTAAAAAAACCGTTTTCTTCAATAAAAAGAAAGTATTTTGTTTAAATAAACATAAATTTTCTTAAAAAATTCCTTTTCTTAAAAGTACCTTTTCTTAAAAATAAAATAATACCTTTTCCTAAAAAGAGTAACACTTCTTTAAAAAGTACCTGTTCTTAAACTAGTACTTCTATGAAAAAAAATCATACTCTTATGGCTTTTTCGTAGAGAAAGTACTTCTTCTTAAAAATAGAACATTTTCTTAAAATAAACATTAGCTTTTAATAAAAGACGTACCTATCTTTAAAAAATTACCTTTTCGAGAAAATATCCTACATATTCTCACAAAAAGCACCTAAAAATATATTTTTTTTTTTAAAAAAAGAAGTACATTCTATAAAACAAAAAAAAATCGTATAAAAAGTTTATCATTTTACAAAAAGTATCTTTCTTCAAGAACCATTTAAATTATTGAATTTTTCAACGGGAACTAGATAGTACATAATCTATAGCGGAAGGAACTTGATTCCAATCGGGTGGCCCTGAAACCTCATATGATTTATTTATTCAAACAACTACAGAATTTCATTCTTACAGATTATAGCTACAGAAAGACTGAATACTAATTGTACAATATAAATAGGTTTAATTTAAATATATTTTTGGACACGTTAAATTTTAATGTTGGTGCAAAATTATTACACAGTTTTAAACATCTTGATATAGGCTCATTTAACGCATAATTTGACCTGTGCAGGGCCACCTCAAATATACGGTTGCATCGTAATTCCCTTGGAGGTTCATATAAATTAATAATTTCTTTTATTTTCGAACAATTTATATCTCCAGACCACACGAAAATATGATCTACGGTCACTTAATGATTGCAACCCCAAAAACTTTCTTCCTGATATGTAAGGAACTGCCTCACGCCAATTTAATTTTTTAAAGATGATCCTTGTAAAAAATTTTTGAATCCTTTCAATTCGATTGGAGTATTTGGAGTACAGTACTCCAATTTACTTCGTACTAATGAAACATATAAAGATTTTAAAGTCATATGGTCTCTAAATTCCTTGGAATGCCTTCTTATGAAACCTAACGTTGAATAAGCCTTGGAAGTTATGTAGTCAACATGACAAGAAAATGATAATTTAGCGTCGAAAATAACTCCTAAGTCCTTTACTTCAGTACTACGTCTCAAAGGATTATTATCAATTTTATAGCAATACAAGACAGGACTAAGGGAGTGAGAATAAGAAACAGAACTACACTTTGATACATTTATCATAATTTCATTTTCCATGCACTATTCGCTAAGTAAGTTTATATCAGCTTGCATTCCCTGGCAATCGCCGATCGTAGATACTGAGGAGTAAAGTTTTAAGTCATCCGCCAACAGCAGACATTTTGAAAATTTTAAAATATTTGGCAAATCGTTTATAAATAATATAAACAGTAATGGTCCAATATGGGTTCCCTGCGGGATTCCCGAATAAGCGTTTATGTACTTTTTAGAGGAAGAGTTTGCTATAGAAATACTCAACTTCCGAAATTGTAAAAAGTTTGTTAAAACCAAACACAAATTATGGGGTAGGCCAAGCATACATATTTTACGTATCAGGAGCTTATGACTTACAGTATCAAATGCTTTAGAAAAGTCTGTATAAATAACGTCACGTTGAAACCCTCCTTCCATGGAATGAATAATGTGACGAGTTAATAGCACTAAATTTGTCATAGTAGATCTACCAGGCATAAATACATGTTGATATGGTGAAATTGTATCATTAATAAAATCAAAAAGTTTATTTTTCAATATAATGTCAAATATTTTAGCGAATGAGCATTGCATAACTATTGGTCTGTAGTTTGTAACTAGGCTACGATCACCCGACTTAAAAATCGGAACAATATTACAAACCTTCCAAGAGTCCAAAAATTTTCAGTGCTCCATGCCTGCACGAAAAAGTATTAAAATTGCCATGGAAATATTCAATGAACACTTTTTAAAGAAAAGAGAAGTGTATGTACCAATAGAACAATTACTATCATTTGTTCTTTTTACTTTTATAGACTATTTTACAACCTCATGAGGACAGATGTCTTTCAAATATTTATTAATTAAACAAATTAAACAAATTTTAACATATTTCTCCATCTGGTTCTATCTTTCGCCTTTTCTCGCCAGTTGGTATCCATCGGAGTCTTGCTCGGCCGCTTTTCCTGCTAGCATCGGGTACATTATGGAAAACCTTTCGCACTGGCCCATATTTATCCATTCTGACAACAACGCAATTGGCTTAATTTGATTCGTCTAGCTAGGTCCACGTCAGAATACAAATAATAAAACTCTTGGTTCCAACGACGTCGGTACTCGCCGTTTCTTTCACAGGACTATATATTTTACACGAAATTATTTTCTCGAAAACTCCCAGGTGTTTTTCATCCGCTTGTGATATGACCCAAGTTTCGGAGCCATTTGTCAAGACAGGTAAGATGAGAGTCTGGTATAGCTGGACTTTTGTCTGTCTTTGTTCTTAAACTGTTTGCTGATCCCAAAATAGCATCTATTTGCAAGCACAATTCTCCTGTTTAGCCCCAGGCTGACCTTGTTGTTAGACAAATTCATCTACCACTTCAAAATTAAATCGGTTGTCAATGTTCAAGTGCTGACCAAGTCTAACGTTTTCTCTAGTCGTTCACACCATCAATTTTGTCTTGCCCTCATTAATAGCAAAACCCACCTTCGCTGATTCCTTTTCGATTCTAGAAAATACCGCAGTAACCTCTCGCAAATTTCACCCAATGATGTCTATGTCGTCAGCATGCGCCAGCAACATATATCTTTTCATGATGATGGTCTTGTTCGTATTTACTGGAGCTTTTGTCATAATTATCTCCATTAAGATGTCGAAGAGATTAAACGAAAGCGTAACGCCTTAACGCCTTAAGATAACTGAAATTCGTTTGTGAAGTGTAGTTGGGAGAAACTTCTTTTAATCCATTCATGTCATTTCATTTGGGAGAACCGAAAAATGTTTGCACCGAACGAGTTATGAAAAATATAAGCTGAAAAAATGTTTGCGAGAAACGAAAAACGGTACCGCCAAATGTTTTTTCGGTTACAGCAACCGAGTTATAGTTGCTTTTACCTAAAAAAAAACTTTTGCGAGAACTGAAAAACGTTTGCAGTAAACGAGTTATGAAAAATTAGAGCTGATAAAAAGTTGGCGAGAAGCGAAAAACGGTTCCACCAACTGTTTTTTCGGTTGCAGCAACCCAGTTGTAATTAAAACTATCATTTATGACTATCATCATAATAAGCTCTTATTTGGTTAAATTTCTAAGTTTTATGATTTTGGTTTTACCCATAATTTAAAACGAGAACTCGTTTGCAACAACAAGATATACATTTGCGTTATATGAGCTTATTTGGGAGAACTACATGAACGGTTGCGATTAATAAATTCCTTCAAATCAATGAAACGTTTTTTCTCTTTGCGTGTACCACCGGCTTTATTATTCTTAAGCCGGGATATTGCAGTTCTAATCACACCTTGGTTGGGGGGGTACAATCTACACTGTCATCCACAATTATTAACTCCTGATCTAGTGGATGAATCGGAGTGGAGCAATGCTAAGATGTGGTATTTCCTCATATTAAGCACACACTGTTACCATTCCACCAGATTACCATTCTTATAATTCGATCTTCTTACCCTCAGGAAAAATTTTCGGGTTTCATTGTTCATCCAGCACATTTCGGTCAATCCACTCTCTCTGCTCCCACTGCCATTTTTTCATCCTAAATATTTGGTTTTTCACCCTTCTCAGCCTCTTGAACCCTACATTCGTAGCACGCGTTGCAACTGACTGTTTCGCCATACGTGCAGCAGCCTCTCTTTCATCAGTTGCAATGCAACGTTCTTCGTCGTACCATGCTTCCATCCTTCTGCGGTTTCTGATAGCTAAGTTCAGACCTTGCAGCGGTTTGCAAAGAATAGGAGATGTGCTTCCACTACGCTTCTGGGTGCTCATGTGTTGGAGGATTATGCTTTAGCAGGAAAGTGAGCTTTTGTTGATAGGTCTCTGATATCTCCAGGATTGCCAGTTTGTCAATATCTAGCTTTTCCCGTGTTCGGCTTCGTTCGTTTTTCGCCCTGCTCAGTCTTGTGCAAACTTTCGCAGACACCAGGTAATGATCCGAGTAGATATTGGCACCTCGGATCACACGTACATCCATTACACTAGAGGAGTGCTTGCCTTCTATTACCAAGTGATCAATCTGGTTCGTTCTCTGATCAGGAAATAACCAGGTCGCCTTATGTATGTCGTTATGCTGGAATCGTGTGTTACTAACTACCATGTTCTTTGCAGCAGCGACGTCTATCAATCTTATTACATGATTGGAGGTGGTATCACGTAGACTGTGGTTACCGATTGTTGGTCGAAAGACACTTTCATTTCCCAAATTGTCATTAAAATCGCCTAGAATAATCTGAATGTCGTGGTCAGAGCAGCGTTCGTATACTTCCACTAGACGCTCATTAAATGAAGGAGCTGGTGGAGACCCTGGTGGCGACAAGAATAACTCGTATAAATAGCTGAAGTTTTTGGCATTATGAGTTAGTTTGCGTTACTGTAAAATATAAATGTTTTGCCAAGTGTTGACTTATAAGACTGTATAAGTAAAATAAAAGGAACTAAAACTGTTGTACTTATAGTAATTAAAAAACGAACCCTGTTTTACTAGCGAAGTAAAACGGTGCCAAAAAGGACGATTAAGGAAAATTCGTAACAATACTATCTCGAATTACCAGCATTACCCAAATATTTCAGTCTGTCCTCTTATTATCGCCTTCAACGTCGTATGTCAAAAGCAACACTTAACTTAAAGTATATTCAAGATAAACATATTCTGTATGAAAGTGGATCGATTATTTTTCCACATATGGGGTGTTGACAGAAGATGTGTTACACCTACATACATATTTGTGTAGGCATAACAAAACAAATAATTACTTTATTATAATTGTAAATAATGCATTGAAGCTGATTCTTCCACTGGTATGTCATATATATTTTGTCTTAGTGAACTTTGTGATAGTTTAGTGAGAGAAAATTATTATCACTTTAAGGTTGGAATATTTTAAAGCAATGCAGTCAAAAATTCTTCTTTTCTTAAGAAGACCCTTTATAATTTTGTTTATATTTTGTACTTATTTTCTCTAAGGTATCATAACTTCTGTCTCATATGCCTTGAACCGAACTGAACAAACCTCATATTTAGTTATGCTTACTTTTGTGAGTAAATCAATCAGTATATAAATTTTTTTGTGAGCATACCTCTGAATTGTTTTATTAGACACTTGAAGTCGACCTACACTCTCCATTATTTCATAACTGTTGGCATCTGAAATAATGTCATTAGTGAATTTTCATTCTATTCACTTAGATACAGAAGTTAGAAAGTAAAAACATTTTCACGATATTTTTATTACTCCCACGTTAAAAACCTGCTTGAATATTTCTACTTTTTTTTTATGATCTTCCTTCATTTGCAAACGCGGGGCTCGTCCTAAAGATATGTACCGAAGTGAAGTTGGCGCACCATTTCTGGCCCACTTTTCTGTACAACGTTAAAATAGACCAAATCGATTGGAATAGTTCTAATTCAGGACATTGATATGTGAAGAGATCCTTAAAAAGGATGAAGTTTAACATTTTTAATGTACTTTCAGAAAAAGTTCACAAAGGTTAAAATAGATGAAATTTTTTTAATTTCGTTACATGGTTTTACTATTACTAGAAAATTTAGAAATAAAAACTGTAGTTCTATAAACCAAGACAAGATCTTTTAAATCGGTGAAAACGAAACGAATTGGCGGATATATGTATATGAAAACTTCTCAGAAAATTAAAAAAAATAATTCACGAAATACGAAGGAAAATTTCATAAATAATGTCAAGGACATTGAAACAGGACTAGCTCCTTAAAATCGAAGAAAACGAATATCCGCCATACATATAAAAACTTTCAGAAAATTAAAAACTGTTTGGAAAATTTTCACTCTTTAATATTCACAGATGTTATTGTAAATATTAAGTAGTAACAGTGCAACAGGACTAGGTCCTTAAAATCGAAGAAAACCAATATCCTCCATATATATGAAAACTTCTCAGAAAATTAAAAAAATTTTCAAAATTTCCACACTTTAATATTCACAGATATTATTGTAAATAACGGGGTTTTCAATAAGACCGCTACAAAAGTTTTTTTAAATAAAACAACCCCGGTTTTAGATACCAATGAAATTCTTTATTCCTGTGTATGGAACTCGATGTCTTTTGCATGCCCACCACGGGCATGCTTCCAGAAGACCAGACGCTGAACCCAATTTTCGACGGTTTTCACGCATAAATCGGCCGATTCTGCTGCAATTTCACGTTCGATATTCGTACGAAGTTCATCAATCGTCGCTGGCTTGTTGGTATAGACAATAGACTTGACGTAGCCCCACAGGAAATAATCTAACGGCGTCAAATCGCACGACCGAGGCGGCCAATCGACTGGGCCATTTCGTGAGATAACACATTCACCAAACTTGGTTTCCAATAAATTGATCATGGCATTCGCTGTGTGGCTTGTGGCCCCGTCCGGTTGGAACCACATGTCCTCCAAGTCCATATTATCCAATTGGGGCCAAATACATTGGGTTATCATTGAACGGTAGCGATTCGCATTCACAGTAATGTACCGGTCTTGATCATCACGGAAGAAGTACGGCCCAATGATGCCGCCGGCCCATAAACCGCACCAAACCGTAATTTTTTCGGGATGCAATGATGACTCATGGATTACGTGTGGATTGCTGTCTGTCTGACCAATAACGCATATTTTGTTTATTGACGAAGCCATTCAGCCAGAAATGAGCCTAATCGCTGAAGATGATTTTCCGATGAAAATCCGAATCGTAGCGCTCTTAAAGTTGAGGCCACTGACTCCAAATTTCGGTAGTAAATTTTAATAATTTCGACCCTTTGTTGGCTCGTATATCTTTCCATGATGAAATGGCAAACCTTAGTGAAGAGAAATGTCAAAATAGCGGGAAAAAATATGGCGTCATTTGCTGTCCCTATCGATTTACTTTTGTAGCGTCTCTGTTGAAAAACCCTTTATATCGTGTTTGTGCCACTTTTATAGGAGCTTGGAAAATCGCTCATAAAGTCCAAATTTTGGTATGTGAATTTAAAAGAAAATCCACTTTCTCCCATGAACAATTCGTAATGGTGGTTACGGTGGTCAAGTATATCGCGTTAACCCAGTTCTTTTCGACATTAATTACATCAGATAAACAAGAGCGCATTTAAAAAATAATAAAATGCACGGCGTTTTTAGTAATGCATAAACTTTAAACAACATTTTTGCAACACAAGATGCGGTACCCAAAATTATATATTGGGTAATACTTGTCTCCTCAAGGGCTCTAAACAGTCTCAAGGATGTAAGGAGTAGATGGTCGAAAAATAATAACAAATCTGAACTGCCAGCAGACTATGGTAGATACATTGTTGCTAGGAGTACATACAACTCTAAATCTCGTGAGAACTATAGATTATATTTGGATAAGTTGAAGACAAATTTTAAACGAGGCCCCAAATCATTCTATAGATTTGGTAACTTCAAGCGTAATTCGTCTTCCAAACCTTGCAGGCTTAAAATGAATGGTATTGAATATTCAGTTGATTAATCTATTGCTGATTGCTTCGCCGATTTTTTCGCATCTATTTATTTCACCCTAGCCTATGAGATTTCCAAACCATACGGGGCACCCAAAAACCCATAACGTTTTTTATTTAAATTTAACTTCACCCCAATCTATAACTCGACCCCCTCCATCCCATGCAAAAAGTAATGCCAGAAATGGGCTCAGCACGCTCAAAAACCTAACGACGAATGAGTTTGACACGGCTAAAGTCAAAAACAACAACGTTATTAATTTTGTCCGGTCATTTTTTAAATCTGTCCCAGTGTCCACTGTCCGGTCTACCATACCGTTTGATTATTCCGTAAATTATTCGTGTTTGCTAGATCAGATTGAAAGCCTCGAATAAAGCTGGTCCTGATGGTATCCCGGACTCTATGTTGAAATACTGCTCGAATTCTCTCAGCTTACCGTTGACTCTCTTATTTAACGCTTCGTTGAAGTTCGGTCATTTTGCAAATTATAGGGGAATTCCAAAATTGAGTGTCATTCCTAAACTTTTTGAGAAGCTAGTCACAGATGTAATTTCTCATCATGTTTCTTTTATTTATATACATGTCAACATGCCTTTCGGAAGAGTCGTTCCACCGTGACATATTTGCTACAGTTTTCCTCTTCTTTATTGACGGCTTTATTAATGGAGATCTAACTGATGTGATTTTTACCGATTTTAGTAAGGCCTTTGATAAAGTTAACCACAATTTGTTACTTGTTAATCTCGGGGCAATGGCTTTTAATTGTAATATGCTGAATTCGATTAGTTCTTACTTAATGAACCGAGAACAGATGATATCATTTGGCCAATCATTCTCAAGATCTATTTTGGTGTTACCTGGACTGCCTCAGGGCAGTCATCTTGGCCCGGTTCTATTCTTGGTACTCATTAACGACTTACCCGCCTCCATAATGCACTCTAAATTCTTAATCTACGCTGATGACGTGAAGATCTATTTTTCTTACAAGGATCCTTGTCAATATACTTTACTTCAGAAGGATTTATCTACTTTCCAGACGTGGTGCGAAGCCAATTTAATGGAGCTTAATTTTGCGAAATGTAAGAATATGCTGTTCTCTAGGTCATCATTCTTTTCACATTTTTGACGGCAATGTTCTTGAATCGGTGGATTCATTTGTTGATCATGGTGTTCTCTTGAACACAAAATTTGAATTTCAACTCCCACATAATTACGATGGTATACAAGGAATATGGCGTTCTGAGCTTTATTAAACGTTGGGCAAAGGAATATTCCTTTGATCCCTACGTTACGAAAAACCTTTTTACTTCACTAGTTCGCCCAATCCTCGAACATGGATCTGTTGTCTGGAACCCTCAGTGCAAGTTGTATGTTAATATGATTGAATCGGTCAAGAAACAGTTACTCATTTTTTGTCAGAGAGACTTTCAATGGAACCCGAATCATAATCTTCATTCGTCTGACAGTAGACTAGCATTGATCAGATTGTCGACTCTTAGTAGTAGACGTAACATGAAGATAATTGATGGATGTATATGTTCTGAATTTCTCCCAGTCTGCAATGTTTCGAGCTGATTCCTTTTTTCGAAATTTTCTAGAGTTTAATTAGGAAAAAATAGTCGTTTTCGATACGACATTTAGTCTATACTTTTAATTATTAAAATTATATTATCAACTCGTTAAAAAGAGTCTATTGCGATGTTATCTATATTTGTTTTTTTTTTTGTTAAATTTGATAATATTTTTGATGTGTTAACATCTATAGGCGCGGGTACGGCCTAAATTCACAAAGTGAATATGTACATCTGAACACAATTTGTCCGACTGCCATCACACAGATTGTCCGACAGCGATCACACATTGTTTGCCGTTAAACTCCTCCGAAACGGCTGGGCCGATTTGTATGAAATTTTGTGTGCATATCGGGTAGGTCTTAGAATCGGCCAACATCTATTTTTCATACCCCTAAATGAGAAGGATGACTCACCCCTATATAGAACACAGATTTGTCCGACTGCGAAACACAGATTGTCAAACTGCGAAAAAACACACACACTGGAGTAGCGGCAGCGAATAGTAGTATTGTGTGGGTGCAAAGCTCTCTCAGAGCAAAGAGAATAATGACGTGGTTATTGGTATATAAAAGTGATATAGAAAGATAGCAACGAAAATTGTGTAGCCTATGTACGAACATAACAATGAATGTATGTACATGTGTCTGTTGCTTAGCATTCTCTTTGTTTTTTGTGGGAATAAATAAAAAAGTATTAAGCAAGAAAATATTGACCACGGTTGCCACAGAGCTGATTTTTTAACTATCAGAATTTTCGAGAAAAGTTACCAACATTTAGAACATTAAGTGTTTATTTAAAATAATTAATTATAGATAATCATATTATATGCATCTATGAATATAAAGATTACAAAAAAACAAAACATAAAATAAACATATACTTCACTTTCTTTGCATTTTATTGCCTTTCAATTACAATGAAAAATTATTTAGTGCACAAGTTACCTAATACGGCATTTACACCGACCAAGATTAGCGCATTTCGGCGCATAACCCAGAAGATTACTCATACGATACAATTTAAATCTGTAGAAACTTAAGTTTAATTTTTAACCTCATTTTAAACTGGTGTTCATTTTGGCGCAACACTGTTAGCTACTAAACAAAATGCAACCATAATAAAAACATACACAAAAAATCAACTGCTCGACAAATGGAAGCCGATTGGCGTCTCCGCCACCAAAACGTTTTTGAAGTTCACGCCGCCGCCAATATAAATGACTCATATTGGTTTAAACTGTGAGCAGATTTTATCTACTGGCGCGATTTGACTCACTGATCGAATTCTAAAGGTCCAGTTATTTCACCAACATCCCAAATTAGTACAAAATGGAAAAACCAATAGCCGCCAACTTAATTTTTCTGTTGTGCAGCCATCTTCCATAATAATTCTCAGCGCGGAGTTTGTCTAAATGTGAATTTAATCTGAAATTGGATGGTGTAAACGGCAGATTAGAGAACAAGGTTATCGGTAACCTGGCCGCGATAAACGGTGGTGTAAAGACGCTTTTATAATCAATCACGAATCAAACTCCACCCGGAACATTTTGCTCCAAGAAAAAATTTAGAGAAAAATCTAAGTAAATAGGGAAATAAATTCAGAACAATAACAAATATTTTTCCCTTTTTGGTTAGATTTGTCCACTTTATTTTTTTCTGGGGAACGTGAACTTGTCTCCATTGGGAAGTTTACTGATTGCAAAAAGTGAATTTAAACAGCACAAAGAGTTCGTTAGTGCGAAATAGACGAATATATTTGATTGTTAAGTGCGAACGACGGCAAGCGCGATTTTGTTTAGGCCCATAACCATTCAATTCTCCCAAACAGTGTTGTCACTGCTTCATGTTTTCTTCTGTTTGTAGGTAACATTTTAGATCATATTTGGACAAATTTTCTAATAGAAGTTTGAAATCAAATGTTTTTTCATATACTAATTATTTCTTTTCAAAATGTTACCAAAATTAATAAAATGTTACTTTACAAGTGTCTGTTACTTTGCATTCTTAGATTTTTGTGAGAATAAACAAAAAAAAGAATTGAGCCAGAAAATAATGACACATTTGCTTGCATTGGTCTTTAAATAATTTTTGTAACGTCATCATATGATTGAACGCTGTTTTTTATTTTCCAATGCAACATTTACTAATGTGTTCACAGAAATCGAACAGGTACCGTGTAGAAAAGGTGAGTTCGAACACTCATTGGATTTTTTTTTTATTGATTTTTATTCGAATAAAATAATCGATACGAATCAGGTTTAAATTATGTAATCGAAAGGATAAGCCTATTTCGATGTTGTAACTAGTCACTGTTTTTAAAATTTACAAAAGTACTTCTAAAATAACAACCTGTGCGCCGAATAATCGATATCTGGATCATATTCGAACTCAAGAACAAATTCTGCACGTGTTGATGCGCGGCCCCTATGAGGTATTTGCTGTTCTTGTGATCTGCGTGTGTCTGTATTGTTAAAGCGCATCACTCTCACTGTTAATGCATTTTGCACACAAATGTTCGTTGTACGAGTAATGTTGTGGTTAGGTGGTAAATATATGAGATACTATGTACTTTGGGATGAGGAATCTGAGAAAAGTATAAACAACTGTTGCTTGAGAAAATAAAAGAAAATTATTTTATATCTTGACAACAGCTCCAGCCATCAGGCCCAAAGTATCCGGTCTTTCTTGCTGGAACCAACTGTGCACCTGCAAAATTACATTGAAATCGGATAGGCGGTTTCGGAGATTAACGTGTCCGAATACAGTCACTCGATATTTTTGTATATTTAGATAATTGCGAACAAACCCGGTTTTTTTTTCGGGAAACTAAAAAAGTTATAAAAAATAATATTTAAATTTAAAAAAAGCAAATAAAATGCTGTGCAATGCCTGGACCACTATTTTTAAAATCCAGAGCAACGGATTAGGATTTTGTTAGCAAAATAATCATTCTAAGTGTCAAGTCAAATACACACATAAAATTTCAGAAAAATAATTTACCTCTTGAGTTAGAGACGATAGTCAATTTTACATTTTGGAAATGTTTATATAATTGGGTTGTAGTTTCCAAATTTTAAGGATGATGAAATGAAGCATATTACAGGTAGGTATTCTTGTGGAGGGAAACGTGGCTCAAAATTTAGACAATTCTATTAATGACCCAGTGGCCCTACACAACTCTAATGTGCAAAGTTATAAGGATGTTAAAGTTATACAATTTGTTTATCACAATACCTCGTCGAAATCATATTCGGTTTCCAACTTTTCCAAATTAATTACTTGTTCACAGAGTCATAGTCTTTAGAGTAAAACGATTTTTAAATTCAAAACCAAAATAATGACATACAAAACAATAAAGTCACAAACCCAATAACAGACCCATATTTTATAAAATAATATTGTACGGTATAGACAATATTCAAATATACTTTTAAATTCTCAGAAATAAATATCGAAAATTGTTGCCAACATAAAAAATAAAATAAAATAATGGGTTTTTCAATAAGAGCGCTACAAAAGTTTTTTTAAATAAAACAAAACCGGTTTTAGATACCAATGCAATTCTTTATTCCTGTGAAAGTACGTTCGAAGCCATTATGTATGGAACTCGATTTCTTTTGCACGGCCACCACGGGCTTGCTTGCAGAAGTCCAAACGCTGAACCCAATTTCGACGATTTTCAAGCATAAATCGGCCGATACTGCTGCAATTTAACGTTTGATATTCGTACGAAGTTCATCAATCGTCGCTGGCTTGTTGGCATAGACCATAGACTTGACGTAGCCCCACAGGAAATAATCTAACGGCGTCAAATCGCACGACCGAGGCGGCCAATCGACTGGGCCATTTCGTGAGATAACACATTCACCAAACTTGGTTTCCAATAAATTGATTATGGCATTCGCTGTGTGGCTTGTAGCCCCGTCCGGTTGGAACCACATGTCCTCCAAGTCCATATTATCTTATTGGGGCCAAAAATATTCGATTATCATTGAACGGTAGCGATTCGCATTCACAGTAATGTGCCGGTCTTGATAATCACGGAAGAAGTGCGGCCCAATGACGCCGCCGGCCCATAAACCGCACCAAACCGTAATTTTTTCGGGATGCAATGATGACTCATGGATTACGTGTGGATTACTGTCTGACCAATAACGCATATTTTGCTTATTGACGAAGCCATTCAGCCAGAAATGAGCCTCATCGCTGAAGATGATTTTCCGATGAAAATCCGAATTTGCAGTTTTGCTCAGCCCAATTCACGAACATACGACGCTTATGGTGGTCAAGCGGCTTCAGTTCTTGCGTCAATTTGATCTTGTAAGGATGTCGGCCAAGATCTTTTCGCAAAATTCGCCACGACGACGTCACAGAGATGCCGACGTCGATTTACGTTTGTAGCGTCTCTGTTGAAAAACCCGATATTAGCAAAAATCAAACACAAAATTTAGAACCTAAAGATGAAAGGGAAGATAAGAAATAATGTAAATACTAAATAAAATTTAGGACAAACACATAGCGGCTATTAATGGGTTTGAGAAAAACCCTTTTACTGCTATGACAATTACCTGACGAACTCCTCTTGATTAAAACACAGGTTCGAGAAGTGGAACAACTTTTAATATCTCAACAGACATTTTCTACCGTTAAACGGAATGCTGGGTCCAAAAATTACCACGATAAAGAGAGTGTGAAAGGCCAGCCTGAACTCGGAGATGGAAGCATCGTCAAAATGTGAAAAACATTTAAAAGAAAATAGAATGAGATAAAAAATTGAATTTCATTGTCAAAATTAGTTCTTTACTGATTTAATTTTGGTTCCTTCTTTGATACATATATTTCACCTTTATATAATTTTATGCTTTTTTGCAATTTTATGCTTTTATTAGTTGTAATAAATGGTTAGCTAATTACTGTAAAATGTATTATTATTACTGTTTAATGTACATAAATAGTTTACAATCTAAATTTATATAGCTTTTATGCTAGACATCGAAGCGAAGCTTTGTCGATATCGCTTACATTTCGAGTCTAATTTTATAACAAATGTCGATCGAATTTCATGTCAGTGAATCATCCACATTTCGACTCTCATCTTGCATAATTTATACGAGGTCACTACTTTTTTCGATATGATATCGAATTCGATATCGATTTAGTATTTAGAAATATCGATGTATTTTCGATAAGATTTCGATTCAGTTTGCATACTGGGCTGTTACCTAAGATTTTCATAAATGTCCAATCGAGACCCACCTGTAATACACCTTCACAACGAGTTTCAGCGTTCGAATTATGTGTACTTTGATACAGTTATGAGAATGAGTTGTGACTTGAATGAGCAATATCAGTTTATTTATTAGCGGTTGTTACAACTGAATTTATGTAGTGTCACAAATTAATTATTAATGTTTTTTTTTGTATTATTAAGTGATGATTTATTTTCCCGTATTCTTATAAAAAAAACTAGCTGGACCCGGCAAACTTCGTTGTGCCTTCAAAGTTTTTGTAATGCCAAAGGGTGAACAAAACTAAAATGGGAAAATAAACCTGTAGTTGACCGGAATATTATGCAGAAGAATGTAAAATAACTATTTGTTAGAAGTATTTGTTTAGATTTGTCTAAAAAGCTTCTCATTATACTATAATAGCTGTACGCGTTGCGCTTCGCTGTCCGTGAATTGTAATTTTAATGAATCACAATTTTGTTTTTGTTTATTTAAGTGCTCTAGGATATACAATATATCTATTTTGCCATCTGGTGCAAATGTATATTAGTCGGAAGGTTAACATACACGTGAACATGCAACATATATTGTCCGTGGGAAAACACGGATTTTTCAAACTTAAGCCACAGGCTTTAAGTAATGTCCATAGTAATGGCCACTGCAAATGGCAACCGAATCGGAAACTGAAATCTTTTGAAATCGATGGGCATGTCTGTAGGTATAATGGGAATCCATGGAATCAGTACATCGGTTCATTTATTATTTCCAGTGATTATAGTAACCTCTGTAAAATTATTCTGATTTTTTTTTAAAAACTGCATTACTGGGATAACGGTAGTTAGGATACTCTCGAAACTGACTTCAATAATATTCATATTCATTCGTACCTGTGGTCAAGTTCTTAGCTTCGTAGTCTGACCTTTTTAGTGTCCGTATTTTTATTGGTTTTCCCCAAAAAGTAATTTACATCATATCACTAGTATATGTACCGCACCTCACATTACTACACTGTATCAAACAATTGTTCGTAGTTAGCAGGCAGTTGTGAAGACATTTCAATGTATCTCAAAAGATACAAGGTGGCGCAAAAGTAATCCTCCTATCAGAAAATGCTATAAATTTTGCGATTGGCCCCTAATGTCAGTTCAGTTTGACATTTGTGTAGTAAACACATGCGAAATACACGTTAATAAACAATGTTACGCTACACTGCTCCAGAACGCGGAATATTACTGACTATTTATTTGACCAATAATCGGTCGGTGACTTTGGCACAACATGAATTTCGTCGCAGATTTCCTGGCCGTCCAACGCCTACTGGTGAAACACTGCGACGTTTAGCCGCTCGCCTCGAAGAGACTGGCACAACACGAGATGCTGCCAGGCGTGGCAGACCCCGGAGTAGCCGTTCTGCAGAGAATATTGCTGCTGTAGCCGAGGATGTCATGGAAACGCCGTCGATGTCATGGAAGCGCCGTGAGCGCTACAGAGCAATGATCAACGAGTTCCTTTTGCCGCAACTTGATGAATTGGGATTGGAAAACATGTGGTTCCAACAGGACGGTGCAACGGCACACACTGCACGTGCCACAACCGATATGCTGAAGGTTGCATTTCCCGGGCGCCTAATCTCCCGTTTTGGCGATTTGCACTGGCCAGCAAGATCGCCTGATTTGACCGCCCCAGACTTCTTTTTGTGGGGCTTTTTGAAGTAGCGGGTTTATGTCAACAAGCCTCAGACTCTTGCAGCTCTAAAAGACAATATCCGTCAAGAATGTGAGGACGTATCGCCGGAAGTTTTGGCCAAAGTGATGGAAAATGCCATAAAAAGGGCTCAAATGACAATCAACTGTGGCGGCGGCCATTTACATGACATCAAATTCTCGACTTGATGTAAAAAAAAATTAAAAGACCAAATAAAAATAATCCACAAGAAGAATCAAAGTTTTTAATTTTTTTTTTAAATTACAGCCAAAAAACATCGGAAGTTTACTTTTGCGCCACCTTGTATATGGGCGATTTGATTCAAATATTTTTTTTTTTAAAGTTACAGGCATTTAAGTTTTCGTGTTGCACTGTGTAATAATGGGTTTACCATCCGTACTACAGAAACAAAAAATTTCATAAATTTTTGCTGAACCTTGTCCATACGATTTTTATACCAAAACAAACTTTTAAAAATTTTTCGTCATTATATAAATTTGCATAAATTTGGACATATTTTTCCACAAAAATTGCGATTTAAACATGTAAAACAGTACATAGTTTCCCAGTTTTAGGAAAAAGGTCGCATTTTTTTCTTGATGTTAAAGTAAACATATTGGTCTTAAAGACATTGAAGAAAATTATAAATTACTTTTGCATACTTTTTTAATTAACATTAAAAAATTACGAATTTTTCGAACGAGACTTCGATTTTATTCGATTATAGGATAAAGTTGCAAAACTAAAATTTTTTTTGGTAAGCTACTACAATTAGAAAGTAACTGGCGAAAAAAATAACTACATTTTGACATTTAACTTAGCATTTTTGTAAACAAAAATCAACTTAGTGTTCGAACTCACGGGGGATGTGTTAACACCTTGTTGTTACACGGTACCTGTTCGACTTCTATGAACACATTAGTAAATTTTACACTGGAAAATTAAAACAGCGTTCAATCATATGATGACGTTACATTTAAATAATATTAATACTTAAAATTATTTAAAGACCTGTGCAAGCACATGCGTCATTATTTTCTTGCTTAATACTTTTGCTTTTTCCCACAAAAAACAAACAGAAGGCAAAGCAACAGACACATGTACCTACATATATTGTCATGCTCGTACATACGCTACACAAGTTCACAAAATATTCGTTGCTCTCTTGCTACTATCACATTTTTATATACGTATAACCACGTCATTATTCTCTTTGCTCTGAGAGTGCTCCGCACCCACACAAGCCAGCTATTAGCTGCCACTTCATCAGTGTGTTTTTTTGGCAGTTTGACAATCTGTGTTTCGCAGTCGGAGAAATCTGTGTTCTAAATAGGGGTGGGTCACCCTTATCATTTAGGAGTATGAAAGATAGATGTTGGCCGATTCTGAGACCTACCCGATATGCACACAAAATTTCACACAAATCGGTCCAGCCGTTTCGGAGAAGTTTAACGCCAAACAATCTGTGATCGCAGTTGGACAATCTGTCTTCGGATGTGTTCAATTTGTGAGTTTAGTTCCTACCCGCGACTAAAGATGAACACATCAAACTATTTTTCATTTGAGCGGCGAACACGAGCAATTCTATTCATTGATCGCATAAAATACAAAGTCAGTCTACCAGTAATTGAAAAAAATCATTTAAATTAGGATGTATTTTTTTATAATTTTAAATTTAAAAAATTTTGTAGTTAGCATGATGTTTGTCCGTTACTGCCTATGAAGTATTTTAAGACAAACCGGAGAAGCTTCGCAATTTGCTCTAAAAAGGCATATTTGGGAATTATTTAAACGTACCTATCACGGTGATGCAATGGTTAGTGTGCACGGCTCTTGTACATGAGATCCTGGGTTCGAACCCGGCTCTGACCACCTTCAAATTTTCTTTCGGAGGCGGTCACCTCGCATAGTGACGGCGACACTATCGAGTATCTAGCCATGAAAATGCTTCTCAAATTACCGTTCGGAATCGGTGTAAAACTGTAGGTCCCAATCAGTGAGTGAAAACTGGAAAGCGCACAGCTCAGTGATTGTGAGAAGTTCTCCCCAGTCCCTTCATGGGATGTAATGGGAAACCATTTATTTATTTTTTACCTATCACTTTTGCAAGTACGCTAAGAACATATAAATATAGGGCCCCTTCATGGCTGCAAAACAAATTAAATTCAAGGAAGATTTTTCGTTTGTATGGCAAGTACGAGTATTGCTAGCTTTAGAAAACTGCTAATATTATCAACATTTTTTTCACAAGAGATTATATAGCTCGTAGTTCATCTGTCTTCGATACTCGCCGCTCTCCATTATAGGACATTCTATTTTTCGGCGCATTTTTCCTGCGAAGACCCCCGGTGATATTTAATCAGAGTAGGGTATTCCCCAGGGTTTTGCGTCGTAATACAAGGCAGGTTGTATGGGTTGTAGGAGAGTCTGATAGAGTTGGATCTTCGATTCTCGAGAGAGGGTATTATCTCTGAAGTAGTGCCCTAAAAATAAAAAAATAAAGACAAGTATTTTTGGTGTATAAGATTACAACAATTTAAGAGAGATGTACCTGTTTATTACTTATTTTACATATAATCAAAAAGGGCTTATTATAACGTATTACATAAAAATTTATAATCATTAGCTCCCTCTGGCTTAGGTTTGGTGTACGATTTGACTTTTATTTAATACCTACTCACTATTTCTTTAATCTAATTTAAGGTTTTTATATCATTTCATATATGTTGTATTTTTAGTTTAAAATTTGATCTCTATAATTAATAAAATATAAGCAAACATTGTGCAGTTAAAACTTTTTTAAATTCTTTTTTTCAAGTTGTGGCAAAAATAGGCTTTAATTTGTTCTACGAACTTTTTGTAAAACTATAAAAGTAAGTGGCGAAGGACTGATAGCCCACATGCACCACATGCACTAAGACCAAAGCTAATTATTGAACTTCTGATTGGACCTTATTAGTGTGGGTTTAGACCAGGCAAGTTCACAATTGACCAAATGTTCACGCTACGCCAAATCCTGGAAAAGACCCACGAAAAGCAAATCGATACATACCATCTTTTTGTCGATTACAAAGCTGCTTTCGATAGCCCCATACGGGGAAAACTGTACGAAGCTATGTCTGCCCTTGGTATTCAGGCAAAACTGATTCGCCTCAGTAGAATAAAGCTGACCAACACCAAATCATCAGTGAAAGTGGGGAAAGACCTCACTAAACCATTCTGTACCAAGCGAGGACTGCGACACGGCGACACACTTTCGTGCAATCTTTTCAACATCTTAATGGATATAATAATGAGAAAGGCTGCAGTAAATACGAACAAGAACATTAACATGAAAAGCCATATGTTGCTGGCGTGTGCTGACGACATATACATCATTGGGCGAAATATGCGAGAGGTTACTGCAGTATTTTCAAGAATCGAAAGGGAATCAGCGAAGGTGGGTCTTGCTGTTAATGAGGGCAAGACTAAATTGATGGTGTCAACGACTAGAGAAACCTCTCGACTTGGTCCGCACTTGAACGTTGACAACCGATTTAACTTTGAAGTAGTAGATGAATTTGTCTTCCTTGGATCCGCCATGAACAAGGACAGCAACGTCAGCCTGGAGATAGACAGGAGAATTGTGCTTGCAAATAGCTGCAATTTTAGGCTCAGCAAACAGTTTAGGAACAAAGCCCTCTCTCGACGGACAAAAGTCCAGCTTTATCAGACTCTCATTTTACCTGTCTTGACATATGGCTCCGAAACTTCGGTTATATCGCAAGCGGATGAAAAACACCTGGGAGTTTTCGAGAGAAAAATTCTCCGTAAAATATATGGTCCTGTTAGGGAAAACGGCGAGTATCGATGTCGCTGGAACGCAGATCTATATAATCTCTATTCTGACGTGGACATAGCTAGACGAATCAAAGTGGGCCAATTGCGTTGGGTAGGCCATGTTATCAGATTGGACGAAGATGAGCCAGCGCGAAAGGTGTTTGATAACGTACCCGATGGAAGCAGGCAAAGAGAACGACCAATACTCCGCTGGAAAGACCAGGCAAAAGAATCCACTCCGTATCCTTGGTGTTACCAACTGGCGAAAAAAGGCGAAGGAAGAGCCAGTTGGAAGAATATGTAGAAATTTGTTTAATTAATATGTGTAAGGCGTCTGACCTCATGAGGTTGTAATATAGTCAATAAAAAAAAGTTCAAATAAATAAAAAAAATTACGATTTTTTTTAAAATTTCGTCAAACTTTTATAACACAGTGCAACACGAAAAAATATAACCGCATACGGACACCACTATACGATAAAAGACAAAAAAAATAACCGTGTCTCCCAGTTTGGCCAAATTCATGCACTTTTTTTATGGGCCTCAAAGATGTTTTGCAAAAAAGTGATCATTTGTGAGGCTCATATCTTGCAAGCCGTTCGGTATTTTGCTTTACTCTCTAAGGGAAAGTTGTAGCTCTTGTCATAGAGAGCAAAAATTGTGAACATATAAAATCAAAAAAAAAACGATGTTATTGATAAATTAAAAATAGGTCTTACTACTACCGAACTTTAGTTGTATTAACCAATTTGAGTTGTCCGAAAACCATTCCTCTGAAATAGAAGATACAACTCATAAAAACTACACTATATTAAAATTCAAGATCAACTGTTAGTCACTGTAATCTTAATTTAGTTTCTGTTACAAAAACACTTGTTACAAAGTTATGTACTCAAGGCTGTGCAGTAAAAAATAAACTATAATTGGATTTTTCACGAGGGCTTTCAGAAACACTATTATTTTAAACAGAAATTAAAAAAATATTTGGTGAAAAAACAATAAAGAATATCATCCACTTAAAAATATGGTAAGTATTAATATTTACATTTTACGCCGTTTATTTTGTTCTGGTTTGGACAAAAACAAAGGTTGACATATATTTTTCTAGACGAAATTAAAAGAAGGTCTTTAAAGTCCATGTATATTTGATTGTTATCGACGACAAGACAATTATGCCTAGGTGATATACATATCTCAACACATTAGTTTCTGAATGGCATGTATTTTTTTATTTTACTAGTGTTACCATAAATTGACATGAAATGAGACTTTTAAACCCAATCGTTGAAACTGACGCCATTAGACAGTGCGACACGAAAAAATATAACCATATACTGAGACCACTACGTGATAAAAGACCAAGAAAAATAGACCCGTGTCTCCCAGTTTTGCCCAAAGTCATGCACTTTTTTCATGGGCCCCCAAAGTTTGTGGGCTTCGATGTCATTTTTAAAAAAAAGTGATCATTTTGTGAGGCTCATATGTTGCAAACCGTTCGGAATTTTGATTTACTCTCTTAGGGAAAGTTAAGCTCTTGTCATAAGGAACATATAAAATCAAAACGCCTCATCTTCAAGTTCAAAATCGTCCTCTGGTGGAATCTATCAAAAATGCTTAAATTCGATGTTGGAATAGGCCTCACAATTAAACATGAATCGACGGAAAACGGACAGCTTTCAAAATATTTTGTAGATACATTATGTCGGTTCAGAGATAAATGTTTTCGAAGTTGTTGTTAGTGGCCAAAGTGTTGTTATCACTTAAATTCACATAAAATGTACAAGGTGTGAAATACAAACCTTTTTCTTTAACAATGGCAGGATATGTAATATATTCGTTACAGCAAGGTGTTTCCAATATGGCAACACTGTTTTTTCACATAAATGTTACCCATATGAAATGTACAGTAAAGCGGCATTTACACCTATTAAGATTATCACATTGTCGGCATTATCGACGTTTTTTTCTTATAGAGTTTGACATATATGATAATCTGCTGCAGTTTTAAGAGAATTTCTGTGTACCAGAAGCAAAACGTGTTTATACAAAATCTTTGTTTTAATTACTCTGTCGAAGCGAATTATAAGGACACTTCACCCAATCTTTTTTGGTTTTGATCCCTCCAGCTATGCGGATTTATCCGTACTAAATATTCTATGACACAAGCTTAGTTATTTAGATTTTAGTGCAATTTGAATGCAGATATTTTTATGGCACTAAAATAAATTTTCAAGGTATTCTTGCAATATTTGCAATATTTTGGCGGATTTAGATTTGATTGGCTGTTTTGCTTCTAAGAACTACCTGGTCAAAATTTCGTTGATGTACGAAAACTCCCTCCATTTCTGGCCAAACCTAATGAGAAATCACGACACTGTGTGCCGCGCCTTGTTGCTTTTGTTTTCGCTTTTGTGACCCATTGGAAGTTTTAGAAAGTTGGATTTACTAACCTTTCCTGTTTCTTCAACTGCTGTGGAAAAGTTTAATTTTCTCAGTTAACCTTAAATTCCAAATCTTTAGTCAGCATTTTGTTGTTTGTTGTTCTCAGACTTATTTGAGACGAGTAAATATTTACCTAGAAGTAAGAAAATGTCAAATTGTAATGGGATACCTCCAACTTGTTCGCTGTTTGATATTATGACAAGAATGTTTTAAGGACAAACGACGAAAGTAAATTATGCGTAATCTCGTACCAAACTGAAAAACAAAAAATTTCGTGTTTAAGTTGTGGAACAAGGAATATTATTTGGCTGACATTTTGGAAATTCAACTAGCGAGTTTAATGCTTTGGGTTAAGACCCAACTTCTGCTTGTTAATAAAGTCTGTGGGGAAATTCAATTGTTTTGGCGGACTTTTCCTGCACATGAGGAACGTGGGATTACACACATGCTCGTATGATTGTGTTTATTTGTACGCCAGCCTAAATGTATTCACGTTGTGATTACTTTTCTCAAAATTCGCTTCCTAGAAATGTCAAACAAAAGGGCAGGTTGAAAAAGGCTACAGTTCAGAAAATTCAAATATAATTTTGGAACGAAGTTCCTTATCGTAAATTTGCGGGATGGAGCTAAATGAAACAAAATTAAACAACTTTTGTTTTAAGACTATTTAACAACTTACTATATTGTTTAGTTTTGGTTTGTGTCTAGACTAACGGTTTGGATAATGGTGAAAGAAATTAACTTGATGTCTAACTAGATGTCATATGTTGGCAAACGTTTTCTAGGTGGTGCCTGTAACCAATATTTAGTATATATTGTAGTTTTGAACCCAATAAAAAGTAAATTTAAAAAGCCAAAGCTAAAACCGAAGTGTAAGAAGTTTATAAAAAGAAAATTTTGTTAAACAAGTGCCTTTCTTAAAAAATGTTAATTTTCTCAAACAATACATAAGTAAGTATATATATTCTTAAACAAAGTACCCTTTGTTAAACAAAGTACTTTATGTTAAAGAAGAAACTTTACTTAAAAAAAGTAAACTTTCTTACAAAAAGTCTCTTTTCTTTAAAAAAAAGTATTCGTTTTTAAATAAGTACCTTTTCTTAAAAAAAGTAAATTTTCTTACAACAAATTGCCTTTTCTTAAAGAACTACATTTTGTTTAAACAGTATCTTGTTTGTGAAACAAAATAAATTTTCTTGAGAAAAGTACCTACTCTTAAAAATGTACCTCTTCTTGAAAAATGGACCAATTCTAACCAAATTCCATTTCTTAAAAAAAAATCTTTTCTTCAAAAAAATACCTTCCCTTAAAAAGTACCTTTTCCTACCAAAATTCCTTTCCTTCAAACTAATTTTCTTAAAAATAAAATAATACCTTTACTGTTCTTTCTGAAAATAAGTAAATTTTCTTAAAAAAATAACCTTTTCTTAAAAAGAGTACCACTTCTATAAATGAAAAAACCCTTAAAAAAAGTAATTCTTTTTAAAAAAAATTCATACTCGTATGGTTTTTTCTTACAGAAAGTACTTCTTCTTGAAAATAGTACTGTTTCTTAAAAAAACATTCGATTTTAATAAAAGAAGTACCTCTCTTTAATAAAGGACCTTTTTGGAAAATCTAATACATATTCTTACAAAAGGACATAAAAATATACTTTAAAAAATTACATTCTATAAAAAAAATTTTTATTAAAAAAGGTTATCATTTTAGAAAAAGTATCTTTTCTTAAAGACCCATTTAAATTATCGTATTTTACAACGGGCGCCTTAGGCGTGTTGGAACTAACTAGCACACAATATTTAGCGAAAGGAACTTTGTTCCAATCGGGTGTCCCCTGACACCTCATGCGATTTTTTTATTTCTTTATTATAAATCTAAGATTATTGTTATAAATCTAAAATTGTTATTATAAATCTACGAATCTAAATCTTGTAAAATCCCATGAAGGCATTGGGGAGAGCTTCTCACATTTTGTGAGCTGTGCACTTTTTAGTTTTATACTCACTGACTGGCACCTACAGTAGGGTATTTTGAGAAGTTTTTTCATGGTTAGGTACACGAGAGTGCCGCCATCACTGTGCGATGTGACCGTAGTCGAACGTCGAAAGAAATCAGGGATCGAAACCCCATTCTCGTGTACAAGAGACGCGCATACCAACCATTGCACCATCGACGGCCACAAATAGAATTATTAATAAAGACATATAGAGTTTTTAAATTTTTAAAGCAAGTACCAATGTGTAATTTTTGGTTCCAGTGTAGCACATCATTTTTAAATCAATTATATTTCCTTTAACGCTATACTATTACAAGTTACATTTAATACCCCATGAGTTTGAATTTCTCTAAAAATCTATTGGAATTCTTAATTTAATTTGAAATATTCCCAATTGGAAAACAAAATCCCAAATTTGTGTCGGATTTCCTGAATATGCAAAGTCAAAATTGGAATTCCTAACTAAATTTCTAAAGTTTACATTTTAAACCATAAAAAATAGTTTCACTTTAAATGATTTATTTATTTTTATTTAATTTAAAATTTATTTTCTTAATTGCTAGCAAAATGTTTTTAATTTGAAAATGCAAAATCTTTATTAAATTTGTTTCAAATTTTAAAAATTTGATTTTGGAATTGTTTCCACTTTTCAAAATTAGATTTTGGAATTTTCAACATCATTTGATATACTTCAAAGTACAATAGCAAACTATAATTTAGATTTAAAATCGTCTAAAATTAATACGAAAATCCGCAACTTGACTTATGAAGTTTTATTTATAACAAATAGAAATGTTAGATTTCTATTTGTGTTTATTTGAAATAACGAATTTCAAACTGCGTTTGAAATCTTTCGAATTAAAACTGATAAACCTTCTTGGGCTCAAACAAACGTATGTTCCATACTTTGTTGAAATCAGTTACTATTTGCAACCACTGGAGCTGATGGCACCAAGTAATTCGGGAATGCAAATATTTTACCTTAGATCACTAGAAATAGAAACATTATTACGAAAATATTGTTTAGAAAACAATAAAAACGGTTTCGGTGACGCAGAATAGGTTAATCTAAACTCTATATAGATTAACCCTATAATACATACTATATAAAACATACTGATTTTTAATTGCGAGAGTTAAACCGGAGTGTTTAAACCGGCTTATAAAACCTGTTATTGTAACCAATTGTCAAATTTGATTTTATAAAATAACTTATGCTTTGCAATTTTTATCATTTGGCACCCTTAGAAGGCCATCTTGGCTATTTTTCTTTGAGATGGCCTTCTTTGCCGTACCATGTCATCCTGAAACCATTGAGTGACTATATCTTTATTGTCAGCGTAGAGCTTTTTACTAGAACGCTTTGGTTTCGGGGTAGAATATTTTTGTCCTCTAGATACAACTTTTGGGAAAACCCCGAAAAACCCAATTCTTTCAAATTAAGAGTTTGAACATCTACAGGTTTGGGCTGTTACTCAAAGTTATACCAATTTATGTTCAGGTCAAACTTAATCAATGTGCTATTTTTTATTCAAATGGACTGAGAAATGCAAATTTTCTAATAAAGGGTTTTTCAACAGAGACGCTACAAAAGTAAATCGATAGGGACAGCAAACGACGCCGTATATTTCCCGCTGTTTTGACGTTTCTCTTCAGAAAGGTTTGCCATTTCATCATGGAAAGATACACGAGCCAACAACGAGTCGAAATTATTAAAATTTACTACCGAAATTTGGAGTCAGTGACCTCAACTTTAAGAGCGCTACGCCCAATTTCTGAATTCTCAATTTCATTTCTGGCTGAATGGATTCGTCAATAAGCAAAATATGCGTTATTGGTCAGACGGCAATCCATACGTAATCCATGAGAGTCATCATTGCATCCCGAAAAAATTACGGTTTGGTGTGGTTTATGGGCCGGCGGCGTCATTGGGCCGTACTTCTTCCGTGATGATCAAGACCGGCACATTACCGTGAATGCGAATCGCTACCGTTCAATTATAACCGAATATTTTTGGCCCCAATTGGATAATATGGACTTGGAGGACATGTGGTTCCAACAGGACGGCGCCACAAGCCACACAGCGAATGCCACAATCAATTTATTGGAAACCAAGTTTGGTCAACCTGATATCTCACGAAATGGCCTAGTGGATTGGCCGCCTCGGTCGTGCGATTTGACGCCGTTAGCTTATTTCCTATGGGGCTACGTCAAGTTTATGGTCTATGCCAACAAGCCAGCGACGATTGAGGAACTTCGTACGAATATCGAACGTGAAATTGCAGCAATATCGGCCGATTTATGCTTGAGAACCGTCGAAAATTGGGTTCAGCGTCTGGACTCTGCAAGCGTGCCCGTGGTGGCCATGCAACAGAAATCGAGTTCCATACATAATGGCATGGAACGTACTTTCACAGGAATAAAGAATTTCATTGGTATCTAAAACCAGTTCTGTTTTATTTAAAAAAACTTTTGTAGCGCTCTTATTGAAAAACCCATTATATACAAATTTACATCCCAAATGTCAAAACTCGCTTGGTATGTTTTAAAATTCGAAAAACTTAGTTGATCCATACACTTCATTGCTACCCCAATATACATATTCAAATCAAAAAATTATTTGTTTTTAAATATTATTTTGTTTGGTAAGAAATACTCACTTGGTTTCGTGTAAGTATATGGAGGTTTGGGAGGGGCCACTCGAATTCTTCCACGTAAGTATATGTATGTTTCGTATGAATCACTCATATGTTTTCACGTAAGTGCATATAAGTTTGCCAGTAAACATGCTAATGTTTGCATTTAAAATCAATCAATGTTTCACAAACATACATGGTTCCTATAAAATGTTTTCGGGAGAATGTTTTTTTCAGCGTCTGCATATACAAGTATCCAAGTTTGTCCATGTTTACGTACCTGACGTTACTTGTGGTCTAAAACTAGTGCCGCTATTTGTTCTAGAAGCAACATTTTTATTTAGCTGTTTCAGAAATCATCCTGGGTTTTTCAAAAAAAGAAGATGATTTAGAATGACTAATCCCATATCTGGCCGCCATTGATGTACAATCTAGACGAATTTTATATACCTAAGGACATAACAGTCGGCCGTCAGTGGTGCAATGGTTAGTGTGCGGGGCTCTTGTGCATGAGAACATGGGTTCGATTCCTGCTCTGACCAACTTACATTTCTGTCAACGACGGTTACCTCGCTTAGTGCTGACGACTGTATCGAGTACTTAGCCATGAAAAAGCTTCCCAAAATACAGTTCGGAACCGGTGTAAAAATTTAGATCCCATTCAGTGAATGTAAAATTAGAAAGCGCACAGCTCACGTGCTGTGAGAAGCTCTCCCCAATCCCTTCAAGAGATGTTATGGGAAAATATTTGCTTTTATATAAGGACATAACAGTGACCCGTTCTGGGTGCAGTTCCGCCTCATGGAGTATTTTTGGATTAGATTCACTCCATATACGGGTATTTTGCTTGTTTACATTGCGTAGAAAATTACAATTTGATTTAGAGTTTTCTTAATTAAGTTTCAAAATAGTTTTTTAACTTTTTAAAAAATTATAACGTTTAATTTCTTTAAATTTGCATTCGTTCAAAATATTTTTAATTTGAAGTATTAAACATCGAATTTAATTAATTAAAAATAGTTGAACGATCGGGTCGGTACAATTTTTACATTACAATATATTTTAAAGGACGAACACTTAAGAGGGACATGCCAGTTAAGTTTAAAGTATGAAACTGATCCTAAATATCAATATTGGTTATATATTTTTTTCAACATAAAATCTGAATTCTCACCTGAGTTTGGAAATTTACTAAATATGATTTCAAAAATTTGAATATACTTTTGAATGTTCCAGAGTACAATGTCAAGTTCTATTTTAGATTTAAAACATTCTTAATTTTTCTTTGTATTTTGGCAACATGAAATTAGAATTTAAAATTTCATTATAAATTCTCTCCATATTCAAAATTAAAATGTTGGAGCCATAGAGTAATGACGTATAGAGACACCAACTCTCTCATTAAATTCATGACATTTGGTATTTTGCAGATGGGCGGATGGATGTTGGAAAGTATTGCTTTAATAATACTAGATAGAGGCAATGCCTCAAACCATTCAACAATAAATCAGCAACGGTATTTCGATTTGTGCGTCAAAATTGTTGTGTACATACACCACAAATATATACTAACAATAAAATATATCAGAAAAAGTCCAAAATGCGTTTAAATTTCACAGTTTTTCATCAAAACGACATGAAAAATTCAAGTCAACAATTTTTGTAATTGCACCTGCTGTAAGCCAATTTACACCAAATCACTCTCTATCGCACCGACCGCACCACGAATAATGTGAGAGGAAACGTCAGATGAGAACAATGGCAGCTCTATACGTCATTACTCTATGGTGTGACTGTTTGGTGTTTTTTTTTAAATAATATTATTCTCCAATATTTCACTGCCCATTAATTATTATTATTACTTATTTTCCTGACGATGCTACCCAAAGGGCAGCGATATATTGGAGAATACAATTATTTAAAAAAAAAACACAAACGCTCGAATATTTTAATTTTGAATATAATACGAAAAGTCAAATAAATCATCACTTTTTTAAATTCTCTCCATTTGAAATAAAAAAAGGTTTCCCCTTATTAAGCCCAATTCAAATTATAATTCTGAGCTTGATTTACTAATGGAAAATTTCAATTTACTTGGAAATTACCACAATTTGAACTAATGACCACTATTATTCAGGTTTACAATCTACATACTGGCGAAAACCTGAACCAATAATATATATGTTATTATCTTAGTTATGCCTCAATACTCATCTTATTCACTTTTTTCGTCCACCCCTAGTTACTACTGAAATACTGTTACAGCAAAGGGCAGGATTCAACCATATCATTAAAAGCAAAACATAAAAAATACACAGATTGTACAAAATCCATATCGAACAGATAAATCTTAGTAGCATGTTCAATCTACTTGACAGTGTTTTCTTAAAGTTATGAGAAATCCATTCATAAATCTCTTTAAGTTTACATGTTTGTATGTACAAATTGATACTGTGGTCCATATTGTTTATTAAGACTTAAAGCATTTTAAAAAGTACTTCCACGTTGTCGAAGGATATATAAAAAGGACACCAGAAATTGGCCTTTGTAGTAACGTCGTTTATTCGCATTGAAATACCTAAAAGCTCTTTTATCCCACATGTTACCCAATTCTTGGGGATAAACCAGAAAACGATAAAAACTTCATATACAACAAAGGGAGAAAGGACAGGTTTTCTTTGTTATTGTATTCCAATCAAAATAAATGGGCAACTGTTGGTTGTCGCTACCGGTTTTCTCGATACTAGTAGGTCTTTACTAGACAATAAATTTAAGCGTCCCAAATACAGTGTTCAAAACCGAAACCGATACACAGGCGCAACCTGCAAACCGGATTTTTTGCAATTAGTCATGTACCGGTTTTTAACTAAACGTAATCTTCAAATAAACCGAAATCCGGTTATTGGACGTGGTTTAACTTTTCTAATTCTGTGCCAAATATCCGTACAATAGCTTAGCAAATAAACAAAAAATTAAGTTAGCTTCAAATATTAATGAACTTTTAAAATTAGGCAACACAATATCTATTTTCAAATATAATTTTAAAATTTAAGATTAATTGTATTTTGACTTCAAACGTACTTTATAATTTGAACGGAAATTACTTAAATTTACATTAGTTTTTTAAACTTTATACTCGAAGCATTTTCATACATGAACTTATTTTTTCAAATTCGAACATGATTTTCTAATTTAAATAAGTTTAATGTGAATATGAAATTAGCTTTACAATTTTATATTAAACATGAACTGCAAACTGGAACATGATTTAAAAATTACACTGATTGTCAAATTTAAACACAGCCTTGACATTTTGACACTGAAACATGTATATGAATTTTCAATTCAATTCAATCCAATGCAATTCAATTTAATTCAATTTAATTCTAATCAATTCAACTTAATTCAATTCAACTGAATCTAATTCAACTCAATTCAACTCAACTCAATTCAATTCAACACCATTCAATTCAATTCAGTTCAGTTCAATTCATTTCAAATCCATTCAAAGAAAGTCAATTCAATTCAGTTCAATTCAATTCAATTCAGATCAATATAATTCTACTCAATTCAATTCAATTCAACTCAATTCATTTTATTTCATTTCAATTCAATTCAGCTCAATTCAATTCAAGTCAAATCAATTCAATTCAATTCAATTCAATTCAATTCAATTCAATTCAATTCAATTCAATTCAATTCAATTCAAATCAATTCAATTCAATTCAATTCAATTCAATTCAATTCAATTCAATTCAATTCAATTCAATTCAATTCAATTCAATTCAATTCAATTCAATTCAATTCAATTCAATTCAATTCAATTCAATTCAATTCAATTCAATTCAATTCAATTCAATTCAATTCAATTCAATTCAATTCAATTCAATTCAATTCAATTCAATTCAATTCAATTCAATTCAATTCAATTCAATTCAATTCAATTCAATTCAATTCAGTTCAATTCAATTCAATTCAATTCAATTCAGTTCAATTCAATGCAATTCAATTCAATTCAATTCAATTCAATTCAATTCAGTTCAATTCAATTCAATTCAATTCAATTCAATTCAATTCAATTCAAATCAATTCAATTCAATTCAATTCAATTCAATTCAATTCAACTCAATTCTATACAATTCAATTCACTTCAATTCAATTCAACTCAATTCAATTCAATTCAATTCAATTCAATTCAATTCAATTCAATTCAATTCAATTCAATTCAATTCAATTCAATTCAATTCAATTCAATTCAATTCAATTCAATTCAATTCAATTCAATTCGTTTCAATTCAATTCAATTCAATTCAGTTCAGTTCAGTTCAGATCAATTCACTTCAATTCAATTCAATTCAATTCAATTCAATTCAATTCAATTCAATTCAATTCAATTCAATTCAATTCAATTCAATTCAATTCAATTCAATTCAATTCAATTCAATTCAATTCAATTCAATTCAATTCAATTCAATTCAACTCAATTCAATTTAATTCAACTCCATCCAATTCAATTCAGTTCAAATCAATTTAATTCAATCCAATCTAATTTGCCTAATTCAGTTCAACTGTTTTTATCTCCATAAGAGAAATATTAACCGAAGTTTTTTTCAATAAAATTTGAATATATTAAAATCTTGATAATTCTGATAATAAGGATTCTTTCTTCGGGCAAAGGAACTAAGACGCGAAAATGTTATTTTGTTTTGATTTTGTATTAATTTTTCTTGTTTTCCACGAAAAACGAAAAATACGAAAAGTATCCGTAAATAAAACAGAAAATTAACCTGCTTCACGGAATTTTCGCATTCTATAAAACCAAATCCCGGTTTTTAAAAAGAGATTTTTCATATAACCCGAAACCTAGTTGCACAAAAATTTCGGTTTTTTGAATACTCAAATCCCAAGCAAAACCAGTAACTTACAGAGTCAGCAAAGGGGAGATTAGCTGGAGTTGTATTATATTATTATGAAGTTAACGACTTGAACTCTGAATTTCCTTGTCTTTAAGAAAACTATTTTTTTATTTTACAATGGTATCACGAGGAAACTATAGATTTTCGCAACGGTCTCTTCGTTTAGTGACGGCGACACTATCGAGTAATTAGCCATAAAAAGTAAATTAAACCAACACCATTTAAATGAGGTGGCAAATAGGACGTAGTTACTGAGTATATAACATCAAGGGATGTATGGGAAAAGTACGTAAATATTAAGTTATTGTATTTAATAAGTTACATTTATCATCTTTTACTTTGTTGGCCTTCACCTTTTGGAATACAAATGTTTTCTCACACAAAAGCATGATTTCTTCTAAAATATAATAATAACCATAAATACATGCATTCAAACAAAAACGTTTAGAAGAAATATACATTACGACCAGTTTTGAAGCGAATCCTCATTACAATTTCTTGTAAAATGTTATTATTGAAAAACCGCAGAAAATATAGTACCCCATCAACCCGATTGCAGCCATAAAACAGAAAAAGGAAAGTTCAAGTAAAAGGAATAAAGAAAACGGGTTAAACAAACAAAAAATAACAATTATGTTGCATACTAATGTTTAAACACATGTAGTGCAAAAAAATCATATACATATGTGCGTCATTATATCATTATATATATTTCATTTGAAGGTTGATTACACCGTCCGCCACGAAGATATTGGCAAATACGAGAATATCGAAAATATTATGATATATGGAGTTACAAATGTTTATGACCAAAATCAAAAAACCCAACCGTTTAAAGAAGTTGATTTATTATCTCATGTCATTAAAAAAATGAAAATTCCGTTCACATGCCTTAGATTGAACCGTTTTGTAAATTTTCATCTACTTGTATTATGATTTTAATTACCTTGATGACAATTGAACACTGGACCATTTTATTAATTAAAACAAAGTACATATATGTTTAATTCAACTTGTCGGTAAGAACTTAGAACCCCACTGAATTTTGGTTTGAGGTAAACATGCCTCTGAATGAGAATTACAATAACAACCAAAATATCAACTTGTGCTAAATTGCTATCAGTAGTAGAACGTTAAATTCTATCGGACGGTGTAATAACAAAAACGAAATGACTGAATAAACAAAACAAAAAAGTTATTTAGAAAAATTTCCTTACTGGACTTGAACTCAATCTGAAAATAGAAAATTTGTCGAGGGAAACTGAAAAGGAAAGTTTAGGAACGGAAGCAAATGCGCAGGGTCGAAAAGTCATTCTTACATTTGATATTTTGTAGACATAGCGAAACTGATGCACTCACTCTTAAACAAATATACAAATGTTGCTAAATAGTATAAATATAATTTAAGGTGTATGTAAAAATCTTTCTTGGAATTCACTAAGCAGTCATTAGGGAACGGACTGGATAATGTTTCTATATCGTATGGCTACACCTTATCATAAGCGTTAGCTGTCGGTGTCCTGGGGCCGGAGTCTTGGATACTTAGCCTGGAGTCGGATTGGTTACAATCCAATGCAACTTAAAAATTTCCTTTAAAAAGTAAAAATTTGCCACAAAAACATTATGGGGTTGCATTCAAACTCTTAGATATTTCGTATACCTCGTATTTCACACAACTTTAATTCAAACCTGAAGAGAAAAAGGTTTGACGTTTGAAAATATATACGAGGGCGGTACCAAAACTCGCGGCTGATGTTTAAACACCTTTTCGTTACACGGTACCTGTTAATTTTCTGTGAACACATTAGTATATGTTACATTGGCAAATAAAAAACAATAGTTTTTGTGCTGAAGGCTCTTTTGCTATTGCTCTTACTTTTTTCTTACATCTGCTTTAACATTAGATTTAATATTGTTAAGATAAATAAAGCATTGAATATTGCTCGAAAAGTGTGTCGAGCTGAAAGGAGATTGTGTTGAAAAATAAAGAAAATTTTTCCCAACTTTTTTGTGCCTTCTTTGTTAGATCGGCTTGTTTTGGGATCACCCTCGTAAGTTCCACTCATACATTATGTTTCAATACTTTAAAGCCATATTTTTGATTTTTCCTCACAATAAAAATAATAGAATTAAAAAATTTGTTTTCATTACCTACACATATTTATTCATACTGATGATTTTCAACTTACCAAATAAAGAAAATAAAAAACAAAAAATTTTAATCAAACGTTTTTATTTTTGCAAAAGTAAAGATTTTTATCGACGATGGCGACGTTTACATGGAAACTATCAGACGTATAAATATGAACATTAGCCCGACTCACCAAAAAAAAGTTTATTTTGTCCAGACCACAAAATGCACCTAGGTTTGTTTTCTTACGATTCTCAAAATATTTCGTATCTAGCATTAAGATCCCGTGAACTACACCGTTTTTAAAAATGATTTTTTTAGTCCTTCTAAAACTGTTGTAATTTAACTAAAGACAATGTAAACAATAAGCCTGTTTTTTATTCCCAGCTAGACTAATTTTTCGACGACTTTGCATGGGGTGCCGCTTAGTGCCCATACAAAGTAGTCGAAAACTTAGTTTAGCAGGGAATAAAAAAACAGGCTTAATATTAGTCTCATTTAGCGTGTTCCACGGAATATAAAATATGTCCCGACACATCCTCCATGAGTAAAGTGAAATAAAATGTTACCATTGCCCCTTGAGAAATGAACAAAGAAATGTTGACTTTTCTTACAACTTTTTGTATTTTCTTACATTTTGCATGTCTGTATTACCTGGCTTAACTAAGTTATAAAGGTGCTTTGCCATTGCCCTGACTTTTAGTCAAAGCGCATACCTATCAATCAAACAGTGTCTGTCAAAACTGAAACAAGCTTTGAGACCTTCAGTATGGCTAGAGAGAGATGATTCAATAATCTCCATCTATCCATTATCAGTCAGATTTGTCTTCGGCGTATAAAATCCGTGCCCCTCGTCTACATCACCAACATCATCTTATGGGAACGTTATTGCACTACTTGCTTTCAAGTCGCTAGTCATATGCAAACACGTTAAAATACCTATGTAACCTGTAATATAGTCGCTGGACTGGTTACCTCATCCGCTCAGCAGTTATCAAGAATGACCCTGAGCCTGGCAACCTTCGTTGTTTGCTTTCGTGAAAATTGTTACTCTACAGCAGTGGCAACCAACCCATAGCCTCGCGAGGCAAGCAATAATCGTATTTTACACACACACACGATCGACAGTTCACATGTACACAACAACTTTCCGAGCGGCGAAATTGGGAAGGCCTTCCACAAATAAGGCATGCGGAATACTTCTTTTGTGATGCCTTCCTAAAATAAGACCTGCGGAATGCATGAATTTCTTCAGATATAACCAAAATGAAGATTTTTAGAATTTTTAAAATTCTTTGCATACCCTTCTGATGCCTACCACTTTACCAAAAATTAATACAAAAATAATTGTTAACCATCATATGACTTTTTGAAAAAATTTAAAAAAATTATTTTTATTGATTCTGAAATTTAATTTGCATTACAAGTAAAAACGCTGAAACAATTCCAGTATTCAGTAATTTTTAACTGATAATGAAATTTAATATACATTATCAGTAAAGATGTAATTTCTTTATACTGAGATTTTTGTCAGTAATCAGGAAAAATTTACTGGTAATACCCAGTTGGAAATTTCCTAAAGACATCATCAGTGACTTAGAAGTGACATGTCGGAGTCCCTGCTGACTTGTAGATCCGCTCCCATATAAAAAACGTCATGACACTCCCTGACATTTTCATACATTTGGTAAAAAGACAGCAGGAATTTTCGGTATTTTGTCAGTAGTAGCGATTACCTTCGTCCTTAAGTCACAATTCCTCAGAGATTCAGTTGGGCACGATGTCTATAAAGGGCCTATATGTAAATTAGAGTATTTGAGATGGATGATCTCTAATTTAAAAAAAAAGCTGAAATAAATATTATATTGATAAATATTGATAATTGATAACAATACATATATACATTAGGGTGGGTAAAAACCTATACAAACAAAAAATCACTTTTAGGTCACCAACTAAATATGAAGTTCAGAGTGTTTAATGACTATTTGCAAAATATTGCGATTCTGGGTTCAGCAAATTGTGAGCTATTTTGCTTTAAAAACACCTCTAATTATCAGGTTTTTTGGGTGTAACTTTTAATATGTTGCAGATATTTGGAAAATTTATTATGGATACATAGACCTTTACGAGTTCTTGCATTGCACATATTGTTTTTATTTGTAATTTTGAAGTTGATTTTTTAGTGGAATAAAATCGGAAAAATAAGAGAAATACAATGGTTTGGTAGTTTAATTGATTATGTTACTTTAAAAACCACAATATTTACAAAAAATTAAAAAAAAAAAAATTTATTGAAACATTTAATGCATTCACATTCAATATTAAACTGTTTTATAGACCTGAAAGCTTCAAAGTTGTTTTACAAAAATGCAAATATTACGACCATTTCTTTTCGGATATACATAATTTACATATCATTTCAAAGGAATTTAGTAGCGCTTTTTACTGCGGGTAAAATTTTGCAACATTTTTTGTGATCAATGTAGTTTTAGCATTTTTTGTTATCAATGTAGTTTTTTTTGATAACTTTCGAAAAATTTTGAAATACTACCGACAAAAATAAAAATAAGCTGTATATTTTAACGTTATGTTCCAAAGAATCACACCGAGCTACGAAGCTGAGTTTTTTACCTTCACAATGACATCTTTAGTGTTAATATACGAGTAAAAATGACGGAGTTATTTTGATTTTTTCTGAGGACTCCACGAAAATCCACTAAAAAACGGCATTTAAACTTCTACAACTCAATCAACTTCAAAAATACAAATAAAAACAATATGTGCAATGCAAGAACTCCTAAAGGTCTAAGTACTCATAATAAATTTTCCAAATATCTGCAACATTTTAAAAGTTACACCCAAAAAACCTGATAATTAGAGGTGTTTTTAAAGCAAAATAGAATCGCAAATAGTCATTAAACAATCTGAACTTTATTTTTAGGTGGTGACAGCAGGAATTTTTTTACCCACCCTAATATACATATGTACATATAATTACCTGAATATGTGCACATTCTTGAATAAATTTCTAAATATTTTGGAAATTATTTCTGAAAATTTATGACACATTTCAAATATAAATTATTCAGTTTTATATTTTCTGAATAAATTGAAATTTTATACTCATGACTCGCTGTTGACAAAATGTAAAGACATTATCTATCGATATTCAGCATTGGAATTACTAAGAGTCAGTCATGACATAATGCTGACGAGTCAATAGGACGGTCTTATTTAGATTGTCAGCCCGTTCAAGGCAAAAGTAGTGACATGTCATGAAGATGCCTTCTATAAAGTGCCAACACCTGTTGACATTGTCGTAAGGAAATTCTACTGGCAATGTCTCCAAGACAAATATACCAACTGGGTACAAACTAAATTTCATTATCAGTAAAACTTTACTGAGTGCTGCTATTTTGAAACTGCAGTGTGCCTATGTATGGTATGTACATATGTAAGAGTATTAGCGAACGCATCTTTGAGCTTTTGCACAACCAAAAAAAATATACTACCGAACCCGAAGTTCGTATTTCAGTCAAACAAAAATAATTTTCGTGTTTTTTCTGTCGAGGCACGGACAACGCAAATCCAGTTTGGATCGATTTTCATAAATACAACAATTAACAAAACTAAATAAAAACTAAATTATTATTTTCCAAAAATATTTTCGAAGGGTGGGGGGGGGGGGGGGGATGGTATGGTTTAACACCCAAAACTCCACCCCCCCCTGCACACGGGGCTGGTAGGGAAGGCCTTCCGTATTTTACATAAGTCCTGTTTAGTCATGATTTCAGGCCTTCCATGTCATGACTTCCGTCGCTGGGATGTTTGATTCAAACCAGCAGTCTTGAGCGTTTTGCGTGCATTCGGTTTTGCCTACCACTGCTCTACAGTAGTCGTACAACCGAAATATCTCCCGGTTACTTCAAACTAGTGGAATTATTCGCTACTTCAAGTACAACGAATTGTGTTTAGTTGGGAAATCAAGGTAAGAGAAGTTTTATCCGCTTATTTTGTAAGTGAGAAACACATCTTTTATACTGTCTTCACGTCTAATAAATTAAGTCCGGATTCTTTAAAAGCTGTCCATAGGATACATTTATCAAGTCACAAGTTTCTTTCACTAGTTCACTAGTTGTTACATTTTAGTAATTAATTGCAGCTGTCATCAGCAAGTTTTTGAATTCAGACAATGAACAAATAGAACCTAACGTTATAGTTGTGTAAATAGTTTATTTTTAGTTTTTTCGTAAATTATTTAAAGTTATTAAAAACAATTTATTATTTTCCTATATTCCCTTAGGGGTGTTGATTTATTTATTTTTTAGTTACATGAATTATGCATTTACGCAAGTGTGTGTTTGTATGGTATAGAATGTGTTGGTTAACATCTACTATCATGACATGATGATAAACTGCCGTTCTATCACATCGCATATAGATGACATTCAAACAAACATGTACGAATATCCTTTGTACAATAAACTTAACTGATAATAAATGATGAATAAATTTTATGTTTTGATGTCCTATAGATCGAAGTAAACGCACAAAATGAATAGCGAATATAATGGATGGGCAATAACGACGAGATAGTAGGACGACAGTGAAAAAGTACACGAAACCGAGAGTTACATTTATCTACTTATATAATCATATTTTGCTTAACTAAACTTGCATTAATTTTAACGACAAACAGAGGGTTTCACTTAACGACTGATTAAAGTTAACATTCTGTAGATTCATCGTATTAAGTTAAACTTTAAAATTGTGCAGTATTTTTTTGTTTGCCTTAATAGAAATTCCGTATTTTTTCAAGTTTTCCTCCGATAATTTTTCTTCTTTATAAAGTTCTGTCACACCACCACGAATGCCTTATGTCGATGCTGAAACTTTTGCAATAAAAATGTTTCTCATTGCAAATAAAACTATAAGTGTACACAAGGAAAATTGTAATTTTGCAATGATTTTTGTTCGCCTGTTATGTCATTGATGGTAAGATGGTTCATTGCATCTTTAAGATTTATACTTATATTGTTAAAATGTTTATACTTATATTGTTAAAATGTAAATGTAAATGTAATTATTGGCAAATGGCTTGTGTAGATTTATGATGTAGTAAATATCGAAGTTTGCGTTGTAGTACATTGTTTGAATAAATAAGGAAGATATTTATATAAAACCATGAACCTTAAATTTGTGTAGGTTTTGTTGAAAGAAGCAGCTTCACAAATATCAATTACTAGCAATAAAAAAGACTTTCTTAAACCAGCTTAGTAATATCGACTAAAGGAGACACTTACTAACCGAAATTAATTGAAATTTTTATTGAAACAAATTAATATTCCATTACCACCCATAAAGGCTTAGCTGAGTGCGCTACCTAAAATATAGGATTAAGACGTAGATTTTATAAAACAAATCCCTAGAGCTTCGCATTAAGAAACTTTTTCATGGTGCCACTGTCACTAAGCATTGTGTTCGTCTTCGAAGAAATAAAATGTGTTCAGACAGAGAACGGGTCTCTCGACCATAGTCAAAAAGCTTTTGAACCAGTGACTTTTAAACGAGTAAAGTAATAGTTAACCAGTGAAGTAAACCGACTTGAACATACTCTCACCCTTAGACAGCCATTGAGTCTAACAGCATGTTTCTCTATTTCGAAGGAAATGTAGGCGAACTCACATTCTACTCAAATCGGGTTCCTCTAAGTCGAAATCTTCGTTCCCCTGACTCTATGTTTAAAACATTCGAAATAAATAATCCAAAATTTGTACCGAAAAGTTTTCAAAAATATTATGTTTTCATTCGACTTAAAACGACAAGATTGTGGAGCCGAAATTAACTTTCTTTCGTCTAGAACACGCGCGATAGCTTTCGTTTGAGATAGAGAAACAGGCTGTAAATTTTTAGAAAGTTCCACTAAAACAGGTTTATATTTTTTTGGAGCCGACCAACCATCAGTTAACCGAATGATCGTGTTACGATCGACATCTCCGGTTCACTTATTTAAAGGCACTAAAAATTCCATATTTAACAGCCTGTATCTTTTGCAATTTGTAACCGATTGTAGAATTTTAAAATTGACAATGGAAGCTAGACATCTTGAGATATAAAAACAATTATGACAATATTGGTTCCTTAACTAAATAACTCTTTTGAGCAATTTATAAAAAAAGTCCAAAAATGTGCTATTTTTTTTTGGATTCACTTGAAAAAATGCACCTTATTACTTTTTTATATTTTTAAAGTAAGCGATGAATTTTTGTAGGGAGCGTTTTTTATTGGAGTTTATTACATCTTAATCATTTTACGAGTCAAAATGGCAAAACAAAAAATTTTATAACTTTCTGAAAAAAATAAAATCGATGTTTACCGTTCTGAAGTATATTCTAACCGCGCAATAGTTACAAAAATTGGACGGAGCCCAACAGTTGTCAACCCCGAGGGGTATGGAAAAAATTTTAAAGGAAGGGTTTCATTGTCTTTATCTACGTATGAAAAAAGAAAAATCATCAGAATTGCTTCTAATTCTGCCTTATCCTTGCAAAAATAAGAGCTGAAGCTGGATTGGAAGCGAGCAAGTCATCAGTATGCAGAGAAACTAAGAATCTTCGATTCGCAAGAGACTACATGGTATGGGATGTGCAGCCAAGAGGTCAAGTAAATGACTGCAAAACCAGTGTATTTACGGATGAGAAGAACTTTAATTTGGATGGGCCTGATTGCTACAACTATTATTTCCATGATCTGCGCAAGGAAAAGCGTTTTTTGAACCGACATCACAGCCGAGATGGTGGCGTTGTGGTGTGGGGTGCTATTACGTACTATGGCACTATCGATCTTGAATTTCAAAGTGCAAATATTACTGGTGCGAGCTATAAAACGTTATTGGAATTGGCTTTTCCGAAGTTCAGTGAACTATTTGGTCCCATATCTTGGATATTGCAACAGGATGATGCCCCTATACACAACGTCAGATTAGTAAAGAAGTTCATTGCAAGCCAAAATGTTAATATTCTTGACTGGCCACCCTATTCGCTAGGTCTAAACATTATCGAAAATATCTGAGGTTGGTTATCTCGTAAGGTCTATGATGGAGGTAGACAATTTGATGACAAGCAGTCACTAATTCAAGCCATTAAGGATGCTTGCAATCAAATTTCGTTGGATTACATAAATTCTCCTAATCTCTCACTGAAAACTCGTATATTTGAAGTTATTAAAAACAAAGGGGGTTGTACCCATTACTAGTAGTTCTTAAATAAAGTAAAATAAATTAAAAAACAAGAAAAACTGTTCCTCATTAAAATTAGTTAAAGTGACTTTATTCAATTGAACCAAAAAAAAAAATACCACATTTTTGAACTTTTTTTATAAATTGCTCAAAAAACTTCTTTAGTTAAGAAACCACTATTGCCATGATTTTTTTATATTCCAAGATGTCTAGCTTCCATTTCCATTTTAAAGTTCAGCAATCGGTTACAAATTTCAAAAGATACAGGCTGCTGAATATGGAATTTTTAGTGCCTTTATATAAGTGAACCGGAGTTTATGTTGCTGGAACCGAAATTTTTCAGCGTGTAGGGATCTAGATGGTACTGCCTTCGTGCGATGCTTCCTGATTCGACAAACATGTTTACCCACCTCATAATGGTCCATCTGCTCGTGGCAGTGCCACCGAACTCCCACCAAGATTCTCGTTGGGCGGAAATGCATGGTACCGCTACACTATCAAAATCTTCTTTTCGGTATCCCAAGCTTTTATTTTAATAAATCTAAATTATAGCCTGTAAATTTGGAAAAAAAATTGACTGATTACTCACACAGAAAAAAAGCTATTACCATAGAGTAATTCGTATATCTAGAATTAAAATTTCTCTCAGCAAATTTATAACATTTGGCTTGGTGTGACATGAACGTTGGATGTTGAAGAGAATACCTTTAACAAAAGCAGACGGAGGCAATGGTTGAAAACAACCAACCAGCAAACAACAACGGCATTTCGTTTTGTGTGTTAGAATTATTGTGTTTAATACAACACAAATATATACTAACAATAAAATATAACAAAAAGCCCAAAATACGTTTAAATTTCACTGTTCTCAACCAAAACGACATGAGCAGCTCACTAACACCGGTCATACCACGAAGAGTGTGAAAGGAATCGTCAGATGAGAAAAATTGTCTCTGTATGAATGAATGAATTATTCTATGTTATTACGTTTTGCTTTGTAGCACTATTCGCGCGCCTTCCTGTACTAGTACAAGGTCAGAAGCAAACTTAACATCAAACTAAGTTTAAATAGTGATTGGTTGGTACTAATGACAGCTAAATATTGTTTCGCGTTGGTTGCATGGAACGAAAATGTGAATTCTTTTATTTCTGTCCGTTTTATGTCCAAACAGAGAGTACCATACAAAAGAAACTCGTACTCGATAACATTACCTTCTACCTCAACGACCGCAAAAGAATGCACAGAGAGGTGTTGCGACTCTCATCTATTGCTCTATGTCTTGTCACGGAGTTCAAAATTAGACATGCCAATGAGCGTGATATCCTGAATGGTCTGTTATTCCAACGAAAACATTTTTCGCTGATCAAAAATTCACTTGAGTATTGTGTGTTAAGTACTTCACCTTGGATAACTAGTGGGTTGGCAACTCCTTGTATTGTTTTCTGTTCTGCCATAACAAGAACTTAAGAATAACATTTATGTTTGAGTAAAGGAGCACAGTAACGTTTAATACGCTTTTATACGTTAAGCGACGATACTCGGGGGGAATGAAAGCGTCTTCCTGACGAAAATCAAATTCTAGAAGAACACCTTAAACACATTCCATAATAGCCACTTCGTGCATACAAGTAACATCCTGTACACATTCTCTCGCTATGTGCTGACGTTTGCCAGAAGGAAATATAGTATATACTAGGGTGGCAAGGAAACGTATGGAGAATTTTTTTTAATTTTTAGGAACCCGGAGCAGATTATTTTTCCATTTAGTTTAATATTGACGTGGTGAAAATTGTAGGCAACTTGGATAGCTCCAAGGCGCGGCGCGTTCGGTTCGAGGTTTTTGGCAATTTTGAGATTATTTTCTATTCACTTGCAAATTTTGTTGTTTACTGCTTATAAAAGAAAATTTGTGGTGTTATTGAATCACCCTATATTATTTCTTATAAAAACTCATTTATAGTATATAACGATGTTTAAAAAGTGGTAACTGTCAAAAAAAAAATTTTAATTAAAATCAGTTGTTTTCTTTGCGGTTTTCGCTAAATCTTCTTTATTTTCTCACCTGTATGCAATTTTGATCAGGAGGTTGATCAGCTGCTTGGGCGTATAAATTTATCCGTAATTTTATAGCATAAGCTCATTTTCACCTCGGGGTCTATGTCGTCGAGGAGAAGGCGATGCATCCACAACGCGTGACTGTTTGGTGGGATTTTTTTGCATGGCGGGGTCATAGACGCATTTTTCTTCGAAAATAAGCAAGGAGCCGCATATACCGTCAATGGCGAGAGTTACCGTGTCACGCTTAGCGGGTTTTTGTTTCAGAAAGTTGAAGAGGATGATAATGATGAAGTATATTTACAACAGGCCGGCGCTACGTGCCACACAGCCAACGTTACAATCGATCTTTTGCGCAGTGTGTTCGAAAATTTCATAATTAGTCGAAACTTAGAAGTTAATTGGTCGCTTACTTATCTCTAGAGCGCTTATCTCTGGAGCGCCGTGAAAGATAGGTTATACTTACAGATAGGTTAAACAATCCCGAGTCCACTGAGGCTTTAAAACACGAAATAGAGGCACATCAACTTGGCAATTAACTGAAAAATTGGGTTGGTCGAATGAGATACTGTGTTAGTATTTTTTTAAAGCAAAACTAAATTGTAAATTTTACATTGTCCACACTTGGGGACTGCAGTTTTACACCGGTTCCCAGCGCTATTTTGACAAGATTTTTCATGGGCATGTTCTCGGTTGTCGATCTCAAAATTCGAAAAGACTGAATTAAAAATAAACGATGTTTATAAAGGCACAGTTTACAATTTCGTCATAAAAATCAAAGGTGGTTCATAACCGGATTCTACACTTCGGTTTAACCGAACCATGGTTTCCCCAAAATCGGATTATTTTTGGAAAATGGCTTTAATATGGCGGCAAAGTTTAGGTTATATTAAATATATAATAAATATTGTACTCAATTTTTCAAAAAGTATCGGTTTTGACAAAAATTTGCTTTGGACCAACATAACTTCTTTGCATCAAAAGCCTTCAATGAATCTGATACACAGTTAGAAAAGCTGATCTGTCCACCAATTTGCCAGGGTAACTTTTGCTGCCACCCGATTGATCAAAAAGAAGATAGTGATAATTTAATGGAAGAAGTCCGATTTTTTTTGTGCCTAAACGTGAATAACTATTTTTCCCTCCACAACTTCAAAAAAGTAAGTACGCAGATAAAAATATAATAAAATTCTCTTTCTCATTTATGTATTTTTATACTAATCGGAGTACATTTGCCGGAGATATGTTCCAAACATCCCTTACACCACAAGATTTAGCAGATAATTGGAATTACTGACGTTGAATTGCATACAAGGTGGTACTGAAATCCATAAAGAGGCAAACATTGGCATTATTATGTTTTTATAGCTGAATACTAATAATATTCGCCTCAATAACAGTCCTGGAGACATTCTATGGTTACCGAAGTGAATTTTGTTGGGGTTCAGGTATAAAATTTTATATACATAATAAACACCAAATAACCGCTATAAGTTGGCAAAATAACTTGGTAAGATGAATGCATTCCCGGCGATTGGAGTCTCAGTCTACAATTTTCCAGATTTAACAAAAGGTGCCTCGAGTCTCTGTGCCAACTACCGTGGAATAAGCCTTTTATACATAGCATATGAGATTCTATCAAGTACAGGATGTCTGGTAGCAGATTTATATTTTCAAACTTAAGTAAAAAACATAATAATTGACACAAAGTTTTACTAAGAGCATTGAACGATAGGATGGAAATGCGGATTTTATTTTTTAAAGAGTATGTCATCCAGACGACCGTTGACATTCGTCGCCTGGCCTCGAGAATTTTCGAAAAAAATGGTACAATAAGCTCATGCGTGGATAAGGCACGAATATATTAAATTTACACTTGGTTCATCATTTATTCGCCGAATACCGACCTTTGAACAAAGTTGTGGACGAGCAATTACCTAAGAATCATTACTCTTAAAAAATTTCTCCACAGCGAACGCACGATGCTCTCTCGACCACTGCGACATCGTGACTGACAAATCCGCACAATCGATAATTCCAACGGAGCCACCCTCCCTCCGCACTTTTTGAAATAATCGTATTTAAAAATATAAATTTGCCACCAGACACCCTGTATAATATGCCAAAGACTAAAACCAATTATCGTTGACCTGATTGGACCATACCAGTGTGGCTTTACGCCTGGAAAATCGACAACTGACCAGATTTTTACGCTGCGCCAAATCCTGGAGAAGACACACGAAATACAAATTGACACCTATCATATATTTATGATTATAAGGCAATGTCTGAGCATGGTATTCCTGCAAAACCTCACACGCCTTTGCAGGATGACCTTGACGAACACCACATCCGCACTGAAAGTAGGTAGGGATCTTACCGAACCCTTCGAAACTAAGCGAGGCCTCAGGTAAGGCGACACCGTATCGTGCGATCTCTGTAACATCCTAATGGTCATCATTAGGAAAAAATCTGCAGTCAACACGAATAAAACCATCAGCAGCAAAAGTCACATGCTGCTCGCGTATGCTGATGATGTAGATATCATTGGGCGCATAATTAGAGATGTTACTGCGGTGTTTTCGAGAACTGATACGGAGTCAGGAAAAGTGGGTCTGAAGTAAATGAGGACAAGACAAAATTAATAGTTACAACGAGCAGGCCCTCCACGCGGCTAGACCAAAGCGTGAACGTTGATAACCGTTCTAATTTCGAGGTAGTGGATGAATTTATATACCTCCGATCTGCCGTAAACAAAAACAACAACGTCAGCCTGGAGATCAAATGGAGAATAGTTCTATCGAATAGATCTAATTTTGGGCTAGGCAAACACTTTTGAGATGAAGCCCTCCCTCGAGTAAGAAAAATTCAGCTGTACCAGACTCTCATTGCTTTATGACGCAGAATCGTGGGTATTATCGCAGGCAGACGAAACATCTGTAGGAGTCTTCGAGAGAAAAATACTCCGAAAAATGTATGGCCCCATAGTGCACAATGGCGAGTATCGGCGACGCTTGAACCATGAGCTGAATGAGCCATATCCCGATTGTTCTGGCTAGGCCATGACAGTAGAATGGATGAATACGAACCAGCACGAAGGGTTTTCGAAACTGAACTCGAAAGAAGACGAAAAATAGGAAGACCAAGACTCCGCTGGAGGGATTAAGTTGACAAATCCCTGCGTACACTTGGTATTGCCAACTAGAGAGATAACGCATGAGATCGAACTGGTTGGCGAAATATGTTATCTTCGTTTTGTTAGGTTCCTGACCCCCCGGGGATTGTTCGACAACGGATAAGTAAGTAAGTACGTAAGCTGGATTTTGAAACCGATTTCTATAACCGGCTATTGTAACCAGCTGTAAACTCCGATTTTATAAACCTAGAGTCGGCACATGCCTTATGTTCCTAAGCAAACTTTTTAAGTTTTTATGATATATTGCAATGGTAGTATGCGCGACGCTTGTACATGAGAGCATGCGTTCGATCCCTGCTCTGACCACCTTTCCTTTCTTTACACAGCGGTCACCTCGCTTGGTGGCGGCGGCGCTATTGAGGATTTAGCCATGAAAAACTTTTCAAAATACCGTTCGGAACCGGTGTAAAACTGTAGGGCCCAATTAGTGAGTATAAAACTAGAAAGCGCACAGCTCATGGTTTGTAAGAAGCTTTCCGCAATCCTTTCATGGGATCCAATGGGAATCCAATTTTGTATATTAGGCCATCTAGGCGTTCTTTCGTCGACGTGGCCTATATTGCCTCACATTGAAACCGTTGAGAAAGTATGTTTTATAACTTCTTGGAAGCCTATATCCTTCAGCTAAAAGCCGCTTATGTCCGTGTTAAACATTGTTTTCAGGTAGATGCATTTTTGAAAAACGCCACAAACCAGATTTTTTATATTTTCAAAAAATCGATTTTTTTCAATTTCTGACTTGGAACCCGCAAGGTTGTTAAATTCTTTTTAAACTTTTACCATTTAAAATCAGGATGAGAGTAAATGATTTCCAAAAATATCTTTCAGATCGACTGAAAACTAAAGACTTTCTAGTGCGTACAACGCGCCACGTCTTAGATCTATCCGATTTGCCTCAAATGTTCATCATGTAATTGCTAAAACTCGAAAGTTGATTGTTCATTGCCACCCTAATATACTTATGTACCTTGGTAGATATATTCTTAAATGCTTTCGGTTTCGCTGCTGTGATATTTATACCCACATTAAAAGTGGCATATTTTTCCATATAAATAAACAACAAAGGTCAATGTACTGACATCTCTAAATCCCATTAGGTGGTAAATATGAAAAGAGAACTAAAAAAGTTCAGCAGCGGAATTGACAAGGGCTATTCGTATAAGAAACACTGCAATATGTATGTTTGAAACCTACATTACCTACGTTTATCATTTGTTTGTGTTTTGGAGAAGAGTTTTCCTTCAGTTAAGTAACAGCATTATTAGTCATATATAAAAATTGGTGGTGTTACCTAACCTAACCTTACCTAAGCGTCATATCTTTTTAATATCGTGTTTAATTTATATTTATTCCTGATAACGCTATGCTTGAAAAATTCTATAAAGATATATATGCCCGAAACCCTACTGAAAATCAAAATAATTTAAGCAGTTACATTTTGATTGTCAAAATATTTCAAAAAATTCAAAAATAAATATAGAATTTCTATTACAAATTGAAAAATTTCTAATCAAAGTCCAATATTTCAAATGATTTTCATTAAAATTTTAAAATCAAAAATGCAACTAAAATACTCCCACACATTTTCAAAATGAAGTTGGAAAATATTAAAAATATATAAAATATAAAATACAAAAATAATTTTAACTTTAAATTGACAAATTCCAGTCGATATTGAGATTTTTCGTTGCGGGAAAATGTCAAATTAAATTGGAGTTTCCACTTTACAGTTAAGAATTCAATGCTAAATCAAAATTCTGTTTGAAGTGAGGAAAGTTCCAAATAAAATGCAAATTCTACTTAAAGCTACGGAAATTGTACAGATATAAAGGGTTTGAGTTTGAGATTTTAGAAGCGATACCAATTACTGCAGAAACGGTTGTATTCATGTAGTTATATTTAAATTCCATTGAGAATTTTTCATTTTATATTTTTTATATTGAGAAAATATTTAAATGAAATTGCGAATTTTTATAATTTAACTTTTTATTTGCTGTTAAAGATAAAATAAAACAACAACTTTTTATTTGCCTTCAAAAACAGAACGGAATTTATAATTCGATTATCGAGTTTTTTTTTTTGAATTTCTATCGTGGGGGAGAGCTCATTACCAGAGCTGATTGAAGAGCTGATTACCAGAACATCATGCTTTTTTTAAACGAACATACTAATACTTCACTACCAGCTCTTCAATTCTGGATTCGTAGAGTATTTTGGCAACCATTTACCAATTCGAAAAATTAGCTCAATGAAATAACACCCACTTGAAATAAGTTCCAAAAATAAAATTAAATATGGTCCAAAAATTTCCATACATTTTGGGAGTTTATTTATTTATTTACTCAGCTAAAAAAAACAGCTGTATTATTTTTTCGAAAAACAACTTAACTTAACTTAAATTAAGTAAAAAGTGAATTATAAATTAGGTTTAATTTAACGAAAATATAAATTCGCAAAAAAACAAAAAAGAAAAAAAATTAAATAATTTTATGTAAAAATAAAATATAAACTATAATAATACATAATAAATATACATATATCATATGAAATAACTTACAAATTCTTAGGGGGTTATTTGATACTTTTTGGGAGTTATTCAATTTATATTTTAGGACTTATTTCATCAAATTTTATTTCCCGAACAATTTGAAATGAAAGAACTCCAAATCAATTTTTTTTGGGAATTATGTCATGGTGTTATGATATTTGGGAGTTCTTTTGTTTTTTTTATTGAGATTTATTACATTATACGTTTGTTTTGGGAATTATTTTGCTTTTTTTTCGATTTATTTCATTTGCGTCTTCCCGAAAAACTCCAATTGAAATTATGATTTTTCTTACTGAGTTTTGCGTTACAAAAAATTGCAAACTTAATAAAAAAAATAACATTTCTAAGGTTAATTCGAAAATACTATTAGACGCAACATTTTTGGCAGTGCTTATTGGTTGCTTGAAACAACTACTTCGTCGAATATTTTGAGAAGGAGCGTTAATAATTAATGTCATCTGTATAACTTGGAGGATCCAGCGGAATTGTCATTAAAAATTCCATATGGTGTGCATTTGTGTATAAGTAATAATATAATGTCATTAAGGACACAGATATAGTAGCGCCGCAATCGAAAAATTTTATCAAAAAATCGAGCGATTTTTTGTTAAATTTTTCCCATTTTGCCTGTGTTTATTAAACATTCTATAAAGTGCGTATTTGTATGTAAGTAATAATAAAATCTCATTAAGAACACAGAGAATAGCGCGATGCTTTCTAAAATTTTTCAAATTTTTCTGTGTTCAGAAAAGTTCTTAAAAAATTTGTATTCGGAGATATTTTAACTCAATAATATTAACAATATTTGAAAGGATTTCAAATTGTCAAGGTTTTCTTTTTCAGAAAACGTTCTTAACCTTTATGTGCTCGGTAGTTACATTAGTAGCATATTAAGCATATGTTAAATACAAAAAAAATTGTCCACAACAAGTAGGTCCGAAATTTTCAGTACTTACTTATCCGGTGTCGGACCATCCCGGGGGTCAGGAATCTTACAAAACGAAGATAACATATTTCGCCAACCAGTGCGATCTTTTGCTCTCCAGTTGGCAATACCAAGTGTACGCAGAGATTCGTCAACCTGATCCCTCCAGCGGAATTTTGGTCTACCTATTTTTCGTCTTCCTTCCAGTTCGGTTTCGAAAACCCTTCGTGCTGGATCGTCTTCATCCATTCTACTGACGTGGCCCAGCCAGCGAGTTGGACTTTTGTTACTCGAGAGAGGGCTTTATCTCTAAAGTGCTTGCTTACCCCAACATAGCATCTATTCGCAAGCACAATTCTCCGCTTGATCTCAAGTCTGAAGTTGTTGTTATTGTTTACAGCAGATCCGAGGTATATACATTCGTCCACTACCTCAAAGTTATAACGCTTATCAACGTTCACGCTTTGGTCTAATCGCGTGGAGGCCCTATTCGTTGAAACCATTAATTTTGTATTGTCCTCATTTACCGTCAGACCGACTTTTGCTGACTCCTTCTCAATTCTCGAAAAAACCGCAGTAACTTCTCTAATTGTGCACCCAATGATATCTATATCATCAGCATACTCATAATGATCTCCATTAAGATGTTAAAGAGATCACACGATAGGGTGTCGCCTTGCCTGAGGCCTCGCATAGTTTCGAAAGGTTCGGTAAGATCCTTACCAACTTTCACTGCGGATTTGGTGTTCGTCAGGGTCATCCTGCAAAGGCGTATAAGTTTTGCAGGAATACCAAGCTCATACATTGCTTCATAGAGTTTCACCCGTATCGAAGGCCGCTTTATAACCGATAAATAGATGGTAGGTGTCGATTTGTTTTCGAGGGACTTCTCCAGGATTTGGAGTAGCGTGAAAATCTGGTCAGTTGTCGATGTTCCAGGCCTAAAGCCGCACTGGTATGGTCCAATCTGGTCAGCGATAATTGGTTTTAGTCTTTCGCACATTATATTTGATAGAACCTTATATGCTATGGCTAAAAGGCTTATTCCACGGTAGTTGACACAGATACTCGGGTCACCTCTTTTAAATATGGGACATAGTACACTGAGACTCTAATCGTCGGGAATGCATTCATCTAACCAAATTTTGATAATGAGCTGATGCATGTACCTTATCAGCTCTTCGCCGCCAGCCTTGAACAGCTCCGCTGGTAGTCCATCGGCTCCTGCGGCTTAAGCCGGGCAATAGCTGTTATGACCTCGTCTTGGTTAGGAGGGGGGCAATCGACGTCGTTGTCCCTGTTGTGATCGATTGTCCCATCGTCATTGTATATCTCAGGTAATAGTAGCACGGGGAAATGATCTCTCCATATTCCCAACATGCTCTGCACATCTGCGATGAGATTTCCGTCATTGTCTTTACAGAAGGAGGCCCTGAACCATGTCCATTAGTTCCGTTTTGACTTTTTGGTGGACTTTTCGGGCTTCGTTCTTCTTCTGTATGTCTCAATTTTCTCACTCTCGCGCTTTATCCACTGCCGTTTCTAACGCCTAAAGAGACGGTTTACTTCCTTTCTTTTCTCCCCATACCGCTCAATTGCAGCTAGCGTTGCAATTCACTGTAGCATTCACTCTTCATCGTACTATGGTTTATTGCGGAGCGGTTTTTCGTAACCAAGTACGGTTGTTGCGGCAGTTTTTATAGAGTCGGAAATGGGTTTCCCCTGCGCATCAGGATCGTCATCGGGAGGGGGTGGGTTCTGTGCCAAAAGTTGCGAGAGCTTCCTTGAGTAGGCTGTGGCTACCTCTAGTAATTGCAGCTTTCCGATGTCCAGCTTCCTCTGCTTCTGATTTCGTACGATTGTCGCTCTACTTAATCGTATGCGAGCCTTTGCTGCTACCAGGTAGTGATCAGACTCGATGTTAGCTTATCTGATCACTCGTACGTCCATTACACTGTATGAGTGCATTCCATCTATTAGCACGTGATCAAGTTGGTTCTTAGTTCTTTGATCAAGGGATACCCAAGTAGCCTTGTGGATGTCTTTATGCTGGAATCTGGTACCACTAATGACCATGGTTTTTGCCGAGGTAAAGTCAATCAGTCTCATACCGTTGTCGGAACTGTCAACATGTAGACTGAAATTGCCAATAGTTGGATTGAAACATTTTCCCTTCCTACTTTGGCATTAAAATCTCCTAGTACAATCCTAATATCATGGCCAGGGCAGCGGTCATACGTTTCCTCTAGGAGCTCATAGAATATGTCTTTTGCATCATCATCTTTCTCTTCTGCCGGGGCATGCACACAAATTAGGGAAATATAAAGATTTTTGCTATACGTTCACTCACACGATTGAACCTAGAGGCTAGATGTCGCAGTCTTTTGCCAACTACAAATCCGCAACCAAATTCATTTTTTTTCATGGAGCCATGTCCTGTCCATCGCATTTCCTGGATAGCGGTAATGTCAGCCTTATAACTTTCGAGGACATCTGCCAGTTGGATACTTGCACCGGATCTATATAGAGTTCTTACACTCCAAGTGCAACTTTTCAAAATGACCATCTCCTGGCCGGTAGTCTACAAATGTAGACACCATATTAAACGTATGGAAATTCACATCACTCTTTTATTTAACTTAAATTGCTTTGAATACGGCTTGTCGAACACGTCACTTAGTGTTCTTTGTTCACTCTCTGCACCGCATCGTAAAGGAGAGTGTGTGGAACAAGGTGACAAATATTGAATTGAGAGCATTCATTGGGCTCTTATTTTTGGCAGGCGTTAATAGGTCAAACAATGAAGATACAGATATATTGTGGAGTATTGACACAGTTTGTTATTACGGTGCAGTAATGCCGAAACCTCGGTTCAAGGAAACTTTGCGGTTTATTCGGTTTGATATTGAGCGTACTAGAGCTGCTCGACTGCTCCAATTTCTACTTTATGGACTCTAATGAACAACAATCATCGGGGTAAATAACAGCTGACGAACAACTATTTGCATATCGCGGAAGAACTAGGTTTACGTAGTACATCCAATCCAAGCCTGCAAAGTATGGTATAAAAGTGTGACTCGCATGCGATCATCTCAACAGCGATATTTATACAGGAAAGAGGTCAAATGCAAGTCGTGCAACCAATGTAGGAGAGAGTGCCGTGCAAAGACTCGGGAAAACACCGGAAGAACCATAATCTGGGGCAATTTTTTCACATCATTGGATCTGGGTAGGCATTTAATGTACAAAAATCTCGCTCTTCTTGGTGCTGTTCCTCAAAACAAAACATATCTGCCAAATTAAAAGAAAGCAGACAGCAAACGAGTGGAAGAGTCTACAGTTTTTGGTTTTATCGAATCAAAGTTCGTGTTAGTGCCCTACGAGCCAAAAAAGGGAAAAGGGTACAAATGCAATTGTACCTGAGAAGAAAAATAAGCCACAATATATCCTAGGCTACAACGCAACCAAAGGAGGCGTCGATGCGATGAACAAAATGCGTTCTTCATATTCAACTGGCATTCGCTAATGATTTTGTAGTATGCTAGATATTAGCGCTCTGGCCGCATTCACTATATATTCGGAAAACAGAAGCTACATCCGACGAAAGTTCCTTCGAAGCCTTCAAGAGCAATTGAACAGCCCTTGGAAAATCCAAGTGTAGTAGGCCATGCTCCAACACGACTGGTTTTTGAAATGGCACTCGAGATTTCTCCTGTTTCTGGAACTACACCATTTACAATTGAAATTTGAAAAAAATCAATTGATATTTAAAAATTCTATTTGAAATTTGAAATACGTCAATTGAAATTTGAAAATTCTATTTGAAATTTGAAATACATCAATTAGAATTTGAAAAACATCAATTGAAATTTGAAAAAATTGAAAAAATTTAAAATACATAAATTGAAATTTAAAATACACCAATTGAAATTAAAGAATCTAATACATAAAAGCGGTTAATAATTTTTAAATTTCAAGTGACGAATTTAAAATTCCAATTGAGGTCTTTCAAATTTATTATTATATTAATATTAATATATTAATGATATTAATGACAATAGCCAAGCATATATGTAATATAAATGATTAAGCAATTATTTCAATAAAACTGGGATGAAAAAATATGATGATTTATCCGACCGTTCGTATTATATTCAAAACTAAAATGTTAAATGAAAAAAAAAACGATGCTACCCAGCAGCGAAATATTCGAGAATAAAATTATTTAAAAAGACGACCAAGCGCTCAAACATTTCAATTTTGATTATAAATTTGGGATTTATTTCATTGGGATTAATTTCATTTTTTATTTGCAACTTATTTCATCTAAGCTGTTGGGAATTATTTAATTTTGTTTGGGATTTTTTGTTTTTTGTTTTTCATTATTTTGTTTTGGAAATTATTTAATTTTTCTTGGGAATTAATTCATTGGGACTTGTTTCGTTGGAAGTTATTTCATTGGGAGTTATTTCATATCGCCGAAAAATTTTGGTGGCCTAGCAAAGTCGGTCATAAAAATTAAAATTTATAAACGTAACTGACACTTGTCCGATCATCAAACAGCTATACCACAGACAAATTTTACGCGAGGATGTAGTCAAAACTCACCTCAAAGTACTGCAACAATGCGGGTATGCAAGAATATGGAGGACAAAATCTTTCTGTTCTTGTGTAGGAATTATGGACCTTTCAGTGTGTGTTGGTACTTATGGATCTTCGAGCGATACTAATTCGCATATATAAATTCCGTGTTTGAGTTTGTATGTATACGATTGACGATCTACCGGTGGTATTAATTCCGGCACAGTAGTTAGACACGAAGTACGAAACTAGTTATTCCAGAGAGTATGCTTAGCTATACTGTCTAGTATCCCAACAAAAACCAACCATTTTTCAATTAGAAAAATTTTTCTGAACTTGAAAGCTTGTAGTATGAACTTCTCATATATATTAACTAAAGTTAACAAAATCGGTCAACAAAAATAAAATTGTTGATGTGTTAACGGGTAGGGCAATCTATCAAAGTGAACACGTGCAAACAACACACAGCGTTAGCATCACATACGTGGTTGTTGTACAACAAAAGTCTCTGCCTGAAAATAAATATGATGGTATTGATGTAACGGCAGCGAACAAACAAGCAGGTCGTTGTCGCCAAAGAGTATTGAATAGTTTAGAGAACTCATGGAAGGAATTGTATGTCTCAAAAGCAGTGGCGACATCTGGCGAATGATTCAAACTGAATCATTCTTAGTGCTTTCACAATTTTGAAGTGAAACTTTGATGCCTTTTGAAACATTTATGCCTTTTGTATTGTTTTATGTACTAACATTGTCGGATAAGTGCATTTATATTGAAATATTCTATAAAGATAATAATAATCATTTATACTCTTTTACTCAGACTCTCTACTGAGAGCGGAAAAAGAGTGCAATAAGTTCTCTATACTATTCAATACTTTTTGCCGTCTCTCTGTTTATGACAAAACAAAAACATTTACTTCAGTGAGCTAAATATTGCTTTATTTATTTGAACACTATTACGTCTAATGTTAAAGCAGATGTAAGACAAACGAAAGTGCAAGAGCAAAAGAGCCTTCAGCAAAAAAAAACTATTCTTGTTTGATTTTCCAATGTAACATTTACTATTGTGTTCATAGAGATTGCACATGTACCGTGTAACGAAAAGGTGTTAACACATCGCCCGTGAGTTCGAACACTCATAGATTTTTCTTAGTGTTGCTTAAGACGGGACCCAAACTACGTGTAATCATGTGCATAACACAGTACAACACATAAAATGCAAACTCCTTCTCGTGTGAAATTTCCCGAAGTGCTGCTTATCAAGACTAACAAGAACCACTATCGAGTTTAGCTGCTGTTCGGTTGTTATGGTCTCAAGCATATTGTAACCAAAACTTAATTTTTCCGAAGAACGTTCAATTAACGTGCAATTAACTAACGGTTATATCTCGGAAACCAATTGGAATTTTTTCTTCCTGTCTTTGGCACAATTGTAGCTACGGACGTGGACAAAATCGTTTGAAACAAACTGCCCCTAAACATCTGCAGTTAGTGCCTCAACGTTGCAAAAATGATGAAAAATATTAACGTCAATAGTTTCTGAACCCATTTTGAAATTTTCACATCTGGTTGAGAAAAGTATGCGAAATTTTTAAAAATAACATCAAGAAAAACAAAGTATACTTTTCCAGGATATTCAAGGACAAAGAACATTTTGTAAATTTTGATGTCATTGGCCCACAAGGACCTTCCATTCCTATTTTTAATTCCTAAAATGTAGGTCGGAATCTATCACATGATATCTGGATCGATAAAATCTGATGTCGCATTCAAAAGTTGTTGAACCAGAACACAGCTTTCTTTTCACAAAAAATCTGCAGATGGGCTGTTTTAGACACCTATAAAACATGAACGGTGAGGATTTTTGACCTGAAGCGAATAGGCAGTGTAACGGTAGCAAAAGGAAGAATATATGTGGAAGTTTTTATAAAAATCCAAAGCCATAAATTTCCAGACTGGATCGAAAAAAATTTGGAATCACCCGAATGCAACTTTTGACGAAAATTACTGTTATTCCCTTTTTCTGCTGTAATTATAGAAATTTGACCCAATTTTAGTTTCGCTGAGTTTTCATTTCAATGTTACCAAACAAAAAAGTGGAATAGTCAAGTTTTGAAAAGAACGTCCTCATTTCCTCTGCTGGTTATAAATATTCACATGCCAGAACTTACACCCTGGTAATAGATGCACACACTCTCGTTACATTTCTTACTCACATTTTGCATCAACGGCCCTCATTATTTATTTAGGGAAATAACATATTTTGCCGTTTAAAAAGTTTTACAATGTGGTGGTATTTATTTCTTTACGTACATCTCAAGGTAAATGTTATGGCCTAACTTTGTGTTCAAAGGTTGGTGTAGGATGACAAAGACTTTGGAAGTTGTAAATTATACGACTCCACAAAGCTACACGACCATTCTACTAAAAATCTAAAGTTGATTCTTTGTAAATGTTATTGTACAAACATATCGCATGCTAACTACAAAAGAGCCACAACTCAAAATGTAAAAATGTTCGGTGGAGGCATAAAACTGCATTTGTTCAGTAAAACAAAGTATGCAAATTCTCATTAGTTGCTACGAGTATGTATATTCATCCTGATTTTTTTTGACGACAGGGAAGAGAAAATGGCGATAGATTTTTAAAGCGCATAGATATGGTCGTTGATTTTTGTATTTAAGCAAAAACTGAAAATCCGAAAATTTGAGTTATAACCCTTTTGTAGTGCGGTTGCGACATGTATCGGATCATCTATTGTTTAAAATTCGATAAAAAATTATTTTCTTATTAAGACACCCTTCAGATGTGTTCTACTATCTCAGCAAAAAATTCTGCTACAACATTAGCAGGTTTTGGAAAGAAGAGTTGTTTCAGTAGCGCTTGGGATTCTGCTTATATCAGGCGTGATTTTTATATGGCATCGCCCGAGTGTAATCGATTTCATAACCAAATGAGTATTTTTCATGTCGTTGATATATTCTCAAATTCACTGCAGTTTTTGCTTATAAATCATGCATTCAAAATCCGCATGCTATTAGAGCAAATAATCATAAATAAAAATAATAAATAAATAAATGAATGCAAAAATAAAGAATAATAAATTAACAATTTAGTTTTAGTAACATAACTAAATATTCTTGAAAAAAATAGGCTTGAGTCAAGCTTAAGGGCCACTCTCGTATCGCGTCCAAATTTGCATTAGCAATCACCCAGAGTAAAACGGTAATTTTTTTCTAGGGAAACCCATACTTCCCGAAATACCGGCCTCCAAAGTTTGAACATATATCCCCCATATATTCCACATGTATTGACGAACTGCGACAATATGGGTATCATTGGAAACCTTCAAAACTCAGTCAAAAATTTTCGGATTTATTAACCCATTGCGAGCCTATATCCAATATTCGACTTTTATAACCCCACTTTTTGAGGAAAAAAACTAATATCTCCGAATAGTGCGTTAACAACATATATACATAATGTTTAGATATTACGCTAAAAAATAAGATATCATTTACTCCATTAACCCATTAAGGGTAAAAGTCACGAAAACAAAAAAATAAAAAAATATTTTTAAAAAAATCGCGCATTTTTTAGAATAATTTTTTTACGACAATAAATCAAAAAAATAACAGTTTTTAAAAAATCTTTCAAAACAAACAACGCACATTTATTACGAATAAATTAAACCTACTTATTACAAAAAACAATGAGAAAACAAAATCACAATTAAATTCAATATAATACAATAAATAATAACTAAACCTAACAATAACAAAATTAAAAAAAAAACCAAAAACCAATATTAAGTTAACAATAACGAAACAAAAAAAAAATTGACTTCAATATAATAGTTATAATATAAAACAAAGCTCAGTTACGCACTGCTATCGCCTGCGTCTTCAGATATTGGAAGCGACTCACAATCGGAGTCGTCTTCCAATCCGAAAATGATTCGGATTTTCATCGGAAAATCATCTTCAGCGATGAGGCTCATTTCTGGCTGAATGGCTTCGTCAATAAGCAAAATATGCGTTATTGGTCAGACAGCAATCCACACGTAATCCATGAGTCATCATTGCGTCCCGGAAAAAATTACGGCTTGGTGCGGTTTATAGGCTGGCGGCGTCATTGGGCCGTATTTCTTCCGTGATGATCAAGACCGGCACATTACTGTGAATGCGAATAGCTACCGTTCAATGATAACCGAATATTTTTGGCTCCAATTGGATAATATGGACTTGGAGGACATGTGGTTCCAAGAGGACGGCCCCACAAGCCACACAGCGAATGCCACAATCAATTTATTGGAAACCAAGTTTGGTGAACGTGTTATCTAATGAAATGGCCCAGTTCATTGGCCGCCTCGGTCGTGCGATTTGACGCCGTTAGATTATTTCCTGTGGGGCTACGACAAGTCTATGGTCTATGCCAACAAGCCATCGACGATTGATGAACTTCGTTCGAATATCGAACGTGAAATAGCAGCAGTATCGGCCGATTTATGCTTGAAAACCGTCGAAATTGGGTTCAGCGTCTGGACTTCTGCAAGCATGCTCGTGGTGGCCGTGCAAAAGAAATCGAGTTCCATACATAATGGCATCGAACGTACTTTCACAGGAATGAAGAATGTCATTGGTATCTAAAACCGATTTTGTTTTATTTAAAAAACTTTTGTAGCGCTCTTATTGAAAAACCCGATATATGGCGAACTTGATAATACAATTACAATGACAAATATATTCCTTTAATTTGTTCCAACTTCCTGAACAAATCTGTTTATAAACAATGTTAAGGACCACGTTACAGGAACCGATTTGTTTTTTATTTTGTAGTTTGGTGGTAAACTACATTTTCTTGGAAATATTAAGTACAAACTGATATAATGACAGCAAGTTGTCATCGCTGATTGTCATTAAATGTTAATTAGATAAACCAAACAAACAGTTGTTTAGGGATGCAAACTAATTTTCCAACTTAGTAATTTATTCATGAATCAACACTTCAGTAAACCACAATAAAACCACGAATTATATTATAATTGTATGTGCGTTTGCAATACATGGAGTAAATATACCTAGAGTAACCACTTCTCTCAGTAAATTTACGACATTAGGCTTGACTGCATAAGGATGTTGCATGTTGAAAACTATTTATTTAATAACATCAGATAGAGGCATTAGTTCAAAACAACCAACAAGTAAAGAAAATCGGAATATCGTGTTTGTGTGTTAAAATTGTGGTGGCAAATACAACACAAATGTATACTAAAGTAAAAATAACAAAAAAGTTCTGGTAACTCCACCTGGGAGCAAGTCAATTTGCGACCAGCATCTCTCTACCGAACCGCCCTCACCACGAAGAGTGTGAAATATAATGTGAGGTGAGTCAGATGGCACCTCTAGGTACTCTCTATGGTGCAGTAAGACTACACTGAACGGATAAACATCGTCACACGGATGAAAATGTTCTTCACCCCAACAACTTTTGTCATGGAAAGTGAGCTAACGTAACATTTCATTTCCGCTATGAAAATGTGCTCATCAACTGCAAATTATTCGTTACTGTGGTGAAAGTATGGTTGTTTCTGCAACGAATTTGCTTCATTGTTGGAACGAATTTGTTTCGTTGCTGCAATGAATTTGTTTCATTGTTGCAATGAATTTGTTTCATTGTTGCAATGAATTTGTTTCATTGTTGCAATAAATAGGTATCATTCTTGCAAGGAATTTACTTCATTGCTGCAATGAATTAGTTCATTGCTGTTATGAATTTGTTCATTGCTGCTATGAATTTGTTTCTTCGTTTTCATTGACTTCGACTGCACGCACAAATGTATGTATGTCTTTCGATTTTTTCTGAACCGAAATACCAAAACAACGAAACAGAATTATGATCAAAACACAAAAATACGAACATTTTGTTGCGACTTGTACCGTGACGTAAATACACCCACACAAAAGTTTAGTTACATACTTCGGGGTATTTTTTCTGCTATCGATGCTCCTTGCATTCTGTTTATTTATCTATTTAATTTATAGATTCGCAAGTTACACAAACGATCACAGCAAACACATAGATTCACACAATTTACTTTTCATAAAAATAGATTATTACTAAGTATAACTAATTAGTCTGTTTTAACAAATTTATTTAAATTATTCCGGCGGAAAAACATGTCTACCACTTTCGATTGTTGCAAAGGAACTGATTTAATATGTGTACGTGACCCACCACTCACGCTCACCATTTTCTCTTGCTGGCCTCTTTTATACGCTCGCTCATTTTCGACTGCTTCTATCTCAGTACCATCATACAAATTAGTTTCGTTACGAAATTGTTTCGTCAAATAAAAATTTTGACAAACCTCCAAAATAAATAAATAATAAATATAACCTATAAAAAGCAAGAGATAAACCAAATATCAGTAGTTTAAAACTCATGACTTTTTTTTTCATTTTCAACCCATTTTTCTACAAAATTCAAACTAAATAAAATTGTTGCAGGAACAACAAGTAAGTTGTTGCTGCAGCGAAATGAAAAATTGTCCAAGAAGTCAAGGATGACATTTTTCGTTGCATCGACTACCAAATTGTCGGATATACGACACTTTTCACTATAACAATGTAAAAACATTAACGAAAATGTTTCATCCATGCGACGAAGCGTTTTGACGTAGAATACGTCTTACCTTACGGTATGAGGAGTCATGTCAGGTTTTTATTGTTGTAATCTTTATTTCATTGAATTTGAGGAAACGGCTAGATGAATTTTTTTAAAATTTTTTTTGTAGGTAAATGAAGATGTTATCTTTGGTTTGATATACATTTCATATTGGTTGATATATTTCTAGTATTTTAATTTCTCAAATGAAAATTGTTTAAACACATACACTCAAACATATGTGTGGTGTTTGGTTGAGTGTTTTTGGTTGCTCAACATTGCTTAGGAACATGTATCTAGTAAAAAGTGAAACGAACAGCAAGCTAATGTTGCTTGGCAACATGTATCTAGTAAAAAGTGAAACAAACAGTAAGCTAACGTAATAAAGCTTTTTTGCGAAAGCTTCAATAAAGCTGTTGTAACATTAATTTTGAATTGTAAAGCGTAAAGCTTTCACACAACGCTCGAATGCTAATGTGAAGACTCGATAAGGTAAACCTTTTTTAATATTAGGGCCGCCCTCTCAACATTCGCAGAACTTATTTCAATAAAAATATTAATTAAAATACATAAATTAAATTAAGTTTAAAAAAATTGAACATAATATTTTTTTTTTAAACGGACTTGAATCAAATGCCGTTGGTAAATATAAAAATTACAGCAGACAGTTGTCCGAGGCCTTCGGCCACGGACTGTCCCTGCAGGCTGTGTCAGAGACACGGCCATTAAGTTTAACGTAGAATACGCCATCCGATAAGACAGAAAACATATATAACAATAAATCATAAATAATATAAGCAAATGAATTTATTGTTAATATGTTTTCTGTCTTATCGGATGGCGTATTCTACGTTAAACTTAATGGCCATGTCTCTGTCACAGACTACAGGGACAGTCCGTGGCCGAAGGCCTCGGACAACTGTCTGCTGTAATTTTTTATTTCAGTGTACAAAGTCTGTAAAATACGCTGTTAGTGTGTAAGTAAATTTCCGGTCTCATCCCAAAGCGCTTTGTGTATAAAAGTAGCAAAATATGGTAAACCACTATGGTTTCAATAAGATACGCAAGTCTAAAAATAAGTTCAAAATTCACATAAATTATTCATATCACCCGCAAATGAAATATGCATAAGATATTACTTTTTGTCACTTTGACAGGCTGGTTTTTGCAAGTACAACTTATGGAAGGGAATATTAAATAATGTTATTGCAGTCATAATTTCATAATCAAGTGAAATTCACAGAACTGGGGTTACAAAAGCGAATGGAAAAAATATGCACTGTAAGAACATCAAGAATGTAAGTAAATGTAAAATTTTCGGGAGCACTGGCAAATATTTTTATATAGTTTCAAAATTGCATATATAATATGTATTTAAGTTAAATTACCACCAATATTCAATCCTCTGATTTACTGCGTTTAACACTATAGTGTTTGCATACTAATGTTGACATAAATGTTAAGGCCGTTTTATCCGTAATTTATACATGTAGGTGCAATGGTGGTGTGCGAGTCCCTTTTAAAGTGCGCGCAGGGAAGTTTTTTTGAAATGCTTTTGTTTGTTGTTCTGATCCTTCCGAAGTAGTAAAACAGGTCATACATTCGTAACAAGCGCAATTTCCAATCCCTACAATCCAGTGTAGAATCCTTTCAATCTCACACATTAAGTTCGGGAAATTAAATAACATTAAATTCAGGAGTTCAACCAAGAATTACGCGGTGCCCGTGGTTATTTATTTCAAGAGGGAGAAAAAGTATAACATTTTTTTTTTTAATTTTGGTATTTGTCATATTTCTAACGGCATTAAGTTATTTAATTAACGAAATTTTTTGCAGTATTTCCGTTCATTAAAATTCCAACCACACGCTGCAAAAAAAAAACGGGCCCTGTAATATTATGCAGGAACCATGTTTATGTCTGGATTATCCATACCATTGTTTTCATGATATCTGTTGCTTTTTTGTTTCATGGTTGACTATCACGTTTTTATTTTCAGCAGTTTTCAATACACAGTGCCATATTTGTAGCACAAAAACATGTATTATAACATTTAATCATTGTGTCTCCATCATGTAATATTTCACCAAAATGAACACAAGTATTCTTCAATTGCGACAAGAATCAAACACCTTATATTTGCATCTAAACAATAACAAAAAAGACATATTTTTCTGCGTTTAACAACTTGCTTACTTAGATAGCTTCCAACACCCCAGAATGGTCCAGGGCCTTACAAAATGAGGGTAACATGTTTCTTCAACCAACCCGATCTTCAGTTTTTCTGATCTAGTTGGCAACACCAAACTCTCGAAGGCAATATTCCACTTCATCTTTTCAGCGAAGTCATGGTCGTCCTATTACTCCGTGCTCTTCGAGTACGTCTTTGAATACCTTTGGCCTTGGTTCATTTTGAGCCTTTCTACTGGCATGAGCTATATCATCCGTCGGCGATACTCGCTGTTTTCTATTATAGGACCATATATTTTTCGGAGCATTTTTCTCTCGGAGACTCCCAGTGAAGTTTCATCAGCATGCAACATGACTCAGGTTCCGCAGCATTAAGCAAGACAAGTTGTATGAATGTCTGATATAGTTGGATCTTCGTTTCTCGAGAGGGGGTCTTATCTCTGAAGTGCTTGCTTAGCCCGAAATAACACCTGTTTGCAAGCACAATTCTCCGTTTGATTTCTAGGCTGACTTCATTGCTTCTGTTCATAGTAGAATCGAGGTAAATAAATTTATACACTAAATCGAAGTTATAACAATTATAAACGTTCACTCCTTCGTCTGATCGGTTGGGTGTTCTGTTTGTCGAAACCATTAATTTCGTATTGTCCTCGTTTACTTCTAAATCCACTTTTTCTGATTCTATCGCAATTCTCGAAAATACTGCAGTAAATTCTCGCAGATTTCATCCAATGATCTCTAAATTATCAGCATATGCGAGCGGCATATGACTTTTGCTGCTGATGGTTTTATTCGTGTCGATTGCAGCTTTTCGTCGCGATATCACAATTAATATGTTGAGGAGATCGCATGAATGGGAGTCGCCTCACCTGAGGTACCGCATCGACTAGATGGTACAGTGAGATCTTTACCAATCCTTACTGAGGATGTCGTATCGGCCAGTGTCATTCTATACAGGCATGTCACTTTAGCAGGTATGCCAAGCTACAACATAGGTTGGTACAGTTTTCTCCGTGTCGGGCTACTGCGGGCTGCCTTATAATATACAAACAGCTAGAAGGTGTCGATTTGTTTTTCGAAGGGTTTCTCCAGGATTTGTCGTAATGTCAATATGTGGTCCATAACGGACTTTCCAGGCTTAAAGCGACACAAATAAGGTCCGATCAGGTACGAAACAAGCGGCTTAAGTCTTTCGAATATTACGTTCGAGGGGACGTTGCATGTGATAAAAGGCATATTCCACGAAAATTCTCACATATACTCTGGTCGCTTAATTTGAAAACAGAGCACAGTATGCTAAGACTCCATTCTTCGGGCATTCATTCGTCTAGCAGGATTTTGCATATGGGCCAATTCACAGACTTAGACAGCTCCACCAGAAGTCAATCAGCACGAGCGGGTTTGTTGTTCTTAGACCGGAAAATTGCAGTTATATCTTCGCTTTGGTTATTCGGGGGCAGTCGATGCCATCGTCCTCTATGTTATCCATCCCCATCTGTAGCAAGCAAAGCAGATAAGTAATGTATCCATGTACCCTACATACTCTGGATATCCGTTGGTTTGGTTTTGTACTTTACTGCAGAATTTACGTGCCCATTCCTTCTCCTTTAAGATTCAAATTTCGCACTATCACGCTTTCTCCACAACCGTTTTTTTTTTCTTAAGTTAACGGAGCAAACCTCGTCTCCTTATATAGCTCTGTCGCGGTTCGCAGTTCAAATGGCTGAAGCGTTGCCATACGTGCAGCGTTAGTTTCATCACTTGTCATGCGACACTCTCCATTGTACCATGGTTTGCCTTTAAGCGGTTTTTCATAACCCCAGTATGGTGGGGTCCACTGCGCTTCAGGATCAGAAGGCGGGGATGCGTTCTGCACCAGTATCTTAGTAAGCTTTTCCGCATAGACCGTGACTTTGCTTGGTCATTGCATCTTTCCGATGTCCAGTTCTATATATCTAGTTTCGTAAGGCTTGCGCTCTGCTTATCCTTGTGCGAACCTTTGCTGCAACCAGGTCGATATTACGTCCGCGAATCACAGGTAAGTCCATTACACTAGTAGAATGGCTTCCATTAATTACCACGTGATCAATCTGGTTCTTTATCTGTTGATCTGGTACTAATAGTAACCATGTTTAACGTCGCGTCAAAATCTAACAGTGTAACTCCGTTATCGACTTTTTCTATGCCAACTTTAGCATTAAAATCACCTAGAACAATCTTAAAGTCATCGGTCGTATGTTTCCTCTAGGTGGTCATAGAACTTGTTCTTGTTACCATCGTATTTTTTTTTTGTCGGGGCATGCACACAAATTAGGGATACGATATTGTATTTCCCATTAATACGGATCGTGGCTTTAATTTCAGTCGCTGTGTTGAACCTTGAGACCCGAGTAGAGTGTCCAAAAAAAAAAATTACAGCAGACAGTTGTCCGAGGCCTTCGGCCACGGACTGTCCCTGCAGGCTGTGTCAGAGACACGGCCATTACGTTTAACGTAGAATACGCCATCCGATAAGACAGAAAACATATATAACAATAAATTCATTTGCTTATATTATTTATCATTTATTGTTATATATGTTTTCTGTCTTATCGGATGGCGTATTCTACGTTAAACTTAATGGCCGTGTCTCTGACATAGCCTGCAGGGACAGTCCGTGGCCAAAGGCCTCGGACAACTGTCTGCTGTAATTTTTATATTTACCAACGGCATTTGATTCAAGTCCGTTTAAAAAAAAAATATTATGTTCAATTTTTTTAAACCTAATTTAATTTATGTATTTTAATTAATATTTTTATTTAAATAAGTTCTGCGAATGTTGAGAGGGCCGCCCTAATATTAAAAAAGGTTTACCTTATCGAGTCTTCGCATTAGCATTCGAGCGTTGTGTGAAAGCTTTACGCTTTACAATTCAAAATTAATGTTACAACAGCTTTATTGAAGCTTTCGCAAAAAAGCTTTATTACGTTAGCTTACTGTTTGTTTCACTTTTTACTAGATACATGTTGCCAAGCAACATTAACTTGCTGTTCGTTTCACTTTTTACTAGATACATGTTCCTAAGCAATGTTGAACAACCAAAAACACTCAACCAAACACCACACATATGGCTGAGTGTATGTGTTTAAACAATTTTCATTTGAGAAATTAAAATACTAGAAATATATCAACCAATATGAAATGTATATCAAACGAAAAATAACATCTTCCACAAAAAAAATTTTAAAAAATTCATCTAGCCGTTTCCTCAAATGCAATGAAATAAAGATTACAACAATAAAAACCTGACATGACTCCTCATACCGTAAGGTAAGACGTATTCTACGTCAAAACGTATTTTTTTAACAACCGGTTTTCGGTTTGTCGAAAAATCAGTGTTTTAATCAACCAGTTTTTCCAAATTTGAAAGATATTTTCATGTATGAAAATATTATTAAGATCAAAATATTTTTTATAAAATCATTTACATTATGATATGTGAAAAATAAAAATTAAATTCTCATTCAAATAATAAAATCATTTCGCAATTTGAATAAACCTATTGTTTGAAAATGCCATTTATAACTTATTGAAGCATAAAATGATATTTGAAAATAGAAATCATATTTCTTAATCCAAAATTTCATTAAAATTCGAAAATCATATAATTTATTATTAATTTTTGTAAGGATATTAACACAAGTTGAGAAAAAACCGGTTAACTGACCTCAAATAATAGGTTTTCGGTTTGTTCGAAAATTACACATTTATAAAAACCGGCCCACGGTTAATACCAAAAAAACCCGGTTAGTCGTTTGCACTGGTTTTCGGTTTTGATTGCCAATATAAAGGTGGCGAATTGCAATCCCAGCCCACCATGGTGTTGCAATTTATCTACTGCTAGGATGATTATGTTTCAGCCGGCCTTTAATCGTCAGACACTGACCGGAATGCAGTGTATCAAAACTGGATTTTTGTTTCTTTACTTTTGATCCGCCGAATAGGAAATTCGCATTAATTAATTTCAACTTAACACTTACGAGAGTCATCAATCAGCACAACTGTTTGTAAATACCGCAAATAAAATTTTAATGATGCCATTGTTAACGCTGCAATTCCAAAAGACCATTATACGAGTAAGAGTGATGTGCAATTTTTCAGTATTGTAATAGCACAGCACGTGTTCAATAATAGCACAGCACATGTTGAAAGATAAAAGTATGATGAACTGCACAGTACCAGATATTTCGTAAAATGTACTTAGGTTAATTTCCTCATAATTCTTTCATTGTTTTGTATTTTAAAACAGCTCTTCATATAAACTAACTACTTATATTTGTTAACAAAACACTTAGTTTTCGCAAAATGGCAGCTGTGTTGTTGTCAACTATTTTCCATGTTAATGGTTGCAAGGCAGATATGGCGAAATAAACTCTTTTAAGAGAAAGATGGTTGAATTTTGTTGGAGTAATAAACAACTAACGAAAGGGCGGCAACTAGTATGACTAGTTTCGACATTGATGCCCAAATTCTGTGCCTGAATTGAATCTTCGCATGAAATCTTGTATGAAGTCGACATATACGAATTGGTAGGAACAGCATTTTTCTTGCGAACCGTCAAACAAATACTGTAGGAATTTAAAATGAACACAGTTTATAGTGTTAAGAAATTACATGAGGTGTCAGGGGTCACCCAGCTGGAACGAAATTCGTTTCGCTATATATTAGGTACTATGTAACACGCCTAAAGGTACGGTCAGATTGGGCAAATATTTGATCAAAATACATTTCATCATATTTACTCAAAATGTTGTCAAATCAATACAGGGTTGATTTTGTGGTCACACTATGCACATTTGTTTGCCTCTTTTTGTTTGATCAAACAGGTATTAAATAGCATCAAATAAACAGTAGGGCAAATACATTTGCCCTGTGGTCACACTTGAACAAATATTTGAAACAAATAATTGTTTGATCAACCCGCCAGAAAATACAAATTTGTTTTCTCAAAAATTTTAAGCAAGCTGTCAGAAAACGCAAATTTGTTTTCTGAGACGTTTTAAAGAAATTGGCAGAAAATACAATTTTGTTTATTCACAAGTTTTAAACAAACTGCATGAAAATATTTTAAATAAATATGACGCAGGAGGATGAATGTTTTCTTGTTTTATGCTGTGCAGCAGCGACAGTGTCAATTTTTTTATGAAAAATTTTAAACCAGTTAGCAGTAAATACGATTATGTTTTTCCAAAAGTTTTATACAAACTGCAAAAAATATTTTAAATAACTATGATGCAGGAGGATGAATGTTTTCTTGTTTTATGCTGTGGAGAAGCGACGGAGTTAGTTTTGGAAGAGTAGAAATCTGGCATAGCCAAAAAAGCTCACTGGTTTGAGGTAGAACTCATTGTTTTAAGCAAAAAATTGTAAATGCCAATTTTGGTGAAGGCCCCTATTTCCGGAGTTATGGGCCTCCAAAGTTCGGATATATGGGATGATATTATGCTGAATGAACCACTTTAAGCGATTTGCATGGCCTCTATCTAATATAGTTTTGTTATAAACGAAGTTAAAATAAATAAAAATAATTAAATGAAATGTTTTGATAACTGGCTTAGTTATCGAGATATACTATGTTGAAATTTTGAAATATTGTCGAATATTTTTTAAATTCTTTTGTGCGAGTTTGACAAACATTTTTCTCAAAATCACCTAGAATAATTGTAAGGTCTGACAGAGGAGATTAGAACACCATTTTCAACATTTTCAGTAGTTTCAAAATTCTAAGTATGGCCAAATTATACTAATTAGTCTCAGCGTAGACGGTTTAGATCCTATTTGAAAAGCTAGTACAGATTAACAAAGCTAAAACTGTGCCCTTTTTACTATGTACACAGTTTTATAAACTACCAAAAAATGTTTAGAATATCACCGAATTCTTATTTTTAGTTTAATGTTGGTGATTTTTTTTTCATTGCATAATTTGAGTCGTAAGAGCTGACAAAACTGCTTATACCACCTGCTATTTACCATTGTTTGATCTTTCTTTGATCCTACAATTCTTTTGTAATATCAAATAAATGTTTGCTCAGAAAAGAGAAAGCTATTTGCTCGTTAGTGGTCACACTATGGTCACATTGAGCACATTTTTATTTGATGGCAAATAATTTTGTTTGACCAAAAACAGCTGTTTTGTTGTTTGCCACACAATAATATTTTGTGGTCAGACTGGGGCCAAGAAATATTTGACATTTTTCGTCAAATATTTGCCCAATCTGACCGTACCTTAAGGCGCACGTTGACAAAATACGATAATTTAAATGGATCTTTAAGAAAATATACTTTTTGTAAAATGAAAAACTTTTTTAAGAATCTTTTTGATGTGTTAACATCTATACGCGCGCCTAGGGCAGTAAACTATAAATTTAATACATACGCATGTGTTAGGTTTGTAAGAGTAAATCATCGTTTGTGTGTTCGTTGCTTGGCAGTCGGTATTGAAAGTGATTATTAGGCAATTTTCATATAATTTTCCCACGCGATTTTCTCCGGAAATTCATAGCCGATTTTATTAATTTTTGAATTAAAAAGCTAGTGCGGGTTTCGACGAAGAGTTTAGGCCAAAAATTAAGGCGATCCGATATCGGCGAGCCGAGATTTAAGTGTTTTAATTTGGAGTAATATTAAAAAAGTGTTTTATGTTGATCTTCGGTTTTGTCTTATCATCGTTTGTTTGTTCGTTGCTTGGCAGTCGGTATTGAAAGTGATTATTGGGCGATTTTCATATAATTTTCCCACGCGATTTTCTCCGGAAATTCATAGCCGATTTTATTAATTTTTGGATTAAAAAGCTAGTGCGGGTTTCGAGGAAGAGTTTAGGCCAAAAATTAAGGCGATCCGATATCGGCGAGCCGAGATTGAAGTGTTTTAATTTGGAGTAATATTAAAAAAGTATTTTATGTTGATCTTCGGTTATATCGTACGAATATAACAATGTATGTATGTATGTACAAGTGTCTGTTGCTTTCCATTCTTTGACTTTTGTGGGAATAAAACAAAAAGTATTGAGCAAGAAAATAATGACACATGTGCTTGCACTGGGTCTTTAAATAATTTTAAGTATTAATATTATTTAACTGTAACGTCATCATATGATTGAACGCTGTTTTTTATTTTCCAATGTAACATTTACGAATGTGTTCATAGAAATCGAACAAGTACCGTGTAGCAAAAAGGTGTTAACACATCGCCCGTGAGTTCGAACACTCATTGTTTTTTTTTTTATAGAACGTGTTTAAGAAAAAAGCTATTTTAGGCAATTTTTGTAAGAATATGTATTATATTTTCCCGAAAAGGTCCTTTTTTAAAAAGAGGTAATTCTTTTATTCAAAGCTAATGTTTTTTAAGAAAGGTACTATTTTCAAGATGAAGTACTTTTTGTAAGAAAAAGTTCTAAGTGTATGATTTTTTTTTCTATAAAGGAGTACTTTTTTTAAGAACAGGTACATTTTAAAGGAGTGGTACTCTTTTTAGGAAAAGATAACTTTTTTTTTAAATTTACATATTTTCAGAAAGAAAAGAAAAAAGGTATTCAGGCCGATTCCTAAATACGCGCTTCACTTCGACCAAGGCAACGTTTCACTTTCCACGCTCTGTTTTCGATGCATTCTAAAATACTCGTGACGACTTATGGATAAAAATTTTAAAATTTTGTGGCATCACTATTTAAATCAGCTATAGGTGTAATCAGCTTATTGGGAAAACTATTCGTCATTAACAAAAAATTGTAAACAAAATCTAATATTTTAATTTAAAATTTATGTTACTTATAACTCGGGATATCTACGAAGTGTCCTTAAAAACTTAAGAAACAACACGATGGAAATATTTGCAATGAATGACATTTTATTTGTAGTTAATACTTAAATTTCTTTGTATCACTTTTATTAAATGAATTTTTTATATTTCTAACCCGGGTGCCACGCGATCAAGATTAACGGTAAACGCGCGGATATTGGCGTCGAACGAAAATTAAACAGCACATTGGTTCCTGTTTGGCATCGGACGAGGCGTTCTCGAATTATGGCAAACGAAAGTTGTGGGTTTTGCACAAATTGAGTTTTCCCCACAGCTAGAAATTTTTGTATGCCAATCATCTTACAATATGCCCTAAAATAAGAAGAGTTGTCTTTCGAATCAAAAGTTGACAAAGTATGACGTACCCCACTGTACATAGTAAAATGGTTTTACAGTTTTAGAAGCAACTTAAATTGTGAGCTCTTACATTCGTGCTTTACTGTACTAATTACGGCGAAGCGAAATGCGAAAATTTCAATAACCCTCCAAAATGACTTAAATGTTTATTGTACAGAACTCGTTGACGACCGACATTTCAAACATATCCCTTACCGCGTTTCAAGATGGAACCATGAAAAAAGCAATATATTTCTAGACCTTACTAATTTCGCTTTCGCGCTGAAAAACCGGCCCGTGTTATAAAGGGTCCGCCATCTAACTTTTTTTTTCAACTAGTGCTTATTTCGTGAATGGTAACACTTAGCTCATGTCTGATTTGACAGATAATTAGTTTTATCCTTCCGCTGAACGAATATGGTTGTGTATACGCTTGAACAACGCTGGGAAATATTGCGACATTACTTTGAAAATCATGGTAATGTTGCAGATTCTGATTTTGCCAAAAAAATCATCTTTCAGATGAAGCTCATTTTGATCTTGGCGGGTATGTAAACAAGCAAAATTGTCGCATTTGGGGCACAGAAAACCCGCACGCATGCATTGAAAAGCCGATGCACCCAAAACGAGTCACTCTTTGGTGCGGATTTTGGTCCAGAGGCATAATTGGGCAATTTTTCTTCGAAAATGAGCAAGGAGTGTCCGTTACAGTCAATGAATTTTTGTTCACAAAAATTGAAGAGGCGGATATTGGCAACATTTGGTTTCAACAGGACGGCGCTACGTGCCACACAGCCGAAGCTACACTCGATGTTTTGCGCCCTGTTTTTGAAGATCGCATTATCAGCCGCAGGGCTGATGTCATTTGGCCACCTCGGAGCTGCGATTTGACACCGTTGGACTATTATTTGTGGGGTGCCCTCAAAGACAAGTGTTACACCGACAAGCCAGAGACAATTGACGCTTTAAAGGACAATATTCGTGAAGCCATTGGTGAAATACAGCTTCACACAATCAATAATGTGCTTAGAAATTGGACCGATCATGTAGGCTACTGCATGGCCAGCCGAGGCAGTCATTTGAATGAAATTATTTTCCATTATTAACCGGAAGGATTGTACTTTCCAAGAAAAAAGAAGAAAGAAAAGAAAATATTCAGTAGTTTTTTTTTATAGCATTTTCAAAAAAAAAGTTATTTGGCGGACCTGTTATCATGCACGAACCATGAATTTGCTTGGAACATTGTTGTCGCAAATTAAGGATATGCTGGTTTTTTTCTTTGTTGACTGTGTGGTTTGTGGTTTCAGCAGAATTCAAAAGAACAGAACCAGATTTCACACATTATAACTTATGAATTATTGTGTCTCCAATATGAAATATTGAACAGCAAATACAATGTGTTTGGACACAAATATACTATAGCTATAAATATGTTGTATTTGCATTCAGACAAAAACAAATTGCTTATTTTTCAGAGTGCACAAGCCGCCAGTTTGAAAATATCCGAATGTTAATGATGTTTTCAATAATGAAATTGTAAAATAATCAGTCTGCTGCTAGCTGCTGGAAAATAAGCCGCTATTGTTAACGTCCGGCTATTTTTCAAAAAATAAACAAAGATATAAATACGACTCGTTTTTAGTAATGGTTATATATAAATATATCCTTCATATATTGAAACAAAATATAATAATATAAAACACTATTGCAATGCAAATTTTTATTTAAAAGGTTCATATGGCTTCATAATGTTTAGAAGGTGTAAAAATTGCCATCTAGAATGCGCAAAAGGAATTGAGGAAATCCAGATATGAATAAAAATATAACACAACATATTACTAAACTGGCTTCTGGGAGACATGATTTCATAATTTAAAAAGATGTACAAAGGTGCGATTTTCGTAAACTCTGACCTTTGCTTTTAAAATCTGCCATTTTCTTTGATACGCATTTTCTGGATAAAAACTGGCGCATTTAATTGGCAATTCTCCTATTGAAATCATGCCTTGGGTAAAGGATATTTTATCCGATGATATACCATTTCTCCCTCAAAAACCCGCTTCAACAGAAGATCCAGTTTTACAGGGTAGTATCAACTTTTGATTCACCTAAACTGTCTTTAAAAAATCGTTAAATTTATCAATAATAACACTGTAAGTAGGTGAAAATGACACACCAAAACGCCGAGACACGTCAACCTAATTTTGGATCGTAGTGTCCAGTGGTGTACCCTGTTTTGAAAAGTTAGCTTGAAATCACGAGATATTTCGATTTTAAATTTGTAATAGATTTAAGGGGATTTTAGATTTTATTTTATTTTATTTTCTTAAAATCAATTTGTTTATTATTTATTTGTCAAAATTTATATCTAGAAATAATGGACATCCATTTTCAAGCGGACATGTAACTATATTTGCTCGTATTTTGATGATTTTATAAATTTTTTTGGATTCATTCAATTTTTACTCTTTGGTTGCAATCGAACAGCAGAAATCAGCAAGCATAGAGTCTATTCTTCTTCCAGCGAAACGGTCTTCGAATGCCATTATAGTTTGATGAAATCTTTCGCCAGTTGAGTCTGTCGCAAAAATCGTTCGTAAAAATCGAAATGTGCATGTAACATGTGGATTTTCAACGACATATTAACGCCAAGTTTGTCGAAAGACTTCATCATGTTGTCAATATAATCACGGTACTCTGGTGAGCGATTTTTGCAAAGAACATTTTCAATTACAGCACGAATTGAGTTCCGTGCGTTTAGTTCAGTTTCATCTAACATTTCAGAAAAACTCGTATCCCTTAAAAGTTTCCGAATATCTAGACCTTTAACTACACCTGTTAAAAAAAATTGATATAAAATATGTTGCAGTCACACACTTTTAATTACACAAAATTACCCTCTTTTAATTTTTCAATTGAAAGCGTTGTTTTTCAAATATGGTAATGCATTTTCGTTAACGGGAACCAAACGCTTTAAAAAATTCGTTGCAACTCCCAGCTTGATATGAAGATCCGGAAGATGTGGACGACTTACATTAAATTCGCCAACAACTTGCGAATCGCGTTTTTGCCAATCTCGCTTCTCGTACTGGTTGCATTTTTACGGCTGTCCCATTTACAAAAAATACACATGTACTTTGTATAGCCAGTTTGCATTCCAGTTAATAGTGAAAGAACCTTAAAATCATAATTTACGCGCCACTTGTGTTCGTCATAACTGATGCGTTCCAGCATTAATTTCATGGTATCATACGACTCATGCATTCCAAGAGCATACATCAATGGCACTGGTTTAACGCTGCTGTTTTCAATTAACAAGACTACTTTAAAGATTCTGGTTGCAGTGTCTATGAAAAAACGACTTAAAGATGGATAGTTGCATAGTTGCAGATTCCCATTTCATTCATTAAACCGGGAATATCTTGACAATATGCATAAGCTGTGTCGTCGGAAAGCATGAAATAAGGCATATATGTTTCTTGGCCGGTATTTGTAAGATGTAAGTTTTATACCTAGTGCCAGCACGTTGACGCTTCTTAGTTCCGGAGCCAAAGTCATTGCAGTATTTTGAGATAGCTTCAGATTTCGAACGATTCTATCTAAATGTTCCTACGAAATTAATGATGGATATTGTATAACTGACTGAAGGTAATCAGAATCAGCATGATGTTATTGTTATTGTACTTCATCGGACGCAGTATCATATTCGTATGTCGATGGATGTACTGGGACTGGCAATTCATCACTGTGTGGAACCGGTACGTGAGCATTTGGCACACCGTTGTATATAAAACCGGATCGTTCTATAAGAATAAATTATTGTGTATACCATATACAGTCTATCTGAGTGAACTTACTGTTTCGATTGAGACCATTTACATCGTTCTTGCACGCGTAGCATTTTTCTGTATCATGTTCCCCTGGATCGGTCCATATCATTAGAAGTCCAAATGGCATCGAATATCGCCGTAACTTCCACCATTTGTTTAATGCACTAAAACATGTGATGCACGTAAATTCAGGTGCATGATCAACATTTGGCATTTCTTCTGATTTGTATTGTACTGATTGTAAGCTTTGAAGGCATCTTCAACCAAATGTAGTCGATGATTTTTCGGTGTAAATTTTCCACACACAAAACAAAACATATTTAAATTTTCACAGTGTGATCTGCATTTTTGGTCACTCATTTTTATATTTTTTCAAAATGGTCAATAAAATGCTTACATTTTTGATGTGTTAACATCTATAGCGGCGGGTAGGGACTAATCTATCAAAGTGAACACTTTGATATATACATATGTATGTTGTAGCATCTGTTTGTAATAGGCATGCCCGAATCCCGAAATTATTATAATTATTATGGCCCCAAATTGTAAGAGGTAAACTAATTCTGCTCCAAATAGATGATTATTATGTCAACGGTTACATTTTGTAGATGTCTATTATTTCAACGGTTACATTTTGTCGAAAAAAATGTATAAATTGATTTCCAGGTTTTTCCCTCAAATAAAATCAAAAATCACCTTAAATCTACTACAAATTTGAAATCGAAATATTTCGATATTTTGAGGAAACTTTTTAAAACGGAGTATACCACTGGATTCTATGACCCAAAAATTAGTTGGTGTGTCTCGGTCCTTTTGTGTGTCATTTCAAAACTTCAAATTTTACTTACAGTGTTATAATCTAATTAAAATTGTTCTTTTTTCATATTTCTATTAAAATGTACTTTTTCATAGAAAAGTAGTTTTTAATAGATATTGATCTTGAACCGAACAATTATTAAAAAAATCGTAAAATGTGTTTCCAGTTCTTTCAAATTAACTTTTAGGAAGAAACTTTGGGAGTTCCAGAGTATGTGACTTCTGTCGACATTTCCCCTCACTGTAAACAGGGGGTGATTATTCTTTCGACGTAGCACTGAGAGTGTTTTGAATATATTGAATTTATGTAGAAGTAGCTATTTGTGCTCTGTCATTTTATTTAGGTCAATAATGAATTGGAATTGAAAATGAGTTTATGGATGCCATGACAATATGGTGGCTAATCCCATCAATGATAAAAATTCAAATATTTTTAACATTCAAATCATAATAATGATAAATTTAGCGGAAAATGATATAATTTGAATTTCCAATGCAATGATAGTGAAATGAACACTTACGTGTCTAATGAAATGAACTTATATCATGTAGATATTCCATTTGTTCCATTCCTCATTTGTATTCTCAAAGAGTTCGAACAGACTCTAATTCCCTCGACAATTGCACTGAGTAATGATACAAAGGAACAGTGATTACATTCTGCGATGTTATTTTCTATTTAGATCATGATATAAGTTTGAGCTATTAAGATGTTGTTGTTTACCAGCCCCTTTTAACATAGACATTATATGGCATTGCGCTCATGGCAATGTCAATATTGTTTACGTGCATTTGTAAATAGTGCAGTGTAAATAATTAGTGTTGTAGGGTGCCCCAAAATGCACGAAGGTTTTTAATTTCGCGACAATTGTACGGTAAAATTATGCTATTTAATAAAATTAGACACTCTGTCAGGTGACCGTTCAGAAATATTAAAAATATAGCGCTCCACGGAAGAACATGACGATTTGTTTCGCAAGGCAATATTTCGAAATAGTTTGTCAATAAAACTTTCGGAACCGATGTAAAACTGTTGGTCCCAATCAGTGCGTAAAAACTGGAAAGCTCAGAGCTGAGTGAATATGAGAAGCTCTCCCCTATCCCTACATTTTAAAAATATTTATTTATTTAATTTAATATTTTGAAAGTAATGTAGTGCTTTCGAACATAATCGTCTTCAGCAATGGAACTCATTTTATTTTTATTTCTGCATTTACATAACCGAGCCTCGAGGCCTTTTATGGTTACAAAATTTTTACCATAATTTCTATAACCCTAAGTTATAAGTATTTATTCGAAGGTTAGAATTTTACTGCTCGCAACCTCTGATCCTGTCCCAATGAACAAAAGCGGGCTATACAAACTTTCAGCTTAATCGGTTAAATTTAAGGCGACCTTCAAATGGCTTGAAGTTGGAACATAGTTACACTATGATTAATTCCTACCAAAATAAGGTATAATCTTCCTTATATCGTCCGTTATTTTGTTTGTAGAAATTTATGTGAACACATCCATCCCAGCAATTGTTTAAAACATTCTGAATGAGTTTTGACTAAAGCATAGAACGAGTCAGCTTGATTTCTTAACAAACAAAACATTTCGAAATACGTACAGTACTTGTAAACATTTTTTACTACACATCTTCCCTAAAACATAACAACAGCCAAAGCAACCCAAAATTTACGAATGCTTACTCGTTTTTGAGGGAATGTTACGAAGTTGTTGATTCACAGCAAATCATCAACTTACAAGTGTATCAAACTAACATCTATGTTATAGTGCTCATGTTGTTTATGCATGGTCCATCCTAGCGCTACAAGCTACAATAACATGAACACTATTCTATTGCATTTGCTGCCTTCTGTGCCAGTGTGGCAATGAAACATTGAAGGAACGCGGATACCCTGCAGTATTAGTAATCGACTCTACGCTGATGAGTTCATCGACTACCACAAACCTTTCGTCGACTACTCGCTAAACTACCAGCAATGCTTTTGAGCGGCGAATTAAACAAGGCGATGTCCGCTTTGGTAATGCCTTACTGTTCGTCGATTACTTCATCGGTAACATTTCGTCGACGCATTTATCGGTAACATTTCGTCGACGCATTTATCGGTAACATTTCGTCGACAGGTTAAGAAAAACAATAGAAAATCTCTGGAGACACTACCTTACAGATTACCACTGAGTACCAATGTAATCGGCGATGTAGTCAATGAAAAATCAATGGCGATGTAGTCGATGAAATGTTGCCAGCCACTACTTGTGAAACTGCAGGGTAGCAAAACATCGCTCTCTGTGTAGTAATTGATGTGCCTGTGTATGTATTAATTTTTATACTTTTTTTAAATGTTTATATGCTATTTCATAGTACTTTCTTTCCTTTTATAATATTTTAAGTCTATTTTATGGATAAATGAATTGAAAATGTGATGTACTTATATATTTATTTTTGTATTTAATACCAGATCTACGTGAATTGTTTTGATTAGTTTTTTTATTGGTAGGTACTATTTTTCTTTTGAAGTATTCTAAGTTTTTTTTATGTTTTAAGTTTAAAGATGTTGGTAGTTAACCACATTAAATAATAAATTAATATTTACATTACTTCTACATTAAAAAAATCTTTTTTTCCATTATGTTTACTGCATCAAAATAGCTTTACTTGCTTAATAACTTTGCAAAGAATATACATATGTTTGTATGTAACAGTAGAATTATTGTATAATGCTTCATGTGTTGCTATTGCTTTCCACAATATTCTACTACTTGTGTTTTGTTACTGTACTTGTTTGACGAAAGCAACTGTCGCACAGATGCACATATGTTATCTACAAGCGCTACAAGCTATCATAACATTGATAATATTCTACTGCACTCGCTGCCAACTGACAGTGTGGCGCTGATACGATGAAGGAAAGAAAGAGCGCAAAGCCACCCAAGCATGCTCTCGAATGATTCAATTAACACTTCTCTCAACGCAGCATGTGGTTGATCGTTGTATACCGCGTGTTTTGTAGTTTTTTTTTGTTGCTTTGATTGAAGTTCTACGTTGTATGTTCAAATCGTTCCTCAGCAGTAACTGCTTAAACATTAGTTGTGAATGTTAGGCATCACTTGAAATGGGAACGTGTCATTTGAAACTGATTCAACTCAGCTTGTTTCAGATGTTTAGTTTTGACACCTCTTTCTGCAAAGACATTCACAACAACTGTCGTCTCAAATTTTTCAATTGCACTTTTATAACCAAGATCATCCGTCCATGTTGAAGGTTTTTTGTCGAGAAGAAATTTTTCGAACTAGGAGTTACAAACGACGAAAACTCAATGTTTGTGCCGTAACCACTGTTGGAACACTGTCGTCAAATAAGGATAGAACCACAGTTTGTTGAACTAAATAACAGAGATGTTTGGAAAATTTTTTCTTAGTAACCTTACTACTTTCTATATTAATATCCTAATAATTTATCAGTTGAAGCATGAAGGGGAAATCAGGAGAAGGTGCTTTAATTGCTTCTGATGACAGAAACCAGGCTAGAACTTACACCCGGCTAGAACTCTAAACGGTGTGTCTACTCACAAAAAGGTCCTTATATCCGGATCACTCATTAAAAATATTGAAATGCTCATAGCTCCCAAAACGGTGCGTTTAATCGCAAAAATTACATTACTTCATGATCACTCGCTTATGACATCGCTTATGAATCTTAACGTTGCGTCTAATTGCACAAAGAAATTCTTTCATGATCACTCGTATATTAAAATGCATATAACTCCTAAACGGCGTGTCTAATCGCAAAAAGGGCGTTATTTTATGATCACTCGTTAACAATATGAAAAGGCTCATAACTCCTAAACCGTGGGTCTAATTGCAAAATGAACGTACTTTCGTGATCACTCGTAAAATATATTAAAATGCTCATAACTCCTAAACGGTGCCTCTAATCGTGGAAATACGTTATTTCCTGATCAGTGTTAAAAAATATTTAAATGTGCATAACTTCTAAACGGTACGCCTAATCGAAAAAAATACAGTATTTCGTGATCACTCGTAAAAATATTGAAACGCTTATAGCTCGTACGTCTAATTGCAAAAAGAGCGTTCTATCGCGATCACTTGTAAGAAATACTAAAATGCTCATAACTACTAAACGGTGCATCTATCCGTAAAAAATACTTTATTTCGTAAAAATGTCAAAACGCTTATAACTCTTAAACGGTGCGTCTAATGGCAAAAAGGACGTTATTTTATGATTACTCGTGAAAAATATTAAAATGTTCATAACTCCTAAACGGGGCTTCTAATCGAAAAAAGGATGTAATTTCGTCATAACTCGTAAAAATATTGAACTGCTCATCACTTCTAAATATTAAAATTCTCATAACTCATTAACGGTGCATCTGATCGTAAAAACTACGTTATTCTGTGATCAGTCGTAAAAAATATTTAAATTTTCATAACTCATTAACGGTGCGTCTGATCGTAAAAAATACGTTATTTCAGAATCAGTCGTAAAAATATATAAATGCTCAAAACTCTTAAACAGTGCGTCTAATCGCAAAACGGACATCAATTCGTGAAAACTGAACTGAAATTGAAGCAGATATATTTTTTTTGGGGTTCCACCTAGCATGATATACAAAATTTTATTATTAGCGAAAATATTGTACGCAGCCCAGTCCGCTTCTAATGAGAATCACAAAACTCTAATTCTGTTGTAGTCTGAAAATTTATAAACGTTCAAATATATTGTATCGGTTAGAGGCAAGTCTGCTTAGTTGATCGGTATCCATGAAATGTCCGTAGAACGTGAAATATTTAAAAACATAAGTTTTTAGCAGTTTTCACATATTCCTCCACTTTTTTTTTTTTAATAGAGTTTCTTTTCACTTTTTTCAGCAAAATTAGCAGGGACTCCAAATTCTTCACTCACAATATTTGGCAAAATTGTTGCCATAATAAAGCAGAACAATCTTTGTGAACATATTAATACAATCTGATCGGGGTTAGTGACCCTAAGTAGCGCATAAAAGCCACTTTGTATCTTAAAAATTATAAATTGTACGTATTTATAAGTAATGACAACATTACTCGCACACTACGCGTCCGAATTTTGTCCGAATAAATTTATAAAATTGAGAATTACAATACCTTAAATCTATTATTATACTATTTCCCAATGTAAACAACACTTCCGCAGCTATACAAAAAAGAATGGTTTTAATCAGTCAATTGTTGTTAATCAGTCAGTTAACTTAAATTTTGTGACATACTCTCGGTGGAAACTCCCATTATATATTTGTCTTCTTTATCTTCATTGTCGGGATCATTCGTCTTTTGCGACCACCAACAAATTTCAGCCACCAGAGAGTCCAGCCTCGCAACGGAATTGTAATTCTTTATTTTTCTAAGTTTGTTGCAGCAAAATCGGACTAGGCGTTCTCGAGTTATATCAAACAAAACACCGTCAAATGTGACAAATTCCCCTATATGATACCTACTAACATCAAATCGATATATCTCGACTCCTAGGCCTGACCCAGCGAAACGCCGAAACACGTATAACTTTTTTATGACCGCATGTAGAGAACAATGTGGAGTAAAATATCAAACAAAAATCCAATAAGTATTCGAACTCACGGGCGATGTGTTAACATCTTTTTGTTACACGGTCCCTGTTCGATTTCTATGAACACATTAGTAACTGTTACATTGGAAAATAAAAAACTGCGTTCAATCATATGATGACGTTACATTGAAAGAATATTAATACATACGTAAAATTATTTAAAGCCCAGTACAATCACATGTGTCATTATTTTCTTGCTTAATACTTTTTGCTTTATTCCCACAAAAAACCAAAGAGAATGCAAAGCAACAGACATATGTACATTAGGGATATAACCAAATTTTGTACCTAGCACCACGCGATGGCGAAGGTTGTGATATTTAGGAAAAAAAAACAAATTTGGGTCATTTCGGATAAAAAACCTCACCCACGAAAACGATTTGTTAAAATATCCCAAAAAAAAACATCCATTTTAAATAAAAAAATTTCAATATTTTATTAATAAAGCTAAATAGTACAGTGCAAAATGTTGTTTACTGATTTAAAGACATAAACTTCAAATTTAAAATTTTTTTCACTTTGGTAGTATTTAAATGCAGAACCAAGCTCGTACAAGTATTGCATATCGTCGCGCCATTTAATGTTTTTCACTTTTGAGTATTCCTCATTCTGTATTTATTTTTTTTTCAGATCCCCACAGTTATTTATTAGTTCCGGAACAAAATTATAAGATATCGCACCTGTTCCACAAAAGTGTAACAACTCAAAATTTCTAAATTTTCGTTTTTTGCAAGATAACAACACACTGTGGTGGTCATCTCTACCCACTGTAAAAATCATCTATTATTTTGTCTCCTCTTTCGTCAAAAAAACCTTTATGACTCTCTCTTTGTTTTCAGAATAACTTTTTTAGACTCAACTAAAGAGTAACATTTTTAGTTGTCTCTAAATGTTTAAGCAAATCGGTTTGTTTTTTTTATCATATAAAGAGTAACATTTTTAACGCAAACAACGCTTTTATTCTTTTTAATAATAATTTCTTAAAATAACATATTTTTTTCCTGAAATATATCATCAATATTAACGGAAACAGTTTTTCGTCTCTACTGAAAATTTTGAAATTTTGAGTTGTTACACTTTTGTGGAACAGGTGTTGTATCAGAAATTACCATTTTTATGGATTGCCATAAATCAAATTTGTCTACTGTTTCTTTAATACCATTAAATATTGTGAGGGCTTTTCCATTTTCCAAAACAAGCACTGATAAATTAGTTTCCTTATATTCATTTTTTAAAACCATTACCTGGAGTTCTTTATACCCAATTTTTTGCCGTCGAAATGCAAGCACCAGTTTTCATTTTTAAAAGTCTCCTTTAACATTTCTTCTTTACGCTCGGCCGACTTGATTACAGCTTTATAAACAGCTGGCTGTGATGGAGTTGCAATTTGAATACCAGACCCTGCTAATTCCTTACAAATTGTTGCTGCTTTTCTAGTACTGACTTTGGCATTAGTAACTAATGTAATCGATGGATTTATTAATGATTTATTTAATTTCATCCTTTATGGGGGCTTGTAATTACAATCGGATGAGTATTGGTTCTCACACTCGTACTCGGATACTGAGTTTTCATCAGACATAGCGTCTTTCAAGCTACTTAATTCGGACTGAATATCTGTATTTTCATTTGAAATATTGACAATATTTTCAAAATTATAACTACCTTATGTTTTTAAATTTTTGTCATACATCCGAATTAATTTTTCAACTGTTCTATTTACTGATATACTTTGCATTTTTGGTACTTTCATCTATTTCCACAGATCGCAAAGTTCATTTGAGATAACTTTATACCTCTTTTTTTGATTTTTTCCGAAGCAGCTAAAGCATGAAATCTTCCAATTATCATTTTTTGGCTTGACATTTTGCTCAATTGATGTAATGGAATGACGATATCTGGAATGTTTCTCGACATTGTTGTGCTGTCTTTAAATTTGGTCAAAGCATTTGTCCACAGTTTTGCATTTTTCAAAACGCTTAAACGACTTCATTAAAACCCATTGTTTTTAAATATTAAACACAAACTCTGAATATTTTAAACACGTAATTTAAAAAAAAATTAGCATTAATAATTTTCTTTGAATATTAAAAACAATGAAATGACATGACGTTATTTTCAATGTCGTCCACTCTGCTTCCTAAATATTTAAACAAATGTTAAATGCACGTTGATATATTGATAAATACAATTTTTTGCGTTTTTAGATAAATAAATAAAAAACAAAAAATAAATCATTTCCAAACTTTACCGCGTTTTGTGGGTGAACTTTTTTGACAACCGCGAAAAAGTAATAGCATTTTTTCATACAGTTTTTAATGACCTATTCGACTATGCTAGGTACATTTTGATATTTGCAAAAAATATAAAAAAGTTATAGCCCTAATGTACATACATACATTGTTATGTTCGTTAATACCCTATACAAGTTCACACAATTTTGACAATCTGACTTACGACGTTTCATTTACATAGTAGGTCTGATTTTTTATTCCATGCTAAACAATCTAAGCGATTTTAATCGGCTCCCCATACAAAATCGTCGAATAATTAGTTTAGCACGGAATAACAAAACACGCTTACTATTAAAGCGGCATGGCCACACATCAAACTGGCTCATCAAACTGTCATCATTTTGATCTATAAGTAAAAAAAAACTCTCACGGATAGGTTGATCTGAGTTTGACGAAAATCAAAAACTTTTGATTTTCACTACCGTCACTGCAGAGATTTGAAGCGTAATTACTTCAAATTTTATTTCTGTTTAGTTGTCGCAGTAATAATATTTTTTTTGTGACGCGGTGCTTTGAAAAATGGTTAAAAAATATTTCTGAAAAAACACTCGAAAATTCCAAAAAAAAAAATATTTTCAACAACTAAAAAATCAGAAGTTCTTTTGTTTTCACAACAACTTTGAAATGAAGCTTGATGGTATGAATTTGATGTGTGGTTGCGCTAAGCCAAAATAAACATTACCAGCACATACATAAATTTGCTCAAACAGTTTGATGTGTGGCCACGGCGCTTATTACTTAATAACACTTAAGAATATTTAAAGACAAGTGTCATTATATTCTTGCTTAGTACTGTTTATTTTATACCGTCAAAAAACAAAGAGAATGCAAAGCAACAGACACATTCGCTACACAAGTTCACACAATTTTCGCTGCTCTCTTGCTATCTCATTTTTATATACGTATCATAGTAAAATAAACATGTAGCAGCAGTAGACGTTGTTGTTGTTGTAGGCAGCAACAACAGGTATTTTGTTTTTGTTTCAATCGCTTCGGTTGTCAACCTATGCACGTAAGTATACCAACAACACAGGAATACAATAAAGTACAAAAACAAAGTACATATGAGTTTGATCAACGATCAACCACAACGAAAAAATTGAAAACATCTGTTCTAACGAGTTTAACCGTACACGTATAAACACATCATTATTCTCTTTGCTCGCTGCCGCTACATCAGTGTGTGTTTTTCTTCGCAGTCTCACAATCTGTGTTTCGCAGTCGGACAAATCTGTGTTCTATATATGGGTGGGTCACCCTTATCATTTCGGGGTATGAAAAATAGATGTTGGCCGATTCTGAGACCTACCCGATATGCACACAAAATTTCATACAAATCGATCCAGCCGTTTCGGAGGAGTTTAACTCCCAACAATCTGTGTGATCGCAGTCGGACAATCTGTGTGATCGCAGTCGGACAAAATCTGTTTGGATGAATTTACTTTGTGAATTTTGGCCCTACCCGCGCCTATAGATGTTTACACATCAAAAATCAAATTTCAATGAGATTGTCGTAAAGATCTCAACTTCGTGTTGTTACAATATATGCGAAATTGTGCAATTTTAACTCAATTTTTGCCCAAATTGCGAAAGACTTAAATTTCGCGGCTGCATGAACAAGGCATTACCCCATTTTCCAATGGTGTAGTAATCCTAATTAAATAATATATGTATATAAGTAAATATAACCTCTAAACATACACAAGTATTTGATATTTGTCTCGTTACTTACTAATTATTCCTTTGGACAACACTTCGTATGGCGCCAAACAGTAAATGAAGTACGTACAAAGAAAGTACAAAAACACTATGCATACACAAACTCGTATCCAGCAGATCTATTCTGTAACTTGCTAACGCTTAATCTCCATCGCTAAAAACATATAAAATCAATTTAGCGATTTTTAGCTACGAATGCAATTCTGTAACGTGGTATCTAAATTTGGCTATCTCTTAAAAATTGAATTCGCCGTAATTATTACGCTTGTTGTCATCGCTAAAATTGGCTTATTTTGTATTCTCTAACTAATAATCAGCTGTCAATTGTCATCTAAATTTAAAATTTTTAGCAACGAACAATTGAAGCCGCTAAAAAAATTAACAGAAATACTTTTAGATTTATATTCAGCCTAATTTATCTTGATATTATATGTCGTTGGTTAAAGCCGCTCATACTTCTTTTTTATATGTATAAATCTTTGTCACAACACAATATTCACAAACAGTATGTTTGTTTACCTTTTTTGCCGAAAATAACAAAGCCTTTATAGAGCTGCCATGTTTTGCAATCTTTTAGAGCGATATCAATAATTGGTAGTTTTTCGGTAAAATACTACGCGAATGTTGCAAAATCTAAATAAATTTTGATAAGAACTTTTAAACTAACATTAAAAAGTTCACGTTTAATAAGTTTAATTTGTAAGATTTTGTGAAGGAAAATTTGTAATGTTTTTGAGGAAAACAAACTATAAGGCTTGGCAACACTAATATAAAGTGTAAAATGTGTGCGAAATATGTTTGTCTCTTTCTAAAAGCATTTTATTACAGCAGCGGGAGGAGTCTAGACTACTTTTAGCAAATTAGCTACGGCGAAAATATTAACTTTTAGCTAAGCGATTACAGTAACAGAATACGGATTTAGCGACATCGCTAAGAAATTCGCCTTAATTTTTTTTTTAGCATTTTAGCGTGGGAGATAGGGAATTAGCTACGAGAATTACAGAATCGACCTGCAGATTAACTGTGCTCATTTCATTGTGTCTCTGCTTACACTTTTCAGTGTTACCAAACATAACTTCTGCGTGGCATCTTCATATTTTGCGAACACAAGCGAAAATTCATTAGCGTTTGTAACCATGTCTACCGATACTGAGCGACTGAGAAAATAATAGAGTTGTGAACGAACTAGTTCAATTGAACGATTCACTCTTGTGACAATACTTATACAAGGTGGCGCAAAAGTAAACTTCCGATGTTTTTTGGCTGTAATTTAAAAAAAAATTAACAACTTTGATTCTTCTTGTGGATTATTTTTATTTGGTCTTTTAGTTTTTTTTTACATCAAGTCGAGAATATGATGTCATGTAAATGGCCGCCGCCACAGTTGATTGTCATTTGAGCCCTTTTTATGGCATTTTCCATCACATTGGCCAAAACTTCCGGCGATAGGTCCTCACATTCTTGACGGATATTGTATTTAAGAGCTGCAAGAGTCTGAGGCTTGTTGACATAAACCCGCGACTTCAAAAAGCCCCACAAAAAGAAGTCTGGAGCGGTCAAATCAGGCGATCTTGCTGGCCAGTGCAAATCGCCAAAACGGGAGATTAGGCGCCCGGGAAATGCATCCTTCAGCATATCTGTTGTGGTACGTGCAGTGTGTGCCGTTGCACCGTCCTGTTGGAACCACATGTTTTCCAATCCCAATTTATCAAGTTGCGGCAAAAAGAACTCATGACCATTGCTCTGTAGCGCTCACCATTCACAGTAACCGTTTGGCCCTCGACGTCTTCGAAGAAAAAAGGTCCGATAACTCCTCCAGCGCAAACAGCACACCATACAGTGACTTTGAGCGGGTGTAATGGCTCTTCGTGGGTTACACGCGGATTTTCAGTGCCCCAGAAGCGTAAATTTTGCTTATTTACGTACCCGCTAAGATGGAAATGGGCCTCATCACTCAATATTATTTTTGATGAAAAATCATCTTCCTCTTGGTATTGATTAAGGATGGCTTGAGCGTATGTTAGACGCGATTGGCGGTCAGCAGCTAACAGCTGATGCACCGTCTGGACTTTGTACGGAAACATCTTCAAATCTTGTACCAAAATTCGCTGTAAAGACCGTCACTGATACCCATTTGCGTGGCACGTCGTCTGGTCGATGTCGACGGCGCATCCATGACATCCTCGGCTACAGCAGGAATATTCTCTGCAGAACGGCTACTCCGCGGTCTGCCACGCCTGACAGCATCTCGTGTTGTGCCAGTCTCTTCGAGGCGAGCGGCCAAACGTCGCAGTGTTTCACCAGTAGGCGTTGGACGGCCAGGAAATCTGCGACGAAATTCACGTTGTGCCAAAGTCACCGACCGACTATTGGTCAAATAAATAGTCAGCAATATTCCGCGTTCTGGAGCAGTGTAGCGTAACATTGTTTATTAACGTGTATTTCGCATGTGTTTACTACACATATGTCAAAACAGAACTGACATTAGGAGCCAATCGCAAAATTTATAGCATGTTCTGATAGGATGGTTACTTTTGCGTCACCTTGTATAAACTAGCTCACAGATCCGCACTTTTGTTTACCTGGCGTTTACACGGGACAGTTTTGCTCCGATAGTAGCAATCCATTCACACTATTTTACTACCACACTTACACTTCTGCCACTTGCCTCGCCACTGTCTCTGATTTTTCGACGACAGTACCTTCGGCAAGTGAGTTGACGTATTTGGTCAGATCGGTGACATTTCGTGGTAATTTGTGAAAAACAAAGCAAAACATCACATACATACATATAAACATATATACATTTGAAATTTTCAGAGTTCATCAGCTTCATTGTAATTGGAGAAATAGGGCAAAACACATAGCAAACGATCGTAGAAATTGGGAAAATTTAGTTTTATTTGGTAATTTGTAGTTTTATTGAAATATTATTTGGCAACACATACTAGATATAAACATGTATAAATAATATATGTATCTAGCAATCTTCTTTTAGTAAATTAAGATTTCAAGCAAATGTGAAGAAGAGCAAATCAAAATCAGAGCACGAAATTTACAAGAAACAACACTATCGACGGTTGCTTAAAACTGTTCTGCCTTTATAACTGGCTGGACACATAAGTCACACAACAAATTTTTCTCTTTTTGACAACTAATACATATTATCAACTGTCCGGTCTTGAACTGTCCCGTGTAAACGCACCGTTAGTTCAGTTGTTTCAGCATATTGTTGTATATCAGTTGTGCAGTTCTCTCTGGCATTTCTAAGTGCATGCTCTCTGTTTCTCCCGCAATTGGCACAGTGGTGCTTAATGTGGCAATCATTGTGGAATGGATATGTGACTGGCCTCTACACATTAACTAGAGTGCTGATGACCACTTTTGTTCCAAAACATAAAAACATTACAGACACCCTAATATTTCGGGATCTGAATAACCCAATCGTTCAGCCGATCCCAATTTGTACTTCAAGGTGCTTATATCAAGTTATGCAGTCAGTGTGGCGATTTAGTATAAAAATATATCACATTATCTAAAACACTTAAGAAATTTGCAAAAATTAATCCATTTTCGCTATTATTCGCTCCGATTGAACTAAAACTGAAATGAGCTTCTTAGCTCACAGCTCATATGAACCGTTAAACTAAAATGAAATGATACAATGAACTAAAGTGAACTAGTTCCTTCTGTTTAGCTGAACAAAAACGAGTGCTCACTTGAATGAACTAAAATTCCCAACTGTAGAAAATAATAATACTTTTTGAGTATCATGTCGTCCGACACTGGGAGAATGAGAGAATAAAAAAAAAAAAATAAATGGTTTCCCATTACATCCCATGAAGGGACCGGGGAGAACTTCTCACAATCACTGAGCTGTGCGCTTTACAGTTTTCACTCACTAATTGGGACCAACAGTTTTACACCGATTCCGAACGGTATTTTGAGAAGCTTTATCTTGGCTATATACTCGATAGTGTCGCCGTCACTATGCGAGGTGACCGCCGCCGAAAGAATTTATTTATTTATTTATTTTTATTTTTTTTTTTGAAGGTGGTCAGACCAGGGTTCGAACCCAGGATCTCATGTACAAGAGCCGCGCACACTAGCCATTGCACCACCGACGGCACCACCGAATGAGAGAATAATAATAAAAAAAAAATGATTTCCCATTAAATCCCGTGCGCTTTCTCCTTTTACACTCACTTACTGATAGTTTTACACCGATTCCGAATGGTGTTTTGAGAAGCTTATTCATGGCTAAATACTCGATAGAGTCGCCGTCACTAAGGCAGGTGACCGCCGTCGAAAGAAATGTTGGGTGGTCAGAGTAGGGATACAACCCACGTTCTCATGCACAAGAGCCGGGCACACTAGACATACACTACAAATGAGGAGGTTCTTTTCAAACCTTGACTACTCCACTTTTTGTGTTTTTGCACAATTTAAAAAAATAGTGTTTTAGGAATGCACCTATGTATTTAACCCGAAACTGTGTTGTATTATTATAGGCGACAATATTCAAAAGTTTGGCAGTAATATATTTTGAATAAATCCAAAATTTGAAATGGAATAATCTAGTTTTGATGCGGCTGATTGTAATAATCAAGATTTGTTATGTGCTTTAGAGGAATTCAAACCACTGTGGATTGATTTTGTTTTGCTGAAACTAATTATGTATCAGAAACCTTATTTTGAATTAAAATAACCTGTGGTTGATCTTTATATAAATATAACTTTAAAAAAATAATCACAGTATGTTTCATATATTTTTAAATTATGTATTAATCACATTTTGTTCCAAAAATGTATTGTTAAAATGGGTACCGTCATTTTCAATTGGAATACTCTACTTTTGACGAAATTATGCCTTTCTTCTTTTTTTTAGCGGTGTAAATTATAGACTTTTGGCTCAATATTATTTTCGGTGAGTTTTCATTTCAATGCTACCAAACAAAAAAATTAATAAACTCAATTCCGTCGAAAGTGGAATAGTCAAGTTTTGAGACAAAAACCTCCTCAAATAATTACGTATTTTTTGTTCTCATGCTATATTTTGATAAAATACTCTTCTGACTCAACAAAGACGTTGTTCAGATATTTATTTGGGATCAAGCAATGGCTTAATTTAGATCCAATCAATGTTATTATTTTCGGGTATTATGAAACGTTTTCACAACCATTTCCGAATTTAATTCAATTGCTGATTCCTTTCTCCAACTTGTTATACTACAAGTTTGCTTCTTCGGAAATTTACGTCGACAGTGCAGCTCTACAAAAACACTTATATATTTCTTTGCTCTAACTAATATTTGCTTATTGCTTAGACCAACACACATGTCAGTCTTTTAGTCGCATTCATCCGCCGCACAGCTGTTTAGGAACGGAAGTTAACTGAAACCGGATATAACGGCATGTTTCAAAACGCAGCATGATATTACGGAAGCAAAGCAACGAACTTGTAGCTCGTATAGTATATGTCTATATAATCACCTACACCATAAGCAAATATAAGCCCAAATGGTATAAACCAAGGAAATTTTATTTCATTTCACGTCAGAAAAGGAAAGATAGAGAAAAAACACTTTCAATAATGACACTTATTTGTTCTACACTGCCAGCAAGAGGTTGCTATAATTGGATATGGGTTGCGATTCGATTTATCCTACGCTCATTCATGCTCTCTGCAATTTTCATTTACCATTTTCACTTTTTTTTTAAAACTTAGAATATTTGTATCCTGTTAAAAACCAAGTATACCTAATGTATAATGTATGTGCTTTTTTACTTGATGCTTCCGATTTTGTATTACTTTTTTATCTAAGATCATTTAAAATTTTTTTTTTTTTGGTAAATTATATTGTATACACAAACATATTCAGATACCTTTAAATTGATGCTTGCAAAATACTTTTGCATTTGATTACCATCTAAATGTAAGTCAACGCTCATTTATATACGCAAATCACTTATTTACACAGGATAAACACAAATTTACAACGAAAGCGAACATAAATTATTCGCCATAAAGAGACAGGATAATATTTCCATCATCCTTAAACATTTTATTTCCTTTTTGTACTTTTAATAAATAACTTTCTTGAAATTAAGTTTAAATTAAGCTTAAAAATTGTTTCATACTATTTGCACAAGATTGTCTTAATTTGAATAAATTTTATTTGAAAGCATTAAACTTGCATATGGGGCAGTTCACGTGAAGCGGACAACCAAAAAAATTTTTGTTCTTGAAATTCTTTCATATTTGGCTTAACTGTAGTAGTTGTATGTATGAAAGTGAACACGCAATATTTCTTTTGTATAATGCTTATTTCTCAAGATATGAGATTGTAAAAGTTTTAACCCTTGTGATATCTTTCTAAATTACTCCTTATAACATCTTTTGGGTCAAAATGACCCAATACTAATTTTACTTAATACAACATTTTGTAACTTCTACGAATGCATCCTTTTATTAGTTTTTAATTAAAACTAAATAAAATGAAAAACTATTTTTAAGAATATTCGCACTTCAGGCTGATGAAAAAATATCTTGTCAGGAAAAAAATATAAAATATTTAAGAATTTATATTAATTTTTTAGTATGAAGTAAAAGTACAATAGAATATAACTAAAACGTTAGCTATTTGTTGTTCAGTTTTTGCATAAAGTTATTTTGTAGTCATTGCGTATAAAAGTTTGGCAACTATTACGATTAGTTGAATATTTATGTGAACTGCGGCCTGGAGGACATTAAACACACCGCTTCCTTTCCGTTGTTCTGGAACTTGGTAGTTGATGCCTGGCTTTTCTTCTCAACGAAGCTGACGTACTAGGCCTCACAGGAACCCATTGGGTAGCTTGAATGTTTTGTACGAGCGTCTTTGACGCATAAGCGTAAGGTAGCCTCTCTCGTCTAATGATATGTGGATCTATCAGTTGTTCGGAAAGTTCTACCAAATATAATCCTACGCTTAAATTTGTTGGTGCAGTGTCAGTTGGTATTTGTCTCCTTCCATATAACGAACGAGTTGTGTGCTGACACATCAATTATAATTGAAAACAGTGCAACTGGGCAACGGTTCGTCTTGCGTTGACATCCATAATTGCTCACTAACATGTCAAGGACATCAACGGCTCTTTTAGAATGGTTGTAGAGATGTATTATTTCCTCATACGTCAGCGGAATGGTGAACGTTCTTATCAGGAGAACGTCCTTGTATTTCTTCAGTACCAATGAATTTATATAAGTAGCTATATGTTTTGTGAAGAAGAATTCTGAATTTAATATAGGCTTCTTCGTCATATCAGTTATTTTCAGTGGGAGAAATGCTTTATTCTGACAGTAGCCACAAGAGTTATGTCTCGGGTAAGGACAGGGTTGCAGGACAAGATCATATGTGAAAAAAATTACAATGATAAGACTACTCTTTCACCTATATAGACATTGACATGTCACAAAAAGTATGCCCATATAAAATGAGAATATATACCATGATTTTTCTCGGGTTACGAGTTCCTTACACGACCTCCATGTTTGATGCATAGTTAGTTGTAGAGTCACGTAGTGTCCATGTTTTTAGCCCGTGTTTCGCAAGCTTGGATTGGAACCAATTGCTCGCCGATGGTGCAGATTCTATGTAGGCTATAGAAATCTCCAAATTGATTATTCCACTTATCCCAAACATTCCTAGTAGGTGTCAGTTTGTCACCCTGGCAACGATACGTGATATCTACAAATTTGTCAAACCCCAGGTTTGTTGCCATGAATCTCTTGAGAGACATGGTTCCCGGAGAAATAGGTCTACCGTTCTTATTGGCCCATAAATTTTCTAAACTTTCACCATGAGATTTCATTAGTTCTGCCCAAGAGAAGCATCAAATTCGATGAGATATTTTGACATGGGTTCCAGTCTGTTCGAAAAATCTGAATCATTTCAATCACTATGACAACAAATGCGCTACAACAAATACCACAAGGTAATAACCACCTTCATTTTGTTTTTGATTTGCTTTTCTTTACCAAAAATAAAAGTGAACAAAAATGTACACTGCAAAATGCATATGAATTTGAAAAACTCGCTACTAATTGGTATTGGGCCAATTTGACCCAAAAGGTGTTATGTATACCAAAAACATATAATCGGTTATAACGTAAAAGCTGCATAAAATTTATATTTGTCTTCCATGTGTATTGTGAGACTATAGGCCTATTTACAATATGTAAAAGTCTCAATACGATATCTTCATATTAACTTGGTAAAACTTGTCTTTGAAAATTGTTTTTGGGTCAATTTGACCCAAAGATAGCAGAAGGGTTACATTTGTATTTTTTTTAGTTTTTTGAAATAAAAGTAGCTGTTGCTACAGATGCTGGTCGCTATGCAGAAGGGCTATAGGATCCAAATGGGGCCTCAAACCGAATATAACACACTGGCTCTACAGAAGCGTAATCAGGCCCGTACTAACATCTGCTTCTGTAGTATGGTGGACGGCATTTGAGAGGAATTGTAACATCGCAATACTGCAGAGGGTTCAGAGAATGTGCTGCATTGGTATTAGCGGTGCAATAAGGACAACCTCGACAAGAGCCATGGAGACTATTTTATGTATCCAGCCAATCGAGATTAGAGTCAAATACGAGGCCGTCCTTGCGGTAAAATGCCTACAAGCAACAGGTGAATGGATCAACAGAGGGATCTTACGTCAAAACATCAACGGATAATTGGGGTCTTAGTGGGGTACCGCAAAATACGAGTGAATCTGACTGAATACCTGAGATAAGGGTTAAGTCGAATTGCATGACCTTAACGCCAACTAGAGATGCCTGGCAAAATGGGACTCTGGCACAAATGCCAAATGGGACTTGCTGCTACACGGATGGCTCAAAGCTAGGAGAAAGAACGGGCCTAGGATTCTTCATTGAAAATCCAGCAACCGAATTCCATCTACGCTGTCCGGATCATAATACACACTTTCAGGTGGAAGTTGGGGCGATTACTGAGTGTATTAAATGGCTCGGCGATAATACAATCCTAGCCGAGCCAAATATCTTCACGGATAGCCAAATGGCAATCAAGGCAATATCATCGGAAACTGTCAAATGTACAACGGTCCTTGATTGTAAAAAGGTGATAAACGATTATGCACGGCAGACTCAACATCATCTGGGTGCAGGGGCACAGCGGAGTATATGGCAACGAGAGAGCGAACATCCTGGCAACGAGAGCCAGGAAACTCCAAACGGTGAGCCTAGATGGAGCGAAACCCTTTGTAGTGACGAAGGCTGAGTTGAGTAAATGGGACAAGTCGGCACATATAGTCTAGTGGAACCAGGAATCAGTAGGCAGGATGACAAAGATCCTATGGGGAGACCCAGACGGATTGAGGACAAAAGGTTTGCTGAAACTGGGAAATTCTGAAATGAGCAAGATGCTGGGAGTCTTAACGGGGCATTCGGGCTTATGGCCCACCTGTACCGTATTGGACTAGTGGCGAATAGTGAGTGCAGGGCATGCATGGAGGATGATCAGACGATGGAGCATTTCTTATGCCACTGCCCGGCCTTCACACAAGCTAGATACAGATATCTTTTGGATAGTACTATACCGGACATGACCAGACTTGTGGGTATGGACTGGAACAACTTAAGGAAATTTGTGAATAGCACCGAATTTCTATAAGGGGTATAGTAAATTTGTAGGGTAAACTTAGAGCGCACAAGAGGTCGAATCAGCGGCTTAAGTGTATGTTCTACTGACATGGGTAGGCTTAGAGTGCTCCTTTTGAACACTCAATACCGCATCCCTCTTCCCAAACTAACTAACTATGACTACACATTCGGTTTTCAAAATATACTTTAATTACTTCTGGGAAGTCTTCTATGGTAATTTTCTGCTCAATTTTTTTGTAACGTATTTATTTTTTGCATTTTAAAATAAAATATTATATACATGTATTTGTATTAATTAATATTAATACATTTATTTAATACAAATTATGATTTTATTTTCTAATTTTTACAGTTTTACATTGAGAATCTATGCTAGTACTAGTTAATTTCAGAAATAAGCCTTCGGTTTTTGAAATAAAGGCATGATACATTTTAGTTCCGGAAATGGTGATTGCAGAATCAAACCAGGGTTGCAGAAAAATCCTGACACGTTTAATATCGCTTTTCGAACAGTAGTAAATGGCAGAATGATTTAAATAATATTTTGCCCAATCGAATAAACGATTTGGTGAAGCGATTGCGCTACTTGTATAAAAACCATGAGATGTTGCGTGAAATGTAACTCTGTACCAGCACTGAAATCATCTTTGTAATAAAATAGATTGACAAAATTGAATTTATTTTTAAAATGATATGGGGCTCCATTGGTTATATGTATAACCATTGCCTTTTCTGAAAGATGCTATTGCAGTATTTTCGGGTAAGCATAAATAGTTGGCTGTATCATGTTTTAGGTCATTTGAAATCTTAACAATGCTGCTGTATTTTACTAAATAAAAACCCGAAGCCGTTGGGCAGAATCTTGGCCAACAACCCTATAATTTTCTGCAAAATCACATTGTATGATGATTTGGTCATCGGCTATATTATCTTTGAGAGTTTTAAAATAAAGCGCCTGTGCCTCTGTACTATAAGCATGAGGTTTTAAAGTGACCAAGACATCACACAAACTATATACTAAATCATAAGTAGTGGAGTAGACATTTTGAAGCGGTCTGTGCCAAGCCACTTTTCAAATTGCACACGCGATTGTCGTCGGATATGAATTCTAGATGATCACGGATTCCACTTAAACAAGGACAAGATTCATAGCAAACATTTGGCTTATTTTCGTAGTCATTAAATGGTATTATACTCAGTGCAACCTGCGTGTAGATTAAAATACATATCTTTTGAACCTGTGCATATCTCATTTTGAAACCTGTAGTGTATTATAAGAATACTTTAAGATAACTTTAAATTGAAAAAAATATTAAAAAAATTAAGAGAACTTTGAAAAATTTTGGTTTGAAATTGTCACTTCCGGTTTTGCACATGACATTTTTTTTCTTTCAAATTTGATTTAATTTTTTGAAAGAGCAGTCAATTTTCTGTAGCAAGCGTGCACGTTACTATAATATTAATTTAATCGAAAAAATTGTTTTAAATTGTTTTAAACAAATTTCAAAAACTGCAAAATTTTACAATCTCATATCTTGAGAAATAAATATCACACAAAATAAATATTGCGTGTTGACTTTCATACTTACTACAACTAGAGTTAAGCCAAATATGAGAGAATTTCCAGAATATACCAAAAAAGTATCCTGAAAAAGTTTAAGTAAAATGTTATTGAATGTATTTAAAATCTACAAAAGCTTATACATTTTAATTAATAACTCACATTATTAACACATCTTCCATTACATTGCACACGAATATGAGACTGAATTCCTAACGTTTAGAGAGCTCCAAGCTTTCCTCATTTAAAGGGTTTTTGCAACAGAGACGCTACAAAAGTAAATCGATAGGGACACCAAACGACGCCATATTTTTCCCGCTCTTTTGACATTTCTCTTCAGTAAGGTTTGCCATTTCATCATGGAAAGATATATGAGCCAACAACAAGTCGAAATTATTAAAATTTACTACCGAAATTTGGAGTCAGTGGCCTCAACTTTACTACCAGATCAACAATTGAGCGTCTAGTGGAATAATTTGAATCCACAGGCACAGTACAAAATGTTCCCGTGCCAGTGAGACAAAGAAGTGCCCGTAGTGTCGAGAATATTGCTGCCGCTGAGGCTTCAGTTCAAGAAAGACCAAATGTGTCTCTCACACGTCGTTCTCAAGCGTTGGGCATCTATGTGACGTCGTTGTGGCGAATTTTGCGAAAAGATCTTGGCCTACATCCTTACAAGATCAAATTGACGCAAGAACTTCAGCCATTTGACCACCATAAGTGTCGTATATTCGTGAATTGGGCTGAGCAACAACTTGAAAATGATTCGGATTTTCATCGGGAAATCATCTTCAGCGATGAGGCTCATTTCTGGCTGAATGGCTTCGTCAATAAGCAAAATATGCATTATTGGTCAGACAGCAATCCACACGTAATCCATGAGTCATCATTGCATCCCGAAAAAATTACGGTTTGGTGCGGTTTATGGGCCGGTGGCGTCATTGGGCCGGCGGCGTCATTGGGCCATACTCCTTCCGTGATGATCAAGACCAGCATATTACTGTGAATGCGAATCGCTACCGTTCAATGATAATTACAATACAATAACAGTGTTAAGAATCATCTCTAGGAAGTTTATATGTTCTAGAAATTTGTTTATTGAGATCTTAGGTAAATTTTTGTAGTTGATTGTTTCCTTGAATTTGGAACGGTTTGCTACCTATGGACCTGAACACGGGAAAAAAGGTAAAAAAATCGAATTTTTTTAAGTTTTTTTGCGATTTTGATCTGGAAGGTGAAGTTTTTTTGATTTTATATGTTCGCAATTTTTGTTCTTTATGACAAGAGCTACAAAATTCTGAATGGTTTGCAAGATATGAGCCTGAGAAAATGATCACATTTTTACGAAAATGATACCGAGGCCCCAAATCTTTGGCGGCCCATAAAAAAAAAGTGCATGACTTTGGGAAAAATTGGGAGACACGGGTCTTTTTTTTTAGTCTTTTATCACGTAGTGGTGTCCGTATATGGTTATTTTTTTTTCGTGTTGCACTGTGTAACCGAATATTTTTGGCCCCAATTGGATAATATGGACTTGGAGGACATGTTGTTCCAACAGGACGGCGCCACACAGTGAATGCCACAATCAATTTATTGGAAATCAAGTTTGGTGAACGTGTTATCTCACGAAATGGCCCAGTCGATTGGCCGCCTCGGTCGTGCGATTTGACGCCGTTAGATTATTTACTGTGGGGCTACGTCACGTCTATGGTCTATGCCAACAAGCCAGCGACGATTGATGAACTTTGTACGAACATCGAACGTGAAATTGCAGCAGTATCGGCCGATTTATGCTTGAAAACCGTCGAAAATTGGGTGCAGCGTCTGGACTTCTGCAACTGTGCCCGTGGTGGCCATGCAAAAGAAATCGAGTTCCATACACAATGGCATCGAATGTACTTTCACAGGAATAAAGAATTTCATTTGCATCTAAAACCGGTTTTGTTTTATTTAAAAAAATTTTTGTAGCGCTCTTATTGAGAAACCCGTTACTTAAAAGAAATTCATTTAACTCACCACCCCATTCAGAAAATGGGGAAAATTCCTCCCAAATGTTGTGCTGTGCGAATGTTATTTTTAAGCCTAAAATTTTATACGGATTCCGAACAGTTTGTGAGAAGTGTTTTTTCATGGAAAATTCCTCGATATTTTCATTGTGCGAGGTTACCGTCAGCGCTAGAAAATTAAAGTCGGCCAGTGCGGGAATTGAATTCAGCTGATGATGAATTACTGTGTAAATCTTAGCTTAATCGATGAACTCAACAACTAACTTTTTTTCATTGGCTTACTCTTTTATTAACCTTATTATCTCCTCCCGAAACATTTCCACTAACACAAACAACACAACTACAATAACAATAATCAATTGTCTACCTAGTCGTATTGTCCAGCTTATTGGTCAGCGAAATAGATTCAAAAGAAAGGCACAGAGGTCGAATAGCTCGCAACAAAAAGAGTTTTATAAAAATTGCGTTAAATTTTTAAATAATGCTATTGATATAATGGTAAAAAAGGTTATTAGTAAGAAGTGGACCAACCTTTTACAAAGCTTAAAAGTGGGCGACAAACAATTTTGGAAGATAAGTCGATCCTTAAGAAGCAAAGGGAAACGCAATATATCTCATCTGAAACTACATGGCTCAAAGATCGTCACGGACATAGAAAATGCAGAGATACTAGCAAACACCTTTGCTAAATCAAACACCTTGACTGCAGATTACAAACACCCTATCGATTCGTTAGTGAAAAAAAAAAATTTTAACAGTGAATCCCCTAGTACTCGTACTGATGGAAGTATTTTAATTACAATTCCTGAAATCTCTTTCTTATTGTCAACCTTAAAGACGTCAAAAGCTCCAGGATCCGATGGTGTTCAGAACATTCGCTTAAAAAATTTTCCTGTAAAAACAATAAGACTAATGAGGAGCATTTTTAACAGTTGTACTAAATTACTTCCCAAAAGCTTTCAAATAGGCCAAAGTAATTCAGATACAGAAGCCAAACAAACCTGCTGACTACTCTAACAGTTATAGAGTCATCAGTATTTTGAGCAACATGGGAAAGATATACGAAAAGATTATCCACAATCTACTAAGGCACTTCACATCAGACCAAAATATTATATGCCAAAAACAATTTGACTTCAAACAAGGTCACAACTAGGGTACCCATTTAATCGGTTTTTTGATTAATCGGTTAATCGATAATCGTAAATTTCAATCTGACAATTAACCGAAGTTATTCGATTAATCGATTATTCGAATAAAATAAAACAAAAAAAAGAAGAAAACAGTGTTCAAAAAATATACCAAGCACATTTATTAAAACAGAACGTAACAAAAGCAATTTCATTATAAAGTATAAAATATATGTAGGTAAAATTCACAAATCGTAGTTGCAGCAACATGAACATTATTAGTGACCTTTGGTACCAAGACAAAATTAAAAAAATTTCAAAGTTTGGACCCAAAACTGCCACGCTTTCTGGTACCTCCCATACAAAGGGTAGGGTCGCTCTGAAACTATATCACACTATAACACCCTATTGGATTGGTAAATTTTTACAACAATTTTGCAAAACGTGATTTTCTGATTATTAATCGATTAACCGAATAGTGATTAATTGAATGGTTAGCCTAGTCAGCTTGTGCTTGTGTTTTTCATAACTCGTTTGCTGCAAACATTTTTCGGTTCTCCCAAACGAAATGACATGTATGGCTTAACAGAAGTTCGTTTCTCCCAACTACAGTCCCCAAACGAACTTCAGTTATCTGCGATTTCGTTTGGGAGGAACGAGTTTTTTCTTTTCATGAAGCAGTAGATGAGTATTGGAAGTAATATCGCCAAGAACTGAAAGAGCTAGTTATACCTAAAAAAAACAGAACGATAGTAGATTTTGAAAAGCAAGCACAAACGGCTGTTGCCTTGTCCAAGAATTGTCTTATAGCTCATTCGCACTACAAAATATTTTCCCGATTTCGTATCAAATGTCCTTACAAAATCCGAAGTGTTCGCATTGGGATTTTTCATGATTTGATTGAAAGTCAAGGCGCATACTACGACAACAAACACACCAAGCCGACAACAATTGGCATTATGTATTTTTCCACTATCAAAGTCAGCACAAATGTATTCCAGGAATAAAAGTAAACAAAAAAGTATAAAAAATATGTTTGAGAAACAATAAATACCTAAGAACTGCGATAAATAAATGAGTTGGGTATTCTAGTGGTACCACCACATCGATACGCCGTTATTGAAATGGTTGTAATCAAACGTACTATTCGTTCGTAGTGTGAGATAAAAAAGCATTGCATAAAGCAAATCAAGCATTTTTTCCTGATTGCTATACAAATAAGAAAAAATACCCGATTTTTCGTTTGTCAAAACGTATGGGAAATCAAGAAAAATTTCCTGATCTCTGCTTGAAATCAACAAAAGTGCCAATATCAAGAAAATGGATGCCAGTGCGAATGCTGTATTAGTGTTAACTGCTTCAGATCAATGTTCGGCTATAATTTGTGTCATATTTCCAACAATTATGCTCTTATTAGTGGTTATGCAGCTTTGAAATCGACAAACAAACAGTATTTATTTGGAGTCTTCTGTAGCAATCTTATTCAACACCTCAATGAATCATTAACGACGTTCGACGCAAGTGACAATTGCACGTTCGCCTGCAGCGCAGTTTGGTGAATAACTTACAAATGTTATCTGACAAAGTGCTGGCAGTCCATCAGCTACTGCCTAGAGGCCGTCAATCTGGACTCAACGGATACGTAAAAAAATAAAATTTGCGCTTCTTGAGCACTGAGAATTCACGAATCAGTCACGAAGAGCCATTGTATCCACTCAAAAACATGAATAAGATGCCGTACATATATGACGTGGAGCTGCGCGCTTTCTAGTTTCGCACTCACTGATTTGAAAGGCTTTCTGAGAAACTATTTCATGGCTATTTACTAGACATCTGCCACAGCATGGAAACACAAACACCAGGCAAGGCCGTAGCGTGGTTCTACTCTGTACAAATTACTTGATATTGTCGCCGCTACTAAGCGAAGTGGCGGTCGTCGAAAGAAATGTGAGGTGGTGAGAGCAGGAATCGAACCCACGATCTAATGCACAAGAGTTGCACACATTACCCAAATATGATTATGAAAGAATATCGTTTCATTTTAGACATACACTCCGGTTCACTTATTTAAAGGCACTAAAAATTCCACATTCAGCAGCCTTTTTTTTTTGCAATTTGTAACCGATTACAGAATTTTAAAATGGAAATGTGAGCTATTCATCTTGAGATATTAAGAAATTCATGACAATAGTGGTTTCTTAACTATATAACTTTTGTTGAGCAATTTTAAAAAAAAAGTTCAAAAATGTGCTATTTTTTTCGTTTACTTGAATAAAGGCACTTTAACTAATTTTAATGAAAAACAGTTTTTCTTGTTTTTTTATTTATTTGACTTTATTTAAGAACTATTAGTAATGGGTACAACCCCCTTTGTTTTTAATAACTTCAAATATACGGGTTTTCATTGAGAGATAAAGAGAATTTATGTAATCCAACGAAATTTGATTCCAAGCATCATTAATGGCCTGAATTAGTGACTGCTTGTCATTTACTTGTCTACCTCCTTCATAGAACTTACGAGATAACCAACACCAGACATTTTCGATAATATTTAGATCCGGCGAATAGGGTGGCCAGTTTAGAATATTAATATTTTGGCTTGCAATGAACTCCTTTACTACTCTGACGTTGTTGTTGACTTGCTCGCTTCCAGTCCAGCTTGAGCTCTTATCTTTGACAAGGATAAGGCAGAATTAGAAGCAATTCTGATGATTTTTCTTTTCTCATACGTTGATAAAGACAATGAAACCCCTCCTTTAAAATTTTGTCCATACCCCTCGGGGCCCTTGATGTAATTGTCGATAACTGTTGGGCTCCGTCCAATTTTTGTTAGATTTTGCGCGGCTATAATATCCTTCAGAACGGTAAACATCGAGTTTAGTTTTGTCCGATAGATTTACCATTTTCTGTTTTGCCATTTTGACTTGTAAAGTGATAAAGATGTAATAAGTTGTAATAAAAAAAATCCAATGAGTGTTCGAACTCACGGGCGATGTGTTAACACCTTTTTGCTACACGGTACCTGTTCGATTTCTATGAACACATTCGTAAATGTTACATTGGAAAATAAAAAACAGCGTTCAATCATATGATGACGTTACAGTTAAATAATATTAATACTTAAAATTATTTAAAGACCCAGTGCAAGCACATGTGTCATTATTTTCTTGCTCAATACTTTTTGTTTTATTCCCACAAAAGTCAAAGAATGCAAAGCAACAGACACTTGTACATACATACATACATTGTTATATTCGTAAGATATAACCGAAGATCAACATAAAATACTTTATTAATATTACTCCAAATTAAAACACTTCAATCTCGGCTCGCCGATATCGGATCGCCTTAATTTTTGGAATAAACTCTTCGTCGAAACCCGCACTAGCTTTTTAATCCAAAAATTAATAAAATCGGCTATGAATTTCCGGAGAAAATCGCGTGGGAAAATTATATGAAAATCGCCCAATAATCACTTTCAATACCGACTGCCAAGCAACGAACAAACAAACGATGATTTACTCTTACAAACCTAACACTTGTGTATGTATTAAATTTATAGTTTACTGCCCTAGAGGCGCGCGTATAGATGTTAACACATCAAAAATCCAATGAGTGTTCGAACTCACGGGCGATGTGTTAACACGTTTTTGCTACACGGTACCTGTTCGATTTCTATGAACACATTCGTAAATGTTACATTGGAAAATAAAAAACAGCGTTCAATCATATGATGACGTTACAGTTAAATAATATTAATACTTAAAATTATTTAAAGACCCAGTGCAAGCACATGCGTCATTATTTTCTTGCTCAATACTTTTTGTTTCATTCTCACAAAAGTCAAAGAATGCAAAGCAACAGACACTTGTACATACATACATACATTGTTATATTCGTACGATATAACCGAAGATCAACATAAAATACTTTTTTAATATTACTCCAAATTAATACTCCAAATTAAAACACTTCAATCTCGGCTCGCCGATATCGGATCGCCTTAATTTTTGGCCTAAACTCTTCGTCGAAACCCGCACTAGCTTTTTAATCCAAAACTTAATAAAATCGGCTATGAATTTCCGGAGAAAATCGCGTGGGAAAATTATATGAAAATCGCCCAATAATCACGTTCAATACCGACTGCCAAGCAACGAACAAACAAACGATGATTTACTCTTACAAACCTAACACTTGTGTATGTATTAGTTTGATAGTTTACTGCCCTAGAGGCGCGCGTATAGATGTTAACACATCAAAAACGCTCCTTACAAAAAATCATCGCTTACTTTAAAAATAATAGAGTGCCTTTATTCAAGTGAACCAAAAAAATAGCACATTTTTGGACTTTCGTTTATAAATTGCTCAAAAAAAAAATCCAATGAGTGTTCGAACTCACGGGCGATGTGTTAACACCTTTTTGCTACACGGTACCTGTTCGATTTCTATGAACACATTCGTAAATGTTACATTGGAAAATAAAAAACAGCGTTCAATCATATGATGACGTTACAGTTAAATAATATTAATACTTAAAATTATTTAAAGACCCAGTGCAAGCACATGTGTCATTATTTTCTTGCTCAATACTTTTTGTTTTATTCCCACAAAAGTCAAAGAATGCAAAGCAACAGACACTTGTACATACATACATACATACATTGTTATATTCGTACGATATAACCGAAGATCAACATAAAATACTTTTTTAATATTACTCCAAATTAAAACACTTCAATCTCGGCTCGCCGATATCGGATCGCCTTAATTTTTGGAATAAACTCTTCGTCGAAACCCGCACTAGCTTTTTAATCCAAAAATTAATAAAATCGGCTATGAATTTCCGGAGAAAATCGCGTGGGAAAATTATATGAAAATCGCCCAATAATCACTTTCAATACCGACTGCCAAGCAACGAACAAACAAACGATGATAAGACAAAACCGAAGATCAACAAAACACTTTTTTAATATTACTCCAAATTAATACTCCAAACTAAAACACTTAAATCTCGGCTCTCTAAACTCTTCGTCGAAACCCGCACTATCTTTTTAATCCAAAAATTAATAAAATCGGCTATGAATTTCCGGAGAAAATCGCGTGGGAAAATTATATGAAAATCGCCCAATAATCACTTTCAATACCGACTGCCAAGCAACGAACAAACAAACGATGACTTACTCTTACAAACCTAACACTTGTGTATGTATTAAATTTATAGTTTACTGCCCTAGAGGCGTTGCTTGGCAGTCGGTATTGAAAGTGATTTTTGGACGATTTTCATATAATTTTCCCACGCGATTTTCTCCGGAAATTCATAGCCGATTTTATTAATTTTTGGATTAAAAAGCTAGTGCGGGTTTCGACGAAGAGTTTAGGCCAAAAATTAAGGCGATCCGATATCGGCGAGCCGAGATTTAAGTGTTTTAATTTGGAGTAATATTAAAAAAGTGTTTTATGTTGATCTTCGGTTTTGTCTTATCATCGTTTGTTTGTTCGTTGCTTGGCAGTCGGTATTGAAAGTGATTATTGGGCGATTTTCATATAATTTTCCCACGCGATTTTCTCCGGAAATTCATAGCCGATTTTATTAATTTTTGGATTAAACAGCTAGTGCGGGTTTCGACGAAGAGTTTATTCCTAAAATTAAGGCGATCCGATATCGGCGAGCCGAGATTGAAGTGTTTTAATTTGGAGTAATATTAAAAAAGTATTTTATGTTGATCTTCGGTTATATCGTACGAATATAACAATGTATGTATGTATGTACAAGTGTCTGTTGCTTTGCATTCTTTGACTTTTGTGGGAATAAAACAAAAAGTATTGAGCAAGAAAATAATGACACATGTGCTTGCACTGGTATTAATATTATTTTAAGTATTAATATTATTTCACTGTAACGTCATCATATGATTGAACGCTGTTTTTTATTTTCCAATGTAACATTTACGAATGTGTTCATAGAAATCGAACAGGTACCGTGTAGCAAAAAGGTGTTAACATATCGCCCGTGAGTTCGAACACTCATTGGATTTTTTTATTAAAAACTACACCAAGATTTTTAGCTGTAGAAACAATGGAAATAGGCTGGTTGTTTATAAATAAGTCATCTGAAATCTCAGGGTTTAGTGATCTTTTATGTATTAGAAGGCATTTAGACTTCAGTGGATTTAAGAATAATCCGTTAGACATTGCCCATTGCTGAATATTTATGAGATCAGAATTAATGTTAGCAATGCTTTGCCTAAGAGTGTGTAAGGGACTACTAAGATAAAGTTGTACATCGTCCGCGTACATATGTATCTTACAATGGGATAATTGCTTTGGAAGATCATTAATATATAAAGAAAACAGAAGAGGTCCCAAAATAGATCCCTGTGGTACACCTCGTGTTAACTTTAGTGATTGAGATGAAACATTATTTAAAACAACTGACTGTGTTCGATTGTGAAGGTACGAGGTTAGGAGCTGAGTAGAGGTATACGAAAAATTAAAAAAGTGACGAAGTTTCATACACAAAGTATGATGGTGAACGGTGTCAAAAGCCTTAGAGTGGTCAAGAAGTATCAAAAAGAAGTATCATGATTTTTTGGAACGAAGTTCCTTATCGCACGTTGCGGGATGGGGGCTAAATGAAAAAATGTTAAACAACTTTTTTTTAACCATATTATGCTATAACCCAGTATATCGTACACCCCAGTATTATGCTGGATACTTTTAGGATTTGGTAATTATTACTAGATTTGTACAGTCAGGGATGTATATGAGGGCTGTGTTCTTTCATGTTGGCTTTGTGAAAGTCGTGCCATTGTGAAGTGTGCTGGCTTCAATGGAAGACATTATTACATAATTACGGCTAAGGAAAGCGGGCTTCGCTGAACATGTTGGAAGTGTAAGGACTTCGAAGTTGACTTTTTTTTAGGTTATTGCCTTTTGGGTTATTAATAGTATTACACCATTTTGTGTGCTTGATGTTCAAGTCTCCCGCTAGTACATAGTAGTTATTTGAATTTTAAAGATTCATAAAATCAAATAGTTTTTGCAAGTCTGCTCGTTATTGAACTTATATTGCCGGCCGGATAGTACGCACATGTAAAAACTAAAAAGTTGTCGCATTCAACGGGTATTTTTTATGGCGCACGTCTCTACAGCATCTAGCGAATATCTACTTTTGTTATCGTGACTGTAGTATTGTATGTTATTCTTGATTAATATAGCAGTTCCTCTACCCCTTGTTGTATCAATTCGATAATTGCTTATGATTTTATAATTTTTAAATATTACATTGTGTCTATGGTTTAATTTTGTCTCATTTAATAGGACAATATCTAGTGTCTACCTACTCTTAAAAATTTACCTATTCTTAAAAAAGGACCAATATTAAAAAAATTACCATTTCTTAAAAAATAACTTTTCTTCAAAAATTATCTTTACCATTTCTCACAAAACTTCCTTTTCTTAAAGGTACCTTTTCTTAAAAATAAAATATTAAATTTTTTCCTGAGATAAGTAGGCTTGCTGAAAATAAGTAAATTTTCCTAAAAAGAGTACCACTTCTTTAAAAAGTATCTGTTCTTACAAAAGTACTTCTTTGTAAAAAGAAGTCGTACTCTTATGGCTTTTTCTTACAGAAAGTACTTCTTCTTAAAAATAGTACGTTTTCTTAAAAAAAACATTATCTGTTAATAAACGTAGTCCCTCTCTTTAAAAAAGGACATATGTAATGCATATTCCGGAAAATATAATACATATTCTTACAAAAAGGACCTAAAAATATAATCCTTTCTTTAAAATACATTGCAAAAAAAAAAATTCTTAAAAAAATTTTTTATTTTACAAAAGTACCTTTTCTTAAAGGTCCATTTAAATTATCGTACTTTTCAACGGGCACAATTATATGTGCTGATACTAACTAGTACATAATATATAGCGAAGGAAACTTCGTTCCAACCGGGTGTCCCATGACATCTCATGTGATTTTTTTATATCTCAGGATGTCTAGCTTCCATTTCCATTTTAAAATTCTGCAATCGGTTACAAATTGCATAAGATACAGGCTGCTGAATATGGAATTTTTAGTGCACCAGGTAAATCTTTTTGCGCCACCCAGTAACATAAAAAATATTATCATCCTTTATAATAAATACCAACAATCTAAAAGTATAATGTTACTTATTACTTCCTCCCTACCCCCATTAACTAATACTAAACATTTATTCCTGTCATACTTAAGTGTTATAAATTCTCACACGTGCTTTAGCAACACGTTTCCTCATTACATCCCATGGAGGGATTGGAGAGAGCTTCTCAGAACCACGTGCCTTGAAGGACTGGAGTTTTAAATGCACATATTAGGGGTTACACATAGTTTTACACTCACTTAGGTAAATACAAACATTCCTTTCAACATCCCCACTCGTATTTGCACCATTACTTTTCGATTCCCCTTTCCTCGTAGTCTAACAAATATAAAAAAAAAAAATGAAAATAAAACTGTTTATGCACACACGGATAAAAGTGTTGCACGCAACAAATATTGTCAGATTTTCTTATTTGTATTATCAGAATTATTATTTTCATGTTCCACTACAGTTAGAACTTGAAGAGGACTTCGCCAAAAAATAGTCAATTTCGACGAATTTTATGATCCAGTTTCATAAAGTAGTGACATCAGGTAAAAATGTAAAGTATTAGCCAATGCCATAGTGTAGTTCTCGTCCTGAACGATGCAATCGGCAGGGTACAGAAATTACAAAATCAGGTCAAAGTGTTAGGATTGCGAGTGATACCGACATTTGTTGTGATACCGCATTTAGAAATATTAGAGAAGTTAGACACCTCATCTATAAACCTGTGTTCAGGAATATCGGCATTTCAAAAATTTGAAAAAATAGAAAAAAAAATCAAAATAAATAATTTTGCAAACCTCTTGTAAAAATTAGATTTAAAGTATATGAGTAAATAGTATTTTATACGTCATAGACTAATGCATGACCAAGTAAATGCAATTAAGTTATTTTCCAAATATTAAACAAAACTTTGAGGTTTGTAATCCCAAACAAATCTGCTATGAAAATTCGACATGTTTTTAATTTTTAGCTCTCCTGTGCTCATTCGTCCGTAGGATCTATTTCTTTTTTGCAGTGTATTTAAAATATTTTAATATACAATAAAAATTAAAACAAAAATATAAAAAAGCGCCAGCGAAATTTTTGCCAAACATCGAATGTGACAAATTTGCTAAAATATTTTACATTTTCAGAGAATGCTGACGCATTTCCAAATTATCATAATTTAATATTAAGTATGTTTTCTAAAGTCTTGTGTTTCAGAAAAATTTAAAATTTTTTACAGATTTCTTGGAAAAAACTAAAGACAATACTGAACGAAACATGGTACCTTTTTGGTAAAATATTTTGTTGTTACAGGCTGAAAGAAAAAATTCCAAACTTAAGAAGTCGGTATTACCAAATGGAAAATTTGTACAGTGTGTCCTCTATTGAGGTGTTCCGAATCTAGGGGTGTTTGGATTAGAAATATTTCTTCCCTCAAATGGCCGAGTTATTTAATAACAGACTTAAAACAGTCAATTAGAGCATTTACAATTTTAAACTATGATAGATAATATCTTAATATAGGTAGAAGGTATTCCGCAACACTTAGCGTATGTTTTGTTTGTCTTGCATAGTATATTCTCAAAGGTAATAGGCATGCATATAAGTGTAGAAGTAAGAGTCCTTAAAAGTTTCAACAGGACAAAAGTGGTAAAATTTGATACCCTGGAGCACTAACTGTGTTAACACAGGGTGCTCCTGAATCTAATAATATAAAAGCATGGCTTCTCCTTTACAAATGTTTAGTATATTCCAAAATGATGAGAATAATACATTAAAATTTGTGTCATTATTTCCAAGTTTTTTCCAACGGACGCCACTGTGCGTCTTCTTAGTATTTCCGTTTAAGTTTATATTATTCAATCTTTATCATGGATATGTTCTTTAATAAGTATTTTTCTATGTATTTCGGCACAAAATGTTTGCGTAAAACTGTTGGGCAACTGTTTTGAAAATAATAAAAAGCTAATGAATAAGATGGTCTTGAGATTGAATAAATCTGAGAAATAAAGTTTTCAAAAATAGATTGAGCTGAGTAATAAAATTGGGGTATTGATGAATACTTTTACATACAATCGAGAGCCTTTTAGAATGAGGAATACGGAATTGTTGCGAATTAAATAAAATAAAAATAAATGGTTTCCCATTACATCCCATGAAGGGACTGGGGGGGGAGAACTTCTCACAATCACTGAGCTGTGCGCTTTCCAGTTGTCACTCACTGATTGGGACCTACAGTTTTACACCGATTCCGAACGGTAATTTGAGAAGCTTTTTCATGGCTAGATACTCGATAGTGTCGCCGTCACTATGCGAGGTGACCGCCGCCGAAAGAAAATTTTTTTGAAGGTGGTCAGAGCCGGGCTCGAACCCAGGATCTTATGTACAAGAGCCGCGCACACTAACCATTGCACCATCGACGGCCACATTTGCCACATTGTTGCGAATTACAACCTTTAAAAAGGAACCATGGAAAATCAGGATCTCAAAGCAACTCGTACGAAATTGGTGGAATTCGCTAAATACCAATCCCAATGGGGAGTGTTCCTGTGAACTCTTAGTACTATTTATCCACAATAACCACAGCGTAATCATCTAACAACATTTCCACTCGGGCATTACAATTACAATCAATTAAAACACGTTTATGGAATCTCATTGGTGTTTCCGACATATTTTTACATAGTCCTTTATAACTAAGTGAATCAATTGGCTTTTAACTGTTTCCCCCCGACCGGTTTGTACCCAAATTTGTCCATTGTTACATATTAAGTAAAGTACGGTCTCTTCAGTAGTTACAATAAATTAATCACTCTGTGGAAACTAATCAATCAGTCAAAACAAACAAAAAATAAAACATCAAACTTTTAATCCTTTAATTTTCCTTTATATTCTTTACTTTGACTTTATTCTGCGTGTGTTCATTTTAAGACTTGCGTCGAAAAAAGTTCGTTGTCCTCATCAATTTCCGTAATAGGCGAAAATTAATTAAGTTTTTGCTTCCCTTGTAACATTTCCTAGAAGGGCAGTGAGTGTTATGTTCAAATTATCAAGTCTGGTATGGTTGTTACAATTCCAAGAATATTCTAAGACTTTCTGTGAAATACTGGGCAAATAAAAATAACCATGATATTTATAACTTCACCAAAAATAAAATTCATTCATAAATATACAACATAATAAGAGAAAACTTGTGTAACATCGCAATACAAAACTCTCTCTTCATTATGCTATTAACATTTAAAGAGAGTGCGATGGTAAACTGTTAACTAAAATAATATCGTGCCAGGATAAATTGACAAAAACTCTTATTTTTGTCAAATACCGGTTATTGGTATTCTCTTGATGTTAAGCGAAAGGATATATAAGTACATATGTGTGTGTAGACGCAACGTATAAAATGTTAAAAACAAAATTAATACATAGAAAACAATCTACGAATGGAAATCAGCAATTATCGGAATAATTTGATAACGAAACATGTTTTAAATTAATACAGCTGTCATTTTATATTAGGACGGGCCGAACAAATTTGAAGCCAAACTACAGAATACATATTCACAATATCAAGAAAAAGAATGGACTTAAAATAGGAATTGGAATAAATTTTGTGATAATATCAAAATTGTAAACTAATAATCTCTATTTTCAAATATACAATCTTTATTGTACAAAATTTCAAATGTGATTGGAAATTATAGTGTGAATATTGGAGTATTATCATATTTTTACAAATATAACAAAGTGTTTTTTTTTTATAACATTACAATACCTATCCTCTATATTCAAACCATAAGGTGACCATCGGTGGTGCAATGGTTAGTGTGCGCACTTCTTCTACATGCGATCCTGGGTTCTATTGCTGCTCTGACCACCTTTAATTTCTTTCGGCGGCGGTCACCTCACTTAGTGATGGCGACACAATCGAGTATTTAACCGTGAAAAAGCTTCTCAGAATGCCGTTCGGAATCGGTGTAAAAACTGTAGGTCCCAATCAGTGAGTGAAAACTGGAAAGCGCACAGCTCAGTGATTGTGAGAAGTTCTCCCCAGTCCCTTCATGGGATGTGATGGGAAACCATTTATTTTTTTATTTTATAATAAGATATTTTTAGAGAAGTTCTTTCATGGCTAAGTACTCGATAGTGTCGCCGTCACTAAGCGAGGTGACCGCCGTCGAAGGAAATTTAAGGTGTTCAGAGCAGGGATCGAATCCACGTTCTCATGCACAAGAGCCGCGCACACTACCATTGCACCACCAACTGTGCATTATATTTTTTATTATGCGAATATATAATTATATAATTTGATAAAAATAAACACTTCTGTCGAGTCCGGTTCCGAGAAAAACTGTGTATTTGAACCAGTTCCGGTTCTCAGCAAATTGCTGTCCCGAAGAGTTTTAAGTGAAATATTTTATTATAAGAACATACAATTTAATAAAAATACATATTTTCGTAGCCTCACCCATAGGCTAACTCTTTTGGTTGGAAAGGCTAGGCATAGGCTAACCATTGGAAACGAGTCCTCTTAATCGGAACTGTTTTACGATTCTTTTCAACTCCATTTTCAGTTTCTGTAGAGTCGATTTTCGGTCTTTTTGGATCCGTTTTTGGTTTTTTTAAACACGATTTCCGATCATGAAGGAACCGATTTCGGTACAGTGAACGCATTATTTGGTGATGAACGCATTAGTGTAAAAGCATTATTTAAAGAGGCAAAAATTTTATTTCGTCACGGCATTCATTGGATTTATCAGCTTCCGATATTTTCTGTTGGGGTATTTGAAAGAACGTATGTACGTGAATACTCCACAGAGCTCACCTCAACTCAAAAATAATATTCGGGACAAAATTCGAACGATAGCTCCAGAACTCTTGAAAAAAAATATGAAAACATGGAAAACGTCTTAGAAAAAGCGCGACTATGCGAAGCTGACAATTGGCGCCAATTATGTGACGTTATTTTTTACATTTAAAATAGCAAAATTCCTTATTAATGACGAGTAATAAAAAGTAAAATAAAAATTAAATTTACTTCAAAATAGAGAAGTTCTGGACTATCTAAACCTTCTGGTGGCTTTTGCGCCACCTTGTATTTACCCTCCATTTTTTACCCATAAGGATAGTCCCATAAAAAATTTAGGTAAGAACGACGAAACCAACTTAATACGGGTACGAGGAGAATGACTGTGGGTAACAAAGTAGGAACACAACATCAATGTATTTCGATTTGACTAACCTGACCAACTGTTTTTGATCGAAAAGCGGGATTTTTGATAAGTCTACAACTAAGACTCCGAAACTTCGAAACGATCGTCTGACAATGCGAATTGAATTTCGGCTTGTGGCTGTTGAAAACTTTATATTAAAAAAATACAACTTGGAAGCTAAATTTTACTTGACTAATTATAAACACAAAAATGTCATAAAGCGGGACTTCTCCGTAAAAAGCGGGATTGAAATCCAAGGCGGTAAAGCGGGATTAGGTTGGATTTCATAAACCTGTTCATGCGAGCATCACTAATTATGTGAATCGAAAATAACGATGAAATTAGCGACTTCCTTAAAGGGATGCAAGACGCAGAGTCTCAATGCCAGGATAAAGAGACTAGTAGACAAAACTAATGATAATTTATGAGTACCTTTTGATGTATTTTGTGAAGTAACTTGTAATATCTCGTATTATTTGGAAATGTAGTTATTTGGAAATCTACTAAAAACGTAAAAAATAATATTTTCATCCTTTAATTGCGCTGTTAACTATTTTGCGGTTGTGACGAAAATATTTTAACTCAGTCGTAATGCTACATAAAATTTAAATATAAGTTATTCGGAGAGCATATACATAATATCTATTTTATAAAATGTATATCGGATTTTTAGAGGTATGTTTTAGTATTAAGAATAATTTTTGGCATCTAGCAGTAGCAGGAAATTGGGGGTTCTTTTGTTTCATTCGGTATGAAAGATATTCTTGGACCTCTCATTAGCAAACAGTCTATTTTAAATTTACGCCTCAATACTACCTATTTGAATTGCATTACCTTTAATTCTCAAAGTATAGCGCCTTGTTCGAATTCTACTAAAATAGAAGAGATTAGAAATTTGTTTGAAGATAGTAATTTCGATATATTTGGAGTAACTGAAACATGGTTGAGGAGCTACATTTTAGACAGTGCGGTGGCTATCAATGGATACAAGCTATATAGAAACGATAGGCGTTTCCATCGTGGAGGTGAAGTATGCTTATATGTTAGTCAGAAGCTTAAATCGAAGCAAGTATTGCATGTTATGGACGAAGGTCTGTTCGTAGAGATTGAATCTAAAACGTTTTATAAGATTTTGGTAGGTGTTATTTACTTGCCCCATGGCAATATGTCATGTATAGCAGATGTTCTAGGTGATCTATCCTCAAGACACGGTAACTGTATTTTTATGGGCGATTTTAATGTAGATCTGTACACACATAATGAATATGTTAGAAATGTGTGTATAAGAAATGGTGTGGATCTTGTGCACATTATCTATCCATTTTAAACATTAATTTAGTCGATGCAAAGGGCCAGTTCCAATTCCCTGCCTTGAATTCTCACCACTCTGCTGTGTTCGTCTCCTACAAAGTTAGTACGAAAGAATTAGACAATGTAAAGCAAATAAGGGACTACAGTCGGATGACTTAAATAACTTCTTTGTAACTCCAACAGTCAATAATGAACCAATTTTATAGTTTAATACACTAAATCACTCAAGGTGTGATAAATTTTCATTGAATTCCACCGATGAGTACGGGGTTTGGAATGCAAGTTGTGGTATTACATCAAACTCAGTTGGGCCGGATGGTTTGTCGGTATAGTTCTTAAGAATAGTTTATCCTGCTGTTTCGAAGCATATTTTGTACATTTTTAATAATGTAATTATGAGGTCATCCTTTCGGCCATCATGGAAAATCGCCAGAGTTGTGCCCATACGAAAGCTTCGCAATCCACGAATGTATTCAGATTTTCGGCCGATAAGTGTATTGCCAGTTTTATCTAAGGTCTTGCAGATGATAATTAAAGGTCAAATAATGTCCTACTTAAAATTCCATGAAAAAGTATGCGAGTTTCAATCTGGTTTTAGACACGGTCATAGCACAAAAACATTAATGTTAGGACTTGTTGATAAGTTAAGGCGTAATATTGATCGTAAACTTCCAACTGTGTTGATGGTGCTAGATTTTAGCAGAGCATTTGATTCCGTATGCCACGAAACACTCCTGGACGAGATGTTTACAACATTTTCTTTTCCTAGGCTAGCATGTATTACTTTATTTCAGTCATTACTACAGGAACGCACTCAGTTTGTTAAATTCGGCGAAAATGTATCGCGAACAAAATACGCTGCATCGAGGTGTCCCCCAAGGCTCAATATTGGCTTCTATATTTTTCAATTTATTTATGAACGACGTATTTGATGTACTTAATGGAGTTCAAGGTCATCTTTATGCTGACGATCTTCAAGTAGTGGCTGCTTCAGATAAAAGTGTTGGCTTGGGTAAATTCTGTACTATTTTAAACAATAATCTTGAAAATATAAAATCTTGGTGTGATAAGAATTTTATAGTGCTTAATTCTATAAAAACCAAATTGATATCTTTTGGAGGATCAGCAATCGTTTTGCCTGACATTGATTTTGGAGGAGATATCATTCCGTATGCATCTTATATGAAAACTCTACACACAGGGAAGAGATTAGTTGGAAATCATTTCAGGCATTGGAAGTTCCATGATAAAGTCTATTTTTTGATTAGAATTCATAATTGTCAAACCTCAGAATTATTTGTCGAGGTTATTGATAGATTAAAAATAGGTCTTACTAAATACAAAATGCTACTACCGAACTTTAGCTGTATTAACCAATTTGAATATTTCAAAAACCTCATTCATCTGAAATGGAAGATACAACTAATAAAAAGTACAATATTAGAATTCGTGTTCAAATATTAGTTACAGTAATCATAATTTAGTTTCTGTTACAAAAACACTTGTTGCAAAGTTATGTATTCGATTTTTCACAAGAGGTTTTGTTGTTAAAGAGAAACTACGTATATTTGTATGTTACAAGAGGACTTTACAGAAAAACTAATATTTTAAACCGAAAGGGATAAACAAAGTTGTGAAAAAACAATAAAGTGTAGAGATACCAGCCAGCAACGAATACATATTTTCATAAATTGAGGTGATGTGAGACTTTTAAACATAATCGTTGAATATGACGCCACTATTGACGCCTTCACAAACACATGCAAACAATTGTGAACACTTGGCTGTAGAAACTATTATTGTGGATGACACAATTTAGATTTAACATACATATGATACCCAGGGTAACCCATTCCTATTTTTGTTCGAAAAAATGAAAAATTTAGAAAGATTGTCTGTATTTGTTTTTCGATTGGAAGCTCCGTTTTCGAGATATAGAAATTGTAATGTAAAAAAATGGGCCCGAAATACGAACCCTGATTACAAATATTAACGATTTTGTTAATATTTAAAAATTAAAAAAAAGTTATTTTTTTTACTTTGTTTCTATAAAATTCATAAGGGGTTAAAGCATCACCAAATTATTGACGCAGCCATCAAATTCAAGTAATTACCGTAGTTTAGCATACCAATATATTATTTGGTACAACCGAATTAGTTTTTACATTTTTTGTTCATCCAGCTAATAGAATATTCACCACTACAGGATAATTCGATTGCTATAACTAAAACTTGATTGACAGATCACATTTATTTCTTGTTGCTGTGGCTTCAACTAAATATTTCACTTCTTGCAACCAAAACTGAATTACAAATCAAGTGATATGCACAATATTTGGTGATACTAAACACAATTATTGGTAATCACAACAGAATAATGTGATAGTCCAATGAACCGCCAAATTTTAGTTCGCTGTAAAAATAGTTGTGACAACGAATCTCTTCTCTGTGTGTAGGGTTTTACATTGACCATCGGTTACACTTTAGTAACCATATAAATTATATCATATTCTGAATAATGTTCATGTTGAGAAGAATATATTGTGTTGGATTCAATTTTCCCTTAAATGTAAGGAAGCGTATAGCACGTGCAATGCTGATGCCTTTTATAATGTATGGGATTGAACTTTTTTCTGGAACAACGTCCACTTACATATGTTGATAAAATTAAGCCCTGCTTTTACCCAATAATTAGATTTACTTCTGCTCTTCATATTCACCATCAGTGTTCGACTTTTTGGGCTGTACGTTTGGCAATTGTGTGAATATGAAGGTGCTTAGACTTTTTTATAAGGTAATGAAAAATGGCGGTCCTAAATATTTAACATCAGAAATTAATTTCTCAGTCTCAACACGAACTCATTCCTAAATATATCAATAAATTAATACTCTGATAATGCAGAAATCATTTGCAGTTCGCGTTTGCAGACTCTGGAACTCTGTAATACCATACAATGAAAGAAATTTTTCCTATTCCTTAAATACATTCAAATCGGTACTCTTATCACACATATAATATCGGACCTTTGTGTTAGTTTGCTAATTGAGGTTAATTGTACTTTATATATTATGGGGAACACCTGCAAAAACCTGCGGTTGCTAGTGCTAATTAGTATATATGTTATGTTTTATTAAGATTTTTATATTGTTTATAGATTACTTTTATTCTACATGTGTAAATATCCTGTGTCATAAATTTAACGCTCTATAATCATTTTTTGGCCGTGGAATAGGCTTATCGATTATTAATAAATGAATTGAAATTGAAAAACTACAATTTACACGCACATTCTGGGATAGTTATTAATCACTGACTGAGAGAAGAATGCAAAACTACAGAAACACACTTACAAGATAGACTGATTCATTGCCCCTCTTTGATACTCTTACTCTCTCGAGAGCATAAATAGTGAAATAAACACAGCTGTATTTGCATCCCAAACACAGCCATATTTGTATCGGAAACACATATATTATAAAATATTCCTCATTGTGTCTCAAACACGTAATATTGAATAGCAAACACAATGTTTTTGAACACAAATATATTATATTTGCGATAAGCTCCAAACACACGTTATTTTTTTATTCAAACGACAACAAACTTCCGATTTTTCAGCCTGTAGATACGAGTTTTAAAATATTTAAAGATGATATTTAAAGGGAAGATGTTTTTCAACAAATCTTTGACGACCATTTCGATAAAATTCTTACCAAATCCCCATTATATATGAAGAAGCGGCAGCAGTATATCATCGATATTCTTTATTAAGAGTTCATTAACCCATATTCCATTTCCATTTGGATTGAAGTGTGGATGAAATTGTAGGTTTTGCTGTCACAAACACTTATTGAATACTTCGTACTCTTTACAGAAGTACCTGGAAAAATTTGTATGCTAAATTTTCCTGAAAGGGATATCTGAATGGGTGCCATTGTCAAGTGTGTTATATCTACCTGCCTCAGTTTCATAATTTCATGAGAATTCAATCATGAATACTATACTGAATATTTTTAATTCTAAGATTCAAAAAAAAAAGATTCATAAATTACAAGTGATTTTTCCGAATAATTGGACCACTATTGTATAACTATGTTTCATTGCCACCTGTTGTTCTTAAATTTCACTAGAATTCAAACTTTCATGAATTTCATATGATTTTTCCGACGATTAAGATCAGTATTGTAAATAGGGTTTTTCCAAATCCTTGTCATAACATGCACGTATGTTACTATGTACTTAATTTTCTGTCTGATGTTTGGTACATAACATGGGGGAAAGTTTTTAAAAATTATTAAATTCAAATTAAAACATTAATTACTCAATATTATGCAACCCAACCAAAAATCACAATTCTTGTCGAAAATATGGGCCGAAATTTTTGGAAAAAGATAGAAATAATTAAAATTTTTTACAAAATTTTTGCAATTTTGATGCACTGAATGTTGCTTTTTGGGCTTGGTATATTTCTCCTGGCCTATAGCTACAATTGTGCCGAAGACAGTAAAATAAAATTCCAATTGGTTTCCGAGATATAGCCGTGAGACCAGTCTCTCTTTGTTCCTCTTTTATTATTTTGCTCTCGACAGAGCATAGCGACAATAAATTAAGTAAAGTGTGCACTCCACAAAGCTCTATTTGTATCACAAACAAATCTGTGATTGGGTCAACAGATTATCACATAATTATAACATCTGAATCATTGTGTCTTGGACACAAGTATACAATATTTAAGACAAGCTACACACACGTTATATTTGTATCCGCACAACAAAAAGTCATATTTTTCAGCGTGTATCTAATATTTTGCAGAATTTTCAAATAAATTAATTACATTTTATTAGAAATTTGTTTAATAGTGTAATACTGTTTGAAATCTTGAGAAAAATTTATAAATTTGCTAATAACAAACTAAATAGCTGCCTGAAATTACAGTGCATATACAAGTAATTGCAAGTAGTCCAAAAACATTTAGTATAATCGATTGTTAACGTGACCAACACTATTTTGTTCACATACTCGTGTGGTAACCAAACAACAACTATTGCTATTAATGTAATTAAATGTTTACAAACACAACTTTTCGATTAATATTCTGCCCCATTTTCACGTGACAAATGAAGTACTGCCACCTTCTTTGGTTGCAACATCAAACCGGGGTGTAGGATATCTAAAAGCAAAAAAAAAAAAAATAAAAAAATCACAGTCAGATAATTCTTTGTGGCTAGACAGATTTGACTGAAGTTAGTATTAATAAGTTAGTATCATAATAATTTTGAATAGGGTTGCCAGGAATTGCAGTTTACACTTCCATGTCAATGGGCTTTGATAATGTTCCTCATAACTTGTTGATGTATAAGTATAAGTTGTCTAAAATTGGACTTCATTCTATACTTTTTTTATTTCATTATCCAAGCACTAGACCATCTCTATCTCTATAAATAGACTATAATAGACTAAAAACAATTTATAGAGATATAGATGGTCTTGAGCTTGAATAATGAAATAAAAAAAATTAATGAGTGTTCGAACTCACGGACGATGTGTTAACACCTTTTTGCTACACGGTACCTGTTCGATTTCTACGAACACATTAGTAAATGTTACATTGGAATATAAAAAATAATAGTTTTTTTGTATACACCGGGCAATGCTGAGCATCAAATGACTCGCTTTGTTTGGCCAGAGCAACAACAACGAAACAACCAAACACACAGCATCACACATACTTTGTCCGAAGTAGCTGACGTATACGTGTGTCACATAACCATATGTTTGCCATATCAACAGCAACGAAACAGCCAAACACTCAACATCACACATAGTACTTTGTACGAAGTAGCTGACGTATTAGTGTGTCACCATAACGTGGACTGAAAATGAAATTTTCCGTGGCTATGCTTTATATCTCCGTTCAACACCAGCAACAGACACATGTCCATACATACATTATTATGTTAATACATACGCTATAGACACAATTTCGTTTGCCTCACCCCTGCCACACCACTCTTTCATTGCTCTCTTGCTCGCTCATTACTGTTTAACACGTCATTATTCTCTTTCGCAGTCGCAGAAAATCTGGTTTCAGCAGCAGCATAAAATCTGACTTTGATAGATTTAGTCCCTATACACCGCTATAGATGTTAACACATCAAAAGTACAAATAAAAAGGCTGAATAAATAGGCCGAAGTAGAGCACGACGAAACAACAGGCAGTAACAATTGACTGGAAATTTTGTGTTGTCTTTTAGACAACAACAAAAAACATTTCTAATGGGGACCAATGGTTTTCTGGAGATGGAAAGAAGTTGTTTCCAAATGTTTTCTTGTGTGTTTTGCTTGCGATATTTTTCGAAAACTTGAATAGTGGAATATTCTCAATTCAGATGAGTTTTTGTTTGCATTTAGATTGATGAATTTTTCTAAAGCAGCATTTCACGCAACAACCGCTGATAAAAATCGGTGGCTATATCTAAAATAGCTATACGGTTTGCCAGGAATCATGAGGATGAATTTGCAAAACATCTTCTTTTTAAAAAACTATGTCTCAATTTATAGAGATATAGATGGTCTTGAGCTTGAATAATGAAATAAAAAGTATCAATAAAAAGGCCGAATAAATAGGAAAATCATCCCTTCATTCTATAATTTGAAATTGGTTGCGTTCCTACTTAACGAATAGGAGTTTTGTTGTTCGTATTGAAGGAGTATTTTCAGATGAGACCTACATCTGGGGATCCACAAGAGAATGTGTTGGGACCTCTTTTATTTAATTTGTTTGTAACCGACATTGCTTTTTGTTTTGTTAATGCTAGGTCGCAGATGATATAAAAATATTCTTCGCCTTTCGTCCATTTAATGATATGTAATTGCTGCAAGAGGATATTGATAGATTTGGCACAAGGTCGGCTAATAACACTGTAGAACACATAAAAAATATCAAAGTTCTAATAAAGTTCAAACTTTACAAGAAACATTTTTGTGGAACACTTTAACCATCTACTCCCTCAGTATATGGGTGAAAATAAACAATGTTGCACTCAACGGTCACAGCTATATAATTTTATACGTAAATGAAAAATCTATAATATGATATTTTATTTTCTGTTTCATATAAATTATCAAGCATTTCCATACATTCGCAAACCCAACGGTGACCATTTTTGAAAGTAAATTGCTTTTAAACATGTAAAATGTAAACTCCGTCCGCTGTCACCCGGTATAGGCATGGTTTTTCACTAAGTTTTTCCATTAATATTACGTTATTTTCAAACAAACCAACAACCCTATCCCATAAAGTAACTCAAAATCTTCACATTCCCGGAAAATTGAAACAATTGAGAAACGTTTAACAACGATAAAAAGAAATTTACCATTGTCCCTTGATTTAGACTAAATATTGTGCTCCTAAAGTTTGCTTCAAGTTTGAAATAAAAAAGCTTCGTCGATCCTGTTCAACTATACTAGGTAAATGCTAAAATACCACATAATTATTCACAAACTTTAGAAAGTCAATTTTGAACACTCTCAAAGAACTGTGCTCGTTTAAATATGAAATATCAGTTGAGGTTAAAAAAAATGAAAACTCCGTCCGCGTTTTCCTAGCGACACAAATTGACGATACGAAATTGCTCTTTTTTTAAACAAATGTGTAATAGAATTCTCTAAAATTTCCCTATTTTTTTTATTATTTTTGGGCAAATCGTTTGCTAATTACATATAAAAATGTGACAGTTTGTAAACTCCGTCCGCGTAAACTCCGTCCCTATGATTCGGTATTGTGGCAGCCGGTGCCTAGAGACGCACAAACACATACACAACCATGCCAACAAAGAGACATCGGCGTTCATGAGAATGAGAGTTTAGTTTAGTAAGAACTGTCAACCAGTGTGCAACAATTGTCGGTGCAAAATAATAAACTAAAATAAATAAATCATTGAATTAAAGTAATACTTCGAGTGAGCTTATTCGTGGGAAATTCCAGGGTTATTACCGGTATATTCAATATAAAAGAAAAACTCGGTTCTAGGGTTGCGTAAAATGATATTTATATGTCTTTATAAAATGGTTGATAAGATTTTTGACATTTTCAAAAAGAATATAGTGAAAATTCGGCAATAAAACTTGATTGATAATTGAAAAAAGTTGAATAAATTGTACTCGATTATTTTTTTAACGAAACTTGTAGTTGCAATATTTATAATTTATACTTATTCTGGTCCCATCTCTCGATTCTGATCGAAAAATAACTTAAAAAACCATATTTGAAATTGCCGAGTTTGAGAATCAAAAAGTGCAACATTTTTTATTTTCACCCATATGGGTCTTTTTGTTATTTTTATGGACAAAGGAAAATTCTACTGTAAGCTTCTTAAAATGCTAAAGCTCAAAACTCAACATGAATGCCGAAAACAAGTCAAAACTGAAAATTCATTTAAGGGATAGTTTCGTACTTAGCCCGAGGTGGCGCTAAAATGCGCCAAAAAACTGCATTTTAGGGGGTTTATATTTTACGTAAAAAAAGGAAAAAAAAGTAAAATTTGTGCAAAAGGGTGAAAACTTCACCCCCCTTTCTGGCAAACGTTTGCACTCAATTGCACTAAATAATATAGAATACACAACTTAGTTAGGATCCTAAGTTGTTTTGGAGATTTATTTTGACTACCAACCAATTTCCCTCCCAATATTTATATACGAGGTCGAAAAATGGGCATGGCAAGTTGTTGCCAAAATTTTGATTTATTGGAGATGGCACAATAGTCAGTTATTAATTACACAGTAGCTTTTAGCAAAATATTGCTTAGTAACGAATTTTATTAAGATCAGTTGTAGTTTACAAGAGTTATCGTATCGATCAACCGGTCATCTGCCCAACTTATATATAGGAGGTACCAAAATGGGCGTGGCAAAATCACCCTTGTTTTAGTCGGTGATTCGCGTTTGGTAGCGTGAAGCCTTATATATAATTTCATTAAAGTCGGAAGTGTTTCACGCTACTTATCGGATTGAAACACCAAGGATACCGAGGGATTCTTCTGCCTGGTCTTTCCAGCGGAGTCTTGGTCGTCCTCTTTTCCTGCTTCCATCGGGTACGTTATCAAAAATCCTTCGCGCTGGCTCATCTTCATCCATTCTCATAACATGGCCTAGCCCACGCAATTGGCACACTTTGATTCGTCTAGCTATGTCCACGTCAGATTAGAGATTATATAGCTCTGCGTTCCAGCGACGTCGGTACTCGCCGTTTTCCATAACAGGACCATATATTTTACGGAGAATTTTTCTCTCGAAAACTCCTAGGTGTTTTTCATCCGCTTGCGATATGACCCAAGTTTCAGAGCCATATGTCAAGACAGCTAAAATGGGAGTCTGATATAGCTGGACTTTTGTCCGTCGAGAGAGGGCTTTGTTCCTAAACTGCTTGCTGATTCAATTCTCCTATCTATCTCCAAGCTGATGTTGTTGTCCTTGTTCATGGCGGATCCAAGGTAGACAAATTCATCTACCACTTCAAAATTAAATCGGTTGTCAACGTTCAAGTGCGGACCAAGTCGAGAGGTTTCTCTAGTCGTTGACACCATCAATTTTGTCTTGCCCTCATTAACAGCAAGACCCACCTTCGCTGATTCCTTTTCGATTCTTGAAAATACTGCAGTAACCTCTCGCAAATTTCGCCCAATGATGTCTATGTTATCAGCATACGCCAGCATACGCCAGTATTTACTGCAGCCTTTCTCATTATTATCTCCATTAAGAGATTGCACGAAAGTGTGTCGCCTTGTCTAAGTCCTCGCTTGGTACAGAATGGTTCAGTGAGGTCTTTCCCCACTTTCACTGCTGATTTGGTGTTGGTCAGCGTCATTTTACAGAGGCGGATCAGTTTTGCCGGAATACCAAGTTCAGACATAGCTTCGTACAGTTTTCCCCGTATGGGGCTATCGAAAGCAGCTTTGTAATCGACAAAACGGTGGTGTGAATCGATTTGCTTTTCATGGGTCTTTTACAGAATCTGGCGTAGCGTGAATCTATACTATCTTCCACTATCATTACCTCCTGATCTTCAGTGGAAGAATCCGAGTGGAGTAGTGCTGAAAAGTGGCCTCTCCATATTTTGAGCGCACACTGCTTCTCAGTCACCAGATTCCCATTCTCGTCCTTGCAGGAGGGCAGGCCATTATTAGGCCCGTTATTCGATCTCCTTACCCTTTGGAAAAATTTTCGGGATTCACCATTCATCCTGCACATTTCGGTTTTATCGCGCTCTCTCTGTTCCCACTGCCATTTTGCCGCCTAAATTGTTGGTTTTCCTCCCTTTTCAGCCTCTTGTACCGCTCACTCGCATCACGCGTTGTAACTGACTTTTTCGTTGCCATACGTGCAGCGTCTTTTTCATCAGTTGCAATGCGACATTCTTCGTCGTACCATGGCTTATCTTTCTGCGGTTTTTGATAGCCAAGTTCAGTCATTGCTGCGATTTCCAAAGAATGGGAGATGTGCTTCCACTGCGCATCTGGGTCTTCGGGAGGGGGGTATTCTGCTCCAGCAGGAGAGAGAGTGTCTGTCGATAGGACATTGATATCTCCGGTATTTGCAGCTTGTCAATATCCAGCTTTTCCTGTGTTCGGCTCCGTACGTTTTTCGCCCTGCTCAATCTCGTGCGAACTTTCGCAGCCACCAGGTAATGATCCGAGTCGATATTGGCACCTCGAATCACACGTACATCCATTACACTAGAAGAGTGCCTGCCATCTATTAGCAAGTGATCAATCTGGTTCTTCGTCTGTTGATCAGGAGATATCCACGCCGCCTTATGAATGTCCTTATCCTGGAATCGTGTGCTACTAACTACCATGTTCTTTGCAGCGGCGAAGTCTATCAGTCTTATTCCATTATCGGAGGTGGTATCATGTAGACTGTGATTGCCGATGGTTGGTCGAAAGACACTTTCCTTTCCTAATTTGGCATTAAAATCGCCTAGAATAATCTTAATGTCGTGGTCAGGGCAGCGTTCATATACTTCCTCCAGGCGCTCGTAAAATGTTTCTTTGACCTCATCATCTTTATCCTCTGTCGGTGCGTGCACACAAATTAACGAGATGTTGAAATATTTCGCTTTGATGCGAATTGTGGCTATGAGGTCACTCACTGGGTTGAACCTTGAAACTAGGTGTCGCAGTCTCCTGCCCACTATAAATCCGCACCCAAATTCGTGCTTATGCTCATGGCAGCTGTAGTAAATATCGAAGTGTTTCTTTCTGGTGCAACCATATCCTGTCCATCGCATTTCCTGGATCGCTGTGATGTCAGCTTTATATTTTCCGAGGACATCCGCCAGTTGGAAAGTGACACCAGTCCTGTATAACGTTCGAACATTCCCTAAATCATGGTCCTTATAACGTTTGCGAGGGTCGTCAACAGTTGGGGGGTTTCTTTGTTCATTATCTTTTCTGTGTATTTTCATTGCCAATATAACGGTGTCGGGAGGCAAACCCAGCCCACCGTGGTTTGCATTTTACCTACTTCCAGGATGATTATGTTTCAGCCGCCCATTATGGATCAGACACTGACCAGAATTTTGGTTTCTTAAAAACTGGATTTTGGTTTCTTAAATTTTGATCCGCCGTTGGCCAGGGGTGTTGGCTCATCCGCCTTCAAAGGACAGTAGAATATGTCCACTACTTCGAAGAGCTTCAGTGACAGGGTCACCTAATAATCCTGAGACGTATCAGTGATCGCATTACCACTCAGGTTGCTCATTCGTTTCGCCTTCTCACTTTAGCTAGCTAACGGAGGTTTCCGATAAGCCATTGCCCAGGACATACTGTGTGGAAGTAGAGAGCTGCTTGGACTGCCCACTGAAGGAATCATTTATGGCCACTCCCAAGTGAATGGCTATCAGCAACTTTCCACCTCCAAGGACAGTCCCATGTCGAAAGATACTAAGAGCCTTAAATGGCTCCTTCGATGCGTTAAATTACACTCCGGTTCACCTATTTAAAGGCACTTACAATTCCATATTCAGCAGCCTGTATCTTTTGCAATTTGTAACTGATTGCAGAATTTTAAAATGGAAATGGAAGCTGGATATCTTGGGATATAAAAAAATTAGGACAATAGTGGTTTCTTAACTAAAGAACTTTTTTTGAACAATTTATAAAAAAGTCAAAAAATGTGCTATTTTTTTGGCTCACTTGAATAAAGACACTTTAACTAATTTTAATGAAAAACAGTTTTTCTTGTTTTTTTAATTTATTTTATGTTATTTAAGAACTACTACTAATGGGTACAACACCCTTTGTTTTTAATTACTTCAAATATACGGGTTTTACGAAATTTGATACCAAGCATCCTTAATGGCCTGAATTAGTGACTGCTTGTCATCAAATTGTCTACCTCCTGCATGGACCTTACGAGATAACCAACCCCACCGTCGGTGGTGCAATGGTTAGTGTGCGCGGCTCCTGTACATGAGATCCTGGGTTCGAACCCGGCTCTGACCACCTTCAAATTTTCTTTCGGCGGCGGTCACCTCGCATAGTGACGGCGACACTATCGAGTATCTAGCCATGAAAAAGCTTCTCAAATTACCGTTCGGAATCGGTGTAAAACTGGAGGTCCCAATCAGTGAGTGAAAACTGGAAAGCGCACAGCTCAATGATTGTGAGAAGTTCTCCCCAGTCCCTTCATGGGATGTAATGGGAAACCATTTATTTATTAGACATTTTTGGTAATGTTTAGGTCTAGCGAATAGGGTGGCCAGTGAAGAATATTAACATTTTGGTTTCAATTAACTCCTTTACTACTCTGGCGTTGTGTATACGGGAATTATCCTGTTGCAATATCCAAGATATGGGACCAAATAATTGCCTGAACTTCGGAAAAGCCGATTCCAATAACGTTTTATAGCTTTCACCAGTCATTTTTGCACTTTGAAATTCAAGATCGATGGTGCCCCGTACGCTGTGATGTCGGTTCAAAAAATGCTTTTCTTTACGCAGATCATGGAAATAATAGTTGTGGCCATCAGGCCCATCCAAATAAAACTTCTTCTCATCCGTAAATACAACGGTTCTCCAGTCATTTACATGACCTCTTAACTGCACATCCCATACCATGTAGTCTCTTGCGAATTGAAGCCGTTTTTCCTTACGTGGAGCATTAGGTGGCGGCTTTTTTTTATAAATTCAGGTATTTAAGATACTCGCAGCTCTTAATTACTCTGCCTACTGATGACTTGCTCGCTTCCACTCCAGCTTGAACTCTTATTTTTTGACAAGGATAAGGCAGAATTAGAAGCAATTCTGATAATTTTTCTTTTCTCATACGTAGATAAAGACAATGAAACCCTTCCTTTATGATTTTTTCCATACCTCTCGGGGTCCTTGATGTAATTGTCGACAATTGTTGTACTCCGTCCTATTTTTTTAGCTATTGCGCGGTTAGAATATCCTTCAGGACGGTAAACATCGATTATAGTTTTTTCAGATATATTTAAAATTTGTTGTTTTGCCATTTTGACTCGTAAATGATTAAGATGTAATTAACTTTACAAATAATAAATAATAAAGCGCCTTTATTCAAGTGAAAAAAAAATAGCACATTTTTGACTTTTTTATAAATTGCTCAAAAAAAGATCTTTAGTTAAGAAACCACTATGTATTGTCATGATTTTTTTATATCTCAAGACGTCTAGCTTCCATTTCCACTTTAAAATTCTGCAATTGGTTACAACTTGCAAAAGATACAGGCTGCTGAATGTGGAATTTTTAGTGCTTTTAAATAAGTGAACCATCCTATGGGTGAGGGTATAATTATAATGTGATTGTCACAATTAAATAGAGTTGTAAAATTTGGAGTTTTAGGTACGAATAAGTATATGAAATGGTTGCTAAACAAATGTATTGGAAGGCTACATGAGCAATTTAATTTAAATCAAAAAGCCGGTTTTTCTCAAAATTGAAATACGAAAACCGGTTTCATGAAAAACTGATTTTTCGAACAAACCGAAAACCGGTTTTTAATAAATGCCGGTTTTTTGAACAGTCTAGTCGGAAAGTGCTCCAGGCCGCACTAGCTGTTATGTAAAGGTCAATTGGCATAATATGAAGAATTGCATTAGGGGCTTCAGCTGGACTCGTCCTCATTGACCCTGTTATGCCGATGCAAGCTGATTTCTGTACTCTATACAACAGTTGCATGGTGGACGTCTTCCCCGCGACAGGCCCCCATACAATTGCTCCGTAGTAGAGTATAGGTCTGATTATACTATGCGGTACTTTTTATTCCGTATTAAAAGATATAAACCCCCATCCCTATGGTTGTGGGTATACAAAGTCAATTAGTGTGTGTTTAATTATAAAAACCAGAGATGTCAGAAAAAAATATAGACAAACATCCGTACCTTTTATACTCAGTGTAATACTTCCACAACGACCTAAGAATGATTTTGTGTATTTCCTCTTCCACATCGTCGCATTATATAACAAATATATTGAAAGCAATGTAACATTTAAATCCCGTGCAAAAGCCAAAATCCTCAGCTGTGGTGGCGATGAGTCGACTGCCTATATTCCACCTCCATTAGTGAGATTTTTACAAATTGTGTTCAGTATTGAAAAAAAAAACAGCACATTCAATATCAATAAAAATAAAATCCACAAGACCAACAGAACCTGAACACATTGCGTGTTTGAATTCCTATATAAGTTGATTCTGGGAAATCAGGGTGTGAGTAAGAGTGTCGGTATAATCGTGAAAGTAAATACCACACTGCGACAAACAAGCAGGTTTTCTTTAGGGCCCCAACGAAACCAAAAAACTATAAAAGTGATGTATCAGAAAACCCCCCTCAGTTTTAGTCCAGAGCATCACAAGTGTTTTTCATAGGCCAAAGAAGATTCCAGCTTTTGATCAAACCTGTACTTCTGATTATACTTCTATATATTCTAAACCATTACATATTTTTCATTACAACCTTCTGAAAAATTGTAGGCCTATCATCGTTGCATAATGGTGACTAATGTATATTTCGTGAAAAATACACCGTCATTTCCTCAAATGACGAAACTTCAAACAAAGTTTGATATTTTTTGGAGTTCTTGTAATATTTCAGCATCCGGTAAATAATATGGGGTAACTGTATTAGAAGGAATTATTGCCCACAAAATTTTTGATAATTTTGCAAAATACACTAATCAACAAAAGTTCCATTTATTACTCCAAAATTGGTATAGGAATGTAATATTTTATAATTTTTTATAATCAAATAGATTTGGCCACATCCTGAAAGGTAGTATTGCTAAAGATCCTGTACAATAGAGTGAAAACACTAACCAACAAAAGTGTAATTTAAAGTACTAAAATTATTATATCAGTTGAACATTTTTAATTTTTAACATTACATGCTAATTTTTTTTAAGCTATACAATTACAACTACAATTGTCCAGAGTTTTAGATCACATCATTTTAAATAGTGTTGCCAAAGGAACAAGCCAACAAAAATAGTTGTTCAAGTTCAATGGAAAAAACGTGCTTGGCCATGACGAAATTGTTGATTTCTAAAAGCGTAATTCTGTGAAGTCAATGCTGGAAGCATTTGATAAACTTAAAGTGTAAATGTCACTGAAAAATTGCTTTCTGCATTTACAGTTGGACTATCTCGGCAAATAGATCGGAGCCGAATCTGATGAACAGGGTGAGCGTGACTATAAGATTTCTCTGCCGTTCGAAAAAATGTACAACTTCACTTTTGTTAAGTCTTCTAAGTCTAAGTCTAAATGGCCTTCATAGAACTGTATTCTATATACTGAAAAAAATCACATACGCTGGTGGTATGTTATAAACACAATGACCAAAAAAATGCACAGAAAATCGAACACAAACCATTATTGTTGATGACGTTGAATCTGATTTTACCGACAACTGTGAGCCTCCTCCATCTAAAGAAGCCTGCAAAAGATAAAGGCCTTCGTTGACAGTGCTCCTTAAACTATAATTTATGTAGTAATTAATATATAAATTCAATAACTTGTTTTTTGCATTGAACAAGTGTTTTTGTGGGGTTGTTTCTTAACAATAATTTTGAAAATGATTTCATCACAAACTCTGGATATTTGTAGTTGCAATTGTACAGCTTAATCAATATTAGCATGTAATTTTAAAAATTAGAAATGTTAAACTGATATAATTATTTTAGTACTTTAAATGACAGTTTTGTTGGTTAGTGGTTTGAACGCATTGTATATGATCTTCAACACTACAACTTTGCAGAATATGGTCATATCTATTTGATTATATTTGGTAACTTCTAAACGAAAAAACGAAAAAAATTATAAAATATTACATTTCTACACCAATTTTAGATTACTAACTGCAACGTTTGTGGATTAGAGTATTTTTCAAAGTTATCAACAATTTTGTGGGCTATAATTCCTTCTAATACAGTTACCCCAAATTATTTACCGTTTGCTGGAAAATTGCAAGAAATCCAAAAAAGATCAAATTTGGTTTGAAGCTACGTCATTTGACTAAGTGACGGTGCGTTATTCATAAAATGAGTATTAGTCAACATTGTGAAATGATGAATAAGCAACAATTTTGTAGAGGGCTGTAATTAAAAACATGCACTGGTTTAGAATATATTGAAGTAAAATCAGAATTGCAGCTTTGGTCAACAGTTGAAATTTTCTTTGAACTATCAAAAAAAATTGTGATGACCAGGGCCATAACCGAGTGGGATTTTCTGATACGTCGCCAATGGGCTTTCAGAATTCTTTTGTTTTGTTGAGGCCCTAATTTCACTGTCGCACAGTGTAATGCATTTTGTATGCAGTGGTGCCAAATGGGACGATTTATCGATATTGTGACGAGTTTTGGGGCCAAAAACAGAAAATGACGAATTCAGCTCCTGAAATGAAGATTTTTTGTTATAGCAGATCCTCGATGCAAATTTTGAAATTGTTGGTACCAAATAAACATACGTATGACTGTTTAACTCATTCAAACCTATTAGGTAAAAAACCTCCCAGGAGAATTATTCGACATTTTTAGATTAACGCATTTCGATGTTTAACTCCGTTAGCGCACGATAACCCAGAAGATAAGTCATACAATTTTAATCTGTAGAAACTGAAGTTTAATTTTTAACCTCATTTTAAACTGGTGTACATTTAGTTACTAGTTACTTTAGTTACTGTTAGTTTCTAAAAAATGCAACCATAATAAAAACATACACTATAAATCAACTGTTTGACAGATGGAAGCCTCATGCTCATTGGGTAAATAGGTAAAGACAAATATGTATGTTGTTTTTTCACATAGCAACAACTCAAACGGTCATTCAATTCATTACGATAAATGAAGAAATTGTACTTTATATCAGTGTATACGTTCATATTACCCAGCTAGCGAAGTTGTTCGTGCATATATTTTTCCTCATCGTAAATATTACAATCACGGTAGCTGAAAGAAAAAAAATCCTACCAAACAGCTTCTTTAAATGTACCAAACCAAACTATATCGCTAATCTTTATTACATTATCTTTTAATGTATATATGGGACTCTATTTATTTACATTGCTTTTCTTATTCCTGCAAAGCTATTTGTGTTTTATTATCCTTTCAAAAACGTAAGAAATTACATATAATAAATTAACAACGCTAAAAAATCTTTCACAAAAAAAAATCCATTCGTCTTGTTTTCATCGTGCCAAACGGCAACCATAATTACAACAAAAACATGTTTTTGAAACAAGAATTTCATTCAGTCATAGAGAAGTAAAGGGTTTTTCAACAGAGACGCTACAAAAGTAAATCGATAGGGATCCCGCACTTTTGACATTTCTCTTTAGTGAGGTTTGCCATTTCATCATGGAAAGATATACGAGCCAACAACGGGTCGAAATTATTAAAATTTACTACCGACATTTGGAGTCAGTGGCCTCAACTTTAAGAGGCCAACTTTAAGAGGCCTCAACAATCAGCGATGAGGCTCATTTCTGGCTGAATGGCTTCGTCAATAAGCAAAATATGTGTTATTGGTCAGACAGCAATCCACACGTAATCCATGAGTCACTTGGGCCGTACTTCTTCCGTGATGATCAAGACCGGCACATTACTGTGGATGCGAATTGCTACCGTTCAATGATAACCGAATATTTTTGGCCCCAGTTGGATAATATGGACTTGGAGGACATGTGGTTCCAACAGGACGGCGCCACAAGCCACACAGCGAATGCCACAATCAATTTATTGGAAACCAAGTTTGGTGCAAGGGTTATCTCACCAAATGGCCAAGTCGATTGGCCGCCTCGGTCGTGCGATTTGACGCCGTTAGATTATTTCCTGTGGGTCTACGTCAAGTCTATGGTCTATGCCTACAAGCCAGCGACGATTGATGAACTTCGTACGAATGTCGAACGTGATATTGCAGCAGTATCGGTCGCTTTATGCTTGACAACCGTCGAAAATTGGGTTCAGCGTCTGGACTGGGCATCGAACGTACTTTCACAGGAATAAAGAATTTCACTGGTATGTTTTATTTAAAAAAACTTTTGTAGCGCTCTTATTGAAGAACCCGTTACTTAAGAGTTTCCATTACTCTCTTCGTTGCTTATTCATAACGACGAGGTAGTAGGCCATTTCATAGAGTTTTATTTGCTGCGGTGTTTTACCAATTTTACACTTTCGTTGGATATAAAACGGATAAAAATCAAATGGAATGCGTATTTTCTTTTAATACAAACAATATAAAACATAATTTAGCTGTCATTAGCATCAATAAACACTATTTAAAATTAGTTCCTGTCTTCTTTGCTCTCTCATTCTCCATCATCGGCCTGGTACCTTTTCGATCAGCTGTGCCATAGATAGAATCCCCCTGATTCAGTAGCTTGTTAGCTTTCAACAGAGTGGAAGGATAGCGGACGTTTATATGTTTTATGCAGGGTATACCCACATCAAGAGGTTTGACCAACATTGAGAGTGAATGTGTGAAAAACGACACACGTATACGTCTGTGTGACGTTTGAAACAAAATAACAAATTTTTGATTTTACTTCAATCGGGGCGTTAAATTTGATGTGATATATTTGACCGTTTGATCAAACATGACTCATTTTTGTGTGGAAAGCAACGAGTAAACATCTCAAGTGAAGAGCGGAAAATGGAAGAAAAAAACTTTAGTTTGGAATTGATCGAAGTTTATCGTTCTCTACCGACATTGTGGAACATAAACGGAAAAGAGTATGCACATCGGAATTTTTCGGAATATTTTCTTGAACTGTTTCAAAATACGTAAACGAAAATAACAAGCAGCCGACAAGAAACCGTACGTGCTTTCTCTTCAACATTCCCACAAAAATGAGTGTTTGAAGTACCACGTTTGACGTGTGTATATGCAATGTCAAACATATTTTACTAATCCATTCACATTGTTGTACAATCCGCTTGATGTGTGTATACCATAGTATAATAATATAAGTGGAAGCATAAGCCCAGCTGATCAGGCATTTTGTTATTGGGTTGTTTATTTTTATCATTCTTTGTTTACGTAGTACACTGGAAGTGTCAAACTTGTCTCATCATTTGTTTTGATTCTTATTGTTCGTTATTAAACGTTTGAAAAGTGTTGTGCAAATTAATCTAAATTAAATTAAATTCAAAATATTATTAGACTATGCAAATAATTCTATGCATGTAAATATTTACTTTGGCGTTTTTCCTTTGCCTCTGCTTCGTATATAAAATGATTTTGATATATCGAGTGTGTTGTCATAACAATAGTACAACAAAATTCTGTCAAAATCGTTTCATATTACAACAACACGCCACGCGTCGACTTATATTATTAGACTATGGTGTATACCCTGCATTAAAGATTTTAAAGAGAGCTAAAAAACGTTTTGCCACTGAGAAGTCATAATAACAAGCTATCTAAATTTATGCAAGTTTATGTTTCGTAGAAATACCTATTTCATTTCAGCATTTTAAAACGAAATAGTTAATGAATATGTGGGGTGTAGAGTGGGACACACTTTTTTATTGTCTATGAATTTGGCAACCCTGTCCTATGAATTTCACCCGGCAGACGTTGTCCTGCAAATTTTATTTTGTTCAAATACCGTTAGCAGGAGCAGAAATAATGGATTTTTAATTTGTGGTTTGTATGGGAGGTACCACGCCCTTTTGTCCAATTGGACCGAATAGTAAATCTAAACCACCCAGGGCGCCACCCAAACGCATACAAAAAAATTTATTAAAATCGGTCTAGAAGTTTAGGAGGTGTTCAGTCACAAAGTCACGTGCAGTAGAATTATATATATGAAGATAATAGAAATAGATAAAGACAGAACTTGGTAAAATTTGTATTTGTTAATTCAATTCAAAGAATTTCAATCAAAGTGCAGTTTAGACTAGACTTTGTATCAAGTAAGACGAACTTATAGAATTTTTACATTTTTTGTAGTTAGTGTCGCCATCACTAAGCGAGGTAGCCGTCGTCGAAGGAAGTGTAAGTTGGTCAGAGTATGGATCGAACCCACGTTCTGTCGCACAACAGCCGCGTACACTAATCATTGCACCACCAGCGGCCACCAATTCAGCTGTCATTAGTGTTCATCACACATGTTTTACACTTAATTTGGTGCATGGTTTGTTTCTCTCTTATCGCTCTCTCCCCTATCTTCTCTAGTTTCTATCAATTTTATACTTCATAATCGATCACCTGTGCCTTGGATACCCTCTGAAGATACGCAGAAGTTATGTTTGGTAACACCAAGGGGTTTCTCAAAGACGATTTAGAATTAGACGACCAGAAGTTGTGCGCAATTTGGCAACCCTGGTAAAAGATAACCAAAAATTGCTAGCAATTCCCTCAAAGGCATTTCTCTCACGCGTCCTATTTTGATTATTTCATACTTTTTGCATAGTTTATGTAATTGTTGGAATTTATATAGTTATATACAATAACACTATTAAAAAGCTGCTCGTGTATTGAAATATTCAATGAAGAGAATAAGAGAGAGAATAGAGAATGACTAGGGCTGTACTCGTTGTGTTTGTTGGCATTTGAGTGAAGAGAAATTTTGACTGTCTACTTATACATCGTTTTTGGGTTTCAATGGCACAGCTGATCGAAAAGGTACTAGGAAAATGATGTAGACTGAGAGTCCAAAGAAGACATACTGATTATATAGTGTTTGATTGATACTAATGACAGTTAAATCTATATACATATATATTACGCTAAGGTATTTATAGTGTAATTATTGTAACCGCTTCTCCTCCTAAACTAAAGGTCGCACAGTCAAGTGCGATACACCGTTGGAAAGGTAGTGGTCTGAAGGGGTGCACTAAGCATTAAAATTTAGCAAAAGTTAATTCCAACAGTGATTTAAACCGGATTTAATTAATCCTTAATCCCTCCATCTACCGGCGGTAGTGGCATCATTTGAACTGGTGAATTTACATTGGTGGTGAAATTTTATTTAATTTGCTTGTTTTTTTAAATACATCTTTTAATTAAGTCTCTTTTTTTGGCAGGACGAAGTCTGCCGGGTTTGCTAGTTATGTTTTATACTGTTTGCAACGAAGAAAAATACGCATTGCTCTTTATTTCTGTCCATATTATGCAAACCAAAGAGTAAATTATCAAATCATCTCGAACTCGATGAAATGGCCTACTACCTCATCATCATTAAGAGAGAACGAAGAGAGGCATAGAAGCTCTTCTCCATTGCTCTGTGGTAACACTGAACATTGTCAGGAACAGTGTAATGAGGGCATAGTAAAACTGCACAGAAGAAGTGTTGCCAGAGACCGGCTAAAAGATTATACCAAATGTCATAGAAAATTGTGACGTTTGCGAAATCATTATGCTAAATTTGTCCACTTAGCCCTTTTTGTAATTTTGATCCATAACACATACAGTCAGTAATTCGTTTAGAAATCAGTTACAATTATCCTAGAGAACAATGATCAAATTATCTCAATTTCCACACTTTCTTTGTCGGGTATAATAAACCCAGTGTTTATATCCGGAGTTTCGGAAAGAATAGCCATCAGATTTAGAATATTTTACAATAGTCAGAACTTTATAATCCTGCGTAGTTTAATTTCAGGTACAAAAAGAAATTTTTACAATGGTTTTTTCACGTAAGAAATTTTTCCATTTATCTCTATACTGAAATTTGTGATGCTCTTTGCAAATATGCCAACAACTCAATTTTTTGCTACTACGCATTTGATTGCCCAACTACACCCAGATATCTAATTGATTGAAAAGAGGCGACCGTAAATTCGGCTATTACCACCGAATTGCGGTTGCCACTACCGAACTGAGGTAGTCACGACCGAATTTAGTCGTCACAACTGAAATTCGGTTGAGGCAACCTCGTTTTATAATTGGTTCGGTTGTGACAACTGAATCTTGAATTATATTCGTTTTGCCAACCAAATTTTCTAAAATTTCTGTTGGAACAACCAAATTTGGAATTAATTCGGATGCAGCAACCGTAATTGGTACCAAATTCAGTTGGAATAACCGAATGCAACAACCGAATGTGGCATCAATTCGGATGTAACTACCAAATTTGGTGTCAATTCAGTGGCAATAAGCGAACTAACCCTTAAGTTGGTTGCCACGACCGAATTCGGTCGCTGTAACTGAGTTTCTCTTGAATTCCGTAGGTACAACCGAATTTCACCTTCAATTCGGTTACCGCAACATAATTCTATGTTTTTAAACTTGACGTTTAAATTTCTAAAAACAAACATCATATTAAAAGAAATTAAACAATGTATATTTGTTCCCGTCACGGCCATATAAAGATATTTTTGTGGTTATGAATTGAGAAAGGTAAGAACAAATATTGTAATTGTGGTTTTTGTATTAAATCGTCGTATTTTGCAGAGAATGTCCAAGCAGATATTTAGAGTTTTGAAGCTTTTCATTGTCAACGGCTACAACACGGCAGAATTGGTGCAGTTACCCATGATGGCCAGGACTTCAACAAAGGTCGGTAGTGACATGTATAATTACTAGAGCACCCATAAAACAAAAAGTGTTATTTTTTCCGCTCCCCGCTCATTTTCTAGTATATTGGGCATCAAAAATAATATCCGTGCAAAAATTTTTTCAATCGGATGCAAATTGGCCAGTCCGTGACGACTTTTAGCCCTAAAAATGGAGTAAAACTAGTTGCAAGCTTTGATGAGCTATAACTCGTACGCCAGACGACTTTCAGAAAATACACCTTAAACATTTGTATTGCAAATGTACAGGCAAAGATTTTTCTCCTACACAATTTTTGACCTAGCTATGACCCTTCATGGTGTTTTTAGAGGTCAAACTTCAAATTTGAGTCAAAATGTTTTTCAAACGTAAATTAGTAATTTTAGTTATAAATCTATTTAGGTTTGACTATTGCCAAATTGTAAAGCATTATATGTAGTTTCCATAAAAAATAAGACATTTTTAAAACATATCGTTTATTCCATGACAGAGCAAAAAACAATGAAAAAATCAACTAATTTTTAATTTAAAACAAACAAAAAATTAAACATCTTCTTTTGAAAAATTATTTTCTAAGTATTCTACAAAATTTTTTGTTGCAAAAACTTTTTCTAGGAAGATTTTTACACTGTTGTTCCATTGTATGCAATATAAATTGTTTCTGCTCTTCTTGGTGAGTTAAAACAGCATTGAATCGCGTTATTAATGTCCATTTTTAGGGCTAAAAGTCGTGACGGACTGGCCGGTTTGCATCCGATTGGAAACATTTTTGCACGGATATTATTTTTGATGCCCAATATACTACAAAATGAGCGGGGAGCGGAAAGAATAACACTTTTACATTTTTCTATGTATTTCATGGTCGCTCTAATAATTACCCTATATAAATTAATTTACTTTCGCGTTTTCTAATGTATTTTATAAGAATACTGGAAAATAAATCATTAGTTAATAACAAAAACGAAGTTCAAAATTCATTTGTGACACCATCTAATTTCGAACTACCCAAACCCCGAATGAAGTTGTAATAAACTCTGGTGAGGTTGTGACAACCTCTGATGAAGGTTGTGTCAACCTCTAATGAGGTTGTGTCAACTTCTAATGAGGTTGTGTCAACCTCTAACGAAGTTACGGCTAATTCGGCTGTCTCAACCGAATTTTTCTGTGAGTGTAAGAGAGAAGAAAGATACATTTTCGTTTCATGAAATTTTCACTATTTTGAATACTCACAGAAAAAATTATCGAATTAGCCCTAATCGAATTTAGAGGTTGGCACAACAACATTAGGTGTCATGACATCCAAATTAGAGGTTGTCACAACCGCATTAGATGTTGTCGCAACCCACTATAGGTTGCTTTAGCCTAATTTTAGTTGTAAGGACTAAATTCGGTCGTAATTAAGCCAAATTTACGGCTGTTGAAACCTCTTTTAAAACAATTAGGTACTACGGGTCTTATTGAATATACCACTGAGGAGTGTCTGGTTTTTCATTGACATAAAGAGTTTCGGCATAGAAATTACCTTGAAATTAGATATTGGAAAAAAAATTTTTTCAAATAAACTATAGGGATAATATTCTCGTATGAAAATTTGTGCCGTTTCCCAAAAAGGTGGTAAAAAATTACACTAAAATTAAAAATATTGGAAAAATGTCGGGAAAATTGTTCTAAATAGCACTTGGTATAATTTTTCAAAAATCGAATGCCGAAACCAAAAAAAAGTATGCCAAGATGAGACAGATTATGCCAACATGGTGACACTGCTGCATACGAGTGAATGTTTTGTGCATTCTTGCTTTCATTTACTGTTTGCGGTCATACGCGAATGTTGTCCAATGGAAAGCAATTAGTAAGCAATGACACAAATATGAAATAATGGTTTAGAATTAAAAGTATATCCGACATGTGATGAAAATCGATCTTTACACCCAAAATCAAATACGATTGCAGTATGTGATGAATTATCGATATTGGGCAACAACTATTTTATATATACATTATTTATTGGCAGAGAAAGATAAATAAATTAAGTGATATCCATTATTTGCACACAAAAAAAATCATTATTATGTCATATCGTATTCGATTTAAATCGATCGATTTCCATCACATACCGTATTATTTTGGAATTTGACTAGTATTACTACTTCATATTTCTCATAATTTCAAACCTCAAATTTGTAGGGAAACCAATCTGACATTTCAAAAAGATAAGATTTACGAGATATACGATGTATTTACGAATTTGAAAGAAAGCTCATAAAGCTGTCAATTAACTTGTACGCTCATTGTTCTAGATACAGAAGGAAATTAAGCTTCTGATATTCAGAAGTAGAGTATTAGGCGCTAGTGATTTACACCACTATTGGAAAAGATGAGCTCCATAAGATTTCGCCAATTTGCCCGCTAACTCAATAAAATGTTGAAGCTAAATTTAAAAAGGGGTGATTTGTTTTGTAATGTTTTTAAGTGGATCGTCAAACTTAGAATTAGAAGGCTAAATATATAAATAAAAAAGCTATTTTTTATTAACTTAAAATTCAATCGATTGTATAATTGTTTCAATGAAATTATTTTTCAAAATTTTATGCTATATTTCATAAAATATGTAACTCACTCAATCAAATGATTTGTAATTTTATACGAGCTAAGTTATCTAATTAGCAAATACATTTGATAGAATTAGCCCCCTAAAATAAATTAATTTTTTTGTTGACATACTTACTTTTCCGGTCTCGGACAACCCCGGAGGGTCAGGAACCGTACAAAACGAAGATAACATATTTCGCCAACCAGTTCGATCTTTTGGTTTATTTCTCCAGTTGACAATACCAAGTGTACGCAGGGATTCGTCACCTGATCCCTCCAACGGAGTCTTGGTCTTCCTATGTTTCGTCTTCCTTCGAGTTCGGTTTCGAAAACCCTTCGTGCTGGTTCGGCTTCATCCATTCTACTGACATGGCCTAGCCAGCGCAATTGCGTTATTTTGATCCGACTAACTGGTTCATGGTTCATGCGTCGGCGATACTCGCGGTTGTGCACTATAGGTCCATAAATTTTTCGGAATATTTTTCTCTCGAAAACTCCTACAGATGTTTCATCTGCTTGCGATAAGACCCAGGATTCTGCCCAGAGTCTGGTATAGTTGGACTTTTATTACTCGAGGGAGGGCTTTATCTCTAAAGTGACTACTTAGCCCAAAATAACATCTATTCACAAGCACAATTCTTCGCTTGATCTCAAGGCGCACATTGTTGTTTTTGTTTACTGCAGATCCGAGGTATATAAATTCGTCCACGACTTTGAAATTATAATGGTTATCAACGTTCACGCTTTGGTCTAACCGCGTGGAGGCCCTGCTCGTTGAAACCGTCAGAACCACTTTTCCTGACTCCTTCTCAATTCTCGAAAACACCGCATCAACTTTTGCTGCTGATGGTTTTATTCATGTTGACAGCAGCTTTTTTCAGAATAATCTCTATTAAGATGTTAAAGAGATCTCATGATAGGGTGTCACCTTGTCTGAGGCCTCGCTTAGTTTCAAAAGGTTCGCTAAGATCCTTACCAACTTTCACTGCAGATTTGGTGTTCGTCATGGTCATCCTACAAAAGCGTATGAGTTTTGCAGGAATACCAAGCTCAGACATTGCCTCGTAGAATTTCTCCCGTATCGGACTATCGAAGGCCGCCTTATAATCGAGAAATAGGTGATAGGTGTCGATTTGTTTTTCGTGGGTCGTCACCAGGATTTGGCGTAGCGAGAAAATTTGGGCAGTTGTTGATTTTCGAGGCTGGTACGGTCCAACCAAGTCAGCGCTAATTGGTTTTAGTGTTTATTATACTTGATGGAACCTTATGTAATGATCTCTCCATATTCCCAACATGCGCAGCACATGTGCGATAAGATTTACGTTCTTGTCTTTACAGAAGGGGGGCTCTGAACCATGTCCATTAGTTCCGTTTTGACTTTTTGGTAGAATTTTCGGGCTTCGTTCTTCCTTCTGTATGTCTCAATTTTCTCACTTTCCCGTTTTCTCCCCTGCCGTTTCTTACGCCTAAAGAGACGGTTTACCTCTTTTCTCTTCTCCCTATACCACTCAGTTGCAGCTCGCGTTGCAATTGACTGAAGCAGTGCCATACGTGCAGAGTTCTTTTCATCATTTGCAATGCGACACTCTTCATTGTACCATGGTTTATTGCGAAGCAGTTTTTCGAAATCAAGTACGGCAGTTTTTATAGAGTCGGAAATGGGTTTCCACGGCGCATCAGGACCGTCATCGGGAGGGGGTGGATTCTAGGCCAAAAGTTGCGAGAGCTTCCTTGAGTAGGCTGTGGCTACGTCTGGTAATTGCAGCTTTCCGATGTCCAGCTTTCTCAGTTTCTGGTTTCGTACGATTTTCGCTCTACTCAATCTTGTGCGACCCTTTGCTGCTACCAGATAGTGATCAGAATCGATGTTAGCTCCCCTGATCACTCGTACGTCCATTACACTGGATGAGTGCCTTCCATCTATTACCACGTGATCAAATTGGTTCTTCGTTCTTTGATCAGGGGATTCCCAAGTAGACTTGTGGATGTCTTTATGCTGGAATCTTGTACCACTAATGACTATTTTTTTTGTCGCGGTAAAGTCAATCAGTCTCATACCGTTGTCGGAACTGTCAGCATGTAGACTGAAGGTGCCAATACTTGGATGAAATACATTCTTCCTGCCTATCTTAATGTCATGGCCAGGGCAGCGGTAATACGTTTCCTCTATGCGGTCATAGAATATGCCTTTGGCATCATCATATTTGTCTTCCCATTAGGGAAATATAAAAATATTTCGCTTTTATGCGGATTGTGGTTATACGTTCTCTCACAGGTTTGAACCTAGAGACTAGATGTCGCAGTCTTTTGCCAACTACAAATCCGCAACCAAATTCACTTTTTTTTTCTCATCGCAACTGTAGTATTTATCGCAGTTTCGTTTTATTTTCAGCTATGTCCTGTCCATCGTATTACCTGGATATCTGAAATGTCAGCCTTATAATTACGAAAACATCTGCCAGTGGGATACTTGCACCGGATCTATATAGAGTTCTTACATTCCAAGTGCACATCCGTAAATCGTGGTACTTATAAAGTTTGCGGGGGTCGTCAACAAATAGGGGTTGTTTATGTTTTCTGTTTCGTTTTTGTATTTTCATTGCCATTAGGAACTGCTATTACCTACTGCCAGGATATTTGATTACAGCCGCCCATTATGGATTAGACGCTGAGCTGGATGCAATATGCCAAACCTGGATTTTCTTCTTCTGGTTTATGGATTTTCTGGATTTTCTTCTTTTGGCATATGTTTGTCTCATTCGCCTTCTCAGGACAAAAGAATATACCTGATTGTTTGATGAGCTTCAGTGACATCAGTCAGCTACTTAACCTGATTTGTTGGTCATTTGTTGCGTCTTCTCACTCTAGGTAGCTAACGGAGGTTTCCGAAAAAGCCATTGCCCTGGACATACTGCGTGGAAGTAGTGAGCTGCTTGAACTGCCCAATAAAGTAATCATTTCTGACCACTCCCAAGTGAATGGCTATCAGAAACTTTCCACCTCCACGGACAGTCCCAAGTCCGTTAACATAATATTGTGTTAACTAAGTTTTTTTCAAATAATCTCTTTCAATTTATTTAGTTGTTACTATAAATTTTTTTATCGGTGCAAAATCAGAAAAATATGTATCTGAGAATGAGAATTTTTTAAATGAAATGGATTTGGAGGTTTTTCTGTGGGGGTTTTTCTGTAACAATTTCTGTCTCAAACACAAATTGACTTTCACTAACTGCGAATGGCAACGCAAGGATATACACAATTAACAATAAGTATAGTGCTATAGAAAATTAAATTTATGTTCTTTTTGACGCAATACAACCCACTAAGTGCACCAATATTTGTCCTATAGTTCATAGCCACAATAGTATTCCCATTATACTAATGGCAAATAGTCAAGTCTTCATCAGATTCAACGTATTGTTTCTTCGTCTGTTAGTAATGGGGCCAGCGTATGAAATTACATAAAGTCAAACAAAAGGAAACTGTGATCGTCCAGAATACAATACAATTTGTTTCTCGTAAGTATTTTATGTTTCATGTAAAAAAAACAACAACGCCAACGTATTTTTTTTTATTTACTCTTAGATTACTTCAATGATGATGGCAGCTCATAACAGTTTCAGTTGCAGTGATGTCCTTTAAATGAGAATAATACAAGGGATATTCTTAGCGTAGTTGCGAGCAGACCAACGAACCCATGGATAAGTGATAATTTTTTTTCTTGGTTGATTACATTTTCTGTGAAGTTTTCTACTTTTATCTGGAATTTAATTAAAATTTGTTGCCAGAAACATAATTATATGATATTTATTATATTTTATTATGGCGAAAGGAAGGGACCATGCCAATGGATCTAAGACAGAGGTCGTCACAATTTTTTTTTAGAAAGGCCCAAATATTCATTAAATTTAAAGTAAATTTGGAAGACAATTATACATATCGCACCCGTTCAACAATACTGTATTAACTCAAAATTTTTATATTTTATCTTGTTGGCAAAAAACAATACATAACAATATCTGCAAACAATGAACAAATAAAAAGGTTATGTGGTGCAATACAATAATTGATGGGGTTTCTAAATATTGCCTAACTTTTGTTAATGGAAAATTCCTTAAGCATTAAGAAAACAGTTTTTTGTCTCTCCAGAACAATTTGAAGTTTTTGAGTTAATACAGTATTGTTGAACGGGTGCGATATATAGATATTTATTGTCCTATGTACGCAACATGACTAAAGTTACGAGGTTGCTATTTATATTTCGGGTCCTATCAGTACTAGTGTCTCAAAGTGAACACATGCAAACAATACATAGGGTTAGCATCACATACCTGGTTGTTGTACAACAATAGTCTCTGCCTAAAAATAAATATGATAATATTGATGTAGCGGCAGCGAACAAACAAGCAGGCCGTCGTCGCCAAAGGGTATTGAATAGTATAGAGAACTCATGGAACAAATTGTATGACTCAGAAGCACTGACGGCATCTGGCGAATGATTCAAAACTTATTACACTGTTTTTGTCATAACTTGGTGCATTCATAATTTTGATGTGAAACATTGATGCCTTTTAAAACATTTATGCTTTTTGTATTGTTTTATGTAAAAACATTATCGAAATGTTGCGTTTATATTGAAACTGGTTTGTGCGTTTATATTTATACTCGTTTATGCTCTAATACTCAGACTCTCTACGCGAGAGCGGAAAAAGAGTGCAATAAGTTCTCTATACTATTCATGGTGGATATACAATGGTAGATGCAGTACGACAACAAATTCAACAAGCCAAAACCAACAGGCATTTCCCAATATTTATTATATATTGTAGTTTTGAACCCAATACAAAGTCAATTTAGAAAAGTCAAAATGAAAAAAGTTTCAAAAAATAAAATTTTCTTAAATAAAATACCAAAAATACCAATTCATATTCTTAACAAATTACCATTTCTTAAAAGAAAAACATTATCCTAAAAGTGTACCTTTAGCTTACAAAAAGTAAATTATCTTACAAAAAGTAAATTTTCTTAAAAAAATAATTTTTTTTATATAAGTACCTTTTCTTAAAAAGACAATTTTCTTACAACAAATTGCGTTTTCTAAAACTTACAAATTTATTCAAGCTCAAAACCTTTTTAAATAATATAAAGCTTATTAGCCTCATATTACTTACAAAAAAGTCGAGCATAAAAATGTTCCAATGATACCAAGGCTGTCTGTAGAGCTAACTATTTCGGATCTTGCCAAGATCTTCATCATTTTTTTTTTTAAACAAATAAATTCTTTAAAAAAAATTCTGTTTTAAAGATCCATTTAAATTATCGTAATTGTCAAGGGGCGCCTTAGGCGTGTTGGAACTAACTTGTACATACTACATACTGACAGGAACTTCGTTCCAACCGGGTGTTCCCTGCCACCTCATGTAATTTTTTTAGCATAAACTTACATAGAACATTGTCACTTAGAGGAGCACTATTTGTTGTATTGAAAAATTCATCTCCATCAAAAAATGATATTAACCCGTGAAAATTTTCGTGCGATGTTTTTTTTACGACTTTCGACGTGGATTATGGAGACAAGAGTATCTCAATCAACTTCAACCATCAAAATCCATTGTAAATCGCCGGTACCAAGAGTTCAGATGATGAATTTCATGAAGGTCGTTCAACTTCGGTCGTTTGGCCGGAAACCATCGATGCTGTGCGTTATCAGTTATCAAACGACCGAAGTTGAACGACCTTCATGCAATTCATCCTGGAACGAACCACGTCCGAGACTGAACTCTTGGTACTAGCGATTTACAAAAGCAAGACCGACATGTCATATACCGTCAGAATGAGGCGTCCTTGGGTATTAGTACCACTAGCATCTATAATATACTGCAGGTTCATAGGCCGTGAAAAAGATTTGTTCTCTTTGGATGCCACATAATTTGACGAATGCTCAGAAAAATATGGTGTCATTGGAGTAAAGAAATGTTGAAGAAATACAACCGAGGTAACTCAAATGCAGTGTATAACATCGTCACAGGTGACGAATCATGGATCTTTGCATATGAGCCCGTAACAAAACAGCAATCGACCGTATGCGTCTTTCAATATGAGATAAATGCAACAAAAGTTGTTCGTGGAAGAAGTACATCGAAGCAAGTGATCGCGCTTTGTTTTTCAGTATAACTGGTCATGTGGCCACACTGCCTTCAGTCGAAGGTAGTGTAGTCATATTTTGAGTGGTATACCAAAATCTGTTTGCCAACAGTGTTGGAAGAAGTAGGGAAAAACAACACGAGAAGACGGAACATTTTGCATCGGGGCAATGCAAACTCTAACACATCAGCTGAAACAATGGGCTATTTGAGCACTCAGCATGTCGAATTGATGGGGCATCCGCCGTACAGCCCTGATTTCACACCCGATGACTACTTTTTACTCTGGGTCAACGTTTTTCAACGCACGAAGCAGCTGTTAAAGCATTCAAAAACCATGTTTTGGAGGTGTCTCAATCGGAATGGAAAAAGTGCTTCGAAAATTGGTTTGAGCGAATGCAGATTATATTGAAAATATGGGGATATTTTGAAAAACAACAAAAACCAACACCAATGACAAATGATTGCGTTTTTATTGCTGGCCCTGAAATATAAATAGTAACCTCGTATACATGTGCGCACAAACCTCATTTGATGGCTAGTCTTCGGGTTTGGAAGGACAAATCAACCAGATTCCAGATTCCGAATTATTTTCGCAATAAAGTTTGAAATTTGTGATAGAGTGGATGTAATGCGTGGAATAACACAAAAAGCCTACATACAATGTACATACAAATTCTAAAACTGTACACAACATTGTTCAAAAAACGTATAACCAGTTAAAGAAAATTTACGCAAAATCACAAAATGTGTAGACAAAAGCGCAGCAAATGCACGCAAGAGTATAGATCGTGTACACCAATGTTACACATATTGCCCCATCGGCTGTAAAACTCTGGCATCCGTTTCTGTTCCCTTTCGTCAAAAAAAAAATCCAGTATCAATATGACTGCTTTTGAGATTTTACATATATTTTTTAACTCCGTAACCTAGTTTTTTTACCCTACTGAAAGTTTGTAAATTTTGAGTTGTGACACTTTTGTATTTAGGGTGCGATATGTCCAAAAAGTGTAAACCAAAGTTCAAATTGTGTACATAAAATTACAAAAACTATACACAAATATACCAGATGTGTAGTTAAAAGTCCATAAAGTGTAAAGAAAAAATAGATATACCGATAAAGGATTCAATGCAAAGATAGGCTAATGTCATATTTTCATAAAACAGTTTCCAACGAACGAACGAATCGTTTGAAGAGACGTAAATAATATGAATTCTATAGGCCACATGAGATATTTGTTTAGAACATTCAATCTTCACAAGTTTCGTTAACATATTTCTCAAAGAATTGCTATATTTGACTCATGAAATCGTATTTATTTCCATTTTATTTTTGGCCGAAATTCATTTTATGAAAACAGGTCATAAGCCTAGTAAATACAGTGAGGCGAACCAACCGAATTACATAAAAGCAGCAATACTGACTAAATTCTTCCCAATGTACACAAAATCGGAACCGGATTCGTTTCGACCCCGTTACCGGTCCGAAAAATAATAAAAAAGGCGAAATGTGAATTCTCGAACCCGTTTCGAACTTATTAAATGGCGATTCAGCAAATACGTTTCGAACCAGTTACGAGTCCGTAAAAACATGAATCAGAGGAAGTGCGATTTAGCGATCCGTAAAAGCCAGATTTCGTATATACCCCCCATTTGTAAACCACATTCATCGGCGAGGGGAATAGGTAATTAATATTTACCCATTAACCACAGGGTATATGGAAATTTTTGGGTAGCTACCCACGACAATGGGGAATTACCCCTCACGATTACCCATTGCCCTCGGGGTAATTGGGAAAATAATGGGGAACTACTCGTCACTATTACCCATTACTCATGAGGAATGGTTAGGCGGCCGTTATCTATTACCCATGGTGATGGTAATGGGTTACCCAGGGTAACCCATCCCCTGTTTTGATCTAGAATATAAATAAAGTATAAAAAATATCTTTATCTTAGAAATGGAGCGTCGAATCGCAAATTATCCAATTTTTGAGGATCCCTAAGGGTTTTTCATTAAGCGGCCCCATTCGTGTGGAAGAATTTTTTATCAAAAAATCGCCAAAATAAGAAAATCACTGAAATGAAAACAATTCGTATAATTAGGAAACGGTGAGTCCTATCGCAGACATAATATTTTTTAACTCCACATGGGGATTTAACCAGGGGGATTCTATGGCACAGCTGATCGAAAAGGTACCAGGCCGATGATGGAGAATGAGAGAGCAAAGAAGACAGGAACTAATTTTAAATATTGTTTATTGATACTAATTACAGCTAAATTATGTTTTATGTTGTTTGCATTGAACGAAAATACCCATTCACTTTGATTTTTCGTCCGTTGTATGAAATGGCCTACTACGTCGTCGTCATGAAGACGCATCGAAGAGAGTAATGAAAACTCTTAACTATTACTCTGCGATTTAACCAATGAATGTCTTGAACACAGCATCGCTTTAAAAACTAAAATTTTTCGAAACAAAGGTCGCCAAAAGGCGATTTTGATTCTCGATCACGGTATGTTTCGATTCTCGAAAACGGTGTGTAGATTCGAAAAACTAACTAACATTTGGGGGTTTCGAGGCTTTTCCATAAGGTGGTAAAACCGTATTGAAGCTTCTTTTTCGCCAAAATAAACCAATCGATAAAACATATGGGCGTTTAAGCGATATTTTATATAAAAAAGTTTAGTTTTACGCGACTATTTAAAAATGTGATATCGTAATAAAAACATCCATTGGTTAAAGCCTTCCACAGAGGGAGAAAACTATAATTTTTGCGATTTTATGCACTCTTTGGTTTTTGAAACTTTACTGGAGCATCGAAAAAAAAGGTTCTTCGAAACTGGTTTTCTTAAATTTAAGAATTTATTTGGACTCATAGCATAGACTTACTTATGCTAAAATTCATACTGCCAGAGCTGTAAAATAATGGATTCATGAACAAAATGTGTAACTTTTGCCTTGGCCTCAATATTCGCCCGAATCTAAATAAAGGGTGTTTTTTCAAGCCCGATAGAACTTAAAATTGTAAAAAAATAACACAAAAAATTAAATTTTAATAAAGTTTGTTTTTATTCGAAAGATCAATACGTGGCATTAACATTTGAAGTGATTTCGGGCATATGGGCACTCCGGCTGTTCTTGACGAAGCGCATTCTGGACGTCCAATTTTTGGCCACTTTTTCGAGCAGTGCTGGCCGTCTGTCACGAAGAACACGAACAATGTTGGCCTCCAAGGCGTCAATTGTTGCTGGTTTATCAGCATAAACCAGTGCCTTCACGTAGCCCCACAGGAAATAATCGAGAGGTGTCAAATCGCACGACCTTGGAGGCCAATTGACAGGTCCATTTCTCGAAATCAACTTATCGCCAAATTTTGATTTTAATAAGTCGATGGTTCCGATCGCCGTATGGCACGTAGCGCCATCCTGTTGAAACCACATCTCGTCTGGATCAATGTCATCCATATTTTCAAACAGAAAATCATTGATCATGGTGCGGTAACGATCTCCATTGACCGTAACGCGAGCTCCGGCCTCATGTTTAAAGAAATAAGGTCCGATGATGCCACCAGCGTGCAAGCCGCACCAAACGGTGCATTTTTCTGGATGTAATGGAGTCTGGAGGGTCTCTTGTGGATTGGTATCGCTCCATATACGGCAATTTTGCTTATTCACAAACCTGTTAAGCAAAAAATGAGCCTCATCGCTGAACACAATTTGGCGATAAAACAACGGGTCAGTTTCCAACTGAGCTTCAAAGTAAATTTGGATAATTTGGCAGCGTTGTTCAAGCGTGAGTCTATTCATGGTGATTTGCCAGAGTATACTGAAATAAATAATAGAAATTTTTTTATTAAAATTTAATTTTTTGTGTTATTTTTTACAATTTGAAGTTCTATCGAGCTTGAAAAAACTCCCTATATAATGGAAAATGCCTGGCGGTGGCTTGTACGAAGGCGGAAATCAATGTGAAACAAAAGAGTCAAAAGATGCATTGGACTTCATTTCGTTGAATTATATGGGGTTGATTTATCAATCAATGCCTAACCGCATTTTTACAATTATTTCCAGTAAGGGAGGCAGTACCGATTACCACATCTATTTGTTTTATTATTATTAGTCGTAAATTTGCCAAAATACAATTAATAAATCTAATATTGTAACCAGTTTTTAATTTCGTTGAAAAATTTTGTTTAAAAAAATAAACAAAATAGTCTTCTTATTTTGCTACATAAATAGTAAGGTTATCGACATTATTCGCAGTTAATTTGTCAATTCTCCTATATCCAGTTTACCAATGAAATTCTTTATTCCTGTGAAAGTACGTTTGGCCACCACGGGTACGCTTGCAGAAGTCCAGACGCTGAACCCAATTTTCGACGGTTTTCAAGCATAAATCGGCCGATACTGCTGCTATTTCACGTTCGATATTCGAACGAAGTTCATCAATCGTCGATGGCTTGTTGGCATAGACCATAGACTTGACGTAACCCCACAAGAAATATTCTAACGGCGTCAAATCGCACGACCGAGGCGGCCAATCGACTGGGCCATTTCGTGAGATAACACGTTTACCAAACTTGGTTTCCAATAAATTGATTGTGGCATTCGCTGTGTGGCTTGTGGCGCCGTCCTGTTGGAATAACATGTCCTCCAAGTCCATATTGTCTTATTGGGTTATCATATCCAATATTCGGTTATCATTGAACGATAGCGATTCGCATTCACAGTAATGTGCCGGTCTTGATCATCATGGAAGAAGTACGGCCCAATGACGCCGCCGCCCCATAAACCCACCAAACCGTAATTTTTTCGGGATGCAATGATGACTCATGGATTACGTGTGGATTGCTGTCTGACCAATAACGCATATTTTGCTTATTGACGAAGCCATTCAACCAGAAATGAGCCTCATCGCTGAAGATGATTTTCCGATGAAAATCCGAATCGTAGCGCTCTTAAAGTTGAGACCACTGACTCTAAATTTTAATAATTTCGAATCGTTGTTGGCTCGTATATCTTTCCATGATGAAATGGCAAACCTTACTGAAGAGAAATATCAAAAGAGCGGGAAAAAATATTAGAAAATAATAACAAAATATAAATAAATTAGCTATAATATATATATGAAATTAATAACTACACGCTGGTAAAAACGGCCTCTGTAACAGGTTCTGCAAGAACCTTGTATATGTTTAGAACACAATTCAAACATTTATATGTTTATAAGTCCCAAACGCAGTTGTATTTAAATGCAAACATTAGCATATTTCCTGACAAATATATATGCTTTTACGTGGCAACACATGCGTGCATCATTCCAAACATCCATATACTTACGTGGAAGCATTCGCGTGTTTGCCCCAAACCTCCGTATACTTACGTAGAAACATATGCGTATTTTCTCCCAAACATAATAATATTTAGAATCGAATTTTTCTTTCTTTATTTATTTATTACAATTAAAATAAATAATTAATACAAAAAATTTAAATATTTAAAATTACCCATTTTACATATACTTGCTAAATGCAATACTTTTTTTTATGAAATGAGAACCTTTCTTTGTTGGCTCACACGTTTTTGTTTTCAGAAGGTTTCGACTATGCCTTGGTTATCATTATGCGTTGGTATACAAACAATATACTTGTATACAAATCTATATCATGCCAGACAAGCATGAATTAATTACGTGTGTTTTTTTATTATTATATTTCACAAATGGTCCGCCATTCTTATGTTTTCAGTAGAGGCTCGAGCAGTAAAAGCGATTCACGTTGTTGCTCTTTCCAGTTTCTTTCTTCAAAATCTTTTCCCACTTTGGTAGCACACATACATATATGCGAAACTCACGCGCAAAAACCAAACAACATTACAAACCATTTAACCGTCCGAGTGTTTGCTTATAATTTTTTCACTGATCAAGCACTTTTGATATCCTCTGTCCGATGAACCATTGGCGACTGAATACATGAAATTAAAACGCAATACATCAGCCAAAATAAGAAACACTGACTTCATCTGCAATTTGCATGCACATTTAGGAATATTTATGAATCACTCACTGGGAAAATAATGCAAAAGTACAGATACACACTTACGAGATATTGTAGAGTAATAATTAAGAGTTTGCATTACTCTCTTCGATGACTCTTCATGACGATCAGGTAGTAGGACATTTCATATAGTTTTATTTGCTGCTGTATTTTACTTTCGTTGGACATAAAATGGACAGAAATCAAAGAGAATGCGTATTTGCGTTCAATGCAAACAACATAAAATATAACTAAGCTGTCACTAGTACCAATAAACACTACTTAAAATTAGTTCCTTTCTTCCTTGCTCTCTCATTCTCCATCATCAGCATAGTACCTTTTCGTTCAGCTGTGCGATAGAATCCCCCTGGAGATATACACACTCCTTGCCCCTCTTTTATTCTCTTGTTCACGAGAGAGCAGAATCAGTGCAACAAACACGGTTGTATAGATATCACAAACACAAATATATTTGGGTCGCAAACACATAAGTTATAACATATTAATCATTGTGTCTCAACCATGTAATATTGAGTAGCAAACACAATGCGTTTGGGCACAAGTATATTATATTTGCTACAACCTCTAAACACATGTTATATTTGCATCCCACAACAAAAAAAAACTACAGATTTTCAGCGTGTAATAATTCTCAAAATAGTAGAAAATGTATGTGACTTTATGATTACAACTAATGACAACATTACATTAGTCTGCTCACACTTCAGGTATGTTGCCACAAACTAAGCCAAATTTTGGGGCAAAAACATGTATTATAACCTATTAATCATTCTGTATCCAACTTTTCATATTGAAAAGCATACATTATGTGTTTGGACACAATCATGCTATGTTTACGACAAGCTACAAATATTTAATATGGAGTCGGATGAACCGACTTAAGCATACCCTCACCCTAAGTAACCCTTTGCGACCGAGTTCTATTAAAAAAACACAAATATTCACCCTTACGTTGGCAAATGTGCCAATATTCAATAGCAGAGTGACAGTGCCCTAAATATTATTCAATACCCAACTTAAGTACGATCGTAAGTGATTATGGAGAGTTATCGTGACTACCAGGCAATTGTCCGCCCGATATTTATATGGGAAGTACAAAAATAGGTATGGGGAAATTGATAATTTTCATTACACGAAATATTGATGAGTACCAAATTCTGTTAAGGTCGGTTGGGCTACACGTGAGATATCGACTCTGCCAACCGGAAAGCCGCCCTACTTTTGTATGGAAGCTACGAAAATAGGCGAAGTACAGTAGTTAATCTTTACTTTTTAGGAAAACATTGCCGAGTACCCAATTTCATTAGGATCGCTTATAGTTTACGAGAGTTATCACTTCAATCAACCGGTCATTGGTTCAACTATTGTGTGCATTTGACTAAATTTTGTCTAGTGCCAAATTTCATAAAGTATGGTTCGGTTTTGCCGGCCGCACAACTTATGTTGGTAGGGCTAGGCAAAATCACCCTTGTCTTAATTGGTGACTGACGTTTGATGCCACGAAGCCGACAACATAATTTCATTAAGATCGGAAGTGTTTCACGCGACTTATCGCATTGACAACCCGAACGACCACCAAGCTTTTATTTGTGAGGCACCAGAATGGGCGTAGAAAACCACAAATTTTCTATAGAAGAGTGGCATTCGAATAAATTTTGTCTAGTGCCAAATTTCATACCCATTGGTTTGGGTTTGCGGGAGTTATCCTGCCGAAAAACCAGCCGGATTTTCAAACCCAACCTAAGCTTGGCCAAATAATTGTCACTAACAAAATATCATTGTGGTCGGCAAATATTTACGGAAGTTATTTGGCCGAACACCCAACCTGCCGAACAACTTTTCTATGGGACGTACCAAGATGGGCATGGCAAGATCACCTTTGTCTTAATCTGTGACTGGCGGTTGATAACATGGAGCCTAATGCCAAATTTTATTAACAGCGGAAGTGTTTTACGCGACTTATCGATTTGATAACCCGGACGACCACCAAGCTTTTGTATGGAGGTACCAGAATGGGCGTGCCAACCGCGGCAGTTTTCTCCAGTCAAGTAGATATTTACAGATTATTAACCAATATTTAAGTTGATGCTAATCACATCTACCAACCAGCAAAAGTTTTAGAAGAAATATGATTTTGTACTAAATGGGTCGATTTGTATGGGAGGACCCAGAAAGGACATGGCCAAAACGCCCACTTTCAAAATCACAAATGATATTCACTGACAAAATTCGCTGTGTTGACCAGCCAGCCAGCCAGCCAGACAGGCAGACGGACATGGCTCAATCGTCTTAAAAAGTCCCAAAACGAATTTCGTCCACAGATATTGAGGATCTTATATGGCTTCTTGGTGAAGCAATGGCTAGTGTGCGTGGCTCGTGTACTTGAGATCCTGGGTTCCATCCCTGCTCTGACCCCCTAAAATTTCTTTCGGCGGCGGTCACCTCGCATAGTGAAGGCGACACTATCGAGTACTTCAGTGTGTATACAACTAAAAAGCGCACAACTCAGTGGTTGTGAGAAGCTCTCCCCAATTTCTTCATGAGATGTAATTTGAAACCATTTTTTTTTCATATTCCTAGGAAATTATAAATACTTGTGTACTCCATACTCCTTACATCAAAAGGAAATACCTTCACCATGACTGCTGGATTTACACTAAATATTTAATATTCTTCAATATCTTTCTTTGTCTCAAGAGTTCCTTGGTATACCCATATCACATATATATTTTCCTATTATCAGTTTCGATTATTTTCCAGTATATTACTTTCAAATTCAATTATTTATCCTTGAATTCATATTTTGAGTTTTCATATTCTAAATTTTCCATATCAATTTACATTTCGTATTTAACAACTTCAACTGGAAACGTTGTATACAATTGTACAGAGCAGTTGACTGAATGCAAAATCAATTGTTGTAGATCATATCATATCCAGTTTCTTAATAACTATCAAAAGCTTCATATAATTGCTTTTTCACATGTATAATCAGTTCTGTTCTTAAGGCATTTTCTATAGTGTACTATGGCATTAATTCACAGAATGTATGTATGTAAATAAATATGTATGTAAATAATATCCTTTATATTCATGTATATATAAAGGGCTACCCCAGTGTATCTATGTGCTAATTATATTCCAAAAAATAAATATTTTTATTTCTTTCAGTATTAAAATAAATCAATTTTTGTGCTTGTCCGAGGATAGGTTTGAGCTGTGGCATGAGTCTGCACATATATATTTGAAGAATTTATTGAAGCTAAACTTGCATACATATGCACATAAATATAAGCGGTATGCAAATTTGTATATATAACATAGTCCCTGGGCTGTGTGAGCTGTTCATTGTCTCTTTAAATTTTTTGCATCCATTTGCATAAATATTGTGCTTTTGTTATTTTAAGGTTCACAGTAAACTTGTACCCACTCACAGTTTAGATATGACCAAGTGTTGGATGTCTATTGTGCATGTGCTGACACAGCAGCGTTCAATATTATTGTATTTGCTATCTCAGCAATAACTGAATTTCAAAAATACAAACATTCGACAGCCTACTCATTATGATAATAAATCAATCAAGCATTCTTAGCAAAGCATTCCTATAGTGATGTAAAGTTTCGGTATTTCCAGGTTGTAGATAAAATATATAACATGTACATTGCTCGAACTTTATCCCACAACCATCACAATGCATTTGTCAGCAAATTTGGGTATTTCTAAAGTACGTGTACCTCCAAGGCGACCTACATTACCCTCAAGAGCTCAGCTCGCGTTGGACTTGAACGCCTAAAAGGCATAGCTTAAGCTCGAACGTTCGTCAGTTAGGACTCTGATAAATTTCTTTCAAATTTAGCAAAAAATTTGGGCGCGCTTTTATATTTTAAGACAATTCCTACGCAAAGTTGAATTACAATTATCAAAAGACTTTGTTACTTGACATTATTAACATTATATATAAAACACTGCTATCATACTGTCCATAACTGTTGGTATTACCCAAGAGAATCCTACAAATATGTATATTCTGGCAGTATAGATACATATACATATGGTTGCTCTAATGAATGAATTCAATTGTGGCATATTTCTGGCTACTAAATATGGTTACTAAGGCGTTTAATAATTCTCAATTTTACAAAATTTTAAGCTCTAGAATTTTTTTAAAAATGCATTTTACCTCCAAGTAATCGATAAATTTTTCCGGAAACCATATTTATCAATTGGAGGTTTATGAGTCTGTGATGCAATGGGGAGTTGACGCTGCTCTTGTACATGAGAACGTGAGCCAACTCACTTAGTGACGGCGACAGTATCGAGTAACTAGCCATGACAAATCTTCTCAAGAAACCGCTCGGAAAGGGGTTAAAGCTGTAGGTACAAATCAGGGGGTGTACAACTAGAAAGCCAATAGTTCTTGATTGCGAGTATAACTCACTGACCCAATATAGGATTTAGTGCGGAATTATTTATATAGTTATTTTATAGGAGTGTGTCATCGACCGTATGCTACCAAATTGAGCATTCATTATGTGTTCATCTATTAATATTCATTTTGAAGACGCCGTCGGTGGTGCAATGATAGTGTGCGCGGCTCTTGTGCATGAGAACGAGGATTCGATCCCTGCTCTGACCACCTTAAATTTCATGACGGCGCCACTATCTCAAACCGGTGTAAAATTTGAATTTATTCGTAAATTATACGCTGTGGATAAAAGACTGATACCGCGATAGTTGGCACAGACACACGGATCACCCTTTTGGAACACAGGACATACTACACTGAGACTGCAGTCATCACTCAGAGATTCCCCCAACCATATACCGCATATAAGTTGATGGATACCCAGAGAACTAATTGGTTGAGACGACGTTGTAAGTTGCCACAACCGAATTGAGGTTGCCATGGCTGAATTTGGTCCTCACAACTGAAATTCGGTTGAAGCAACCTCGTTTCATAATTTATTCGGTTGTGACAACTTAATCTTGAATTATATTCGTTCTATCAACCAAATTTTCTAAAATTTCGGTTGGAACTGTCAAATTTTGAGAAAGTTCCGTTATTTACTTTGTGTTTAACAGGTGTTCAAAATATACAACCTCGTGCATTTTTTTTTTAAATGAGAAAAAGTGAATTTCCAATGCTCATTAAAGATTATTTTTTGCGAAAAAAACCTCAATCAAACCAAGGAAAAGCTTGATAAATACTATGAGACTATGCACCACTAACTTCAATGGTAAAAAAAAGTGGTTTATTGACTTTCGATGTGGTCGCATAAGTACAAATGACGCTGCACGTTCTCGACGGCCAATTGAGGTCAATACACTCGAAATTGTCGAAAAAATCCACGATATGGTGTTGGCCGATCGAAGAGTAAAAGTGCGTGAGATTGTTGATGCCACAGGCATTTAATATGGCAGTGTGGTTTCGATTTTAAGTGATCAGTTGGGTTTAAGAAAGCTGTCTTCAAGATGGGTGCCGCGTTTGCTCTAAATTGACCATAAATGAACGAATGCACACGTGTTTAGTGTCAATGGCAAAATTCCATGAATTGGGCTACGAATTTTCTCCGGATTTAGCCCCCAGTGACTATTTCCTGTTTCCAAACCTAAAGAAATGGCTCGGTGGAAAGAGATTTTGCTCCAACGATGAAATTATTGATCAAACAAATGCCTATTTTCGAAAAATCCTATTTTTTGGAAGGAATACAAACCTTGGAGAAACGTTGGTGTAATTGTATTGAGCTAAAAGGAGATTATGTTGAAAAATAATTTTTTTTTGTGAAAAAAAACTGTGGTTCATTCAAAAACTCATTGACTTTTGATCCGCCTCGTAATATCTGTAAGAAAAAGCCATAAGAGTATGCATTTTTTTTTACAAACAAGGACTTATTTTTTTAACAGGTACTTTTTAAAGAAGTGGTGCTCTTCTTAGGAAAGTGTACTTATTTTCAGAAAGGCTACATTTCTGTTTTAATTGGTAATTGATCCTTGTTTTAAAATGTACTCTTTAAAGAAAATTTATTTTTTTAAGAAAAGGCAATTTGTTGTAAGAAAATGTACTTATTTAAAAAAAATACTTTTTTAAGAAAAGGTACTTTCAGTAAGAAAATTTACGTATTTTAAGCAAAGGTACTTCCTTAAGATAAGGTATTTTTTTTAAGAAAATATACTTTGTTTAAGAATACGAATAGGTATTTTTTTTTTGAGAAAATATTTTTTTTTTAAGAAAAGACACTTATTTAAGAAAATTATCTTTTTTTAAACTTCTTTAATTTTGGCTTTTCTAAATTTACTTTCTATTGGGTTGAAAACTATAATATATACTAAATATTGGTTACAGGCCCCACCTAGAAAACTTTCCATTAAACAAGAAATTTCCCAAAATATGTTAGTGTAGACACAAACCTAAGCAGAAGTACCCAATATAGTTGATAATTCTTGGTTGTAGCATAGCAGTGTTAAAAAAAGTGTTTAATTTTAATTCGTTCCAAAAAACTACCAACATTCATTTGTGACACTATAAATATTCTGTTCTGAGATCCTCTAATGAGGTAGTGTCAACCTCTAGTGAGGTTTTGTCTACGGCTAATGAGGTTGTGTCAACTTCTAATGAGGTTGTGCCAACTTTTAATGAGGTTGTGTCAACCTTTAATGACGTTGTGTCAACCTCTAATGGGGTTGTGTCAACCTCTAGGGAGATTGTGTCAACTTCTAATTAGGTTGTGTCAACCTCTAATGAGGTTGCGTCAACCTCTAATGAGGATCTGACAACTTCTAAATTCAGTCAGCGGCTGTCTCAACGGAATTTTTATGTGAGTGGGGTAGTAGTCCTTCACTATATAATTTTTAAGCCTGCTGATTACCGTTCTAATTTCGTCTTGGATTGGGGGGTGGGGGGTACAACCTACATTGTTTTCCACAATCATTACCTTCTGATCTTCTGTGGAAGAATCTGAGTGGAGTAGTGATGAAAAGTGGTATCTCCATATTTTAAGCACACACTGCTTATCTGTCACCAGATTCTCATTCTAGTACTTGCAGGATGCCAGCCCATTATTCGATCTTCTTACCTTCGAAATAAATTTTCTGGATTCATTATTCATCCTGCGCATTTTTGTATTTTCACCTCTCTCTCTGCTTTGTAATTACTTTATTGAGTTATTTCTAATTTAAGCTTTTGAACCTATTAAGTTGACCCAAAATTAATCGGAATTTTCAGTTATGTGTGTGAAAAAATAAAAATTATTCTGTAAATTAGAATGACAGAAACCGTTTACTTTCTTTTTCATTGACAAATGGTTATTTTATGCAAAACAATTTATTTAATTAAAATCGGAAAGTTCGTTGAAATATTATAACCATTTTTACTCTTGGGAAATGATTAGCCCATTCAGGAGAGTAGACACTTTGTTGAACCGCGCTGAATTTTGTGTTTAAAAAATGCAGAAAAGTTTTGTCAAGAATAATGTCTTGTTAATAAATCGATATTTGTTATCTGCTCAGAAACCATATAAATATAAACTAACATTAAAGTGCTGTTGACCAAAATACAGGTTGAATTTTTTTGTTTCGGGTCTTGGCAACCCTAGTGTTGCAATCTGGCAACTTGCGGCTCTATCCTAAAGTTTGAAATTTTTGAGGTTATGCGTACTCAGAACGTTTTGACATACGAGCGCTATTTGTGTTGTTTACAGTAACTTAAAAGATTCATCTCGGCCCAAAAATGGAATTAAATAGTGAACATTTTCGTGCGATTATTTCTTACAACTTTCGACGTGGATTAACTCAGCAACAGTGCATGGATGAACTTAATTAAATTTTTGACGCCGAAGCTCCATCAAGGACCAGTGTTTATCGATGGTATGTATGGTGAATTCAATCGTGGTCGTAGTTCACTCCAAGAAGAATTTCGTGAAGGTCGTCCAAAATCACCTGTTGTTCCGAAAACCATTGATGCTGTGCGCGATCTGATTTTGCAAGATCGTCATGTGACCTATCGTGAGATTGAGACAATCTTAGGTATTAGTGGGACCAGCATACATTCAACTTTGCATAAACATTTGGCTGTCAAAAAAATTTGTTCGCTTTGGATCCCGCACAATTTGACAATCGATCAAAAAAAAGCTCGTGTCGATTGGTCGAAAGAAATGCTACAAAAATACGATCGCGGTGATTGGAAACACGTCTATGACATCGTGACAGGTGATGATTCCTGGATTTACGTGTATGAGCCCGAAAGTAAACAGCAGTCAACTGTATGGGTGTTTCAAGATGAGCCAAATCCAATAAAAGTTGTTCGCGCCCGAAGCACTTCCAAGCAAATGGCCGCCTGTTTTTTCGAAAAAAACCGGACATGTCACAATCCGTACCACTAGAACAACGCAGAACAGTGAATTCTGAGTGGTACACAACCATTTGTTTGCCAGTTGTCTTCCAAGAAATCGGGAAAACCAACCGCTGAAGACGGCTCACTCTTCACGACGACAATGCGAGCTCTCACACATCGGCTGAAACAACTGCATTTTTGAGCACCCGAAACATCGATTTGACGGGTCATCCGCCGTATAGTCCTAACTTGGCAACGAATGACTTCTTTTTATTCCCGTACGTAAAAAATAAACTGAGAGGTCATCGTTTTTCGCCACGTGAAGAAGCGGTTGCTGCATTCAGAATGCATGTTTTGGAGATACCACAATCAGAGTGGCAAAAGTGTTTCGACAATGGGTTCAAATGCATGCAAAAGTGTATAAATCTTCATGGGGAATATTTTGAAAAACAATAAAGTGATTTTCGATGATTAATATTTGTTTTTGTTCTCTAATCCCGAAACATAAAATTCAACCCTCTACCATAAACATATGCATTTTAAGGTCAACTGGTAGTAGGACTAATAGAACATCAAAATTTGTTTACCTATTTATCAATCGCAGTAGTATTCTTAAAACATTGGAACACTTTCAGAGAATACTATTTTACGGCAATATAAATAAAAATTTACATACGACTGCACTACTCTGAACTTTGTGGATAATGATACACCCTAATATTCATTAGTATTGTTATATATTTCTTTGTGGTGCATTTGCTCCGCATTGTATGTAAATTTCTCACACACAACCACATAAGTTAACACGATGTTACTCTCGCTTCCCCAGAGGAGGGCATTGACGTACTTAGTCCTGCACTTACATAAAGTATGTGGCAGGCAAATAAACAAATAAAGTACAGCAACCACTTATACATTTTGTGGTGATAAATTTGTCAGTCAAATGAATGGGAAATGAGAGGAAAAAGTTTTACACAAAGGGAACAGGAATCCAAAGTGGAGTGAATTTTAAATTCAAAATGAGGAAATGCTAGAACTTTTCTTGTTTGCTTTTTTTTATTACAATACAAATTGAAAAAGTCTATATGAATACACTAGTCAGTCAGTGTATTCAGTTTTCAATTTGCATACGTGATTTTCGGATTATTTCCTGGTTTCACCCAACAGTATTTTTTTAGTGTTACTTCTTTTATGTTTGTATTTTTTTTAAACAAAAGCGTAAAATTCAGAGGTGTTGAATACTAAAATTTGTTAGCAAGCACACAATCCAATGTCTAAAAACTATACTACTTACTTTGGTTCTTAAGGATAAAGAGCCATCAATTTTATATTTATTTTCACGGTAATTCCATAAAAAACTGGAAGTCATAGCAATTTTAAAAATATTGGGTTTGTATACAGGGTGATTCAGGAAGTTCCGGATAAATTTCTCCAGTGTATTCCTTGGCTCATTTCATGAAGAAAAGTCCTCTAGGACCATGTCCGAAAATGCAAGGGTGCGAAATGGCAGCGGGTTCAAAATTTCGAATTGGTGGTCGGAGGGTAGTAGGGTAAAGTTGGTAACTTCTGAGCCAGTGGTCGGATTTTTTGGGCTTGTTGGAAAGGTCTTTAAGAGGCCTTTCAGAATTAATTAAAAAAGAAGTAGAAAAAATCAAACCGCCGAGATACAGGCCTTTCGGCAAAAAAATAGAAAGATAGCCAGATGGCAGGTAACTTATGTAGCCATACCTCTTACCATTCCAAAATGACCTAAACGAAGCCCAGAGGTCTTACCGTGCCAAAGTTATGACCATTTTACTGAAACGCAAAAATGTTTGTTTTTGTTTTTGGAAGCGAAATAACAGCACACAATTTATTGGTTTTTGTAAAGTAACACGTTTAAGATTTTATTTTACTGAAATTTTCGGCAGAAAAATGGTCATAACTTTGGAACGGTAAGACCTCTGGGCTTCTTATGGGTCATTTTGGAAAGGTAAAAGAAAAAAAAACAAGAGTTACCTGCCATCTGGCTGCGCAAATTTAGGTTATGTGAATTTTTTTTCCATTTTTTTCCGAAAGCTCTGTATCTCGGCGATTTGACTTTTTTCTACTTTTTTTTAGGCCTCTAAAAAACCTTTCAAACAAGCGCAAAAATCCGACCACTAGCTCAGAAGTAAGCAACTTTACCCTACTACCCTCCGACCTCCAATCCGGAAATTTTGAACCCGCTGCCATTTCGCACCCTTGCATTTTCGGACATGGTCCTAGTGGAATTTTCTTCATGAAATGAGCCAAGGAATACGCTGGAGAAACTTGTCCGGAACTTCCTGAATCAGCCTGTATAATAAATTGGCATAAAGTGCAAATAATTGTATGTTTGTCTATAATTTATAAAACTTATGAGATATACACACCTTTTTTATTTATTTTCACAGCAGTATATTTTTTAGACGGATACTTAGGGAGTTCACGTGGTGTACTATTGTGTTGTGTTTATCGTATATGCTAAAATAATACAACAATTGTAAATATGTTGTTGGTATTCTTCATGTAAATCTATTTTACAACTATACAACCTAAGCATGTCTGTTTTTCCAGTGTACTATGTTGTATGTTCAGTGTCAGCTGTTTTTTGTTTACTATTTAATTGGATATATTGTTGTGCTTTGAAGAAATTTTGCATTTTTCTACAACATTAACTCAAGAATTAATTTTAATTGGTAAAATAATAAAAAAAAAGAAGGAAATTGGACAAATGGAAGGAGAAGAAACTACTTCGGAAAGTTTTTGTGCACAAACTTTTCACACAAAATCGTAAAAATTATATCTTTTTCGCTTCTTGTTGGAATTTTTTAATTTTTTTTAATAATTGCTTGATTTGACGTTTTTACGACTTATGATTTAGCACATACAACATGCTGCTCACATGCATCAGTCATATGTACTAATTTGTTAGATATGACTTTACGACTTATGACTTCAGGAGACCATGTGAATTCCCTAACTGTTACGAATGAGCTCAAACTATTAACGTTACCTAACATAAAAAGTACTTTTATTAAATTAGTAATACAATAATACCAATAACAATAATAATAAATATAATTAACAGGAATACAGAGACCGAAATCATTGATGAAAAATTGGCATATGTATCACAGATACAAAAGTTAAAATTAACAATAATCAATAACAGAGAAATAAATGTTAACAATAACTGAAAGAATAGCACAGGAATCAGAAATACAGGAATAAACATTTTTCAGGAACACACATTCTTCAGGAATACACATTCTAAGCTGGTAGTATTAAAATATTTTCTTTGGTCGCTGATATTGAGTTCGAATTCGCATTAGGGCCGTCATGTTCCAGTGTCAAAATTTCAAAATCGCACGCAAAGAAAAAACTCGTTCATCCCAAACGAAATCTCAGATATCTGATCTTCGTTTGGGACTGTAGTGGGAGGAACGAACTTCCGTTAATCCATAGATGTCATTTCGTTACGGAGAACCGAAAAATTTTGAAATGCAATATAACGAAAAACGGTTCCGCCAACTGTTGTTTCGGTTACAGCAACCGAGTTGTAGTTGAAGAACAAGAACTGACAAATTTTTGCAGTAAACGAGTTATGCAAAATTTTAGTTGAAAAAACCTTGGCGAGAAACGAAAAACGGTTCCACCAACTGTTCTTTCGGTTACAGCAACCAAGTTGTAATTAAAACTTTTATTTATGGCTTCTATTACCTCGTTTTTGTTTAAATTTCCAACTTTTATGATTTTTGCTTTACCCATACAGTTTGTTTGAAACAAACGTGATAGTTTTGTGTATTTTTTCACTGTCTACTTACACGTCTATCTCCCCTTGCATTCAAATAACAACTAAAAGTGTCCATACACTATGATGCATGCATGAATCGCGAAAATCAAAATATTTTGGCAGTTTTGCTTGATGCGCGATTCTGATCATCGCGTGTGGCAAAACTGCTCATTTTGTGTGGAAAAACGAAAGTGTAAACAAGACCGCGGAAAAAACGAAAAAAAATCCTTTGGGAATTTATTGTGACTGCTTTGAGAAATGTAAAAAACCGTTTTTTTGATTTTCTTTATTTTGTTTTTCTTTAATTACAACGGTCATAGTAACTAAAACATCTTTTGAGAAAATACATCGCACAAATGAGTGATTATACGAAAATTAATCACCGTGTGTAGCAAAGCATGCATCAACATATACACATTTGAATCGCGATTCAGAATCATCGTCTAGAAACATCATAAAAGCGCAGGAAAATACAACGCGTCAATTGTCCATCCAAGATATATTGACAAGGTAGAAAGAAGCATTACAGTGTGTGATCACTTTTATGTGTATGCGTGAGTGTGTAATACTTATAGTAGACCTAATAGTTCTCTCACCAAATTTATGACATTTGGTCTGGTGTGATATTTACGTTCGATGTTGAAAAGAATTGTTTCAATAATACGAACAAAATAACAACAAAGGCATTTCGTTCTGTGTATTAAAATTTTTGTGTTAAATACAACACAAATGTATGCTAACAATAACAGGCACTAACAAAGTTTAAAACACATTTAAATTTCACAGTTTTTCACCAAAACGAAATGAAAAATTAAAGCAATAAGTTATTGTAATTCCACCTGGTGTTTGCCACTTTTCGTCAAACATCTCTCTATCACAACGACCGCATCACGAAGAGTGTGAAAGGAAATGTCAGTTGAGCCAAATATTCTCTCTAGTATGAGATTACTCCATCGTGTATGCCAAACGAGTGAATAATACTGTAACTGAGACTTTCTTCGTAGGGTGTGCTCTCATTAGAAAAATGACCACTTTCAGTTATTGCAAACGTTTTTTTAAATTTGCGGCAACTGGAATTTTGTACGCGTTTGATACAAACAAGAACTCGTTTGCAACAACATGATACACATTTGCGATAAATGAGTTTATTTGCGAGAACTACATGAACGGTTGCGATTAATAAATAAAAAACAAAACAATCCAAGTATTGTTGCGGCAACTGAGCAATAAACGTTATTTTTTCGTTGCGTGCGCGGATCCAATACGAGGGCGGAAAATTCCACAAGTGTTGCGATCCTTAACCAATTTTGTACGCAGACTATTTTGTGGTCGCTGATTCCATTTCGTTGGCAACTTTAAAACTAAAATTCTAAAACTTATGCGATCCGTCAATAAATTTATACGCAGGTTATTTGAGGTCGCTGAATCCATTTCGTTGATATTAAATTTAAAACTCAAAATGGCGGCTACAATATGGAAAATGTCTATTTTCCGTAGGGCAATAAGAATAAATATTTAAAGTATATACCTTCCTAATTACAGTTTCGACTGGATCGCATAAATTTTCACATTTTTGTTAGGTTTGCCATTTATTCTAGTTCGCTACCCTGTACCATAAAAAGGGATATTTTTTCGAGGTCAGTGAAAGAATTTTATATCCTATATGAACTTTTGAATGAATCAGTTAAAACAGTAACCTATATACATATTTTCCCATAATGGGGCCACATTAGAATGCCCTGTTCCTGGCCAGCAATGTAGAGGGCGATACTGTTTCTTTAAAAATTGTGCCTTTTGGCGGTGAAATACATAAATGCTTAATAGACTAAGTTTTGACTTTTATGCCATCTTTTGTTGAAAATAAATACAAACTCAAATATCTTCATTGAGCGATAGATGCTGTGTACAATTCCTGAACTCAGACTATTTTAAGTTTTGAACTTCTATAATAACTTTGATATGAAATATAAAAGCAAAGAACTTAAGGCAAATTGGGATAACAAATAAAATTGGGATAACAATCAATAATATAAAAAACTACCATCGTTTAATTTAAAAATATACTGGTTAGAATTTTGAAAACGTTCAAGTATCTCTCATTTCCTCGTAGTTACACTTTCATACAAAAGAAGTAAAATAAAACCTTGTTGGAAAAGGATCCTAACAAATTGCGCTTTAAGTTTAAACTGTTCGATTTCGAGAACCCTTCGTGCTGGTTCGTCTTCATCCATTCTACTGACATGACCTAGCCAGCGCAATCGCGATATTTTGATCCGCTGGTTCATGCGTCGCCGAAACTCGCCGTTGTGCACTATAGGGCCGTAAATTGTCCAGAGTATTTTTTTCTCCAAGTCTCCTACAGATGGTTCGTCTGCTTGCGATAAGACCCAGGATTGTGCGCCATTAAGCAAGACAGGTTGTATGCGAGTCTGGTATAGCTGGATTTTTGTTACTCGAGAGAGCGCTTTATCTCTAAAGTGCTTTATCTCTATTCGCAAGCACAGTTCTCAGCTTGAGCTCAAGGCTGACGTTGTTGTTTTTGTTTACGGTAGATCCGAGGTACATATATAAATTCGTCCACTACCTAGAAATTATAACGGTTATCAACGTTCACCCATTGGTCTAATCGCGCGGATGCCCTGTTCGTTGAAACAATTAATTTTGTCTTGTCCCCATTTACTTTCAGACCCAGTTAGGCTGACTCCTACTCAATTCTCGAAAACACCGCAGTAACTTCTCTAATCGTGCGCCCAATGATGTCTACATTATCAACATTCGCGAGCAGTATGTGACTTTTGCTGCCGATGGTTTTATTCGAAAATTTTATTCGAAACTGAACTCAAAGGAAGACGAAAAATAGGAAGACTATGACTCCGCTGGAGGGATCAGGTTAAGGAATCCCTGCGCACACTTGGCATTAACAGCTGGAGAAATAACGCAAAAGATCGAACTGGTTGGTGAAATACACTCCGGTTCAGTTATTTAAAGGCACTAAAAGTTCCATATTCAGCAGCCTGTATCTTTTGCAATTTGCTACTGATTGCGGAATTTTAAAATGGAAATGGAAGCCAGACATCTTGAGATATAAAAAAAATCATGGCAATAGTGGTTTCTTAACTAACGAACTTTTTTTGAGCAATTTATAAAAAAAAGTCCAAAAATGTACTATTTTTTTTTTTTGATGCACTTAAATAAAATCACTTTATTATTTTTAAAGTAAGCGAAGATTTTTTGTAGGCAGCGTTTGTTTATTACAATTTATTGCATCTAATTCATTTAACGAGTCAAAATGGCAAAACAAAAAATTTTAAATCTATCGGTAAAAACTAAAATCGATGTTTTCCGTTCTGAAAGATGTTCTAAACGCGCAATAGCTAAAAAAATTGCACGCAGCCCAACAGTCGTCGACAATTTCATCAAGGATCCCGAGGGATATGGAAAAAATTTCAAAAGAAAGTGTTGCATTGTCTTTATCTACGAATGAGAAAAGAAAAATCATCAGAATTGCTTCTAATTCTGCCTTATCCTTGTCAAAAATAAGAGTTCAAGCTGGAGTGGAAGCGAGCAAGTCATCAGTACGCAGATAAATTAATAGCTGTGAGTATCTCAAATACCTGAAGCCGCCACTTAATGCTCCTCGTAAGGAAAAGTGGCCTCAATTTGCAAGAGCCTACATGGTATGGGATGTGCCGCCAAGAGGTCATGTAAATGACTAGAGAACCGTTGAATTTACGTATGAGCAGAAGTTTAATTTGGATAAGCCTGATGGCTACAACAATTATTTCCATGATCTGCGCAAAGAAAAGCGTTTTTTCAACCCACATCACAGCCCAGAGGGCGGCGTTATGGTGTGGGGTGCTATTACATACTATGGCACCATCGATCTTGAATTTCATAGTGCAAAAATGACTGGTACAACCTATAGAACGTTATTGGAATCGGCTTTTCCGAAGTTCGGTGAACTATTTGGTCCCATAGTCCCATAGGATAGTGCCCCTATACACAACGCCAGAGTAGTAAAGGAGTTCATTGCAAGCCAAAATGTTAATATTATTTATTCGCCAGATCTAAGCTTTATCGAAAATGTCTGGGGTTCGTTATCTCGTAAGATCTATGAAGGAGATAGACAATTTGATGACCAGCAGTCACTAATTCAGGTAATTAAGGATGCTTGGAATCAAATTTCACTGAATTACATAAATTCTCCTAATCTCCCACTGAAAACTCGTATATTTGAAGTTATTAAAAACAAAGGGGGTTGTACCCATTACTAGTAGTTCTTAAATAAAGTAAAATAAATTAAAAAACAAGAAAAATAGTTTTTCATTAAAATAAGTTAAAGTGCCTTTATTCAAGTGAAAAAAAAAATAAGAAACCAGTATAGTAGATATATGGTCAATATGATTGAAGGTTCGGCCTTCAGGTGATTTTCATGTGTACTTGTATATATTTCTATGGGAAAATTTTTGATGGCGAGTACAGAAATCTATGAGCTTTTCAAAATTGTTATTCCTCACAGTTCCAAGATCACATCTTCCTGTAAGTTGCTGTTGTCGTTGCCCACTTTGGCACTGAAATCTCTCAGAAATATTTTATTGTCATCAATTGACAAGGAGACTCCAGAAAAATCCAGTTGGGTTTAGAAATCATCTTTAGCACAGTCCTCATCAAGTAGATGCACAAGCTTTCAGCGCAGTAATCCTGCGGATTTTGAATTCATGCAATGATGATTTGATCAGATATAGCCTTGCATGATATCAGAATATTTCTAGCCCTAGGTGAAAGAAGAAGGCCGACTCCGTTTATACATTGTGAAGTATAGCCAGATTATAAATACAAACTTGTGACCAGCTGGTAACTGGGATTTGCCACTATCAACCAACGTACTTTGCTTAGGCCTAGGATGTTCATATTGTAGAATTCCATAAACCGAGTTTCGATTTTACAGAGAGAGTTCTTACGTTTCAGGTTCCAATCAAAACCCGTTGTTTGAATGCAAATGTCGTTATAAAAAATGGAAGTTTTTTTTAATTTATTGACGTTTCTGTAATGATTGAAAATTAAATCGAGTGATTCGGTAGACCACCACCACCGATCCTAGTGCTGAGGCCGCCAACAACCTCTAGACGGGCATGTACGTTGAGAATCAGCAACTATGATGGGTGTCAGAACTAGCAAGATTTTCAAGGCTACCATCAGACAAAGGTCTGATGGCATTACCAAGGGATACTTAACAGTATTATCAGAGAAACACCCCGTCCTCAAAAAACAATTTCCATGCCCGTTAAAAAGCTTAGGATGAAATCCGAATATCTATGTGTGGAGTGAAAAAACTTTAATTTATAACGAGGAATATTGTTTATTTTCTATGTTCATCCTAGGAGATTTCAAGGATTAAGAAAGAACCGACTCCTAATAATTTCATAGCTTCACATAACAAATTTATTTTCACATCACATCCCATAAAGGGATTGCAAGCTTCATATGATCACTGAGCTGTGCGCTTTCTAATTGTAAGGCCATCTCAGTAGGACATCTAATTTAGCCGAGTCCTAACGTGTTTGCTTTGAAAAGCATTTCATTCACTAAATTCTGGATGTTGCTAAATCATAAGAAAGGTCACCATCGCTGAAAAAAATGTTGGTCAGTTCAAATATTAAACACGCGATCATGTCGTAAACTCTGACTATTTCAACACCGATGTTTCAGAAACTGTGACTCTTCTCGTATTTACAAAATTGTCGAGTTGTGGATAAAACATTTTCAAATCCCGTTATATAGAGGGTTGCATTTTATGTTTCGGGATTAGGGAATAAAAACAAATATTAATCATCGAAAATCACTTTATTGTTATTCAAAATATTCCCCATGAAGATTTATACACTTTTGCATGCGTTTGAACCAATTGTCGAAACACTTTTGCCACTCTGATTGTGGTATCTCCAAAACATGCATTCTGAATACAGCAACCGCTTCTTCAGGTGGCGAAAAACGATTGCCTCTCAGATTGTTTTTTACGTATGGGAATAAAAAGAAGTCATTCGGTGCCAAGTCAGGAATATACGGCGGATGACCCATCAAATCGATGTTTTGGGTGCTCAAAAATGCAGTTGCTCCAGCCGATGTGTGAGAGCTCGCATTGTCGTGGTGAAGAGTGATCCGTCTTCGGCGGTTGGTTTTCCTGATTTCTTGGAAGACAACTGGCAAAAAAATGGTTGTGTACCACTCAGAATTCACTGTTCTGCGTTGTTCTAGTGGTACGGATTGTTACATGTCCGGTTTCTCCGAAAAAATAGGCGGCCATTTGCTTGGAAGTGCTTCGGGCGCAAACAACTTTTATTGGATTTGGCTCATCTTGAAACACCCATACAGTTGAGTGCTGTTTACTTTCGGTCTCATACGAGTAAATCCAGGATTCATCACCTGTCACCATGTCATAGACGTGTTTCGAAGCACCGCGATCGTACTTTTGGAGCGTTTCTTTCGACCAATCGACACGAGCATTTTTTTGAGCGATTGACAAATTGTGTGGGATCCAACGCGAACAAATTTTTTTGACAGTCAAATGTTTATGCAATATTGCCTACTAATGCCTAAGGTTGTCTCAATCTCACGACAGGTCACATGAAGATCTTGCAAAATCAGTTCGCGCACAGCATCAATGGTTTTCGGAACAACAGCTGATTTTGGACGACCTTCACGAAATTTGTCTTGGAGTGAACTACGGCACGATTGAATTCACCATACCATCGATAAACACTGGTCCTTGATGGAGCTTCATCGCCAAAAATTTAATTAAGTTCATCTATGCACTGTTGCTGAGTTAATCCACGTCGAAAGTTGTAAAAAATAATCGCACGAAAATGTTCACGATTTAATTCCATTCTTGGGCCGAGATGAATCTTTTAAGTTACTGTTACTGTTACAACACGAATAGCGCTCGTATGTCAAAACGTTCTGAGTACGCATAACCTCAAAAATGTCCAAGTTTACGATAGAGCTGTCAGTTGCCAGATTGCAACACTATGGTTGCCAAATCCCGAAACATAAAATTCAACCTCCCATAACAGAGCTATAGCTGCGAGTAATTTTGTTTTTCAAACCAATTATTTAAAAACAGCATCATAAAATAAGCGGTTTGACGTGTCACGGGTTTGAAGACTGTTATTCTTTAAAAACCTAGAAATCTTTAACACGTTCTCTTCATTGTGCAATTTAATATCAAATCAATTCTATTTTTCCATCTTTAAAAATGTTTCTTTTTCTGCTAAGAACACAGTAATTTCATGGAGGAATGTCATTTACTTATGACAATTTTTAGAATAATTGAAAATTTTTTCATCGAGGTGAATCCCTTTGCGTTTACATTTTATTAAGGGAATATGAGTGATATCTAAGGATACCTAAAAAGAATTTCCAAGTTTTCGTGTTTTACTGTCTGTATGAAAAGTCATCATTGTCATATGTGGTTGATGATGAAGATGGCGATGATGATGAATTTTATGGCGGCAAGGTTTTCACGACTGCCTAACATGTTGCTCTGCCTTTGGTAATTTTATGGTTTCTGTTGTTGATTCAATTTTATTTTTTTTTCAAACTTGTCGAAGTGATTTGTGATGAATGATTGTAATAAAATCCTGCCATTAAGAAATACTGTATTATACAAAATTAAGCCTCTTTTTAACAACAGGATATATTCCTGTTTTTATTTTCATCCATCGGATAGGAAGAACATCACGCTCTCTGCAATTTGATAGTAAAATGATTCCTATCCCTGCTCTTTAACAATTATTCTTGAAGACAATAAAATGTATTTGATTCAATTACCAACAACTTGTAATAAATGTTTACTTGTTAGAGGCCAATGCAGTACCTTAAAGGAGTAATAATAAACATTTTTGGGGGGATGAGAACGACGTTATTATGAAATTAGAAATGTGTTATGACAATTTATTACGGCAATTTTACGGATACCTGGGATATTGCTTTTATTGCGCTTTATTCCCCTATACAGAACAATCACCAATGCAGTACGATTTTTATGAAAAAGATGGCAATGACCATTATGAACCCGATAGCATAAAATTTTCCCATAAAAAAATAAATGGTTTCCCGTTACCTCCCATGAAGGGAGTAGGTAGAGCTGCTCACAAACCAGTGAGCTGTGCGCGTTCTAGTTTTACACTCACTGATTGGGTCCTACAGTTTTACATCGGTTCTGAACGGTATTTTGAGAAACTCTTTCCTGGCAAACTACTCGATAGTGTCGCCGTCACTAAACGAGGTGACCGCCGTCGAAAGAAATTTAAAGTGGCTAGAGCAAGGATGGAATGCACGTTTTAATGCACAAGAACCGCGCAGACTACCATTGCACCACCGACGCACAGTGGGCTCGAGCTCGGCAAAAGGCGCACGTACAGTAAAAAACATACTGTCAATTTTTTCGCGTTCTAATGTCGTATTCTTTAAGCCCAGTTATTATGAAGATCAGAAATTGTCACATGAAGGTCATTTGACTATGGTGTGATGTGTAAAATTAACATCAAGTCTTCAGTTTTTAATTTTTTACGTTTTTTCTTGTTTTTGAAAATTCGAAAACATACTGTATCTCTTGTATGCAATGATGTGCGGTAATTTTTTTTTTTTGAGGAGAATAAAGGTCTAGCTTTACTTTATAATCCCACAAAGTTTCATGAACCCATATATGCATGGATATAATTAACTGCATTAAACTGATTATTGTAAAAGAATTGTTTTTTTACAATTAAAAAGATCAGAACTTTTTTGTGCAGTGGAGTGCAGCGATGAGATTGGCACGAAAAAAAAGTTCAAACACTCAAAAACATGTCATCAAATTTCCAGCTGCCGAAACCTGCAGGTTTGGAATTGGTGGCGGTCCAAACATTTTCATTTTTATAAAATAACGAAAATCAAATATTCATACTTTTAGTTTCTTGTAAAATAAAATATTCCAACGTGTTAAAAGGATAGTGTTTACGCATTGAAATGCTTTTTTTATTGCACCACATATCGCACCTGTTCAACAAAAGAGTATTAATTCCAAATTTTTAAATTTTCACTTTTTATTAAAAAACGATGTACATATAATGATCAACTCTAACCGCTGTAAATATCACCCTTTGTTTTGTCTACTCTTTCTTAAAAAAAAATACTGTTATGTTGCTCTTCATGTTTTCAGAGTACCTACTTATGCATCAACAAAAGAAATATATTTTTAGTTGTAGTCACGTGTTTCAGTTTGTTTATTCATTCAGAGGAAGTGTGTAATAGTTCAAATTTGATATTGTACATTTAAAAAAATGGAGAAAACAGGTAACATTATGGTTTTCTTATTTTATATTGTTGTTAATAGATGTTTTGTGTTAGTAAACTATGAGATTCTGATAAAACTTGGTTTTCAGATTTAAGGAGGTTGTTTTTCTACAAAAAATTTTTCGCCAAGTCGAAAAGTGATAAACAAATGATTGGTGAGTTTGAAACTTGGGTCGTCGAAAATGGGTTTTGTCTGAAAGAGAATGTGGCCAAATGTTTTATCAAAAATCTAAAATCCTTCTGGGACAAGTGTCACCGAACAAATAAAGGCTTCGAATCCGAGTACCAATATTGGTAGAATCAAGATTTGTACGAAAGAAAACCAGCTGCCACAAAGCGTCCCCTTTTTTCAAATCCTGGGGTACGGAAAGATTTCGATTCACTGAGTGACTCGCAAAAAAGACTCGAAAAACCTGTATAAACATACCAAATGGCTTCAAGTAATGAAATTCAACATAACTTGACAGTGTCGCCACCTATAATTGTTCAAAATTTGTTTTTGACTTCAATTTTAAACTCAGCGACCTCAAAAACCCATATAATCACATCAAATAGCATATTCTACTTGAATTAATATAAAAAATCGACCTATAATTTGTTCAAGACACGTTTTTGACCTATAATTGTTCAAGACACGTTTTTGACCTCATATTTGGAATCAGCGACCTCAAAAACATAAATAAGTGTTGGTATAGAAATTTTAATATGATTTCTGCGTCCGTAAATGCGTATGTGCGCGGTTTGCGAGTTCGAGCCCACTGTGCGACGGCCACAAAATTTTCCCATATCTTTGACAAATTTATGGCTCTTGCTGTTTATACAATTCGAAGTATTTTTATTAAAACTTTTCAAACTGATTGGTGATAAATGATTGGAATAAAATCGCATCATTAAGAAACGAGCTATGAAATTTGCAATTAATGCTGAAATAAAACAATTGTTGTAAAATTTATTGTTGTAAAATTGACTTAGAATGTTGTAAAACTACAGTATCAAAATGTTTGTCAAACTTAATGTTAATAATATATGGGGGAATACAGCTAAAAAAGTAATTTTTGGAAGTGACATATATATCTCTGATTTCGATGAAATTCATTAATTTGAATCAGAAATATTGACTTGTTTAACATTTTTAGAAATTTTTTCATATAAATATTACCGAGGTTGTCCTACATAAAGGTCTATAACTTTCTTATTTTTTGCTCTGTTGACTTGCGGAAAACGGTAAAATGTTCATAAAAGACGTAGTCTTGACATATATTTTCCCCGGATTTTTCGAAGGATGGGTCTTTTTTGCTACACAATGTTTTTTGAGAAAAAATTTAATTTTTCAAAGAATTTTTAAAATCTATTTTTGTTTTTAATTGTTTTCTAATACCAATTCTGTTCTAAATATGCCTGAGAAATTTCAAAATTTTAAGTTCAGCCGTTTTCGAGTTATTATCAAAAGCAAAATATGTGACAAACGTGGTTTTTGGTACATAAACGTCACAAAAAAATTCAAAAATATATCAACTTTTGGGGAAAATTTTCTCTTATAATACCCTTCCTTTCCACCAAATTTCATCGAAATCAGAGAAGTGTCACTTCCAAAAGTGACTTTATTTTTAGCTGGATTCCCCCATATGTATGTCTATCAATATGAGCTATTCCATATCAAACCTAGTACATAATTGAGATTACTATTTATGTTTTGTTCACAACTAAGCATCGTAATTGTTCACTGAAATATATATTATCAACGTTCCAGGGGAAAAACAGAAAAGTAAATTTTTACCCAATTTGCATAAAAAAAGGAAGCGGATCCGTTTCGACCGCGAGTCGAGTGAAAAAGTGAAATGTGGGCTTTCGAACCTGTTATGAGTCCGTAAGTTAAAGAGTGATTTAGCGTATCCGTTGCGAACCCTTTACGAGCCGATAAAATCTTAAAAAGCGAAATGCGATTTTGGAGAAACAAATTTGAAATTGCAAACATTTCGTGAGGAAACCAAACTTTGGATCAAGTGGTGCGCGAACAACGCCGCCCCATCCCACCACACAACTCACCCTCTGGCGGCTGACATTTTTGCCCAACAATTTAATGCCCGGAAACAAAACTTTTTAAAAACCTACTAAAAAGAATTAGAGTTGTATTATTTTAGTTAATGTATTAGAAATTCACACAACAAGCTTAAAAAGTCAGCAACATTTTTGTGATTGAAAAATGGGAGTTTTGTTGAAATAATACACAATTTAGTTCAGCACACTCTCATGACTAGTTTCGACTAGTTTCGAACTCCGGGACAATTTCATCATCAGATGCCTAAATACTGTGCCTGAATTGATACCATCGCTTGATCATCAATCGTATATATAAATAAATTTTGATTAGGTAGGGTTTTCTTTTATTTTCATTTCACTTATAAATTTCGTATATATACAAACTGAATTATACAATTTACATGTGCGAAATAGAATCGATCGAAGATCCCTAAGTATGAATACACACTGAAAGGTTCAGCACAAGAACAGTCGGATTCTTTCCACCATGTTCTTCTTTGCTCTTGCATACTCATATTGTTGCACTGTTTTGAGGTGGATTTTTACTATATCACAGCGTTGAATTTTTCTGTGGTATAGATAGCTTGATAACAGGGCTAGTGTCATTTACGGTTTTGATTTTGAATTTTATGACCGATTTCGTTAGGTTTTAGTTAATCTATGGGAAATTCATACTAGAAACTTACAAGGTCAGAAACGTTTTTCTAATTGAAAAATGGTTGGGTTTTGTTGGATAAAAGACACTCACTGGCATGACTAGTTTCAAACTTCGTAACAATTTGATTGGCAAATGCCTAACTACTGGGCCTGAATTCATACCATCGGTTGTTCATCAATCGGATATGTATATATAAAGCAATTTACATACCGCTGCGGTCAAAAAAATAGCAGCCTCATCATAGGAAAAATGTCGGCAAGGAAAAATTTTAGTTTTCCTGCGGGGACCTTCAAAGTGTTTGCGTTTATTTAAATATGATACTAATTTGACTTGAAATAAATACCAACCTTTTGTTTAATTACACACCTCGCCTGCCTGTTTAATTACACAGCTCGTTATCGGCAATGTTTTTCAGTTGTTCTAGTGAGACCTACATTTAGACATCACACTACAAAATTTCGAATGGATTGAAACCCAGGGACTACGCCGGCCACACAGTAGCAACTATATTAGTGGGTTCAAACCACCTTTTGCGAGTCGGGTATGCGTTTTGGATCATTGTCCTGCTGAGAGACCCATTTAAGAAGCATTTCATATTCTGCATATGGAAGCAAAATATTTTCCAGTATTTCAATATATTGGACAGCGCACACGGTAGTTCTGAACCAGTATTTTGATCCAAATCCATAATATGGTCCACCTTTACTTTGGATCCACCATGTTTGACCGGTTTGGCAGTATAACGGGGGACGTATTTCGTATTTGGTCCACTTCTTACAATTTGTCGAGACCCTGCAAATGATTATTGACTCATCTGATCATTAAATGTTTCTACACTTTTCAGTTGATAACTGCAGCCGTGTTTTTGCATATTGCAATCCTTTAGTATCATGTAGTTTGTTTGAAAGTGAGACTTTTCTCGGACTTGTAGCGTACAGATTATGTTCACGTAATATGCTACGACCGATATCGAGACTTGGAGAGGGATAAAAATTGTCTTATACTTCGGTGACTGCCGTTAGTGGGTTGTTGGTGCTAAACCATTTCATTCGGCATATTTCGGATAATTTTCGAAGAACAGTGGAATATATTCAGAATTTTACAAACTGGTTTTCCCCCAAATATAAACCTTTTTATAAAAACCCGTTTTTCTTCATCAAAATGTTTTCCTCGTTTCACTTAAGGCAATAAGTAACACAAAAATATTTCACAGGCAGTCTAATTTCATAAAATCTTACGCGTAACTTCAAAACAAACCGGAAATTTTAGATAAAAATATTTTTCTACACTTTTTTTTTTGCAAACTGCTAGTATTTTGACTGCTACAAAATGTCTACTAATCCGAAAAATGTGACATTACTTAAGTAATTACAACAACATCATCAAATAAACGGTTATTTCCGGGTTGAACTTATGTAAGTCAGCTCTTAATAAAGTACCGGTAATACAAAAACTATCACACACATGTGCTGCTATATAGTTTTATACTATTATGCGAATTAGTATCGATCGAAGATCCGTAAGTGTGTCCATAATTCCAACACCATTTGGCTGGCAACGAAAATTATTTTTTTCTTTTGTAAAAAATTAGTATATAACACGGTTTTTTTTACTGGCTCACAATTTAGCGTTGGTAAAAATGATTTATTTAACAACCGATTTAACAGAAGATAGTTGCGATTTGTTTAGTTTGGTTTCCAATTTTATCATGGATAGAACTTCGCTATACTTGTCATAATCCGATACTAGTCATAATCTGCCATCAGAGCGACATCACTAGCGACGAAAGAAGTTACTGACATTTGCGGGTTACAGATTCGCCGATCTAAAATAAACAATTTTGGATTAGAACATGAAAGTGAGTGAAATGCGGACAATGAATGTACATATTCATAGAAAAAGCACTTTGTAATAAACATTGATCTTGAACCGAACAATTATGAAAAACATTACAACTGAAAGATCGAATAATAACGGGTTTTTCAACAGAGACGCTACAGAAGTAAATCGATAGCGACAGCAAACGTCGCCATATTTTTTCCCGCTCTTTTGACATTTATCTTCCGAAAGGTTTGCCATTTCATCGTGGAAAGATATATAAATTCTTAAAATTTACTACCGAAATTTGTACTCAGTGGCCTCAACTTTAAGAGCGCTATGTCCAATTTGTGGTCGTAATAATCGTCCTACCAGATCAACAATTGAGCGACTAGTGGAAAAATTTGAATCCACAGGCACAGTACAAAATATTCCCGTGCCAGTGAGACAAAAAATTGCCCGTAGTGTCGAGAATATTACTGCCGCTGAGGCTTCAGTTTAAGAAAGCCCAAATGTGTCTCTCACAAGTCGTTCTCAAGCGTTGGGCATCTCTTTGACGTCGTTGTGGCGAATTTTGCGAAAAGATCTTGGCCTACATCCTTACGAGATCAAATTGACGCAAGAACTGAAGCCGCTTGACCACCATACGCGTCGTATGTTCGTGAATTGGGCTGAGCAACAACTTGAAAATGATTCGGATTTTCATCGGAAAATCATCTTCAGCGATGAGGCTCATTTCTGGCTGAATGGCTTCGTCAATAAGCAAAATATGCGTTATTGGTCAGACAGCAATCCACACGTAATCCATAAGTCATCATTTCATCCCGAAAGAATTACGGTTTGGTGCGGTTTATGGGCCGGCGGCGTCATTGGGCCGTACTTCTTCCGTGATGATCAAGACCGGCACGTTACTGTGAATGCGAATCGCTACCGTTCAATGATAACCGAATATTTTTGGCCCCAATTGGATAATATGGACTTAGAGGACATATGGTTCCAACAGGACGGCGCCACAAGCCACACAGCGAATGCCACAATCAATTTATTGGAAACCAAGTTTGGTGAACGTGTTATCTCACGAAATGGCCCAGTCGAGTGGCCGCCTCGGTCGTGGGATTTGGCGCCGTTAGATTATTTCCTGTGGGGCTACGTCAAGTCTATGGTCTATGCCAACAAGCCAGCGATGATTGATGAACTTCGTACGAATATCGAACGTGACATTGCAGCAGTATCGGCCGATTTATGCTTGAAAAACGTCAAAAATTGGGTTCAGCGTCTGAACTTCTGCAAGCGTGCCCGTGGTGGCCATGCAAAAGAAATCCAGTTCCATACATAATGGCCTGGAACGTACTTTCACAGGAATAAAGAATTTCATTTGTATCTAAAACCGGTTTTGTTTTATTTAATAAAACTTTTGTAGCGCTCTTATTGAAAAACCCTTTATAAACTGAAACCAAGGACCTTATCGGGACAATATATTACATATTCTTACAAAAGGGACCTAAAGATATACTTTTTTTTTTCAAATAATACATTCAATAAAAAATTTCTTAAAAAATTTTTATCATTTTACAAAAATATCTTTTCTTAAAGATCCATTTAAATTACAGTATTTTTCAACAGGCGCCTTAGGCATGTTGAAACTAACTAGTACATAATATATAGTGAAATGACCTTCGGTCCAACCGTGTGTCCCCTGACACCTCATGAATTTTTTAAATATAAGTATAATAGTTTTGCAACCCATTATTTATTTTTAATTTATATTTCTAATTTTATTATTGTAAATAACAGCTTTAGTGAGTAAACATTATAAACGTGTTTGTAAACAAGATGTTGTCAAATTGTAGTAAAATCGACTCGAATGTAAAAATGTATATATCGAAATACTAGAATCTTTTGAGGTGAAAAGAGTGAAAAAGTCTTTGTCGTTTTTAAATGGGGGTTACCTGTGTCCAAGATGTCTCCCCAAAAAAAAAAAATTACGACACTATTAAATTGGTGGGTTACTAACAATTATGTATCTCTAGTTGCCCCTAAATAGACCCCGTTTTTGAAGTACGAGGGTCTTATAGTGGCCGTCGGTGGGGCAATGGCTAGTGTGCGCGGCTCTTGTTCATGAGAACGTTGGTACCCACTGCTCTGACCACCATACATTCCCTTCGAGGACGGCCACCTTGTTTAGTGATGGCGACACTATCAAGTACTTAGCCAAGAAAATGCTTATCAAAATACCTTTTGGAAGCTTGTAAAACTATAGGTCTCAATCAGTGAGTTAAAAATTAGAAAGCGCACACCGCACTGGTTGTGAGAAGCTCCCCCAAATCACTTCATAGCATGTAACGGGAAACTGTTCTTTAACGTCTTTTATTTTTCTCTAATTTTGGTTTTTTTTCTATCAAGCTTTTAGCCTCGACCGAACTCCGGCAATTCAGCCAAAATTTGTTTCCATCGCAATCATTGACAAGTCTAATTGCTGAGCTATTGTTTGCTTTTTATTTCTAATTAGATACAAATTTGGGCATAAATGCACTTATGTTACAAAGCCTTCTGCAAGGCCGGCCTTCGGAGGAGATTAGGAATTTGCTCCTCTGGGAAGGGCCCAACACCTGCTTTGGTATTTTTTCCGGTTCCCAAGACCCCCTATACTATGGTTAAAAATTGTGTTATATTGATCGAATGACGTGATCCAATGAGTTCAAAAACAAAGCCACCATTGAATTCGTGATAAGAATACATTTCATTTGAGACCTGTTTTTGGGTCCATGGGTCGTCGGCCGCATATTTTTTTAATACTACGTGTTCATAAGTTTCTCTGATTTTGAGTTATTTAAAAAAAAATTGGACTCCACCCGGTCGATTATATTTCTCCAAAATTTGCAACTAAGTCCTTGTAATCAATGAAATGCGTTGTACAAGGTGGGGTAAGAGTAATCACCTAATGTTCATTTGCTGTAACTTTATTTTTAATGAAAACTTTGGTTTTGCTTGCGAAATTTGTTTATCTAATCCATTAGAATTTATTCCATCAAGTTGAGAAAATTATATCGGCCAATTGGCCGCCGTCAGAGTTGATGACCATACGGGCTCGTTTTATTGCATTTTCCATCACTCTTGTCAGAACTTCGGGCGACAGGTTCTCGCGTTCTTGGCGAATATTCTCCATAAGCGCTTCAAAAGTCTTTGGCTAGTTGACGTAAACCCGCGACTCCAAAAACCCAAGTCAGTGCAAATGCTTCGGAAATGCTTCCTTCAGAATATTGGTTTGTGGGTTGAGCAGTGTGCGCCGTTGCACCATCCTGTTGGAACCACATATTCTCCACTCTAATCGTGTCCCTGTAGCGCGCGCCGTCCACAGTCGTCGTTTGGCCTGCGACGTTCTCAAAACAAAATGACCCGATAACTCCGCCAGCGTAAACAGCACACCACGCTGTAACTTTGAGCGGGTGTAATGGTTCTTCGTGGGTGATACACGGATTTTCGGCGCCCCAGCCACGATTAATTTGTTTATTCACGTAACCACTAAGGCGGAAATGAGCCTCATCGCTCACGATAATTTTCGATGAAAAATCGTCCACCTCTTCGTTGCGTTCGTACACGCATTTGGCGGTCAACAGCTAACAGCTAACAGCTAATGCACTGTCTGCACTTTGTGCGGGAACATCTTCAAATCTTTTACCAAAATTCTTTGTTAGGACCGCCAGCAAATACCCAATTGCGTGTCACGTCGTCTGGTCGATGTTCTGGGTTCCTCTTCGACATCTTGGGCAACAGCAGCGATACTCTCAGCAGAACGGCTGCTCTGTGGCAGGCCAGCTTGGGAAGATCTCGTGTTCTCCCAGTCTCTTCAAGGCGAGTGGCCAAACGCCGCAGTGTTTGTCCAGTTGGTGTAGGACGGCCAGCAAATCTGCGACGGAATTCACGCTGCGCCAACACAACCGACCAATTGTTGCACAAAAAATGGAAACAATTATTCCGCGGTCTTGCGGAGTAAACTGATTCACGGCTTGGCGATTTATATTTAGCGTTTGTTTACTTCACAAATGTCAAAACAGAATTGAAATTTGGTGCCATTTGCTAAAGTTATTGGGTTACTTTTACCCCACCTTGTACATACTACCATCTGCCCAACCGAGTTCGACATTTTTCTTTCAATTTGTAATTTATTCAACTAACACGAGGAATTATGGCGGGTTTCATTTGATAGCTGAAGTGATTGAAAAAATTGCGCTGCGTTTTATAAACTATCCATTAAATAACGAAACTCAACACAGGTAGTCACGGAACAGCTGTTTCGAGTAACGCGAATAGATTGATTTACGACTTATAGAATATCACCGTTAATGATAATTTGCATCCCATTAGATGCCAAACAATGCCCGCCGCGCAAGCTGTAGCCGCTGTACGGCAAAGCATTAAAGAAGACCCACATCAATCAATGTTGCGCCATTTTTAGCATATGGACCTTTCTCTTCCACTTTATGGAAGATTTTAGGAAACGACCTTGATTTACGAGATTTTGAGATTCAATTGGTGCAAGAATTAAATCCAAACGACCATCGTACGCGATGCCAAGTCGGGCAATGGCCTGAAGCACAAATTGATATTGATTTTGATTTTCCATAAAACATATTGTTTAGCGATGAAGCTAATTTTTGGTTGAGTAGGTACGTAAATAAGCAAAAAAATTGTAGCATTTGGAGTGAAGATAATCCACAAGCTTTTATTCAAACACCAATACAACAACAGAAAATTACTGTTTGGTGTGGTTTATGGGCCGGCGAAGTCATTGGTCCCTATGGGTTTCCAAAATTATGATGGGCAGAATGTTACTGTCAACAGTGAACAGTATAGACAAATGATTATAAGTTTTTCCGTCCCTCAATTAGCTGGCATTAATCTTGCTGAAATATGGTTCCAACAGGACAGAGCCATATGCCACACCGCGCACGCTGCAATTAATTTTCTCAAAGAATCTTACGATAAACGAATAATTTCACGAATATACCTGATAATTGTTTTCAATCTCACTCGTCTATGCCGATAAACCAGCAACAACTCAGCAGCTGGAAATCAACGTTCGACGATAGCCATGTTTGCTATTCAATATTACGTGTTTGAGACACAATGGTTAATATGTTATAATATATGTGTTTGCGACCCAAATATATACGTGTTTGTGACACTCGAGAGCAAGAGAATAAAAGCGGGACAACGATAGTCTATCTTGTTAGTGTATGCCTGTATTTTTGCATTATTCCCTCAGTAAGTGATTCATAGATTTTCCTTAATGTGCGTGTAAATGGAGATGAAGTCAGTGTTTCTTATTTTGCCTGATGTATTGCGTTTTAGTTTCAGTCCACAATGGTTCATCGGACAAAGGATATCAAAAGCAATAAGCGCAATAAGAATAAACAAAGGCTCGGACGGTTAAATGGTTTCTGATGTTGCTTTAGTTTTTGTGTATGTGTTTCGTATATATGCTACCAAAGTGAGAAACAATTTTGATGAAAGAAACTGAAAGGGCAACAATGGGAAGCCCTTTGTCTGTTCGAGCTCTTACTCCAAAAATCGGAACGGTGGACCATTTGTGAAATATAGTAAAAAAAACACAAATTATTAATACACGCTTGGCCTTGTCCAGAACTAATTGAAACTTTCTGAAAACAAAATAGTGCGAGACAACAACGAAAAGAGATGCAGAAGAGCATCAGATTCTCATTTCATGAAAAATAAACAAATAATGCATTTAATGCAAGTAAATTTAAAAAGAGAGCTTCTCACAAACCAGTAAGCTGTGTGCGTTCTAGTTTTACACTCACTGATTGGTCCCACAGTTTTACACCGGTTCCGAACGGTATTTTGAGAAGCTCTTTCATGGCTTAATACTCGCTAGTGTCTAGTGTGGTATTGCCTAAGCTAAGAAAAAGCCTAAGAGTATGCATTTTTTTACAAAATTTTTTTTTTTAAGAACAGGTACTTTCTAAAGGTATGGTACTCTTTTTAGTATATTTTACTTAGTTTTACTTTTATTAAGAAAATTTACTTATTTTCAGGAAGGCTACTTATCTCAAGAAAGCAAAAGAAAAGGTGGTGCTTTTTTTTTAAGAAATGGTACTTTAACGAAAAGGAAATTTTGTAAGAAAAGGTATTTTTTGTAAGAGAAGGTATTTTTTTTTTGAAGTAAAGCTTTTTTACGAAAGAACAGATACAATTTTAAGAGTAGGTACTTATCTCAAGAAAAGTTATTTTGCTTTACAAAAAAGGTATTCTTTAAAGAAAATTTAGTTTTTTAATAAAAGGTAATTTGTTGTAAGATAATGCACTTTTTTAAGAGAAGGTACTTATTTAAAAAATTACTTTTTTTAAGAAAAGATACTTTCTAAAAGAACATTTACCTTTTTAAGCAAAAGTAATTCTTTAAGATGTTATTTTTTTAAACTTCTTTCAGTTTGACTTTTTATTCGGTTCAAACTACAATATGTAATAAACAGGATCCACCTACAAAATTTCTCATTAAACAAGAAATATGTTAGTCTGGACACAAACCAAAAGTACGTGTGTTAAAGTGCTGCCAAACATAATTCCATTCTGAGGGTTGTGTTTCATGGATTTGCCAGTCTTGCACTTTGGCTTTTCTAACTTTACTTTTTATTGGGTTCAAAACTACAATATGTAATACACAGGCTCCACCTAGAAAACTTCCCTTTAAACCAAACCAATCCAAAAGTACCCAATATAGTTGATAAAATGGGTTGTAATAAAGTAGTTAAAAAAAAGTTCTTTAAAATTTTTTGTTTTAGCCCCCATCCTGCAACATGCGATAAGGAACTTCGTTCCAAATATAAAAATAATTATGTAACGTCATTAACGCAACATACTCCGATTAAACACCTATCTGTGCAATTGCCTAATAAGTTTTGGACACCACTCCACTTATTAGTATTTACATTTCTAAAACAGACACAGAAAACTAAGCATCGAAGGTATTGGGTGGTCCATAGTGACTAAGTTCCCTTTTCGGTAGCGCAGCTAATATTTTTTCTCAAAATATTATCTCTGCAAAATGTACATACAAATTTAAAATAAATTATTTTCATACCTTGCAAACTTCCTCCTACGGATTTAAAACTAAAAATGGCACGCACTACATTAGAATAACTAGATATTATTAATGCAATCATAAAAAATGATTGCGACTGTAACGTCATTGACGGTGTAATTACCTATATATTTAATTCAAAGAATAATACATTTTTAAACATTATTATTACATTATGTTTCCCCATAAATACATGGAGATTTGGGCGACACACGCGAACACTATATGAATGATTGGGATGAAAAACGCATGTGTATCCACGGAAAAGCGTACATGTTTGCAAGTAATCATGCTACTGTTTGCATTTAAATACCAGTGAGTTTGGGTCTTGTAAATATATAATTGTTTGAAGCGTGTTCCGAAAATATGCATGGTTCCTGCAGGATATGTTTGGGAGAATATATTACACCGATCGTTTTTTTCGGCGTGTAATATTCACCTATGGGGTACAGCCTCGAACTCCAATTTGGAAATTCCATAATCAAAAACTCTTCCGAAAATCTCAGACACTCTTTAGTTTGTTACTAACAACCAGTTTGATACTGATCTCAAAATTCTCACTGTGAAATAAGAAATCCACGCTAGAATGTTCACATATAAATCTCGAATAGAAAGTCATTCAAACCTTGTAGCGGCAAATTTTATGTCCAGTATCGTAACCTTTAGAAGACTCAGAAGAACATCTCCTCAAGATCTCTTAGAATTAAGACTGTTTAATATTTCTCGATAAAAATCTTAAACGTACCGGCAACATTTTTGGCTTTGTCACTTTATTTTCACTACTTATAATTATTTTTGGATTCCAACGTAAAATGATCAATGGATCATTTCTACTTTATTAAACATACATAATTATCAATAATTATGTCACTAATTATCATATCAATGTGGTCGTCGGTGGCTTCCTGGGTTCAAATCCCTTCTGTGAACACGTTAAATTTCTTTCGGCGGCGGTCACCTCCCATAGTGAGGTGGAAAAACTGCAGGTCCCAATCAGTGAAGTTATATATATTAATGCGTGGCCGTCGGTCGTGCAATGGTTAGTGTGTGCTATCGAGCATTTAGCCATGAAAAATATTCTCAAAATACCGTTCGGAATCGGTGTAAAAACTGTAGGTCAAAGTCAGTAAGTGTAAAAAAGTAAGCGCACAGCTCGATGGCTGTGAGAAGCTCTCCCCCATTCCTCCATGGGATGTAATGGGAAACCATTTATTTATTTAATGGTGAATATTATTTATAAAATAGATCGCATCAATAAAGTAAACAAAACAATATAAATGGAGCTTCTCAGTGAGTTGTGGACTTACTTTTTTATACTCACTGACTTTGACCTACAGTTTTTACACCGATTCCGAACAGTATTTTGAGAATATTTTTCATGGCTAAAAACTCGATAATGTCGCAGGGTGTCCCATCAATAACAATTTTTTTTCGCTCAAGCTTTATTTGAAAGATTTTTTTGAGATTTTTTTCAGATTTTTCGGAATTTTCGGAAGTGGTTTAGAGGTCGCGCAATTCGAATTTCCCCCTAAAATCGGGTATTCCGGGCGTTTTTTGAATTTTACTTAAAACTCGGTCAATAACCACGATTTCTTTAGTTAATAAGTTAACATTTTTGGACCTAAACATCCAAACTTTTATTGCATACGCACAAACCACCAGTTTTGGCAATGATTTTCTCAATAAGGTATCACGTATTAAATGTTTCGTACATTTTGGTTCCATTTTGTCGTGTGTCCCTAGGACACCTACTCCCTTTCTGGCAAGAAAAAAAAGGACGGCGCTGATTACTGGCGTTATGCTCCGGCTGGAGTTCAGGGGTTCGGGCGCGGTAATTGTCCGTTTCCTCTCGTCAAGCTGCTGCAAAAAAAAAATATCAATCAGCTTTGGGGAAGATGAAGCCTTTTTTAAAGCCTTTTACTCATTGTTTGGAACTAATCTGTGTGCAATTTTTGCATTGGATTTGCTTTAAATTAGATTCATACAATGGGTAAAGCCTTTTTTAAAATGGCATAACTCTGGAGAAGTAACTGCAAATTCAAAATTTTTTCTACAAAATTGTGTGGTATTTATCCGTCTTTTAAAGTGCATCATTAATGTTTTAAATTTTCATAGAAATTTAAACCAAATCCGATGCAAAAATGGCAAACAGTTTATAATATTTTTAGGTTCAGATAATGGGTAAAAAATTTTAAAATGGTATAACTCTGGAACTGTAACTGAAAATTAAAAATTTTTTTCTACCAAATTGCTTGGAATTTAGGCGTCTTTTCGAATGAATCATTAGTTTTTTAAATTTACATAGAAATTTTAAAAGTTATAAAGCGTTGTACCTTATTGAGCAAAATCATTGCCAAAACTGGTCGTTTATGCATATACAATAAAAGTTTGAACATTTTGCTTTAAAAATGTTGACTCACAAACTAAGAAAATCGTGGTTATTGACTGAGTTTTAAGTAAAATTCAAAAAAAGTCCGATATAGCCGATTTTTGGGAAAAATTCGACTTTTGCGACCTCTAAACCTTTTCCGAAAAATCTGAAAAAATCTCAAAAATTCTTTACACTATAAGCTTTCCAATCAAGCTTGAGCAACCATGAAAATCGAAAAAGATAAATTTTTTGGGACACCCTAGTATCGCCGCCACTATGCGAGGTGACCGCTGTCGAAAGAAATTTAAGGTGGTCAGAGCAGTGTGATCGAACCCACGATCTTATGTACAAGAGGTGCGCACACTAACCATTGCGCCACCTACGGCCACGCATTAATAAAGTATACATGAACAAAACATATATATAAATATTTTATATAGAAAATAATAAACTCATCCGTACCCGTCACGTACATATCAATCCACTACAAAATACGGGTATATTACAACGTCTCCGTCTTTGTGGCATGTTTAAAGGATACAACCATTATTTTCTGAAAAGCCACACATATACGTATGTATGTAAGGGATTCCTTGAAAAGTGTTTTGTTGGCGGATATGAATACCAGAAAAGTTGAAAAGGACGCGAATTTTAATATGTAACTGTGGTTAGGCAACACACCGGAAGGGGATGCTTGTTGCCACAAGGAGGATTGAGAGAAAGAAGAACATTCATTCGTGCATAACAAGTGATTATGTTCACCTCCCTGTTGGCATTTAACAGATTGTTTTGTGTTCAACAAGAGAAGTGTTATCGAGAATTTTAAATAAATATTGATATTCTTCATAAATTCCTTACAAAAAATCAGAATGTGCTATAACTGAGAGTAATGTCGTATAACTCCAATTATCGTTAAATAAAATTATTAGCGATTCAAACGTACTGCAATTACCACAGAAAATTAGCAATAAACTGCATGAATGATTTATTATTCATTTAAGGAATTCTACGACATCATAAATTTGTAATATGTACTACAAATCTATTGCAATCATCTTATGTTGCACAAATCAAGACATTACTGTGAACACAAAATTGTTGCAGAATGTTAAACCATTTTCGACGTTAGCATTGTAAGAAAAAGTTAGATGTGTTTGTGATATAACAAATCAGTTTGTTCTCGGAAATAAACAGGAAATATACTAGAAATGCAATTCTGTAAAGCAAATATCAAATGCTTAGAACATATTTCCCACCAAAAGCGTGTTTGCTAGAGTATAAAGTTGTATGTCGTAAACTGAAAATTTATTCAACACCCCTCAGGGATTTTTGAAGAAATGTTGCATGTGTTGCAAGTTTAAGGACATGTGAAGTCGTTTTTTGCACATAACAGTCGACATAAGAAATTTGCTTAGAATTGTATAATATGGAGCAGTACGAAATAAAGCACAAGTGTGTGATGCAAGGCATTTCTTAAAGAGTCTAATATATTATCCCCCGATTTGTCAGTATTTTATTTGTGTAAAATGTATACGGTATGACTGGGAGGATTTGGAAAGGTAGCGCACAAGTATACAATTAATCACTCTACAGTAAAAAATAATCTCAAAAATACCGTTCGGAGCCGGTGAAAAACTGAAGGCCCCAATCAATGAGTGTAAAACTACTAGTGAACGCGCACAGCTCACTGGTGGTGAGGATCTCTTCCAAAACATGGGATGTAATGGGGAACCATGTAGATTTATTTTTTATCCATGAAATCATGAAACACCATTTACTACAGTGTGACACCAGGGGCCAACGAGATTAAGCGCTAGCCCCACCGGAGAACTGTTTTATTTAACCCTAGAAGCTCAAAACCATCTCGTTGAGGAAATGTGCGAATTGTTCTTGGTTGCTAATGAAGAAGGGGTCGATAGAAGACATATTCCTGAGCACGTGTTCTTCTGCAAAAGTCATTGGTCTCCAGTGTCGTCCCATGCCTTTAGTCTCACAGCAGTCAATGTAATCATAAACTATTCAGTCAGGACATATGCAGACGTTGAGACCTTGGACCTATACAGGGAGCAGGTTCATAGACCTCTTCCTATCCAATACCGGCCAGATTTGTCTTGTGCGTGCACAATCTGTATCTCTCGTCCCCCGTTTCTCCCCCGTCACACGTTTCGTGCACGTTCGACGTGCTTACAACTCGCTACGGGCTTGCCTACACATTCTAGTTTCTGTGAAACCTGCAAGGTAATGCGTAGCAGTTCCCGGGAATATCGCTGTGCCGTGCCATCGAAATTAGTTGAATATCGTACTGCTAAGCCATCTGTCAATATACTCTGTTTCCAGCAACTTAATGGCCGCTGAGTGTCAGACAAGACATTAACCTTAAGATTGCTAGACTATTCACCTCTCAGCCAGCAAGTAGCATTCCAAATCGTCAACATTTTCTCCCGATAAACGCTATGTAAAGGAGACACCCCTACTTCCCTGATCTTTTAGTTTCCAAACATTCGTGTAGAAATTCACATATCCCTGTACAGCAGGAATACCTTATCGGTATAAGTGTGCAGTATTTCCGATTGCTAATTAGTTCGGTATTCCAGTATTCAACACTTTCGCACGGAACACTTTCCAACACTGTATAACGTGAAGTCATAATCCGCCTGAACACAATTTAAGTAATTATATTTGCTTTACACTCACCACCATTCACACCCCGATACTTCTCTCCTATGCCAATCAGCTAAGCACACTAACTGACAAACATACGAGCTCTATCGTTGGCGTATACATTGCAGCAACGAACTAGTTTCAAGTTTCAGTGACCACACAAGAATCAGTGCTGCTGTGTAATTCTCATTCGCGTTAATGCAGCCAGGGTACTTAGTGATAAGTTTGACTACACTCACCAGATAGTCGGATCTGATGCTTTAGCTGTGAAAAAAACAAGAGTAACTTTTTGAAATTGTGTTTCTCAAGCCACTGGAAATACATTGACATAGAGGCTTCGGCTGACATAGCGCAGACTATTCCCACATAGTTCCTTGTGCTGACTTTGCTATATAGTGGATTCGGCTGACTATTCCCATATTGTGCCTACGGCTGACTATTCCCAAAAAATTGCTCCGACTGATTATTCTCATATAGCGTCTTTGGTTGAATATTCCTACATAGCGACTCCGGCTGATAATTCCTACAAAGCGGCTTCGGTTGACTATTCCAGAATAGTGGCTTCGGCTGACAATTCCTACACAGCGGTTTCGGCAGATTATTCCTACCTGCTGAAAAATATTCTGCAGGAACCACGTATATCTTTGGAACACACTTCAAACATTCATATGTTTGCAAGTCTCAAAATTACTTGTATATACATACAAACAGTATCATGTTTACTGACAAACATGTATGCTTTCACGTGGAAACATATGCGTTCTTCATCCCAAACAACATCCCAAACCTACTTATACATACTTCGAAACATTGCGAATTTCCACCCAAATATAATAATATTTAGAAAGGAATTATTCTTCGATTTCAATATATATGTATTAATTATTATAATTAACTTTAACAATATAAATCTATATTTATAATATATACAAAAAATTATTAGATTTAAAACGGCCCTTTTTACATTTATTTGCATTGAATGCATTATTTGTTTTTTTCAAGAAATGAGAATTTGCACTTCTTTTGCTTCTACTTTCTTTCCTGTCTCTCACGATTTTGTTTTCAGAAGGTTTCAGCTATGCGTTGGTTATCACTATGTTTCGATACATAAACAAGATATTTATATTCAAATCAAGTTCATGGAAGTCAAGCGTGGATTAATTACTTGTGTTTTTGTTTCACTTATTTCACAAAGGGTCCGCCGTTCCGATTTTCTCAGTTAAGGCTCGGACAGACAAAGGGCTTCACGTTGGTGTTTCCAGGTTGTTTCCTCAAAATCGTTTCTCACTTTGGTAATATCACAAACCATTTAACCTTCCGAGCCTTCGTATTTTCTTGTTTCACTGATCAAGAGCAGATATCCTCTGTCCGATGAACCATTGACGTCTGAATACATGAAACTAAAACGCAATAGATCAGGCAAAATAGGAAACACTTCAGCTGCAATTTACACGCACATTCAGGAATGTTTATGACTCACTGACTGAGAGAATAATGTAGAAATACAGATACACACTTACAATATAGACTCTTTCGTTGTCCCTCTTTTATTCCCTTGCTCTCGAGACAGCATAGACAGTGCAACAAACACAGCTGTATTTGCATCACAAGCATAAATATATGTGGGTCGCAAACAAATATATTATAACATATTAATCTATGTGTCTCACGAATGTAATATTGACTAGCAAACACAATGAGTTTAGATAGAAGTATATTATATTTGCGACAAGCTCCAAACACACCTTATATTTGCATCCAAACAACACAAAAAACACACTTCTCAGGTTGTACATAGCAGCTTCGGCAAACAGTTCATACATAGCGGTTCCGGTTGAATATTCCGGATTCGGTGCACACATTCGGAACCACAACCCGTTTTTCCAATTCCGATCTACCCAGCCATCCCGAAATAATGCATGTGCAACACACTAAGTTCACGAGCATCTTAAATCTACCATTACCGAAAGTGCCCAGAACAGTGTTGGCTAACCAAGACTGAGTTTTGGCAACCAGAAGAGTGTTGTTGTCAAGCCAATACAAGTAGTCACGGCTGAGTGTTGTCAAACCAAGTCGAGTGTTCTCAAGCTAAGAGGAGTGTTCTAAACGAGTGATTCAGTTGATATTACTTCTTTAAATCGAATTAATCTGCAAATAAAAAATTAATACAGAATATAGAATCTGTCTCGAAAAAAAGGGTAAACTATTGTTTCGTGGATCCTAACGCAAGACTCTAGACATGCCTGAGCTTACTTCAGCCCTCAAAAAGACTGCATTACAACTGTTCCATGACAGACTCCGATCTTGACCCATGTATGTCCAACAACAGCAAATGTAACATTATACTTAATGCTTCTGTTGGAGTGGTACGCAGAGCACCCATGGTGGACACCGACGCCAATCTCTGAGTCCCAGTCGCTAGTGCACAATATGTGTTCCTTCTATACTTTAGGTATGTATCTAAGGTCCATACGCGCGATGTAAGAGGTATCTCATAAAGAATGCACTTTTTCGTTTTAAAATAAAAACACGTATTTTTTTGAGATAGTTGAGAGTTTTTTATTGGATTGTAAAGACGACATGTTCAGATTAAATATGGAATTAGATATTTGTCATTCACGGAGCAATTCAGATGGAAATGCACTTCATCGGACAAGATGACCTTTTGTTTGCAAAATTGTAATTGACTTTACATTGCTATATTGCCCATTGAATTTTGTACGCATGACGGTAGAGGTCTTTGGAAACATTCGCTGCGTATTGCTTCGTGAAATTTGAATTGGTTGAGATCGATGCGAGACTCGGCAACACTATTGTTTATAGTTAGTAGCAATGTTTTCAAGAGTCTGACCGTGCCTTGACGAACAAGAGCCTTACTGGCGACCCAGTTCTTTTTATCCTTCGGAGAGTTTTCTCATTTAACTAATTCCCGTCATAACTTACTTACCGCGGAACTTCTTCATTTCACCAGGGAGGCTTCTTTATTCTTCTTCGTTTCATTCTTGAAAAATAAATTGTTAGTGAGTTGTTGTTGTTGGTCATGATCCTGCCGAGTACATTACATGTGCCATCTATCACCGAAGTAGATTGCATAACCTTCAATATAGCGAGGCTATTTGGCAATACAAAATACATCTGTCAACTCAGAATTAGATGAAAGTTCCGGAACTAATGACAACATAAATAGTATGTCAGCAGAAATGCATAAAACAATAAACAGTATTCACAATCCTAACAAAATTACAAAATTGTCAAAGGAAACTTTGCTTAACGAAGATTTTGCCTACTTGCATAAGTCAAAGTAGAGAACAGATAGGTTGAATAATGGCCACAACTGGCTGACGCTAATTTGCCATAGGAAGACACTGGACCAGCGCTGCCACTTCTGATGAGGAAGCTAATCGATGAGGTAGAGAAGTATAAAAGGGGCTCGTTCTTTGTGCGAACGTCAACACGCACCAAACAATTTGATGAAGTACCTATATAAATTAAAGTAAAGAAGCACGTTAAGAATATGTTTTGTCCACTAGCCCTTATTTTTGTAATCAGGGCCACCAGCCCTTCTTTATTGCCATAGATAGACAAGAGACCCTTGCTATGACTTTTGCATCACAGAACTCCATTCAGTTGATAAAAACATGGAAGGTTTCGAGTGAGCATTCGTATTCCGACCATCAGAAACTTTCATGAAACAAACCGTCCCAAGTACACACAAGCCTCAAGTAGCTCTTAACAGATCACTTGAGCCCGTACGTCCGGCAAGGATATACGAATCCAGAGAAGTCTTGTTAAAATCGGTTTAATTGTGCAAAGTCCTTAAGAACGGAATGAGGCTGGAACGTGTGCAAAATTGGTGATACATAATACAATAGAAGCTCAGATCTTGGAATCATTTCGGCGAAGGCATTGAGAATGCGACCAAGACTTCCATACTCCCACATCTCTAGGATATCTGAAGGAACAACCTGGGCGGTGAACTACATCGGGTGATGTATCTGTAGACCACCTGCTTTACATACACTTTCCAGGAAACTGCTCGGAAGACATAAGGTCGGACTCCCAGAACAACCACTTCATCTCGCACTTTGTGAGAAATATCCTGACAAAAGAAGCACTGCACTGGGCAATAGGAAGTTTTAACCCCTACAAATCAGTGGGATTCTGAGGCCTTATATGAGCTGCATCAAGCTATTCTACATTTTGGTTAGATTTAGAGAAGTCTTTAGACCCTTCAGTGTCTCATATTATCGTCTAAAGGAATTGGAGAGGATGATTGACTCATATCTGTGAACCATAGATTAATCTAGTTACCTGAAAAACTACGCCCTTGCCGCACTTGCCAATATAGACGTATTCGTCAACAACGTCTTTCTGAACAGGAATTCTGTAATGGTTGGTTTAACGATAAATATCGGTAGTTAAATTTATAAAATTCGAAAATATTATATTGTAATTATATGAATTTTGACAATTTAACTACCGACACATATCGTTAGAATTTACAGAATACCGCTGCTGTGGGGTCGATAAAATCAGCTCTATCGGCACTTTGTGTTAACCAAGGAATCGTTAATTTGACATATGGGTTGCTTACGCGAAGGCGTATAACCTCGTCTCTGTGTCACACGACTTAAACTCGAATTCTGAATAAAGGGACGCCCCCAGCAGAAATCCAATCTCCACTTCTCGGGAATTTAGCACTAAATAGTGTTTGGCTAGAGTTGGAGGTATCAGGTTGCACATTCGTAGTATTATCTGACGATCTTGATATCGGTGTGCAAGCTAAATACCCTTCGATAAGCATATTTGTGTTCCAAACCTTAATCAGAGAAAATCGAGCTCTTACTCTTTACCAGGAAGCAGAAGCTTCCATTTATTCCGCTATTGTCGTAATGTCGTAGAAACATCTTGTTGCGATTCTGAACAGAATGCATAGTTTCAAGTCAAACACTATGGATAGTTACTGAATAGCCCCCCAGTAGCTTTATATTCCGAAACCGAAAGCCGACATTTTTGAAAACCCGGTTTTTTAAATACATAATTGAGAGTGTGCTTTGGTATCCGCGGTTACCTAACCTTTTCGCCTACTTTATAAGACGTCTAAAGGTTGTAGATGGCAGTGGTCATTTTCCTCTGCAGATTTAACACAATAATACAGCAAAGAAAAATTGTATTCGCAATATATTAATACAACAACCGCCGTCTTTTGCCCCATCGACCAAAATTTGTCAAGGTAATAATTTTGGATTTCTTTGGACCAGTGTTTGCTGGAAGGTTTATGATATGAAAATTATGATATGGAAATTATCTAACGTTAAATTCACATAGACTGTGTGACAAACGGCTTTAACTATATGTTAATACTAAATCGGGAAACCAACTAAATGCAAGCCGCTTACTATTCGTAAACCGCTGACTGCAATGTTTAACTCTAAACGCTGACTAACAAGAATATTTTGATAGTAAGGTTTCAATAATTTAAACATGTAGTAAGATTACATTGTAATGGTCTCGCGACGAAATAAATTATATTTTAATGAAATGTTGTTTATTTTCCTGTCGATGCTACCCAATTGGAAGTAAAGTATTGAAAAATAAAATAATTTAAATAGACCTAACGCTCGAATACTTTCATTTTAACTACAATGAAGTATTTTTTTACAAAATTTAAGATTCTAATTAAACAACATTATTTTCCACTCCGCTGATCACATCAACCGAAACACTTTAATCGTATAATTTATGTATGTGATTTTGAATTCAAATGCCTCAGGGGCAGCCATAGAAATGGCGGTAACCAAGTATTGGTAAAATCCAAACACATATTGGACACAATGCCAGTCAGCCACAACAACCAATAGACATACCAATAACAAATACCATTAAGATTTACAACAAACGTATGGGTTTCATAGATGTCATTAGAGATTTAATGGTATAATCAACGGCAAGGGATCCTTTGGTCTGCCGTTTTAAACGGCCTACAAGAACAGACAATTATTTTCACATCACATGAATTTCCATGACAGTTTCAGTGAGTAGACTATTGCAGGGAGTCTATTCGAAGTCACTGCCACCTCACAATACACAGTACAAGGAAAAACAAGAAAAGGGTTCTATTTTTTCGACAGGCTACTTATGTCAAAGATAAAAACAACGTCAACTCACAACATGAATTCAGGACATCATAGGCAATGTCACTAGCGTAATGGCATCGAGGTAGAACGAAGCGGAACATTAGCATATCAACTAGCCGTAGTTGCCACGTTCATTTAAAGCCGGAAGTTATAAGCAAACAGCAAGAACGAACATCAATAATGTGAGACAGACGCGTACATACTAGAGTGTTTGAAACACAAAACCGAAAACGAAAAGCCTGTGAAACCGATTTACCATTATTTTTTTAATTATCCATGTTTTTAAATAATCTTAATTTCCGAATAATCCGAAACCCGGTTATTTAATGTCGATTAACTAGGTGTGTCGGTGGCCGTCGGTGGTACAATTGTAGTGTGCGCGGCTATTGTGCATGAGAACGTGGGTTCGATCCCTGTTCTGACCGAGTTTTCAAAAAAAATTTAAAAATTATGGTTACTCGTGCAGTTAGAGGGTCAATTTGTTCCACAAAAATGTTTATCTGAAACTTTTCTATAAAACTTCTGAACTTATTTTGTACCTCAGAAGTAAGGAACACAGAATTTTGCATGCCGATATGTTGCAGGAAAGTTGCGAGGGGCGGAAACTTTAACCCCCTAAAAAAAATTCTGATCCGATCTGGCAAAACGCCGATGTATGTATATTTTTTTTTCGACCATTCTACCAGAATCCGTTGACAGGACCCCATCATTTTTTTTGGAGTCGCACAGTGTAATTAGGCAAAAGTATATAGTATTCAAATATTCGTGAATTTTTTTAATTGTGATGCACTATTATGAAACATAATTCTATAGCTTGAATAAGTTCAATTTAAGATATTAAACAGTTTTTTAATTTCAAAACGATTTTATAATTTGAATAACACTAGTATATTAAATAATTTGTACCTTTTTTAAGATCTTCATATATAAAAATAAGTTTAACATGAAGATGAATTAAACTTACAAATTTTGTACTAAACACGCACTGCGACTTGGACTATGATTTACGTTTAAATTTAGAAATTAAACGTTATTGGCAAATGTAAAAACAGCTATGAATTTTTTAATTTGAGGCAATAATAAGAATGTTCAAAATAATTCCATTCAATTCAACTTACTTCAATTCAATTCAATTTAATTCAATTCAATTCAATTTAATTTATTTCTGTTCTTTTCAATTCTATTCTATTATATTCAATTCAATTTAGTTCAGTTCAAATCTGTTCAATTAAATTCAATTCAATTAATTTCAATTCAATTCAATTCAACTCAACTCAACTCAACTCAACTCAACTCAACTCAACTCAACTCAATTCAATTCAATTCAATTCAATTCAATTCAATTCAATTCAATTCAATTCAATTCAATTCAATTCAATTCAATTCAATTCAATTCAATTCAATTCAATTCAATTCAATTCAATTCAATTCAATTCAATTCAATTCAGTTCAGTTCAGTTCAGTTCAATTTCAATTCAATTCAATTCAATTCAATTCAATTCAATTCAATTCAATTCAATTCAATTCAATTCAATTCAATTCAATTCAATTCAATTCAATTCAATTCAATTCAATTCAATTCAATTCAATTCAATTCAATTCAATTCAATTCAATTCAATTCAATTCAATTCAATTCAATTCAATTCAATTCAATTCAATTCAATTCAATTCAATTCAATTCAATTCAATTCAATTCAATTCAATTCAATTCAATTCAATTCAATTCAATTCAATTCAATTCAATTCAATTCAATTCAATTCAATTCAATTCAATTCAATTCAATTCAATTCAATTCAATTCAATTCAATTCAATTCAATTCAATTCAATTCAATTCAATTCAATTCAATTCAATTCAATTCAATTCAATTCAATTCAATTCAATTCAATTCAATTCAATTCAATTCAATTCAATTCAATTCAATTCAATTCAATTCAATTCAATTCAATTCAATTCAATTCAATTCAATTCAATTCAATTCAATTCAATTCAATTCAATTCAATTCAATTCAATTCAATTCAATTCAATTCAATTCAATTCAATTCAATTCAATTCAATTCAATTCAATTCAATTCAATTCAATTCAATTCAATTCAATTCAATTCAATTCAATTCAATTCAATTCAATTCAATTCAATTCAATTCAATTCAATTCAATTCAATTCAATTCAATTCAATTCAATTCAATTCAATTCAATTCAATTCAATTCAATTCAATTCAATTCAATTCAATTCAATTCAATTCAATTCAATTCAATTCAATTCAATTCAATTCAATTCAATTCAATTCAATTCAATTCAATTCAATTCAATTCAATTCAATTCAATTCAATTCAATTCAATTCAATTCAGTTCAGTTCACTTCAATTCAATTCAATTCAATTCAATTCAATTCAATTCAATTCAATTCAATTCAATTCAATTCAATTCAATTAAATTCAATTCAATTCAATTCAACTCAACTCAATTCAATTCAATTCAATTCAATTCAATTCAATTCAATTCACTTCAATTCAATTCAATTCAATTCAATTCAATTCAATTCAATTCAATTCAATTCAATTCAATTCAATTCAATTCAATTCAATTCAATTCAATTCAATTCAATTCAATTCAATTCAATTCAATTCAATTCAATTCAATTCAATTCAATTCAATTCAATTCAATTCAATTCAATTCAATTCAATTCAATTCAATTCAATTCAATTCAATTCAATTCAATTCAATTCAATTCAATTCAATTCAATTCAATTCAATTCAATTCAATTCAATTCAATTCAATTCAATTCAATTCAATTCAATTCAATTCAATTCAATTCAATTCAATTCAATTCAATTCAATTCAATTCAATTCAATTCAATTCAATTCAATTCAATTCACTTCAATTCAATTCAATTCAATTCAATTCAATTCAATTCAATTCAATTCAATTCAATTCAATTCAATTCAATTCAACTCAATTCAATTCAATTCAATTCAATTCAATTCAATTCAATTCAATTCAATTCAATTCAATTTAATTTAATTCAATTCAATTCAATTAAATTTATTTCTGTTCTTTTCAATTCTATTGTATTATATTCAATTCAAATTAGTTCAGTTCAAATCTGTTCAATTAAATTCAATTCAATTAATTTCAATTCAATTCAACTCAACTCAATTCAATTAAATTCAATTCAATTCAATTCAATTCAATTCAATTCAATTCAATTCAATTCAATTCAATTCAATTCAATTCAATTCAATTCAATTCAATTCAATTCAATTCAATTCAATTCAATTCAATTCAATTAAATTCAATTCAATTCAATTCAATTCAATTCAATTCAATTCAATTCAATTCAATTCAATTCAGTTCAGTTCACTTCAATTCAATTCAATTCAATTCAATTCAATTCAATTCAATTCAATTCAATTCAATTCAATTCAATTCAATTCAATTCAATTCAATTCAATTCAATTCAATTCAATTCAATTCAATTCAATTCAATTCAATTCAATTCAATTCAATTCAATTCAATTAAATTAAATTCAATTCAATTCAACTCAATTCAATTCAATTCAATTCAATTCAATTCAATTCAATTCAATTCAATTCAATTCACTTCAATTCAATTCAATTCAATTCAATTCAATTCAATTCAATTCAATTCAATTCAATTCAATTCAATTCCATTCAATTCAATTCAATTCAATTCAATTCAACTCAATTCAATTCAATTCAATTCAATTCAATTCAATTCAATTCAATTCAATTCAATTCAATTCAATTCAATTCAATTCAATTCAATTCAATTCAATTCAATTCAATTCAATTCAATTCAATTCAATTCAATTCAATTCAATTCAATTCAATTCAATTCAATTCAATTCAATTCAATTCAATTCAATTCAATTCAATTCAATTCAATTCAATTCAATTCAATTCAATTCAATTCAATTCAATTCAATTCAATTCAATTCAATTCAATTCAATTCAATTCAATTCAATTCAATTCAATTCAATTCAATTCAATGCAATTCAATTCAATTCAATTCAATGCAATTCAATTCAATTCAATTCAATTCAATTCAATTCAATTCAATTCAATTCAATTCAATTCAATTCAATTCAATTCAATTCAATTCAATTCAATTCAATTCAATTCAATTCAATTCAATTCAATTCAATTCAATTCAATTCAATTCAATTCAATTCAATTCAATTCAATTCAATTCAATTCAATTCAATTCAATTCAATTCAATTCAATTCAATTCAATTCAATTCAATTCAATTCAATTCAATTCAATGCAATTCAATTCAATTCATTTCATTTCAATTCAATGCAATGCAATTCAATTTAATTCAATTCAATTCAATTCAATTCAATTCAATTCAATTCAATTCAATTCAATTCAATTCAATTCAATTCAATTCAATTCAATTCAATTCAATTCAATTCAATTCAATTCAATTCAATTCAATTCAATTCAATTCAATTCAATTCAATTCAATTCAATTCAATTCAATTCAATTCAATTCAATTCAATTCAATTCAATTCAATTCAATTCAATTCAATTCAATTCAATTCAATTCAATTCAATTCAATTCAATTCAATTCAATTCAATTCAATTCGATTCAATAAATAAAGGTTGGTTGTGTTTCAATGTTGTTAGTTATAAGTGTAGAGTAAATTAATATGTGTTACAATACAAGCGCGTACGAGTAAGTATTCTTCCGTCACAAATAAGTGTGTACGTACGTATGAAAATTATAAATAAAGACTTAAAAATACTTTTTTGGCGAGTACACGATTTTATTCTCTGATGTGGATATCAAACTGCTTGGCCATCTCAAAAATTTAAAATAAATTATTGTGAAAATCCTCGAATTTTATATTATATGCATAGTTCTTAACTGATTCATCAGATATCTAATTTCTCTCTTACAATTTGACAGACTCTATCCAAGTCTTCAATACTACATAGAAACTTTTAGATTATTCATCAAATACGGAACAATAAACGTAAACAAATCCCGTCATATATGGGACGGTTCCAGTCAACCAACGTTCGAAATTGTTAGGGTTGAATCCTAATTTGAGCGAGATTGTTACCCCATTATAATTAATTCAATTCTTCTTCTTCTTTATTGAAACAGATAAAAATGTTTTTACAATTCATTATAGCAACCGAATAGGTGCCAAATTCGGTCCTTGCAACCAACTTAAGCCTAAATTTAATCATTGCGACCGAATTAATACCAAATTCGATAGTTACTACCGTATTGATGTCAAATTCGGTTGTTGCACCTGAATTGATGGCACATTCGGTTACTCCAACCGTATTTAGTACCAATTTTGGCTGTTGCATCCGAAATAGTTCCAAAATCGTTTGTTCCAACCGTAATTGAAAAAAAAATGTTCATAATTGAAAATTTTTGTATAATTGAAGATTCGGTTGGCACAACCAAATCAATTATAGAAATATGTTGATTTATATATATAGAAATATATTTGAGTTGTGAGGATTTGGTTGTATCAGTGGAGATTCGGTTGTTACAACTGAATCAATTACACAGTGCAACAGTGGTTCTGAAAATCAAGCACCACTATGGCGGTTCGTTAGTGTATCCAAAATGATGACGATTGCCTAAAGGCTTTTTTTCCGGAGGTACCCGTTTTCGGGGGACACCCGGCCGCGCTCCCCCTCCCCAATGGTTTTCTTATGGCCTTTTGTTTGTTATAACTCGAGAACGGCTTTGCCGACTTAACTGAAATAAATTTCGAAAAATTAAGAATTATCATTTCTTTAATGTATTCCTATACTGTTTCTCTATATTAATATCCGATTCGCAGGTATAAATGAATATATGAAGAACAAAAATAATTTTTTGTCTAACGAGTTTAAATTTTTGTTTTTTAAAATCATTAAAAATCCAAACCGGAAAAACGTGTCAAGGCTTATTACTTTCGCGTAAACCTACATAAGTTATGAACAAAATGAGACGTAGGACATGAAAATCGATGAACGCGTTCCGCTTTTATTCACAATTAAGTGAATGTATCTCATTTTGACAAGAATATTGATTTTTTGTTTTAATGATGACTTTTAGAAGTTTTATTACTTTTTTACTTTAATATATCTTTGACGTTTGGGAATAAGGTCTTAAGTCAAAAAAATGCATTTTTTTTTGATTGGGTTTAACTCAATTTTTTTTTCTCTTTCGTTTGGTATTAATAACTTAAATGTAGCACAACTCCATCCAATCGTAATCATTTGCTCTTTAGGCAATAAGTCAGAAAATTTCATATATAAATAATTTTCAATTTAAAATTACGAAAAACTACAGTTTCTGACTTAAGACCTTATTCCAAAACGTCAAAGATATTTATTTGTAATAGAAAAGAACTTTTATGTATAAAAAAAACAGTCTTACTGTAAAACTAACGTCGAGTTCTTTTAGCTGGCTGTTGAACTTCATCTTGATCATCCGAATTTGATTCACCACTACTTCCCAAAGTGTTTAAAGGCTCTTCGTTATCAACACTTTGTTCTTCTTATTCCCCTTCGTTGGTTGTAGATTTGCATCTGTTTATCTTACATGACCACCAGCAAAATCGAGTTTCCATCGGCATAATAACTTGGTGAAATCTGTCACCCTGTTCGTCAGATTCAGTGGGTAATTGTTTAGCGAAGAAATCAAGGTGACGATGTAGAAAATGAATTTTGAGGGACATTGTTATGTCGATTTTATGGAAGGCATCAAGCATATTTTCAACCAAAACTTCATAGCCATTCACACGGTGCTTTCCTAGCAGCCCATGTAGTATTGCTTTTATAGAATCCCAAGTAATTAATTCGTTGTCGGTCAATATTTCGATAAATGTATCGCTTTTAATGAGTTTTCTAACGTCCGGTCCATTGAGAATGCGTAGAAAAATAAAACAAATTTTTAATGAAAATAAACTTAAAAACCTTGCTTCGCTAAGCTTCGGAAAGATTTCTTTCAAACAATGAAATGCTGACTCCCTTCTGGGTCCTTTTTCGACAAATTTATGGCATACACCAAGTTTAATGAGCAGTTTTGGTGGGTAAATATCGTCGATCGGTTCCGACGCATCATGAAGCATGCTCAATGTCGGAGTTTTGGCAAGGATATCAGATGGATTTTTCAAGCTCGTGCAGCCGTACTGGTCGCCGCGATAGCGAGTATCCCAATCGCAAATGAAACACATATGCTTTGGATATCCGCCTTTGAGACCCCGCAGTATGTTGATGACTTTGATATCGCAGCCAGTGTTGCCGTTTTGGTCGGATCCGACCAAATTTGGGCGGAAAAAATTAAAAACTTTTAATTTGGTCGGATGGTTAGGACCAATTAAATTTTGGTCGGTGTTTGTCTCTAATCACAAATTATTTTTTTCTTTGCATAATTTATTTAAAATCTCATATATTTTATCTTAAAAATACTTTTTCCACACTGTTAACCATTTACCAATAAATTATGCACTTCGATGACGGGTAAGTAGTTATTCGCGACGTTTATATTAAATCAGTGACAGTGAACTGTGCGATACGTTAACCGAATTCCGCTGTTGGCCATTAAATTATAAACAACGTTTAGCTTAATTTAGTGACAACGATTTGTGTTATGCTTCTTCGCTCTATAATGTCAGCATTTTGGAAGAAACACTGAATAGGAAAACAATAAAACATTCGCATGTGCATTAGAGGATTGAACTATGGATAAGTAAGTATAAATCAGTGTTGCCATTTGAAAAAAATATTTCCGACCAAAAATTTCCATAAAACCGACTAAAACCCCAAGTAGCCGACCAAAATTGTGAAATAAGTCCTAAATTGTTTTTTTAAGTCCTAATTGTCTTTTTAACATTTTAATTACAATAACAAAAATGTTGGTAAAATATATTGTAAAATATAAAATATATGATAAAAATAAGAAGTACAATTTTTCTACACAAGTCATATCTTCGGCAATTGTTACAGGTTGAAGTCCGTGCATTTCATAAAAAGAAGAAATAAAATATAATTTGAGGCTATCCCATTGCTCAACTATTCTATTTATTACACATTCAAGTGATAGCCATCTAGTACCGCAAATGCCTAATATTTTGTTACTGCAGAATATTCTTGAAATACTTTAAATTCGTCTATTCGTTTGGGACTGTGCGAAAAAAAGACAGAATTTTACGGCAATACTTGTTGGTAACTTTTTACAAGCATATCTGGCACAAAGATTAAGTGAATGGCAAGTTCATTTTATGTAAAATAAATCCGATTCACGGGTAAGCAACGATTTTAGCCCACTCATATCTCCAGCCATGTCATTAGCACCATCTGTCGCCAAACCAATTAAATTTTTTAACGGAATACTACGTGAAGCCAAGAAGTCCTTTATTTATTTGCAAATAGTCTCCGCATTAGCCTCAGCAACCTTGAGCATGGCTAGAAACTTGTCGTGAATCCCGAAACTGAGGAACATTTTATTGTTTCTTTTATTGTTTATTGTTCTCTAAAATATAAACTATACCATCACTTGCCTGGTTTCCAATATAGGTCGCAATTTAAGTTGATTTTGTCCTCCCGCAATGCAGTAATTTTGCTATTGAAGAGTCTGGGCAACACTCAATAAGTAAAGCAGGCAAATAGTACATTAATAAAAACGGTAGATTATGTGTAATGCAAAACATTACTAACGCATATTCCGCAAATGTGACTTGTTTTTGTCGCGTTTGTTCCTCCGTATTACAAAATTGAATGTGGTATGTTGATTTCTCATGTGCTTTTAGGTGGGTCAAATGACATATCAATGACTTGGAGCAAGCACCGCCAAATGCGGACCCATCTTTTTCTTGCAACCAAGTAAATGAGTTCAGCCATTCCAACCGAAACATTCTTTTTACGTTTACTTGTGTTTCACTACCACCACTGGAAAATAAGTGTTTAAAAGATTTATAAATAAAAACATTTAAAATTTTACATCAAAGTTGTTATCTTCAGTCCTGTTAGAGACATCATTACTGTTATCTTCAGACCTGTTAGAGACATCACTGTTGTTTACTTCAGCCTTCTTAGTTAGCCATTTTTGTTAAATACCTAAAAAAATAACAGGCACAATATTAGTATTCCCAAATGTAAATAAATTAAGAATGAAGCCTCGTTGTCATATCACACGACCACGTTCTTAATGTTGCAGGACATATTTCCTATCAAGTTTACTCACTTGTCCATGTTTTTAATTTTGACAAAATTAAAATTGTTTCTTTTCACAGCAGTAGATTAGACAGATAGATCACTTTCTTTAAATATTAAGGAACAGTTTTTACGATGTATAGTCCAAATCACGAAACGAAGAAGCATTGCAAAGTACAAAGCTCAGTTTTTTTTGCGCCTTTAAATACAATGACTTCTTTGGCGGTAAGTGCCAAATCACAATTCAGTGCGTTGGAGCACACGTATGTACCAACCTATGGAAAAATGGATTTTCCAATGATGGCTAACTAAAATTAATGATGGGTACGTCTAAAACGGACCAAAATCGAATTGGTCGGGCCATCCGACCAAATCATAAAACTAAAAATCCATCCGACCCAATTTGGTAGGATTCTACCAAAACGGCAACGCTGGTATAAATATTAATCAACAAAATCTTTTTTTATTAATAAGCATCTATTTTAGATACATAACAAAAAAGAAAAAAAATTGAAGCAGTAACCGAAAACAACAATGAGGCAGCTTGTAGGTAAAGTTGTTTAAATTAACAAATTTTGATAAAATAATGAATCTTTTTGTTTACAGTGATGCAAATGTTTTTGCTGATAATCCGCAATGTTCTAAAAGGAAATTTAGAACAGAATGGCTTACTACTTTCAAATGACTGCAGGAAAGGGATGGTACTCCATTTTGTACTGCATGCTCCAAGTCACTTGCTGCATACTTGACACATCTGAAAAATCAAGAAAAGACAGCAACGCATGTACAAAACTATGACACCAAAAATAAACATTTGCATATCGACAAATTTTTTAACAACGAACAACAAAGAAAGTCGCAATAGGTAAAACATGTAGAATTCACGTTGGTTACGCACAATTGCAAAACTAGTGTATTGCGGAAGGACAAAGGCCACGGAAATAGCAGATAAAATTGGAAAGCAGGCAAGGAATGATATAATATCCACATTACAAAAAACAAACTTTTTTTTAATCGTGGACGGAACTACCGACCTTTCTTCGAAGAAATGGTTTGTTTTAATCGCGCGATATGTGAATTCAGCGTTTGAGCGTCCCCCGAAAACGGGTACCTCAGGAAAAAGAATCCTTTACGCAATCGTCATCATTTTGGATACACTAACGAACCGCCATAGTGGTGCTTGATTTGCAGAGATTAAACTGCAATTTATGTCACAGTGTTATGGAACGAGGTTTCTTGAACAGAATTTCAGCGGTGGGGATTAAATTGGGTCGTGAAAGCCTCAATTCGATTGTGGCTATCGCAATTCGGATAATTCGGTTGATACAGCCTTTTATTCAACAATTATAAATAAGTAGGATCTCAAAGTAGGTATCCTCTCGTCGGGTATTGCTGTACACGTGCAGGGTAGACATTCAGTGGATTATGTATATTCCTCATCATTGCAGCTTGTACGAAGTCATTTCCCTGGCCTTTAGTCTCGCCACATGTATAACAATCTGGCAGCGTCCCCTGGAAATTAAAACAAGCAATGATGTCATACGCCTTGCTAGAGTCAGACAGTTAATGAATCTAATGTTATCCACTATCGGCCAGACTTGTCTTGCGCATACACAATCTTTGCTCTCCTGCATCATCATAAAAGAGCGTAAGAGAGATATGCTTAAAAGTTTATTGGGAAAGGCCAACACGTCCCAGTTTCTGTGGAACTTCTAAGGTAGTCCCTAGTCCCGGCGGCTTATCTGCTCTGTAGTTTCCCCGGGTTGCTAAAGTAGTCTCCATACGTGATCATTAATTTTTGACCCATACGTGTATAATGGTATAATCCTCCATACTTATTTAGGTGGCCTCAACCAACAAGCCTTACAAAATGACAAAGCAAAAACTAACTGCCTTCTACGATAAGGGTTAATAATGAATTTTGTCATTTTGCTGTTTCCATTAAAAATAGTCCACATAATATACTGACTTTTGTCATATTTCATCTTTTATCTAGCACTTGGGCTAAGATTTGTGTTTTGGAGTGTTCGGACACATATAGTGAAATTTTATGGCGATAATTTTTGTAGAACATTCTGACCACGCCCCCCGTCATTTTGGTGCATTTTTTTCGAGTTTTCAAAAAAAAAGTAAAAATTATGGTTATACGTGACAGTTAGAGGTTTAATTTGTTCCACAAAAATGTTTATCTGAATCTTTTCTATAAAACTTCTGAACATATTTTGTACGTCAGAAGTAAGGAATAACAAAGTTTGCATGGCGATATGCTGCAGGAAAGTTCCGAGGGGCGGAAACTTTGACCCGCCCTAAAAAAATTTCTGATCAGATCTGGCAAAACGCCGATACACGTATATTTTTGTTAGACCTTTCTACCAGAATCCGTTGACAGAACGCCATCATTTTCTTTGGTGTCGCACAGTGTAATCAATTCATGCGGAATTTTGTCATTTATTTCTACATGTAAATTTTTGAAATAGTCTACCTATTTCTGATCTACCTTGCAAATATTTTATGAACTTCAATTTTTACGTATGGGGAGTTACTTTGTTTGCCAAAGTAGCCGGAATATCAAAACTTCGGTCCCAGACAATTGTTTTGGTACAAGTTGGTACTTAGGGACCAACAAAAACCAAACATTTTGCACCTACAAAAATGTTTCTGATCTGGTAATATTGTAGTATGAACTTCTCATACGTTCACTTGTTTTTTTTTAAACATTTGTATTAATAGTTTGGTATCTTGAAGTTGCAGATATTTAAATAAAACTTATGATACTTCAATTATTTGAAGAATGTGTGCCAGTTATTTGAGGAATTAGAGATGTATTGTGCGTATTTGATTCATGATGATGCAAACAAGTTGATGCATCAAATGTTAGACTTTTTGCTGTGGAGTAATGCATAAGAAACAGAGTGCACTATTTTTTATAACCGACTCGTCGTCAAAAATTCCCTCACATACCTAACGCTAAAATGCCACAATATACAGATAAATTTTCTGTAAAAATAGATTTTTCTGATAAATTGAATGGAGAACATTTCAGTACGGAAAATTGTGCCGCTTTCAAAACAATTGTGCTAGAATATTTTAGTGAAATGAAAAAAATTACGAATTTTATTAATTCGATTAAACTTTTACTTGATGAGATTGGAAAATAAAAATAAAGGGCGAAGTGTAACTATATAATGACTAGGACTTATTATAAATATATTGATTCTAATATAAAGGCCAAACTGAACTCGCATGTGAAAAATTTTGTATTTTGAATTTAAAAATAGCATATCTTTCCTTTAAATTCTTACCCCCTTATTCATAAAAAGTTGCGAGAGGTTTGAGAGACGTTTTTTGTATGATAAACCGTCTCTCAAACCTGTCGTAACTTTTTATGAATAAGGCCGTTAGTTGACAACGGAATTACACACTAATTTAAGTCATTATTTTTTGAGGTTAAATCCAATTAAATGTACGTTTCACTTATCGTACATATAATTTATTAATAAATTTCAGAAAGTTCCCGAAATTTAATTAATTAAGTTTAATATGCACATCTCTAAACACCAAATTACAGAATCATACGAAACCACATTCATTCATATTTAAGTGTCGAATAAATATTAAATTTAATCACGTCTTTATATTTAGTTAACTAAAAGCTAAATTGGCTATAATTCTTGGCAGCATACAATTTACACATACTAAGGCGTACATTAATTATGCACTTGTAAACAATACCCAGCGGCAGAAATTATGATCAGGCCGGCCTAATTTCAGGCCCACTATAACATCCGGTAGGCCAACCGACACGTTGCCTGCTCCCTTCCCTTGGATGCCAAACCGTCCGTCTTCACTCCCATAAGAAGACCTCCAGAAGGCCTTGCCACAAAAGGATGTTTTGATAACTTCCCCAAGGAGGCCTTTTGTAAGGCCTTCCACAAACAGGTAATTGCAAGGACAGAGAAGAAGGCGTTCTCAAACAAAACATTATAGAATCCCTTTTAATGCTATCTTTACAGAAAGCCTTAATCAAGAATGCCCTCTTGATGTTGTCACTAGAGAATGCCTTCCTCAAGAAGACCTTCTAAAAGACGGTCCACAGAAGGCACAATTGAAAAACGAGACCTTAAGAGAAGGTGTTTAGGAAAAAAATTTTAGAGCGTCGTTCTAGAATGTTTTCTAAAGAAATATTACCGATTAAGTTAAATTTCTTTTGCACAGGTTGTAATGCAGAGTTGGTTGAGAGATCTACAATATTCCTTAGACCACTTAAGGTGATAGTCACTATTATTTAAATTCATTTGTTATTTAATATCTTTTTAAACTGCCTTTAGTTCAACCTTTCCCTTCAAAATAATGATAACGACTGATGGAGTATAATGGTATATATCAGCACAGAATTTACTAATTTCAGTATTTACTTACACTATGCAACACCAATTTTGGGGGTGGACGTTTCCTGCGCCAACTGATCACACTAGGTGAGTATAGTCAAACCCCAAAAATTTAAACTTTTACACTTTTCTTTATAGGCGTGGCAAGTTTGAATTTTCTTACCGGAAATAAATTTAAAAATCGAGAGTAAATATGGAATTGAGCGAAATCTTGTAATAACATGTCTGCAGTGAAATTTGACAAGGATTATTACCGTGGACTATATGAACACTTTATTTTAAAGTTTAAAGGCACCTTTTCGTCTTTTGTAAAAAAAAGTAGCATTGTACCTTTACGAATTTATTCCCCAGGTTAAGAAAACTGCACCCAAATGATCGGCGAAATGTCTAAATGTTCCACCAGTTTATTGTGGAATAGATCCTTTTCCTTTAATTTTTTATAAAATACATCAATTGTTCCACATTTTAGTAAGGGTTTCATGCCAGATTTTTTTTACTTTTGGTGGAGTTTTGTGATATTCTTTGAAAAGGGACTAAAGGACAATATATACATATTTGTCTGACAATACATTTGTAGAACAGAGTGTGTTCAAAATAAACTATTTCGGATTGAAGTTTTAAGATTTCAAGATTTAAATTTTTAAGAGAGGACTAAAATGTCCTATTCAGATTCTCACCCGCGAAATCCTCTAGTGAAATCTATTCCACAATAAATTCGTAGAACATTTGGATATTTTACTGGTCACTTTGGTGCAGTTTTCTTCACCTTGTTTCAAAATAGACAAAAAGGACGCCTGAAAATAAAGAAAGAGAATTTTGGTATTTGACAACACACAATGGAATTCAATGGGGAATAAATTCGTAAAACATTCTGATAAAATACGATAATTTAAACGGGTCTTTAAGAATAGATACTTTTTGTAAAATAATAAACTCGTTTTAAGAACATTTTTTTTTATAGAATATATTTTAGGTCCTTTTTGTAAGAATGTGTACTATATTTACCCGAAAAGGTCCTATTTTAAAGAGAGGTACTTATTTTATTAAAAGCTAATGTTTTTTTAAGAAAATTTACTATATTTAAGATGAAGTACTTTTTGTAAGATAAAAGCCAGAATTTTTGCAGAAAAGTACTTGGTTTAAAAACAGGTACTTTTTAAAGAAGCGGTACCCCTTTTAGGAAAATTTTATTTTTTTAATAAAATGTCCTTATTTTCAGAAAGGGTATTTATCCCAAGAAAAATAAAGGTATTATTTTATTTTTAAGAGAAGGTATATTTAAGAAATGGAAGTTTTGTAAGAAACGATTTTTTGATGTGTTAACATCTATAGCGGCGTATAGGGACTAAATCTATCAAAGTCAAAATCTGCTAAAACCAGATTTTATGCTGCTGCTCAAACCATTCATTTGCAAGGGCATGGGCTTGCGCAGTCGACGTTATGGTGACATACTAATACGTCAGCTACTTCGGACAAAGTATGTGTGATGTTGTGTGTTTGGTTGTTTCGTTGTGTTGCTATGGCCAAACAAAGCGAGTCACTTGATGTTCAGCATTGGCCGGTGTATACAAAAACAAGTAGAAACGGTGTTAAGTTCGGCCGGGCCGAAGCTTATATACCCTCCACCATGACAATTTACTCTCCCCTCTCCACTCTTTGCGTTCCCTTAACAGTTTTTATTTTAGGTACCCCCCCACCTACACCCATACAAACACTCCACCACACAGCAAGCACAAATAAATCACCAACATATTAGTAGTAGTTGTTGTTGGTGTTGTTGTTTTTTTATTATAGTGAAAGGTAAGTCCAATAAAATGTGGGTGCGGAGCACTGTCAGAGCAAAGAGAGTACTTTGACTTTTGTGGGAATAAAACAAAAAGTATTGAGCAAGAAAATAATGACACGTGTGCTTGCACTGGTCTTTAAATAATTTTAAGTATTAATATTATTTAACTGTAACGTCATCATATGATTGAACGCTGTTTTTTATTTTCCAATGTAACATTTTCGAATGTGTTGATATAAATCGAATAGGGACCGTGTAGCAAAAAGGTGTTAACACATCGCCCGTGAGTTCGAACACTCATTGGATTTTTTTTAACAGAAAGTACTTTTTTTAACAAATTGTGCTTTTTAAGAATTGGCTATTTTTTTATAGAATTGGTCCTTTTTTCAAGAATAGGTAAATTTTTAATAGTATACACTTATCACAAGAAAGTTATTTTGCTTCATAAAAAAGATACTCTTTAAAAAAAGGTAATATTTTAAGAAAACGCAATTTGTTTTAAGATAATGTTCTTTTTAAGAAAGGAAAGGAAAAATACTTTTTTAAGAAAAGGTACTTTTTATAAGAAAATTAGATTTTTAAGCAAATGGAGTTCTTTAAGATAAGGTACTTTGTATTTTTTTTGAGAAAATTTACTTTTTCTTTTTTAAACTTCTTTCGCTTTCGCTTTTCTAAATTTACTCTTTATGTGGTTCAAATTTACGATATCTACTAAATATTGGTTACAGGCTCCACCTAGAAAACTTCCCATTAAGCAAGAAATTCTCCACCATATGTTAGTCTAGACACAAACCAAAGCCAAAGTACCCAATATAGTTGATAATACTGGGTTGTAATAAAGTTGTTAAAAAAGTTATTTAATTGTTTTTCATTTAGGCCTCATACCGCAACGTGCGACAAAGAACTTCGTTCCAAAATCTAAATTTTGTTGCACAGTGTTATCTAATCTACACACAATCACTATCAACATTGGAAAATCATAATGGGATAATTTGTTTTTGTGTATGTAAGCAAGTTTTTAATCGAATATCTCGCTGGTTTGTTCTTGGTAGACATTCCGCAGGCCTTCTTAAAAAAGGATAGCACAACGTGTTACTCTTGTTGGCTACAATATTATCTGTTTTCTTGCCTAACTGATGAACTTTACCTTAAGTTACAATAACCTTCGGCTAGCGACTCAAGGTAGGGGATTTCTCAAAAAAAAAAAAACAACTGGAAATAATTCAGGCGTTTTCAAACGGTCGATTAAGTTTAAATTTCACGAGATTTTGTGCTATAGAATATGCTATATTAGAACATCAGAGACTTCGAAAAACGAGCATAGACACCACTGGGATTTCTCAGAAAATTATAGAAATTTTTGACGTGCTTTGTTGAAAAATTTGCAGATATCGGAATTAGGTTAAAGAAATCGCGGCGCAGCTTAGCACGTCGAAATATTTTTCGCCATATTTAAATTAACTTTTTTTAAAGTAACCGAATTTAGAAGGCTTTGGGGAAAGCTGTGTAAAATATAGGAATCTCTAGTATCCGTAAAATTACTCAAGATTTAGCTGTGTTTCAAAGACAGCCAATATGTTTGAGAACAAATACCTCTAGTATTGATAATAATGATGACATCAAGTATATGTTCTATGACTGCCTAGACGCAACATACGACCGCTGCCCTGGACATAACATTAAGATTTTTCTAGGTGATTTTAACGGTAAAGTTGGCAGAGAAAGTGTCTTTGAACCAACCATCGGTAAATTCAGTCAATATACGCCGTCCAGGCTCCCGGGTCCCCCGTAATTATTTCTTTAACAGGCGATTTTTGAATTTAGTGCCCACACTAATTTATCATGGATTCATGCTAACAATTTGGTGAAAATTTTAAAAAAATTCGCAAAAATTTAATTAAAACATTAACAAGCTTTTATTGCACATCACAAACAAAAACAACAAATTTTTGGTAAAATAATGAAAATAAAAAAAAAAGATCTACCGCTCTTAGTTTCTTAAGGCTGAATATTTCTTAAAATAGTCAACCGTGTCGTATATGTGGAGGGTGTGGGTGTTCTAATGTAATGAATATATAAAAAATTTCATTGAATACTTACAGGGATATTCTACCAACAAGCGCTTGTAGACTGCAATCTCCTTGTTTCGTTTATAATAAGTATAAATGTATAATTTTTGGAATGATAATTTATGATGTGAAGTTTCTTAAAAATTAATCCATCCATTTTGAATAAAGTCATATTCTAAGGAGGTTGATTTGCATTCAATTATTGGATTTTTCTCCAAACTCTATTTCAACAAAAATAATCCCAAAGACCCAATAAAAAATATGATGCGTTGTGAAGATATTCATTCATATTTCCCGGCAATCTCACAGTCGTAATATGGTTAAAGGATTTAAAAGAGCTGTGGGTTGATATCCCTCCAGCTTTGCTTCTTAATGCACTCAATACAAATAATTTGTGTCAATAGCAAAGTAACGTCTGGTCTGGATGACCAGTTAATTCCTTGCCGAATAAATATCACAATAAAATTCAATAACAAATTTAAAAAAAACCGACAATGATTCCACAAATTATTGTCTCGATAATTCCAAGTAAATCAAAATTTTTTAAGATAAAATTCTTTCGAAAATTATTTTCCTCGATACAAAATTCAAAGCATATTTTCCAAAGTTCAAATAAATTACATACAGTAAAATAGTGCAGCCCATTTAATATAATTTCGTCACAACTATTCGTGCATCCGTTAACTTATTTGTAAGTCCTCACAGAATGTGGAGAGATCACTTCTCTGCTTTACTTGTCCCAGGGGATCACATTCAGGATGATGGCGTCCACTGCCCCCTCCTAATCAAAGCGAAGTTATAACTGCAATTTCCCGGCTGAAGAACAACAAATCCGATGGTGCTGATGGACTACAGGCTGAGTTGTTTAAAGCTGGGCGCTATGTGTTTGAAAGGCGAATGCCTTTTATCCGTCGCATTCAATAAAACAAATCAATGGTTTCCCTTTACATCCCATGAAGGGAATAGGCAGAGCTTCCCACAACCAGTGAGCTGCGCGCGTTCTAGTTTTACACTCACTTATTTGCACCTACAGTTTTACACTGGTTCCGAACCTTATTTTGGGTATATCTCTCATGGCTAAATACTCGATAGTGTCGCCGTCACTAAGCGAGGTCAACGCCGTCGAAAGAAATTTAATGTGGTCAGAGCAGGGATCGAACACTTGTTCTCATGCACAAGAGCCGCGCACATTACCCTTATTCCACCGACTGCCACAGCGTTCGAAAGATTTAAGCCGTTAATTCCATACCCGATTGGAACTGAAAGTCAACTATCGACCAGATATTCACATTACGTCAAATCCTTGAGAAAACCCACGAAAAACAAATCGGCACTTACCACCTCTTTGTAAATTATAGGGCTGTCCCTTCGATGCCCCGATACGGAGGAAACGCAACCAAGCTATGTCACAGCTGGGTATATCTGCTAAGGTGACACGCCTTGGTCGAATCACACTGACCGACACAAAATCTTCAGTAAATATCGAAGGGCACTGACAACTGGAACAACCTAGACTACGCTGGAAAGACAAGGTGGAATATTGCCTGCGAGAGCCTGTTGTTACCAACTGGAGGAGAAAAGTTGAAGATCGAGGCGGTTGGAGAAAGATGCTGTACTCATTTTGTAAGGCCTTTCACCCCTATGGGTTATGTGAGATCACCTAATTAAGTAAGTAGTATTGATAAAAATGTGGTGAAACCTTTTTTCCAAAAATCATTAAAATGTTTGTGTTTTAGTCATGTGTTGCTCTTAAATGCATCCCACGTCATTAAAAAAACCAAGAGTTTCAAAAGTTTTTTTTATTATTTTACAGCAGCTGTAATTATTAATGTTATATATTTTCCAAAATTACCATTTCTTTTCATTTAGCTAAGATATTCCCAAACAACTGACATAAACAAGGCACAATTTTCCAAATACAAAAAAAAAAACATATTTTTACAAATATCTCGAGAACCATACAAAACCAGTCTGCCCTTTTCTGTAGGTTTGTAGTAGCGCTACAAATGTATAAAAAATTGCTTTCAATAAAACCTTATTTCAAAAGTTTATAAGGGTTCAAATTTGTTTGATGGACGAGGTCGTCAACTTTAGATTCCCACTACTTAGCTCAGTGACGTTTCAGAAGTTCAATTTCTCTAGCTTACGATCTCATCTATGCCATTGTGAAATATCATCTTGATCGGTCCAGCCGTTTAGAAACGCCTGTAGTATTTCCAACTCTTTGTAACATCCTCCACTGTGCGACTATACGTGCATTTGTTTGGCAAGAAAAAAATGCCTGTGGTCGGGCGCGGCGACTCATCGCTCTTTCAGTTTTGTCATAACAATAATTATTACCTTTTTCTAAAATTGTCCATTTAATCAAGAATCACCATAATTTTTCACACGTAATACAAAATGTAAAATATTAAAGTTGTAAATGGAAGACTAGTATTCGTGTACTGAATTTGTGGTCCTACACTAAAAGAAACACTTAGAATGGAAAACACCCTCAATAGTGTTTTCAAAAAACCGGTTTTTAAAAAATTTCTGCTCTCCAAAATCGAAATATTCGAAGAAACCGGTTTTCGGTTAAACCGACGTGTAGAAACTGGTTAATAACCGGTTTTGGTTTTTAAGAAAAAATAGACAACTAGGCGTTTTAGAAACATAGTTTAATTTTAATTTAGTCTTTTTGAATTTTGAGATCGGGTATCGAGTACATAGCTATGCAAAATATTGTCAGAGTACCGTTCGGAACCGGTGTAAAAATCCCAATAAGAAAGTCTAAACCTATGCCTTCATGTGGTGTAACGGGAAGCTAATGTGTGGGCCGTCTAACATCTGGAATTTAATTTCGCTTCAAAAAAAATACTAATATAGACACAGTGCCTCATTCGGTCAACCCCATTTTTCAGTAGATTTTCCATTGTTTGGGCCTCCGTTTCATATTTTAGATTCGGAATTATTTGCGCAATATTTAACTTTCTCGGTGCCCCAGAGATAATAGTCTAACGAGTTTAAACCTCAGCATGGACTTCCGAGTTTCGACTGATTATGCGGTATTCGAACACAGTGCGCAAAAGATCGATTGTAACGTTGGCTGTGTGGCATGTACCGTCATCCTGTTGAAAACCTACGTCGTCCTCTTCAACTTTCTCGAACAAAAAAACCGCCGAACATGGCACGGTTACGATTACGGTTATGATGCCATGCCAAAAACCGCAATAAACAGTCACTCGTTGTGGATGCATCGGCTTACCCTCAACAAAGTGTAGATTTCACGAGCCCTAAATACGACAATTTTGATGTTAACGCAGCCTCCGAGGTAAAAATTAGCTTCATCGGAAGATATGGCTTTTCGGTCACAATTTCGGTCAAAATTTTTAAACAGATTTCGACACTTAATGATATCTCTAATCTTCAAGAGGATTTGGATAGGGTTATCTCTTGGTCAGCTAGAAATAGTATGCCTTTTAATGTTAATAAATGCTATTCTTTGACGTACCATAGACGCCGTAATATTTTAATGTCCAAATACAAAATTAAGGGCTGTACTTTATCAGCAGTTGACGAAATTGTAGATTTAGGAGTTGTTTTTGATGTTAAACTGTCTTTTAATAATCATTTGAACTATATAATTCCTAAAGCATATTCAATGTTGGCTTTTATTCGTCGTAATTGTGAAAAATGCTTTGACCATTACACCAAAAAAACATTATTTATTGCGTTTGTAAGGTCTAAGTTGGAATACGCTACGTTTATATGGGCGCCTTCGGCGAAAGTTCACATTAATCGTGTAGAAAGAATTCAAAAAAAGTTTATAAAATTTGCTCTTTCATTTTTGAATTTTTCTACATCAGTTCATTCGAGCTTGATTCCATCATATCCGGATAAATGTATCTTGATTGGTATGAAAACTTTAGAAGTTAGAAGAAATGTGTTGTCAATTAATTTCTTGCATGGGATTATTTGGGGATTTGTTGATTGTCAGGATTTGGTGGAAGTTATAAAGATAAATATACCTTCCAGAAGGCTTAGAAATAATGTAAAATTTTTTCATATAGATTTACATAGAACCGATTACTCTTTAAATGAACCGTTAACTAAAGCCCTCATATTATTTAATGAATACTCTAAACAATTAGTTCTAAGTTTGCCACATCATCATTTTAAAATTATTTTAAATAATTTATTAAAGTAATTTTTATTATATAGTTTTTAGATTTTAAGATGCTAGTCTGTAAGGATAAAATTGTATCCATAGACGAAATAAATAAATAAATAAATAAATAAATAAATAAATTCCAATTTTTAGCCAAGCGATCTTCAGCCCATTCAAAGAAGCAAAAACGCATTGGACAGTCGCAAGGCTTCAGTTCTTGAACAAATTTGGCCTGAGTAAAGAAGAGGGAGAATTATTCAATTGTTGAGAATGCTGGCGAGTTGAGTTGATACTAGGGACTTTTCGAGTATAATTTCAGCTACAGCGATGGTATTTTCCACTGAACGCAGTGAATTTTTTTTTTGTTCAATAAAGACCCAGATTGACAGTTGAAGACTCAGAACTTTGGAAGAAATTTTGTAATATTTCCCAATACCCATTTCGTAAATTTCTAACCTTGAACGAATAATCTGTCACTTCGTAAATGTCAAATTGGACGTCTGTTTCAAAATAATGCGGGGTTCAAATTCTAAATTGTACAAGCCCACCCTTTATTTATTTGAATCAACTTCTCTGTTCTAATATTTGAATTACCCAACTTAGGTAAAATCATCGTTGAGTAAATATTCCATTGGATGTTTTGTACCTCTTTGGACGTCTTTGTGGATTGTGAATACAGTTTATTGATTCATGTATTTCTGCTAACACACAACCAGTTTTGTCATTAGTTCCGGAACTTACATCTATCCGGAGTTGTCAGATATGACTTCTATTATTACCTTGAACAACTTATTTCAGAATATTATTGGTGAATTAATTCGTGGCCAAAGTCTTTTGTGTGTGTCTGATGGGGTCAGTAGCAATAGTAAGTTCTGAAAAGGGCTTTAGGTTTGCAATTCTGCGCTGTTATGTAAGTTGTGTTTAGCCTTCTTCGAAAATTGCAATATTTGAAAACCCCGACGTACGGTTAACCGGCCGGAATTCAGTTAACCGGTTAACCGGTTTCGTTTTTGAATACACTAACCCTCAACAAACCGTTCAATTCCAAAGTCTTCGAAAGATATTTTTAAAGGTAGAAAAGACGACCGACTATTTGGAAGACTTCTGGCGGGTCTTCTAACATAATAAATACAGAACTTGTGATAGTGAAAACCTTCCCTATACTTTCTATTGAAAAGCTGTCAAAATTAGTTTTTAAAGGATGATAAAACGACCTTGTTTGAATCACCGCTCAATCTTTTTAGAAGGCTTCTAAAAGGTCTAAAGTAATAAATGGAGAATGTAGGATTGCATTACCTTAAAACGTCGTTTTAAATGAAACGAAACCCTTTCTATTCTATGTGCATTCTCTATAAAAGCTTTCAGGTATGCCATCAAACATCGAGCAGTGACAATGTGCAAGGCCTCTAATGGGTCAAGTTTTGGAATGCCTGCATCTAATTAAAAACAGCTAATCACAAAATTACGATTTCCGGATATATTATATCAGGAATGCCGCTCAAAATCCGCCACTGGGACCACACAGTAATTTTTTCATACTTTTATCCTTTCATAACTTTTCAGATCTTCGTGTGCTGTCCACAATCATCGTCAGGGGTTGGGGTATTCGGTAATAGCTTTGAGGAAGCTTATAAGCCATCAAGGATTTTCATCGTAAATTGTATCTTATATGTAATGAAGTTTATCACTTAGATATTCTGGACACATTCTGCTATCATAAGTTTCAGTCCATGCGTCGTTTATCATTTTCAACGTTTAAGTAATTGGTATAGTATGACCGTGATTGTGTAATGCTTATGCCTAGTACTTCAATTGGTGTGTGTAATTTTGCTCAAATTTTTTGTATATTTGTGACATTACTTTTATATTATCTCATTTATAGTACATACAACTGTGTATATAAGATATGAAATGATGTGCATTTGATTAGAAAATAAAACAAAAAACCAACATCTGACACTCGTTAATTTGATTTATACGAAGTATGTGAAATTGCTTACGCCTTAAGTCATTTGGCTGATTTCCGTTTTGATGGGCAATTGTTTTATTTCATGAAACGTGATGTCGTTTTTCTTTCATTACTTGATTGCAAACAATATTTTCTTTCTTTATTTGCTGTAAAATTATTTGGAATTAAGACGAATTGTTATTTGACTTTTGGGAAATTTCAATGAAACTGAAATACACAAGCAATATAGAAATCCGTTAATACGCGGGTGGATCAATAAGGCCGTGACTTTTTGAATGAAACACAGTTTTTTTTCGCAAAAAAAGAATTATTTGTCAACATAAACTCCTTTTCTTCAATTTTCGTATCCCTTCCAAAAAAATATGATTTTTCGAGGTCCATAAAATAGGCATTTGTTTGACCAATTATTTCATCGTTTGGAGCTAAATCTCTTTCCACCGAGCCATTTCTTTAGGTTTTGAAATTGGAAATAGTCACTGGGGGCTAGATCCGCAGAATATGGCGAATGTCGTACCAATTCGTAGCCCAATTAATGGTATTTTGTCGTTGAGACTACACACGTGTGCAGCCGTGCATTTATGGTCAATTGAGTGCAAACGCGGCACCCATCTTGCAGACAGCTTTCTTAAACCCAACTTATCATTTAAAAACGAAACCACAATGCCATATGTAATACCTATGGCATCAACAATCTCACTCACTTTTACACTTCGATCGGCGAATACCATATCGTGGATTTTTTCGACATTTTCGGGTATATTGACCTCAATTAGCCGTCCAGAACGTTCAACGTCATTTGTACTTATGCGACCACAGCGAAAGTCAATAAACCACTTTTTTACTATTGCAATGGGTGGTGCAGAATCCCATAGTATTTATCAAGCTTTTCCTGGTTTGATTGACGGTTTTTTTTTCGCAAAAAAATAATGTTTAATGAAATGAACGAGGTTGTATGTTTTGAACAGCTGTTAAACGCAAAGTAAATGACGGAACGTGCTCAAAATTTGACAGTAGTCTATTAACAGGTGGTACTTGGTAGAAGCAGTGTTGCATTTCATATAACTACGAGGGAAGTTCGAGAAGTGACGGACTTATTGATCCGCCCTCGTACGATACAAATATTTGCACTTAGGTTAACTTTTAAAATTTACATAGCTCACTTATTGTCACGATCTGTCCGAAATAATCTCACTTAATGAAATAGGAATTAATTATTTTCGCGTTTGTTACTAATATTCCACCCTTAGTGGTACTTAGAGGTCCTTAATTGGCTACTTGTGTATAGAAAAATAAAGCATTTGGGTAGCAAATTCACAAATATGTCTTTTATTGTCACTGATAACAAAGTAGATTTGAGCTATCAAAGTACCTAAGTTATATGCCTAAGTTGCCTTATGGGCAATTATAGTGGATTAATGTTTCATTTATATGTAGCAGGTAATGCTTATGCCTGAATTGGGAGATATTTAATACATTAAATGGCATTTACTTTGTGGCCATCTTTGGTGTAAAGTTAGCTGTGAGCGACTAATGGTCAAAGTCGCCTCCCTAAGTAACGGCGCACAGTGCTTCGTCCCATGGCCAAAAATCGAAAAAAAATTATATCTTGATAATATTAGAATTTTTCAAAAGCCAACAATACGTCTAATAAATATTTGAAAGTCTTTATTCAATTTAGATTGTTTTGTCGCCACGAGAGGGCGCTAAATTTGAGTGTTTTTAGCGTATTTGTTTGAAAGCAGAAATGGATTTTGGTCGGTAATTTTCAAAAATCGGGGTTTAAAGCAAAATGCTTAATTTTTGCAGTTGTTGTTAAATAGCAATTTGGAAAAGATAATTTCTTAACGATATTACTGCAGCAACTACAAAAAATTGATCACAAAAATCGTAAAATTTGGCTCGAAATATATAATTTGCAAAAGTTTCATTGAGTGTAGAAAAAAATATGTTAATTTAAATGAGGGCTTCCTTCACTTTGTGCAGCTTAACTTGAATTCTATGTGACTAAAGAATAAAATGCTGTTGCTTTTTCGATGAAAATTAAATAAGAAAAAAATTAAATACGTCTAAATTCTTCATATTTTTTTGATTTTTTTATAAAAATGGTAATATAAATGTCAAAAATAAAGATTTACCTCAAAACGCCTGAGTCCTTCTTTATCATTTTTCCACTCGAGGTGTTTAAAATCAAAAAATTAATTTTTACCACAAAATGTACCCATAAGCCGAAATTGGTTTTACAATTTCTATTTCAAAAAATTCACAATTTTTAATTTTTTAAAAAAAGAATAATGTTAAAATAAATTAAAATTTATTACAATTTCTATTAGAATAATATATTATCTTTAATATTAAAATAAATCTGCCGCTTGTTCCATAAAGTGCGAAAATATGTCACATTCGAAATGCCTAAAATCACCTTTTCCTTCATAAATTTCCTCAATTTTCTCCCATTTTTGCAAAATAAAACATATATAATTTAAAAAATTTTTTTATTAAATTTTTGTTTCCATTGTTTTATGATGTTAACTTAAGCATTAAGGTAAAAAGGTAGGCATAATTCCAAAATCCTGGAAAAAAATTTTTCAAATGTTTAAAATCACGGACTTCGAAACAAAATTACCAAAAGTTCTGCCAAGAGTTAATTGGAAAGTAGAAAATAAATATATGTTGAGAAAAACCGCTTTTCCTCGTTATTTTTGAAACGTAGTTCCTTATCGCACGTTGCGGGATGGGGTCTAAATGACAAAATTGTAAACAACTTTTTTTTAATTACTTTATTACAACCCATTATTATCAACTATATACTTTTACTACTAGTACTTTTTACAACTAGTACTTTTAGTTCGGTTTGGTATAAAGGGAAATTTTCTAGGTGAGTTTGAACCCATTGTAGTTTTGAACCCAATTAAAAGCAAATTTAGAAAAGCCAAAGTGCAAGACTAGCAAATCCATGAAGTACACCCCTGAACATGGAATTACATTTGACAGCACACTTACTCTTACAATCGTACTTTTGGTTTGGTTTGTGTCTAGACTAACATTTGGGGGGATATTTCTTGTTAAATGGGAAATTTTCTAGGTGGAGCCTGTTTATTACATATGGTAGTTTTGAACCGAATATAAAGTAAATTTAGAAAAGTCAAAGTGCAAAATCCATGAAGTACAACCCTGAGCATGGAATAACATTTGGCAGCAGCACACTTACTCTTACAATCGTACTTTTGGTTTGGTTTGTGTCTAGACTAACATATGTGGGATATTTCTTGTTTAATGGGAAATTTTCTAGGTGGAGCCTGTTTTTTTATATTGTGGAATTTTGAACCGAAGAAAAAGTAAATTTAGAAAAGTAAAAGTGAAAGCGAAAGAAGTTTAACAAAATAACATTTTCTTAAATAAGTGGTTACCTATTCATATTCTTAAACAGAGTACCTTTACTTAACAAAATACCTTTTCTTAAAGAAGTACCTTTGCCTAAAAATGTAAATTTTCTTACAAAGAGTACCTTTTCTAAAGAAAGTAATTTTTTAAATACGTACCTTTTCTTAAAGAAGTACATTATCTGACAACAAATTGCCTTTTCTTAAAAAGCTGGCTTTTCTTTAAAGTGTATCTTTTTTGTAAAACAAACTAACTTTTCTTGAGATAAGTATTTACTCTTAAAATTGTACCAGTTCTTTCGTAAAAAATCTTTCCTTCAAAAAAAAAATATCTTCTCTTACAAAAAATACCTTTCCTTACAAAAATTCCTTTTCTTAAAAGTACTCTTTCTTAAAAATAAAACAATACATTTTCTTTCCTTTTTTTGAGATAAGTAGGCATCCTGAAAATAAGTAAAATTTCTTCAAAAAATAACCTTATCTTAAAAAGAGTACCACTTCTTTCAAAAGTACCTGTTCTTATAAAAAGTATTTCTATGTAAAAAATATACTCTTAGGCCTTTTCTTACATAAAAACATTAGCTTTTAATAAAAGAAGTACCTCTCATCAAAGAAATGACCTTTTCGGGAAAATATAATACATATTATAATATAATTCATATATAAAATGACCTAAAAATATACTTTAACCCTGCTGTTAGATTAGGACCATTTGGTCCAAATTTTTTCTGTTTTCCCTTGTAACTTTGGAACGGTGATATATACTGACTAAATTTTTCTGCTAATGGGGTCTTTTAATAAAACAATGTTATGTGCGAAAATTAAATTTTCTAACTTTATTCAGGACTGAGAAAAATACAAAATGACGAATCTTAGGTTAGAGGACCATTTGGTCAATAGTACATTTTTTCATTACCAAGCGAATGTAAATTCATGTCAAATATTTAGAAGATGTTTTTGATATGTCAAATACTTGCTTTAGAAATTATTGAACCAAAATAGTTACAAAGGATAAGATAAAATTATTATTTTGGATGAAAATTCCAGTATGGACCAAATGGTCCCTCAACCTAAGATTCGTAAATTTTTTCATTACCAAGCGAATGTAAATTCATGTCAAATATTTAGAAGATGTTTTTGATATGTTAGCGGATGTTTTTGATATGTCAAATACTTGCTTTAGAAATTTTTGAACCAAAATAGTTACAAAGAATAAGATAAAATTATTATTTTGGATGAAAATTGCAGTATGGACCAAATGGTCCCTCAATCTAAGATTCGTAAGTTTTTTCTAATCTAACAGCAGGGTTAAAAAAAATTATATTCAATAAATAAAAAATTTCTTGAAAAAAGTTTATCATTTTACAAAATTTATATTTTCTTAAAGATCCATTTAAAATTGCAGTATTTTTCAACAGGCGCCTTTGGTGTGTTAGAACTAGTGGCTAATATATAGCGAAAGGAACTTCGTTCCAGCCGAATCCTGACACCTCATGTAATTTTATTTGTTTATGACCTTAACTTAAACCTCAAGGAAAAAAATGCTGGCATGCCCAATTTTTATAGAAAATTAAAAAATATTTGCATTTTTGTCGTTATCGCGTAGTTCGAATTGTATTCTATTCTATAAATGCATCATGTTTCAGTGACTTTTTTCATACAAATTTTAAATTAAAAGTAAAAAATTTTGTTTTCTTTCCAAATACCGGATTCTTTCTTTAATAACCTTTCAATCGTTGTTTTAATTCAAACAATTAACTTTTTACCATAAAATATATTAATAAAATAATAAAATGTTTGCATTTTTAAAACGTACCGGTTTTCAATTCGTAATCATAAAAGTATTAGTTAATATAATAACCACAATTTCAGTTGGGTGAACTCTCACACCTCAAACCATTTAAATCAAGTCATTTTTTGGAAAACGTTTTAACAACTTTTTATTACTTGACAGTATGACAGTTTGTATGAGATGTACCAGAAGGATTATTGCGAACCTGCCCAAATTTCGCATAAACATTATGATAATAAAAATATCACATCCAGTAAAGTTTTGAGAAAACCCTACAGTCTGGAAGGGTGCCCCCTATTGATGGGGGTTCCAAAACCCGCTGTCCAATTACTTATAAAACTTCCACAAATATGACGGTACGAAAAATATTTCGTTGTACGGAGTTCGATCAAAATCGACAAATCCAATAGGGAGTTATGGCATGATGACTTTTCGTGGCCTACTGAACCGTTTGTATGGTAGGTATCAGCACAAGTATTCCGAACCAGGCTAAATTTGTTAGCAATATTATGGTAATAAAAATATCACATCGTGCAAAATTTCAGGAAAACTGTAGACTCTGGAAGAGTGTTCAAGTCTAATGAATTTTCAAACCCCATTGAACTCTTTGTATGGGGGATACCAAAACCCGTAGTCCGATTACTTCCAAATTTTGCTGAAATATGACGGTCACAAAAATATTACGTTGTACAGATCAAAATTTTGATCAAAATCATTTGTATGGATGGTACCAGAACGCGTAATCCGAATGGGTCCATAATTCAAATTTTTCTTGACTAATACCAAACACGATGACACACCAACTTTCATTAATCTCTGACTACTCCTTCTATTTTTGGTTAGTCGATGTACGGGGACGAAGCACTGTGCGACGTGTCACAATCTCACGAGAGTGCCCACAAATGCCTGAGCTCGGTGTTGGAATTGCTTGCTCAATAACACATGAATCGATGGCAAACAGTTTGGTAAGACAGAGTTTAAAATATTTTTTAGATATGTTACGTTGCACAGGGAGGTGTTTGGCCAATCTAGGCGGAAAAAATTAAATGCGGATTGTTGAGAAAAGGCTTAATAAGGCATTTAAAATTGAGCATTTTCTTATTTAGAGGGAAATTGAAAAAGGATGTTCGTTATAAAAACTTAAAATTAAAATTTTTTATAAACAACTAATAATTCAAAATGCATTTCTTGTTGTAGCCGTTGTTGTTCTTATTGTCGTTGCTCTTGTTGTTGCCGAAAATGTTATTCATCGCCTGGGCTTCACCTAAAATCATTATTTAATTCCTGTCCTCGCTGCCTTCGGTGGGGACAAGCCTAGACAAACGTTCCTTTTAGAAAAGTATTTGTGAGTTTTTTGACTTCTGCCTTAGTCTCGTTAACAGAATTTCCGAAGTTTGCAGTAATTCATTAATTATGTCTGTATTGCAGGATTCTCTTGCAAATTTCCGGGCATTGTTTTCGCAATATTGCCGAAAGTGTTTATTTCTTGTTTCTACTGCATCTTCCGACAGCAATAGCAACTCAGCCACTAAGTAGAATCTTGTGCATTGTTGGAGGTATTGGATACCACGAGTACAACTCAATATACATCTTCGTTGAATCTGTCGATCTTATGGCCACTTGATATTACATCCAATATCACTTTAAAGCGAAAAATAAGTTTCGAGAAACCCTTGTTATCTCAGCAGCTAAATCAGGATCGAAAAAAACGTTTGTTACTGCTTACGAAAGCAGGCTTAGGTACATCAACAATTAGGCCCATTCTGCTACTTAATTCTTGCTGGACGTTCACTTTTCAGGATTTTACTATATCCTAATCCTGTTCCGTTCTTGCTTGACACTTTTTAAGCGGTACGAGAGTTTGTAGGACATATGTAAAATATCGAGTTTTTCAACAAGAGCGCTAGAAAAGTTTTTTTAAATAAAACAAAAACGGTTTTAGATTCCAATGAAATTCTTTATTCCAGTGAAAGTACGTTCGATGCCATTATGTATGGAACTCGATTTACTTTGCACGCTTGCAGAAGTCCAGACGCTGAACCCAATTTTCGACGGTTTTCAAGCATAAATCGGCCGATACTGCTGCAATTTCACGTTCGATATTCGTACGAAGTTCATCAATCGTCGCTGGCTTGTTGGCATAGACCATAGACATGACGTAGCTCCACAGGAAATAATCCAACGGCGTCAAATCGCACGACCGAGGCGGCCAATCGACTGGGTCATTTCGTAAGATAACACGTTCACCAAACTTGGTTTCCAAAAAATTGATTGTGGCATTCGCTGTGTGGCTTGTTGCGCCGTCCTGTTGGAACCACATGTCCTCCAAGTCCATATTGTCCAATTGGGGCCAAATATATTCGGTTCTCATTGAACGGTAGCGATTCCCATTCACAGTAATGTGCCGGTCTTGGTCATCACGGAAGAAGAAGTCTGGCCAATAACGCATATTTTGCTTATTGACGAAGCCATTCAGCCAGAAATGAGCCTCATCGCTGATTGTTGAGGCCTCTTAAAGTTGGCCTCTTAAAGTTGAGGCCACTGACTCCAAATTTCGATAGTAAATTTTAAAAATTTCGACTCGTTGTTGGCTCGTATATCTTTCCATGATGAAATGGCAAACCTTACAGAAGAGAAATGTCAAAAGTGCGGGAAAAAAATATGGCGTCGTTTGATGTCCCTCTCTATTTACTTTTGTAGCGTCTCTGTTGAAAAACCCTTTACCTTCAAATAATCGAATGCGCGCGAGAAGAGTTGAAAGACCGAATGTGAGTGGGCTTTCGTTAATTACTCCAGTGTTAGACAAATCATTAAAATGTTTAGAAGTTTTGTTCCAAATGCAGCACTGCATGGTGGAGGAGGTATTATTTACAGCACTGCATACTATAGCATGGACAATAGTAAGCAGTAATGTATGTTTGCCTAGGATATTTACTCCTCTTAAATCAACTTCCGCTTCCATCAAGGTGCTTATAGCATTTTCAAAATAATTTACTTTATATGTCGTTACATCTACTGATTCATTTACAAATCGGATACAGATCGATCGACAGTGTCATGGTGAAGACGGGGTATAGTTTTTCCAGATAACTCTTTTCGTTGTTCTTGATGTAAGTTGCAATGGGACCAGCGAACTTTGGAATATACTTGCGTCCAAATCGGTTTCAAATTTTTGTATATATTGAGATTGATTGTGCCCATCACAACCCCACTTATATTTAAGCAGTAGGCTTGAAATCTCACCCTATTCCAAGGAATCAAATACTTTTATAAGGTTCTCTAGAAATCGAAAAGAAATCAAAAAGATCTTGTAATTTGATTACGGCACAGGTAGCACTGATTATATATATCGCTGTTGCAGGATAACAATCTCTTTTAGCCTTTTGTAGCAAAGTATAACTGGGATAACAACATTATATTTCCTCCGAGTTAAATTACCTTCTATGACCATTGAGACAGCTCCCAACATCGATATCGTAGGAATTAATGCCTGGAATTGGATTAACTCTGTTGGTTCGCAGGTTTACATTTATGTGCCAGACTTGGTGAAAATTTTATTTCGTAATTTGCGTAGCTACAACCAACTCTCCCGTATCGTTGCTGTTGCCTAAGGTTTCCGTTTTGCGCCTTTTAGTCGACTCATCGAAAAAGTCGGACCCATCGAAAAGTTTGGTTGGTAGCCCAGAATGATCAACCGCTTTTCGTATAGAAAAATATTCTTTAATCGATGACTGATTACGTTTAATGAAAATACTTGATTTCATTTGACCTTCAGGCCACTTCTTTTTCAAATCGCTTTTGAAATTTTCAAAACAGTTTTTTAATAAATATATTTCTTCCTTAAAAAATTTCCCAATTGTGGCTCATATTTTTCGGCAGTATCTATAAGTATATTACTACTTCGTACAGACACACTACAGGATTTGGTAGCTAATACAACGTCTCCACGAACTACATATCAATTTCAGCTGCGAAAAATTTAGTTTTGGAAACAAAAAATATTGAAAATGCGTAATTTTAAAAACAAAGTGTATGGAACCATACTTCAAGACCGTATTAGTTTTAGGAGTTGCTAAGTATTTCTTAAAGAACTACAAATTATTACCCTTTTTACTAATAAGACAGCTTTACAGTAAAGTCTGTAAATGTAAACGAAATCGGTACAGTAAAGCAGCATGTTAAATTTTAGTATTATTCAAATGGCCCTAACGTAGTAACCCGCAGATATGAGCAACGTTTTTTCTTATTTTTCCAAACAATGGAATGCCAGACAAGCTGTGTCAGTTCTAGTTTTACACTCACTGATGGGACCTACAGTTTAATACCGGTTCCGAATGGTAGTTTAAGAAGCGAAAGATAAAATTCGTTCCTCGCAAATGAAATCTCAGATAACTGAAGTTCGTTTGTGGACTGTAGTTGGGACAAACGAACTTCTGTTAATCCATACATGCCATTTCGTTTGGGAGAACCGAAAAATTTTTGCAGCAAACGAGTTATGAAAAATATAAACTTGAAAAATGTTTGCGAGAAACGAAAAACGGTTCCGCCAACTGTTTTTTCGGTTACAGCAACTAAGTTCTAGTTGCTCTTACCTAAAAAACGTTTGCGAGAACTGAAAGACGTTTGCAGTAAACGAGTTATGAAAAATTAGAGCTGAAAAACGTTTGCGAGAAGCGGAAAATGGTTCCACCAAGTTTTCTTTCGGTTACAGCAACCGAATTGTAATTAAATCTTCTATTAATGGCTTCCATAAGTTCTTTTTTGTTTAAATTTCCAACTTTTCCCAGCGGGCAAAAAACCGAACCTTAGCGAGTGTTACGCTAAATGCTCGCAAACGGGCTCAGAAGCGAGTATTTACCGGACCAAAACCGGGGGAGAAATTAAACTCGCCCAAATATTCGCAAACTGGTTTAAAAACGGGTGCTAAACGGGAGAAAAGAGAGAAACATTGTTGTCGTTGTGTTGTGCGCCAAACAGAGGCACACACGTGCAGGCACACGACACAACAACAAAGTTTTGGCTATTGCATTTTGTTTTATTTTTCGTGTTGTTCTCGCAAAAGATACTGCAAAAGTCTCGCAAACGAATCTCTTGCAAGACATCGTAAACGAAACTTTTACTGCAACAAACTGAGCGACTGATGATTCATTTTCTGATCGTTTTCGGATCTGTTTTCGAGAGTTTTACCCGCAAAAGTTTCGCGTAACTCTCGTATGCGATATCGTATACGAAGTTTTGGTCCGCTGGGTTATGATTTTGGATTTACCCATTGTAGTTTGTTGTAATTTTTGTCTATTTTTTCACTGTCTACTTACACGTCTGTCGCATTGAAATACGATCACAAATAACAACTAAAAGCAAAGCAAACTACAACGCGGCAATTGATATATTGCCAAGGTAGAAGCATTCACTTTTATGTGTATGCGTGAGTGTGTATGCCAAACGAGTGGATGAGACTGTGTATAGTATCATTCATTTCGCCTACTCAGTTTAGTTAGCTAACGGACGTTTCCGATAAGCTATTACCCAGGACATACTGTATGGAAGTAGTGAGCTGCTTGGACTGCCCAATGAAGGAATCATTTCTGGCCACTCCCACGTGAATGGCTATCAGACACTTTCCACCTCCAAGGACAGTCCCATGTCCCAAATATAAACCCGATCTAAATAATGGAAAATGTCTGGCGGTGGCTTGTATGAAAAGTATACCAAGGCGGAAAGAAACATGAAACAAAAGAGTCATTAAACGACGCTATAAAAGATGGAACGGACTCAATTTCTTCAAATTATAGATGGTCTTTTTTTCAATCAATGCCTGACCGTAGTTTTAAAGTTATTTCCGATAAGGGCGGTAGCACCCTTTACTAAACCTATTTGTTTTATTACTATTAATCGAAAATTTGCCAAAAAAAATTAATAAGTCTATTATTTTATTTAATTTTTAATTTTTCCTTTAATAAACATTAAACATTTTGGTCTCTTATTTTGGTTTTATATATGAATAATATACAGTAAAAGCTCTCTTAAGCGGACATTGACGGTCGCACCAATTTTGTCCGCCTAAGGGAGATGTCCGCCCAATAGAGCGTTTTAAGGAATTTAAATAAAATTAAAGAGAAGGAAATAAATATGTTAATACATTACAAACCAATTTGTTATAAATTTTTATTATTTAAATGCGTACTATAAATATCATTTCAATACACGGCATTGCCAAGCCCTTAACGTTCAAGTCAAATATTCACGTAGAAAAGATGCAGATGCGTAAATAATAAACTAAAATTAAACATACTGAAAAAAACACTTAAAAATTATTATTGTTGCTGAAAAAATTGACGGATTGTGCAACATTCACACGTTTCGAGGGATCCTTTTCAACTTATGCTTATCGAAATACAACAGCAACAAAAAACACATTTCTAAAGGTAGAGGTTAATCACAGTAGCTGCGCATTTTTTTTTTGTCTATGAGCAAAAAAGAGGAATCACAGCTCAACGCAGATAGTTACGTACTTGTCTGATGCATGAACGCGTTGTTAGTTGTTTTCCCGTTCATACTTTCTTTTATTTCGACAATAAAAATTGTTAGAAATCATGTTTTCACAATTTTGTTGTCCGCTCATGGGAGATGTTTGATACCAGAAAAGTGTCCGCGTCCGTCCAAGGGAGCGTCCGCTTAAGGGAGCATGATTTCTTCCTGAAACAAGGCGAACATTTTGGGACCAAAGAATTTGTCCGCTTAAGAGAGCTGTCCGGCTATAAGAGCTGTCCGCGAAGAGAGCTTTCACTGTAATCCCTTATTTGAGTTATTCGTAGTACAAATGTCAACATCAAGAAATACGTTTATGTTGGTTGACTGCTCGCTTCTCTACTGTTATGCAAAGTGTGTGTGATTTTTAAATCATGGTTTTAATTAGTCTGTGTAAAGGAAATTCAACGACATATAATCTAAGGGCCTGTTCGTAAATGCATCATTGCTCTGCATCTGATAAGCATCTGGCATCACTGATGACGATGTATTTTTGCAGCGCATTTTTGTATGCAATAAGAACGCTCAAATGGAAAATTTCGTGCTGAATATGCGAATTGGATGATAAGCCCAATTAAATAAAATTGTCGAGAAAAGTTTGGATTGTGTCAGTGCACACAATCTAAAGCAAACAACATAAAAAATGAATTAAATTTAACAATAAAAAAATTAAACAAATTTCATTCTACGTATCAGAAATGTTTATGATGCAAATGTGTAGAAATTTTGTGTATCAGCTGATGCATTGTTGCATTTGCGAACATTGACGCATACAATGTTGCCAGATGTTGCATTTGCGAACGTGCTGCGCATCAGGTGTAGAACAGTTATGTATTTACGAATAGGCCCTAAGATTTTTTGTGGTTTTAAGCTACAAGTATCCAATTTTATAAGAACTTAATTCCAGCTATGTAATATATCGAGAGCTTATATTCAATACCAGCTATACGCAAAAACACAATTTTTCAGGAAAAGGAAAAAACAGTTTATTTTCCGAACTCTCGAAGATTGAAGTAAATTTTCTTCTAGTATTTTTGTTAAATATTATTAGTGGGTACTGCATACAAAAATTATTTAAAGATTCAATCTTCGAGAGTTCGGAAAATAAACTGTTTTTTCCTTCTCCTGAAAAATTGTGTTTTTGCGTATAGCTGGTATTGAATATAAGCTCTCGATATATTTTTCTATGAATCAGGTTTACATTCAATATACAAATTTTATCGAAGGATTTGGTAAAACTGTGAAGATATATTTATGACACTAAATATAAGTCACATAGAGAATGTCAAAATATTCGTGCAATATTTGCAGTTTTTATGAGCATTATTCGAATAGTACATTTTAGGGTTACGCATGTCTTAAATCCAATTACAGTAGGATTTGCCTACGGAGTAAAATTCCTTCGAAATGGATTTTCCTAAATTTGGCAGAATTCGGTTAGCAGACTTAGAAAATATAAAACAAATGGTTTCCCGTTACAGCTTATGAAGAAATTAGGGAGAGCTTCTCACAAAACAGTGAGCTATACGCGGTATAGTCAGCGGTCCGAAAAGTATTTTGAGAAGTTTTTTCATACTCGATAGTGTCGCCGTCACTAAGCGAGGTGACCGCCTTCGAAAGGAATTTAAGCTAGTCAGAGCAGGGATCTAACCCACGTTCTCTTGCATATTAGCCGCGCAAACTACCAAGGCACCAACGGCGGCCACAATATAGCATTTTTAATTTCAACAATTTTCACTGTATTTTGTAAAAATTTAAGAAGAGACAAATTTCTTGCTTCATTGCAGAGTGGAGAACATCAACTTACATTTTTGTTTTTAATATGAAGTACTGCAAAATATTTATAGCGGATTTGGATTAAAGAATTAAAATTTTACGTGATGGGTATACACAATTAAACAGGACAGAGCTTCTCAAAAACAATAAATAAGGACCAAATCTAGCTGCTGTAAGATTTTACCTTATATTTTGCCAAAAAAAAACCCCCGAATGACTATAAATATGTTGAGAATTTTCATACTAATTTTAAACTAACAAAAAACATTTTTTGCCTCAACTGACTATTTGTGCATTTTGAGTTATGGCTCTTGTGTAGTTCGATTGTGATACGTTCTCCATGTAACAAATCGGCAAAGGTCAAAAAAAAATTATGAGAATGCCAAATGAAGCAATTATTAAAACTTAAAGCTTGGAAAATTTCTGCCACACCCAAATGCAAATCTCTTCAGGAGCGACAACAAAAGCAACAAGGACAGTAAAAGCAATGATGTTACCCAACATAATACAAACATAATGTAATAACATTGCTGGGTAGGGAAGAGCATAGACACAAACGGAAAGAAAATTGACAACAAGCTCACAGGAATTTGCATTAACACACAAAAGAGGGGAGAATACAGAAAATGGTGTGAGATAGTTTAGTATGTTTTGACCTAAATATAAATGGATACATACCAGAAGCATATGTACAGACACACGTCTTACAATGAAAATATAAAATATGTATCTTCGGTGGATAAAGGCTAAACGTATGTCGCCATCCCAGTGGTGGAAAGAATGGTCGCATCAAAAATAAATTCACAATGACGGTTAATTTGTTTATAGTTACCATTAGATACTGGCATTCAAGCGTTGTCGCCTTTCAAATCTTTAATATACCTTAACTGGCTGCGTTCAATCGGTTTGGGTTAGAGGGCAAAGATATTATAATTTCCAACCGGCACGATCTTTTTCGCTTTCTCTACATTTTGTAACATTGGGCGTTCGCAGGAATTCATCCATCTAATACTTCCAGTCGAGCTTCATTCGAGTACGTTCTACTTACCATTCTAATAACCAACACAATCGCTCTCTTTGGATTTTACTAGTCGCACAGTGATTCAGAGTCGATTTCCATTGGCCGCAAACTCAACAAGTTTCGATTTAGCAAACATTTTGATGTGTTAACATCTATAGGCACGGGTAAGGCAATCTATCAAAGTGCACACATGCAAAGTACACCCAGCGTTAGCACCACATATGTGGTTGTTGTACAACAATAGTCTCTGCCCGAAAATAAGTATGATGGTATTGATGTAGCGGCAACGAACAAACAAGCAGGTCGTCGTCGCCAAAGAGTATTGAATAGTATAGAAAACTCATGGAACGAATTGTATGACTCCAAAGCACTGGAGACATCTGGCGAATAATTCCAAACGTATTACTCTCTTTTTGTCATAATTTGGTCCATTCATAATTTTAATGTGAAACATTGATCCCTTTTGAAACATTTATGCTTTTTGTACTGTTTTCTATAATAATATTGTCGAAATGATGTCGAAATGTTTAAATATTCTACAAAGAGAATAAGACTCGTTTATGCTCTTTAACTCAGACTCTATATGTGAGAGCGGAAAAGAGTGCAATAAGTTCTCTATACTAATCAATACTTTCTGTCGTCGCTCTGTTTATGACAAAACAAAAACAATTATTTCAGTGAGCTAAATATTGCTTTATTTATTTCAACAATATTACATCTAATGTTAAAGCAGATGTAAGAAAAAAGAAAGTGCAATAGCAAAAGAGCCTTCAGCACAAAACTATTATTTTTTTTTATTTTCCAACGTAACATTTACTAATCTGTTCATAGAAATCGAAGAGGTAGCGTGTAACAAAAAGGTGTTAAAACATCGCCCGTGAGATCGAACTCTCATTGAACACACCCTCTCCCCGGCAGTCTGCCTGGCTAGTCAACACGATAACTGCAGTAAATCCCAATGCAATTTTGTCGGTAACTATTATTTGCCCAAATTTAGTTTGGGATTGAAAAAAGGCATTGCGACACATTTATCAAAAAATCTCTATTTTCCTAAAACTTGTATCTGGTACATGAGATTAACGTCACCCTATACATTGGTGAATTATCTGTTAATGTCTACTTGACTGGAGAAAATGAACATGGTTGTCAAGCACATTCGTATACCTTCCGATACGGAAAGTCGCCTAAAACATTTTTAATCTTAATGAAAGTCGGTATTAGGCTTAATTTCACCAAAACCCAGAGAACTACTAAAACCCGAGTAGTTTTTCACACCCATTTTTTACCTCCCATACAAAATTAATGGTGTCTGCTGGTTGGTCGACAAGAAAAATCCCGTAATAATCCACAAACTTTTACGAAATTTGGTATTGGACAATATTTAGTCAAATGAGACTCTGCTGTGAAAACGTGTGAATTTACCACTCCCAGTTTGGTACCCCCATACGAAAAATTGGGAGTTCTCCTACCGATTGATGCGCTATCATCCGTAAACCACAGGCGATATTAACAAACTTTGGTTTTGGGCAAGATTTCGTCAAACGCTGAATTTTAACAAAAAATTAACAAAAATTGGGCGCCAGTCCGGTTCGTCGATAAGTAACTCACAACCGGTCATAATTTAACTTGTTGCTGGGCAAAATTTTGTCGAAAACTAAAGGGTCCGCCAAATAATTTTTTTTTTTGAAAATGCTATAAAAAAAAGTACTGAATATATTCTTAAATTTCTTTTTTTATTTGAAAGTACAAACCTTCCGGTTAATAATGGAAAATAATTTCATTCAAATGGCTTCCTCGGCTGGCCATGCAGTAGCCTACACGATCGGTCCAATTTTTAAGCACATTATCGATTGTGTGCAGCTGTATTTCACGAATATTGTCCTTTAAAGCGTCAATTGTCTCTGGCTTGCCGGCGTAACACTTATCTTTAAGGGCACCCCACAAATAATAGTCCAACGGTGTCAAATCGCAGCTCCGAGGTGGCCAAACGACATCAGCTCTGCGGCTGATAATGCGATCTTCAAAAACAGGGCGCAAAACATCTAGTGTAGCTTCGGCTGTGTGGCACGTAGCGCCGTCCTGTTGACACCAAATGTTGCCAATATCCTCCTCTTCAATTTTTGTGAACAAAAATTCGTTCAACATGGCCCGATAACGATCGCCATTGACTGTAACGGCCACTCCTTGCTCATTTTCGAAGAAAAATGGCCCAATTATGCCTCTGGACCAAAATCCGCACCAAAAGTGACTCGTTTTGGATGCATCGGCTTTTCAATGAATTCGTGCGGGTTTTCTGTGCCCCAAATGCGACAATTTTGCTTTTTTACATACCCGCCAAGATCAAAATGAGCTTCATCTGACAATGAGCTTCATCGGCATCTTCTGTAAGTCGATCGCAGGCCCACTTAGCGAAGCGAAAATGCTTCGGATGGTCAGTTGGTTTCAACTCCTGAACCAATTGGACTTTGTATGGCGTCATACCAAGGTTTTTTTTAGCAAAATTCGTCTCAATGATGTCTCCGAAATCTTCAATTGTTGAGAACGACGGTGAATTGATGTTCTGCCACAGCAGCAATATTCTCGGGTGTACGCACTATTTTTGGCTTCTCACGCTTTGGTTTATCGATGAGGATACCAGATGCTTTCACTTTTTTCACAAGATAACGAACATACGGAGCTGACGGCGCTTCTCTTCTTCCAAAATCCGTACGCAATTTTCGCACACATTCTGCAACATTACCATGATTTTCAAAGTAATGTCGCAATATTTCCCAGCGTTGTTCAAGCGTATACACAACCATATTCGTTCAGCGGAAGGATAAAACTAATTATCTGTCAAATCAGACTTGAAATAAGCACTAGTTGAAAAAATAAGCACTAGTTGTAAAAAAAACGTTAGATGGCGGACCCGTTACTCTGTAAATACAAAGGAACAACTTTGGAACACCCGTTTGTTTACATCCATACAAAAATGGGGGACTGTCGATATCTTCCGTAAACCAAAACCGATCTCAATGAAATTTGGTGCCAGCCAATATTTTGTCGAAAGCTACTATATTACTATAGTAAGCTACTTATAAGTAAGAAATATTTACTACCTTGCCACTCCCACATTTTTACCATCCATACAAATCTTGGGCGATAACAAGGTAAATCTGCTATTGAATTCGGGCAAATTTTCCATGGCCATTCAGGTAACTCAAAGTTGGTCGACTTCAAATAATATAAACCATTTTTAAAGCAACTTGGACCATATGCATGACTAATTGTGTGGATGGCACGTACGCAGCGGGGCCGGGGATCTCGGAATCCAAGAAATTATTTCATTAAGTGGTGATTTTTGAATGTATTGCTCTATTTCAACGTACATTTCAAGTTGGCGTAGAAGGGAATTAATATAAGTAATTAGGATACAGACAAATAAATTGATTGTATAAAATTAAGTTTAACTAATTTGTTTAAATTCTTTTCTGGTGGTTTGATACGATTAATAAAAAAATTATTGTAAACAAAATGAACCGCTGTAAATCCAGACTCCGTTTTAAGAGATAAAGCTTTTCCAAAAATATCACTGACACTTGTGGGTAACAACTACGACAAGTAGTAGCAGAATCTCGTTATTATATAGCGAACTAAATCGAAATATCAAATATTTTTATGAAAATCCTCTGACCTCACTTCCCATACTGCTTGATGACATTATGGGCCACATTGTTGGACAAGAGAATTGCTGTGTATGTTCAATGCTCGATGTAACAAAATCTCCGCATTGATTACCTTTTCTCTGCCCTCCATACCACTACCAATTTACCTTTTGAGATGGCGGCCAATTATGATTGACGTGCAGTCGCTGTGTTTGGGGTGCCCCTGCATTTGTCATCCCATTCCTTAGTGGGGGTTCAAAGAAGATTCAGTGATGCCTGCACGATAGTTGCGCTAAATGCACTAAAGCCCAACATTCGGAGCGATATGCATTTTTTGCGTTCCAACATTGTGACGTAAAAATGTGTAATTATTTAAGGTTCTTATGATGATGGATATGGTTTGGCAGGAAAATGAGGATAGCTGAGATCTGTTAGTTAACGAGGCGAGTGCCCCCCACAGACATTTGTGATTATTTTTTATTAAACAGAAATTATTGGTAAATGTTGAAAAAATAACAAATGTTATTATATGCAAATTGATTACATATAAAAATACCGAAATGAATAAATGTAAAGCAAAAAATCAACACACATGGTTATATGTTAAAGCCATGAAGTAATTCGATAGGTTATAAGCGTTTGCATACTGTGTTAGTAATATACGACAATATTTATCGATAATGTCAATTTCCATTATTACCTTACCATGATAAAATATTTTTTATGGTAGTAGTTAAGTTGGGATAAAGTAAGTTTTTATCTCGATTGTGAAATTAATTTGAATATCAAATTGATGTATGTATATTTATAAAATTATTCAAATAAACAAACACTACACCATTTTTCATAACGATCACGCATTTATATTTCTCGTATTTCAAAAAAAAAATAATTACTGTAGCTTTTTTTTGGAGCAGAAATGTCAACCGAGTTGAATTTAATAACAAATTTTAAATCAATTTAGTTTGTTTAAAGATAAATTACGAAAAATTCCCGATAACAAAAACATTCAGATTCGATGTCAAACTGTCAATCAGTGAGTCTAGAAATAAACAGAAGCTCCCCACACTCAGTCCATGGAATGTAGTGAGAAAAAAATTTAAAGCTAAAGACTGGTGCCCTGCACAAGATGTCATGAATAGCCATTAAAGACATTTCTTTGTTTTTTTTCAAGACAAATACTGTTGCGCATTACCAAACACTTCCGTGTTGTGTTGCAAAGCAAATTTTGTAGTGTGTGTTAGTGTGGAGAAATTAAACAATTAAGTGTTTGCAGTTTTTTAACTATCTACCTTACAATTATTCCAAATACAATTATAGTGACAATTAGAGCTTTACAATTTTATATAAAATGAACTAAATATAATTTATTTTGGTATATTTTGGCTTTATCGTATTAGAAATAAATAATCATATGCGGTGTCAGTGGACACCCGCTTGGAACGAAGTTCCATTCGTTATATACACTCCGGTTCACTTACACTGTGTGTAATTTTTTAAGTCATAGCAAAATAACCATATACGGACACCACTACGTGATAAAAGACTAAAAAAAAAAAGACCCGTGTCTCCCAATTTTTCCCAAAGTCATAAAAAAAAGTTATGGGCCGCCAAAGATTTGAGGCCTCGGTATCATTTTCGTAAAAACGTGATCATTTTCTCAGGCTCATATCTTGCAAACCATTCAGAATTTCGATTTACTCTCTGAGGCAAAGTTGTAGCTCTTGTCATAAATTGCGAACATATAAAATCAAAAAAACTTCACCTTCCAGATCAAAATCGCAAAAAACTTAAAAATATTCGATTATTTTTACCTTTTATCCCGTGTTCAGGTCCATAGGTAGCAAACCGTTCAAAATTCAAGGAAACAATCCACTACAAAAATGTACCTAAAATCTCAATAAACAAATTTCTAGAACATATAAACTTCCTGGGAATTATTCTTAACACCGTTTTTTAACTTCATTTGTTTTTTATTTATTATTGGCGGCTTTGGTGATACAAAATTTTCAGGTGCAAGCACTGGTAGTGTGGCTGTTGCAGTTGCTTTATAAATTTTCTTCTTCTCAGAATGTCGATTTAGACGACATGTGTAATTTACGCATGCATAGCAACTGGTTGCATCATGATCACCTGGGCGATTAATACAACTTTGCCTCAGAGAGTAAATCGAAATTCTGAACGGTTTGCAAGATATGAGCCTGAGAAAATGATCACATTTTTACGAAAATGATACCGAGGCCCCAAATCTTTGGCGGCCCATAAAATAAAAGTGCATGACTTTGGGAAAAATTGGGAGACACGGGTCTTTTTTTTTAGTCTTTTATCACGTAGTGGTGTCCGTATATGGTTATTTTTTTCGTGTTGCACTGTGTTACTTAAAGGCACTAAAAATTCCATTTTCAGCAGCCTGTATCTTTTGCAAATAGTAACCGATTGCAGAATTTTAAAATGGAATTGGAAGCTAGACATCTTGAGATATTTAAAAAAATCATGACAATATTGGTTTCTTAACTATTTGAGGAATGTATAACAAAAAGTCCAAAAATGTGCTATTTTTTTGAACTTTGACTAATTTTAATCCATTCTTTTTTTTCCTTTTTTTAAATTTATTTTACTATATTTAATAACTATTAGTAATGGGTACAACCACATTTGGTTTAATAACTTCAAATATACGTGTTTTCATTGAGAAATAAAAAGAATTTATGTAATCCAACGAAATTTGATTCTAAGCACCCTTAATGGGCTGAATTAGTGACTGCTTGTCATCAAATTGTCTACCTCTTTCATAGACCTTACGAGATAACCAACCCTAGAAATTTTCGATAATGTTTAGATCTGGCGAATAGGGTGACCAGCCAAGATTATTAACATTTTGGCTTGCAATGAACTCCTTTACTACTGTGGCGTTGTGTATAGGGGTATTATCCTGTTGGAATATCCAAGATATGGGAACAAATACTTCAAATCAAAGGGAATAACCGATTCCAATGACGCTTTAAATTCAAGATCGATGGTGCCCTATTACTTAATAGCACCCCACACCATAACGGCGCCCTCTCGGCTGTGATGTCGGTTCAAAAAACGTTTTTTTTTTTTATATATTCCAGATCATGGAAATAATAGTTGTAGCCATCAGGCCCATCTAAATTAAACTTCTTCTCATCCGTAAATACAACGGTTCTCCAGTCATTTACATGAACTCTTGGCTGCACATCACATACCATGTAGTCTCTTGCGAATTGAAGCCGCTTTTCCTTACGAGGAGCATTAAGTGGCGGCTTTTTTTGTAACTTAAGGTATTTAAGATACTCACAGCTCGTAATTACTTTGCCTACTGATGACTTGCTCGGTATTTCAGATACTCACAGCTCTTAATTACTCTGCCTACTGATGACTTGCTCGCTTCCACTCCAGCTTGAGCTCTTATTTTTGATAAGGATAAGCCAGAATTAGAAGCAATTCTGATGATTTTTCTTTTCTCGTACGTAGATAAAGACAATGAAAACCTTCCTTTAAAATTATTTCCATACCCCTCGGGATCCTTGATGTAATTGTCGACAACTGTTGGCTTCGTCCAATTTGTTGTAGCTGTTACGCGGTTAGAATATCCTTCAGTCCAATTTGTTTTAGCTGTTACGCGGTTAGAATATCCTTCAGAACGATAAACATCGATTTTAGTTTTTTCCGATAGATATACCGTTTTTTCTTTTTCCCTTTTGACTTGTAAAATGACTAAGAAGTAATGAATTGTAATAAACAAACGCTCCCTACCAAATGTGATCACTTACTTTAGATATAATAAAAAAATAATAAAGTGCCTTTATTCAAGTAAACCAAAAAAAAAATAGCACATTTTTGGACTGTTTTTTAAAAATTGGTCAAAAAAAGTTCCTTAATTAAGAAATCCCTATTGTCATGATTTTTTTATATCTCAAGATGTCTAGCTTCCATTTCCATTTTAAAATTCGGCAATCGGTTACAAATTGCAAAATATACAGGCTGCTGAATATTGAATTTTTAGTGCCTTTAAATAAGTGAACCGGAGTGTATTATGTCCTAGTTTGTTCCAACACGCCTAAGGCGCTCGTTGAAAAATACGAAAATTTAAATGGATCTTGAACAAAATCTCCTTTTTGTAAAATGATAAAAATTTTTAAGAAATTTTTTTATGTATTTTTTTTTAAGTATGTTTGTAGGTCCTTTTTGTAAGAATATGTATTATATTTTTGCGAAAAGTTCTTGTTTTAAAGAGAGGTACTTCTTTTATTCCAAGCTAATGGTTTTTTTAAGAAAATGTACTATATTCAAAACGAAGTACTTCTGTACGAAAAAGCCATAAGAGAGTAACATTTTGTTACAAAGAAGTACTTTTTTAAGAACAGGTACTTTTTGAAGAAGTGGTACTCTTTTTAGGAAATTGTTATTTTTTAAGAAAATTTACTTATTTTCAGAAAGGCTATTTTTCTCAAGAAAAGAAAAGGAATTATTTTATTTTTAAGAAAATGTACTTTTAAAGAAAGGAGTTTTTGTATGAAAAGATATTTTTTTAAGAGAAGGTATTTTTTTGAAGAAAAGTTTTTTTAAGAAATGGGATTTTTTTAGAATTGATATTTTTTCAAGAATAGGTACATTTTTAGGAGTAGGTACTCATCTCACGAAAAGTTATTTTGTTACACAAAAAGGTACTCTTTAAAGAAAATTAAATTTTTTAAGAAAACGCAATTTGTTTTAAGAAAATTTACTTTTTTAGGGAAATGTACTTATTTAAAAAAAATTACTTTTTTTAAGAAAATGTACTTTTGGTAAGAAATGTTACTTTTTTAAGCAAAGGTACTTCTTTAATATAAGTTTTTTTTTTGTAGAAAAGGTACTTTTTTTAAGAATATGAATAGGTATATTTGTGAGAAAATTTACCTTTTCTGAAGATAAATTCACTTATTTAAGAAAATTTTCTTTTTTTAAACTTCTTTCATTTTGGCTTTTCTCAATTTACTTTTTATTGAGTTCAAACCTACAAGATATACTAAATATTGCTTACAGGCTCCACCTAGAAAACTTCCCATTAAACAAGATATTTCCCAACATATGTGCGACATCTAGTTAGTCTAGACACAAACCAAAGCAAAAGTAAACAATATAGTTGATAATACATAGTGGGTTGTAGCATAATAGTGTTAACATAAAAGTTGTTTAATTTTTTTTTTCATTTAGCCCCCATCCCGCAACGTGCGATAAGGGACTTCGTTCCAAAAAATATTGCCATTAACTATGGTAAACGATTTCACTCATGTGGCTCCAGCGACTGGTTTCGCAGTAGCTCATCCTCTCTGTCAAATTTACCGCTTAACCTCCCGCAATGTACTTGAAGTAAAAACGAGATGCAATTTCACTTTTTGGAAAATGGTGATATAACTTTGAGACATTTTTAAGATTGTAAGGATGGTGAAATGTACCAGTTGACTTAGAATATAATGTGCTTGATTGTGAACAAAAAAAATTGTAAAAAAACCTTTGAGGTATGCTATCAATGCAGTGTACTTTAAATTTCAAAGTAGAAAACTTAGTTTTTCGCTGTTTAAAATTGCAGCTCTAGAATTTTGACAACTTATAGAGAAGAGGTAATTGCCGATCCAGAGCATTATGATATATTCAAAAAAAGGTACTGGCTTTCTGCAGTTGGGACGGGAATCCGACGGTATCAAAATTTTTACAATGAAAAGCATGGCATAATTAGGATAACATATTTGTAATGTTAATCGTAAATCTTCGCTAATCTCATTGTTTACAACGTATAGAGGATCATTGTGATAAATATTGACGTCGAACATTAAGGTGTATCCAAACCAAAAACCTTTTCTAACTATTTTGATTTCGACTCACCTTTGTTTGGAACTTCAATAATGGTCATATATAGGTATCAAAATAAATTTGTTTTTTATTTCAAGCACTTTCACGTCGGAAAGTTGATACCGTACAGTTTCCATCACGAAGGAAAGTACCCCATATATAATAATTTCGGGGTATTCTTGATGCGCTATATCGGCAATTATCTTTTCTATATAACCCATTTATTCTAAGTTCCTAAAAAAATGAGTTGCTGTAGTTTAAAGGAGAAAAAACGGCAAAAAGGCAAGTTTCTACCTTAAACATTAAAGTAATCTGCACTTATTGCATACGTCCAATATTTATCTACAAAACGATTGATGCACACACATGCCAACATGACATACATACATTTTCAAATTGCAGAATTGCATCTCGTTTTTTACTTTTTATTTTTATACCCTAACCCATATATATCATTTAATACGGCAAAAAATTTAACGCATGGAAGAAGGGACTTTTTAAGACGATTGAGCCATGTCCGTCTGTCTGGCTGGCTGCTCAACATAATAACTGCCGTAAATCTTTATCGATCACAGCGAAATTTTGTCAGTGACAATTATTTGTCCATGGTTAGTTGGGGGTTGAAAATGGGCGTTTTGTCACGATCTTTCTGGTGCCCCCCATAAAAATCGACACATTTAGTACAAAATCATGTTTCTTCTAAAACTTTTTTTCTGGTAGATGTGATTAGCTTCAACTTAATAATATGTAAATGTCTACTTAACTGCAGAAAATTGGCGAAGATGCCACGCCCATTCTGGTGCTTCGCATACAAAAGCTTGGTGGTCGTCGGGGTTGTCATTGCCATAAGTTGCGTGATACACTTCCAATCATTATAAAATTAGGTTATACGCTTCATGTCATCAAACGCGAGTCACCATGTAAGACAAGGGTGATTTTGCCACGCCCATGTTGGTGCCTCCCATATAAAAGTTGTTCGCCTGGCTGATTGTTCGGCAAGATAACTCCCGTAGAACCAAACCAATTTTTATGAAATTTGGTACGAGACAAAATTTAATCAAATGCACGCACACAAAAGTTGGGTGAACGACCGGTTGATCGACACGACAACTCTCGTATGCGACAACCCATCTTAACAAAATTTTGTACTGAACAATATTTTGTGTTATACTGTGTAAAAACAGATGAGCATCTTCGCCATGCTCAATTTTTGTACCTCTCATACAAATAATGGGCGGACAATTGGCTGGTAGTCACGATAACTCCCCATAATCACTTAGGATCGCAATTAAGTTGGATATTGGATAATATTTAGCGCAATGCCACTCTCTCAATGGATGACTTCGGGTGACGGTATGTTTAAGTCGGTTCCCCAGACTGAAATTTCTGTACTGGTTTTTGCATCCTTTGTTCCTCGATGGAAAAATGGTAATTATGAGTGGCCACCGCGATAGTCAGACTTAATAGGTACCGAGTTCTCCCTGTAGGGTTATTTGAAGTCCACAGTTTATGTAAACAAGCCACGACCTTGGAAGCCTTCGCGAAACACATAAAAAGTGATGCAAAATGCGAAAAAACGAGCACACCCATCTACGCGACATCATACTCCACAAGCGATCATACAGATTATAGAGTTGTGGTTTCACCAAGGGGCACCGATGAGGCAGCTGATCAAGTAAGTACTTGGAGAACTTGGAGAAAAGATGCATTCAAAAAAATTACAGCAGACAGTTGACCGAGGCCTTCGGCCACGGACTGTCCCTGCAGGCTGTGTCAGAGACACGGCCATTAATTTTAACGTAGAATACGCCATCCGATAAGACAGAAAACATATATAACAATAAATGATAAATAATATAAGCAAATGAATTTATTGTTATATATGTTTTCTGTCTTATCGGATGGCGTATTCTACGTTAAACTTAATGGCCGTGTCTCTGACACAGCCTGCAGGGATAGTCCGTGGCCGAAGGCCTTTTTTTGTTATATTTACCAACGGCAATTGATTCAAGTCCGTTTAAAAAAAAAATATTATGTTCAATTTTTTTAAACTTAATTTAATTTATGTATTTTAATTAATATTTTTATTGAAATAAGTTCTGCGAATGTTGAGAGGGCCGCCCTAATATTAAAAAAGGTTTACCTTATCGAGTCTTCGCATTAGCATTCGAGCGTTGTGTGAAAGCTTTACGCTTTACAATTCAAAATTAATGTTACAACAGCTTTATTGAAGCTTTCGCAAAAAAGCTTTATTACGTTAGCTTACTGTTTGTTTCACTTTTTACTAGATACATGTTGCCAAGCAACATTAGCTTGCTGTTCGTTTCACTTTTTACTAGATACATGTTCCTAAGCAATGTTGAGCAACCAAAAACACTCAACCAAACACCACACATATGTTTGAGTGTATATGTTTAAACAATTTTCATTCGAGAAATTAAAATACTAGAAATATATTAACTAATATGAAATGTATATCAAACGAAAGATAACATCTTCATTTACCCACAAAATAATTTTAAAAAAATTCATCTAGCCGTTTCCTCAAATTCAATGAAATAAAGATTACAACAATAAAAACCTGACATGACTCCTCATACCGTAAGGTAAGACGTATTCTACGTCAAAAGAAACAGTGATAGGTGACTGGGTTGCATTTTCATACTTTTGCAGCCGCGTAAAGTTTACCAGTTAAATCGATTTAAAAAAGTGTTAGAGTTAAATTATTTATGTAGATCCCAATTAACACACAAATTGTTAAAATTAAAGATATCACTCATTCTCCATATGTTTTCCAAGTCTTGCACGGACTTTTCTCGAACATAAAACAGCTATTGCAAACTCATATTAATATTACTCAGTGGGTTTTACACTATGTAGCAACAGAAATGTGATTCAGACAGAAGTGACTATAAATTTAAGGTTTATTACAGTCCCGCAACTACACACAGAGACGAGATTCGTTGTCACAACTATATTTACAGCTAACTAAAATTTTGCGGTTCCCTGGACTATCACATTATTCAGTTGTAATTACCAATAATTGGGTTCAGTATCACCAAATGTTGTGCATTTCAATTGATTTGTAATTCAGTTTTGGTTGCAAGTACTGAAATATTTAGTCGAAGCCACCGCATCAATAAATAAATGTGATCTATCAATCGAGTTTTGGTTCCAGCAATCAAACTATCCTGTAGTGGTGAATATTCAATTAGTTGGATGAACGAAAAATGTAAAAACTAATTCGGTTGTACCGAATAATGTATTGGGATGCTCAACTAAAGTAATTGCTTGAATTTGATGGCTTTCACAACCATTTGGTGATGCTTTAACCCTTATGAATTTTATAGAAAAAAGCAGGAAAAAATATTTTTTATTAAAATTGTGTATTTTACATTTAAATATAAACAAAATTATTATTATTTATAACCAGGGTTCGCATTTCGTGCCCATTTGTGATCGAAAATATAAAAACAATTGTTTGCATGTGTTTGTGAAGTCGTCAATAGTGGCGTCATAGTCAACGATTATATTTCAAAGTCTCACTTCACCTCAATTTATGATATGTATTCTTCGCTGGCTGATATCTATAAGTAGTATACACTTTATTGTTCTTTCACAACTTTGTTTATCACTTTCTGTTTAAAATATTAGTTTTTCTTTAAAGTCCACCTGTAATATTCAAATATACGTAGTTTCTCCTTAACAACAAAGCCTGTTGTGAAAAAACGAATACATAACTTTGTAACAAGTGTTTTTGTACCAGAAACTATATTATGATTACAGTAACTAATATTTGAACACGATTTCTAATATTGTACTTTTTATTAGTTGTATCTTCCATTTCAGATGAATGAGGTTTTTGAAATACTCAAATTGGTTAATACAACTTCAATTCGGTAGTAGCAACTTGTATTTAGTAACACCGATTTTCAATCTATCAATAACATCGACAAATAATTCTGATGTTTAACAATTATGAATTCTAATCAAAAAATAGACTTTATCGTGGAATTTCCAATGCCTGAATTGATTTCCAGCTAATCTTTTCCCTGTGTGTACAAAAATACTATATATTTTAAATAGGAAAACCGGGCTTTCAGAAATTTATACGTAAATTTCTCCACTTTAGTAAAATTCAAGAACGGATAGTCCGATGTGGTTAATAAATATATCAGCATTATGAAGACCAATTACCTTCAAATCATGTGCAACGGGTTCTTAATTTCATTAGAAGTTTCGCAGCAGTTTTAGAAGGGATGCTGACAGAACAATGGTTCACTCAAAAAAATGTGAGTGCAATTTGCAAAGAACAAATGAAACGAAGAACTTTTTAAGTACTGCACGCTGAAATATCTGCCTTTTTGATGTATGGATGCAAATATAACGTGTTTGCAGCTTGTCACAAATATTTAAGTAGTTACTTGTATCCAAACACATTATGTTTGCCATTCAATATTACATGCTGGATACACAATGATTAATAGGTTATAATATATCTTCCTATCCTTTGTTTTTTGGAAGCTGCTGAAAAACGTGACAGACAACAAAGAAACAAAACAGCAGCACATCTTCAATTCATGAAATAATGTTTGCAAACATATACATGGCTCCTGCAATATGTAGCTGGGGGCGTTTTCTCAGCTTGTGGGGTTACGTTCCTCCAAAAGGGTATTTGCATGTCTTAATTTATAACTTATGTAAAATAATGTTAGAAGTTGCAAATATAAAGGCCATAATATAATTTCAGTTTGAAATTCAATGTATTCAAAAACTCAAAATAGTTACAGTATTTATATCCAAATATGTTAAATCTACACAGTTCTTCGGCGTTAGTTATAACAAATTAGACAAGCTGATGTGAAATTACTGTTGTATTCTGTTTAATTATATACTCGTATATCAATAAAATACAGGAAATCAAAACTCGTCTGCACAAAACAAACTAGTCGAAATGCGATAAATTTGTATGAAATCATTAAATACAAAACGTTAACATTTGAAACATACCAGCGCAAATTTTTTACCTTGGAACCATGATGTTGACTTTTCATTCCCCACATCTGAAACATGATAAATGTGCATACATATGTATATTTAAATGAGCATGTTCCATCATATTATTGTTATACAGAACATGAGTACCGGTGTAGGAGTATTTTGCATGGCAATTTATTTGTACGTTTGTTTGCTTTCAATTATGCGCTAAGGGTTTTTTTCTTTTTTTTATGTTTCCCCTTCACATCTTCGTCCTAATGAAATGCATTTTAGTTGTAGTTTACATTTCGATAAAAGCATTTCCGTTCAAGCATTTCACCGTTTCCTATTACGCAGTACCATAGTACTTCGATATATCTATCATGAACACAGTAATAATGATGGTTGATAGCTGTGCAACAAAATAATAGATGCAACAAAATAATAGATGCAACAAAAAAAGAAAAGAAAAAAAAAATAAAATCTTGAGATTTTCAATTATTTTAGTAGAAATGTACATTGGGGAGTTTCGGGGTATTTTGAAGTTTTTGTTTTACTTCAAATGTCTGAGGCAGGCTCCAGTGTATTAATACATACATTTTTTCCCATTACATTCGTAAATGGACAGTCCAAAATATCTTACCAGTATATACCAACGCAAACTGAAAACATCTAAAATTTTTGGCACATGTGGATTGGTGTTGAATATAGAATTTAAGATCAGGACTAATACAAAAAGTTTTCTAAGAAATCGATAAAAATATTCGTGTAAATAACACCTAGTATTTTATTCGCGCTGAAATACTTAAGTAATGAGAACTTTAAAAGAGCCGAAAGAATATGATCTGTTTGATCGCTTGAGGCAAACAACTTTAAATATAAAATTTGGTACACCATAATGTGCTTGTATGGCTGCATGTTCGATATTCACACATGCAGGAATGATTTTTTTTTGATGATTTTTTCTGAAGTATTTTTTAATATACACTCCGGTTCACTTATTTAAAGGCACTAAAAATTCCATATTCAGAAGCCTGTACCTTTTGCAATTTGTAACCGACTGCAGAATTTTAAAATGGAAATAGAAGCTAGACATCTTGAGATATAAAAAAAGTCATGACAATGGTGGTTTCTTAACTAAAGAAGTTTTATTGAGCAATTTATAAAAAAAAGTCCAGCGATGATTGTTTGTAGGGGGCGTTTGTTTATTACAATTTAGTCATTTTGTTACATCTTAGTCATTATACCCTCACCCATAGGATGTGGGTATATATCATTTAATACGAAAAAAATGTAGCACATAGAAGGAGCCATACTATACCCTCAGCATCTTTGGACGACATTCGTTTTAGGACTTTTTAAGACGTTTCAGCCATGTCCGTCTGCCTGTCTGGCCGTTCAACACGATACTGTCGTAAATCTTTACAGATCACAATGAAATTTTGTCAGTGATTATTAATATTGAGTTTGGAATTGAAAATGGGCGTTTTGACCACGCCCCTTCGGGTACCTCCCATAAATAGCGACACATTTAACACAAAATAGTATTTCTTTCAATGACCGTCGGTGGTGCAATGGGTAGTATGCGCGCTCATGTACAGGAGATCCTGGGTTCGGTCCCTGCTCCAACCACCTTAAAAATTAATTTCGGCGGCGGTCACCTCACATAGTGACGGCGACACTATCGAGTATCTAGCCATGAAAAAGCTTCTCAAATTACCGTTCGGAATCGGTGTAAAACTGTAGGTCCCAATCAGTGAGTGAAAACTGAAAAGCGCACAGCTCAGTGATTGTGCGAAGTTCTCCCCGGTCCCTTCATGGGATGTAATGGGAAACCATTTATTTTTTTTTAGTATTTCTTTCAAATCTTTCTTCTGGTAGATGTGATCAGCTTCAACTCTCACACCGACTAATTATCTGTAAATGCCTACTTAACTGCAGGAAATGGGCGAGATTGTCACGCACATCTGGTACCTCCCATACAAAACAGGGTTTTCGTACTGGTTGTCAAACCGATAAATCGCGTGAAACACTTCCGACCTTAATAAAATTAGGTATAAGGTTTCACGTCATCAAACGCCAATCACCGACTAAAACAAGGGTGATTTTTCCACGCCCATTGTGGTACCTTCCATTCAAAAGGTGTTTGGCTGTCTGGTTTTTCGGCACGAGAAGTCCCGCAAAACCGAACCAAAGTTTGAACTAGTCAATATGTAGTCATATAAAACTCTCCAATAGAAAACGAGCTGTTTTGCCACACCCATTCTGGTACCTCCCATATAAAAGTTGGACCGATGACCGGTTAATCGACACGATAAAACTCATAAACTACAACCGATTTTAATAAAATTCGGTACTAGGCAATATTTTTCCAAAAGCTACTGTGTAATTAATAACTGACTATTGTACCACGCCTAGTTTCATACCTCCCATACAAAATTTGGGCGTATTTGTGGTTTGCCGACTCGATGTCTCAAATATATGATAACCGATCTTAATAAAATGTGGCACTGATCAAAATTTTGGCAACAACTTGCCATGCCCATTTTTGTACCTCGCATACAAAATATTGGGAGGAAACTAACTAATTTGGGTATTCAATAATATTTAGTGCAATGTCGTCAATCTGCTATTGAATATGGCCACTTTTGAGTATCTGGGTTTTTTAACAGAACTCCCGCGCAATGGATGACTTAGGGTGAGGGTATGATTAAGTCGGTTCTCCCGACTGAAACTTATGTACTGGTTTTATGAGCACCGTGCTGAAGGATATTCTAACCGCGCAATAGCTAAAAAAATTGCACGCATCCCAGCAGTTGTCGACAATTACATCAAGGACCCCGAGGGGTATGGAACCAATTTTAAATAAAGAGTCTCGTTGCCTTTACCTACGTATGAGAAAAGAAAAATCATCAGAATTGCTTCTAATCCTGCCTTATCCTTGTCAAAACTAAGTGCTCAAGCAAGCCAGCAAGTCATCAGTACGCAGAGGAATTAAGGGCTGTGAGTATCTTAAATACCTAAAATTACAAAAATGCTCCTCGTAAGGAAAAGCGGCTTCAATGCAAGACACCACATGGCATGGGATATGCAGCCAAGACGTCATGTAAATGAGTGTACAACCGTTGTATTTACGGATGAGAAGAAGTTTAATTTCAATGGGCTTGATGGCTACGACTATTATTTTCATGATCTTCGCAAAGAAAAGCGTTTTTTGAACCGACATCACAGCCGAGATGGTGTGAGGTGCTATTACGTACGATGGCACTATCGATCTTGAATTTCAAAGTGCAAAAATTACTTGTGCAAGCTATAAAACCTTATTGGAATCGGCTTTTCCGAAGTTCGGTGAACCAGTTGGTCCAATATCTGGGATATTGCAACAGGATAATGCCCCTATACACAACGACAGAGTAGTAAAGGAATTCATTGCAAGCCAAAACTTTAATATTCTTGAGTGTCCACCCTATTCGCCAGATCTAAACATTGTCGAAAATGTCTGGGGTTGGTTATTTCGTAAGGTCTATGATGGAGGTGGACAATTTCATGACAAGCAGTCACTAATTCAGACCATTACGGATGCTTGGAATCAAATATCGTTGCATTACATAAATTCTCTTCATATCGCAATGAAATCCCGTATATTTGAAGTTATTAAAAACAAAGGGGCTTGTGCGCATTACTAATAGTTCTTAAATAAAGTTAAATAAATTAAAAAAAAAAGAAAAACAATTTTTCTTTAAAATTAGTTGAAGTGCCTTTATTCAAGTGAACCGAAAAAAATAGCACATTTTTTGACTTTTTTTATAAACTGCTCAAAAAAAGTTCTTTAGTTAAGAACCCACTATTGCCATGATTTTTGTTATATCTCAAGATATCTAGCTTCCATTTCCATTTAAAAATTCTGCAATCGGTTACTATTTGCAAAAGATACATGCTGCTGGATATGGAATTTGTAGTGCCTTTAAATAAGTGAAGCGGAGTGTATATAAATAGTAACTTAGTTGCGATAGTTAACAAGACATAGAAGTTGGTGGAAAGATTAGATAGTAGTTGGTATTTGACTTAAACTTGATGATATTATAACCAATAAGGAAAATAATCGGCGAGCGCGTATTTTACATACGTACTGTTCTGCTTAAAAACTAATTCTTTATGGTCACACTTGTCTCTGCTCAGATTTCAAGTACCTCAGAAGAATAATTCCCACGGAAGTGTCGATAGAACTAGGACAAGCAGCTTACAATTCGACGATGTTCTATGAATATAAGTGACTTTTCCTCATTGTTATCAAATTCTGAAAAAAAACGACCCATGTAACATTATGCAGGAACCATGTATATGTTTGCAATATCCACATACGAGTATTTTCGTGCAAACATTATTTTAATGATATTTTTTCTTTATTTCTTTCTTGTCTGTCTCGTTTTTTTCCAACGTTTCCAACAATCAAACCAATGTTTGGGTTACAAAAATATATATTACAACATATTAATCATTGCGTTATTAACATGTAAAATTGAATAGCAAGCACTATGTCTTTGGATACAAACACGTTATATTTGCATCCAAACAACAAAGAAATACAGATTGTTTAGCGGGCACCTATCAGCACAAACACTCCCCTTTAACGTTCTATCACAACACATATGAGAGTTACTTTCTATTGTCGGCGGAATGTAAAGGATGTAGATATTTAAAGTCACAGATTGAATGAAGTGAAACTCCTAGACCGCTTTAAAATGTCCATATAGTACTTGAAAACTTATTTCGACGTGTCAAATAGCAGTTCATTTCAGCGCATGTCACACTGTATTTTCTTGCCAAGAACATAAAGTTTTTCCCATTATTTTATGTCTACCACCCGTAGAAATAGATGACAAAAACGGCCCAGTTGTGCACTTGTTGGAAAAGTATACATCACTGCGTCCTACGTATTTTAAACTCTATTTGATTCACCTGAGCACAATCAGTAAGCAAATATGTATATACTTTATTGTGGTTGGGTGAATCATATATCACCCATCTCTTTCCCTACACCACAGAAAGACGAGGCCGATGATAAAATAATCAAACAAATGTGAATGGTGTATTGATTTAGAGTTCCATGCCAACATTATCAGATTTTTTCTTTGGTCAAAAACAACACCCAAGGACCATTTCCATCCGCGCTAAACATCCTCCAAATATCTATTGTCATTTGTTCTTCCTTTTGCCAAGGAAAATATTATAATTATGACCGAAATTGGAAGAAGTTGATCTTGACAGCATTTGGTTCCAACAAGACGGGGCTTCGTGCCACACAGCACGTGAAACATCCGAATTATTGCGAAATCAGTTTGGAGATTCGATTATTTCAAGAAATTGTGACATTGAAAGGCCTCCAAGAAGATGTGATTTAACACCATTCGACTATTTCTTGTGGGGTTATTTGAAGTCATTGGTCTTTAACAATAAACTAGATTCTCTTCAAGCTTTACAAGTCAATATTGAACGTGCTATTCATGACATACAACTTGATTTAGTGGAAAAAGTGCTCGAAAATTGGGTTCATCGAACTGGTTCCTGCAAACAAAGACGTGGAGGCCATTTGAAAGACGTTTTATTCAGAATTTTATTGTATCGATTGTACTTCACATTAAATAAAAAACATTTGAATTTCTTTAACAATTAGAGTGTTTTTTTAAAGAAATCATAACACTAAAATTGGCAAACCCTTTACAACGTCAAAATCAAAGCTTACCGGAATATCCTTAACTCCGTCCATTTTATTACAAAAAGTGGGAATTATTTATGCATTAATTTTCATAAGAAATACAAATAAATTACAATCGCCGATAAAATTATTAACTAAAAATAAACACAAAATAACTGTTGCTGATAATACACTGCAAATACATACCTGCATAATTTGTATTGTCGTATAATAACGGGTGGCTGTTGAAATTTGCTACATTAAGAAACTGGAATAACTTTATTTTAACGCATGGAATTTATTCAATCTTTTTTCAGTTGAAAGCCCATTCAATTATATTAAAAATACTTTAATTAGTCTTAAAGATAGTTGAATTTAAATGTCCGACCTGCTGGTTGATGCAGGTGCGGCATCTTAGCAAAAAGTTGTTCATTAGTGTCGGTAAAGTTGAGGATGGAATTGAAGCTATTGTCGTTCGAATTAATTGTTTTAGTTCATCCACATTTGTCGGTTGCGATTTGTATATTTCGTGTTTACAATAACCTCACAAGAAAAACTCCGGGGGAGTTAGGTCAGGCGAGCTATGTGTGGAGTTACACCATCTTGTTGAAAGTACCCAGAGTTGAAAGGAATTCTCTTTCGGCTAGTTCCGGATAGAAAAATTCTTTTAGCTTGCTCAAGTAACTCTGTGACGCGAATTGGATGCAGTTCTCGTTTGCATCAAACGCGTATAAAATTACATTTACCGCAATTTTAAAAAATGTTTGCGATAACTGAAATTAACCATTTTTCTAATGAGAACACAGATTACGAAGAACGTAAATTTCTCTCATTCTGTCGACTGTACGTATACGAGTACACAGTCTTATCCACTCTTCTGCCATACACACTCACGCATACACATAAAAGTGATCACCCTGCAAACATTTTCTATCGCATAAGTTACGTGACTGTAACGATGTCTGGATGAAAAACGTCATATACGATATCGTAGTTGTATCTTAATTGCATCTTGTTTGGTGAGAAAGTGTACCCCGTCTAAGATACCATGATGTTTCAACTCTTGTGATACTTTCATAAGATTGTATCACGATACAATAAAAAGTAACCTTAGCATCTTTTATAAGTTATATTAAAGAGTCTTACCCATGCCAACAATAACACCGTTTGTGTATTTGTAATATGGTGCCAACAATTTGAAACACAAATTAATAAAATATATACATATATTTTGAGTGCTGAGTAACAAAATAAAAATTTTATTTCGAAACAAAAACGTATTCATTTAACAAAAACTTAAAATTTTATTCATTTATAGTTTAAAGCTCATTTTTTAAAAATACATTTGAGATCAATTAATAAATTTCTTTCCACTTTGCAAAAACGGTAAATTCTAAAAATTCAAACTGTCGTGAAGGCATATGTTTAAAAGATGAAAATATGATAGGCGTGCATTTTGTTTTTGTTAAGTTGTTTTCATCTAAAAATCAACTTAGAAGAGTGACGTTTAAGTAAATATTTAGGGGTGGCGATGGAAACGATCATTGAAATGCTTGCAGGGATCACACACTCTAATGCTTCTACCTTGTCAATATATGTTGGATGGACAATTGACGCGTTGTAGTTTGCTACGCTTTTAGTTGTTATTTGAATGCACGGCGGCACAGATGTGTAAGTAGACAATGAAAAATGGAAAAAAATTCCAACTTTTTTTAAAACAAACTTTATGGGTAAAACCAAAATCAAAAAAGTTGGAAATTTAAACAAGAAAGGGCTTAAAGGAACTACAACTCGGTTGCTGTACCCGACAGCACAGTTTATGGAACCGTGTTTCGTTTCCCGCAAACGTTTTTTCAGCTTATATTTTTCATAACTCATGTGCTGCTAATATTTTTCGGTTCTCCCAAACGAAATGACATGTATGGCATAACAGAAATTCGTTCTCCCAACTACAGTCCCCAAACGAACTTCAGTTATCTGAGATTTCGTTTGGGAGTAACGAGTTTTTTCTTTGCGTGTAATGTTATGACTGGTGTGTTAAATTTTTGCAACGCGTTCAGTATCAACCCACAACCTATGCAAAAGGCGAATGGTTGGGTTCGAGTGCAGATGCGTAGGCGTAATGGGCAACCTGTAGTACTGGGTACAAATACTTCTAATGAATTTGAAATTGTAGTTCAGAAGAAATGGGTTCATCTATCCTACTTCAAATCAAATGTTACATCTGAGCATATAAAAAATTATGTGGAAAAACATACTGAATTCGGAAGACAGCATATAAAGGGTGTCCCAACAAGAGCGCATTTTTTTTTGATGCAGCAATTGATTTGTTTCTCTGGCTGTATGACATGTGGCGCCGTCTTGTTGGAACCACATGCCCTCCACATTCATTTCTTCAATTCGAGGCAAGAAAAAACTGGTTATCATTTCACGATACCGAACACCATTGATTGTTTGCGCTTGACCTGCCTCATTTTCTCGTGAATCACTCGAGGATTTTCCTCACCGCAAATGCGACAATTCTGCCTATTGACGAAGCCATCAAGATGGAAATGGGCCTCGTCACTGAAGATGATTTTAGCGCCAAAATCAGCATTTTTTTGGTAAAACAATTTCACAATTGTTCTAGCAAATAATAACAATTGTTCAAATGTCAAACAATGACACTTCGAATGTTGCCAGATTTAAAAATTGCGTTCTTGTTGGGACACCCTTTAGAATGCCACAAATTAGTCAAAAGAGATACTAAAGTCAATTTGCTTAAAAGAGTTAATTTTAGCCTAAGAATATTGCCATGTTTTTCTTCCCAAATCATTAATTCCAAGCTTTGACCGATGGACATTCGGGAGCGCCCCTTTGTAAATTTTCAAAGGAAGGGAAGACCAGCAGACTTGCGGAAACTTCGAAAAAATCTGGCATTAAGTTATATCATCAGAAATTAACTTGAATTCGCACGAAATCCAAAATTGTTTTTGAGTTTCAATCTCAAAGTGACTATGTTGTAACTGTGTTGGTTGAAACATGGCAGAATACTGACTTCGGTGATGGCGAATTTTTCCATTCTAAGCATTACAAAGTCTATCGTAAAGACAGAAATGCTTATATTACTTGTTGTACTGAGATTTGATTTGGTGAGAAACTGAAAAAATCGCGACACCGTCCTAGTTGATCTTCTGTTGATGTTATATCGCGCCCATCATTGTCCTTTATCCCTGCAGTGTTCCTGTTGACACTTCCCCGGTGCCTCATATATATCATCTGCAATACTGCCTAAGTATATATACGTATCATGCGCTGAATCTTACCAGCTAATTTTTGGTATTGTATTTTGGCATTCAATTTAGAGATTGCAGATCTCGCATGTAGACGAGAGTTTTTCAAACGTTTTCTGTTGCGTATTTCATTCCACGTATCTTCGGTTATCCATTGCTTCCGGACTGGTGGTCTAGGGCCAAGAACAGTCCTTGGACTCTGCTTGCAAGCTTAGGCGAAGTCCTTCCATGATTGTTCTCCCGAGTTGTTAAGCTGCTATTGTTGGGTCGTACAGATGATGGAGATTGTATTTTTCTCCTGATTGGTTCTTTTTCGCAGCGGCTGGGCGATGTCTCAGTATCACCATGAGTAACATATGGTCGCTGTCAATGCTAGTTCCACGTCTGGCTTTCTACTTGATGTGAACTAACAACATTACAAATGATTTCCAACATAAGGCCGTTGGAAAAATTGGATGTTCTTCGGAAAAATTAAGTTTCAAAAAATAAGTCAAAAAATACATAACGCCATAAATTCCGAACAGCAGCACAACCCAAATAGGGATTTGTGACTTTCGATAGGTATTTCGAGAAATTTCACAGGAGCAGCAGTTTGCACTCGCTGATTTCAAAAACGTTGCATAGTGTAATCGATGGCGTGAACAGTAAGAGGTCTACCAGTTTGTCACCATTATTGTTGTTTTCAGATCCTCGACCGTGTTTCCCCGTAATGCTCAGCAAATTGCCATTATCGCAAACTTTTTTCGCATGCGAATCGCCAATGATGATGTTAATTTCTCGTCTTGGGACACTAGTAATTACCGCATCAAGTTGGAAGTAAAAATAGTCGAGTAAGAGGCGAGTTTGGTAAGCAATTAACCAAACGTTGTGGTGCTGTCAATTGACCGTCTCTTTCCTGTGATTTGACCCCACTTGACTATTTTTTGTGGGAGACACGTAAAGTCTCTCGTCTATAGCGTCATTGCTGCCTTGGAAGGCAACACTGTACACGACATTGGTTTGAAAAAGTGTCTCAAAATTTAACTTCCAGAATTTACCACGTGAAGCGTAGCCGTGGCAATATTTTCATGAAATAATCTTTAAAACGAAAATGGTAGGCATTGATGATTTATCGATCCAAATAAATATTTCATTCTCTTGTGCAATTTTTCCGTATTCTCTTCAATTTTCCAAAACCAAATTGGAAAAAAATTATCCATTACTATACTTAAATACAAATTCCAAAGTAAAATTGAGTGGCTTTTTTAATAAATTTTTCAAATAGTCAAAGCTTTTTTATATAGGAACAACATTTTATCAGCTTTACCTCACAAAAGTCTGCTTCTTATTCCCACTAGTATTCGTCCATATGTAGAAAACACTTCTTCGCTTGTATTAGAACTCCTTCGAATACAGAAGATGATTAGTGAAGTTCTGTAAGAGGGAAATTATTTTAGAAGTTTTCAAAAGAAAGCGGTGTTTAAAAAAGTACTAAGAATCTCTAAATTAAATTTAAACAGACATTCGAAAAAATTCGTGACTCACGCAACGATCGGACACACGCACGAGAATTTTTTCTCCACTCACATTCACGCACGCTCGCGTCATCAAATTTTGAACCTACCCACGCTCACGTGTGGTCACGTGATTCACGACAATAAAGTGCCTCGTGCTCATCTCTAATGTGTATATCGCGGAGTCTCTTAGATTTAATAACAAAGCTTTTCGATTATTTATAGCTAAAGTACCAGTTTGTCTACTTCTATTACAGTAGTTTCGGAAACTCCACAGAACACTTAGATTTGCCAGCATAAGTAGTGGCTTCTTCAACCATTTCCTTATATTGAGATTCGTTGTATTGGTCCTATCACACTATCCACTACTGAGCGTGTTCCTCCTATTCTGTTGGCACAAATAGCGTTTAAACTGCAAATTCACTTTTCAACTCTGCATTGTTGACATTCGAATCTTAGTTAAACTTTACTCTAATTCTATTTTTCCAACTTTTTACATTTTGATTTCGTAAATGTCAAAAGTTTTAGTTCAAGCCATCGATGGTGGTTTACACTGGACTTTTCATCTTTACCACTTGAACCCACATCAATTAAAATAACACAAGTTGATCGCTTAAGTACTCAGAAAAGATAAAACTGAACTAAAATTCTTAGTTGTGACCTTTAGAAGGACCAAAAAGGTATGAACTAAAACGACAGATAAGAGATAAGGATTGGGTAGTATTTTAGTTTGCCTTACGTTTCTCACCTGTTGGACAACTAGTGCTAAAGATAGATTGTTGTGCGATAAATCGTCTAAATGTCATAACAAAAGTTTTTGCCTTTGTGTTATTTTGCATTCTCTCAAACTCGATTTAAAAGGCAATTGAGAGACATCAAGGATGGCCAAACGAATCCCACAACGAAATGGACGGAATAAAATTGAAGATGGGAGTGAAATCGAATTGATGGGTCATTTATTGAATGTCAATTGGATAGTTAATATTACAAAGTTAGTTGGCTTAATACTTAACTATGAGGATCTTATGTACATTTGCGTATAACTGACAAAGGCAAATCGATTTGACGAGTTTGCTATTTTTGAGATACATGGTCGGATTTAGCGTAAAGTGATTTTTTCAATGAGATTGTCACAAAGGTTGACATTTTAAGGGTTCGTGTTCGTTATGACTTTAGTCCATTGGACAATAAAGCAGCACTGTATGATTTTGCTTCTATCACAATTCTATTTATGCTTGCCAATTTTCGACCAATTTCGTTCATAACGCTATGCGACAAATGGAAGGATTTTGTTTAGCGCCTCAACCAAATCAAAACAATTATGACCGTACACGGACGTGGTACCATAAATCCTCGACCGTTTTTTGCCCCTGATCTTTTAATTGTCTTTTCAATTATATTTCAATAAATCCTAAGCAGTTAAAAAATTTTGACGGCAACTTTCGAAGATATTATGGCTCATTCTTCATTTCATAATTCTTTCTATTTGTAATACGCCTTTCGGAATAATTAAGTGAATATGGGGTAATTCCCCGTGAAGGAATTGTGTCCCATACATGTCTTAACATATTTCCCAAATACACTTATCAACAAATATTAAATTTAGATCCCCCAAATGGGGTAGAAATTACATATTTTAAACTTTCCACAAATTTTTATTGCTTAAGTTTTTTGGCAATATTGCCAAAAATTTAAATCAAAATTTTTTGATATTTTTTGCTACTAATTCTTCAACTATTTGGAAAGGAACGCTAAACATTTTAAGAGCTTTGTTTACTTTTGTAGACAAGGGGGAGGGGGGGGGGGGGGGTAATAATTGTAATAAATCTGCTTACGTAATACTTGAACGGCTCCTAAGGGCAGTATTCTAAAAGTCCCGAAAGTGAACGGAAATGTGCAACAGCCGATGCGAAAGTAAAAGTAATTTAGTTCATACTTCACTTCGCAGACGCGTTCGCTTACGAAAGCTGTCACTGACATTTGTAGTTTTTAGAGTTGCCGAAATAAAATAAAAAAAAAGCATTAGAAAAGTTACTTTAAAGAAGCTTTGTTCATGTTTTTCTTTTCGTTTTTGTAAAAATAAAAAATTAATTCAGGGTTCAAAATATATTTGATTGTTGATCCACTCCAAAATTGAGCTTTAAACATTTTAGTGATTTTGTGACAACCGACTCTTGAATAGGAAGTGATGTTCTTCATACGTTTGTTTACTTGTGTATGTAATATTACTTATCTGGCCCTTTGTTTCATTCATTACTCTGTATTATTTCCATCTCCCTCTTGAGTTGTTTCTTTGTTTGGGTGAGTTATGTGTACTTCATAATTGTCTGTACGCTAACGTAAAAATGTATGTAATTATGATGGATGTTCTCAGAAGTCAATTAAGGATGTAACGTGATTCATTATGATACAGTAGGAGTAGATAATAATTAAAAACAACAAAAAAAACTACAAAACATTTAGTTTGGGGATGTAACATAAATCATTCTGGTATGCTAGGAGAAGGTTATCATGAACAAGAAGAAACCACAATTTACAAAACAGGAGAACGTAGTTACTTCAACGGCACATTGGAGTTTTTGACTGTCTATGGTTTTAAGTAATACAAGGTGGCGCAAAAGTAATCCTCCTATCAGAAAATGCTATAAATTCTGCGATTGGCCCCTAATGTCAGTTCTGTTTTGACATTTGTGTAGTAAACACATGCGAAATACACGCTAATAAACAATGTTACGATACACTGCTCCAGAACGCGGAATATTGCTGACAATTTATTTGACCAATAATCGGTCGGTGACTTTGGCACAACGTGAATTTCGTCGCAGATTTCCTGGCCGTCCAACGCCTACTGGTGAAACACTGCGACGTTTAGCCGCTCGCCTCGAAGAGACTGGCACAACACGAGATTCTGCCAGGCGTGGCAGACCCCGGAGTAGCCGTTCTGCAGAGAATATTGCTGCTGTAGCCGAGGCTGTCATGGAAGCGCCGTCGACATCGACCAGACGACGTGCCACGCTACAGAGCAATGATCAACGAGTTCTTTTTGCCGCAACTTGATGAATTGGGATTGGAAAACATGTGGTTCCAACAGGACGGTGCAACGGCACACACTGCACGTGCCACAACCGATATGCTGAAGGATGCATTTCCCGGGCGCCTAATCTCCCGTTTTGGCGATTTGCACTGGCCAGCAAGATCGCCTGATTTGACCGCTTCAGACTTCTTTTTGTGGGGCTTTTTGAAGTCACGGGTTTATGTCAACAAGCCTCAGACTCTTGCAGCTCTTAAAGACAATATCCGTCAAGAATGTGAGGACGTATCGCCGGAAGTTTTGGCCAAAGTGATGGAAAATGCCATAAAAAAGGCTCGAATGACAATCAACTGTGGCGGCGGCCATTTACATGACATCATATTCTCGACTTGATGTAAAAAAAATTAAAAGACCAAATAAAAATAATCCACAAGAAGAATCAAAGGTTTTCAATTTTTTTTAAATTACAGCCAAAAAACATCGGAGGTTTACTTTTGCGCCATCTTGTACAAATGAGTTACTTAATTAGGTGGCCTTAACCAACCCAGAAGAATATAGACTCTTACAAAATGAGGACAACATGTTTCTCCAACCAGCTCAATCTTCAGCTTTTCTCCTCCATTTGGTAACACCAAGCTCTCGCGGGCAATATTCCACCTAGTCTTTCCAGCGAAGTTATAGTTAGACCCTCACCCACAGGATGGGGGTATATATCATTAAATACGGAAATAAATTTAGCGCATAGAAGCAGCCATATTAGAGCCTCAGTTTCTTTGGACGAAATTCGTTTTGAGACATTTTTAGACGATTGAGCCATGTCCGTCTCTCTGTCTGGCTGGTTGGTCAACACGATAACTGTCGTAAATATTTATCTATCACAGCGAAATTTTGTCAGTGACTATTATTTGTCCATGGTTAGTTTGGGATTGAAAAGGGGCGTTTTCGCCAGGCCCCTTTCTGGTACCTCCCATACAAATCGACACATTTATTACGAGATCAGGCTTTTCTTCTAAAACCGTTTTCTGGTAGATGTGATTAGCTTCAACTCAAACATTAGTTAATAATCTGTAAAAATCTACTTAATTGGAGGAAATGGGCGAATTCGCCACGCCCATTCTGATACCTCCCATTCAAAAGCTTGGTGGTCGTCCGGGTTGTCAGTGAGATAAGTCGCGTGAAACACGTCCGAACTGAATGAAATTAGCTTATAGGCTTCGTGCCATCAAACGCCAGTCACCGATTAAACAAGAGTGATTTTGCCACGCCTTATCAAGATACGTTTTGTGGCCGGCTGGTTGTTCCAGAAAACCCGAACCAATCTTAATGAAGTTTGGTACTATACAAAATTTACTCAAATGTGGGCGGATGACCAGTTGATCGACACGATAACTCTCGTAGACTACAAGCGATCTTAATGTAATTCGGTACTCGTTTTCGATGTCCTTCGAGTATGTCTCCGTAGACCTTTCGTACTGGTTCATTCTGATCCATTCTTCAGCTCGTGGTTCATCGTTCATGTAAACTCGCCGTTTACAATAAGAGGACCATATATTTTCCGGATCAATGTTCTCTCGAAGACCTCCAGTGATATTTCATCAGCAGTCGATATGACTCAAGATACTGCGCCATAAAACCAGATAGGTTGTATGAGAATTTTATATATTTGGATCTTCGTTTCTCAAGATAGGGTCTTATCTCTGAAGTGATTGCTTAACCCGAAATCACACCTGTTTAACAAGCACATTCCCGCTTCATTTCCAGACTGACGTTATTGCCTCTGTTCACAGTTGATTCTAAGGAAACAAATTCGTCTACTACCTCAAAATTATAACGGTTATCAACTTTCACCCTTTCTTCCAATCCAGTGGATGTTCTGCTTGTCGAAACCGTTAATTTTGTCTTGTTCTCATATACTGCCAAATCCGCTTTTGCTGATTTCTTCTCAATTTTCGAAAATACGTCAGTAGCTTCTCGCAGATTTCGCTCAATTATGTTTAAATCACTAGAATACGCGAGCAACTTTTCTCATAATGATCTCAATTAATATGTTGCAGAAATCGCATTATTGGGTGTCGCCCTGCCAAAACTCTCGCATCGTTCTAAATGATTTGGTGAGATCTTTGGAAATCTTTACTGAGGATTTCGCGTCGGTCAGCGTCATTCTACAAAGGTGTGTCACCCTCCAGAAATACCAAATTCCGACATATCTTAGTACAGTCTGCTCGATAGTTGACTTTTCAGGACTAAGGTCACACTGATAAAGTTCAATCAGGTCTGCAACAAATGGCTTTATTCTTTCCTACATTACGCCTTTTCTGAAAACAGGATACAGTATGCTATGACTCCAATCGTCGTCAGCTGCTGTTCAAATTTTTAATGAATATTCTTTGTATGAATGTGGAATTTTTCTTAGTTAAAATAAAAAAAAAAAATATTATTTTATTTCATATCTTTTATTTAAAATTAAAATTTATAATTTGATTAGATAATGCCTAGAATGATAATGAATAATGGAATTCTAATTAAAAAACAACCCGTTTCGCATTACATCCCATGAAGGGATGAGCTTCTTCTGGCATGAGCCAGTGAGCTGTGCGATTTCTAATTTTTCACTCACTGATTTGACCTCCAGTTTTACACCGGATCCGAACGTTATTTTGAAAAGGTTTTCATGCCTAAGTACTCGATAGTATCGCCATCCCTAAGCGACTATGAGAAGAATTGTTTATTAACGAAAATTTTAATTATTTATTAACCCTCTGTCGGGCCAAATCGAAATACTGGGTAGAAATCAGCCTAAAATTCATACTAGGGTAAATTGGTCATGAAAATTACAAATCTGACTTCGCTTTTCGATTTCCTCCAACGGCTCATCGTCCAGGAGCAGAATCAGAATGACCGTCTACAGACGGTTATCCCCAATAAAGTGTAAAAATTTTTCACTTGCGAACATTAAATAATTTATTGACTCATTTTTGTTACATATAAAGGGTTTTTCAACAGAGACGCTACAAAAGTAAATCGCTCTTTTCCCGCTCTTTTGACATTTACGTTTGCCATTTCATCATGGAAAGATATACGAGCCAGCAACGAAATTATTAAAATTTACTACCGAAATTTGGAGTCAGTGGCCTCAACTTTATGAGCGCTACGTCCAATTTATGGTCGTCATAATCGTCCTACCAAATCAACAATTGAGCGACTAGTGGAAAAATTTTAATCCACAGGCACAGTACAAAATATTCCCGTTCCAGTGAGACAAAGAAGTGCCCGTAGTGTCGAGAATATTGCCGCCGCTGAGGCTTCAGTTCAAGAAAGCCCAACCGTGTCTCTCACATGTCGTTCTCACGCGTTGGGCATCTCTGTGACGTCGTTGTGGCGAATTTTGCGAAAAGATCTTGGCCTATATCCTTACACGATCAAATTGACGCAAGAACTGAAGCCGCTTGACCACCATAAGCGTCGTATGTTCGTGAATTGGGCTGAGCAATAACTTGAAAATGATTCGGATTTTCATCGGAAAATTATCTTCAACGATGAGGCTCATTTCTGGCATGAGTGATCATTGCATCCCGAAAAAATTACGGTTTGGTGCGGTTTATGGGCCCGCGGCGTCATTGGGCCGTACTTCTTCCGTGATGATCACGACCGGCACATTACTGTGAATGCTAATTGCCACCATTCAATGATAACCGAATATTTTTGGCCCCAAATGGATAGTATGGACTTGGAGGACATGTGGTTCCAATAGGATGGCGCCACAAGCCACACAGCGAATGCCACAATCAATTTATTGGAAACCAAGTTTGGTGAACGTGTTATCTCACGAAATGGCCCAGTCGATTGACCGCCTCGGTCGTGCGATTTGACGCCGTTAGATAATTTCGTGTGGGGCTACGCCAAATCTATGGTCTATGCCAACAAGCCAGCGACGATTGATGAACTTCGTACGAATATCGAACGTGAAATTGCAGCAGTATCGGCCGATTTATGCTTGAAAACCGTCGAAAATTGGGTTCAGCGTCTGGCGTCTGGAAATCGAGTTCCATACATAATGGCACCGAACGTTCTTTCACAGGAATACAAAATTTCATTGGTACCTAAAACCGGGTTTGTGTTATTTAAAAAATCTTTTGTAGCGCTCTTATTGAAAAACCCGTTACTCTAAGAGAACAAAAAGTGGAAAAATTAACAAAAAATATATAAAAAGAAATAACTAATTATTTTGATGGATTATAAAGCCATAAAAGCAGTTTTTTGCCGGCGTGAGGCACAAATTCAAGTTACATTTTATTCAATATTTGTAAATATATATTAAGGTTATTGTCTCATAAAAGTAAATAAATAATATAAAACATATGTATTTAATAATATACAATATAAAAAAAAATTACTTTGTGGGTTTGTGAAAATCATGAAAGCAGTTCTTAGTTGACGTAAGGCATAAATTTAGTCCACATTTCATACAATATATTTGTATATCCGAGGCTTTGCAAAATTTCCATCTTTTCCCCCCCTCCGAATCCGACATTCCAGGGGTATGTCTATACCCATCATATTTGACAACGCATAGAGAAAGGGACCTAAGGGTAAAAAAATCAAATTTCACTTTTTTTTTTTTTGATGTGGACAACATCTGAGCATCGAGTGAGACCGATCCCATGCCCAAAAGTTGTCCCTCCCATAGATATGCGCGTTTTATGAGAGTGAAGTCGACGAAAGTGAGGTTATGTGAAAAAATTTTCGTACTAACAGAATGATATTCACGATTTAAAAGAATTATAAATGAGTATTTATTATAATTCACAATTAATAATTTCAGAAAATAAAGCTGGATTCGAAAAAACGCGAGCAAAATTGATATCAAACTCATGGAAACAGCGCGCTTGGTAGAAAACAGTTAAAACCAACTACCATCATTTCCCCTACGGGAATTTTTATTCGGTCTGTTTTCTAATATTTACAAATTTATTCAAGCTCAAGACCTTTTTAAGCTATACAGACAGCCTTGGTATCATTGGAACATTGTTGTGCTCGACTTTTTTGAAAATAATATAAAGGTAACAAGCTTTATATTATTTAAAAAGGTCTTGAGCTTGAATAAATTTGTAAATAAAACCAACTACGCAAAACAAGAGGTAGGGACGACCTACGCGCGTTTTCAAGATTGACCAACACGTTCCTGACGTCATGAGATTGTTCGCTTTCAAATGAGACCAATACCAACACGCTCAGTGATGGCACACCAAAGATACACGTATTTAAATCTTTAAAATGGCTCTCCTGAACAAAACCGGTTTTTAAACTTAGGTCCCTTTCTATTTTACGCGTCAGATATACCTCACGTGCTAACCGCACTGATGAGAGAGCCAGATCAAGAAAATAGTCGTATTGCTATGTCAGAATTTCGTGCTTTAGTGAGTGACAACGAAGTAGATAGGCTTAGAATTCAACGAGTTCGTGCACATCAAACATAACAACAGCGAGCACGACATAATGAAATTGAGCGATTGCGCAGACGCAGTGCTCCTGTGATTCTGGAACGAGCTGCATTCCACTATGATCCGGCAATAGATTATTGTCCCGACAAATCGGTAATAATAGGGGAAATGACAATGATTTGTAAATATTGTATTTATAAATATCTGTCTTTTGTATTAGCGCATACGTCTATCATAAAACACTAAAACAAATTATAATACTGCCCAAAGTAACTAAAGAGTGAAGTCTGGTTAAAACATTTAAATTAGTCGTATGTAGAAGATTGAGTTGAAAAGTGGTTCGAAATGATTTCAATTTTTTTGTTTTATAATATGTATATGATTCGATTTGAAATTATTTCTTAGCAGAATATTTTTCGATTTCCTTTGAGCTCTATAGATCACGGTTTTTTCTGCAATTAGAAAAAATGTGAGCAGTCGGAACCACATTTTGAACACTCGTTGGCGGCCGATTGTTTCGAAGTTTGTGACTCTTCTTATCAGCGCCTTAGCGTTCTAGACCAGATTTGGGAATAGTTTCATATTATCTGTGAGTATGGCAAAATACAAGTTTATATTTTTTGTAAAATTTGGATATAAATCTAAAATCTATTCTATTCTATTGCTTAGATATATACGAAGATGCATCAACGCAGCGTAAATGATTTCATTAACCTGGAAACTTTCGTCACTGCTACGAATACGTTTCATTACTGTGATGAAGATGTTCCATTGTTGCGCTTAATATATTTCATTGATGTGAGAATCTGGTTTGGAAATGTAATCACCCCTATATTAATGATGACAAATCATTAACATTAATAACCCTTCATTGTCCATTTTCTAACATTTTTTTTTTTTTATTTTGACATATAAGTCATAAATAGCTAATTTGACAGTTCTGTGGTGGATCGTTGTAGCTAAAGGCTAGTAAACATTGGTGTAAATACAGGGTTGCTCTTATTTGATACAAATCAGTTTCGACGCTTTAATGACTGATACTTTGCTGCAACTGTTTCGTTTTGTTACCTCTAAATGTTTGATTAAATACAGTAATAAACAAATAAAATATTGAAAAAAGCATAGATGCCTAAATCTCAAAGCTTAACAATTACATTATTAAACTTTTGTTCTCCAAAATGGACAAATGACGTATTCGTTGCAGCAACAACAATTGAGTTGCTGGTGCAACGTAACGATGATCAGTCAACAAATCTTGTAAAACATGCTGTATTACAGCAACGATACAATCGTGGGAAGTATAGAACTTTTCATTATACCAATATAAATCAACTAACGAAAATGTCGAATCCTTACAAATAATCGTTTTTATTTCAGTGAACTGATACTAATAGCACACTGCTCCAAAAAAACACTTTTTGTCAGAACTTGAAAGCCGACCTAGTGGGGGTTGTAGCCCTAGGTGAGGACATACAAAAACCGTTTTCAAAAATTTTGAAACACCCTCAAAATTTTGAGTTATTTTCAAAAAACTGTTTTAGGGTAGGTTGTAGCACTTTAGTAACTCTAACTCACACATTTTTTGACCGATTTCAAAAATTTAAACAGTTTTGGAAAGGCAAAGAATTAAGCTTTCAAGAAATGTATTCAGAAACTATATATCCTAAGAAATTAGGTAAGTGTTTATCAAAAGTTTCTCAATTTTTATATTTTTTTTCTAATTTTTCAAATTCAACAGGAGTTATTTTAATTTTTTATTATAAAAACCTATTTTTTTTGCACTGTATTTTTAAGACAATTTTATATGGAAAAAAAGAGATATTATTTGTTAAAATCGGTTTATATTTGCAAAAGTTACTAAACTTTTTCTAAAGTTCAAAATTTTGCGATTGCAGACTTTTCTTTTGGTAAACCACATGACTTACAAGCGTAAATTAAAAAGTGTACAAATAGCTCAACCTAAGTTAACATGTATAGTTAAAAATGATTACTAGCCCTCTTACGTTTGTTCAACAAACCATCTGTTTCTCGTTTGAGAGACCAGCAATAATTTGCTATCATTCTTATGTGGCAGAGATAGCAAGGGTACTTAGTATTACCTCCTTGCATTCCAAACAATATTGTCAAAACTTTTAAATCTGCAATAATTTGCCACTGATATTTTTTATAATTTATTAAATACAGTACTTTTTCCATTGTAGCATATGACTCTTTCATTTTTGTAGCGTAAGCTATCGGCACTGATGACAATTCATTTGTATTGTGCAATAACACTGCCTTAAGGCCTTCAAAATATGTTAGTTGATTGTAAATTAAAAAAGAATCATTAATACCTACTTTTGCACGATCCGTCCAAAAACAACCTCCAATCATTCGCTTCATGTTGGTGATTAAGGTAAAAAAACAGCTCTTCTATGTTTGAACAATACACAAGGTCATCACTGCCATCACTGGCCTTAAAAACTTCCTCAAAACACGATAGGGGATTACCTCTTGGTAATGTACCTTTAAAGTCACTCTGTGTGATATGTATTCCATTGTTTTAGCCTTGACCCTAAAACCTCTGTTTGTCTCCACGAAAGTTTCAAATCTCGCACAAGATCGCAAAAATCTCCATTTGTCACAAAATGTGGCTCAGCCGATTTTGGTAAATATTCCATATCACAATCCTCGTTTTCAGATTCATCATCACTTTGTTTATGTGAAGTTTCGTTACATTTAATTGCACTTAATACTGGCTTAGTAACAGTTAACACATTAGCATACTTAATGCTATCACGATTTTTGTATTGATAACCAGTGATGTTTGTTTGGCAAAAATAACAGTCCTGTAGTTTATGGAATATTTGATAATGCCAAATCATTGGGAAAGATAATGGTAATGGCTGGCTTATAAACTTTTCGGACTTAGTTTTCTTAAGCATACTGGAACAGCTTGTACAAATACTTTCGGGTTCATACCATTTGCTAGAACTATATGAACAGTTGAAAACTGTATTGAAAGCATTTACCAAGGCTTTATTTGTCTTCAGATCCAAGCGATGTTTTTTGTCAGCGAATAAACCGCAAACATAACAAAAATTATTACGCTTATCACACACTGCAGAAAAATTTAAACTTAATATAAATGTTGTTAAAGGATTACAAAAATTACAAACTTACTTATTTTAATAAAATTAAATATTAATAAATTTTAAACCAGTTGCACTTTTTTTACTCTCATCTAAATTTTTTTTATTCTTTATTCTTTATTTTATTTTCTGTTAATTCTTAAACGGTATTTTGCTATGTATTTGAGTACATTAAAGAGAGAAATAAGAAGTTAACAATTCGAATATGGTAATACTGGCTTACAGTGCTTTAAGTTCGATTAAATACAAGTACAAATTAAATGTTAATGACGTTAATGTTAATTTATTCACATGTTTTGCGCTAGGGGAGAAAATACTAAAAACAGGTGTTAATGAAAAGTTAAATAACTTTTACAACTCCAACATCCGATTTGAAAAATGAAAACCAAGTTTTGTTAAGAACTAAATTTTTTTCATACATTGGTACAAATTTTTATAAGCTTTCGTATTAAAATAACCAATGAAAAGCTACTAAAATCAAAAAAGTTATAACTTTCGTAGATTTTCTTGATATTCTTAACAAAAACAATACTTATAACTTACAAATGTATCAAACAATGCATGTTACTTTAAAGCGTAATTAGTTTTCTTTCCAAACCCGTTAACAAAATTAAAATGGGACACAAACTGACTGAGTTACAGGTCGATAAGTTGACGAACATCACTGAAAACGGGTTTTTTCGAATAACTTCTGAATTTAAGGTTGTTTCTGAAATTTTTTAACACAATTTGTAATGTACTCAACAAGACCTATAACCCACGCTAGGTCGTTTTCCAAGTTTTTTTTTTCACTGTAGCACCGTGTAGTTTACGAAAATAGAGTAATTTAAAACATATATAATTCTTTTGGAACTTTCCCGGGATTTCCGGATAAAATTCCCGGGAAAGCGGGAATTGAAAATGCATGAAATTCCCGGGATATCCCGGGCGGGAATTTCAGGTATGCATTCTCTATTGATAGTCCAACCACTCAAAAATTTTGAAATCACGGTCTACTTGAATGGCGCTATATTCAAGATTTGATCAATAAGAGAAGAAGATTTGTTTAAAAACATAGTTTGCAAACAAGTTGGCGAATTAGTTCGAAAAACAAGGAAATATCAAAGAAAATTGAAACCATTTAGTTTAAATTATTCAATTCAATATTATTATTAGCTTCAATTAATAATTTTTAAAAAAGCTAAACTACATTTGTTGTATTGTAATACGTTTTTAAATATTCAATTAATCTATTTATGTATACCTTAACTAGGTTGTAAAGGCTGTTTCAAAATTCATATGAGCTTGAATGTGATTGAATTATTTCTCGGGTGTAGGATATGTGGGATTGTATTGATGAAATCACACCCCGCCCACATAAACATTTTTCAACAACAAAACTTCATTATCATGTCGTGCATTGTATCATGAGCATAATTAACTTTTGTGGTTCGACCAGACACATTTTCAAAAAAGGCTGTTTCGATGATGGCCTCTCACAATCTAGAAAATCTGTAATTGATTATACATGTCGTGGTTCATCCGTCATCGACAGTCGCCTTTTTCTATTATACGACCAAATACTTTTGGGAGCTTTTCTATCTCGAAGATTCCCAGTGATGTTTCTTCAGAATGCTACATAACCCAGGACTCTCCGGCATAAAGTAAGCCAGTGTGATATAGCTCGATCTTTATTTCTGAAAACAGTGTCTTATATTTGAAGTGGTTGCTTAGCCCAAAATAACACCTGTTTGCAAGCACACAAGCACAATTCTCAGCTTGATTGATTCTCAGGTTGACTTTACTTTAATAAATAACACCTGTTTGCAAGCACACAAGCACAATTCTCAGCTTGATTGATTCGCAGGTTGACTTTACTGCTTTTATTTACGTCAGTACCGAGGCAAATGTACTCGTACCCTACCCCGAAATTATGACGGTGATTAAATTTCACTCTTTCATCCATTTGGGTGGATGTTCTGCTTGTCGAAATCATTAATTTTGTCTTTTCCTCGTTTACTTCCAAGTCCACTTTTGCTGATTGCATCTCAATTCTCGAAAGTACTTCAGTAACTTCTGACTCATGCTGCTGTTAGTTTTAAGATCGCATGATAGGGTGTCGCCCTGGCTGAGGCCTTCCATCGTACCAAATAGTTTGGTGAGATCTCTACCAATATTTACTGAGGATTTCGTGTCGGTCAGTTTACAAAGGCGCGTCCGCTTAGCGGGAATAACAATCCCCGACATAGCTTAGCAAGCAGCCTAATAATCTACAAAGAGGTAGTACGATAGGTGTCGATTTGGTTTTCGTGAGTTTTCTCCAGGATTTGTGGTAATGCGAACATCTGGTCGATAGTTGACTTTCCAGGCCTAAAGCCACTCCGATAAGGTCCGATGGGGTCCGCAGCAAACAACTTTAGTCTCTCACACAATACGCTCCAGAGGACCTTGTATGTGATGGATAAAATACTTATTTCATGTTAGTTGACACATATACTCATGTCGCCTTTTTCGAGAACAGGAGACGTCTGCTGATAAAGATCTTGGCAAGATCCGAAATAGCTAACCAGAAAGCCCTGCAACACCGTTTTGTGTTTTTGAAAATAGTATATAGCTTATAAATAAGTTTACTATTAAAACGGTCTTTAGCTTTAATAAATTTCAAAACATTTAACATCAGTATTACTACACAAAACTCACGCAAGGGATATGATTACAATTAATCCCGTTTTCTGGGAGTACCAAATTTACCGGGAAATGACAAAGCCTAACAGACACGAGTATGTATCTTAAATGTGCTTTTTAATTTCCAGAGATATTCCAACCATGTTCTGATATATTTACCTAGCGGGATGCCGGGAAGTCTAAAGGCGAATACCGTTTGCCCGGAGTAATAAATATATCGGGAAATGAAAAATCCTCTTACCTTGAATCCAGCAAATGTGGTCTGTAACATGAATGTGGCCTGATCCATTCATACCGATGAACGGACGAAAAATGTTCAACTAAAAGATCGCAGTCTCAAAATTGAGTATATCATATGGTTGATTTACGAAAAGGTCTAACCCAGTATTGACACCTACCTAGAGTATCCCATTTTCGGGATTATCGACGTTTTTTTATGGAGTTTGACATTTATAATTCCCGGAAATGCTATAACCTTGGTAGGTGTAACTACAGTTTAAGAATTATTCACATAATCACGATGTTGGCGTGCATACAAATCAGCCTACCCTAATACACTTCTTTCATTATTTTGTGTGGTGTCATAAAACGAATATTTAATTAACAAAATTTTTTTCAAGCCAAAAAAGTCAAAATCTGACTGAAGTTTTTTGTCAAGATATTCCTTGATCCTCATCTGGCAAACCTATTTGGAGTAGTCGTAATTGGATAAACCAGTTGCCAATTCAGTTAGTAATGCATACTTTGATTAAGATTTTAAATTTCCCCATACAGCAAAACCATTTTCAATTTTGATTGGAATTTTTTTAACTTTAATCTTAAGGTTTCAACTTCTTTTTAAGCTTTTACTACTGGAAAAGATATTCGTAAATCAATTTCTAACTTTCTTAATTTTAAGGAAAAATCTCAGTGTAATTGGAATTTTCTCAAACTGCAGTAAAAACTATGTATGTAACAGTAATTAAGTTTCTAACTTAAAATTACAAATCATAATATTGTTTGGAATTTTCTCAAATAAATTTGATGGAAATGAGGGTTCTACCTACTCGAGAAAGAGAAAGCAAACCAAGAAGTAAATATGGAACTCAATCTATTTTAACATTCATAACTTATTTTATTAAACTTTATTCAACAAAATAATTATTCACGAACGACCTTTCAAAAAATTGTAATTTACTGGATTTAGAGAAATCTGTAAATATCATCTAAATGTTAACAAATCTGTGGTCACAAATCATAACAGCATAACTCGAGTTATGCTCAAATTTAATTTTTGGAGAATCGACCTGTATATATCGTACTCCACACTATATAATCCAAATATGAATAATCCAATTTGTAGTACCCAAGATATTGGAAAAGATTTATTAGCAAATCTCGATCAATCACTACATTACAAATGAAATTTGAACCTTTAAAACGCTCTCCTAAAAAGTTGCAAAAATAGACATATGCTGTTGTGCCTTGTGACCACAGAAATATTGCCCACACACATATTTTTACTTGCATCAACTCATACACCATCCACAATTTCTGAAATTACTTGATATACCAGTTTCGTAATTACAAATATAAAATTAGGCTCTTAAATTTCAACATTTGCTTTAATTGTGGGGCCAAGTTAACACAAAATTCTGATTCGAATGTAAAAATTTAAGACAATATTTTAAATAATTTCAATATATAAATGGGCAAACTGGGTACTACCCCCTTTTCATGAATTATTCGCAATTACTGCGCAAAATACCAAAGTACTTTTCTTTTCGATTTGTTTAATATTTAACTACGCTTCTTGTATTTATTGCATTTCGCGTTTGTTGTCTTTGCATTGTTCTTTCAACAATTCTTTCCTGTCCTAGTGTCAATCAGTTGGTTAATTTCGACTCGAAATGTGAGAATGAAGAGCAACAGATGTTGCCAGTAATTGTGAGATGGATGTGGATGCTCCGCGCTCATATTCATGCTTATTCGATGCTAATGGCATCGTCGCTGTCCAGATGAAAATACTAGTAATAAAGTCAACATAGGGCTTTATACGAAAATGACAAGGGACCAACTGAAAAATGTAGTTCCAATAAAAAATAGAGACAAAACGGATTTAAGAAAATATCATAAAATTTAGGAAACAATTAAAGCTTTTTTGCGATAGTCATTATGTGCGTTTAATTGAAACAAAATTTGTTTTTAATATTGTGTGCAGTTTATTTTTTTTATGTGTTCACACGCTCAAAAATCTGTCCTTTTGCTGTTGTGTAGATGCAAATATAATGCATTTGTATCTTGTCGCAAGCATAGTATACTTGCGTCTAAACATATTGTGTTTCCTATTCTAAATTACATGTTAGAGACACAATGATTAATATGTTATAATATATGTTTTTGATGATGAAATATATTTGGGAATATTCGAGAAAACAATGCTCTGAGAAATGTATGTTCCGGTCCTATAATAAAAAATGGTGAGTATCGAATACGGCTGAACCAGGAGCTGTATAATCTGTATCTCGACTTCCACGTTAACTGTTCAGAAAATTTCAAATATTTGTTGATTCAGTTGAAAAATTAACGCGTGGTCGCAAACAAAGTTTATCAAGGAAAAACTTTAATTGTTGCTTAAATTTGACTAAATTTTTTAAATCCATTTTATTTGCATTTTTTATCGGATCTACACTTTTCAGTTGCTCCGTTGACGTTTGACTGTGTGTTCACTTTAGTATTTTCATTTGTACGGAGACGATGGCATTAGCATCGAATAAGCATGAAAATGGGCGTGGAGCATTCGCGTTCATTGTACAATTCCTGACAACATCTGTTGCTCTTCATTCTCACATTTTGCGTCGAAATTATCCAACTGATTGACAATAGGGCAGCAAAGAATTGTTGAAAGAACAATGCAAAGACAACAAAAGCGAAATGCAATAAATACAAGAAGGGTAGTTAAATATTAAACAAATCGAAAAGAAAAGTACTCTGGTCTTTTGCGTAGTAATTGCGAATAATTCATGAAAAGGGAGTATCGTACTACCAAGTTTGTCTATTTATATATTAAAATTATTTAAAATAGAGCTTTAAGTTTGAATGTTTGAAACAGAATTTTTTTTTAACTTGTCCCACAATCAAAGCAAATGCTGAAATTTAAGATCCTAATTTTACGAGGGTTGAATTTTATGTTTCGGGATTAGAGAATAAAAACAAATATTAATCATCGAAAATCACTTTATTGTTTTTCAAAATATTCCCCATGAAGATTTATACACTTTTGCATGCGTTTGAACCAATTGTCGAAACACTTTTGCCATTGTGATTGAGGTATCTCCAAAACATGCATTCTGAATGCAGCAACCGCTTCTTCAGGTGTCGAAGAACCTTGACCTCTCAGTTTGTTTTTTACGTACGGGAATAAAAATAAGTCACTCGTTGCCAAGTCAGGACTATACGGTGGATGACCCATCAAATCGATGTTTGATGTTGTGTTGGATCCAACGCGAACAAATTTTTTTGACAGTCAACGATCTTGCAAAATTAGTTCGCCCACAGCATCAATGGTTTTCGGAACAACGGCTGATTTTGGAAGACCTTCACGAAATTCGTCTTGGAGTGAACTACGACCACGATTGAATTCACCATACCATCTATAAACACTGGTCCTTGATGGAGCTTCATTGCCAAAAATTGAATTAAGTTCATAGATTTAACCCTGCTGTTAGATTAGAAAAAACTTACGAATCTTAGATTGAGGGACCATTTGGTCCATACTGCAATTTTCATCCAAAATAATAATTTTATCTTATCCTTTGTAACTATTTTGGTTCAATAATTTCTAAAGCAAGTATTTGACATATCAAAAACATCTTCTAAATATTTGACATGAATTTACATTCGCTTGGTAATGAAAAAATGTACTATTGACCAAATGGTCCTCTAACCTAAGATTCGTCATTTTGTATTTTTCTCAGTCCTGAATAAAGTTAGAAAATTTAATTTTCGCACATAACATTGTTTTATTAAAAGACCCCATTAGCAGAAAAATTTAGTCAGTATATATCACCGTTCCAAAGTTACAAGGGAAAACAGAAAAAATTTGGACCAAATGGTCCTAATCTAACAGCAGGGTTAAGGTGATTTTTGATTTTATTTGAGGGAAAAACCTGCAAAAGCTCTTTTTAAATGAATTTCTATATTTTTTTTCGACAAAATGTAACCGTTGAAATAATAGACATCTACAAAATGTAACCGATGAAATAATATACATCTATTTGGAGCAGAATTAGTTTACCTCTTACAATTTGGGGCCATAATAATTTTGGGATTCGGGAATGCCTATTACAAACAGATGCTACAACATGTATATCAAAGTGTTCAGTTTGATAGATTAGTCCCTACCCGCCGCTATAGATGTTAACACATCAAAAATGTAAGCATTTTATTGACCATTTTGAAAAAATATAAAAATGAGTGACGAAAAATGCAGATCACACTGCGAAAAATTAAATATGTTTTGTTTTGTGTGTGGAAAATTTACACCGAAAAATCATCGACGGCATTTGGTTGAAGATGCCCTCAAAGCTTACAATCAGTATGTTTTGGTTACCCCCGCTGAGGAAATGCGAAATGTTGATCATGCACCTGAATTTGCATGCACGAATGGTGGAAATTACTCCCAATATTATGGACCGATCCAGGGGAAAAATATACAGAAAATTGCTACGCGTGCAAGAACGATGTAAATGGTCTCAATCGAAACAGTAAGTTCACTTAGATAGACTATTATATGGAATACAAAATAATTTATTCTTTTAGAACGATCCGGTTTTATATACAAAGGTGTGCCAAGTGCTCACGTACCACTTCCACACAGTGATGAATTGCCTGTCCCAGTATATCCATCGTCATACCAATATGATACTGCGTCCTACGAAGTACAATCACAAACTTCAGCAACATCATTACATCAGCCAGTTATACAAAATCCATCATTATTTTCGCAGGAACATTTAGATAGAATCATTGGAAATCTGAAGCCATCTCAAAATAATGCAATGACTTCGGAACTAAGAAGCGTCAACGTGCTGGCACCAGGTGTAAAAGTTACATCTTAAAAATACCGAGGACGCAGCTTATGCGTATTGTCAAGATATTCCCGGTTTAATGAATGAAATAGGAATCTGCAACTATAATCCATCTTTATGGCGTCTTTTCATAGACTCTTCAACCAGAAGCTTAAAAGTGGTCTTGCTATTTGAAAACAGCAGCGTGAAACCAGTCCCATTGATGTATGCTCTTGCAATGCATGAGTCGTATGATACCATGAATTTAATTTTGGAACGCATCAGTTATGACGAACACAATTGGCGCGTAAATTGTGATTTTAAGGTTCTTTCACTATTATCTGGAATGCATACTGGCTATACAAAGTACATGTGTATTTTTTGTAAACGGGACAGCCGTGAAAAATGCAACCAGTACGAAAACGAGATTGGCCAAAACGCGATTCGCAAGTTGTTGTTTAATGTAATTCGTCCACTATTGATCCACCTTCAGAAAATGATGCTTCCGGATCTTCATATCAAGCTGGGAGCTGTAAAGAATTTTTTAAAACGTTTGGTTCGCGTTAGCGAAAATTTATTATCATACTTGAAAAACAACGACTTTCCAAAATTATCTATTGAAAAATTAAAAGAGGGTAATTTTGTGTAACTAAAAGTGTGTGACTGCAATATATTTTATATCAGTTTTTTTAACAGGTGTAGTTAACGGTCCAGATATACGGAAACTTGTAAGGGATACGATTTTTTCTGAAATATTAGATAAAAGTGAACTACACGCATGGAACACAATTCGTGCGGAAATTGAAAAAGTTCTTTGCAAAAATCGCTCACCACATTATCGTGATTATATTGACAACATGATGAGGTCTTTCAACAAATAATGTGTCGTTGAAAATCCACATGTTACATGCACGTTTCGATTTTTACGAATGACAATTTTCCACAGAAACAGACGAAATCAAACCATAATGGAATTCGAAGACCGTTTCGCTGGAAAAAGAATAGACTCAATGCTTGCTGATTTCTGCTGGTCGATTGCAAACAAAGAGTAAACATTGAATAAATCCAAAAAAATTTAGAAAATCATCAAAATAAGATCAAATATAGTTCCATGCCCGCTTGAAAATGGACGTCCATTATTTCTAGATATAAATTTTGACAAATAAATAATAAACAAATTGATTTTAAACAAGTTTTTAAAGTTTTTCATTCAAATAAAATCAAAACTCGCCTTAAATATACCACAACTTTAAAATCGAAATATCTCGTGAGCTAACTTTTCAAAACGGGGTACACCACTGGATTCTACGATCCAAAAGTAGGTTGACGTGTCTCGGCGTTTTTGTATGTCATTTTCACCTACGTACAGTGGTGCTATTATACTGAATAAAGTTTACACCACAAAAATTCTTTTTACTTATTTTGTCAGTTCTAAATTAGAATATGCGTCACATATTTGGAACCCAACTGCTTCAAAATATATAGGTCGTATTGAGAAGGTACAAAAATCATTTTTGAAATTTGCTTTAGTTTCTTTAAATTTTACAGATAAAATTCCCCCACATGAAAGTCGCTGTATTTATATTGATTTCTTTAAAAAATTTATAATCTAGGAGAGTTATCGCCTCCATTATGTTTCTGCATGGTATTACTTCTGATTATGTTGACTGTCCGGAATTACTGGCATTTATTGGATTTAATGTCCCTTCTCGCATATTGCGTCATTTTGATACTTTTAATATAGAATTTCATACCACTAATTACGCCTCGAATGAGCCTATTGTTAGAGCTATGAAGCATTTTAATTCTATTTGTAATAATACACAGTGCAACACGAAAAAAATAACCATATACGGACACCACTACGTGATAAAAGACTAAAAAAAAAAGACCCGTGTCTCCCAATTTTTCCCAAAGTCATGCATTTTTTTTTTATGGGCCGTTAACACCGTTTAGGTAGCAGCAGCAGCACAGGCAATGCAGTAAGCTCAGCACACGCAACAAGGGACGCAGCACACAATATAAAAGCGACACGACGCTCACATCGAGGCATTACACAGCGCGACGTCAACGAGAGCTCAGCGGTGAAAGTTATAAAGTGAAAGTGAAAGTAAAAAAAGTGAAAGTGCTACAGTATAATTCGCACACAACATTGGCAACTGACAATTTCAATATGCAGTGTGAAAATATTGATTTATTTTGCTACGTTTGCGGTCATCAAACCAGCAAAAAAATATCTACAAGATTTCAGAAGGAAAAGAATCTTTTAACTAGTGAATTCAAAAGAGCATATACATTGTTTTTCGACGAAGTGGACTTGACCGGTGAAAATTACACACCTAATACAGTGTGTCGCCAATGTTATAACAATCTCATGGCATGGTTGAGTGGAGGCAGAGGTACTATGAAGTATTGTAAGCCGGTAAACTGGATTAATCGCCCAGGTAATCATGATGCAACCAGTTGCTATGCATGCGTAAATTACACATGTCGTCTATATCGACATTCTGAGAAGAACAAAATTTATAAAGCAACTGCAACAGCCACACTACCAGTGCTTGCACCTGAAAATTTTGTATCACCAAGGCCGCCAACTCCAGATCGTACTACAGAATTTACAGCAATGAGTACAGCAAGTGGTGTTACTTATGAAGATCCATTTGATACCGATTATGAGCCCCAACAGGGAAGATATGGACCACAACTAATAACACAAATGCAAATGGATTTCATTGTGGCCATATTGGGATTATCGCAGCGACTTGCAATATTTTTGACAGCTTTTTTAAAGCAAAGAAAACTCACACATGCTAATGTTAACTCTACGGCGTACCGCAAACGACAAGCTGAATTTCATATGCTCTACACTCTAAATGATAACAATTCGTTCGCTTACTGCAACGATATAAAAGCTTTGTTGGTAAAAATGGGAATGAACTACATCGCTAGTGAGTGGAGATTATTTATTGATGGTTCTGTTTCAAGCTTGAAAGCAGTGTTGTTGCATGTGTCGAACCGAAAACCTTCCATTCCGCTAGCAATGGGTATCAACATGAAAGAAATTTGTTTATTGAAATCTTAGGTAAATTTTTTTAGTTGATTGTTTCCTTGAATTTTGATCGGTTTGCTACCTATGGACCTGAACACGGGAAAAAGGTAAAACAAAATCGAATTTTTTTAAGTTTTTTGCGATTTTGATCTGGAAGGTGAAGTTTTTTTGATTTTCTATGTTCGCAATTTTTGTTCTTTATGACAAGAGCTACAACTTTGCCTCAGAGAGTAAATCGAAATTCTGAACGGTTTGCAAGATGCACAATCAATAAATGACTACGGTTAGTGACTTGTGTAAATACACACCGCAGTGGCGTAACGGGCTAGACGCTGCTGAAGATGATGCATCACAAACATCGAAACGATCGTCCAGCGAATGTGGGTTCGAATTTCACCAGCGGCATTTACATTTTTTTCACTAACCGGAGAAAACATGAGCCCTTTTAGCCTTAAAGGAAATTATAATTTTTTTAATTAAATATTCATTTTATGACACCAAACAAAATACATAATATATAAAGTGCAACAGGGCAGGTCAATTTGTATGGAATGCCAGCAACGTGATTATGTGAATAATTCTTGCAACTTTTCGTAAATAAACCATACGTGATAATCCATTTGTGAGTCTGCGAAATTTTTGTTGAACATTTTTCGTCCTTTCGTCGGGATTAAAATCAGTCTATTTATTGGTTTCGTATCAGGCTATTTATACCTGCACATTGCAAACCACATTTGCTGGATTCAACATAAGATAATTTTTCTTTTCCCGGGAAATTTTTTATTCCGGGCAAACAGGCTTTACTTTTGGACTTCCCTGGATCCCGGTGGGTAAATGAATCAGAACATGGTAGCAATACGTTGTGTTTTCGAATCGCTGGAAACGAAAAAGTACATTTAAGACATATATATGTTACGCTTTGTCTTTTCCCGCCAAATTTGGTACTCCAAGATACGGGATTAACTTCTAGCATTTTCATTGCGAGAGGTTTTTGAGTTATACTGATTTTTAAACATAATTTTTTTTACAATTTAAATTAAATATTTAGTGGCTGTCGGTGGTGCAATGGGTAGTGTGCGCGCCTCTTGTACTTGAGATCCTGGGTTCGATCCCTGCTCTGACCACCTTACAATTTCTTTCGACGGCGGTCACTTCGCATAGTGACGGCGACACTATCGAGTATTTAGCCATGAAAATGCTTCTCAAAAATACCGTTCGGAACCGGTCTAAAACTGTAGGTCCCAATCAGTGAGTATAAAACTAGAAAGCGCACAGCTCACTGGTTGTGAGAAGCTCTCCCCGATTCCTGCGTGGGATGTAATGGGAAACCATATATATATATATATTAAATATTATATTTAATATTAATCTTATTTATTAGGTTTATATTGTTTTCAAATAATTCGAGCACAAAAAGTGTTCCAGAGATACCAGGGTTGTCTGTATAGTTATTTCGGATCATGCCAAGATCTTCATCAGCAGACGTTTCCTGTTTTCCAAAAAGGCGACTTGAGTATATGTTTCATTAATATGGAATAAGCCTTTTATCAATCACATACATTTTCCTCTCGAGCATAATGTGCGAGAGACTAAAGCCGTTTGTTGGAGAACTGATCGAACCTTATCAGTGTAAGTCAACTATCGACCAGATATTCACATTACGACAAATTCTAGAGAAAACTCACGAACAGCAAATCGACAACTACTACACATTTGTAGATTATAAGACTGTGTTCGATAGATCCATACAGGGGAATTTAGACAAAGCTATGTCGGAGCTTGGTATTCCCGCTAAGCTGACACGCCTTTGCAAAATGACCGACACGAAATCATCAGTAAAGAATGGTAAAGATGTCATGCCATTTAGTACGAGGCAAAGTTGATTACCGTTATAATTTCGGGGTAGTGGACGAAAGCGTTTGCCTTGGAACTGCCGTAAACAGAAGCATTAACTTCAGCCTAGAGATAAAGCTGAGAATTGTGCTTGGAAACTGGTGATATTTTGGGCTAAGCAACCACTTGAGATAGAAGACCCTCTCTTCAGAAAGACTGTCTTGCTTTATGGCGCAGAATTATATGACATCACTGGGAATCTTCGAGGTAAAAATGCTCCCAAAAATATATGGTCCTATAATAGAAAAGGCGAGTATCAACGACGGATACACCACGACTTGTATATTCTGTATCCCAACATCGACGTAGTTATGCGTATCAAAATAGCTGGCTAGGCTATGTCAGTAGAATGAATCAGAAATTACCAGAGCGAAAGTTATTCGAAGATGTACTGTAAAGACATCGACAAACAGGCCGAACAAGGCTTCGCTGGATGGAGTAGTTGGAAGATTGGCTACGACAGCTTGATGTTACCAATTGGAGGAGAAAAGCTGATGATCGAGTCAGTTGCGGCAATATGCTATCCTCATTTTTAATGCCCTTACAACCTCTGGGTTTTTTGATGCCAGCTATTTAAATAAGTTTTCGTTTTCTTATTTTTGACAAGGATAAAGCAGAATCAGAAGCAATTCTGATGCTTTTTCATTTCTCATACGTAGATAAAGACAGTGAAACCTTCGTTTCAAATTTTTTCCATACCTCTCGGGGTCCTTGATGTAATTGTCGGCAACTCTGGAGATCCTTCCAATTTTATTAACTATGGCGCGGTTAGAATCTTCTTCAGAACGGTGAATATTGATTTTAGTTTTTTCCGAGAAATATTTAAAATTGTTTGTTTTGACATTTTGACTCGCAAAATGATTAAGATGTAATAATTTGTAATAAACAAACGCTCCCTACAAAAAATCATCGCTTACTTTAAAAATAATAAAAATAATAATAAAATGCCTTTATTCAATTGAACCATAAAAAAATAGCACATTTTTGGACCTTTTTATAAATTGCTCAAAAAAGTTCTTTAAATTGCTCAAAAGAAAAAACTATTGTCATGATTGTTTTATATCTCAAGATGTCTAGCTTCCATTTCCATTTTAAAATTCTGCAATCGGTTACAAATTGCAAAAGGTACAGGCTGCTGAATATGGAATTTTTAGTACCTTTAAATATAATTTTAAATATATATAATTTATATATAATTTTCCAATCCGATGAATATTCAGAAAGGTATTTTACTTTTGTTGAAGTAATTTTAATAGCACTTGATGCTACAGTTAGGCTCCCGGGAACTGTCCAATTCTCGCTCTTTATATAAAGTTACATTAAAACCTCTGAGTCACCTGTACCTCGTTGTTGTAGTTCTCGAATCGAAAAAGTTTTCACATGAAACATGTGAATTGAAGCAAAAACACTAAGAATCGGTACAAAAACTCGCTTCTCACATGTGGCTATTTCTATAACTTTTGTTTTGCGAGAACTTTCTGTGACGTACAGGTTTTTTCATGCTTATTGGAAAAATGCGATAAAAACTGTTTCTGAAAATTAGGGAGTCGGAAAATTTAAAATTTGAAACGTCAGAAATACCCACAAATTAAAACGGTGAGAGATTTTGATATTGTTTCTACAAAAAGTGCCTTTAAGAAATTAAGAATTTATATTTTAAGTAGAGAAGGTACAAAATAATATCCTTTTTGTTGTGTATTTCAACTAATGTTTCCTAAATATAACAGAACAATCAAAAACAACAAGAGAATATAGTTGAATATATTTGTGTCAACTAATTTGGAATTTGCAAGAGACAGTTTTGAGCGTTAAATTGCAACACAAATTGTAAGGAGCAGTGGGAATCGCTTAAAACTACTTCTGTTTGTTGTTATTTTTCGCACTAGCTTATCTTGTTTGTTTATATTTTTTTATTACTTTGCAGCTTTTTTGGAATATTCCTATAAAAATGTAATCAGTATTGCCACGTTTCGCATTGATATACAGAAAAACTTTTTACTCACATATCGAGAAACAATGGAATTTTTTGTTTCATGTTTAATGTGAAAACTTTTTCGATTCGAGAACTACAGAAGCGAGGTACTGTTTATAAATACTGTTTATAAATTGGGTAATTGGGTTACATTCAGAATACATCTTGTAATTTCAACTTTCCGATCCTCTCATTCTAACTCAAAGAATTTAACATCATTTCGTTAATTCTTCAACAATGTATTTCAACTTTTGTGCAAAACCTTCTCCACTTCTACTGCTGCAACAACTTGCTATTGTTTTCGTGTTTTAACGCTAATTCAAATATTTAGTTCAAAAAATGTATTATTACCTGTAGAATATTTAGTAGTAAAGGTGGAATATATACAAGGTGTTTCAAAAGAAGTCATCCGATGTTGTTTGGCTCTCATTTTTTTTTCTAAAGGAAAAACTTCGATTCTGTTTTTTGAATATGTTTATTTGAACCTTTAGAATTGTTTTGGTTAAGTTGAGAAGATAATATCGGTTAAATGGGCGCCGTGACAATTGATTACCATACGGGCTCGTTTTATGGCATTTTTAGCACTTCGGCGAGAGCGAGCTTCGGGCGACATATTCTCGCACTCGTGTCGAATGTTGACCTTGAGGGCTTCCAGGGTCTCGGGTTTATTCACATAACGACGGGACTTCAAAAAACCCCGCCAAAAAAGTCTGGAACGGTTAAATCGGACGATCTTGAGGGCCAGTGCAAATCGCCAAAATGAGAGATGAGGCGACCCGGGAACGCCGCCTTCAGAATATCGGTTATGGCTCGCGCAGTGTGTGCCGTTGCTCCATCGTGTTGGAACCACATGTCCTCCAGTCCTAATTCGTCGAATTGCGGCAGAAAAAAACTCGGTTAACATGGCCTTATAGCGCGCATCATCCACTGTTGCCGTTTGACTAGCGGCGTTCTCGGAAAAATATGGCCCGATGACTTCTCCAGCGTGAACAGCGCACCATGCAGTCACTTTGAGCGGGTGTAATGGCTCCTCGTACACCACTCATGGATTTTCGGTTCCCCAGAAGCGATAATTTTGCTTGATCACGTACCCGCTGAGGTGGAAATGAGCCTCATCGCTTATTATGACTTTCAAATCATTATCAACAAAAATGCCCTAAAACGAGCCCGTATGGTAATCAATTTTGACGGCGCCAATTTAACCGATATCATCTTCTCAACTTAACCAATAAAATTCTAAAGGTTCAACTAAACATACTCAAAAAACAGAATCGAAGTTTTTCATGTAAAAAAAAAATGAGAGCCAAACAACATCGGATGACTTCTTTTGAAACACCTTGTATAGGTATTCTTGCACAGAAAATGACTGCAGCCCTTATGTCCAGAAATCAGGAACGCAGTAAAAGTTAGTAAATTATCTCTAATTTTATCAACTAATTTAACATTTTTGCCAAACCGCCGAAAATTACGAAGATAACTATGATTTTGTTAGTCCTTCCAATATATCGTTTGAACTGTAAGTCAAGAAGTCATTCCAAAATCATGTTAAGAAGTCATCCTAAAAACGTATTAAGTCATCCTAAAATCGTAATATATAACGGATTTTTAACTATGGCACCACTTCTGTAGGAACACGCTCTTTTGTTGTTGTTGGTTGTACCTTTTGGCAAACATAGTTTACATAGTGTCCAAACACATTGTGTTGGCTATTCCATATTACATGTTAGAGACACAATGATTGATATGTAGTAATGGAAGTTTTTAAATATAATTATATCTAAATAATTTCTATTATCTAAATGTTAATAATTTTAATGAAATTTTAGAATTAAGAAACATGATTTTTGTTCTCAAATATGATTTTCTGTTCCAAAAAGTTCTAAATAGCATTTCCAAACAATTTTTTTAAATAAAATATCAAACTAAGTATATGACTTGAATACAAAATTGCATAAGTATAAATTACTTAAGAATTAATTGAACTTTCCAGACTTTTTTTTTACAATTTTAAAAATTAAAATTATTTATTTTATAAATAAATATTTTAAACTTAATAAGATTTTCTTACATGAAAAGCTCTTTAAAATTTAAATATGATTTTCGAATTTAGATCAGTTAAACCCATTTTGAGTTGCGTTGCAAAAGTTTTGAGTTTCCATTTAAGATTACTTTGTTATGGTAATTAGGGCATGCTGATCTCAAGTCCGTCTTAAGAATTTCGCTATCTCATATAGTTACACAGACTTCGGCTGTTCGATAAGTTGGAAAATTTCCATTTGAAAGATACAAATTTTCGGTACTGGCCGGAGGCCTGGTTCTGCGGGAAGGAAAATATATTTCCTTTCATAATTTCCCTTATGGGAATTTTTATTTGGTCTGTTTTCTAGTACTTACAAATTTATTCAAGCTCAAGACCTTTTTAAATAATATAAAGTTATTATCTTTATATTACTTTCAAAAAATTCGAGCATAAAAATGTTCCAATGATACCAAGGCTGTCTGTATAGCTATTTCGGATCTTACCAAGATCTTCATCAGCAGACGTTTTTGGTATGTTTTTGGTGAATTCTTCAAAAATATATATCCAGAAACACTCATCATGTTAATGAGAATTCCTTCATATACTCGTTTGAAGAATACCAAGCACTACCATTGGAACACCTTCATGCACAACTCTTTTTATCATGCCGTAAAACCATTGGTTTTAATCAGACATGATTTGTTTTAGTTATGTCATTACAAAAACAACAAAACAGAGGGTTGCCATCAACAATATTATTGTTTCAAGTTCGCGGTGCTCTTCGTCAACTTTCATAATTTCCCTTATGGGAATTTTTACAAATTTATTCAAGCTCAAGACCTTTTTAAATAATATAAAGTTATTATCTTTATATTACTTTCAAAAAATTCGAGCATAAAAATGTTCCAATGATACCAAGGCTGTCTGTATAGCTATTTCGGATCTTACCAAGATCTTCATCAGCAGACGTTTTTGGTATGTTTTTGGTGAATTCTTCAAAAATATATATCCAGAAACACTCATCATGTTAATGAGAATTCCTTCATATACTCGTTTGAAGAATACCAAGCACTACCATTGGAACACCTTCATGCACAACTCTTTTTATCATGCCGTAAAACCATTGGTTTTAATCAGACATGATTTGTTTTAGTTATGTCATTACAAAAACAACAAAACAGAGGGTTGCCATCAACAATATTATTGTTTCAAGCTCGCGGTGCTCTTCGTCAACTTTCATAATTTCCCTTATGGGAATTTTTGTTCGGTCTGTTTTCTAGTACTTACAAATTTATTCAAGCTCAAGACCTTTTTAAATAATATAAAGTTATTATCTTTATATTACTTTCAAAAAAGTCGAGCATAAAAATGTTCCAATGATACCAAGGCTGTCTGTATACTTAGCTATTTCGGATCTTGCCAAGATCTTCATCAGCAGACGTTTTTGGTATGTTTTTGGTGAATTCTTCAAAAATATATATCCAGAAACACTCATCATATTAATACTTGAATACTTGAGTTTTCGAACAAACCGAAAACAGGTTTTTGAAAACTTGATTTTTCGAACAAACCGAATCCCGGTTTCCACAAATTACTTTTTTTGGACACTCTAGTCGTATCACAAACGTTTTCATAAGACTAATTGTGTTAATAATAGCAGCCGTTTGGACTAAACCTAGGAACCTACTGCACATATTTTCTGTGTGTGTTCGGCACTAGTCATCAGCAGGATATCCACTATGGAATCCTACACGAAAAGAAAAAAGAAACGTTTATTGCTCGGTTGCCGCAACTATACTTTGATTGATTTGTACTAATTTATTAATCGCAACCGTTCATGTAGTTCTCCCAAATAAACTCGTATATCGCAAATGTGTATCATGTTGTTGCAAACGAGCTCTCGTTTGTATCAAACGCGTACAACATTACATTTGCCGCTAATTAAAAAACGTTTGCGATAGCTGAAATTAGCCATTTTCCTAACGAGAGGACAGATTACGAAGAACGTAAATTTCTTTCATTCTGTCGACTGTATCAGTCTTATCCACTCGTTTGGCATACACACTCACGCATATACATAAAAGTTATCACACACTCTAATGCTTCTGCCTTGTCAATGTATCTTGGATGGACAATTGACGCGTTGTAGTTTGCTCCGCTTTTAGTTGTTATTTGAATGCAAGGCAAGGCATATGTGTACGTAGACAGTGAACAAATAATCAAAACCGCCAACTTTTTTTAAAACAAACTTTATGGGTAAAACCAAAATAATAAAAGTTGGAAATTTAAACAACAAAGAGCTTATGGAAGCCTTAAATAAAGGTTTTAATATCAACTCGGTTGCTGTAACCGAAAGGACAGTTGGTGGAACCGTTTTTCGTTTCACGCAAACGCTTTTACAGCTCTCATGTTTCATAACTCGTTTACTGCAAACGTTTTCCAGTTCTCGCAAAAGTTTTTTTTTTATTTTGGAGTAACTAGAACTCGGTTGCTGTAACCGAAACACCAGTTGGCGGAACCGATTTTCGTTGCCCGCAAACTTTTTTTTCCAGCGTATATGTTTCATAACTCGTTTGCTGCAAACATTTTTCGGTTCTCCAAAACGAAATGACATGTATGGATTAACAGACGTTCGTTCTCCCAACTTCAATCCCAAAACAAACTTCAGTTATCTGAAATTTCGTTTGGGAGGAACGAGTTTTTTCTAAGTGTTTTCTAAGTGATCTATTTGCCCTACGGCTTCACTGCTCTTAAGTACGTGAAAAGTTTTGATTTTTCTGCCTAGTATATTCCGAAATAAATTTAGCAGTAATGTATAAATATGAATCACCAAATCCGAAAACGGGTCATGTCGATTTTTTCGAAGAGGTTTCATTTCGAAAACCTGTAGCAGCTGTGTTTATATCACTCTTATATAAAAAAATTAATTAATTATTTTGTGAAGCAGTCAGCTCTTCCTAAAATATTTGTGCTCTCAAATCTCTCTCTCATGCAGGCTGAGATAAATTTAATTTTTGTGTAACTTGAAAAATGTGAAAAACGAACAAGAGCTTCATTTTGAATTTGGCGATTCATATATTTTTGAGTTATTACGTGTAACCACATGTATTCAGTGAAATGTAAGGAGGGTTGTTTTCGTAGGGCATTTGAATGATATATTGGAAACTGTATAGGGAATTTAATGTTTACTGATATTTGTGATGAGAACAAAAAGTCTTGAAAAAATAGTACAACACAACAGAGAAATGCGCACTTGATTATATTGTTTCAGAAAATATTTTTTTTTTGTTTTAAGGTTAAAAATCAACCATTCGTAAGTTACAGAGTGGTCGTTGTGAGTTATTGTGGATTCCTACACACGTTCAGATTGTTATGATATGTGGCTATAATTTTGCCACACACGGTTCATGAAAAATTAAGGGTCCATGTAAGCTATGCTGAAGAAAGTTACAAAAATATTTTCTCCCTATAGAATATTTTCAAAAAAACTACTGTTTTAACATAAAATATTAATAAGATTTGTTTAGCGGATTCTTAGCTACATTATTGTCGAATAAAGTTAAGCGGTTACACCTAGCCTGGATGAGTTGTTGGACAAAAACGGATGACACATTTTTTTCGAGGGACACACTGATTTTCAGAATCTTTTGAGGCCAAGAAAAAAAATGGTCACCCAACTCGCCAAACCGAGTACAGGGTTATACTGCGGTCGGAAGACCAGGAAATAACGCCCCAATTGCAAAATGAAAATGGGCCCCAAATTGAGGGGTTATTTTCATTATGAAGATGGGCCCCAAATTTCGAAATAAATTAGCCTGCCAAGTAATGATGAAGGCCCCCAAAAAATTGTGAAGCACGACCCCAAATATTTTAGTGGGGCGGATTTAATTTTTTTGTTTTAAACCGTCTGAAAATAAAGCCCCAATAAGCACAAGAGGACCCCAAAATAATTATTTGTTGTATACTGATAAAATTTGGGGCCAGATTTCATTGACTCTTTGGGGTGTATTATCTTGAAATGTGATGTTAGAGAATAGAAATAGCACCCCAAGAAAATCGGACCCAATAGAAACGCGATTTTCTTGGGGAACAATTTTTTTCATTTCTTTCTAAAACAGTAAAATATTTTTTTTATTTTTAGCTGAAGCTTCAAATGGTGCATTTAAAAAAAATATAAAATATTAATACTTAGGTTATTTTTCAATAGGTTTCATTACGTAAGGCGAAAAGCTGCTAACAACTGATGTCAGTCAGAAAAACTTATCTTATAAATTTCCTTATTGTCGTACAGTAGTGCAAGATATAATGCAGGTCTACACCTAATAAAAATGTTTGCACCTCAATATCCTTAACGTTTCATTTGCACTTTTAGAAGTGGGTTTATATTAGTACTTTTTAATAATATTTGGGCCTCAATTAATTTGTTATTATGGGATGTTTTTTCATCAAGTTTTATAGTAGCCATACGAAATTCCACCCCGTGAAATTACACCCCAATTTAGTTATGAAATAACAAACCAAAACATGAAGACGGACCCCAAGTAAAATGAAAATATCCCCAAAAAAATAATTGGGGTCCACTTTCATTGGAGCCCATATTCGTAATGAAAAGAAACCCCAAGTGTAATAAAAAATTGACCCCAAATGTACGAAATAACACCGCAAAATTTCGTGTTGCTGTCACCTGTGAATTGGTTTGGGCCCATTTTCAGTTTGTAATTGTAAATAATTCGAAGTGAAGCAAATCGAATCAATTTCATAAAATCATAAAATATTTCATTAAGAAAATTACTTCACATTCTTGGACATTGGTACGTTTTATTCTGAAAACTGCAGTGAGTTTACAATTAAGCTAGTCGCCCATATAATGTATTTGTGTCCCGACACATTGTGTTTGCTGTTCAATATTACATGTTGGAGACACAATGATTAAGAAATAATAATATATGTTTTCTGACCAAAATATGGCATTGTTTGTTGAAAACTGCTAAAATCAATAGCCCGGCAGACAACAAAAAAACAAACAAGCATCAGACCTTCAATTCATGAAAACAATACATGCACACAAGTATAGCTATGTACCAAACATGTACTACATGCCTCCTGCATAATATTACACGCAAAGAAAAAACTCGTTCCTCCCAAACGAAATCTTAGGTAACTGAAGTTCAGTAGGGGACTGTAGTTGGGAGAAACGAACTTCTCTTAATCCATATATGTCATTTTGTTTTGGGAGAACCGAAAAATGTTTGCCGCTAACGAGTTATGAAAAATATAAGCTAAAAATACGTTTGCGAGAAACGATAAACGGTTCCACCAACTGTTCCTTCGGTTACAGCAACCGAGTTGTAACTAAAACTTTTATTTATGGTTTCCATAAGCTCTTGTTTGTTTAAATTTCCAACTTTTATGATTTTGGTCTTACACATGAAGTTTGTTTTAAAAAAAGTTGCAATTTTTGTTTATTTTTTCACTGTATGCCTACACGTCTGTCTCGCTTTGCATTCAAATAACAACCAAAAGCGCAGCAAACTAGAACGCCTCAATTGCCCATCCAAGATATACCGACAAGGTAGAAGCATTAGAGTGTGTGATCACTTTAATGTGAATGCATGAGTGTTTATGCCAAACGAGTGGATAAGACTATGTACACAGTCGACAGAATTAGAGTAGGAGAAACATTAACGTTCTTCGTAATCTGTGCTCTCATTAGAAAAATGGCTAATTTCAGTTATCGCAAACGTTTTTTAAACTTGCGGCAAATCTGGGTTTGTATGCATTTGATGCAAACGAGAACTCGTTGCAACAATATGATACACATTTGCGATATATGAGTTTATTTAGGAGAACCACATTAACGGTTGCGATTAATAAATTATTACAAATTAACCAAAATATTGTTGTGGCAACCGTGTATTCGAGTTTTAGCGTGTAGACGCGAATCATTTAACTTTCATTTTTAGGGTTTAAATATGCTATAAAAAATGAATAAAAGGCTTTAATTTGAATATAACCTTTTAGTCCTTCAGTCTTTATCGCCATACCTTTTCAGTAATTTGCCAAAATAAATAGTAAGGTCTAAGCACGAGAAAAATCATAAATCAAGCCCATTTGTTTTACTCTTTTCAAATTTAAGCTCTATGTTCTGTAATTTGGCTGGGATTACACTTACATGATGAGGAGCATATAATCGAACTTAATTTTCATCAAAGTTCGGACTGAACCAACTTGCGGCACCTTTTCACTAAGTTACTCTATGTTATTTTCATTTAAAAAATATCATATTTCTCATATACATCTCGTAAACATTGAATCTATCTCTACCAACATTGCTCATGCAAACTTCAGTTTACTTCTCTACAGTAATAAATGATGACAACTTTATGTCAATCCTTTAAGAACTTTAATGCCGAAGGATCATGATTGTGTAAGTATTTATCAAAGCAACTAGCATAACAAAACATGCTGTTTCCTTTTCCTCTTGATTGTTTTGTAACTGTGCGGAGATTTAAAATGCTTTTGTCTACTGTGTCTTTCCACAACTGTTTACCTCTTGAACCTAGAATGTATCACCGGTTCCTGTTGATAAAGTTTTGCGTTCGCATTCAAACAGGTGAAAATAACAGACTGAACGGCGGCAACGTAATCTCTGTTGTCGTTATATGTAACGAGATGATTTTTTTCATGGTTCAAAAGAGTTATGACGCAAAGCCCGTAATATATGCAATCTAGGGTACAATTTCAAACCAAAGGAATGAACAAGCTCAGTATACCTATGTTAAGGTAATCGTGTTATGATTATGTTTTGAATTTTCGTAACAAATGGTATCAGATGCTTCGTACGACTTCAGCAACACGCTGATATTTATTGTTGACGTTACCAGCAATATACTTAGTAGGGACATAAATACTGTTACTATATTTTACAACACAAAAACTAATAAACGCTTTTGGACTAAACATTTTTATATATTTATTGATATGTATTGTAAACAAAAAGCTAAGTTTAATTCAAAATATCCACCCTTGGCCCACCCACGAATCAGAGCTGTCTTAAGAGAATTAATGTTGGGGTATCTTTTGTTGCAGACCATGTTCTCTAAAACGATCCACAATATGTAATGCAGAGGGTTTAGATCAGGGCTGCTAGAGGGCCATTCTCAGAGAATATAAAAGCTGTCAAATTGTTTCGAAGCCAGGTTTGTGTCGTTTTATCTTTATGAGCTGGTGCTGAATCTTGCTGGAAAGTCCTCGGCTGGTTTTGGAACAGGGAATTGTTAACCGGCTTCACAACTGTTTCCAAAACGGTTTCTTGGTAAACTTTTTCTGATGTTTTGCCCCTTGTTCAGAGAAATTCAAGTCAGTTACCCCATCATACGAGACACCCCACCAAACCATGACTGCAGCTGAAGGATGACCCTTGTCGACCCGTGGGATGAGCTCAGATGCCCCTTTAGATGATCGTGCATAAACCCTATCATTTTGTTTGTTAAATTTTTCCTGTACGGTAAAAATTTTTTCATCCGTAAACAAGATTTTTTTATGCAAGTTATCAGCCAGCGTACTTCACCATAAGACGTTTGGATTTTTCTATCCTAGTTTTTTAAGTTGCAGCCAACAAATGTCCTGGACGCTGTTTGAAAACTCTAAGTCACAAGTCTATTTTAATAATTCGACTCATGGAATTTTGCATGATTTTCATCTCATGGGCTATGATTTTCTGTTTCCGGAGAGCATTTCATTGAATTCTTGCTTTGACGGCTTTGATGACTTGCTGTATCCGAACAGTATATGGGCGGCCAGACCGGGGGTGGACTTTTATATCTCCAGTCGCCTCGAATAATTGTCTACACCAGTAGACGAACATGCGACCAATGCCGAGCGGGCGGAGCATTTTGAAAATATCGTTATTTTTCGTTCCACACACGCTGAAAAATCAGTTTTTTGTTGTTGTTTGGATGCAAATATAAAGTGTGTTTGTAGCTGGTCCAAATATAATATACTAGTGTCCAAGCACATTGTGTTTGTAATTCAATATTACATATTTGGGACACCATGATTAATCTGTTATAATATATGTATTTGCGACCCACATATGTTTATGTTTGTGATACAAATACAGCTGGGTTTGTTGCACTGTCTATGCTCTCTCGAGAGCGAGAGAATAACAGAGGGACAACGAGAGTCTATGTGGTAAGAGTCTATCTGTATTTTTGCATTATTCTCTCCGTCAGTGTATCATAAATTGTTCTGAATGTGCGTGTAAATTGCAGATGAAGTCAGTGTTTCTTATTTTAGCCGATGTATTGCGTTTTAGTTTCATGTATTGAGTCGTCATTGATTCATCAGACAGAGGATATCAAAAGCGTTTGATCAGTGAAAAAATAATAAACGAAGGCTCGGACGCTTAAGTGGTTTGTGACGTTACTTTGGTTTTTGTGTATGTGTTTCGTAAATATACAGGGTGTTTCTTTTAAACTGAGACAATCAAATATCTCGAAAAATAGCCACTCTACGGAAAAAATGTCCATAATCAAAATTTAATCATACCGCGGGGGAAATACATTAGTGCAAAAAAAAATAGTCCCCCACCCCCGGCTTTGTAGGTGGGACGGGGGTAACTTTTAAACTAAGATAGGAAACCATATTTTTATTGCAGATACGGATTCTACGACTAAAAGTACGTATGATTTGTATGAAATATTTTGTTCGGTTCATGATATATGGCGTTGTAATCGACGAAATTAAATTTTTTCAATTTCTCTTTCGTAGAACACACGCATTCGATTGTGCAATACATTTGAAATAAAAGACGTCACGTAATCATTGGAAATACTCAAAATTCGTCATCAAAACAATTTATTAATGTAAATGGTACGTGAATACAATAATTTTAGCTTAAAATAAGTGTTCAAAATGATGGCGGATTAATAAGTGCATTGAAGTCGCAGGCCATCATTTTGAACACTTATTTTAAGCTAAAATTATTGTATTCACCTACCATTTGGTCAGTGTCATTCTACAGAGGCGGATCAGTTTTGCCAGAATCCCAATTTCAGACATAGCTTCAAATAGTTTTCCCCGTATTTGGCTATCGAAAGCAGTTTTGTAATCGCCAAAAAGGTGGTATATATCGATTTGCAATTCGTGGGGCTTTTCCAGTATAGTAAATATTTGTTGGACTTCCCTGGTCTAAAACCACACTGATAAGGTTCAATCAAGTTTTCAACAATTGGCTTTCGTCTATCACATAATACGCTCGACAAGGTGGGTAAAAGACTGATAGCGCGAAAGTTGGATCATACACACGGATCACTCTTTTTGAATGCAGGACATAATACACTGAGACACGACGATTGGTGTCTCAGTGTAGTATGTAGGCACAACAACGGCTTTTTTATTCTTAAGCCGGGAGATTTCCGTTCTAATCTCGCATTGTCTGGGGGTGGAAACAATTCTTCTTCAGTGGAAGAATATGAGTGAAGTAGTTCTGAAAAGTGGTATATCTAAATTTTAAGCACGCACTGTTTATCTGTCACCAGATTCCCTCTCGTCCTTGCAGGTGGGCATCCCATTATGCGGCCTGTTATTCGATCTTCTTACCCTCTGTATATATTTTCGGGATTCCTGCACAATTCGATTTTTTCACTCTGCCTCTGCTCCCACTGTCATGTTTCCGCCTAAATAGTTGGTTTTCCTCCCTTCTAAGCCTTTTGTACCGATCACTCGCAGCACGCGTTTTAACTGACCGTTTCGTTGCCACACATGCAGCGTCTTTTTCATCAATTGCGATGCGACATACTTCAGACCTTGCAGCGGTTTCCAAAGATTGGAAGATGTGCTTCCACTGCGTATCCAGGTCCCCGGGAGGGGTTTATTCTGCTCCAGCAGGAGATTTAGCTTTTGTTGATAGGCCTTGATGTCTCCGGTATTTGCAGTTTGTCAATATATAGCTTTTCCCATGTTCGCCATCGTACGTTTTTCGTCCTGCTCAGTCTTGTGCGAACTTTTGGAGCCACACGGTAATGATCCGTGTCGATATTGGCACCTCGAATTACACGTACATCCATTACACTAGAAGAGTGCCCGCTATCTATTACCAAGTGATTAATATGGTTTTTCGTTCACTGATCGGGAGATAATCCAGTCGCCTTATGTATGTATGTCCTCAGGTTGGAAAAGTGTGCTACTAATTCCCATTTTCTTTGCGGAGGCGAAGTCTATCAGTTTTATTCCATTATTGAAAGTGTTATCACATAGAATGTGATTGCCGATAGTTGGTCGAAAGACGCATTCATTTCCAAATTTGACATTAACATCGCCTAGAATAATCTTAATGTTGTGTTCATATACTTGTTCCAGACGCTCATAATATGATTCTTTAACCTCATTAGTCGTGTTTTGGTTACAAGCAAGCTATTGTCTCTTGCTAAGTTGCAAAGAAAACGCCAATTTAGCGATAATTCATTTTATTCAAAAATATGAATAAGGGTTGACAACGGTAAAAGATGCAAAAAAAATGTTAACTGAGCGAAAATTATTCTCGTCGCTAAGTCTTCGCTTAGTGCTCCATACAATACAAGGGGATATATAAGCGAACGCTGTAACCAAAACACGTTTATTGTCTCTATCCTGTGTCGGCGCGTGCACACACATTATCGAGATGTTGAAATATTTCACTGTGATGCGAGTTGTTGCTATGCGTTCACCCACTAGGCTGAACCTTGAAACTAGGTATCGCAGTCTCTTGCCAACTATAAATCCGCACCAGAATTCGTGCTTTCGCTCATAGCAGCTGTAGTAAAAATCGCAGTTTTTCTTTCTGGTGCAAATCGTATTTCAGTAGTTAAGTGAGTGAGGCTTCCATCTGTTATCATCGTTCTTTCAATACTAGGCGATTATCTAAAGTCCATTATTGCATACCTGGTCGGACCGTATTAGTGTGTCTTTGGACGTAGAAAATCCATACCCGAGCCAGTTGTAAAGTGGCACCCGTCATGTATAATGTTCTTAACTTCCAGGTAATTATCCTTGAATCGTGATCCTTACAACGTTTGCGAGGGTCATCAAGAGTCTGTTCGTTTATTACAATTCTTGTGTATTTTCATTGCCTATATAATGGTGGCGGAGGATAAACACAGTCCACCGTGATTTGCATTTTACCTACTGCCAGGATGAACATGTTTCAGCCGCCCATTATGGATCAGACCCTGACCAGAATACAGTGAATTGAAAGTGGACTTTGATTTCTTAAGCTTGTATAATTTTAAACGAAAATGCAATTTCATATAAGGAACATCTTAACGTCTGTGTTTAACAATGTACGTGACAGCAATTTGTTTGTATGCTTAAAAAATCCTCCACCAAGTTTTTTTGTGAAATAGTAAATTTTTTACTGATTTGAATTTTTTACTGATTTACAAATATTCATATGAAAAAAAAGTAAGGGTTGCTAAGGGATCACCGCCAGACTTTTTTACAACTTGTAGCGATGCGCTGACAAGTGAACTTAGCATTCTGTGTTCTGCAGTTGAGAAGTTGGTCGGGCTATAATTATTCAACTACCCTGGAGTAACCCTTTATCTGTTACAATCGTTCTTTCAATACTAGGCGACTATCTAAAGTCGATTCTTGTTGCGTGTTGCGTGCTTGCAGAACGTGCCGAAAATGTATAGACCTACAATAGAAATCGAAGACAATAGACGTCGTAAGACTCACGGTTCATATGAATTGCATTCCGACTTCGTCGTAGTAAAGCGGCTAAAACATGGTTGTGCTGGCTATCCTATGTCGGTTGAATGGATTAGGATCAATCGGCGCGATAAGTATTTTAGGAAGTACTTGAACGATGCCGAAAATACAAATACCTGTTAATTCTTTGTTCCACCAACTGGTGAGAAAAGCTGAAAAGCTGTTGTTGTTTGAATGCAAGTATAACGTGTTTGTAGCTCGTCGCAATTATAATGTACTTGTGTCCAAACACATTCTGATTGCTGGTCAGTATTACATGTTGGAGAGTTTTGGATTAATATGTTACAATATATGTCTTTGTGATCCAAATATGGCTTTGTTTGTTTTGAGCAGATGTTTAATTCATGAAATCAATGCTTGAACCAAGCATATACATGGATCCTGCATAATGTTGCAGAGGCCATTTTGTTTCAGCGTATACCAACCGTTTTCCAATCACTACGAACGAGGATTGGATTAGCTGGTCGGAACAGAGATCGAAATCGCGTTAGCATGTGCAAGATTGCACCACCGGTAAAATTCTCAAATTGCGAAAAGGATACCTAGCTGTGCTACTACACTTTCCATAAGTACCTACACGCTGAAAATTAATGGCCACAGCAACACATTGTAGGAACATTAGTGTGGGCGTAAAAAAAAGTTGGGTCAGTCACCCCCTAGATTTAAAGATTATCTGGAGACAATTTCGGAACTACAAATAAATTTTTTTTTGTGTGCACTCTAAATACCGCCTTTTTAGTTTTTTATATCCTGTGTTGCGATTTAAAGTCCGATTGGAAAAAGATGCATACCGTTGTTTAGGATTTGACAGGGGCTACATTTCGTGCATACATTATTTTTGACTCCGACGTGAAATTGGATTAGTAACCTATGCTATTTCGTTTTCTACCATCCTGATATAGCACTTTTTTGAAACAGTAGGAAAGGGCATCAAAAATGGTGAAATATGTGCCTTGGAAGTACTCATTTTGGTTTATAAACGATAAAGTTACAAGCGATTTAAAATAATAAAATATATATAATTGCAATTCGTCTAGTTCCAATTGAAGTCGGTTTCTCTGTCTCTCAACTGACACCCCCACCCACTGTGTTTTTTTTTAAATACTGGTTTATGCTCCAGGCGTGAGATATAGACAACGGCGAGAGGCCGTTGTTAATCATCGCGCTGTACTTACAGGGCCGGGATTTGGGCTAGCTAATCCTTCATGGCATAACCCAACGTTAACAGCAACAACCATGCGAAATAGGTAGTAGCATTGATCGCTACGGATGTTCCAGTTATGCCCCATATGAATTGGCTCAAAGCCACTTGCGATGATAATAATACAACGAAGACAAATTAACATTTTGTTTGTTTGCAAATAAAAGCTTTGAGAAGAAATAGGACTGACAATTTTGTCAAACTTAGCGGATACTGGTTACATGTCAGAAGCTCAGATCCAAGAACAGAAGGCCAAATGCCTGGTCCTACTTGTTTACCGCAGAATTTGGTTAACAGCGCTTTTAGTGGAAGCTCGTTGAAATGAAATAGACTGACATTTCACTGTAATGGGCCTTGCAAGTATTTCTCCAGGCACGCGTTAACTCCTGTTTTGTGACCCGTGTTTATGGCAGTTTCATCAAAACTAATAGCAACTAAAAATGTAGAGAATATCCTTCCGAATTATGGCTTTTTGAATTTCTACCCCTGTACCATTGACTGGTGTTACATATCCGACGAATGTGGACCCAGGCTCTTTCACTATTGTTATGTGCTCTTCTGTTTTTTTACTCAGATGCACTTGATGTCCAAACATTTGCTTTTTAAAGCTTTGTCTTTTTTCCCATCATAGGATATACATTTCACAACGGCATCGGTGGATGCTGCGTCTCTTGTCTCTCTCCTATATTTAGATCTTTCCCTTAGAATTTTATTTTTGTCGATAATAAGACTATCAAGGTAAGCCAATAATTCCTTAGAAACATCCTCTGAATCCTTTCTAGCTCTTTTGCATATCGATAACTTGATATCCTTGATTAATGTGCGATCCAATGCCAATGCATAATTCTGTGATGATATATCTCATACCTTTAATTGCCCTTCCACAGGAGATATGTGGTTATTTTCAGGTCCAGAATCATATTCATCAATTGAACTGGGAACATATTCACAGGAATCAGTATATGCCTGAAACGGAGTAGCACTTGTGCTCAAGTAAAGCGTATCTACGTAATCTGCTTGGATCTGGTGCAAAGTTAAAATCCTCAATCCACACTGATCAATTAAAAAATGTTTTACAGTTAGGGGAACCTTTTTTTATTGGGACATCTGCAATCTTCATCAAATTCAATACTGCACTTGCATTGTGTAATTTTGAATAATTGATTCCATTCACTTTCTACATATTTATGTGGATATTTAATTATTTGATATCGCTTATCCAGAAGACGCATTAACAATTTTCTAATTGTTGTTTTTCCAAATATTGGAATGCATGTATTTTTCCATAATTCACATAGCACTTCAATAACATCTTGTATGTAAGATGATAAAATTCAATTCTTCTTAGCACTATTTTTCTTCAAATAACAAGAATATTCAACCACTTGGCGATTTGTAGGTAATTTTGTTTTGTCTATATCACACGCCTCGAATATAATTTTTAACCCGATTTCGAAATTCGATTCTTATTATTTTACACTTTTTACCGCAAATACATTTTAATTTTTTATAACAATAAACTGGCTGCGATTTTAATATTAATTAATACGAAAGACCGAGAAAGACATTATTTTGACAGTTCAATCATAGACGACTTATAGCGTAGACAGACGACAGCGTTAATTTGCATTAAAAGCTCACTAATGTGATTTAACATTTTGCCCTGACAGACGACAGTTTTGCATTTAGTAAACAGCTGTAGACTTTGAATCCATTTTCAATTGACGATAGCAAACAATTTGACAACAGCTGATTCAAGATGTATCAAATACATGGTGGTAGCAGGTGTTGTTGTTGCAATAACATCCACTTCAGCGGTGTCAAGCATCAGTACGTAAAATCAACAAAGCAAACAACAAACACAAGAAAGTTCCACTTCCACTGTGTTCCGGCTATCACCTCTATGTATAGATACATCTTGAGCTGATTGATTGTCGACGGTGTTGCCATATTGAAATACCTAAATGCAGTATAAATGCACTCAGATTTCATGCATTTACACCAAAGCTAATACACATTGGGACGGGAATAATTCACAAGATAATTTGAATTAAGACTGCTAATGCAAATTAACGCTGTCGTCTGTCTACGCTATTACACGTTTTTACTGAACTAATTTCTCCAGTCGAGAGTGTGCGAAGGGAGAAAAGTACTGTTTGATAAAACGAGAACAACAATATGGTTCTGTATATTTCTGTATTGCTCTATGGTGCGAAGGGAGAAAAGTACTGTTTGATGAAACATGAACAACGATGTGCGTTTTGTTTTCATACGACGCCAAATCATAAAAGAGGTAAATGATGTGTGGTGTAGGGTAGCGTTGGGTAGTTCATGAACTATCTAGTTCACTCATGAACTATCTAGTTCACATCACCCTCACGAACAAAATGCATATGTTCGATAGGGGAAGTATGTACGTGATTGTTATGTCCGGGCACCTTAAATGAACGAGTTCGAGAACTAGTGGACGAGTTCGACACGAGTCTAGTGTAGGGTGACGTACTGTTTTTAAAACCTCCATAACTTTTTTGCTTGTGAATAAAATTAAATGCTGTAAAGGCAAAAGTTTCATAGTTTTTAGAAGTCTTCACAGACGTTATGAGAAATAGGCAACATGTGCATAGAGGAAACGAAATAGATAAAGTCAACAGTCAAAATTGACTTCGGAGACAAAAGTGCCCAAAGGAAAAAATGGAGCCATTGACAACAGATGAACAAAGGTAAGCGTTTTGTTTCGATAGGATACTAAATAACAGCGTAGCTCAACAAAACCTAAAATGGCGGTATGTAGGGTGCACGGATCAAAAAAATGTTTGATGTTCTGATGTACATATTTGCAAGCAGTATTTTTGTGAATTGAGGATCTGCTGCTTTTTGGCTCTTTATTGTCTGCCAGGTTTTTGTTTTCAGCAATTTTCAACAAACAAAGCCACATTTGGATCACAAATAATTATATTAGAACCTATTAATCTTTGTGTCCCAAACATGTTTTATTGAATAGCAAACACAATATGTTTGGACACACGTATACTATATTTGCTTCAATCTACAAACACGTTATATTTGTATCCAAACAACAATAAGAAACTAATTCTTCATCGTGTAACAACTTTATCGACCAGGCCAATACTTATGGTATTATTATCCTAACTAATATTATAAGACAGAATTTCAAGTGATACCCAGGATAAACCTTCTATAGGTGAGGGTATGTGTAGTTTTGTTCAATCGTTTGAAATTTGTTTACTATATTTTTAACAAACGTTTTTCAATAGAGTATGGCATCAAGAATTCATAACTATGCATATAACAACCATTGTTTAGTAAAATAAAAAAACAACACCCTCTTGAGAATACTAAATGAAGTTAACTTCTGCACATACCCAAACGACTGTTTATCTATGTAGTTTGCCCTTTCATTCACCATTGATCCTTTCAGCAAACAAATACCCTTTTGTCGTTTAGTTTTCTTTCGTATCTCCTATACGTTTTAATGTGATACATGTAATGAATGCTTTAGGCCAATTTTGTTTGTAGAATTTCTAAAGTTGTTAAAGCAGAACGTAAGCAGGTGTGTCTATAGTTATCCATACGGATGACCTTAATACATAGCAAACAGATATGGACAAGTGAGTAAGTTTGGGCTCAAGCTCACGCACGGTCATGAAATGAAGACGGACACTCACGCACGAAAACAGTTTTGCTACTAACGTTTACGCACTCTCACGTGATCAAACGTTAATACCACTTATATTCCTGCGTGAATCACGACAATAACATAATAATTACTCACAAAAAGAAAATAGAGTTTTTACTTAAACCATTTGCTCGATCTTCAAACCAATATTAAAAAATATATCCAGGACAATGGCTGTAAACGGTAATATTTAAGTAGGATAAATAGGACAACATTCACGTATTACATACTACTGCACTTAAATGCAAATTTCTAAGTTAAATTGAGTGTCCTTTTTAATAACTTTACCAAATAAACTAAACCTTTTAATTTAGGAACAACTCTTTATTACCTTTACTTCAATGAGATGTGCTTCATAATTCAACGAGATATCTTCGCTTGTAGCAGAATTCATTTTAATTCAGAAGAAGATTAGCGAAGTTCTGTAAAAGGGCAATGATAGTAGAAGTCGTCCAAAATTACTGTGTTTAACAATGTAGTACGAAAGTCTAAAATAAATGAAGTTAAATTTTCTGAAGTCTTCGGGACTCATAAAAAAATATTACTCACACACAGATTTGAGCTCACGCACGAAGATTTTTCGCTACTTTAATTCCAGCACGCGCATGTGATCAAATTTCGTATCTTACTCACGCGTGATTCATGCCAATCAAGTGACTCACGTGACATCTCTAATAGCAATGTTTATTGCTTCACTGGGGTATTAGTGGCGAAAGGATTACAAATTTGGTGGAGTTTAGTTGGAACATGTTACCAAAAGCTTTTGTTGTAGTTTTCATCTCATATACTGGAAACAGGAAAAGGTTGTGACAACACTGTTATTAATATGTGGTGATAGTCAAGACTTTTCTAACACAGAATTGGGAGGATTGCGCGTTTAAATATTGTGTTGTGGTCAGACTCTTCGTAAAACAATTTGTTATTTAAGATTTCTCAATCAGATCAAAATGTTGGGGAAACAGACAAATAACGGGTTTTTCAATAAGAGCGCTACAAAAGTTCTTTTAAATAAAACAAAACCGGTTTTAGATGCCAATGAAACTCTTTATTCCTGTGAAAGTACGTTTGATGCCATTATGTATGGAACTCGATTTCTTTTGCACGGCCACCATGGGCTCGCTTGCAGAAGTCCAAACGCTGAACCCAATTTTCGACGGTTTTCAAGCATAAATCGGTCGACACTGCTGCAATTTCACATTCGATATTCGTACGAAGTTCATCAATCGTCGCTGGCTTGTTGGCATAGACCATAGACTTGACGTAGCCCCACAGGATATCACCTAACGGCGTCAAATCGCACGAGCGAGGCGGCCAATCGACTGGGCCATTTCGTGAGATAACACGTTCACCAAACTTGGTTTCCAATAAATTGATTGTGGCATTCGCTGTGTGGCGAAGTCCATATTATCCAATTGGGGCCAAAAATATTCGGTTATCATTGAACGGTATCGATTCGCATTAACAGTAATGTGACGGTCTTGATCATCACGGAAGAAGTACGGCCCAATGACGCCGCCGGCCATAAACCGCACCAAACCGATGCAATGATGACTCATGGACTACGTGTGGATTGCTATCTGACCAATAACGCATATTTCGCTTATCGACGAAGCCATTCAGCCAAAAATGAACCTCATTTCCCATGAAAATCTGAATCATTTTCAAGCTGTTGCTCAGCCCAATTCACGAACATACAACGCTTATGGTGGTCAAGCGGCTTCAGTTCTTGCGTCAATTTGATCTTGTAAGGATGTAGGCCAAGATCTTTTCGCAAAATTCGCCACAACGACGTCACAGAGATGCCCAACGCTTGAGAACGACGTGTGAGAGACACATTTGGGCTTTCTTGAACTGAAGTCTCAGCGGCAGCAATATTCTCGACACTACGGGCACTTCTTTGTGTCATTGGCATGGGAACATTTTGTACTGTGCCTGTGGATTAAAATTTTTCCACTAGACGCTCAATTGTTGATCTGGTAGGACGATTATGACGACCATAAATAAATTGGCATAAAGTTGAGGTAGTAAATTTTAATAATTTCGACTCGTTGTTGGCTCGTATATCTTTCCTTGATAAAATGGCAAACCTTACTGAAGAGAAATGTCAAAAGAGCGGGAAAAAATATGGCGTCGTTTGCTGTCCCTATCGATTTACTTTTGTAGCGTCTCTGTTGAAAAACCCTTTATTACGTCGATGACTGCAAACATAACAAATAGTTTTAAATTGAGTATTAATAAAGAAAAAAGTGAGCTTGAGTCAATTCTTCAAAGCACCTTCGATTTTTACCACAACAATGTAGATTTTTTATGTCCAAGTATACCTGCAGAATTAGCTCTCCGTATGATAGAGGAAAATTGGGACTCAATAAAGGAACAAACCAATATGAATATTCCTATATTCTTATATATTGCGAGATTTTGTATAGAAGACTACCGGTATTTTCAATAACGTGAGAGGATATGATATCTTCAACAAAAAGAACTTCCGCCGGGCTTGCCAGTTTCTCCAATTGTGGCAGATATCGTTATGGAAAATTGTTTGGACTCATGTATAGAAAAATTGGCTGTAAAACCAAATATTTTAACAAAATACGTTAATGATTTATTATTTTTATTCTGTTGTTCGACCTTTTCCTTATCAATAAATAATCAATATTCTTCGAGTTTGAGGTCAGATTTGCTGTAGTTATATTTATTTTCCTCGATATTTCGCTAGTCCTTTGTGTAGCATCATCAGGAGATATAAACAATATTCAACAATTAAAACAAAACAAAATTAACAATATTAATGATTTATTTTGAATCGTTTCAGAATATCAAGTAGGCAACATTTTTAAATTTTATATTGTCCAATTTGAGTGATATGATTTCTAAATGACGTTTCGACCATATGTAGTGTGTCATGATCTGTCTTATTTCTTTCATTCTATTCGTTAATGTTTACAATTTCATCATGGACAACATACGCAGGATCAACGTTTACAAATTGTTCAATTATTTTTCTCAAAATAATCTTTATCCAATTGTAACTTTTCGTGCGCTTTTGCCATTTGATGGTTGTAACAATCGTCCACCTGTGCTGGCATTGTTGCATTGAATTGGCATTGTGCTGGAATTGTTGCAAATTACGAGCGTACATTTTTTTTCGCCCCAAATTTTATCAGTATACAACAAATAATTTTTTTGGGGTCCTCTTGCGCTTATTGGGGCCTTATTTTGAAACGGTTTAAAACCAAAAAATTAAAGCTGCCCCCACTAAAATATTTGGTGTCGTGCTTCACAATGTTTTGGGGCCCTTCGTCATTGCTTGGGAGGCTATTTCTTTTTGAAATTTGGGGCCCACCTTCATAATGAAAACAAACCCTAAATTTGGGGCCCATTTTCATTTTGCAATTGGGGTGTTATTTCCTGGGGCCCGTCTTCATTCCGCCGGTTTTTGACTGGTGGAATCATCGGTCGCGACTTCTTTCGAAATGAAGTTGTTAACACCGTTACTATCAATGGGAAGCGGTATAGATCGATGATAACCAACTTTTTGTGGGTTATTGTGTGGTTATTGTGGGAACTTTTGTGGGAGCTTGATCTTGACAACATCTGGTTCCAACAATACGGGGTTACGTTCCACACAGCACGTGCAACAACCGAATTATTGCGAGAAAAGTTTGGAGATTCGATTATTTCAAGAAATTGTGACATTGGTTGGTCTCCAAGAAATATTTCAAATCATTGGTCTGTAACAATAAACAAGACTCTCTTCAAGTTTTGCAAGTCAATATTGAACGTGCTATTCATAACACACGTGGAGGCCATTTGAAATATGTTTTATCCCGAACTGAATTGTATCGATTGTACTTCACATTAAATAAAAGAAAATTGAATTTCCTTAACAATTAGTGTGTGTGTTTTTTTGAAAATAATTGAAAAACCCTTACAACTTCCACCCTGGTATTAAATTTGCCATTGAGTAAGATACCAATTCGAAAGTTCCATATTTGGATATATTGTTCTCAAGGAGAACATTGATTCATATCAACAACTTACAGCCTCAGGGAGGATTATAAATTCCAGCTCAAAACTCCCGAAAAGAGTGATTATAAATACGGCCAAAATTTTAATAAAACGCGTATTGACAGAAAGTGACACAGAATTCGCCAATATCAATACAGAGAGGACCGAAACCATTCTCGTGGACAATATTTTTCCAAAAGATCTTACCAGCCGATTTGAGGATAAAAGGAAATGTAACGAGAATACTACCGCGGGAAAAATTGTACGAAGCTATGTCTGAACTTGGGGTTCCGGCAAAACTACTCCGCATCAGTAGAATAACGCTGACCAATACCAAATCAGCAGTGAAGGTGTGGGGAAAGACCTTACCGAACCATTCTGTGCCACGCGAGGACTGAGACTTTCGCGCAATCTCTTCAACATCTTACTAGAGATAATAATGAGAAAAGCTGCAGTAAATACGAACAGGACCATTAACAGGAAAAACGTTATGTTGTTGCCGTATGTTGACGGAATAGACATCATTGGGCGACTTTTGCGAGACGTTACTGGAGTATTTTCAAGAATCGAAGAAGAATCAGCGAAGGTGGGTCTTGCTGTTAATGAAGGCAAGAGTAAATTGATGTTGTCAAAGACTAGACAAACCCCGGGACTTGATCTGCACTTGAAGGTTGACAACCGATTTAATTTTGAAGTGGTAGATGAATTTGTTTACATTGCATCTGAAGTGAACAAGAACGTCAACCTAGAGATAAGTAGGAGAATTGTGCTTGCAAATAGGCGATGTTAGCAGAATGGATGAAGATGAGCCAACGCGAAAAGTTTTCTATAGTTTAACCGATGGAAGCAGGAAAAGAGGACGACCAAGACTCCTCTGGAAAGGCCAGGCGGAAGAATCCCTCCGTATCCTTGGTGTTACCAACTGGCGAGAAAAGGGGAAGAAGCGAACCAGCTGGAGAAATTTGTTAAACTTTGCTTAATATATTTATTTGTTTGTTTAATTAATATGTGTAACGCCTCTGATCTCATGAGGTCGTAAAATAGACTATGAAAGAACCTATGTACCTGGTATATCTGATAGGTTGGAAAAGTCGAAAACATTCGAGAAAAATATTGCTGTAAAACAGCACTCAAAACTTATAAGACATTAGGTAGATTATTTAGTAAAACAATGGATAGGATGTATACGAACTTAGTATATAAAATAGCTTAAAATGGAAATTATAATGAAAATTGTAACATGGTGTATGTTGATACAACAAAAAATAAACTAAAACTTAGAATCGCAGGGCAAAAATCTGATAAAAAAAACAGAAATATTTCTACACAAAAAACAGCATGCTACTTTGGATCATTAGCCAAACTTCCAAGATGTATCAGTTTTAACTAGGGACAATAATTATAAACGTTGTTAAAAATTTTACAAATAATTAATAACAGATACCGATAATGTAGCCCAGAATTACAGCCATTTAATTAGCAAGTAAAATTTTTTTTCGTTTCAGTATTTTTCTTTGTGTAACTATGTATCTTATATACACTTTTTTCAGAATATTATTTTTATTTGTGTGACTTGATTTTGCCCGTTTTTATTAATTTGTTAATTTTTGTTTCCTGCCGATGCTACCCAATATTGATCTGAAGTTTGGGGAAAATTTGGATTATTTATTCAAAGATCGAATAACAACCAACAATCGGAGCGTCGTTTAATAAAATCCATGTTTGAGATTCCCTATGTAATATGTAGAAAACGAACAATTTTGATCTATTAATATTATTTCGTATTAGACGGGACGAGCAAGAAATGTCATAATAAAGGGATAGAAACATTATAAAATATGTTCAGGTATCTATTAAAGTTATATGATATAAAAAGTTATGATTTATCCGACCTTTCGTATTATATTCCAAATTAAAAATAAAATTATTGGGAATCATGATGTGATAGTGAAAGAGACCGCCAAATCTTATTTGGCTGTGAATATTGTTGTGACAAAGAATCAATTCTCTGTGTGTGTAAACTATTTCTGTTTCTTAAATTTTCTACATAAAATATACATTATGATGTGTTTTGCTTGAAAAGAATTCAAAGTACTTGACCTTACCTTAAGAGAAATTTAAAAAAATATAATATAAAGTATTCTTTTCAAACCTGGGCCTTAGAACCGTTTCTTCAAACCGGTTGTTATATCTACTCATAAAGCCTAATTTTTTTTGGATCGGTGGGAGTACATGAGCTCACTAACTCTCTTTCTCATTCATATTTTGACTAATTAATTATCTAGCACCCATATTAAGCCATCTTGACGCTTTCTCATCGAGGTACCCTAATTTGACACAGCACCTAACCTTGAAATCGTTGCGAAAGCCTGGCATGTTATAGCTTCTGAGAAAGCTACATACTTCAGCTAAAAGACCGTTGTAATTAGAATGGGTTTCTAATTCATCTGAATGCACTTTCTTTTTAAAGCTTTCGCAATTTAATAACTTGATTGAGCTTTAATTAATTTCTAGAAAAATATTGGGAATTAAATAAACATTGAAAATGTTTTACAACATTGGAAGCAAGAGCTAAAAAACTTTGATCGATTTCACGAGGAACGTGGTATCACCAAATCAGTCGGGAATACTTTTTTATTTATTTTTGAAAAATTCTTAATAACGCCCGACCATGTAAACATAGTGTTACAAAAAGTCACTTCCCTAATGTATATTTTTAATATACAGGGTGGTTCAGTCACGACTGGAAAAATTTCACCAGAGTATTCCTTGGCTAATTTCATGAAAATATGTCCATCAACGACCATCCCCGAAAATGCAAGGGTGCGAAATGGCAGCAGTTTGACAAATTTTGGATTGGTGGTCGTAGGGTACTGGGGTAAAATTGGTGAGTTCTGAACCAGTGGTCGGATTTTTTTGTTTTTGGGCTTGTTGGAAAGGCCTTTACGATACCTTTCAGAATCATTACTTAAACAAAGATTCGACTCACGCACGTTTATTCCCAAAGATTTTTTCGATATCCAATATCGCGCACGCTCCCATATGCAAATTTTGATGCCACTCATATTTAGGCGCATCCTCGTGACTAGCGCCCATCTTTAATGGCAATGAGAAAAAAACCTTTGGAAAAAAATTCGTAATTAAAATTATTTCTAGTAGTAAAAGTTTGTTACTTTACAGTTGCGGGATCTGAACTACAATTTTTTTTACTGATATGTCACTATGTTCAAGACACTGAACTCAAACGTAAACCAGTAGACAAATTTCAGCCGTTTGAACCGACTTAAACATACACTCACCTCTAGTCATCCATTGAGTTCAAGTTCCATTATAAAAAGGTTGATATTTTGTTGAAGCCAACAAACTTTAAATTACCCGAAAGTGAGAGGTAAATTTGCCCATACTCTATAGCAGGTTGACCTTGTAAAAAAATTAATGTGAGTCCGATCACAGGGGAGATGTGTAAACATCTAGTAATGAAGTTGGAAGTACTTATGCTTTTAGTATATTTTTTTAATTAATCAATTAAAAGTATCAAAACTTTCAATATTGTAAATACATAGGAATTTTCTGGTTTTTAGTACTGATTACTGAAAATTCAATGCACCTCATCGTAATCATGTAGACACTTTATAAAAATTGCTGAAAAAAATTTTAGTAATAAGTAAAAATTTACTAGTTACAGAATTATTTTTACTGAAATTTTAGTAGTACCCATCTATGGTAAATGCTTTAAGTACAAATAGTTAATATTGGCTTATGGTAACTAAAATAAGATACTTATTTAAATTTTTGACTCGATTGTATTTAAAAATCTATGGAAAACTGCATCTATAGTAGTGGAATTGTTAGCTGTGGGGGTTTGTGGGGAATTGCTCATATGCAAGTGGAAAACGTCAAATAAAAATTTTGATAAAGATTGCGACTGTGGGTTTGCACAATTTGTATTAAAATCTCCACCCATAATAATTGGCATGAGATGGAGATTGTTACCCAATTGTCGTGCACCAGCTTCAGTGTAAGGCAACAGTACGTAATGAAGATATGTTATAATCTTAATTTATATTGGAATCTAATAGAAATTTTATTAGAATTAACATTACCTCCATTCAGCTTTGATACACTTTGTGTTGTTTTATGTTCTGAGTTATAATTTTTTTGGTGTTTTGTAAAATATTTTATTATTTTGTATTTGTTGCGGTTGACAAGTTATTAATCAGCTGTTTACTGAAATGTAATGTTATTTTACAGCAATGGTTTTCGAAAATTAGTAGCTAATATTGCACACTAGATGGTGCTTATATGCAGCTGTTAGGTTTGAATGACAATCTCAAAGATGAAGAAAACTTTTAGTTTTTAGTTTTCCTTATATTTGACAAGTTTAGTTTTTAGTTTTCCTTATTTTGCTTTGTTTTAGTATATTTTTTATTAAAAGCGCAAAAAATCTTTTTAAAAGTTGTTAAAATTAAATGTTATTGTATTCATTTTATTTATTTGTTTACATTTGCCTACGATAACATAATGTACGACAATTAGTGAAAATTAGTCGCTACTATTGCACACAAGTGCATGTTTCGGTTCATTTAATTCATCGTGCAAAATGTTATGCTGTGTGTGTAAGGCCGACGCCAGCAGCGGTTCGAGCCATGCTATGTCTACACGTAAACCCACTCATAGTAGTCATTGCGACGCAACCGTCCAGTCATACGATGCTATTACTACCCAATGATTGGGTTGAACTGTGTAGTGATACGTGTTGTACTACCAGCAATCTATGTATGTTGATTTACTTTAGCAACATAAAAAAGGAATTCATTTCAAAAATAAAAAAAGAAATGAGAGAGCGCGGACGTGTTTTGTGCGAGCTCAGTGCTTTTCTGTGTATAAATGACAACAGATGTCATAAATCTATAACACATAAGTTGAACAATAAACAATAAACATTTACCTACATTCTTTTATTTACCATCGATATATTTGTTTACCTTAAACAAACTAATTAAACGAAAAAACCAAAAAGTTCAACAAAACTAAAACCCCATAGTTACAACAACACAAAAAAAAAAAAAAATACACAGCATCAAATATCTCTTGCCAAGAGATAATTTAAACATCAATATTCTCCATTTTCCCTTTTTTTAATTACAATCGTGCACACACAAATCAAACGTTAGAATAACATAAATTCAGTGTGGGCGACAAAACGTCATCCATACAGTCTTGGATGAGTGGTCGTATGTACCATGCAACACTCAAGTAAAACGATTCATGTTCGAACACGTTGGATTGATTTACTTGAGTCGAACGTAACATTGCCGTCGAAGTCCTGTGTATTCCAAGTAGTAACAACCCTGCAGTTTTAAAAGTAGAAATTAACTCAAAATCGTTAGGTATTTGGCTAATGAAAAATTGACTAGTGAATCCAAATGCCACAAGTTATGCAAGGGTTCGCCTTTTGACTCTCAAACTATTGATTTACTTCTTAACTTTGTTCTTACTTCTTTGTGTCGATACACATTTGTTTGCTCTTGATGAAAGAGATTAATATCCTTGCACTCAAATTCCCGTAAAGCATTTCAATGTTTTGTGCTCATTAACGATTTCATTAGATAAAAGTATTGCAACGATGGATATGTATGGGATGCAAAAAAAAGCTGTACCGTTATTCCAAAGGAGATAAACAAGAAAAAAATATTGGCTTGACTATTAGTTTCTTGTGTTGGCGTCAGTTGCAATTGGAAGTTCGTGGTCAGAAAATGTGTAATTTGAAGCAAATAAATAAATATATAATAATATAATAAAGTCTCAAATAACTGGAAAATGTTTACTGCGTACTGGTAGGTAATATAAATTTAAAATATTGATAACAGATTAAAATATGGTTTTCAGATTATTTTATCACTTTTGCAGAATCCATACCAATAAACACGAAATTCCCTGGGTCGGCGGAAGACCAACTAAGAAGACCTACTCAACTTAAAAAAAAAGGGAGATAAGGGCAACCTCTGTTTCAAGGAAACAACATAAAGAAGCAAACAACTGATAGCTGTAGAGTCGTCTTTAGTTTTACCTTTCAGTTTTTTATCTTTTTATTAAACATATTTTCATCTTTTTAATTTATATTCTTATGAAAAGCGAAGAAACAAAAAACTCATAGATGTGACGTTCTTTTTAATTTTATCTTTAAGTTTTTTATCTTTTACGAAGCGTGGAATTTCATTATATTTTATTGGAATTTATTTAAAGTTTAAATTATAGTTTTTAAATGAATTATTATAATTTTAAGTTTTCATTGTTAAATAAATAAATATCAAAAAATGTTCTCGTCTTTTCATTATGGAAATAACTGGTACATTAGGAGTAGAGGAATCGTTTTTTTTTGCTGACCGGTGATTTCATCGGATAATCTTCATTAATCTTTTTGTTATGGCAGCAGTATTAGTGAATTCGTACATCACATGTTGTTAGTGAAATCATTAGTGAAAGGTTATGCACAAGATGGCAATTGGCTACCGCCAATCTCATCCCCATGTTAAATTCGTTAGTCGAAAGCATTGCTGGTAGTCTGGCAGGTAGTTAGTGGTAATTCTTGGTAGTTAGGGAAATCACTAAAGATTCGTTAGCTACGTCGACTGCAGGGAACATGCATGACGTGACAATGTATTAGTGTCACTCAAATCACAACTCAATCAATTCATCTCGCGCTAGCCTCTAGTCGCTACTATTGCACACTAGATGGTGATGAGTATATTGTATGCAGCGTATGAGTACACTAATCCACTCGTACATAGCTCACACCGATTTGATAACGCTTTACGATTGGTTAACGATTACATGGCACATCTTACTCTAAATTTGTGATTGTATTGTGAAAAAGATTTTTACCCCCAGCGTATAGATGTTTACACATCAAAAATAATATATACTCGTAGTTTCCAAGTTAATTACGAGGTAAGTTAATTACCGTTCAACTTTTGTATGGGAGGTGCGAAAATGGGGGTGGAAAAGTAGTAAATTGTTATTACATACATAGTACTGACAAAATTTGGTTTATAACTGAGTTATTTGTGATGCAATAGAATCAGAAGGTATTAAATTCGATTTCATATCACTTTACTACAAAATCTTTTATTATCTTCGTTCTATTAATTTTGCCTTAATTATTGTTTTTCAAAGCTTAAAGTAAAAGACACAAACTATGCAACACATTTATAAACTCCATATTTATACAACACATCAATCAACTTAACCCAATCTGTATGGCAATATTTAGACAACGTGAAATAATATTTGTTTTTGATTTTGCAATAATCGTTCATATTCGAATCTTTCCTTTTATTAAGACATTTATTAAGGTTTTATCAAAGTCCCACATTTTGTTGTTGAATAAATCATGGGGATATATTGTAGCGGCATTTGTATAGTAATCATATCCATTGAGATATTATTAAGGTGCTTATTAACATGTGTTACCACCATGTGTTACCGGCAACAAACATATATAAAAGAAAAATCGATACAGACCGTCCCTTTCGGCGAATGTAGCCAAAACGGGAAACAAATAGAACACTAGAATTTATGCTCCTCTGTTCTTTTGTGTCAGTTTTTTGCGATATAGAATTATTTACAAATCAGTTGCCATTTACGAACGCCAAACATTTTGATGAGCTAAGAAAACAAAAGCTACTCAAAGTTTTTAGAAATACACCTCAAATACCCAAAGGTTAACGCCTGTTAGATGAACCTAATTTGGTTGATTATAAAATCATAATAAATTTCGAGTCTTAGAATACGAAACCTCCGTTTTACCCTGGCATTACATTAAATATGGGATTCTAGTTACATCCTGTAAGCGCTTATTTTTCCCATTACATCCCACGAAGGAGGGCTTCCCTCAATCCGGAAGCTGTGCCCAAGCCAATTTCAGACGTATTGATTTTTATCGGTTCCGAACGGTTTGTAAGAAATATTTTATGACAAATTAGCCGTTAGTTGAATTTCATTTGGATGTGATAAATGTCTTAATTTTGGATTGAGCATTCAACAATTGCAGTGTTTTAAACAATGCATCGAAACGGCCAATGTACAAAGTCGATTATTGACGAAGAAGCAATTTTTCTACCCTCACCCGTAGGGATGGGGGTATATATAATTTAATACGATCAAAAATTATAACGCATAGAAAGATCTATATCAGACCTTTGGTATCTTTAAAGGAATTTTGTTCTAGGTCCTTTTAAATGATTGAGCTAGCTGTCTGGTCAATACGATAACTTCCGTCAACCTTCACTGATCACAGTGACATGTTTGCCTGAACTTTGGAACGGACAGACCTGTGGGCTTCGTTTAGGGTATTTTGGAAAACTAAGAGGTAGGGCTATCTTCAAGGAGAAAAAAAATATAAGTTACCTGCCTTCTGGATGAGAAAATTCGTTCGTAATTCGTTCTTATGTCTTTTTCCAAATTTTTTTTTGAAGCTCCGTAGCTCGGCGGTTTCACTTATTTTAATTTTCAATGATTCTGAAAGCTCTCTTAAAGTCCTTTCGAACAAGCCCAAACCCACCCCACAAATAATAGTCCAACGGTGTCAAATCGTAGCTCCGAGGTGGCCAAACGACATCAGCTCTGCGGCTGATAATGCGATCTTCAAAAACAGGGCGCAAAACATCGAGTGTAGCTTCGGCTGTGTGGCACGTATCCTCCTCTTCAATTTTTGTGAACAAAAATTCGTTCAACATGGCCCGATAACGACCGCCATTGACTGTAACGGCCACTCCTTGCTCATTTCCGAAGAAAAATGGCCCAATTATGCCTCTGGACCAAAATCCGCACCAAACAGAGACTCGTTTTGGGTGCATCGGCTTTTCAATGTATGCGTGCGGGGTTTCTGTGCCCCAAATGCGACAATTTTGCTTGTTTACATACCCGCCAAGATCAAAATGAGCTTCATCTAAAAAGATGATTTTGTTTGGCAAAATCGGCGTCTTCTGTATGTTGATAGCAGTCCCATTTTTCTCATATTTCCCAGCGTTGTGCAAGCGTATAACCAACCATATTCGTTCAGCGGAAGGATAAAACTAATTATCTGTCAAATCAGGTATGAGCTAAGTATTACCATTCACGAAATAAGCACTAGTTGAAAAAAAAATATTAGATGGCGGACCCGTTATTAGTCCATGGACTGTTCTCATGAGCGTAAACGTCTAGGCATTCTCAAAAAATGCCAGCAAATATGCCTTCTGAGGAATTTTGTTGACATTCAGCTATGCCTTCTCCTAGCAGGCATTCACACAGGCCCTCCTTCCTCCTTCACATAGACTGGTAAAAAATTCCGTAAATATTCATGTCTCGTTTCTGGAAGGAGGCCTCATCTAATGGTACAAAAAGATCGGATAGACGCGGTTGTTCCCTTCAGAATACAGGCCTTTCAGGAAACCCACTCAGTAGCTTCGAACATATTCCACAGCCAGGATATATAATCAGGCCGTCTGGCATGTTAGTGGAAGGCAGAACGGATGCTATTCGGCATGTACACTTCCGTTCTCAAAGGTAATGTAAGAGGGAAATCTGTTATTCGTGATGAATCGTCCATTTATATGTTCATAATTCGTCGAAATCAAATCGCAATAAACGGTAGCCGACTAGGTAACAAATCCGGCTGCAAGTGCTGAGATCTTTCATCCATATTTCATCAATAGTTTACGTTGATTCAACGACAATGTTATATTAAATTGGTGTACACAGAAATGTGGCTATGGGGCAGTTTGGTGGACCAAATAGCGGCAAATCGGCACAGGCTGTTTGGGAAACAGTGGCGGCATGTAAGACGAGTGTCCAGTGGAAAAAGGTTCGTTAATTTTTTTATTTATTTATATGAAGTTGTATTCAGCAAATGAAAAACAGCATATTAAATTATATATGTTATAAATAGTGTGTATAATATACATATACACTGTATATGTTTGAATTCATCATAACCGTTATATATTTATTTTTACAGTGTTGGGCAGACTGGAAATCTACTGTCAAGAAGCAGCAAGCCGCGGTTAATAGATTCAACCAAGCCACGGGGAATCGTCCTGCCACCGAAGGTCCGCCGCCGCTAGAAGGGACAAGGAGGTGCTGGAGTTCTTTCCTGCTGCTCTTGTTGGTGGCGATGGTGGAACCATAGAGTCAGGATTCCAGGAGGTAATTTATGTTTTTATTTAAAAAGTAAAGTTATTTGTAATTACAATTTTTTAAATTTTGGAGAATAATTATAATATGGAAGTGCAGGAAACACTGGAGGAACTTTTGGCGACGCCTGGTAAAGAAGTGACAGAAGTGGCAAACACAACACAAGCAGCACGGACCGCCACTTGTGCTTTTGAGGCAGTGAAGGAGCTGATGAACAAGCAGGAAGAGAAGAGGTGTAATGAAATGTCAGAGCTCATGAATGTACTCAAAACGATGAGTTCCTCTCTGCAATCAATTGATGCGTCGCTTAAAACTTTGGCTGAAAAGAAGCAAATTTAACTTCTATTTATATGTACATATATTAATTTTCATTTAATTATATGTACATATGTTGAATTGTGTTTATTTTTTTTGTTTTTTTATACCTATTTTTATTGTAAATGAATTAATGAATTGTTTTGTTTTGCTATAAATTTGTTGTTTTCTTTTTCTTGTTTAATTGAAATAGTTCCTTACAATAGATTCGCGAACTCTTCGTCCTTGATTTAAGACATTTGGAATATCATCGTCGACAGCTTCCTCATGCGTGATTGAAATATCAGACTCATTTACATCTGGAATGGTTTGCTTATGGATTAGTCTGAAATTGTGCAACGTCAAGCAGGCATTGATTATAACGCCAGAATATAATGGGGAAACTAAAATCCCGCGCTCATGCGACAAGCACGTAAAGACTTTTTTTAAAACTCCATTAAGCCTTTCCACGCAGTTGCGAGCTTGGATGTGGACTTTGTTATAGTTTTCTTGCCCAACAGATTCCCGATTTCGAAATGGTGTCATAACCAGAGTCCCTATGAGCCATTTGGAGTTTGCATTAGCATTATATTGTGATTCCAAATACTCCTAGCATTTGGAATTTTCCCATATGTAGGCGTCATGGGTACTTCCACCGAACCGTGCATTGGCAGACAATATATTAAGGTCGTAATCGCTTATCAACTGTACATTTTTAGAAAAATACCCTTTTCTATTAATGTAACAGCACTCAACATCTATTGAGGGTTTTTTTATTTTCACGTGCGTACAATCGATGGCCCCAATGGATCCGGGAAACCCAGTGCAAAAAAAACATCTACAATTATGCATACAATATAGTATAGAAAGTGAAATTATATTATCATATATTACCTCTGTTTAATTCTATTCAACTCTGCCAACGTTTTGGGAAAGCGTATATATTTGCACATAAGCTTATTTTGTATGATGTAGGAAACTTCATGGATGGAGCGATGCACCATTGCCTTGCTCATCGAACAAACGAAATCCTGCCCAATATCGCTTAAGTAGGATTCTGTCGCATAATAATGCAATGCTGCTGCCATCCTCAATGGTTTTGGAATAAAAGTTATTCTTACCCCGTCTTTCATGTAAGGGCGTATTTCATGCAACAACGCTATTGCTGCATCTTTTTTAAATCTAAGAAGCTCTTCAAATCGCGCTTCCGGGAGGTGAAAAGGGTCGGTTGAATCCCTTAGGTAGCGTTTATGTACACGCAGCATATTTCGCTGGTCAACTAATATTGCTAGTGCGGCAGCTGCAGGCATAGTCACAAGCTTCAAAAAAATTAAATAAGTAAACAATTCACATTTACACATATGTACTTACTTTTTTAAATGAATAATTAAGCAAATCAATACAATTCAATATGTTCAAGTAAAATTTACAAGTAGAATTGAAGTAAACAAAACAACTCAGCTGTTACACATAACGAACAGTGTTTTGTTTCCACTGTGTCATACACTTTATAATAACTCGCCATGCTCGTAACGAAAGGTAAGTTTTCTGAGTTGTAGAAACACTTCGAAGCAAAATTTCGTTATGACCCAGTCGTTATGAAAAACATAAAAATAATTCGTTATCATAACGAAAAGTTATAGAAACGGGCTACAGGTAGGGTACTGGGTCTACTCTAGAGAACCAGGATTGTATATTTCTCGTAGATTAACTAATCATTGTAGCATGAATCAAGTGGATATTTTGACTATTCTAGCAGGCGGCAATCAAGTCCCTGGAAATGACCATGCTTGAACTCAAATTCTGCCCGGGGCGGCCACAGATCTTTTAATAACATGACTTAGACGTACGATATTCACCACATAGGGCTGCCAAGGAAAAGAAGAATTCCAGGGAAGTACAGAGCGTATGAGTTGGCCAGACAAGGGACTACCTTCAGATTCCACAGTAAACGGAACTTGTTGGTATGCCTGGCGAGAAAAAAAAGTTCATATACGTTGACGAAAAATTAGACTAAATTTAAAAAGTGTAATCTTACGGAGACACCCTTGTATATAATATTTGAAAAACGCACCAAAGGCGGCTTCGACTGATAACTGTAAAAATCCTAATTCTCTGGATTTTATACTTCAAATCCCGTTCTTCAAATCCCACCTTCAATCTACAATTGTAAGATTTCTTACATATTTTTTGATTTATATCCATGTCGCAGTACTTATAGATTCCACCGACTGATTTTTTTCATGATACTTTTTTACTGGTTGTGTTTAAAAATGAAATAATACGCAACATGGCCAATTCATTGCAAATCATCCCCTACCGCGGGCAAAAACAGTAAAAGCCACCGGATTTTAAATTTTAAACCCCAAAAAGTGTTCACCTGAATTAAGTGCACCTAGTTATCTTTTTGTATAAAACCACACACACACCCTTCAAAACAAATATATACATATCCTTCCTCACATGCAGATACATTTATATAAAAATACGACAGACATGTGGGAAAAGAAGAGACTATAGCCGATAAACCAAAAACATAAATGGTTGAAATGTCTTGGAGTCAGATTAAGACAGTGGTTCGAGTAAAGAGTTAAAGAGAAGGCGAATAGTGGAAATGAAAACCATTTCAACACATCACCACTTAAAATTTTTAGAAACTCAGCCGGAAAATTATCGCTCTGGGATATAAATAACGGCCATAAAGTGGAAGGATGCCAGTGTCAACACTACTTTCCAAATGCTCCCAAAATAACCCATTCACCCTTTTGTGAATGTCCTCCAGTTGGCTTCTTTTCTTTGTATTCGCATTTCACGGGGTTGAAACAAAAAAAAAAATAGAATTGGCTCAGAGGCCAAGTGACATAATTCCACAAAACAAAATGTAGAGAAAATTGGAAAAGAAGTGTGGGAGTTCTTTGAATTATCATACATTACTTGTGCAAGGACCAAGGACCAAATATGCTTTATGACTACTCCGTCACTTTTGATGATTTCAAGGGGGGGGGGGGGGGTTTCAAATATAATCAGGCTGGTATGTTGTTGTTTTAGTAGCATAGAGAAAATCAAAATGATATGTGATTAGTTCAGATGGCAGATATTTCGAATATTTTCTAATCCGTTTTATGAAATGCTTCGTAAAGGTATAACAAATTATTTTTAATGTAAATAATCCAATATTTTGTAGATTGTGTTTATTTTACTTTGCTCCACTGAAGAGTTTTATTAGAAAATCTGGCTGAACCACATGTAGAGTGTCCAAAACCGAAACCGAAACCGAAAACCCGGGTAAATCGGTTATCCGGTTTTTTGCTATTAACCGCGTGCCGTTTTTTTTTTTGAAAATTACGTTTTTTAATTATTAAATATTATTTGATAAGTAAGGGCGAGTTTCACACTCGTCATTGAAAAGCTCAATCTAAAAGCTCACAAACATTTTTCACATTAAAAGACATTTAAATGATAAGCATCGAACATTTAAACTACATTTAAATGGAGAATTTTCAACTGTGAAACCGGCCATAAGTGTTTTAAACTTAATAAAGTTTTCATACATGAAAATCTTTTTCAAATTTGAATATGATTTTCGACTTTAAATCAGTTTAGTGCGAATTTGAACAAAATCTTTGAATTTTATATTAAACAAGCATTCCAAATTGGAATATTATACAAGGTGGCGCAAAAGTAAACTTCCGATGTTTTTTGGCTGTAATTTAGAAAAAAAATTAAAAACTTTGATTCTTCTTGTGGATTATTTTTATTTGGTCTTTTAATTTTTTTTACATCAAGTCGAGAATATGATGTCATGTAAATGGCCGCCGCCACAGTTGATTGTCATTTGAGCCCTTTTTATGGCATTTTCCATCACTTTGTCCAAAACTTCCGGCGATACGTCCTCATATTCTTGACGGATATTGTCTTTAAGAGGTGCAAGAGTCTGAGGCTTGTTGACATAAACCCGCGACTTCAAAAAGCCCCACAAAACGAAGTCTGGAGCGGTCAAATCAGGCGATCTTGCTGACCAGTGCAAATCGCCAAAACGGGAGATTGGGCGCCCGGGAAATGCATCTTTCAGCATATCGACATCTTTCAGCATATCCACATGTATTCCAGTCCCAATTCATCAAGTTGCGGCAAAAAGAACTCGTTGATCATTGCTCTGTAGCGCTCACCATTCACAGTAACCGTTTGGCCCGCGACGTCTTCGAAGAAAAAAGGTCCGATGACTCCTCCAGCAAAAACAGCACACCATACAGTGACTTTGAGCGGGTGTAATGGCTCTTCGTGGGTTACACGCCGACTTTCAGTGCCCCAGAAGCGTAAATTTTGCTTATTTACGTACCCGCTAAGATGGAAATGGGCCTCATCACTCATGATTATTTTTGATGAAAAATCATCTTCCTCTTGGTGGTGATTAAGGATGGCTTGAGCGTATGTTAGACGCGATTGGCGGTCAGGAGCTAACAGCTGATGCACCGTCTGGACTTTGTACGGAAACATCTTCAAATCTTGTACCAAAATTCGCTGTAAAGACCGTCGACTGATACCCATTTGCGTGGCACGTCGTCTGGTCGATGTCGACGGCGCATCCATGACATCCTCGGCTACAGCAGTAATATTCTCTGCAGAACGGCTACTCCGGGGTCTGACACGCCTGGCAGCATCTCGTGTTGTGCCAGTCTCTTCGAGGCGAGCGGCTAAACATCGCAGTGTTTCACCAGTAGGCGTTGGACGGCCAGGAAATCTGCGACGAAATTCACGTTGTGCCAAAGTCACCGACCGATTATTGGTCAAATAAATAGTCAGAAATATTCCGCGTTCTGGAGCAGTGTAGCGTAACATTGTTTATTAACGTGTATTTCGCATGTGTTTACTACACAAATGTCAAAACAGAACTGACATTAGGGGCCAATCGCAAAATTTATAGCATTTTCTGATAGGAGGAATACTTTTGCGCCACCTTGTATATATTTTTTAAAATCTGATGATTTGTTCGACGTTTCGTATTATATTTAAAATTAATATGTTCGAGAGTTAGGTCTATTTGAAATTATTTTATTCTTCAATATTTCGATACCCATGGTTAGATTCGTCAGGAAAATAAGCACAATTGTTAATTAAAAATTTAATTAACATCTTTAATTTCATTTTTTTTTCATTTAATTTTTAACCTTCTCATTTATGGCAGCTAAAACCAATCACAAATTTATTCATAAGAAAAATTGTATTTACATTCCTGTAATAAAAATAAGCTTACCTAAAATATGTATTTGTATTTTCTTTATGCATGTCACAACAAACTTTTACTCTTTTTAGACACCGCACGTCTATCCACATCAAATTTTCACTGTACACTGATCACTATAGTAATCATAAAATTAGAAATGGAACGTTCAAATATATAATGCGTTGTAAACCTATTATAATTATATTTAAAAATTATAGACATCAGTTGATGTTGACAATAATAAACAAAAGAACCAACATATTACAATCAATTCATACCGCCAAATGGCACGTGTTTTTGAAAAGACAACTAATTTCATATAGATGGGGAAATTTATTAGACATTCAACCCCTAAATAATATATGTTTTTACACATTTTATGTGAATATTGTTGGGATTTAATATCAATCTTAAAATCTGTTTATCTACTGAAATAGAGCTAAATTTTGTAATCTTTTTCATTTCGCATCCAAGGAAAATTCGCTTACCCTTTTAGTTCTGTCCTTTTACTGTCCAGCGAAAGGGTAAAACTCAAAAGCCACCACCAGTGTTGCCGTTTAGCACTTTAAATGCAATTCTAGCTCTGTTGTTTTGGCTTCTGCTCTTTGTTTTAAAAAAAAACATGCTAAAGGTTTTTTACCACTTTCTAATATGGCTCCTTCTATGCGTTAAATTTTTTGACGTATTAAATGATATATACTATGGGTGAGGGTATAATTAGCTTTGATATGGGGTCAAGTATCTTGTGTGTAAAACTTTCGTTCTGTTTAGGTACCGTTTTCAAGTACCTTTTAGGAGAGCTACGGGTGCACTATTATTTTGTATATTACAAAACTAATGACGAAGAGTGGGTTATAATTTAAAATGGTAATAATTTCAGAACTTTAAAGATCATTTTAGAACGTATTAGACATTTATAGAATAAGAGTTAGCCTTTTAATGTATTCTATATAGAAGCATCCTGTTGTAATGCAGAAAGTGCTAGAGGAATTCAAAGTAGGCCGATGTTTTAATTCGTGTATCTTTTACAGTTTTAATGCTTTGTAATGCTCAACATAACACAAGAGTATAAGTTATCTATCAAAATCACAGGTTAATGTATTTGAGTTCCAATACTTTAAATATAACACGTGTAAAATGTATTTAGTAACATATCTAAAAAATGGAAAACAACAATTCGAGATAGGAAGGGCGAGTATTTGTCATAACCTGACAATCCTTTGCTAGGCCATGAGCCCAGCCATACAGTTAACTACTCGGTAGCAAAACTTAAATAAATTCTGACACACGTACGGTCGCATTAGCAAATAATCGGAAATTGAAGTTTCAAACGAAATGTACAAATGCTAGTGCATTTTGATGTTATAAGTATGTACGTGATCTGACTGTGATTTCTTTATGGATAGATTTTGTGTTTCTAAAATATATGTATATTTGTGTGAGCATCAGCATCTGGGCTTTGATTTTTATATGTCCATATATACAGGGTGTTTCTTTTTGCTTAGATATGATTTACGAAAGGGATAGCTCTCAAACGAACTAACATACTGCGCTCACATTTTGAAATTTATGAACTGTATACTCTGGCAAATCATCATGAACAGATTCACGCTTGAACAACTCTACCAAATTATATTGCCGTTGTAAACGAAAGTGTGTAAGAAGAAGAAGTTCATCCACTACGTGGGTAATATTGCGTAAAGGCCTTGGTGTACATCCATACAAGATCCAGCTGGTGCAATAATTAAAGCCACTAGAGCATCAAATGCGTCGATCTTCGCCGATTGGGCTCCAGAGGTAGTGAAAACTGAGGTGAAGTTTTGTGTCAAAATTGTGTTGACCGATAAGGCTCATTTTTGGTTTAACGGATTTGTTAATAAACAAAATTGCCGCATATGGAATGAAATCAATCCACAACAGATACTACGGACTATATTATGTCCAGAAAAATTCAATTCCATCAATGGAGAACGTTCCCGCAATATGCTCAATAATTTTTTGTTTACAAATATTGATGACATTGACCCGGACGAGTTGTGGTTTCAACAGGATGGCGCTACGTGCCATACGGCGACAGCAACCTTCGGTTTATTGAAATCAAAATTTGGCGATAAGTCGATTTCAAGAAATGACCAATTGTCGATTGACCTTCACGCTCGTGCGATTTGACATCTCTCGATTATTTCCTGTGGGGTTACGTGAAATAACTATTTATGCTGATAAACCAGCAACAATTGCCGCCTTCGTTCAGTTCTTGTAGTTTAGTTCGTTGCATCACCACTGTAATACTGGAAATCAAATCTGATGTTAGGTACATCAGGGTTCGTTCCCATCCATGTTGAGCGAATTCATGAATGGGGCCTTGAAATCATTTAACGATTGGGCCACTGAGAGTGGTCTTGGAGTGAATCCAGGGAAAACTGAGGTCATGCTTGTCAATGAGGACGTGTCCAGCTGAAGCCTTAATGCAATGCTTCATATTATACCAATCGAGCTTCACATCACAGCTAGTGCGGACTGGAGTGTCACGCAACTAAACGCTCATTGACTCTGGAAGAGTAACGCATACTCAATATAACCACCGATTACTGCACCCCCTCATTGACGTTCGATAACCTATTCAATGTCAGGTTTTCCAGGAGAATAAAGTGTGAAAAAGGGGAACCACTTACAAATTTTGACACCAAAGTATTTACGGACAGCTACAAAATGGAATGTGGAACCGGCTCGGGTGTCTCCTCCGAAGAGGCAGGCCTCAATTTATCATTCAAACTTCCAGACAAGTGTAGCGTTCCCAAGCGGAGATACTGGCCATCAAAGAAGCCTGCACCGCACTTATACTACAGCGAAGAACAAAGCACATTGGAATATTTGTAGATAGCCAAGCGGCTCTGCTATGAATTAAATCTTGCAACACTGCATCTAAACCCGTTAGTGAATGTAGGAACAAAACTTGTTGAGCTAGGCCGGCTGGCCAACGTGGTTCTTACTTGGATACCAGGCCACAAAGGTTACCTAGGTAACGAAAAGGCAGACGAACTAGGCATGGCAGGATCCTCTTCCACCGAACTCCACATGGTGTCAGTCGCAACGCCTATAGGTTAGGTCAAAAGAGGTCAAAAGAGGTATTACCTTGAAGGAGCGAAGACCAGATGGGATAGGACGGAAACGTGCCGCATATCCAGAAACACATGGCCAGAATATAACATTCACCTGACTAACTCCCTGATTAGCCATAATCGTGTAGACAGATCTAGGCTAACTGGCGTGCTGACCGGGTATAGACCAATCGGTAATCACGCAAGACGCTTGAAGCTGCCATATAATGGCCACTGCCGTGCCTGCGATGACGCAGAAGAGGATGCGACGGTGGAGCATCTCCTCTGTAGTTATTCGGCTCTGATGAATAGACGCCTGAAGACTATAGGCCGTTCCTCCTGCATGTTTTCTTACGGTGGGTATAATCGTATACAAAACATGTCCTGCCACATCCTTGTTTCAGGTGTATGCTCAAAAAAAAAGGATTTTTAGGTTTTTAGTGCGGAGTTTTTTTTTTGACTTAACCCAGTAATGCTTAAGAGCGTCTTAAGGCAGTGTTCCGCAAACTTTTTTTATTCAAGTTACACCAAAGGTACACAAGGTACATACACCAAAGAAAAAAGGAATGTTTATTTAATATTTATTACTAAAATCAATACACCTAATATGAAAAGATGTTTAGTGAGAAATGTGAGCCTGTTTAACTGAGCACAGGCGATCACAATTTGGAGCAATCGTTGATAAGGCTGCTCTAATCTCTTCATTGATCGTCCTCAGGCAATTTAATAGGAGTGAGTGTTGAAAATCTCAATTCGCATAAGCAGATTATGTACAAATGCACACAGAGAAGAGATTCGTTGTGAGAATTATATTTACAGCCAACTAAAAATTGGCGGTTCCTTGAACTATCACATTGTTCAGTTGTGATTACCAATATTGTGTTCTTTATCACCAAATGTTGTGCATATCAAATGATTTGTAATTCAGTTTTGGTTGTAATAACTGAAATATTTAGTTGAAGCCGCAGCAACAAGAAATAAATGTGATCTGTCAATGGAGTTTTAGTTCTAGCAATCAAATTATCCTGTAGTGGTGAATATTCTATTAGTTGTATGAACGAAAAATGTAAACACTAATTCGGTTGTACCAAATAATATATTGGTGTGCTAAACTACAGTAATTACTTGAATATGATGGCTGCCACAACGATTTGGTGATGCTTTAGCCCATTATTAATTTTATAGTAGAAAAAAGTAAAAACAATAATGTTTTATTAAAATTATGTATTTTATATTTAAATATAAACAAAATTATTATTTGTTGTAACCAGGGCGATTTTTTAAAAAAAATTATTTCATGCGAATGGCAACACTTTGTGAGAAACCCATACAAACCCGTAAAAATTTGTTATTTTTCGATTGGACGCTCCGTTTTCGAGATATAGAAATTTTTTCATATTTTCGATCAAACATGGGAATGGGTTACCCTGGGTATCATATGTATGTTTAAGTTAATTTGTGTCACCCACAATAAATGCTCCTCCAGACAAGTGCCCACAATTGTTTGCATGTGTTTGTGAAGGCGTCAATAGTGGCGACATATTCAACGATTATGTTTAAAAGTCTCACTTCACTTCAATTTATGATAATATGTATTTTTCCCTGGCTACATATCTATCTATAAGTATACACTTTATTGTTTTTTCACAACTTTGTTTATCACTTTTTGTTTAAAATATTAGTTTTTCTGTAAAGTCCTCGTGTAACATTCCAATATATGTACGTAGTTTCTCTTTAACAACAAAGCCTCTTGTGAAAAATCGAATACATAACTTTGTAACAAGTGTTTTTGTAACAGAAACTAAATTATGATTACAGTAACTAATATTTGAATACGAATTCTAATATTGTACTTTTTATTAGTTGTATCTTCCATTTCAGATGAATAAGGTTTTTGAAATAGTCAAATTGGTAAATACAACTAAAATTCGGTAGTAGGAACTTGTATTTAGTAAGACCTATTTTTAATCTATCAATAACATCGACAAATAATTCTGATGTTTGACAATTATGAAGTCTAATTATAAAATAGACTTTATCATGGAATTTCCAATGCCTGAATTGATTTCCAACTAATCTTTTCCCTGTGTGTGGGAAAAGAATTGCAACAGCACACTTTGAAAGCAATGGATACTCATTTTTTATTTGAAGCCGAAAATGTGCTAGCTCTACTTCGGGAAAGTTTAGTTGTAATGTCCGATCACTTTTTAACTCCACGAATGTCCAAGGAAAATGTTATCCGAGAATGGTATGTTTAACGAATTTATCCATTATATACACGTATTACGGGCTATTTCTGTGTCATCAAAAGGTCTATGACGCTCGCGACGACACAATCACAGACTAGGTGTTACTTATTGGCGAATAACTGTTTGTTTAACGGCTAGTTACAGGCGAAAAAAGACGCTACGCCCACTCAGTCGGGCGCGACAACGACGACTGAGGACTAGGGATGAAACGATATGAGTAAATGCAAGTGCTAGATACCAGAGAACTGAAAACTGTGTTATTTTTGGCACTTACTGTACACACATAGAAATAGCTACGGCAGTGAAATGAAACATCAATTTATGCTATCACAAGTCTTGACAAGCCCTTCCTCTATTGAGAGCTAGTTAGTAACACACCGATTATTATAAATAAGAGTTTGCGACAGCTGTTTTATGTAAAGGGTTATCCATTTTGCGGTTTCAAAAGTAAACGTAAATAAAAGACATATAAAATACTTTTTTTTTTCATGATATTTCTTTTTTATTATAAAGTTTGAACGTTGACATTATGTGTGAAACACTAAAATATTTTTAATCATGATATTTAGTTTTTGTTATATAGTTTGAACGTTGACATTATGTGTGAAAATCGACATCATTTAAATGGCCACCACGCATAGTGTTGCAAGCATTGCTTCTTTTGAGGTAATTTCCGACCACTTTTTGGCACATATTGGTCGGTATCTCAGCCATAGCTTGACGAATGTTGGTTCTTAAGTGCTCAAGAATTAAAGGTTTATCTGCATAAACACGGTCTTTCGCGTAGCCCCTCAAAAAAAAAAGTCTAATGGTATGTGGCTGTGCCAGAATCACCATTTTTGTAATAGGTTTTAATAATTTTTATGCGTTGTGTGATAGTTAAGCGATCCATTTTCGTCAATGTCAGACTTCCAACTGAAAAGGAAAAAAATTGGTTTAACAACTTAGTTTGACAAATGTCGAATAATTCCAGCCCTATACTTTTGAAACCACGAAATGGATAACCCTTTACTAACAAAGGCCGTGGAAGACTTGTAAAACAGATAGAGATTATGAGGAATCTTTAGTTTTAACAATTTGCGTGTTAGTTGGAATCTACACACATAATTTTACTCTAACACCTCATTCTATTTTGGTTTTTTCCACTGAATATCCCTTTTTTTAATTGATTTAATTGGTAACATTTACTCCCAGTTGATGTGTTTTGTACATGTAGCTTGAGACGCGGCTGTAAAAGTATGAACATCGCAGCATGCACCCCAGTAACCTATCGCCGTTTCTTCTTTGAAAGCATCTTATCTATAAGTTCTCCAAGTACTAACATGATCAGCTGTCTCATCGGTACCCCCATAGAATAATACATACCATAGAAGCTTTTATTCGCTCAATAAATTAAACGTCATAGATACGATGGAAAGTAAACATTGGATGTTGGAAAATATGGGTTCAATAATACCAGATGGTGGCAATAGTATACAGCGATCCAAAAAGGAACAACAACCGAATTTCGTGTTTTTGTGACAAACTAGTTGTGTTAAATACAATACAAATGTCTACCAACGATAAAAATCAACAAAAAAGTGCAAAATATATTTAAATTTTTCAGTTCTACACCAAAACGACAGGAAAAAGTTAAGTGAACATATTTTGTAACTCTACCTGGTGTATGGTAATTTTAAATTTAATTGCTCTCATTTCCACAAACCTACGATGAAGAGTGTGAAATGAGACGTCAGATGAGAGAATAAGTGTATCTACGTATGTATTATTCTATGGGTACCCCTCATTCCTCTCATTCTCTATCTGTTTTCCAAGTCTTCAACGAACTTTGTTAGTACATGTAACAGCTGTTGCAAACTCTTATTAATATTACTCGGTGGATACACCGCTGTTGCTCTCTGCTCGATAAGCATTCGTGCTGCGTTCGGTGATAGCTTGTGACCGAGGCGTGCCAAACTGGTGAAGCTGTCCCGATCGTCGCGCAACAAAGCGCCTCGTTTTTATAGCTTTCAGCTATTTATAGATATATTATCTTCACAAAACCTCGACTTTTTTCTGCGGCACACCGACTGATGACCACGGTACACCAGTGTGCCGCGGCACATGCTTTGCGGAACAATGCCTTAAGGCACTCTTCACAAAAGCCATACTGATGACAAATGGAACGACTTTTTTTTGTAAGGAAGATTTTTTTGCAGTTTCTAACAGATGTAGGAATATAAGTAAATATATCTGTAAAAGCTTTCCAAACTCTTAAACGCTCCCTTTTATCAGTGTCTTTCCCGGTTTGTGCTTGGCACATGGATTTGCGATAAACTTCATTTATGCTGTTCGAATCATAAAAATTTTTATTTTGACTAGCATAGACGAAAATAAAGAATGTGCCTCTCAATTCTCACAAGATCTTATAATTAATTTCAATTATTGGTAACGAAACCCAATATACTACTAATAATATATACTTTCAAAAATATTTTCTGTATTTTTGTCACTAAAGCCCAAAGAGTCCCTCAATGTACTGATTTATATTTTATCGCATTGAAGGTAAAGGGTTGTTCGTACCATATATAAAGTAGACAAATAGATGAAGCACAAGTGTTGGGAAAATTTTAGTGTAATGGGTAATTTTCTAGATGTCGTTGAAAGCAATAAATGTGATATTTTTTGTTCCCAAAAAAAAGTTACAAAATATGACATTAAAATTCTAAAATTTCATATCAAAAGAAAAAATAAGTTTCAATAAAACTATCACTTCGGAACACGAATACAATTGCAAAGCCATGACACCACCGACTAAGTCCTAGTAAATTGATTCTTCCTCCGGTTCAGCTACAATTCCTTGTTGAGAGTCCTCAGACACTCGTTACGGTTTTGGCATATGCGACCACAGAAAGATTAAAAAGGCGTTCCGGCATCTTCATCTTTGGGCGGTGTTACGGGGTTTCTCCTATTGATGTCCCAACACCGGCCTTATGCGTTTGAAATAGTTTTATGTAAGAAACAAATGCCATTATACAGGGTGATTCAGGAATTTCCAGACAAATTTCTCCAGCGTATTCCTTGGCTCAATACATGAAGAACAGTCCACTAGGACCACGTCCGAAAATCAAGGGTGCGAAATGGCAGCGGGTTTAAAATTTTCGGATTGGCGGTCGGACGGTAGTAGGGTAAAGTTGCTAACTTCTGAGCCACTGGTCGGAAGTTGTTGGAAAGGTCTTTAAGAGGCTTTTCAGAATTAATTAAAAAAGAAGTAGAAAAAAGTCAAATCGCCGAGATACAGAGCTTTCGGAAAAAAATGGAAAAAAATAATTCACATAACCTCAATTTCCTCAGCCATATGGCGGGTAACTTATGTTTTTTTCCAATGAAAGATAGCGAAACCTCTTACCTTTCCAAAATGACCTAAACGAAGCCCAGAGGTCTTACCATTCCAAAGTTATGACCATTTTACTGAAATGAAAAAATGTTTGTTTTTGTTTTTGGAAGCGAAATAACAGCACACATTTATTTGTTTTTGTAAATTAACACGTTTAAGATTTTATTTTATTGAAATTTTTAGCTGAAAAATCAAACACATAAGGAAAAAAAACATTTGATGTTAAAGGAAGTTTTCAATGTGGTTCCCATTTTCTACTAAACACAATTGCAGCAGTTTGCGAACCACATCCGCCACGTTTAGTTCACTCATCTTTTCAGGTACTTTCACCGCAGCTTCCTCAATGCGTGCAAGTAACTGCTCACGATTGGGAATCTTCACAGAATACACACAATCTTTCATGTAGCCCCACAAAATGAAATCAAGCCCAAAAAATCCGACCACTGGCTCAGAAGTTAGCAACTTAACCTACTACCCTCAGACCACAATCCGAAAATTTTTAACCGGCTGCCATTTCGCACCCTTGCATTTTCGGACATGGTCCTAGTGGACTTTTCTTCATAAAATGAGCCAAGGAATACGCTGGAGAAATTTGTCCGGAACTTCTTGAATCACGCTGTATAAAATCATTTAAATTTTCTCACATTTCCCTTGTTTAACTTACTTTATGAAATATTCCCACAATTTCGAATAAACGTCAATGAGAATTATGGGAAACTTCAGTGAACGTGACACTAGTACAGGCCAGCACCTAGTGAATAAAGTTGACAATGGGCGCGCTATATCTACTATATCCTTTATCTATGGTTCGTACTAACTTGCAAAGAATTTTTTAAATCAGAGGCCCAAATTTACCAAAAAAAAATTATTCTTATAATATTTACACATTATTTTAGAATCCTGCATTAGAGGATTAAAAGTCAGATGAACGACTTTTAATCTTCAACCAACTTAGGTTTACATACAATGTGAATCACTTAAATAAGGAATAATATTTCTCAAATCTTGAGCGTGAATATCACTTAAACTGGATTTAGGACATCTACGAATGTTATGTAGCAAAAATTTAAAAAATAATTTTTCTTTTGTTTTTAATAAAATTTTGATTTTGTTTATTTACTTGGACTAAATAAATGGTTATTGAATGCATCACTTGAATAAGTCATTGTTTTATATTGAACAAGTAGGCCGTGATTCTTGACTATCAACACAATACAAATTTAACAGTTTTGTTTTTAATCTCAACCAACATGGGTATGAAAGGGAACACTAAAATGGCAACAACAGTTCGAGAAAGGTAACAAATTTGCAGACTTGCCTCCAATTCTTCCATGTCGGCCGCAAAAATTCGGAGCGGTAGTGCAGTTAATGCTAGTGTTTGTACAGTTCATCTCATTTGTAAGTTATGTCCATTGATTACTCGTAGGAAATTGTAAAAAAAACCCCAACTTAATGCTAAACTTAAAGCTCAACGCCTCCAATTTGTTAAGGATATATTGACATGGCCAGACAAGTGGTGTTTTCTGACGAGAACAAATTTAATATGAATGAGCCAGATGGATACAACTACTACGAAGTTGCTATTAATATTTCGGGTCCAGCAATACAAAAAACACTCATTTATCATTGGAAATGGCTTTATTGTTTGCAGGATATTTTCATATTTTCAATATATATTGTAGGCGCTCAAAACAATTTTCGAAGCTCTTTTTCCACTGCGATTGAGAAACCTCCAAAACATGGTTTTTGAACGTCTCAACAGTAAAAAGAAGTCAATGTGTGCCAAATCAGGGCTGTACGGCGGATGACCCATCACTCGGACAGGTTGAGTGTTCAAATAGCCCATTGTTTCAGCTGATGTGTGGCAGCTCGCATTGTCCTGATGCAAAATGATCTGTTGGCAAACATATGATGGTATACCGTTAAGAATTGACCGTCCTACGTTCCACTGAATGCACTGTGGCCACATGACCGGTTAAAATCACAAAAAAAATCCCCGATCACTTGCTTCTTTCACGAACAACTTTCCTTGGATTTAACTCGCATTGAAAGCCCCATACGGTCGACTGCTGTTTTGTTTCGGGCTCATGTGCATAGATCCATGATTCGTCACCTGTGACGATGTTATACACTGCATTTGAGTTACCGCGGTTGTATTTCTTCAACATTGAGTTGCTGCAATCGGCAAGAGCCTTTTTTTGAGCAGTCGTCAAATTATGTGGAATCCAAAGAGAACAACTCTTTTTCGCAGCCAAATGAACATGCAAAATCTTATTGATGCTAGTGGTACTAATGCCCAAGGAAGCCTCAATCTCAGGGTGTGTCATATTTCGGTCTTGCTTTATCAGTTCACGCACAGCATCGATTGTTTCCGGAAAAACGACCAAAGTTGGACGACATTCACGAAATTCATCTTAGAGCGAACGGTGTCCGAGACGGAATTCTTGATACCAGCGATTAACAGTGGTTTTTAATGGTGTTTCATCACGAAAAGTCGAAACAAGTTGCCGGAGACACTCTTGTCTGGATAATCGTAAAAATTCGCTCGCACGAAAATTGTCACGGGTTAATTCTAATCCACACTGTAACTACAACAATTAGTGCTCGCAAGTGAAAACGATATATATATGTTTATGCTAAAAAATATCAATTGTCAAAGTTACAGTTTGCATCTGGCATCACTAATACTGCCAGGACCCGAAATATAAATGGCAACCCTTATTTCCACGATTTAAGAAAATAAATAAATTTTTTGCAACGAAGGCACAGCAGAGCAGGAGGAGTTATGGGCCTTAGAAGCCGCTTTGCCGCAACTTAAGAATTTGTTTGGACACAAGGCATAGACTTACCAACAAGATAATGCTCGAATTCATACTGCCCGAGCTGTCAAATATTGGATTCATGAACAAAATATGAAACTTTTATATTGACCACCGTATTTACCCACCCTAAATATAATGGAAAAGGTCTGGGGTGGCTTGTACGAAAACAAAATGAAGACGGAAGGCAATATGAAATAAAAGAGTCCTTAAAAGACGCGATCAATTGTATGTGGTTACTTTATCAATGAATGCCTGACCGTTTTTTTTTTTGGAGTTATTTCCAAAAAGGGTGGTAGCACCCATTACTAAATCTATTTGTTTTATTATTATTAATATTAAATTAGACGAGAAAAATAAATTAATGTCTTACTTTTGCTTACTTTTAATTTTTTCTTCTTCAAGTGATGAATTCAAGCGATTAAATTAGTTAAAGTAATTAAAAAATTATTTTTCTTCTATTGATATATAAACAGTAAGACTATAGACTTTCTAACTAATTATTTTCGTAATTCTCCTATATCTAGTTTAAATAATATTTACGTTCAAAGTTTGAAAAATATTATTCCTTATTTGAGTAACTCGCAGTGTACCTTAGGGTAGGGTACGTCATACTTTGTCAACTTTTGATTCGAAAGACAACTTTTCTTATGTAAAAGCATATTGTATGATGATTGGCATAACAAATATTTTAAAAAAATATCTAAGACCCACTACTTTTGGTTGCCATAATTCGAGAACGCCTCGTCCTATTTTATTTAAAAGATTTAAAAAAAATTAGGAACTACAATACCTTTAAACTATTGTTGTACCATTTCTCAACATAATCAACAGTTTCACAGTTAAAAATACATTTATGAAGAAAAAATCAAGTTTTTTAAAGAGCCCCAAATTTTGCCTGCTATAAACCGAGAACGCCTTATCCGAAAAAAAAAAATTAAAAACATCCAGAAATATCATTACAAATATCAATCATTCAAATGTGAAGCTTTTTATTGCCAATTGTTCGTTAGTTACCGCTAAATACCTTGTTAGGTAACCGTTGTCGAAATAAATTGAACCCGCTTTCTCATGCGTAGGGCCATTGCATATTGCATTGCACATACATATTGACCCCTGGAGCTTGCATCGTATTCACTACATACTCAAAGTTGTGAGAGAGCAGTCAAATTGGTTTCTGAATCAGTTTATGGTTGGGCCAAGAGGGACGGCTTTATAAGAACAAAGTTGCGTCATCGGGAAATGATGCCTTTTCTAAAAACAAAGAAAATCTTTCTTAAAGTGTTCCAGAATTAATACCTTAAAAAGGTAACAACAGTTGCGTTTTGAATTTTTTCGTTATTTATAAAACTACAAAATTAAAATTTGATTGGCAAAAAATTAATTTTTTTTCATCTATGTATTATTAACCGTGAAACTATTAACTATATGGAGAAATGGTGTAGGAATAGATTAAAAGTATGGTGATGATTAATATTTCTGGATGTTTTTATTTTTTTTCGGATGAGGCGTTCTCGGGTTATGGCAGGCAAAATTTGGGGCTCTTTAAAAATCTTGATTTTTTCTTCATAACTGTATTTTTAACTATGAAATTGTTGATTATGTTGAGAAATGGTATAAGAATAGATTAATGGTTTTGCAGTTCCTAATTTTTCTAAATTTTTTAAATAAAATCGGACGAGGCGTTCTCGAATTATGGCAAACAAAATTGTGGGTCTTTTGAAAACATGAAATTTTGCACAAATTGAGTTTTCCCCACAGCTAGACTTTTTTTATGCCAATCATCTTACAATATGCCCTTACATAAGAAAAGTTGTCTTTCTAATCAAAAATCAGAAGTTGATAAAGTACCCTAGTGTACATGTTTCCGCTTTTTTGAAATTCCCATTTGTTCGCGTTTTACCACAAATTAAATGGTATAGGAGCATTCCGTTCTGAACAGGGAAATATGGGTATCAACCCTTTTGTTTTCACCAAGAGATCATTGCTGTGCAGGTATGCTTTTGTATTTTATTAATTTGGTACATACTCCGCGGTGCTCTGCAACCAAATTTTGTAAATTTAGAATTACTCCTAATTAAACTAAAAACATGAAATTTTTTTAAATTGGTGGAGCTCCCGGGATCTTAATGCTAGACACAAAATAGATTGGGAGTCAGCATAAAACAAACCAAGGTACATTTCGAGGGGTCCACCGAAAACCCCCTCTTTCTCCATACAATGTGAGTCGGTCTAATGTATATACATCCTTGTTTCAAAATTGCTGGTTTGTCAATCAGACACTTGCCACAAAAATTTCCAGGTGTGTGTGCCTGTGTATTCCGGTGAAATGTTTTTGCACACACCGTAACAATATTGACAGCAAAAGTAGTAGCAAAACATGTCAATTTATATCAACATAATGTAACAAGATCAGTCATATCCTGCTATGGAAATTTGATATTATCTGAGGAATTCTATAGATTAAAGCAATGTCAAAGGAAATGTGAGTAGAGTATGAAAGTTGGACTTTTTGATTCAATATTAGATACGGCAATATACGTTTTTTCGGTATTCGTAAGTTCAAAGTTGATTTACATGTTGTCATTAGATTAAATTGTTTTGTTTTGAGTACTGGATTATATTTTTTTTTTATCAAGATCATAAAGAAATCTGTTCAACATTATATTAGGGATCTTAATGAGAAAACCGCATCAATTTGTAGGTAGTGGACGTATTAATGTACTGTAATCCAAACAATAATGACCGTCTTGAGGTCGACCGGGGAATTGTGCTTGATAATAGTTGCTATTTCGAGCTACCGAACCCCTCTCTCAAGATTCAGTTATGTTAGACTGGTATACAACATACTTTGTTTCAATGTCCAGAATCTTAAATCTTGTTGGAAGCAGACTGCACTGAGGGTCTTCGGAGAAAAATGCTTCGGAATATATATGAACCTATAATATATAACAACGTGAATCACGTCGTATGAACCACGAACTATGTGATCGGAGATATAAAAGACATTAATGCGAATTCTGCAGATATCAATTAAAACTCAAGGGGCACCGATAGATATAGAAAATGTACGAATTCAAATTGAGAAAACACCGGTTGAAAGTAAAAACTCTTTAGAACATTTATCATATAATAATTTTAAATTAATAGTACCGACCCATCTGCTACTTAACAGAGTCTCACATGCCTCAAATCACTTCAAAGTTCTTAGTTAGTTGCACTTCAATAAAACGCACTACGTGGTCATATACAAAATGAAGACATCAATGGTTGAAGAATACTTATACATAGATGAAAATCTATAAATTTTGATCCAATTTATGAAATTTTGCGAAAACGCCTCGATCAACCCCTGGGGTCAGGGATCTTACAAAACGAAGATATCATATTTCGCCAACCAGTTCCAGCTTATGCCTTATCTCTCCAGTTAGCAATACAATGTATACGCTGGGATTCGTCAACCTGATACCTCCAGCGGAGTTTTCATCTTGATATTTTTCGTCTTCCTTCGAGTTCGGTTTCGAAAACAGATGGACTTTTGTTACTCGAGAGAGGGTTTTATCTCTAAAGTGCTTGCTTAGCCCAAAATAACATATATTCGCAACACAATTCAACGTTTGATCTCAAGGCTGACGTTATTGTTTTTGTTTATGGCAGCTTCGAGGTATATTGATTCGTTCAGCACCTCGAAATTATAACGGTATCAACGTTCACGCTTTGATCTAATGGCGTGGAGGTCCTGCTTGTTGAAACCATTAATTTTGTTTTGTCCTCATTTACTGTAAAAGCCAATTTTCCTGACTCCTTGTCAATTCTCTAGAACACCGCAGTAGCTTCTCTAATTATACGCCCAATGATATCTATGTCATCAGCATACGCGAGGAGCATGTGACTTTTGCTGCTTATGGGATTATTCATGTTGAGTGCATATTTTCTCATAATGGTATCCATTACGAAGTTAAAGAGATCGCACGATAGGGTGTGGACTTGCCTGAGGTCTCGCTTTGTTCCGAAAGTATCGGTAAGATGATTACCAACTTTCACTGCGGATTTGGTGTTCGTCAAGGTCATCCTGCAAAGGCGTATGAGTTTTGCAAGAATACCAGGCTCAGGCATTGCTTTGTAGAGTTTCTCGCGTATCGGGCTATCGCAGACCACCTTGTAATCGACAAATATGTGATAGGTGTCGATTTGTTCTTCGTGGGTCTTCTCCAGTATTTGGCGTAGCGTGATAATCTGGTCAGTTGTTGATTTTCGAGGCTGGTACGGTCCAATCAGGTCAGCGATAATTGATTTTAGTCTTTCGCAAATTATACTTAATAGAACCTTATTTACTATCGCTAAAAGGCTTAGTCCGCGGTAGTTGGCTCAGAGACTCGTGTCACCTCTTTTAAATATGGGACACAGTTCACTAAGACTCTAATCCAATAGTACACTGAAAAGCCAAATTTGCATCAGCTCATCGCCACCAGCATTAAACAGCTCCGCCGGTAATCCATCGGCTCCTGCGGCTTTGTTGTTGTTAACCAGAGCAATAGCTGTTCTGACCTCCACTTGGTTAGGAGGGGGCAATCGATGTCGTCGACGTGATCGATTGTCCCATCATCGTTGGATATCTCAGGTGCCAGTAGGGCGGTGAAATGATCACTCCATATTCCCAACATACTCTGCGCACCTGCGATGAGATTTTCGTCCTTGTCTTTACAGAAGGAGGACCCGAACCATTTCCACTAGTCCCGTTTTTGTCGTTTTGGTAGAATTTTCGGGCTTCGTTTATTTTTCCTTCGGCATGTTCCAATTTTCTCACTCTATACCGTTCAGTCGCAGCCAGCGTTGCAATTGACTGAAGCATTGCCATATGTGTAGCGTTCTTTTCATAATTCGCAATACGACACTCTTCATCGTACGATTTTGCGAAGCGGTTTATCAAAACGAAGTACGGTTGTTGCAGCAGTTTTTATACAATCGGAAAATATCGGTTTCTATTGCGTTTCAAGATCCGCATCGGGAGGAGGTGGGTTCTCTGCCAAAAGTTGCGACGGCTTCTTTGAGTAGGCTGTGGCTTCCTCTGGTAATTGCAGCTTTCCGATGTCTGGCTTTCTCTGCATCTATTTTGGTACGATTTTCGCTCTACTTAATCTTGTACGAACCTTTGCTGCCACAGGTAATGATCAAAATCACTTGGTTTGCGATCACTTGAAGGATGTATGAAGATTAAATTTAAAAAGGGTTTTGAATTTGACAAACCCTAGTGGAATCTTGTACAACATTGTGGCTGCAGGAAGTACTGATGCGCCAGATGCCCATTTTACTGTACTCTTTAAGGTATACAGTATATAAAGTACCAATTAATTTTTGAAACACTAGCTGCATTTTAGGATAAAGTTTTTAGTAGAAATCTTTAAAATGTAAAATGCATTATTCGAAAGTTCTACGAAAATAACCAACCAACTATTCCAATAGTTCGAGATAATAATAATATCATATTTTTATTGTTGAATACGATTCAACGATAACTACGTGAACTTAAATAAGTTCCCGTACTAATCCTCCCTGGAAAACCTGACGATTTCCGACAATTTTTCCATAGTTGAAATTTGATTCGTATTTGAAATTTGACTCATAAAAACAGGAATTGCTTCTATAAAGTTGTACATATTACATTTCACACAATAAGGCAATATGACACCCAGTGAGAAAGAAAATAAAAAACTGCAAAAGAGAAATGCAGAAAGACGTTTCTTAAATACCGAAGTGAAAGTCCAACACCAATCTCAATGCTATTTTTAAGACACTTAGTGTTGCCCATTTTCCACCATCTTTACGAAGAACTTGGTATATTTAAAGCTTCTACGTTCACTCAGATTGTCCTTCGGCGAAATTTACAAACAGTAAAGGGCTCTGTGAAAACAGAGAATTCCAGCAATTTATATATAGGAAAATAAGAAAATTATATTAAATACTTATATATAAGAAAAACAATACAACAAAGGATTATCAAGTGGAAAGTATAATAGGGACAAGTATGGCAAATGATGTTCTGTAATTGGTCATGGACGTTGATGTACATAAATTAACTACATGCTGCACAGTGGAAGATTTCTCCTAATAGCGTAGACAGACGACAGCGTTAATTTGCATTAAAAGCTCACTAATGTGAATTAACATTTTGCCCTGACAGACGACAGTTTTTGCATTTAGTAAACAGCTGTTTGTTTGTAAACAAGTGTTTGTTTGTCAAGTAATTTTTTGGACTTTTACATCGAAATCAAATGGATAGAAGGCGGAAAATACGATACACACGCTTCGCTTCTTTCCCTTGGAAATCTTAAAATGAAAAAAATGCGTTTCGATTTTAAATATTTCTCATTTTTTTGCAAAAAACAATTAAAATAACTCACCTTTGCTGACTTTGAATCCATTTTCAATAGACGATAGCAAACAATTTGACAACAGCTGATTCAAGATGTATCAAATACATGGTGATAGTAGGTGGTGTTGTTGCAATAACATCCACTTCAGCGTTGTCAAGCATCAGTACATAAAATCAACAAAGCAAACAACAAACACAAGAAAGTTCCACTTCCACTGTGTTCCGGCTATCACCTCTATGTATAGATACATCTTGAGCTGATTGATTGTCGACGGTGTTGCCATATTGAAATACCTAAATGCAGTATAAATGCACTCTGATTTCATGCATTTACGCCAAAGCTAATACACACTGGGACGGGGATAATTCACAAGTTAATTTGAATTAAGACTGCTAATGCAAATTAACGCTGTCGTCTGTCTACGCTATAAACAATTTAAATAATTAAGACATTTCTAGAATGAATATAAATAAATCATTTGAAATGTTAACAGATGAAATCGATTGTACATCAGTAAACAATTAAGTTGAAGTTACAAACTAACCAAGTTTATAAATATTTAACAAATCCCTTTTAATAATTATATTAATTAATCTCATAGCCGCCAGCCTTGAAGAAATCTGCCAGTGCTTCATCTTTATTGTGCATAAGCCAGAAAATTGCAGTTCTAACTTCTCTTCGACTTGGAGGGGGCAGTCAAAACCATAGTCCTGTATTTGCTCAGTACCCTCATCTACATTGAAGTATCCTGGAACAAGTAAAGCAGATAAGTGATCTCTCCATATTCCTGACACACTCTGCCCATGTGTGATAAGATTTCCGTACTTATCTCAACAAAAGTTGGTCCTGACCCATATCCGTTGGTTTGGCTATGCATTTTGCGGTAGAATTTACGGGCCATATTCTTCCTTCTGGAAGGTTTAATTTTCTCCTACTCGTATTTTCTCCACAATCGTGTTTTCTTTGAAAACAAACGGGTTTCCTCTCTCCTGTTCTGCTTATACCGCTCTGTCACTGCTCACGTTGCAACTGACTGAAGCTTTACCATACATGCTTTTCATCACTTGCCATGCGACACTCTTCATCGTACCTGGGCTTGCCTTTAAGCGGTTTTGCATAACCAAGTATGGTCCCTGCAGCAGTTGTCATAGAGTGGAATTGCACTTCCACTGCGGTTCAGGATCATAAGACGTGGGTGCGTTCTGCACCAGTATTTGAGTGAGCTTTTCTGCGTAGGCGATGGTTATCTCTGTTGAGTGCAGCTTTCCGATGTCCAGCTTTCTAAAGGGTTTTATAATTCGAGTGATATGATTAAAAAAAAAAAAAACACACTAATTGTTAAGCAAATTCAAATGTTTTTTATTTAATGGGAAGTACAATCAAGTTCCGAATAAAAAGTCTTTCAAAAGGCCTCCACGTCTTCTTTTGTAGGAACGAATTCGATGAACTCAATTTTCGAACACATTTTCCACTAAATCAAGTCGTATGTCATGAATAGCACTTTCAATATTGACTTGTAAAGCTTGAAGAGAGTCTGGTTTATTGTTAAGACCAATGACTTCAAGTAAGCCCACAAGAAATTGTCTAATGGTGTTACGAGGTTGCATTTTATGTTTCGGGATTAGAGAACAAAAACAAATATTAATCATCGAAAATCACTTTATTGTTTTTCAAAATATTCCCCATGAAGATTTATACACTTTTGCATGCGTTTGAACCAATTGTCGAAACACTTTTGCCACTCTGATTGTGTTAAATGCAGTTGTTTCAGTCGATGTGTGAGAGCTCGCATTGTCGTGGTGAAGAGTGATCCGTCTTCGGCGGTTGGTTTTCCTGATTTCTTGGAAGACAACTGGCAAACAAATGGTTGTGTACCACTCAGAATTCACGTTGCGTTGTTCTAGTGGTACGGTTGCGACATGTCCGGTTTTTCCGAAAAAACAGGCGACCATTTGCTTGGAAGTGTTTCGGCCGCGAACAACTTTTGTTGGATTTGGCTCATCTTGAAACACGCATACAGTTGACTGCTGTTTACTTTCGGGCTCATACGCATAAATCGAGGATTCGTCACCTGTCACGATGTCATGGACGTGTTTCGAAGCACCGCGATCGTATTTTTGGAGCATGTCTTTCGACCAATCGACACGAACCTTTCTTTGAGCGATTGACAAATTATCTGGGATCCAACGCGAACAAATTTTTTGGACAGTCAAATGTTTATGCAATATTGAACGTATAAATCCCACTAATGCCTAAGGTTGTCTCAATCTCACGATAGGTCACAATGGTTTTCGGAACAACAGCTGATTTTGGACGACCTTCACGAAATTCGTCTTGGAGAGAACTACGCCCACTATTGAATTCACCATACCATCGTTAAACACTGGTCCTTGTTGGATCTTCATCGCCAAAAATTGAATTAAGTTCGTCCATGCACTTTTGCTGAGTTAATCCACGTTGAAAGTTGTAAAAAATAATCGCACGAAAATGTTCACGATTTAAAATGTTCTGAGGACGCACAACCTCAAAAATGTCCAACTTTACGACAGAGCTGTCAGTTGCCAGATTGCAACACTAGGGTTACCAAATCCCGAAACATAAAATTCAACCCTCGTAAATCACAACTTCTTCGAGGCCATTCAATGTCACAATTTCGTAAAATAACCGAATCTCCAAACTTTTCCCGCAATTATTGGTTGTTGCACGTGCTATGTGGCACGTAACCCAGTCTTGTTGAAACCAGATGTTGTCAAGGTCAACTTCTTCCAATTTTGGCCATAAAAAGTTGGCTAGGTTGTGGTTTAAGACAATTTTCCCAATTGTCGACAAATTACGGTCTTCAGCAACACTACCCTGAACGGATGGAATATTTTCATTGCTTCGAGCGGTTCTTTATCTTATTGGCACCTGAACATTATGTAAAGAAAATATACGCACGTAATTTGCAACAGTTCGACGAATAGCGAGCACAGGTGGACGATTATTACGACCATAAAAAGGCAAAGCGCATGAAAATTTGCAATTGGAAAACGATTATTTGGATAAAATAATTGAATAATTTGTAAACGCTGTCCTTGCGAATATCTCTCTATGATGAAATTGTAAACATTACTGAATACAATGAAAATAAAAATGACAGATCATTTTTACTACAAATGGCCGAAGCGTCGCTTAGAAATCATATCACTCAACTTGGAAACCCCTTCCCTAACGACTTTAGCATTAAAATCACCTACTTAATAGTGTTAATATCATGGCCAGGGCAGTGGTCGTATATTTCCTCTGACGCTCAAAAAATATGTCCTCTGTGTCATCGAGTTTCTCTTCCGTCGATCCAGGTACAAAAATTAGCGATATGTTAAAGTATTTGGCTTTTAAGCGGATGGTGCCCTCACGTTGTTGAACCTTGAGACCAGATGCCACAGTCTTTTGCCACTACAAATCCGCAACGAATTCATCCTGTTTCTCACGGCAGCAGTAGCATATTCCACAGTTCTTCTTCCTTTTGCAGCCATGACCTGCCCATCACATCTCCTAGACAGCAGTAATGTAAGCCATATAATGCTGGAGGATATCTGCCAGTTGGATACTGGCACCAAGTGCATATCTGTAAATCGTGGTTCTTATAACGTTTGCGGGGGTCGTCAAGACATAGGTGGGATTTATGTTTCTCATTCTCATTTCGAATTTTAATTGTCAATATAATGGTGGTGGAAGGCAAGCCCAGCAATTTACCAACTGCTTGGATGATTATGTTTCAGCTGCCCATTATGGATCTGGCGCTGACCAGAATGCTGTGTGTCGAATCAAGATTTTTGTTTATTTACTTTTGATCGGCCGTTGGCCAGTAGTGTTGCATCCTCCGCCTTCAAAGGATAATATAATATGTCCGCCAGTTCTAAGAGCTCCAGCGACAGGGTCACCTATTTAATTTAAGACGCATCAGTGATCGCATAACCAATCAGGATGCTCATTCTTCGTTTCGCCTTCTCATTTTTTCTAGCTAACGCAGGGTTCCGATAAGGCCACTTCCTGGGACATACTTCAAGGTAGCTGCTTGGACTGCCCTATGAAGGAATCAAATCAGCGCACTCCCAAATGAGTAGCAATCACAAAATTTCCACCTACACGGTCAGTCCCATGTGGACTAACCATTAACCATGGCCTTCGGTGGTGCAATGGCGATGATGCAATGGTGGTGCAATGTACATGATTAGTTTCGATCGCCGCTCTGACCACCTTAAAAATTTCTTTCGGCTGTGGTCACCTCGCTTAGTGACGGTGACACTATCGAGTATTCAGGCATGAAAAAGCTTCTCAGAATAGCGTTCGGAATCGATATAAAAACTGTAGGTCCCAATCAGTGATTATAAACTAGAAAGCACACAGCTCACTGGTTGTGAGACGCTCTCCCCAATTCCTTCATGGGATGTAATGGGAAACCATTTTTTATGTCAACATTATTAAATGAAATTTTCTTGTTTCTTATTAGCTTTTGATTTAATTTACTAGTTCAAATTTATTTATATATTGAATTCAGTTTATGGGCAATATTGTTCTTTGCTTGTGGCCGTCGGTGGTGCAATGGGTAGCGTGCGCACCTCTTGTACATGATCGCCTGGAGTGACGGCGACACCATCGAGTATTTAGCCATGAAAAGGTTTCCCAAAGTACCACTCGGAACCGGTGTAAAACGGTAGGTCCCAATCAGTGAGTATAAATCTAGAAAGCACTCCGCTTACTGGTTGTGAGAAGCTCTCCTCGATTCCTTAATGGGATGTAATGGGAACTATTTATTTTTATTTTATTGTTCTTTGCTTTCGTTTAATGATTCCTTCTTCAAGTGGTGCTAAAGTGGGTGAGACATTAATACAAATTTAATGTTTTTAAATTACAAATTAAAAAAAAATATTTTTTTTGTTTGTAAAATAGCGGGAGGTTTGTAAAAAATCTCGTGGGTTTCGTTACTTGCTGACGTAAAAGGGAGGTATTTAGTGAACTGTATTTTGGAGAGGGATTAGAGAGTGGTTAGGTCCAATTCCTCAGTGACGCGGAGTGTTCGCTGTGCTAAGGCTTTGGTTTTAGATTGTGTGATTTCTCAAGAAGTCGAGAATTATATAGGGTGTCCCAACAAGAACGCAATTTTTAAATCTGGCAACATTCGAAGTGTCATTGTTTGACATTTGAACAATTGTCATTGTTTGCTAGTAGAAGGTACGAGGTTAGTAAAAATGGAGCGCTACACGAATGAACAACGCATTCTCATTGTGAAATTGTTTTACCAAAAAAATGCTGATTTTGCCGCTAAAATCATCTTCAGTGACGAGGCCCATTTCCATCTTGATGGCTTCGTCAATAGGCAGAATTGTCGCATTTGGGGTGAGGAAAATCCTCGAGTGATTCACGAGAGGAATCATTGGACCTTTTTTTTATGAAAATGAGGCAGGTCAAGCGCAAACAATCAATGGTGTTTGGTATCGTGAAATGATAACCAGTTTTTTCTTGCCTCGAATTGAAGAAATGAATGTGAAGGGCATGTGGTTCGAACAAGATGGCGCCACATGTCATACAGCCAGAGAAACAATTCAATTGCTGCATCAAAAAAAAAAATGCGCTCTTGTTTTGACACCCTTTACAACCAAATGCGAGGTAAAGAGAAAAATGGGAAAAAAACCTAATGAATTCATAGAATAATACATACGTAATAAAATATTACATAGGTAGATAAACTTATTCTCTCATCTGACATTTCATTTCACACTCTTCATCGTAGGTTTGTGGAAATGAGAGCAATTAAATTTAAAATTAGCTTACACCAGGTGGAGTTACAAAATGTGTTCACTTAACTTTGTCATGTCGTTTTGGTATAGAACTGAAAAATTTAAATATATTTTGCATTTTCTTGTTGACTTTTATCGTTGGTATACATATCTATTGTATTTAACACAACTAGTTTGCCACAAAAACACGAAATTAGGTTGTTGTTCCTTTGTTGATCGCTATATGCTATTGCCACTATCTGGTATTATTGAACCCATATTTTCCACCATCCAATGTTTACTTTCTTTCCATCGTACCTATGACGTTTAATTTATTGAGGGAATAAAAGCTTCTATGGTATGTATAGACCGACGACGGTCACCTCGCTTAGTGACGGCGACACTATCGAGTATATAGCCATGAAAAAGCTTCTCAAAAATACTGTTCGGAATCGGTGTAAAACTGTAGGTCCCAATCAGTGAGTGAAAACTGGAAAGCGCACAGCTCAGTGATTGTGAGAAGTTCTCCCCGGTCCCTTCATGGGATGTAATGGGAAACCATTTATTTTTTTTTTATGATATGTATTATTCTATGGTGTTGCTCACCAATTGGGGGTTTAAAAAAAAGTGAGGAGATTGTGTTCGAGTACATTAAAATCAAATTTAAGAATCTTCTTCTTTTCAATAATAATTCACATTATGCACTCTACACAATTCAGCAATACAAGGTACTTAATGACTAATACCATTTAAATACAATTAATTTTTCTTACTTACGCCCAATATCACCAAACAAAGTTAGAGCTCACGGACAGTTAAAAATTATAAATTCCATACAAACTGACAGCTAAAACTGTTCGTTAGCTCTAACTGACATGATGAAGTCCACCGTTAATCTAACAATAAGCGTGTTTTGGTTACACCGCTTGCTTATATATTCGCTTTAAACAAATTTTTTTTGACATCTTTCACCGTTTTCAACCCTTATTCATATTTTTCAATAAAATTACTTATCGCTAAATTGCCGTTTCCTTTGCAACTTAGCAAGCGACAATCGCTTGCTTGTAACAAAAACACGACTATTATAAATTCCGATTAAAACTACTTAATGTCAGAAATTCAACTTTAGTACATTATAATTCATCATACATGCTGAAAATTAAGGACAAACTTTGAAGTTTAGTCAGTGATTATTACAGAATGATATACTCACCTAAAGTTGGATTCGTTGTTCATGGGATTCCCTGTGTATGGGGTTAGTAAATGATTTCGATAGAAAGTGAAATATTCATTACAATTCCAATATCACATTCATTAAGGCATTACAAATCAAACGTGTATCTAATGCGAAAGAAATCCAATTATGATTACAAGTGAGTAGTTGAAAAAGGGCATCGTCGTCGTCTGTATGTAAATCGAATATAAAATGATGCCGTTTTTAATGGCGTTTGTTTTCCATAACGGCCTTATAGCATCAGATAAAAGCCTTTTTCCGGCAATTAAGTGATGGTAACATTTCAACGTTTACAGAGATATACACGCAATTTGATATTAATTACAAACAAATTGTGAACGCATTTTTTGAAGGGAATGCAAACGTAGAAAGTGGTTTGCTTATATCACCTTCGTGATATCGCAGTTTAAATGGAAATATATTTTACAATGTATTTGGAATCAGTCAATCATTTAATGTCAATTCATTTTGAATAAATTTTGTAATGCAATCTGTAAAAAATTTCATTCTTTGAATCCCTGAAATCAATATCTTTTTTATTGTTGCCAATAACGGCTGTATCGTGGTTGCCTATATGTTGCAAAATTAATAACAGGGTGTACTTAACCCGGCGCCGGGGGGGATGGGTCAAAATTACCCGTCACTTTTCGAATGGATTGTGGTTTTAAAACTGTACTTCTCTTCTCTACGCTCTTCTCAGTAGCTGGTGATATTGAATCTCTCTGAATGTTATAAATTTCAAATCAGTTGCATGACGATTGTACTTCGAGTAACACGTGCTCAAAGTTAAAAAAGGTAAATATGACCCATAAGACTAATAACAAAATAAGTGTTTATTATATTTAAGCTAGAAGAAGTCTCCTTTGTTAACTTTTTTTATATGAAATGTTTTTTGTTTAAAAATAAAAGTAAATATGTTATTTTTTAACAAAGTCATGTTTTATTTCCTTAATAAGGTTAGATTCAATCTAAATTGTATATATTTTTTCGTAAATATAGCAAAAAACCTCGAGTTTAATAAGTGGGTCATTATGACCCAACCCCCATGTCCTTGTAGCTAAAATCCACCCCCCCGGCGCCGGGTTAAAAACGCATTTCTGATCATGGGATTTATAAAGAATTACGTTGATAAATTTGTTACGAGAATATCAAGCTACTTTCTTACAACATGTACAAAAAAATTTAAAAGCTGTATTTATCAATGTATTTGATTAGCAAATTATGCACACAATTGATGCGATGGATGTAAACTTTTTGCCTTCAGAGTGTGCGATAATGGTGTTGCTACGTTTTCTAACTCTCACCGTGTTTACAAGCAGGACTACCTCAATTTCTATATCGTCTGTATGAGATTTATTGAAAAACTATTACTTTAAACAGAAAGTGATAAACAAAGTTCTGAAAAACAATAAAGTATGTAGATATAATCCACCGAAGAATATGGTAAGTAAACTGTACATCATATGTAAAGGAAATAACTAGATATCGCACACTCCTTGGGAAATTTCTTGTTCAATGGGGTATTTTCTAGATGGAGCTGAAAGCAATAATTATAACGTTTGATACCACACAAAAAACCATACCTTGCAAGATGTATTTAGAACAGGTGATAGCAGTTGGTGTTGTAGGCAACATCAGCAAGCATTTTGTTTTTGTTTGGTGGGTCGATGCTGTAAAAGTCAACACAAACGAATCCAACAATAATAGTACATCAAAAAAGCACATACACAAAATACATTTGACTTTGAAAGTGGGGAACACAACGACATGAACAAAATTTAATTAGTTGTTCCAATATCACAACCTGGAAAATTATACTATTTTTGTATTGAGTAATTGCTCCACAGTGTTGAATAAACGTCAATGAGAGTTACAAAATGACCACACAGCACCTAGTGGCAGTACTTGACAACGCCTACACTGAAAGAAAAACCGTCATACCATTAATGAATTCTTACAATGCTTCAATGAAAAATGTCATTGTTTTTGAATCAATGTCGGGCTTCATTAATGCTATGAACAGTGTTACATTAAACGAAAAATGTTTCATAGACCTGAAATTAATGTCAACTTTCTAACTAATTAATTTTCTAATTAATGTAAACTTTCTAATATAGTCATATAGTCTATGAACATGTTTCATTGATGCTATGACCATGTTTCATTAATTCAATGAATATGTTTCATTGATGGTATGAACATGATTCATTGACGGTCTGAATATGTTTCATTGATTGTATGAACATATTTCATTGATGCTATAACACGCTTCATTGACGGTATGAACATGTTTCATTAATGGTATGAATAGGCTTCATTGATGGTATGAATGTTTCATTGATGGTATGACACGTTTCATTGACGGTATGAACATAGAGTTAGAGGGAATCCCTATTTTAGGAGTTATGGGCCTCCAAAGTTCGGCCTTTTTGTGGCACGATTTTTTTTCGACGATTATTAGGTTTTCTGGGACGGGGCCAGGGAGAGGAATATCTCTGTTGCAAATTTTGGGTTTCGGAATTTCTTGATTTTTATGAAAATTTACCCATTCAAAAGTGTACCTGCGTGGACCCGTTTTTTGGACCTTCTGGGTCCCCAAACGTCCGCCCGACAAACAATTTTGGTGTTTGAAATCCCCTAATTTTGCTCGATTTTCGTTTTTTTAAATGGCGCGGGATTCTGCATTTCAGTTTTCTATATTTTCCTTATTTATTCCCTATCTCATACTGACACTCATATATTGTATCACAACTACTATACATACTACATACATAAATAATACATTAATACAACATTTATACAAAGCGTACCTACATACATATTATCCGTTAACCAAATTAATGAATCGTTCAAAATTATTGAAATGATACATTATATCAAAGAAAGATGTTTTATCATTGCTTTTTTAGAAAAAATATTTTAAAATTCAATAAAATGTGTGTAATGTAAAGGATAGCCTATTTAATAGATTCTACTTTACAATGTCGATAAAATGTCTGAAATTTTTCTCTATAGTTTCCCATATTTACATGAAAAACGTACTTCATTCCATCAATGAAAAAGGTTTCTTAGCATTAATGACGGTCCACAAATTCAAAAACTGTAGCTATGAAGGAGTTCATTGAAGTAATGTAACATTCATAGCATCAAATAAACTTTTCATTGCATCAATGTAAACCCATTAATGTAACCCATTCATTGATGCTATGAAGCGTTTTTCTTTCAGTGTATGCGATATCTACTTATTTACTTTATCTATGCTTTGCATATTCACAATTTTCGTCGCATAGACCCAGAATTTGATATGCTTTAGTCAAAAACAATGGTTGACATATATTTTTCTATACGAAATCAAAAGGTCATTAAAGTCCATTCGACAAAGCGAATATACCCAGTTAATATAGCTGACCACACTAGTTTCTGAATCGCATGTATTTTTTTATTTTACTAGTACATATTACCATAAATTGAGGTGAACTGAGACATTTAAAACAATAGTTGAATCTGACGCAACTACTGACCCCTTCACAAACACATGCAAACAATTGTGGACACTTGACTGGAGGAACTATTACTATGGATGACACAAACTAACTTAAACATAAATATGATACCCGCGGTAACCCATCGCCATTTTTGATTGAAAATATGAAAACTTTGGAAAAAAATCTCTATATCTCGAAAACGAAACAAATATCTCGAAAAATAACAATTTTTTCCGGGTTCTAAGGGTTTCTCAAAAAGTATTCCAATTCGCATGAAATAATTTTTCTTCAAAAAAAAAATAAGAAAATCGGCAAAATAAAAAAATTAATATAACTCGGAAACGGTGCATCCAATCTCAAAAATAATAAATTTTTTACCCAGTTAGGAGGCTTTCACCTATGGATACGAAATCACTATTATTTTTAAAAAATCGCCAAAACTAAAATTTCTGGCATCAAAAATCGCTAAAACGCCCTCATGGCAATATGTCGGAAACCGGAGCCTCCAATCGAAAACATACATATTTTGTACAGGTTGCTAAGGGTTTTTTACAAAGTGGTCCAATCGTATGGAAGAAATTTTGTTCAAAAAATAGTAAAAAACTGTAAGTCGTTAAAATAAAAAATGGCTATAACTCAGAAACGGTTCATCCAATCGCAAAAATTATAACTTCGTTACCTCTATAAGAGACTTTAACCAATGGATGGATGTCTTTAATACATCACTTATTAAAAAAATCGCTAACACATATATAATTGTATTTTAGCGTTTTTTATTTGAAAAATAATAGTTTAACGGATTTTAAGTGATGCCGTATGAGAGGCATCCATTGGTTATAGACTCCTACAGAGGTAAAAAATTCATTATATTTGCGTTTCCGAGATATAGCTATTTTTTATTTTAGCGATTTACTTATTTTGGCTATTTAAAAAAAAACATACGAATTGGACCACTTTATGAAAAACCCTCGGAAAGCTGAAAAAATTAGTTATATTTCGATTGACGGCTCAGTTTGCGAAATATACACGATTAGCGATTTTATATTCGAAAAAATTTAGTTTTAGCGATTTGTTAAAAGAAAAACTGATACCGTATTAAAGACATCCAATGGCTACAGTGGCCTGCGGAGGTAAACAATTTATTATTTCTGCGATTGGATGCACCGTTTCCGAGTTATAGCTATTTTTTTATTTTAGCGATTTTATCATTTTGTCGATTTTTTGAAAAAAAAATATTTCATGCCAATTGAAACACTTTGTGAGAAACCCTTAAAATAAATAAATAAATAGTTTCCATTACATCCCATGAAAGGACAGGGGCGAACTTCTCACAAGCACTGAGCTGTGCGCTTTCCTGTTTTCACTCACTGATTGGGACCTACAGTTTTACACCGATTCCGAACGATATTTTGAGAAGCTTTTTCATGGCTATATACTCGATAGTGTCGCCGTCACTATGCGAGGTGACCGCCGCCGAAAGAAATTTTATGGTGGTCAGAGCAGGGTTCGAACCCAGGATCTCATGTACAAGAGCCGCGCACACTAACCATTGCACCACCGACGGCCTTAGAAAACCGTAAAAAGTTATTATTTTTTCGATTGGAAGCTACGTTTTCGAGATACAGAAATTTTTTTTAATTTTTTCATATTTTCGATCAAAAATGGGGTGGGTTTACCCAAGGTAACCCATTATTAGCCACGAAAGATAAATAATAATAAATTTGTTTTTCCTTTTTTTCTATAAAAATCATAATGGGTTAAAGCATCACCAAATGTTTGTGACAGCCATCAAATTCAAGTACATAGTTCGTTGAGAATATTAATATATTAGTTACAACAACCAAGTTAGTTTTTACAATTTTCGTTCATCCAACTAATAGAACATTCACCACTAAAGTATAATTTGATTGCTAGAACTAACACTCGATTGACAGATCACATTTATTTATGTTGCTGTGGCTTCAACTAAATATTTCAGTTCTTGCAACCAAAACTGAATTACAAATCAATTGATATGCACAACAGTTGGTGATACTGAATACAATTATTGGTAATCACAACTGACTAATGTGATAGTCCAAGGAAGCGCCGAATTTTAGTTGCTTGTAAATATAGTTGTGACAACGAATCTCTTCGCTGTGTGTGCATATGTTGTAAAATAAGATACAAACCGTTCACATCTATTGTTGTTTGAGAAAATGGCAGGCATCTAAAGTCAAAACATTAAAAAAGTTCCTAAATTTTTTAGCCTTTTGGAAAAAAGTTTTTACCACATTTTTATCAATACTAGAGGAGTTTGTTGTCAAACATATGAAGTTTTTATATTTATTTGAAACGCAGTTATATGTAGAATAATTTTATGGATACCATTCACGCAGCTTCTCTAGAGCCCTCTAGATTCGGTCGATTTAAAAAAAACTCTCATTTGGCGAAAAATATCTCGACGGGCACAGCTGACTCGCATGCAGCATGTGTTCCAACAAAGCACGTTGGAAATCTGAACCACCGAGAAACCTAGAAATTTTGTGAGTAATCCCATTTTTGGGGTTTGTAGATTGTGTTTTGTTGTTTTGGAATTGGCTAACGACGAACTTTGAACAATGTTATAGCATGTGAATCTGCATTATATGACAGCCAAGTTTCGCTGCAATATCTCATCTCTTTCCATATTTGTATATTACTCAAACATTAATTAATGCCGAAAATGACTACGTTTTAGCAAATTTTTGACTCAATATGAATTTGTGATTCGTGAGTCAGATTAATTATTTTTTTATTTGAATACACAAAATACTAGAGGTGATTTTGCGTCCACCGGTAGCAAATACTTATTTAAAAACGTATACAGGAACATCGTAAATGCTGTTTAAACCTCAACGCTTCAAGCATTTTTCATATTTTTGTATTTTCATAAAAAAAAACCCCGCATTCTGAAACACAACGACATAATACAAACGGATTTTGCATTATATACTGTACCGATTATTTACTATATACTTCACACTCTACAGTAAAATTTTGCATATAAGTAATCGATACTGTTAGACGCATTGCCACCCCTAGTCTATTACCTCTTCAATACAATAATAAAAAAGGTCACTCATGAAACATAAACTAGTATTAATTTGAATATTGAATTACTCTTATTTGGATCATTTTATTCATCATTGAAATAATTTTTGGAAAAATATACAAATATTGAGTAACGTAGGTTGTTGAAAAAACACAAACTAAAAACACCTCAAATCATACATTCATCAATTACTAAAATTGTTAAATCAATTAAAATTGTTTATCAATTAATGATGTACAAAGATTAAAAAACGGTTAATCGAGTAATCGTAAATATGGTTAATCCAAACGTTTGTATAATATACTATTTGATTAATCAGTATGTCGGCTAGGAAGGTTGTCTGATTAGTCAATGAACTGCATATCCCTACTAATAAGCAAAGCCCTCAAATATATCGTGAAAAATTTATTATTTTGTTACCAGCAAGTTAATTAATAACACTAGTCAACAGTCAAAATGTACTCCGGATGCCATAATTTTTTCTGTGTAGATAACCTTGACATGAGCTCGAAAAACGCAATAAAAATTTTTTTTTTCGTTTGGTTTTTTTTTTTTGTTTTTTTTTTTAAAATTTTAAAAATTTTTTTTTGGTTAATTTGTTTTTGTATGAAAAATTGTTATTTTGTTACCAGCAAGTTAATTAATAACACTAGTCAACAGTCAAAATGTACTCCGGATGCCATAATTTTTTCTGTGTAGATAACCTTGACATGAGCTCGAAAAACGCAATAAAAATTTTTTTTTTCGTTTGGTTTTTTTTTTTTGTTTTTTTTTTTTAAAATTTTAAAAATTTTTTTTTGGTTAATTTGTTTTTGTATGAAAAATTGTTTCAGCAACTAACAAATCTCGCCAAAATATATACTAAATGGATGGTAGTAGACCCCAAAACATAAATAATGTACGTCTTCATTCATCGGCTAGCTACAGCGGTCGTAATCGGTTGTTGAATCAGGAATTTTACAAAATTTTACCGAAAATTTACAAGTGAAAGCCCTTTAAAGCATTTTAAAAAAATATTAATTCACAGAGTGCATTTTTTTTTGTATTTTATACGCAATGTGGCAGGTTTTAGAAATCAAACAAGCTACTTTTTAAGAAAATCCATCAATTAATAATGAAGTTGTGAATTTTTTCGCTAAAGCTCTCAGAATCTACTTTTTAGTTCGAACATTGCATTTTACCTTTGAAATTGTCTCACTAGTCAACCAAATGAAAAAATGTCATGTACTTCTAATGAAGTATTTTTTTCTGTGTAGATAACTTTCAAAACCGAAAAAATTTAAAAAAAAAAACCAAACGAGCTCATCTCAATGTTATCTACTCAGAAAAAATTATCGCATCCGGAGTACATGAAATTTTTTTCATTTTGTTGAGTAGTGTAATTATCAACTAATGCACATTATTTGTGTTCGTCTTTTATTTGTAAATACGATGTAAATCCTCATCTTAGAAAACAACTATATTGACCTTCAAATACCATTTGGTTGGCTACTACAATAATTACGTATTCCACAAACACATCATTTCATTTACATAATCCATTAGTAGAATTTTAATGCTTGCGGACATACAACACCTCATTATCCCTCGGATGCCAATGATAATCTAAACCACTAAAACTATAAGAGCTCCTCATACACACAACAAATCTGGCAACCATCCAATACGAAATTTTAACAATTCTGTTTAAATGGTCTGTTAAGTATTTTGAAAATTACGCATTAGTCGGCATACAAATGAAACAGGTCCTGGCTATGGTTTACCAAGTGTTAGTAGATTTTATTCAAAATAATTGGCTTATAAAAAACCAAATACACAGCAGAGACACGATATTGTTCCTCATTTAGTGGAATCAGGAACCGGAAGCGAAATTGCTGTCAAATTTCAAGCTTATGAATTCAGTGAATTGACAAACAGTGTAATAATTGTATGTAGAAATATGATTTTGCACAATTATGCATATAAACCAAAATGAGAATGTAAAGTTCAAATGTGTTTTGTTATCACTTCGAACTACAAGGTGGTTCAAAAGACGTCATCCGATGTTGTTTGGCTCTCATTTTTTTCTAAATGAAAAACTTCGATTCTGTTTTTTGATTATGTTTATTTGAACCTTTAGAATTATATTGGTTAAGTCGAGAAGATGATATCGGTTAAATGTGCGCCGTCACAATTGATTACCATACCGGCACGTTTTATGACATTTTTCATCCCTTCGCCGAGAACTTCGGGCGACAGATTCTCGCACTCGTGTCGAATGCTGACCTTGAGCGCTTCCAGTGTCTCGCGCTTGTTCACTTAAACACGGGACTTCAAAAAACCCCACAAAAAAAATTCTGGAACGGTTAAATCGGGCGATCTTGCGGGCCAGTGCAAATCGCCAAAACGAGAGATGAGGCGACGCGGGAACGCCGCCTTCAGAATATAGGTTGTGGCTCGCGCAGTGTGTGCCGTTGCTCCGTCATGTTGGAACCACATGTTCTCCAGTACTAATTTGTCAAATTGCGGCAGAAAAAACTCGGTTAACATGGCCCTATAGCGCGCACCGTCCACTGTTGTCGTTTGACCAGCGGCGTTCTCGAAAAAAATGGCCCGATGACTCCTCCAGCGTGAAAAGCGAACCATGCAGTCGCTTTGAGCATTTGTAATGGATGTCCCAGAACATCCCATGAAGGGATTGGGAAGAGCTTCTCCCAATGAGTGAAATGTGCGCTTTCCAGATTTACACTCACTGATTGGTACCTACAGTTTTACACCGGATCCGAACGGTATTTTGAGAAGCTTTTTCATGGCTAAATACTCGATAGTGTCGCCGTCACTATACGAGGTGATCGCTCCCGAAATAAATTTAAGGTGGTCTGAGCAGAGATCGAACCCACGTTCTGATGTACAAGAGCCGCGCACACTAACCATTGCACCACAGACGGCCACTTGGATTAAAGTTCGTGTTAATGTACTATTAAGCCCATAAAAATTATGTTATATCTAAAACAGTGGTAACCAACCCATAGCTTCGCGAGGTAGACAATAATCGTATTTTTCACACATACACGATCAGAAACTCATATGTACACAACAACTATGTTTGACTCAAAGCATCAGTCTCTGCTTGTGTGTTGTGTACAATTCGACAGCGACATGGCTTCTGTTGGCGACCGCACACAAGCAAAAAATATGTTTGTGTGCGTTCGTTCGGTTTTGCCTACCACTGATCTAAAACATCTAGGAGGAACATTAAACGGAATTAAAGACAGCAGATCTGGGCAGTCTATGCCGCCATTAGTAATATCAAAAACAAGCATAACAGACTGGAGTTTCCTCCGAAATTCCAACGAAGCTAATCCCAACCATGAACATTTTATTTCATAAGAATGTAATGGATTTACCATCCATACTGAAGAAATAACAAACTTCATAAATAGTTTCTGAACCTTTTCCACACGAGCAAAATGAACATCACTATGTGGATATCAAATCACAGAAGCATATTCTAACTTCGTTCTGACAAATGAGGCATAAATCAATATGAGTGTGTTAGGATCAGAAAATTCCCAAGTATTTATTCTGACGAATCCAAGCACTCTATGTGCTTTAGGAATCAAACACTGGTTAATAATCTGTAAATATCTACATATCTGAAGAAAATGGGCAAGGCCGCCACGCCCATTCTGGTACCTTCCATACAAAAGCTTGGTGGTCGTCCGGGTTGTCAATGCGATAAGTCGCATGAAACACTTACGATCATAATCAAATTGGGTACTTAGCTTCATGTCATCAAACGCCAGTCACCGATTAAGACAAGGGTGGTTTTGCCACTCCCATTCTGGTACATCTCATAAAAAAGTTGTTCGGCCAGCTGGTTGTTCGGGCAGATAACTCCCGTAAATATATACCGATCACAATGATAGTTTGTTACTGACTATTATTTGTTCTAACATAGGTTGTGATTGAAAATTGGCGTTTTGACCACGCCCCATTTGGTACCTCCCATACAAATCGACACATTTAGTACAAAATCATGTTTCTTCTAAAACTTTTTTCTGGTAGATGTGATTAGCTTCAACTCAAACTCTGGTTATTAATCTGTAAATGCCTACTTAACTGGCGAAAAATGGCGACGTTGCTACGCCCATTCTGGTACGTCCCATACAAAAGCTTGGTGTTCGTCCGGGTTGCCAATGCGCAAAGTGGCGTGAAGCGCTTCCGATCTTAATGAAATTAGGTTATTGGCTTCATGTCATCAATCGCGAGTCATCAGTTAAGATACGGGTGATTTTGCCACGCCCATATTGGAGCCTTTCAATACAAAATTTGTTCGGCGAAACAACTCCCGCAAAACCCAACCAACCTTTATGAAATTTAGTACTAAACAAAATCTAGTCAAATGACACTACTATTCTGTGGAAAATGAGTCGGTTGGCCACACCAATTCTGGTCCGTCCCAAACAAAAGTTGGGATACCGGTTGATCGATACGATAACTCTCGTAAACTACAACCGATCTAAATGAAATTCGGTACTGTTCTTTATTGTTTTCCTAAAAATTAGGAATTACCTACTGTACCACGCCCATTTTCGTATCTCCCATACTATAGTCCGGTTGGCCGCATCAATATCTCCCGTATACTACAGCCGATCTTAGCAAAATTTGGCATTGATCAAAATTTTGTCAAAAGCTACTATTTAATAACAAATGAACAATTTCGCCATTCCCATTTTTGTACCTCCGATACAAATATTGGGCGGACAATTGGCTGGTAGTCTCGAGAACTCCCCAATATAACTTAGGTTCGTATTTAAATAGGGTTATTGAATAATATTTACCGCAGTGCCACTCTGCTATTGAATATTCAACGTAAGGGTGATTATATGTGTTTTTTATAACAAAATTCGGGCGCATTGGAAGACTTAGGGTGATGGTATGTCTAAGTCGGTCACTCGACTGAAATTTCTGCACTGCTTGAATCATAAATTGCTTGTACAGAAATTTATTTAAAAAATTTAATTCACGCTGATAATGTGTAATTTTAGCCTCATCTTCAGGGTTACTGGATTCAAGCAAATGGTTGTGAAATTTATTTCGCTGAGTTTTTAATGTCTTCAGACCTTTTGTATACCACGGCTTTTTATAAGTTTTAACTTTTTTCTATGGAATATTTTCCCTTCACATACTTAAGATATTGCCTATAAATGCATCATAACATAGCGAAGTCAATTTTCCTTTAAAAATTGACTTACAATCAACACTAGCCTATATAAAGTGGAGTTTAGCATATCAAAATTACATGAACTGAAATTAGAGTTAGATGTGTTTACATACTGTAAACTTTCATATGACAAAATTTTACAACCATATGGTACAAAAATTAGATGCGAAAAACGTTTTAACTGTTTACCAAAAAGATTAATTTGAATTCAGTTCGCACAGGGTAAGCTGTCCACCAAATTAATTTCATGGGATTTGTTAACATTATGAGGCAATAACACATCATTATCAGAAAACCGCGAACAATTAAAAGTGTTGAGGTTAAAATCAGCCGAAACACAAATTCGATTGTCTACTGTAATTTTATCTTCTGAAGCCAATATACAGGGTGATTCAGGAAGTTCCGGACAAATTTCTCCAGCGTATTCCTTGGCGCATTTCATGAAGAAATGTCCAGCGGGTTAAAAATTTTCGGATTGGTGGTCGGAGGGTAGTAGGGTAAAGTTGCTAACTTCTGAGCCAGTGGTCGGATTTGGGCTTGCTGGAAAGGTCTCTAAGATGCCTTTCGGAATCAATAAAAAAACAAAAAAAGTCAAATCGCCGAGATACAAAAAAAAATCACATAACCTCAATTTGATCAGCCATATGGCAGGTAACTTATGTCTTACCTTTCCAAAATGACCTAAACGAAGCCCAGAGGTCTTACCGTTCTTAAGTTATGACCATTTTACTGAAATGCAAAAATTTTTGTTTTTGTTTCTGGAAGCGAAATAACAGCACACAATTATTTGTTTTTTTTTTAAATTAACACGTTTAAGACTTTATTTTCCAGTCCATTTTCCAGTCCATTCATCAGTGCCTAAAAAAGTAAGTAGTATTTATAGGTATTCATTGATAGAATTTTGTCATTCAACAAGTGTCTACGAACGAAAACAGTACAAGTGATTTTTGTCCGGGTTTTAAAAGTGAATAACGTCAAAAAAGTAAAAGTTTACGCGAATCTCTGCTGCAGGAACAGTTTCGAGTACGATGTCTTTTGAATTAGTAAAAATGGCAACTTATTCACACGAAGAATTAGCAGACATTCATTACATGTATGGATTCTGCGATGGTAATGCAAGAGCTGCTGCGCATGAATATGCATTACGTTTTCCTAATCGACGACCACCAAACCGAACAACATTCAGTGAGACGCACCGCCGATTTCGTGAAGGTACGTTGTTTACATAAATGGAGCGTCCCGGAAATGAACAACACGACGTTGCAGTTGAACAGTTAATTTTGGATGCGATAGACGAGAACCCAACGACAAGCACGTGCCGTGAGATGTTGCAACGTGATGTACACGCATTTATGTTTTTACGTTCGATTGTGTGTACCGACGAAGCGCAATTCATGAGAGACGGCATAACAAATTTCCGTAATTTGCACGAATGGGCCCATGACAAACCCCACAACAAGAAAAAACAGAATTTCAACACCGATTTGCCGTGAACTTTTCGGCTGGCATCATCGACAATACCTTGATTGGGCCAAAAGTACTTCCGCCCAGGTTAAATTCGCAAAATTATTTGGCTTTTTTGCAAGAAGTCATGCCAGAAATCCTAGAGGAAGTACCTCTTTCGGTACGAAATCCTGTTTTCTACCAACAAGATGTTGCTCCAGCGCATTACGGGCTTATTGTGCGGGATTGGCTTAACTCCAATTTCCCTCGACGTTGGATTGGACGAGCTGGACCAATCGCCTGGCCGTCACGATCTCCAGATCTCACACCACTTGATTTCTTTTTGTGGGCTACATGAAAGATTGTGAGTAATCTGTGCAGATCTACAATCGTGAGCAGTTACTTGCACGCATTGAGGAAGCTGCGGTGAAAGTTCGTGACAATATGAGTGAACTAAACGGGGCGGATGTGGTTCGCAAACAGCTGCAATTGTGTTTAGTAGAAAATGGGAACCACATTCAAAACTTCCTTTAACATCAAATGTTTCTTTTCCTCATGTGTTTCATTCTTCAGCCAAAAATTGCAATAAAATAAATAAGCATTTCAGTAAAATGGTCATAACTTTGGAACGGTAAGACCACTGGGCTTCGTTTAGGTTATTTTGGAAAGGTAAGAGGTATGGCTATCTTAAACTTGAGTTACCTGCCATCTGGCTGAGCGATTTGACTTTTTTCTACTTTTTTGTATTGATTCTGAAAGGCCTCTTAAAGACCTTTCCAACAAGCCCAAAAAATCCGACCACTGGATCAGAGTTAGCAACTTTAACCTACTACCCTCCGACCACCTATCCGAAAATTTTGAACCCGCTGCCATTTCGCACCCTTGCATTTTCGGACATTTTCCTAGTGGACTCTTCTTCATGAAATGAGCTAAGGAATAAGCTGGAGAAATTTGTCCGCAACTTCCTGAATCACCCGGTATTAGAAATATGGAAATTATACAGATCGGAGCCGGAAGGCCTGAAATCATGACCCAAAAGGCATTCTATAGAATACGGCAGGTCTTCCCTACGCATTACCTACTCCTTTATTGTTAACATTGCGTATTGTTAACATCTACTAGAAGGCCTTATAAAGACTTGCAAAAAGAGTAGTTTTAGACGGACTTAAGGAAAAATAAAAAAATATTTATAAAAAAATAAAAATATATAATATTGAAAGCGATCGTATCTAATATATATGTATATAATAATAGTACGTACTAAGGCAAAATTTCCACTAAATATGAAATGATTAGCAAATAATTCACTCACCAATTTGTTAAGGGTTTAGGGGTGTACGTACTTCGAGGCCTCGATGTGCATAGCCCTGCAGTGATTTAGCTGTTTAGAGTAAATGATTAGTAAAATTTTGCCTGTTTCTATACATATTTGGTAACGTAGCAGATGTTCCCTTTTATGAGAAGCTGATTGTAGTAGAGATGAAATAATATTTGCTGTGTTGATAGTAGGGTACCCATTTAATCGGGGTTTTTAATTAATCGGTTAATCGTTAATCGTAAATTTCAATCTGACAATTAATCGAACAAAACGCAATAAAATTATTCGATTAATAGATTATTCGAATAAAATAAAACAAAAAAAAAAGAAAACATTGTACTAGGCACATTTATTAAAACAAAACAAAGTGTAACAAAAGCAACTTCATTATAAAGTATAAATATTTGTAGGTACGATTTTTGGTACCAAGCTAAAAGTAAAAAATCTCAAAGTTTGGAACCAAAAGTGCCTCGCATTCGGGTACCCCCCATACAAAGGGTGGGGTCGCTCTGAAACCATATCACACTATAACACCCTATTGGATTCATTAATTTTTATAAAACGTCATTTTCTGAATATTATCCTTATTGTATATAGTTTGAGCAGAATCGGACCAGGCATTTTGATACCCCCCATACAAAGTGACCAGTGGGTCTTGAAATTTCATCAGACTATTACACCCAATTTAATGATCCAATTTTGAGACAATTTTTTTTATTTATGTCTATGAGCCAAACCACTGTGCGACACTTTCTCTCAACAAGCTATCAAATCTGTTCGAAATGTGTGTAAAGTTATGAAATTTGTTCGTAAATCCTTGGCATATGAGTTGCCACATTGTAGGAGTGTTTCAAGACGGACTGCTTCCCATAAACACGTTCTTATATTTTATTAATCGATTAATCGCACTGATTTGTTCGAGTTAATCGTTAATCGAAAAATTTAATTATTAAAATGTTCGGTTAATTTTAGAACACGATTAATCGATTAACCGAATAATGATTAATTGAATGATTACCCTAGTTGATAGGTCATCAAAAGCTCAGGAAGATGTCAGGGTTTATATCGTTGAAATTGTTGTAAGTTGTCGATAGATTGCAGTTGTGGTTGAGTTGTACCCGATTCATTGGTGGTATTTTTGAGACTTCGATGGATTGAGGTTAAGTCACATGATCCCTCCACTAAAATATAGCTCTGTAGCTTGGTACTAAGACTTTAAAGGTTTTCTCTCCTTTTTCAAATTTTTCTTCTGGGAAACTTGGACTGTGGTACTATTTGGTTATACGTTGAAAGTTTCCATGACTTACAAATTGCTTAGATGTGCGAGTTTGGTCTCCTGCACATAAATATTACTCCTCCTTTCCATAGACTAGTCTGGAAATCCACAGAAAGGAGGATAACCACCAACTCTTTGTCACAGAAGTATCAATTATTTGTCCCAGTAGATTTTCCCAGCACTGATTTTACCACTGTACTATTTGAGCGGGAAGGAGCAAAATCCTTCTATCGGAAATCGTTTTAAGTTGGTGATATGGTCGTAGTGGAGCCAGAGATCTATGGAACAAATTAATTTTTCACTCTGATAATTCCAATTACTGGACACACCTTACCTTTTCACAAATTACTCTTGAAATTTTCTAATTTAAATCGGACTCAAAATCTATTTAAAAAATTCCATCCGAGTTACGTTTTATTCTCACAATTATCATTGTAATCACTATCCGACTAAATTTAAATTATAACTGGTACCCCCTTAGGCTGATTCGACACCTCTTAAAAGTAGTGTTCACGAGAGTAAAATGTAAATGAACGAATATACACATAGTCGGGTCTAGAAATGAAGCCTGACATGTAAATGAAGTAGCTGTATTAAAAGCTTTTGTCTCTGTTTCTTTCACCACTAGGTAATCTCTTCCATCCCGAAGGCAGCCTTTTAAAACAATTACATCCTACAAAAACAACTTATTCGATGTTAGCAACCAATTTTTTTTTCTCAAGATATTTCTAAAAATAGAACAGCTCGCTGTTAGTGGTGTAACAGCACCACTCTTATGAAATGTATGTTAATAGGGGAGTAGCATTGTCTGTAATTGCTGATCGCCTGATACTCCTAGGACAGTATAGTTTATTCCTATGTCTATCATTCTTGTCGCATCTTTCATTTTAATTGATATTCTTCTTCTTAGCTCATCTTTAATAAGATAAAACAAAATTTTTTATAATTAAAAAGATAATAAAAACGGACAAAATATAGAAAAAAAACCTAAACAAGAGAAAAAACAAACTCTCCCTCCCTCCCAAATTGTACTTACAGAGACATATGAATGGGCGCATCTGTTAAGTGTGCCATATCTAAAAAATTTCATCAAAGTTTGTTTCTAAGAATTTTGTACATAATAGCAAGGGAAAATTTTTACAATTCATTCAGTACAAACAAAACCATTTATTTCTCGTCACATGTAACCCAAACAATTCATGAAAAATGAGATGCCTTCTCTAAACTGTGAATAAGAGTGAAACTTAGCCATGACGAAGCTTCTCAAAATACCGTTCGTAACAGGTGTAAAACTGTACGTCTCATTCAGTGGTTGTATAACTATAAAGTGCATAGCTCACTGATTGTGAGAAGATATCATGGGATGTAGCCTCATGGGATGTAATGGGAAACTATTTAACACTTTTAGAAGGGTGGAGTGAAATTCTAAAAATTAAGAAAAAACGTTTCGGATCCTTTATAAGAGATATATAAGGAAACAATTTGAAAAAATTTTGAAGTTGCACCGCGTCTTTGAAGTATGGAAATTTTCACTATTTTGGGGTTGATTTAAAAAAAAACCCAAAAATTAACAAATTAACTTATTCGAAAATTCAAACTTTGAGTTTGTTCAGTACCCAAACAAAAGTATTTGAGGCAAAGAAGAGGACCATGTTCGACCATTATTTGCAGCTGTGGTGTCCATTTCTATCTAAACTACATTTTTTGAAGAGGGGCCTGAGCGATTTGGCTCATTTTACTTTTTGCAATTTTTCGACCATAATTTTTTTTTAAATTTCTCCATGAGCGGGTCTTGATTTGTAGCAAAATTGTGAAATCTGAATTAATTGTCCCTTTCATTAAGACAAACTTTGTACTCTGCATCCCTGTACAAATCACGGATCGTTGCCACTATATTGTCTAATATCCCCTTTCTCGTCAAGGTGGGCCACATTGAGTTACGGTGTACTCAAGCAAATGCTTGATCGAAGTCTACGAAAATTAGATAAAGAGGCGAGTGTAGTTTAATAGATTGTTCTACGATTATACGGAGTGTGTTCGCGTGGTCGGCACACGAATGATCAGCCCGTGAGTGGTTTGATCAACATATGGTGTGATTAGGAGAATGTTAAGTTCATTGTATTAAAATAAGACAAGATAAGATAAGAAGATGTTTGTATACAATTACGTAAGAAACTTCATGCACCGGAAATCTTTGAAAGTCCCTGAAATTGTTGCACTTCGGATAGAGTTCGACTTTTAGATCGGAAAAACAGAATCAAACATAATTTAAACACTTTAATCACAAGTAGATATCATTGAAATATATTTTAAACGTGGGTTACTTTCAGTCACTTATAGCTTCTCCTTTAATTACACTCTATTCTCTACTAGTACTCTACCTATCAACTCGAGCAACTATTTCATCGAAACTCCTTGAAATATGCTGGAAAAATTATATTTTCGTTAATATCTCCACCCCATCGCCACCTAGTCAACAACTTTATATTTATTTAAGTATTATATGTTACGAATTTGAACCAAATCTGTCCATAAATATGCGTCACCTACCGGGGTACTATTAAATCAAAACTTATTCGGAGCATCGTACGACCATGTGGTGCACATAGGATTGCCAGATGTCCTGAATTCGTCGGAGGTTTTACGACTTCTGGCTCTTTGCCACACTCTTAAGTATTGCAGTATTATATGGATAAATGCCCTGTTCTTTAATTTACTCTAAAAAGTTCTTCAGTAAAAAAGGAAATACAAAAAAGATTTTATTTTCTTGCGCACAAGGTGGCTGCAAAATAGTTTCATAAGGTGAATGTGCCATAATATTAGCACATGGCGTCGAATGTCATTATGTTTTTATGTTGCAGACCACTAGGGAATTTGTTGATAACAATCAGTGAAGCTACAGCTGAAGTACTCCTTATTTGACCAATTTCCGGTATGCTGTTGTAGTGATGCTTGAATTTCATTGTCGTTCTTCTGGTCGTTCTGCACCACTTGCGCGGACAACTTGTCACGATCCAACCCTCGACTGAGAGCTGTCCTATCTGCATTTGCTACACTGGCAACTTGTCGATTACTGCACGGCTAAGGCTCGCAGGCATGGGCGGGTGTTCGATGCAGGCAGAAAGAAAAATGATCGTCACTCATTTAATTTGTACCAATGTACCAAAATTTTATCAAAACTAAAAGGGGCCGAAGACAACCAACACTTCCTACAGGCTCCCTTCCACTGTCATTCTTCAATGACCGTCCGTGGTGCCTCCAGGCGCCCCTAACATCATGTTTCACGACCAAATACCTACCTTTACTTTTTCTTATTCAGCCATAACCCAATCAAAAAATTCTTGTACCAAAAAGTTCATAATTCATTATAATTTTATTGCCCAGTTCGGGACTTTATATAAAAAGGATACAAATGAGTATAAAGCAATTTCAATATACATTGAAAACGACTTAAAGATCTTATCGTATCTATTAAATGGACGTCAAATACAGAGTTGCATTTCGATGGATCTTACCGTACTAGCTTACTCTTTTCACACCGCTACTTTAACCACCGAAACGGTACAAACTAACCGTTTTCCTTGCAAACTGCATACACTAGAGATGTCTACCGGACGACGTTTTATCCCACTGGCCATCGCACCTTCGTCTCTGTAGCGCATTTAGGTGAAAGACTTGAAGAAGTTTCCTTACAAAGAACAGTCAGTCCATCAGCTGCAGTTTGCAGTCCACGAGTGACGCCTAAAAAACGAATCAATACGACTTCGTATTGGAAAGCATATAAAGTGCGCGAACTTCGGAAAACATTGTCGATACCCATAGAATAATACATACCATAGAAGGTTTTATTCGCTCAATAAATTAAACGTCGTAGGTACGATGGAAAGGAAACATTGGATGGTAGAAATATGGGTTCAATAATACCAGATAGTGGCAATAGCATTTCCACAAACCTACGATGAGAGTGTGAAATGAAACGTCAGATGAGAGAATTAGTTTATCTAGGTATGTATTAGTCTATGGTCGATACCGGTCTGAAGCGGATCCCTAATTTCAAACTTCGAACTGGTACATTGTACAGTAAAATTTAATGTACTTGTTGAGGACCAAGGATTTCGGTAATGGACACAAAATCTTAACAGCGCTCATTTCTTTACTTAGGCGTGGCATAAAGAGGCGGCTCCAGAGAGATACGACAAAAACAAATGGACCGAGAAGAGAGGAAACTGTTGATGAAGTAATAAATATATGGAACAGCTTAGAAATAGAGTTTGTACGAAATTTGATTGCATCTGTTCCAGCTAGACTACAAGCTGCCTTGGATGCAGAGGAAATGTATCCGGCTACTAATATTTTTTTTTTTTTTTTACTTTTTTACTTTTGAATGTAAATAAATTTGTGTAAATCATTTTGACCGTCGGTGGTGCAATGGGTAGTGTGCGCGCCTCTTGTACAGGAGATCCTGGGTTCGGTCCCTGCTCCAACCACCTTAAAATTTCTTTCGACGACGGTCACCTCGCTTAGTGACGGCGACACTATCGAGTATATAGCCATGAAAAGGCTTCTCAAAATACCGTTCGGAATCGGTGTAAAACTGTAGGTCCCAATCAGTGAGTGAAAACTGGAAAGCGCACAGCTCAGTGATTGTGAGAAGTTCTCCCCGGTCCCTTCATGGGATGTAAGGGGAAACCATTTATTTATTTATTTAAATCATTTTGAAAGGTGAGGTGCAGATTTCATTTGTGATGTTAATCCACAACTATCAAGATTATTGCTAAAAATTTTATACTACCGAAATCTATACATTTGCAGGATTACAATACGGAAGTTTTTTTTGTTGCAAATTTATTCATAAAATAGCAAAATTTTGTTTTATTTCTAAACATACTAACATTTTTAAATGTGTGTAAATATATATGACTGTGTCTGTGTATTAAAGTATTACTTACTTTTATTGACTATTATACAACGTCATGAGATCAGATATTAATTAAACAAATAAATAAACTAATTTTAACATATTTTTCCAACTGGTTCTATCCTTCGAGTTGGTAACACCAAAGATACGGAGTGATTCTTCGGCCTAGTCTTTCCATCCAAGTCTTGGTATTAACGCCTTAATATTAACAACCAACAGTACGATATTACGGTACATATGATAACAGGCTTCCCTCGTTGTGTATTCGGCTCTGATGTTTTACTTCACAGTGGTTTAACTTTACATTATTTTGGTTGGTAATTAGTGAAAATATTTTGCTTTTGAGTGTTCAACGTATTAAGTTTAAGTTCAACGTATTTACTTTTAAAATACAACTTATTTACGTTTCCTCCGGGGCTGTCCTGTTGATGCCAACGGTCTAGAACTTAATCGAAAGTAGTAACTGTTTACAAGTAGTAACTGTTTACAGTAGTAACTGTTTACACATATTTTTTTTGTTTTTTTTTCGTCACCCTCATTCGCAAACTCAGTTTGCCTTGAGGGACACAGAAAGCAGCAAGCAAGGAATCAGTAAGAACAGCTGAAGAAAAGAATATCAACTGACGTCTGAATTAAAAATTCTCGTTGAAAATAACAGACGTGTCGGCATTTTCTCAAATATAGATGACACATTATTTTACGAGATTCATTTTGTTTGTGCCGCCATTTACCAAATCACCAATCTGCGTATTCTTTGGCAGTCATTTGGTTTTCTGTGGCGACAAAAAAATTTAACAAGGTTTTTCTGTGACATTTTAATGAATCTTTAATAAGTTGGCACGTAAAGCCATTTTCTGGAATTGGGACGCAGCCATAATGGAGAGGACTAACATTATGGGCATCACATGACTGAGGAAATGTAATTATTGTCAATATGTTCGTCCTTCGGTTGGATTGTAAACAATTGTGGTTTCTTGTAAGATTAAGGCGGTTATTGGCTAAGGCGGAGGATGTACATGCCGGAAAAAATTTAAAAACTAAAATATTGATATACAAACCACATTAGTTGAGTGCAGTATAAATTAATTTAAATGCTGGTTACATTAATTGAATAATAAACAATATAATTTAATGTTCGAAAGACGTCGCTTGAAATATAAAGCTCGTAAATTAGCATTTCACAATATCCCCCGTATCATTTAATGTGTGTTTAACACTTCGATAGATGTGTTTCGATTTTTGTTTGATGTCTTTAAACTTCAGTTGGATACATGAATGGATTTTTAAAATTAATCAGAAAAATTTCTTACAATAATTTCTTAATTAATTAATTAATTTCTTAGAATAAATGACTTTCACGTTGAGTAGATACTGAAAGATTTTCGTTCAATACCAATTCGCAAATTGCGTATAAAATTTGTAAATGTATGATTGGTGACCTTTCCAATGGTACCAATTCAGGCACGGTGAGTTGGCATCTGATGATAAGCTTGTCACGGAGTTCGAAACTAGTCGTGCCAGTTAGTTTGCTTTCCTGAATTATGTATTACTTGAAGGAAAAAAAAAACATATTTTACTTAGAAATATATACCAAACCTTGAAAGCTTATAGAATGAACTTCTCATACATTAAAAATCAAAATTAAAATATAAATAAATAGTTTACCATAACATCCCATAAAAGGACTGTGGACAGACTCTCAAAGACAGTGATCTGTGCGCTTTCTAGTTTTTCACACACTAATTGGGACCTACAGTTTTATACCGGTTACGAACGGTATTTTTAGAAGCTTTTTCATGGCAAAGTACTCGATAGTGTCGCCGTCACTAAGCGAGGTGACCGCCGTCGAAAGAAGTTTAAGGTGGTCGGAGCATGGGTCGAACCCACGTTCTCATGCACAAGAGCCGCGAACACTACCATTGCACCACCGACGGCCAAATTGTTCGTAACTGTGGTGAAAGTATGGTTGTTACAGCAATGAATATGCTTCATTAATGCAACGAATTTGTTTCGTTGCTGCAATGAATATGTTTCATTGTTGAAATGAATAAGTATTGTTCTTGCAATGAATTTATTTCATTGCTGTAAAGAATTTGTTTCATTACAGAGACCAATTTTCTTCATGGCTGGAATGAATTTGCTTCTTTGCTGCTAGGAATTTGTTTCATTGGTGCAATGAATGTAAGTCATTGTTGCAATGAATTTGATTCAGTACTACAATGATCTTGTTTGTTGTGTTCCTGCAATGAATGTTTTGAAGTGTGTTTAAAATTATTTATTGACTGTTGTATATAATGGCCGTCGGTGGTTCAATGGTTAATGTGCGCGCCTCTTGTACATCAGATCCTGGGTTCGAACCCTGCTCTGAGCACCTTAAAATTTCTTTCGGCGGCGGCCACCTCGCATAGTGACGGCGACACTATCGAGTATATAGCCATGAAAAAGCTTCTCAAAATACTGTTCGGAATCGGTGTAAAACTGTAGGTCCCAATCAGTGAGTGAAAACAGGAAAGCGCACAGCTCAGTGATTGTGAGAAGCTCTTCCCTATCCCTTCATGGGATGTAATGGGAAACCATTTATTTATTTTGTATATAACTGCACTGTTACTATTAAATTTCGGGTGTTTTGATAAAGAAATTTTTAATATTTGTATCGAAAATTGTCTCAATTATATGAACAAATATATTAGATCCATTCGTCTTGGCAAGATTGTGGTAGTCAAGGGGCTGAAAGTTGTTGTGGCCGTCGAATTCAGGTCATGCAATTAAAAATAAATATCAGGAGTTTATTACTAAGATATCATACATATCTATCTCTTTACTTACCATGAATATAAGCTCGACTCCCCTCTGCTCTACTCCATTAATATAGAACCGCATAATTTTTTCTTAAATCGTACAATTGTTGTTGCTTTGAGGGTTCTGTCATTCAATTGTAGCGCCAAATCTCCCGTCATGAATGACGCGTCATTAAGCCAGTGAGCGCTCCGTAAGCATTTTCTTTAAATGCTCTTTTATTTATTTTAACCAATTTTGTTAAAATTTCGATTGGATTCAAATGATTGTACCATAAATTGTTATCGCTTATGTTCGTCTTACTTGAAACATTTTTTTCTTTGACTTCTTCTTTTTCACTGACTTTGAAACAAAAGCGATTTGTACCACATACACACACAAATGTTCGATTATATATTTTAAGGTAGGTTTTCTTTTATCAACGCATCACCTTTTTTTCTGTTGTGTTGCTTCTTGCATTCAAATATAAATATTGGATTTATAACTACTGAAACGATCACAGCAAACACAGCAAACACATAAATTCATACGATTTTTTTTACAATAAAAGATGACTATTAAGTATAACTAATTAGCTTTTTTTAACAAATGTATTTAAATTATTCTGGTGGAGAAATATGTCTACCACTTTCGGTTGTTGCAATGGAACTGATTTAAGATGTGTACGTGACCCACCACTCACGCTCACAATTTTCTCCTGCAGGCCTCTATTCTTACGCTCGCTCATATTATGACTGCTTTTCTCTCTTTACCTTCACAAATATTAGTTTCGTTATAATAACGAAATTGTTTCGTCAACTAAAAGTTTTGGCAAACCCCCAAAATAAATAAATATGGACCATGAAAAGTAAGATATAAACCAAATATCAGCAGTTTAAATATCATGCATTTACTGTTTTTGTTTTTTAATTGCTAACCCATTTTTCTACAAAATTTAAATTAAATACAATTTTTAAAAAAGCAAGTTATTGCAGCTACGAAATTAAAAATTGTCAAACAAATCATGTATACAATTTTTCGTTGCAGCGACTACCAAATTGTCGGATATACAACACTTTTCACAATAGCAAAGTAAAAACATTAATGAAAATGTTTCATCCATGCGACGAAGCGTTTTTCTTTCAGTGTACACTAGAAAGGTAATTATTGCATTACAAGAACAGAAATTAGATTTCCTCCTTCTTTTACACGTGCATTCTCGCAGATTGGCAGTGCTTAGAGGTTAGGTGACATAATAAGACACTTCATGTGAGTACAGGTTCTCAATTACCGGATGAATTTCAGTTACGTCTTTCTTATTTGAATTTGAATTAATTTTTCGCGGACATGGTTCCGGCCGACCACGGAAACAACGACAATATTCTCGCTGCGTAATGGAAACTGGTCAACTAAGCAGTTCTTCAGGTGTGCATCCATGCTTATGCTGTCTATAACAAAAAAATGAAATATGATTTATGAGGGTATGCACCGGGTATAAATTGAAGTTATGGCATTAATTTCCTATTAAGTTACCTGTTATAAACAGTACGATGTTGCATATAATAAAGGTGTGCGTAATATCGCTCTTACGCTCCATTAACCTCTATTCTATTCAAAAAATCAAATCATGGTGGCCAAACAGTAATTGGTACTATTTAGGTTAACTATTAACTCGAATAATTGGCGCTAGACATTTATTCGTATGCGGCTAGACATTAATATAAAGACTTTTTCATTTTAAAATAAAGACACGTGCTTTATGAAATAGTTGTGATTTTTTGGATTGTATTGATTTGGATTGTAAAGAAGACATGTTCCGATTAAGTATGAAATAATAGATCCCTGAAATGGCCCCACACGGCTCTGATGACAGGCCATTACTCTACTCATGAAATTTTCCATGAGTTTTTCACAGAGATTTGCATGTATCTCACCGATGACGCGTTAGATCTCGTAGTTGAGCTCAGGAAATGTTTCGGGTTTATCCGAATAAATCCGAGATTTCACAAAACCCTAAAGAAAGAAATCACATGGCGTTAAATCGCATGCGCGCCACATGTCGCCCAGATCCATACCCGACAGTTGAGGTCACAAGAACTCCGTTATCATGTTCCTCACTGTCGCCACTGTCGTTCATATCGTTCATAATCACTGCAAAAGTAAGGCCCAGTCACGCCTACTGAACACTATCCGCAGCAAACAGTTGGTCGTTGTGGATGCATTTGTTTGTAGTGGATTGCATGAGAATTTTCTGAACCCTAAATTCGACAATTGTATGTATTCACGAAGAGATTAGATGGAAATGCGTCTCATCGGAGAAGATGACTTTTTGTGAAAAATTGGCATGGTCTTTACTTTGCTCCATTAGCCATTGTACGAATTGGCGGCGCTTTCCATAGTCTGCTGATTTAAGCTCCTAAGTAAGCTGCATTTTGTACTCATGAAATTTGAGGTTGTTGCAAACGATGCCGAATTGATGTTTAGGGGTTTCGGCGATGCTCTCGTTTACAGCAGCAATGTTTTCAAGAGACCGATGAGTACGTTGGCGCATAGGAGTCTTACTGCTAATAACCGACCCAGTTTCTTCAAAGTTTTGACCATTTTCTGGACTGAAAATTATTCGTAGTTTGCGAGCGGTCTCAGCATAACTTTCCAAATTTTTGTAATAAGTTTTCAAAATTATAACACGTTGTTCTTTCGTAAAGCATTCAATTTGTAATAATCGGAATAAACATATGTGATAACTGCCAAATTTCAGAGCTGCCACTTTCATAAAAAATTACTTATTTACTTACGTATTCGGTCACGAACAACCCCGATGGATCAGGGACCTTACAAAACGAAGACAACATATTTCGCCAACCAGTTCGATCTTTTGCTTTATCTCTCCAGTTGACAATACCAAATCTACGCAGGGATTCGTCAACCTGATCCTTCCAGCGGAGTCTTGGTCTTCCAATTTTTCGTCCTCCTTCGAGTTCGGGTTCGAAAACCCTTCGTGCTGGTTCGTCTTCATTAATTCTACTGACATGGCCTAGCCAGCGCACTCGCGTTATTTTGATCCGCTTGACTATGTCAATTTCAGTAAAGCTCATACAGCTCATGATTCACGCGTCGCCGATACTCGCCGTTGGGCACTATAGGGCCATACATTTTTCGGAGTATTTTTCTCTCGAAGACTCATACAGATGTTTCGTCTGCTTGCGATAAGACCCAGGATTCTGCACCATAAAACAAGACAAGTTGTATGAGAGTCTGGTATAGTTGGACTTTTGTTACTCGAAAGAGGGCTTTATCTCTAAAGCGCTTGCTTAGCCCAAAATAACATCTATTTGCAGGCACAATTCTCCGAACGATTTCAAGGCTGGCGTTGTTGTTTTTGGTTACGGCAGATCCCAGGTATATAAATTCGTCTACCAACTCAAACTTATAACGGCTATCAACGTCCAGGTTTTGGTTTAATCGCTTGGAGGCTCTGCTCGTTGAAACCATTAACTTTGTCTTGTCTTCATTTACTTTCTCATTTCTTGAAAACACCGCATTAACTTCTATAATTGTCGATAATTGTTGATATCTATATCATCAGCATACGCGAGCAGCATGTGACTTTTGCTGCAGCTTTTCTCAGAATAATCTCTATTAAGATGTTAAAGGGATCGAACGACAGGGTGACACCTTGTCTGAGGCCTCGCGTAGTTTAGAAACGTTCGGTAAGATCCTTACCAACTTTCACTGCGGATTTGGTGTTCGTCAGGGTTTTGCACTTTTGCAGGAATACCAAGCTCAGACATTGCTTCGTAGAGATTCCCCCGCATCGGGCTATCGAAGTCGCTTTATAATCGACAAATAGATGATAGGGGTCGATTCGTTTTTCGTGGGTCTGCTCCAGGATTTGGCGTTTACACTGAATTTAAAAAATGCAATCTTACTCAGACACCCTTTATAAATTAATATACAAGTTATGACATTAATTTTCCGTTACCATTACAAACAGTACGACGTTGCGTATGATAAAGGTGTGTGCAAAATCGCTCATACGCTACCGTGCATGAGTCTGGTTATCTGCTCCATTATCCTCTGTTTGATTAAACAAGTCATAGTAGCTAAACAGTAAGTTGGACAACAGTATATGTTACTTTTTCTATTACCAATTAAATCGTATAATTTGCGCTGAATTACCCATCATTCGTGCTAGCCAGTTCGTGTGCGGCTATACAGTAACATATATATATTAGTATGTATCTAGTAGAATTTTACCACATTAAATGTTAATCTTTGATAAATGAACTCTCACATTATTGTCAAGTTTTTCACAAAATTTCTTATCAACATGTCTTCACTTTGAAAAGTTCTTGGCTAATAAAATGTCATATTTCAGAATGAATAGTATTCAGTATTCTTTACGGCATCCCTCATCTAAACTCGAAATTTAATGAGTCTTCCACTATTCGTATTCTGGAAATCCCACTATTATACAGGGTTATTCAGGAAGTTTCGGACAAATTTCTCCAGCGTATTCCTTGGCTCATTTCATGAAGAAAAGTCTACTAGGACCATGTCCGAAAATGCAAGGATGCGAAATGGCAGCGGGTTCAAAATTTTCGGATTGGCGCTCGGAGGGTAGTAGGGTAAAGTTGCTAACTTCTGAGCCAGTGGTCGGATGTGGGCTTGTTGGAACGGTCTTTAAGAGGGCTTTCAGAATCAATAAAAAAAGTAGAAAAAGTCAAATCGCCGAGATACAGAGCTTTCGGAAAAAAATGGGAAAAAAATTCACATAACCTCAATTTGCTCAGCCAATTATGTTTTTTTCTCTTGAAGTTATGACCATTTTACTGAAATGCAAAAATGTTTGTTTTTGGAAGCGAAATAACAGCACACATTTATTTGTTTTTGTAAATTAACACGTTTAAGATTTTATTTTATTGAAATTTTTGGCTGAAGAATCATACACATAAGGAAAAAAACATTTGATGTTAAAGCAAGTTTTCAATGTGGTTCCCATTTTCTACTAAACACAATTGCAGCCGTTTGCGAACCACATCCGCCACGTTTAGTTCACTCATCTTTTCACGAACTTTCACCGCAGATTCCTCAATGCGTGCAAGTAACTGCTCACGATTGTGGATCTGCACTGAATACACACAATCTTTCATGTAGCCCCAAAAAAAGAAATCAAGTGGTGTGAGATCTGGAGATCGTGGCGCCCAGGCGATTGGTCCAGCTCGTCCAATCCCACGTCGAGGGAAAAAAACATTTTTGCATTTCAGTAAAATGGTCATAACTTTGTAACGGTAAGACCCCTGGGCTTCGTTTTGATCGTTTTGGAAAGGTAAAAGGTATGGCTATTTTTCAAAAAACATCAGTTACCTGCCATCTGGCTGGTCAAATTGAGGTTATGTGAAATTTTGTTTTCAATTTTTTCCCGAAAGCTCTGTATCTCGGCGATTTGACTTTTTACTACTCTTTTTATTGAGTCTAAAAGGCCTCATAAAAACCTTTCCAACAAGCCCAAAAACAAAAAATCCGACCACTGGCTCAGAAGTTAGTAACTTTACCCTCCGACCGCCAATCCGAAAATTTTGAACCTGCTGCCATTTCGCGCCCTTGCATTTTCGGACATGGTCCTAGTGGACTTTTCTTTATGAAATGAGCCAAGGAATACGGTGGAGAAATTTGTCCGGAACGTCCTGAATCACCCTGTACGTACATATGATAAGGAACTTCTATAACCGTCCGAAATTCGTTTTGAAGTTTCGGTAGTACATTTTCTTTATTTTAAAAAAGTTTAAGAGATATATGTTCCTGCTTTGGTGTCACGCTCTTGTTTCCCGCCTATAATTAGACTTGAGGTAAATTCTTTATCTATATTAATGCTTTTTTATTGTTTTCTTTATAATTGCTTGTTTTATAATTTTTTGTAATTTTTTACATTCTATTCCCCTAATTTCAAGATGCTCACTTCACCTATTTGGTGAGAATTTGGATTCAAGTGATTTTGGCAAAAACCGCCAACTTAACACCCTTTTTAGAAGATATGTCCATTTTTATATTTCTAAATAGTGATCACGAAATTCAGCCGTTTTTGCGATTAGACGACCGGTTTAGATGATATGACCATATTCATATTTTTAAGAAGTGATCACGAAATTCAGGGGTTTTTGCGATTAAGCGCCCAGTTTAAAAGATATGTCGATTTATATATATATAAGATGTGATCACGAAATTCAGCCCTTTTTGCGATTACACGCACCGTTTAGAAGATACGGCCATTTTGATATTTGTAAGTAATAATCACGAAATTCAGACCTTTTTAGACGACCGTTCAGGAGACACGGCCTATAGTTTTATATTTTTAAGTAGTGAAAACAAAATTCAGCCTTGTTTGCGATTAGGCGCACCCTCTAGAAGATATGACAATTTTTATATTTTTAAGTAGTGATCACGAAACTCAGCCCTTTTTCCGATTAGACACACCATTTAGAAGATATGGCCATTTTTATATTTTTAAATAGTAATCACGAAACTCAGCCCTTTGTGCGATTATACGCCCCATTTAGAAGATATGGCCATTTTTATATTTTTAAGTAATGACCACGAAATTCAGCCCTTTTTGAGATTAGACACAGCTTTTAGAAGATATGCCCATTTTTATATTTTTTATTTGCGATCATGAAATTCAGCCCTTTTTGACAATAGATGCCCCGTTCAGGAGACATGGCCTATATTTTTATATTTTTAAGTTGTGAAAACAAAATTCAGCCCTTTTTGCGATTAGACACACCATTCAGGAGATATGGACATTTTTATATTTTTAAGAAGTGATCACGAAATTCAGGCGTTTTTGCGATTATGCGCTTAGTTTAAAAGATATGGCCATTTGTATATTTTTTAGTATTGATCACGAAATTCAGGCGTTTTTGCGATTAGACGCACCATTCACGAGATACGGTCATTTTTATATTTTTAAGTAGTGATCACGAAATTCAGCCGTTTTTGCGATTAGACGCACCGTTTAGAAGATATGCCCGTTTATATATTGTTAAGAAGTGATCACGAAATTCAGTCCTTTTTGCGACCGGTTTAGAAGATATGACCATATTCATATTTTTAAGAAGTGATCACGAAATTCAGGGGTTTTTGCGATTAAGCGCCCAGTTTGAAAAATATGGCCATTTTTATATATATAAGATGTGGTCACGAAATTCAGCAATTTTTGCGATTAGACGCACCGTTCAAGAGATACAGCCGATTTTATATTTTTACGTAGTGATCACGAAATTCAGCCCTTTTTGTGATTAGACGCACCGTTTAGAAGATATTTCCATTTTTATATATTTAAGTAGTGGTCACGAATATCAGCCCTTTTTGCAATTAGATGTCCCATTTAGAAGATATAACCATTTTTATATTTTTTAGTAGTGATCACGAAATTCAGCATATTTGCAAGCACTGTTTTCGTCGGTCGCGTTTTTGTTTTCAGTAGTTTTCAACAAACAAAGCCACATTTATGTCACAAAAACAATTAATAATTGTGTCTTAAACATGAAATATTGAATAACAAACACAACGTGTTAGGACACCAGTATACTATATGGGCGACAAGCTACAAACACGTTACATTTGCATCGAAACAACAAAACCTAAAAAAAATTTTCAGAGTGTATAGTAATATATTCTACTATTTACACGCTGCTTTCCTACTTACACACATTGTTCGCTACGTCCAGCTATAAGCGAAACAGCTGTATAAAAGTACCGACTTTATGCTGCAGTTGAATGTTTACTGATTTCCGTTTTCCACATATACGAACGGGTAGGCCTAAAACCTAAACCCTATCCTATGTGCGATTTTGCTCCGCCACTGTCGTGATCCGCTGGTGTAAAAGGGTCGCCATTACTTTGCTGTTTCCATTAGGAAAGGTAATACTCCTACAGAGTTAGGTCAGACTTTTTCGGGATAGTGATGACAACGTAAATTTCGTGGGGATTTTGTTGTTTATATCTGCTCTTCTGATGATTGGTGTAATAGCATCCGCTAAAATAAGAGAAGGGGGAGTGATTTATTCAAATGAAAAAAAATTTAGTTCTTTTGGAAAGTAAACAACCACAAATATTTAAATTATTTTCTAGCAGGTAAATTCGTATGTTGTGGTTGCAAACTGTAAAGCTAATAATAAGTTTGTGGTATTTTCCGAAGATTTATATTATCAGGATATTTTGTGAAGGATAAATTTCCATTCTCCTATATATTGTTCTTTACATGCCCGACCCATGTCACATGTTCCATTGAGATAAAATCACAAGGCTGTCAAGTTGACAATTCTATACAATTAATGGTAACATTGGGTGTGCACAGAGGGTACTTTATGATAAGAAATATATCCAGCTATGAACGTTTATGGTAAATTATTAAAAAAAAAATATATATTAATAAGTACGAGGTCGGTTTGAAAAATTAAATAATTTATAAAAAGACCACTTACTTCAAAACTATTTCCAATTCCCTTTATCACTTACAATGCCATTTCCTTAGGATTTGAAGTAGAAAAAAGACTTTGGAGGCATAAACTGGTAGACGGTATGATTCTATTTGATCTTTATTGTCTAAGATATCGGCTTCGTCTTTAGATTGTTTATTTTATGTATTGATCATTATTATGACGAAGCACAAATACACCTCCAGATGGCTCTTATTGGAAGTTTTAATATGATTGGGATTGAATTCAAAACAAGCTGTTAATAAGTCAGATAGAATATAATAGAAGACAGAAAATAATTTGATTAATGATTTGGTTATAGTCAAATATTTTGTTGTCACCTTTGACCTATACGCAAGGGATGCTCCCTATAAATTCAGTGCATTGTATTGTACTTAGTCAGTGGAGATAGGAGTAGAAGGATAGAAGGAATAGTGCTGGTTAATGTTTGTCTTACACTTGTTGATATCACAAGGAATATGGAATACGCTCGCCGGAAGTTTATTCCACATACGGGCCTTTTTGATGAAAGACGAAATCTCTTTGTTAGGTGCAGTTCACTTGTCGTGTTGAATGTCATTGCATATTTTAAAATTTATGCTATTGAAGAATTGCATACTAGCTATTTGGCGAAATACCAGTAACCGATATTCATAACTTCAATATTCTTTTAAACAATTAAAATATATATTTACATCATACTGAGGTGTATCTATTATTTTATATACGAAAATTTAATATTCATACTAAGCCGACTACACAGGACATATCGATCATGTAATGTAATGATCACATAATACCAGTTGAAGATGAGGACGTTTCATCTACGCCAGAATATTATTATAAATGCACTGTGAACGTCTCCAATTTGTTTCTAAAACCAACCACTTTGGGAAACCCAGCATTTTACCCCACGTAATATAAAGATCCTCCCAGCTAAAGTATATATTTTGCCAGGATTATTCTATGGCTGTGAACTTTTCGCAAGTTGTGATGCGGCGAGTAAGCGGAAACTTAATGTAATTTTTAATAATGTCATTCGATATGTTTACGGTCTCAAAAGACATAATCATATATCGCAATTTTCGTCTCTGCTTTATGAAGTTTCTTTAGATAGGCTTTTCGTATTTCTTCATAAAATTACTTATTCCCGAAAAATATTCAGCTCGTCAGTGATGCAATCTCGTTTAAGAAAAGTCTTTTCGAAACCAATTAGTGTATTTTATATTGTAACATTTTCAAATAATAAATAAAATAAATTTAGAATAAATTTTTATTGAAACGAATAAAGTAAATATTATATTGCTTTATATTATATTAAAATGTTAGACTAATTTTATGTTTGTAAACCATACTTGTTTTCATACTATAATGTTTTTTTTTTATCTCCGCATACTTGGTTTTATGTAATATTTAATACGTCTTAGGTAATATCACTATTTTTTAATGTAAATTATTTCGATAAATAACCTATATTTCCGACAATAATTCCGGTACTATAATTATAAGATTATATTCTTGTTGTACAGGATAAACACAATAAATAAATACAAAACATATTTCGACACTACACGCGACGCTACACAACATGGACATGGGACTGTGCGTGAATGTGGAAAGTTTCTGTTAGCCATGCAGTTGGGAGTGGCCAGAAATTATTCCTTCGTTGGGCAGTCCAAGCAGCTCGCTACATCCACGAAGTTAGTCCTGAGCAATGGATTTTTCGGAAACCTCCCTTAGCTTTTGGAAAAAAAAAATGGAAAAAATTGAGAATTATAAAAATAAATGGTTTCCCACTACATCCCGTGAAGGAATTGGGGAGAGCTTCTCGCAACCAGTGAGCTGTGCGCTTTCAAGTTTTATGATCACTGATTGGGACCTACAGTTTTTACACCGATTCCGAATTGTATTTTGAGAAGCTTTTTCATGGCTAAATACTCGATAGTGTCGCCTTCACTATGCAAGGTAACCGCCGCCGAAAGAAATTTTTAAGGCGGTATGAGCAGGGATCGAACCCAGGATCTCATGTACATGAGCCGCGCACATTAACCATTGCACCACCGACGGAGAACTAGAGATGCTTTTTATGTATACGGCCTCTTTTCAGATACTTTCAATTTTACTTTATTTGGTTTTCTTGTTTTGGCAAATGTTTTTTTGTGTGTTTTGCTTGCAATATTTTTCGAACACTTGCATTGTTGGAAATTCTCAAATAGAATGAGAATGAATAAATTTTTCAATAGCATCATTCCAAACAACCGCTGATGAAGATCTGTGGCTAGATCTGAAGTAGGTGTACTTTATGTAGAATTTTCAAAATAAATTGGAAAAAGGTATTAAAATTCTTACTTAAAGTGTAATTTTTTCTTTTAAATAGGAAAATATTTGAGTGATGCTTTCAACTATTATTAGAAATTGGGAATTTAAATTTTAATTTAATTTAAAATATATAAAAAAAAAATTAAAATGGTTTCCCATTATATCCCATGAAGGAATTGGGGAGAGCTTCTCACAACCAGTGGGCTGTGCGCTTTATAATCTTATACTCACTGATTGGGACCAACAGTTTTACACCGGTTCCGAACGGTATTTTGAGAGGCTTTCTCATGGCTAAGTACTCGATAGTGCCGCCGTCACTAATCGAGGTGACCGTCGTCGAAAGAAATTTCAAGGTGGTCGGAGCAGGGATCGAACCCAGGATCTCCTGTACAAGAGGCGCGCACACTAACCATTGCACCACCAACGGCTTTAATTTAAAATACATTGTGAAAGTTTTAATTTAAATTGGAAATCGTAAATGAAATAATAAGTAAATAAAATTGAAATTTTAAAGTTGTAATTTCATTTAAGGCTGTAAGAGATCATGTTTTCTCCGGCTAGTGAAAAAAATGTAAATGCCGCGGGTGGGATTCGAACTCACATTCGCTGGACGATCGTTTCGATGTTTGTGAAGCCTCATCTTCAGCTGCGTCTAATCCGTTAAGCCATTGAAAATTGAAATTTTTTTTGCACAAAAGTGAGGAAATAAAAATAAAAAAATTGGGGGATACTAAATTACGAAATTAGGAATTAAATTTATAATTTCCGTGAGAAAGTGAAGAAAAAATTGGAAATAGAGAAAACTCTTAATGAAATTGATAATTTTAATTTCAAATTGATAATGTTTCAATTAAAAATGTAAATTTTTGTTGTAGTAAACTCAAAATGTTTTTAGTAATGTTAAGAATTTGTGTTGTCAATTCAAAATGCTTCGCTCTGTATTTTACGTCAGATAAGTTATATAGATCACAAATACAGTACGTATTTTTTAATGCTCAACATTCGTAATATTAGCGACACTTCAACTTAAAAGAAATTGGGATTTTTCCTAGTTATGTTTGGTGGTTTTGAATATTAATGTATGAGAAGTTTATACTACAAGCTTCCAAGATCTGATATATTCTTCCAAGTGAAAATTGGTTGGTTTTCGTCAGAATAATAGACAATTCAAGAAAATACAATCACTCATTACTAGCTTCGAATTCCGTGATAAGTTCATCATCATATGCGCCTGAATTAGAACCATTGTAAAAATCTTCAAATGCACTCAGAGAACTAATTGTTTGAAAAGAGGTCGTAGCAACCGTAAATTCGGCTGTTACCACCGAATTGAGGTTGCTACAACCGGATTGAGGTTGTTACGACCGAATTTAGTATCCACAACCGAAATTCGGTTGAAGAAACCTCGTTTCATAATTGATTCGGTTGTGATAACTGAATCTTCAAATTATATTCGCTCAGTCAACAAAATTTTTTAAAATTTCGGTTGAAACAACCGAATTTCAAATTAATTCAGATGCAACAACCGAATTGGTACCTAATTCTCTTGGGGTAACCGAATCTGCTCTTAACCAACCTCAATTCGGTTGTAGTAAAAAAATTTGACATCAATTCGGTTGTAACTATCGAATTTGGTTCAATTCGGTCGCAATAACCGAATCTAGCCCGAATTCGGTTGCAATGACCGAATTTGACGTCAATTCGGTTGGCGTAACCGGATTTCTCATGAATTCTGTAGGTACAACCGAATACATTTTCAATTCGGTTACCACAACATAATTCTATGTATTTAAAATCTGACGTTTAAAATTTTATAATCAAATATTATTTTGAAAAGGTAAATAAAATATATTTTGTATTAAACCGTCTTATTTTGCAGATGTTATTTAAGCAGATATCAACAGCAGATATATATGCGGTAGTCTGGATACAAAACGGCTTTGGACCTAGAGCAACCGATACTACACGTCAGAATTAGTGCGGTGTCCCATGATGGCCGGGACTTCAATAAAGGTTGGAAAAGGCATGTAGTAAATTAAATGTATTATTCTACTTATATAGATTACCCCATATATATGACTTTATTTTCTCGCTTTTTAATTCATTTATAAAAAGACAAGAAAATAAATCATCAATTAATAATAAAAAAAACTTTAGTAATTCATTTATGACAGTATCTAAATTCGGTTGTGCCAACCTCTAATTCGGCTGTGACAACCTCTAATGAGGTTGAGTCAACCTCTACTGAGGTTGTACCAACCTCTAATGAGGTGGTACCAACCTCTAATGAGGTGGTACCAACCTCTAATGAGGTGGTACCAACCTCTAATGAGGTGGTACCAACCTCTAATGAGGTGGTACCAACCTCTAATGAGGTGGTACCAACCTCTAATGAGGTGGTACCAACCTCTAATGAGGTGGTACCAACCTCTAATGAGGTGGTACCAACCTCTAATGAGGTGGTACCAACCTCTAATGAGGTGGTACCAACCTCTAATGAGGTGGTACCAACCTCTAATGAGGTGGTACCAACCTCTAATTCGGCTGTGACAACCTCTAATGAGGTTGTGTCAAACTCTATTGAGGTTGTGTCAACCTCCAATTAAGTTGTGTCAACCTCTAATGATGTTGTGGCAACCTCAAATGAAGTTGTGTCAACCCCTGATGAGGTTGTGTCAACCTCTGATGAGGTTGTGCCAACCTCTAATTCGGTTGTGACAACCTCTTAATTCGGTTACGGCTAATTCGGCTGTCTCAACCGAATTTTTCTGTGAGTGTGTCTACTGCAACTTTATATGGAATTTATACATACGAAATAATACAAATAGGGAAATCCCTCAGTGCCAACTTAACATGAGGTTAACTACTCCAACTCCTCTGTCCTTAAGAGTACAACTTATAGTCCGACACGAACTTAAAATGTTTTCGTCCACAACATAATTTTTCAGAACTTTGTGAACATGATTTGAACACTTTGGCTTGGTTTATTTATAATTTTCTTCAGATTCAGTACAATTGTATTTATTTGGGGGAATATTGTCTTAGAAAAATTAGGTATATTTATTACATTATTCTGAAGTCTGATTACGTAAAATTTCCTCAAATTTTGTTCAATTTCCTAATTAGCATATTTCTCAATTTACTACAATGTACAATGTAAGTTAATGCAAGGGAAGACGTTTTATATTATACATTCTTGGCTTATTTGAATATATTTATATTTATAATTTTAAACGTCTGGTTTGAAATACATAGAATTAAGTTATAGTAACCGAATCGACGATGAATTCGGTTGTACCTACAGAATTCATTAGCAGTTCGGTTACAGCAACCGAATTGACGCCAAAGTCGGTCACTGCAACCGACTTATGGCTAAATTCGGTTACTGCGACCGAATTGATACCAAATTCGATAGTTACAACCGCATTGATGGCAAATTCGGTTTGTGCAACTGAATTGATGCCACAATCAGTTACTCCAACCAAATTTGGCGCCAATGTCGGCTGCTCCATCCGAATTAAATCCAAATTCGGTTGCTCCAACTGAAAATTTAATTGACAGAATGAATGCAATTGGAGATTCAGTTGTCACAACCGAATCTATTATGAAACGAGGTTGTTTCAACCGAATTTCAGTTGTCGGGACTAAATTCGGTCATGGTAACCTACAAACTCTTTTCAGGCAATTAGTTCTCTGGGTGTGAAAATTTCATCCAACTACATGCAAACGAACACCTCAATGTAATTGAGAATTTCCCAATATTCAACTGTTCGAAAAATATCAGAACCAAGGCACACAAGAAAACATTTACGAAAACATATTTCCATCTCCAGAGAACCATAGGTTCCCATTAGACGTGATTTTTGTTGCTGCCTAAAAGACTACATATTTTTTACAGACAATAATAATTGCCTTGTTTCCAAGTTAATTTAAAAACTAATATGTCACACCTAATCCAAGATTAAATACTGAATTACACTTGATATTTTCACAACGTGTACTGGAAAATCCCAATTAATTTTAAATTGTTCTATTTATAACATAGATTTAGAGGCTCTATTCATAACAAAGACTTCCACTTTTAATTTCGTTGGGTTATGGGGAAACTTTGGAATGATGATAAAATGCTGAGAAGCTCCTTTCGGAATTCGGTCTTATAGATATAGGTAAGTGTGAATCAGTCAGTCTATAAATGCACTCATACAGATATTTTAGCAACAATTACAAAAAGGGGGCTGCTGAAAACGGGGAAACGATAATGTTTGCTAAAACAGCTTAGCTAACAATAACCACGAAGTTGGAAATTTTGTCCTGAAGACATTTTTCGTAGTATCTCCTCAGGATAATGTCGGTAGGTAATGACAATTTATATAAGACATCTTCATGATATGTCACTAGTTTTGACTTAGGTGGCTTAAACTGCAAAGGGACTGGCAATCTATGTAAGACTATCATTCTGATTTGTCAGCACTATGTTATGACTGACTGTCACTTAAACCAATGCTGAATGTATATAGAGGAAGTCTGTATCATTTGTCAACTTCAGGTCATTTGTACACATTTCAAGTTTTCCCAAAATTTCAAACACAAATCTTGATATTTACTTCTATTTATATAATTTACTAGTGGACCCAGCGAACTTCGTCTCGCAGGCGTTGCCCTGTGTCATTTCAAATTACTGAAAATCTGTGGCCAATTGTCCATTGCAATTGATGCTTTGTGTTAAAATATTTGCCGGATGGGTTGCGGTCGGGTCGATATTGAATTGTATTCCCCTCATTGCAGCACTCTGTGATAAACAATATTTTCCGTTTTGTTGTTAGGTCCGAAAACGAATAAAGCGGCTAGTTTTCCGACACGGAAACATGCGACATACAGTTGACCGTGTGAAAAACATTCATTTTCCAGATTCCGGCCACAAACACTCAATGATTGGGCTTGAGATTTATTGATTGTCATGGCGAATGCTAGACGAATTGGAAATTGGATTCGCTTAAACTCGAATGGCATATCGGTTGGGTTCATTGGAATTCTCGGTATGGGAACTTCCTCGCCTTTGAACTTTCATGAGTTTTGTGACCGCTAAACGCGTGCTGTTGCATAACTTTGGTTGATTGAGATTGCGAAGCATGATGACGACTGAACCAACCTTCAGTTGTAAATTATGCGGTGGCAAGCCAGGCACATCCAATAAATTCAAAAAACTCTGTTGGATAGGTGGTTGCTTCGTGTTCGTTTGTTACACAGTCGATAGATTTGAAGGAAATCAGTGAACCAACGGTTTGATTTTGAATTGTGCAGTTTATGTGATCAACATCCTTGTTCTTTCCCGCTAAAATTGCTCTTTCACTCAACCAATCGTAGTTTTTGTGGTTAGTAATGATGTTCGGAAACACTTTGTTGAAAAATTCGGCGGGAACGAAATGAATCCATTCGGTGCGTCGATAGGAACACGTCCATTACCGATAGTAAGCAGTTGATTGGAGAACACTTCGGAAGATGGATCATTTAGCAATGCAACTCGCATGTTTGTCGTCAGCTGAAGTTTTTTCACATAACGCCATAATGTCGATGATTTGAGGCACGCATTGATCTCATCGGCAGCGATCGACCGTGGTATTACTGGTAGTGATTGCCGGAAATCGCCTGAGAGCAAAATCAATTCAGAGCTTCTAACGCACGTTTATGTGATACTGTGCATTCGTCCCAGATAATGATTTTACTTGCTACCAAAACTTTGGCCATTGCTGAATGTTTCGCTATGCTACATGATGGTTCTTCAACCGCTTGAAGGTTTAATGGCAGTTTTAATGCCGAATGAGCGGTTCGGCAATCGTCCAGGAGCGTAGCTGCTATTCCAGAAGAAGCAACTGCTACAGCAATTTCTGACCGTGCACGAACTGTAGCCAAAATCAGTGATATGAGGAATGTCTTGCCAGTGCCACCAGGCGCATCAAGAAAAAACATGCCATCATCAATTGCCTTCATCACCGTATCGTACACTTCTTTTTTTTGGGGATTCAACAAATGTATATTCGTTTGAACGAATTGGCTTAATGCCTTTGTGTCGTATTCACGTTCACGCTGCAATTCTCGTTCGAAAACGTCGTTTATTCCACGATCTGGCGATGGCATTCCTAACCTGACTAACAAACTGCCGCACATGAGGTAACACTTGTCTTCTATCAAAATCAAATCCTGGTTGTGCATCTCTTCATTCATCTCAAGATGGGAATTCTCTGAATGGACACGAACTCGATGCAAAATGTCTTCTGACATGCGCGTATCTGACTTGGAGATGCGGAAACTGTTGCTTCAGCGATTGTTGTGTCCCAATGCGTATCGTTTTCAAGCAAATTGAGCTCCTGACATGCAACACGAAATGTTGGCATCGTTACAACATTGACAGTTCGAAGTGATTCAAAAGATGGCGGCCCACAAACATTCACCAGCAATAGTCGCAAGTAAAAGCATACATCATTCTTCGGGTGAACTGTATAAATACGGCCAAGAGCTTCAGTAGAACGGATAACCGGATGACCACTATATCGCCTTGCTTTCGACGTTGAAATTTCTTCGATGAAGCATTCCAAGTGTAATAACGCGGCATCTCTGAGTAAAGTAACGTACGTGCAAACGGATCATTTTGGAAAATCGAGAAGAAACTGGTCAATGTTGGCGCTGGTGGGTTGTGAGCACGTTGAGCGGCATTTGCTGCAGTGAAATAAACTCGTTGACCGTTCTCCAGATGCACTGCCAAATGTGTAACAGACGGATAGCGTTCGTGAATGGGAAATGAGAATATACGCCAAATCGTCTCATTACAGCTTACGTATCGACCAACTTGATAGACCAACTTGCCATTCAATCGAAAACATCCAACATCGAGTAGTCCCAAAGACACGAACGGACGGCGAACGGATTTTTTGTCTGAATACACGTGCGGTGATATCGTGCCGATCACTTGATGTTTGACCAGGAATCAGCAGTTGAACAATTTCTTTCCACTCTGGATTGCACGTGAAGGTGATGAACAGGTCTGGACGGCCGTAATGACGTACATATGTCATTGCATCTTGCGCATATTCGTGCATGTGACGTGGGCTGCCAACGAACGTCGCCGGTAAAATGGTCAACCGACCAATATCAGATGCATTTCCTTCGGTGCTAATTGCATCGCGTAAATGAATGTACCCCTCCGTTCGTAGTTTGGTTTGATTCAAACTGATAAAAAGGAGGCGCTCCGCTTCTATTTTTGCATACATATTGACGCAAAATTGCTGAAACAATCGGGGAAATCGAAGCAAATAGTTGTCTACATTTTGGCGAATCATCAAACGATACGCATCTCGGATATTCGTTGCAGTTGCCCAGAGTTCCGGCATGTGAGCACAATATCGCGTGATTCCCGATTTTCTCCAACAATCGCAACTGCAACCTCGTCTATTGTTGGAGCGTTAAATTGACGTTCGTGCGTTCCAACAGGCCCTTTATCCGCTCTGATGAAGACTTTATAGTCATCACTTGGCATGCGATCCAACGCAGTTTTGAACAACCTAACCAATGCATGACGTTCATGAAGTAGCTGCTGCAGGTCTCGAAGAATTCCTCTTCTCATTGCCGTATTAACCTCTCAAAATAAACATCTTCGTTGGCTACTTACCGTTTGTAAATATAATTCCACACCAAAATGATCGGCCAGAATGAAATGAACAGCGAATTTTAAGTGATTTTCAAAGTAATCCACCTAAAAATTAATTGCACAAACCTAAAATATCGTTTTGATTGATTGTCCATGCGTATGCAGTCGCAAAGAACATATCCATTTAAAATGTGCACTTCATCAAACTGAACTCACCTCTATGAAATGATTTTTCGCTGGTAATTTTCACCAAAAATTGTTTCAACACAATGTATTAAATCAAATTGAATTATAATACCTGTCGAAAGTTGATAACATTTTGATACAACTTGAAAAACAAAACACAATAGTCATGTTCGTTTAAAATGTGTGACAAAAAAATTGCTACAAAAATAATTGTCACACAAATTTGGTGCAAAAACAATTGTCATAACGTTACGTAAACATTAACATCATCTATCATGAATATGGCGTCGTAAAATCGCTCCATAGAAAATGTGTGGGAAAATGAATTTTCTTCATAATTTTTTTTCCGGGGATTTTTGGGAATTTTCTTAGGTATTCTTCTTTTTAGGCCGGAGGCCAGTCCGAATTGGTACGAATCATCGAAATCGGTGCAGGCGTTCTTGAGTTATACGCGTAGTAACTAACATCACTCTCTTTTATATATATAGATATTTATTTATATATATATGATATATGTGATACTATACAGATTTATCGGTCTAGCAGACGCAGTGCATACACAAAGATTAAAAAAAGGTAAGTGTTGAGAAGATTACACATGAGCACCACGGTTAGTGACGTATTGATCGACTGACCCAGTGATTCATATTGACTCAAAGACTTCTTGAGTACCTGTCATATGGTGATCACAACTATTGACAAACTACTAACGATTCCTGCCGACTTTTTAACAAATAAATACATGACAGTATCAGGGGGTGTCATGAAGTTTTTTGTATGAAAGTGGATCGGCAAGTCACCTAATATTCATTGATGATGTCTTTAGGAAGTAAGGAAATAAATCAAAAAATCCTTTTACAGAAGTAATCACCAATCTCACTAAAGACAAAATGCAAAAAAAGGTACAACAATGGCACATATTGTTCCAAATCAATACCGAAAAGAAAAATTCCAGCAGCATTGCAATTTGGCTGACAAGATTTTGTTAAAGTTACGGTAAATCCTTTTAAAACCCCCATTAAATTCATATGAACCTCCCGTTCAGACTTTAACCCATCCATGTAGTTTATTAAGACTTAAAACATTATAAAAAAGTAAGCGCACATTGTCGTAAAAGAAACAAAAGTGATACCAAACATCGACCTTTCCCAGCAAAAATAAAATGAAGTAGTTCTAGTAGATGTTATTATTTTTGTAAATCTTCTGCAACACTATGTGCATATTTAATGCAATTTTGACGCTGATCAATAACAACTCCAAAAAATCTACATTTGCATCACATCCATTATGAGTATTATGATGCAAATATATTAAAGAGCTAAAGGGATAGTGGACAAGTACAAAGATGCCTAAATATATTATGTACTTGTATCTAATTTGTATTTACTTTCTTTCAAATTGATTTTCATTTCCTTTCTTTTTCACCTGATGTCAGAAACTTTTGGAGTACTAATAAATGGACAATTAATAAAATAACTAGTTAAACCCTAAAGTTGTTGCATAAAGTCACAACTTTTTAATAGCATAACACTTGTTGCAAGTTTCAAATGACAAGAAATTTACAAATTGTTGAAATAATAGTTTTGGTTGCTCGTTTGCGGACGAAATATAGCATACAAATTTTAGCATAAACTGCACTTCCAAACAGTTAAACAAGAAGTAGTGCTGCATTGGACAACGCAATATTAAAAGAAGTACTTCTGCACCTAAATTAGCACTACATCTTACCAAGGAGTTGTGGTGCAAATTCTACTTCTTGGTATACTCTTTTTTTGCTGGGTTGTATTAAAGTTGATTATTCGAATTGAAATGCCTTAAAGCATTTATAGACCATGTGTTGTCCCAAAAAAGGTCTCCCCTGGCAGTCCATAGGCTGTAAGGGAATTAAATTTTTTCACGACACAAGTCTTGGGATGATAAAAGAAGTGATAAAAACCTAATTCCTTTGAAATGAGAGGAAAGGAGGAAAGGAAAGAGTTTATTGCAAATTGTGTTTGATTCTTAATAAATTTTAAATTATTGTTTGTTTGTACTGTCGACGGCATCAGTAAAGAGGAGATTTTTGTATCCCAGACCACATGAATTGAACTCTGAGTTAAAGTCAATTTCCTTGATTTTAGGAAATATAATTAATTTTTATAATAGAATGGTGTGTAACTATTGATACTGCACTGTCTCTCAAAGAGCTCTAAATATATCGACATAATTCATTTCATACCAGACTTAATTTTAATTAGCGATAATAAAGACATTTAAGGCCAAACCATTCAAAATCGGTGACAAAGAGTTGGTGCCGAGCAGTGAGTCGACGAAATTAAAGCACGAGCTCACTGATACTGAAATTCTTGCTATTAGCAACACAGCTTCAAATTTAATGCAGAGAAGTTTTCATAACAAAGTTCTTTAAGAGGCACACGACTTCGACATAAATTGAAACGTAGGTCTGGATTAATCGAATCTTTGTAATATTTTCACGTTCCTTTTATATGTATGTGTCTTACACATTAAGTTCAAAGCATCCAACAATTTATTAGCCTCTTTGCCAATGTTATTCATAGTGACCAGCTGGTGGAGACATATGATTTATTTTAAGGTCCCTTTTGCCATAATTCCAAAGTGGAGGTTTGTGTGCCCGTCAATTGCTGTTTGAGCCTATTCCTGATATTTGTCTTGGAATCGTCATAAGGATCTTTGTAAACCCTAGTGATGAGATTGAATATTAGGGAAGAATGTTAGTATTAGATATAACCTATTTAATTATTTTATTTTAATTATTATTCGAAAAATTTTTATAATTAATGACAAATTTATAATATTTCAACTTCTATATTAAATAAATTCTACAGCAAATAAATTTCGTTAGCATTATAAGATATTAGTGTTAAGATTTTTTAAAATAAGTTCTAACAGCAAAAGCTACTAATAAGCGTGTTTTGGTTACACCGCTTGGTTCTATAATCGCTTACTTCGTATGAAGCAATTAGCGAAAACTCAGCAACGCGAATAATTTTCGCAAGTATAATTATTGGCCGTCGGTGGTGCAATGGTTAGTGTGCGCGGCTCTTGTACATGAGATCCTGGGTTCGAACCCGGCTCTGACCACCTTCAAATTTTCTTTCGGCGGCGGTCACCTCGCATAGTGACGGCGACACTATCGAGTATCTAGCCATGAAAAAGCTTCTCAAATTACCGTTCGGAATCGGTGTAAAACTGTAGGTCCCAATCAGTGAGTGAAAACTGGAAAGCGCACAGCTCAGTGATTGTGAGAAGTTTCTCCCCAGTCCCTTTATGGGATGTAATGGGAAACCATTTTATTTTTTTTTATAATTGTTGTATTTGATGTGTTAATATCTATAGACACGAGTAGGGAAATCTATCAAAGTGAACACATGCAAACAACACACAGCGTTAGCATCACATACCTGGTTATTGTACAACAATAGTCACTGCCTGAAAATAAGTATGAGTATTGAATAGTATAGAAAACTCATGGAACGAGTTGTATGACTCAAAATCACTGGCGACATCTGGCGACTGATTCTAAACGTATTACTCTCTTTTTTTCGTAACTTGGTCCATTCATAATTTTGATGTGAAACATTGATGCCTCTTGAAATATTTAAGCTTTTTGTATTGTTTTATGTAATAACATTGTCGAAATGGTGCATTTATATTGAAATATTCTATAAAGAGAATACGACTCGTTTATGCTCATACTCTCTACATGAGAGCGGAAAAAGAGTGCAATAAGTTCTCTATACTATTCAGTACTCTTTGTTGTTGCTCTGTTTATCACAAAACAAAACCAATTATTTCAGTGTGCTAAATATTGCTTTTTATTCAGTGTTATGCTAGCATTCAAACAAGCAGGTCGTCGTCGGTCTGTTTATGACAAATCAAAAACAATTACTTCAATGAGATAAATATTGCTTTATTTATTTTAACAATGTTACATCTAATGTTAAAGCAGATGTAAAAAAAACAAAGTGCAATAGCAAAAGAGCCTTCAGGACAAAATAAAACCGATTTCAAACCACAACAAAACAATTTTAAAATAAATTTTCGTAAAATGGCTTTTGGAATTGACTGCATTCTGGGCATCATATAAACCTTGATCAATACTTATTAAATGAATTTATTAATGTTTAAAACCAGCTGGAGATTTTTTCAAACACAATAAATATCATATTTCATTAAATATTATATTTTTTCAATATTTGAGTATATAATCATATCAATATACTTCAATGTGCATTAATTTATTTGAAGCTTTGTCATTGAATGTTTTGAACATTATATTTTGCTGTTAAAATTATAATTTTTAATAAAACCGATTCCAGATTCATTAGTTCAACAACAGCTAGAGCAGCCATAAGAGCAATCGCAACAAGAACGTCCACGTACATCATTTAAATTTTTTATTTTCCAATGTAACATTTACTAATGTGGTCATAGAAACCGAATAGGTCCAACATTCGTTGAATTTTTTTATGGCCGAAATTCGAAGAAATTGATCTTGACAACTTATGGAACCAACAAAACGCGGCTACGTGCCACACAGCACGTGCAACAACCGAATTATTGCGAGAAAATTTTGGAGATTCGATTATTTCAACAAATTGTGACATTGACTGGCCTCCAAGAAGTTGTGATTTAATACCATTAGACAATTTATTTTGGGGTTATTTGAAGTTATTGTTCTTTAGGAATAAACCAGTCCGTCTTCAGGCTTTACGAGTCATTATTGAACATGCTATTCATGACACACAACTTGATTTAGTGGAAATAGTGCTCGAAAATTGGGGTCATCGAATTATTCGTTCCCGCAAATGAAAACGTGGAGGTCATTTGAAAGATGTTTTACTCAGAACTTAATTGTATCGACAGTACTTCACATTACATCAAAAAAACATTTGAATTTCCTTAACAATTAGTGTTTTTTTTTAAGAAATCAATTCACTCAAATTGGAAAACCTTAGATGGTGTTTCTATTGGACGAAAAATCGCCCAAAAAAATTTATGAAAACTTGCCCAAAAAACCCATATAAATGCGGGCGAAATTTCCTATGAAATATCGCCCAGAAAAAGTGGGTCTTATTTCATAAATTGTGGGCAATATTTCATTTTCATCCTTTGGGCTGGGCGATCGCCCAAAATACGTTCGTGAAAAATTGCCCATTTGCATGTTTTTCATAAAATGGGCCATATTTCATAATTGAAGCACAGCCGCGAATATCGTTGTAAGTTACAAAATTCAAATTGTTCACAATTCGAAAAAAACGTTTAAAAAGTAGTACACAGTTTCTAGAATATTTTTTTTAATTCAATATGGAAGTACATAGATTTAAAAAACTATTTTAGTAAAAAAAACTTATTTAATACTAATATTTGTTTAATAATTATTTTATTATAATTGTTTAAAATGGAAAAACGTTTCATATCCAAAACGGCTCCATGAAATGTGGCCCCAGTGAAAAATTACCCCAACCCCAAAATGAAAAATGACCCCAATATTTTGTACTACCTACAACAGCGCGTAAGTAAAGGGCCCAAACTTTGTTGTTGTAGGTAGTACAAAATATTGGGGTCATTTTTCATTTTGGGTTTGGGGTAATTTTTCACTGGGGCCACATTTCATAGAGCCTCCAAAACCCATTGGTTGATAAAACGTTATTCCACGTTGCACAACAGAGTGTACGATGGCATTTAAAACGTTATTCGTCTACTGAAAAAATTCTTAGTTATGAAAATTTGTTAGACTGTTTTCGTTTCTTTAAATAAAGCGTACATTATACAATTTAAATTAATTTAAGTGTGTTTATTAAAGGAAATATTTATTACAGAAACATAAATTCAACATCAAAACAAAAATTCGTTTCACGAACATAAAAACAATATTTCAAAAACTTTAAAACAATGTGTATGTTTGCTTTTTTTTTCATCCTTAATTTAACCGCATATTGATTTATAGAACTCAGCGTACTTCTCAGGCAAATAGGATGCCATTGCAAGGAGATCCTTTTTCTTCTCGTCACTTAGTTCAATGGGTTCTTCGCGAAGAAGCTGCATCGCATAATTTGTCAAGTTACGTGTTCTTTTAGAGTTTAAATTATAGCACGACCACGTTTCTGCAATACTGTGATTTTTTCGTACTCTTAATATATTTGGATCATCAGTGGAAATCTGAAGCCATCTAGCATCGGTTATTTTGCATTTAGGGTCTTTATATAAATTTTGTTTTAAAAGATCAAAGCTTTGACCCATTTTATGAACATTAAATGGATTGGATTGCCTAGTAGACTCGAGTAACCGGCAAACGTCGTCCGGAATAAAAAGCTGTGACTTTTTTTTTTCTTTCAATAAGCGCAAAATCTCGATCACATGGAAGAAAGCTATGCCCAGAAGTTAAAAATTTTTGATTGATTTCAGAGCAACATTTTGTTAGAAGGCTGTGACACAATGAAATTGTTGTCCAGTTGTTATCCTGTCCAACACATCTTTCGGATCATATTATTAATTTTCTAAATTCCCCTTCTTTAAGCATAGTGTAATTACATGAAATATGTCTTAAAATGCATGAACTGATTTCCGCAGCTCCTCTTTTTGCAACAGTTTCGTGCCATGTGTACATATTAGCATTGTTGTGTGGAAGAGTATGTATAGCGAAGTTGTAATTTCAATATTGTCGCTTATAAAAAACATCAGAATGGGTAAGATTTGGCGTGAAAATCACTTGCTGCAAATCGACACAAATTACAACAATATTATCAGAAATTCCGGCAGCGATAGAATCATTTCTAAGTTAAGTATAGCCTTTTTCTGCCTTTTCGTGATTGTGCTTTGGCGGATTGTTCTATATGATCAAATCGTTTGCTGCTTGCAGCTGCAACCATTTGAATAAAAAACTTATCACAAACCTTACAGGTATCGCTTCTTGGCAAACCAAAACGTAGCTTGTGCTCCGTATTAAACATATGCCTGTATGTATTAAAAGATATCAAAGTATCGGGGTATTGCACTTTGAACAAATTATACATTGTAAATGGTTTCCCACATTACATCCCATGAAGGGACCGGGGAGAACTTCTCACAATCACTGAGCTGTGCGCTTTCCGGTTTTCACTCACTGATTGGGACCTACAGTTTTACACCGATTCCGAACGGTATTTTGAGAAGCTTTTTTTTTTGTGGTGATGTTTAAATCAGGGCTTAAGCAATTTTTCTTTGAAGAGGAACGACTATAATGGCTTTCTTGACTTGGAAAGCTTAATATGTGTTCCATAACGCTTCTTTTTACTTGGTCTACGATTTTATGAGGACGATTCTCATGCTTGCCACGTTGATCATTTATATTAATTCCATTTTTTAATATTTCAACCAGCATTTGTATTCTGCGCTGCGTTATCTATAGTGTGTGCAATAAAAACCAAAATAAAATATCGAAAAAATATAATTTCTATAGCTGCCTCAAATCAGATGGCTAGTTAACTGCACAAGTTGAGAATAAAACAAATTCTACTCTCGTGATAAGAGGACAAGAATCAAAAAATTTATCACTTATTTTTTACTTTCCGACAGTCTACACCTACCACACTTTTTTCACCCAATGTACCACTATTTAAAATTTGCAATCTACAATACTGCCAACTGATGTAAGGCAAACCTTAAAGAATATACTTTAAGAAGAATTAGCAAAAACACCTTCCTGAAGTAACTGTTAACATGATGATCAACAATAAATGATTATCCGCGTAAACACGCGAATAAAAACAATCTATTAACCGCTGTTGAAACTTTGTTGGTATAGCAAGGGCTTAAGCAGAGCTCATGCAAACTCTTCTTATAATATAATCCCCATGGTCAAGCTACAAAATAACAGAAATTTACATACCTGAAATGTATGACAAATCATTTGTTTACATACTCTCTCTCTCTTTTACCATTCTGACTCAGTAAAAAATAGTTGACAGTAACGTTGCGTTGAGAAATGCCTTCTTCAACGTTTCTTCTTCTTTGAGGCTCGCTCAATTCGACGAAAGATGATAAAAAGCCGTTTGACCTATGGTAAATTTTTGGAAAAAATAGTAGCATTTGCAGTCACAGACCTTTAAAAAGAGAATTCAAATGAAAAATAACGTAATATGCACTTAAAACATTTTTCCAGATTACCTGCTCTGGAGCGTTTTTTGGAGGTATACTCTTATTTTTTCTTGAAATATATGAATTTCCACTATTTCTCAACCTTTTATTTTTGTTATCTTTCCAATTTTCTACATTACATTTTCTTTTTGTACCTCTGTTACACTTATCAATTACTTTCGACAATTCCGTTCGTATCATTTTGCTACAACCTTACAACGTTCTTCCACTGAGTGACTCTTTCTAATTGCATTTCGAAAGCGATAAGTTGCATTCTTTTGGCTGATTTGGTGTTAGAGCGATGTAAGAGAGTGATGTTAACAGCAATCTGCAAAAAAAACTGGTTTTGAAAATATTGCCTTTTACAACGTTATTCGCGGCTGTGCTTCTTCAATTGTAGATGCGAAAAATAGCCCAAAAATAATCCGGAATAATTCCGAAATTTGTGGGCGATTTTTCCTTTTCTTATTTAAAGTAAAATTGATATTGCAAATGAGGCGAGACTACACGAAACCGTTACATATCTAAACGATCTTAGCAACCACCTACATTTTGTGTTGTTAAAGTTTAGCTGGTTCTGTAACTGTGATCATTTCATTACAAAGCAAGATCATTCTGTACAGTAAGACGACAGTGAAACGTGAAAAATTATTTCGAAAAAAACGCGCGATTTTGGCGAATTATATATCCAAAATTGCGCGAATTGAACACAGTATAAAATTCATTTAAAGAAGAATAGAAAGATTTTTTAAAATTGACTATACTGTAGCGGCGCTTGCTAAAACAAAACATGAAAAATTATTCCGAAAAAATCGCGCGATTTTGGAGAAATAGTTTTTCGCCTGCGGTGATTGCACCAATACATTATGAATCAATTTCTCTACTTAAACACAGTATACAATTCTTTTAAAGAAGAATATCATGAGTTTTTAAAATTGACTTTACTATAGCGGCGCTCGCTAAAACAAAACAGGAAAAATTATTTCTCCAAAATCGAGCGATTTTTTGACAGCACCGCTTATTTAAACATAATATATAACGGGTGTCCCAACAAGAGCGCAATTTATTTTTTTTTTTTGATGCAGCAATTGAATTGTTTCTCTGGCTGTATGACATGTGGCGCCGTCTTGTTGGAACCACATGCCCTCCACATTAATTTCTTCAATTCGAGGCAAGAAAAAACTGGTTATCATTTCACGATACCGAATACCATTGATTGTTTGCGCTTGACCTGCCTCATTTTCATAAAAAAAAGGTCCAATGATTCCTCCAGCCCAAAAACCACACCACACAGTGACACGTTGAGGATGCATTTGCTTCTCGTGAATCACTCGAGGATTTTCCTCACTCCAAATGCGACAATTCTGCCTATTGACGAAGCCATCAAGTTGGAAATGGGCCTCGTCACTGAAGATGATTTTAGCGGCAAAATCAGCATTTTTTTGGTAAAACAATTTCACAAAGAGAATGCGTTGTTCATTCGTGTAGCTCTCCATATTTACTAACCTCGTACCTTCTACTAGCAAACAATAACAATTGTTCAAATGTCAAACAATGACACTTGGAATGTTGCCAGGTTTAAAAATTGCGTTCTTGTTGGGACACCCTTTAGAATGGCTATAAATGGCTGGCTATTTCAAATATTGAATTTTGGACTTATTTCATTCCCACTATTATTTTGGGCCATTTGTCATATGAAAATTTGCCCAATTAATTTGGGCCATTTTTTTATGAAACACTGCCCAACATTTTTGGGCTATTTTTTTAATTTCTTTTGGGTCATTTTGCATTTATCTTTGGGGTAAATTTCGTTTGTAATTTTGGGCTATTTTTCATATTTTGACCACATTTTAAAAATTGGGCGATAAATAAAATTGGTGGGTCATTTTCTTTTGGGCGATATTTCATGCCGCCGATTATATGATTAATGCCGATATAGGAATAATGATCTTGCTAACAACCTTGAGTTGATGAAAGTAAAATTGCCAACAAATCAGCAAGCAACAAAACCAAAGCCTAACCACAATGCAATTGAATATAGTACTGTTGTTGGTGGAAGTCAACAAAACAATCGCCTACAATCTGTTACAACGGAGTCTAATGTATTGAATAGTCAACATTTTTTGGCTGCTGTTTCCTCTGTTTCTTCTTTGCCTAGTGTTATGTCTGGTGTATTACCTGGTTGCAATGCGTTTAATATCAGCACACAACCTATGCAAAAGGCGAATGATTGGCTACGAGTCAAGAGGTGTAGGCGTAATAGGCAGCGTGTAGTACTGGGTACAAATACTTCTAATGCACTTTAAATTATAGTTCAGAAGAAATGGGTTCATCTGTTCTCCTTCAAATCAACTGTAACATCAGCAGATAATATATTATGTGGAAAAAAAAACTGAATTCGGAAGAAAGCATATCGAATGCTGCAAATTAGTGAAAAGGGATACTAACGTCTGTTTGCTTAAAACAGTTAATTTCAACCTATGAGTATCAACATGTTTTTATGACGAGATCATTAATTCCAAGTTTTGGCCGACGGACATTCGGGGGCGCCCTTTTGTAAATTTTCAAAAGAACGCAAGACCAGAAGACGTGCGGTGACTTTAGAATTTATCTGGAATGCGAACTGAAGCCAAAATTGTTTTTAATTTTCAATCTCAAAATGATTTTGTTGTATTTGTGTTGGTTGAAACTTGGTAGAATACTGACTTCTGTGATGACGAATTTTGCCGTACTAAGCAATACAAAGTCTATCGCAAAGACAGAAATGCTTATATTACTGGTTGTACTGAGATTTGATTTGGTGAGCAACTGAAGAAATCGCGACACCGTCTTAGTTGATCTTCTGTTGATGTTATCATTGTCATTGTCCTTTATCCCTGCAGTGTTCCTGTTGGCACTTCCCCGGTGCCGGTTGATTGCCTCATATACACCATATACATATATCATCTGCAATGCTACCTAGGTATATACGTATCATGCGATGAACCTTACCAGCTGATTTCGGTAGTATATTTTGGTATTCATTTTAGAGATTGCAGATCTCGCATGTGGACGAGAGTTTTTCAAAAGTTTTCTGTTGCGTATTTCATTCCACGTATCTTCGGTTATTCATGGCTTCCGAACTGGTGGTCTAGGGCCAAGAACAGTCCTCGGACTCTGGTTGCAAGCTTAGGCGAAGTCATTCCATAACTGTTCTCCCAAGTTACTAAGCTGCTGTTGTTGGGTGGTGCAGACGGTGGAGATTGTATTTTTCTCCTGATCGGTTCTTTTTCGCAGCGGCTGGGCGATGTCTCAGAATCCGCATGAGTAACATATGGTTGCTGTCAATGTCAGTCCCACGTCTGCCTTTCTACTTGATGTGAACTAACAATATTCCATGTGGTTTCCGAATTAAAGCCGTTTGAAAAATTTGATTTTCTTCGGAAAATTAAGTTTTAATCAAAAAAAAAATAAATCAGGTCTTAAAATCCGGACAGCTGTTAAATTAGCAAACCCCAAATAGGGGTTTGTTAGTTTCGACAATTTCTTTGAGAAATTTCACACGAGAAGGAGTTTGCACTCGATGACTTCAAAAATGTTGCATAGTGTAATCGAGAGCGGAATGAAGACGGGCCCCAGGAAATAACATCCCAATTGCAAAATGAAAATGGGTACCAAACCAATACACATGGTACAACAACACGAAATTTTGGGGTGTCATTTCGTACATTTGGGGTCCATTTTCGCTTACACTTGGGGTGTTTTTTCATTATGAATGTGGGCCCCAATGAAAGTGGTCCCCAATTATTTTTTGGTGAACATTGTCATTTTAATTGGGGTCCGTCTTGATGTTTTGGGGTGTTATTTCATAACTAAATTGGGGTGTAATTTCTCGGGGTGCTACTTCGTATGGCTACAATAAAACTTAATGAAAAAACACCCCATAATAACAAATGAAATTAGGCGTCAAATATTACTAAAAAGTAAATAAAAGTAAATTTTTATAAACTATATTTTACTGTTTTAGAAAGAAATGAAAAAAAATTTTACAAAATAACATCGCGCGATTTTTCTTCTACACACGTGCGATAAAAATTTTAAAAAACTATATTTTACTGTTTTCGACAGAAATGAAAATTTTTTTTACCAAGACGTCAAACAAGGGGAAAAGAACGAAATGAAAAAAAAATAGCGCTTCAACACACGATCAACAACAATTTTAATAAACTATATTTTGCTGTTTTCGACAGAAATGAAAATTTTTTTTACAAAAACAGACGTCAAACAAGGGAAAAACGAAGATGACAAGCATTGATTACACAGTGCAACACGAAAAAAAATAACCATATACGGACACCACTACGTGATAAAAGACTAAAAAAAAATGACCCGTGTCTCCCAATTTTTCCCAAAGTCATGCACTTTTTTTTATGGGCCGCCAAAGATTTGGGGTCTCGGTATCATTTTCGTAAAATGTGATCATTTTCTCAGACTCATATCTGGCAAACCGTTCAGAATTTCGATTTACTCTCTGAGGCAAAGTTGTAGCTCTTGTCATAAAGAACGAACATATAAAATCAAAAAAACTTCACCTTCCAGATCAAAATCGCAAAAAACTTAAAAAAATTCGATTTTTTTTACCTTTTTTCCCGTGTTCAGGTCCATAGGTAGCAAACCGTTCAAAATTCAAGGAAACAATCAACTACAAAAATTTACCTAAGATCTCAATAAACAAATTTCTGGAACATATAAACTTCCTAGAGATGATTCTTAACACTGTTTAGGTAGCACGCAAAAGTGAAAAATTTGCCGAAAATTTTTTAATTTCATTTTTTTACCTTTTTCTCCTGTTCAGGTCCATAGGTAGCAAAAAATTAAATATGCCTGGCCAGAGCCATGTGCATTCTTCAGTCTATGTTGTTGTATTTGTTCATCCACACTTCCTCTTGGCCTCCACGAGTTACATTGGAATTGATTCAGAGGTGAGCGTGAATCCCAATTACAAAGAAAACAAAAGAATTTTGGGAAGCCGTCCTTATCGATGATCCCTTGCAAAATGTTGATGACCTTCAAATCACAGCAAATCTTCCATTTATTTTCGTAATATTTGATTTTTTCCATTATATCTTTCAATGTTTCATAGCTTTCTTTCATGTTGATACCCATTGCTAGCGGAATCGAAGGTTTCCGGTTCGACACATGCAACAACGAGTTTTTTGCGATTTTGATCTGGAAGGTGAAGTTTTTTTGATTTTATATGTTCGCAATTTTTGTTCTTTATGACAAGAGCTACAACTTTCCCTCAGAGAGTAAATCGAAATTCTGAACGGTTTGCAAGATATGAGTCTGAGAAAATGATCACATTTTACGAAAATGATACCGAGGCCCAAAATCTTTGGCGGCCCATAAAAAAAAGTGCATGACTTTGGGAAAAATTGGGAGACACGGGTATTTTTTTTTTAGTCTTTTATAACGTAGTGGTGTCCGTATATGGTTATTTTGCCATGACTTAAAAAATTACACACAGTGTTATATATCGACCAAAAAAAAAAATATTTTATTCACTTGTGCAATTTTTCCGTGTTTTCTTAAATTTTCAAATACCTAATTGGAAAAATATCATCCATTACTACAAATAATTTGCAAATAATCTTAGCTTCTTTCTATAGGAGCAACATTTTATCACCTTTATCTCAAAAAAGTCTGCCTCTTCTTCCCGTCTGAGCTTACTGCTTTGCCTGTCCTGCTGCGGGCGGTTAGATAGCATAGTATCTCAATGTTGAAGTAAACGGTGTTAAGAGTCTTTAATATGTTCTAGAAAGTTGTTGATTGTTTCCTTGAATTGTGAACGGTTTGCAACCTATAGACCAGAAACGGAGAAAAAAGGTAAAAAAATTGAATATTTTAAAGTTTTTGGCGAGTTTGACCTTGAAGATGAAGTTTTTTGATTTTATATGTTCACAATCCTTATGACAAGAGCTACAACATTCTCTCACAGACTAAATCAAAATTCCGAACGGTTTGCAAGATATGAGCCTGACAAAATGATCACTTTTTTGCAAAAATGACAACGAGGCCCAAATCTTTGGAGGCCAATAAAATAAAAGTGCATGACTTTGGGCCAAATTGGGAGGCACGGGTCTTTTTGTTTTGGTCTTTTATCACGTAGTGGTGTCCATATATAGTTATAATTCCTTGACTTAAGAAATTAAACACAGTGTTACTTTCAAATATACAAATGCTCTATTTCAAAGTTTAAAGGGTCCTTTTCATCCTTTTTTCAAAAATGTACACTGAACTGACAACCTACGGACGCAGAGTGTTTTACGAATGTATTCCTCATTAAATTTCATTATGTGTCATCAAATTTTGATCCTTCTCACAGTCACGCGCGTTCATGTGATTCACTCGAATCAAATGCCTCTCGCCCATCTCTAATGTGTATATCGCGGAGTCTCTTAGATTGAACAGCAAAATTAGTCGATTATTTATAGCTAAAGTACCAGTTTGTCTCTTTCTATTACAGTAATTTCCAAAACTCTATAGAAAACTTGTATTTCCCACCATAAGTAGTGGATTCTTCAATCATTTTCTTGTATTGAGATTCGTTGTATTGGCCATATGACACTAACCACTACTAACCGTGTTCCTCCTATTCTGTTGTCACAAATATCGATTAACTCATTGTTGGTAACAATCTATTTTCCAAGTTTTTAAATGTTGATTTCGTAAATGTCAAAAGTTTTAGTTCAAGTCATCGATGGAATTGTGGTGTACACTGGACTTTTCATCTTTACCACTTGAACCCACATCAATTAAAATAACACAAATTGATCGCTTAAGTACAGAGAAATAATAAAACTGAATTAAAATTCTTTGTTGTGACCTTCAGAAGTCCCAAAAATGTTTGAACTAAAACGACATATAACAAGAAGTGCAACAAAGGATTGGTCAGTATTTTAGTTTGCCTTACGTTTCTCACCTATTTGACAACTAGTGCTAAATATGGATTTATATGCGATAAATCGTTTGAATGTCATAACAAAAGTTTTTGCCTTTGTGTTGTTTTACATTCTCTCAAACTCGATGTAAAAGGCATTTGAGAGATATCAAGGATGGCCAAACGAATCCACAACGAAACGGACGGAATAAAATTGAAGATGGGAGTGAAATCGAATTGATGGGTCATTTATTGAATGCCAACTGAATAGTTAAAGTTAAAAAGGTAGATGGCTTAAAAGTTAACTTTGAGGATCATGTCTATTAGGTGTACATTTTTGGATAACTGTTATTCACAAAAGCAAAATGATTTCCCGAGGTTGCTATTTTTGAGATACATGGTCGGATTTAATATGAAGTGATTTTATCAATGAGATTGACACAAAGGTTGATTGTCTGTTCTTATATTCTTATAGTTACCCTCTAACATTTTAAGGGTTCGTGTTCGTTATGGTTTTAGGTCATAGAACAATAAAGGAAGCAGTGTATATATTTACTTCTATCACAATTTTATTGATGCTTGTCAATTTTCGACCAATTTCGTTCAAAACACTATGCGATAAATGGAAGTAATTTATAGTTGTAATTTCCTTTAAGGCAAATAGATCAAGTTTTTCTCCGGTTAGTGAAAAAAATGTAATTGCCGCGGGTGGAAATCGAACTTACATTCGCTGGACGCTTGTTGCGATATTTGTGAAGTATCATATATAACAGCGTCTAGCCCGAAAAGCCACTCAGTACGTATTCGCACTTGTCACTAACCGAATACTTTTAAGGTCTTTTCTAAACCAAAAAAATTGTGACACTATATGGTCGTGGTACCGCAATGCTCCGACTGCAGCGAAACCTTCGCCGATATTGTAGCTCTTTCCTCATTTCATAATTCTTTCTAGTTATAAATTATTATAAAAAATTATTATTATTATTAATATAATAAACTGACGAATCATCATGGAACATTTTAGTTATTTGATAGACAAGTATTTCTAGTTCACAGTGTGAAACTAGGGTAATTCCCTGCGAAGGTATTTATAAACATATTCCCATAACTACACTTATCAATAAAACTAAACCTTACCTTATAGCGTAGACAGACGACAGCGTTAATTTGCATTAAAAGCTAACTAATGTGAATTAACATTTTGCCATGACAGACGACAGTTTTTGCATTTAGTAAACAGCTGTTTGTTTGTAAACAACTGTTTGATTGTCAAGTAATTTTTTGGACTTTTACATCAGATGCAGAACCTCCGCATCTCTATCACACCACACGCTTCGCTTCTTTCCCTTGGAAATCTTAAAATGGAAAAAATGCGTTTCGATTTTAAATATTTCTAATTTTTTTTGCAAAAAAAACAATTAAAATAACTCACCTTTGCTGACTTTGAATCCATTTTCAATTGACGATAGCAAAAAATTTGACAACAGCTGATTCAAGATGTAGCAAATACATGGTGATAGCAGGTGGTGTTGTTGCAATAATATCCACTTCAGCAGTTTCAAGCATCAGTACATAAAATCAACAAAGCAAACAACAAACACAAGAAAGTTCCGCTTCCACTGTGTTCCGGCTATCACCCCTATACATCTTGAGCTGATTGATTGTCGACAGTGTTGCCATATTGAAATACCTAAATGCAGTATAAATGCACTCTGATTTCATGCATTTACGCCAAAGCTAATACACATTGGGACGGGGATAATTCACAAGTTAATTTGAATTAAGACTGCTAATGCAAATTAACGCTGTCGTCTGTCTACGCTATTAGATCCCCAAAACGGGTGTAGTAATTATACATTTTAAATTAAGACTTTTGGCAATATTGCAAACTATAGTAATTAACAAAAGTGCTATTTAGGGATCAAACCAATAAAACCTTAACAATTAAAAATTTTTAACTATTTGGAAAGAAACATTCGACATTCGTCAGAATTATAAAACTAAAAGTGTTTGTCCTAAAATTGTCAAACGCAATATGGGTAGTATTTTAAAAGTCCCGAAAGTGGACGCAAACACAACATCCAACAGCCAACGCGAACGCCAAAGTTAACAAATTGTAGTTTATAAACCACTTCGCGCATGCCTTCTTTTACGAAGGCTATCACTGACATTTGTGGTCTATACAGTTCCTGAACAAAAATAAAAATAACTAACTAAATGTAAATTGCAGAATTGCGTTTGTATATGTATGTATGTACGATTGATGATCTACCGATGGTATCAGTAGTTAGTTAGGCATCTGATGACGAACTTGTCACGTAGTTGGGAACTAGTCATGCCGGTGAGTGTGTGTTGAACTGAATTGTCTATTATTTCCAACAAAAAACCAACCATTTCTCAATTAGAAAAATGTTCCTGACTTGTAAGCTTGTAGTATGAATTTCTCATACATTAACCAAAAACTAACAAAATCGGTCATAAATATTCAAATTCAAATAAACGTAACCGACACTAGCCCGGTCATCGAAAAAGCTATACCACGAAAAAATACAACTCTGTTGATATATATTAAAAAACTCACCTCAAAGCACTGCAACAATGCAAGAACGCATGAGGAACAGAAGAACTTTGTGGAAAAAAGCTGTCTGTTCTTGTTGTTGGAATTATAGGGCTTTCAATGTATGTTGATACTTACGGTATTCTTCGATCGAGATACTATTGGTATAATAAGAAACTCAAATAACTTTTTTTTCAAGATATGGAATTCATTTTTCTTTTATTCATGTTAAAGCTCATTAAATTGTAGTAAATATAACTTAATTAGTTTTAAAAATAATGGAATTTAAATGCCCCCTACTCGTTGATGCATTTGCGGCATCTAACCAAAAAGTTGTTCATTACTGCTTGGAGGAGAGTTGAGACAGGAATAGCGGAAATTGTTTCTAAAATGGATTGCTTTAACTCATTCAAAGTTGTTGGTTTTGCTTTGTAGACGTCCTGTTTGCAATAACAGAACAAGAAAACGACAGGTTCAATAAGGTCGGAATGTGGAATTTCTGGATATCAGATTATTAGGAAATTTTCGTCGCAGTTCTGTCATAACAGGCCGGGCTATGTGAGGAGTTGCACCATCTTTCTGAAACCACACAGAGTTGAAAGAAATTCTCATTCGGCGTAATTCTGGATAGAAAAACTCTCTCAACATCCTCAAGCAACGGTCTCCAGAAACCGTAACGGTGTAACCGTTTTCTTCGAAGTAGTAGGGCTCGACAATGCAGTGTGATGAAACTGCATACCACACTGTGACACGAAGTGGATACAATTCCGTCTTACAGAGTATCTGTGGGTTGGAAGCACTCCATATTCGACAATTTTGTTTCTTTATCTTGCCGTTCAAATCGAAATGGTCCTTGTCAGACATGAAAAGACAGTTCTTCATGTTTCCGTTTTCTTACACCATTTGAAGCATCTTCTGGCAAAATTCCAAGCAAATCGGGAAGTTTGCTGCGTTCAGTTTGTTAGCTATTTGAATTTTTTATGGGAATAAGTCCAAATCCTGACTTGTAAGCTTGTAGTATAAATTTCTCATACATTAACAAAAAAAATAACTAAAATAATAATAAATAAAATAGTTTTTAATTCTCGTTTCTTAAGTTCTGTATATATACATATATTTAAAAAAAATATAATTCCTTATTTAAGTGATTCGCAGTGTAGATGTCTCCAAATTTTCCTTATATTCGTCCACCTATATGCTTCTTTCTGGACAATCACAATTGATCAACAAATTATCGTTTATAGTATCATTTATTATTGACTAACCTAACTAAAATAATAGTAAATAAAATAGTTTTTCACTTGCATCCTCTACCATTTCTTTATTGCAGGATCACTTTTTTCACAATTCTCGTTTCTTAAGTTCTGTATATATACATATATTTAAAAAAAATATATTTCCTTATTTAAGTGATTCGCAGAGTAGATAAGTCGGTCTCTATATATCTCCAAATTTTCCTTATTTTCTTTTTCCTATCTGCTTCTTTCTGGACAATCACAATTGGTCAACAAATTATCGTTTGTAGTATCATTTATCACTGATTACCTTAGATGGAATGAAAGGTTGCGAAATTGCAATTAAGTGCCAAGAACTTAATCTTATCTGACTTAATCTAAAACGCAGCAACAGCTAGTATTATTGTAAATCTTGCTTTAACCACACTTAAATGTGGCACAGAATCATTACATTTCGTTATTCGGCTTATTCTTTTAGCTGAATCTATTTAGTTAATAAATAACGAATTGCTAATGACAGCTGTCATCAGTAAAATATTGAATCTGTTTTGAAGAATAATAGAGAATTCACCTCCGTTATCACCAGTTCGAGTTCTCCTACAGTTAATGCTAAATAAAAGTTTTAGCTGCCATTTCGAATGAAATTTAAATATTATAACAGTTAGTTAGCTCTAACCAGACTGAAAAATAATCGTACGTGGGGCAAATTAATTATATGACAATTATAATTCGTAGTTTACTTTGAACTACCTCCACAAATGCAAATTCAAAAAAACTATCGACTATTTTGGTTTTCAAATTTTTTATAAATATACAATACAGGTTTATGAATTTAAGAATACTACGAGGCAATACATATCAAAGCTACAAAGTACAAACTCCTATACATATTTAAATTACTTTAAAAACAGAATTACCAGCAGTCGAACAAATTCAAAATAATTAAAAGCATTCCCATATTTCATTACAATTGGCATCCTATTCCACAACCTGCATTTGCATTGCCTGAGCAAATGCAAATTCAAAATTATTTAATTGTCTTTAGGAACAATGGTAATTCTTTCGGATTTGCACTAGATAAAGTAATAAAAATTAAAATCCAATGAAAATTACAAACACCCATGTATGATAACACTGGCCCTAAGTAGTTTTATTTAACAGTTAATAGTTTAGACTTTAAATAGTTTATATTTAAATACAGTTTATTAAGCACTTTTTATTTTTAAATCTTCATCGCGCTACTAGGAGGTTTGTTTTGTTTGTTTTTCAGCTAAATAAATTAGGCATTTATATGTATGTGTTTTATATTGTGTGTATGTTGACAGGAAGATAAATTGCGATACCTATCACACCGCACATAGGCGACACCCTTACAAATATGTACCTAGGAATGCCCTACGTACGTCTGACGAATAAATATTAGTGGTCTTCATGAAAGCTCGAAAGAACCTCGTAAACTCGAAAACATCGTAAACTTGCACAGCAAACGTCAAAACAAACAAATTTCCCATACAAAGCGACTTGCTCAAAAGTGGAAAGTTTTCGAGGCAAATTTGCTGCGCAAACGTGGGATGGAGAAACGTGTAAACTTTTGACATTTCGTTGTCATCTGACTAGGATGGATAAATAAGGTGATAGCACTAGAACAGTAGAAAAAGTACACATACATAATACATGCATTTGCTACTGCTACCACCTTATCTATCCATCTTGGTCAGCTGATATGGTTTTGAGCACAACTACGCTGAGCAACTTTACCTGGTGCCTCATGCAACGGTGCGAGGGAAACTTGCGCTGAGCAAAAGTTCTCGGCTTTCACGTTTGCATGAATGCCGCTATTATGTTGTGATGTTAAATATTTAGAATGGAGCACATACAAAACGAATTCTGAATTTGGGCGTAGAGAAGAACGGCGGCATGACAGGGCGACAGAGAAAAATTACATAGTACAAAGTTACATTTATCTATAAGGTTTTTTTAAAACTAAAGTTTGGGATGTGACTTTAACTAAGTTATCAATTATCTTATTCGTATCTAAGTGATGTTGATTAACGACACATGAATCAACAACGTGCAACTTTGGTTTAATCGCAGTTACCCATATATTTTCAGCCAACTATAAAAGGTCATCATTATTGGCAACGTTTGAACCAAATAATGCAATGTTGAACATCCTTGGTAGCTTTCTGGGTGAAAAATTTTGCTTTGATTTCTATTAGGTTGTCAGTATTAATTCCAAGTTATATAAACAGATGTAATTGGATTCATTTACAAATGTTGGAAAATAGGAGGTATATTCATATCCTCATGTTCATTCATTGTCTAAATTCAGGATACGTAAACAGCTCTTTGTTATTGGAACGAAGTTCCTTATCGCACGTTGCGGGATGGGGGCTAAATGAAAAAATGTTGAACAACTTTTTTTAACTTATTTATTATAACTTTTTATTGTTAAATATATTGGGTACTTTTGGTTTGGTTTGGTTTAATGGGAAGTTTTCTAGGTGGACCCTATTTATTACATATTGTAGGTTTGAACTAGAGTGTCCAAAACCGAAACTGAAAAACCGGGGAAACCGGTTAACCGGTCTTTTTGCTATTAACCGTGTGCCGGTTTTTTAAAAATCATAATTTTCGAACAAACCGGAAACCGGTTATTTGATGTCGGTTAACCGGTTAATCGGATTTTACTTAATTTGTGTTAATATCCTTAAAAAAATTAATAATAAATGATATGATTTTCGAATTTTAGTGAAAGTTTGGAATTAAGAGACATGATTTCCAGTTTGAAATATGATCTAAATGACATATCCAAACAATCTATTTTTTCAAAATGATATTACGACCTGAATTAGAATTAATTAACAATTAATTAAGAATTAATTAAGCTTTTCAAACATTTTGTTTATCAAATTTCAAAATTAAAATTATTTCATAACTAAATGTTTTGTACTTCACAAAATTTTTATTTGAACAAACCTTTTAAATTTTATATTAACACGCATTCCAAATTGGAACATGATATATGTATAATTTTTAAAATGTGATGATTTATTCGACCTTTCGTATTATATAAGTAGGTATTTAAAATTAAAATGTTCGAGCGTTAGGTCTATTTTAAATTATTTTATTCTTCAACATTTCTCTACCCATTGGGTAGCATCGTCAGCCAAACAAGCACAATTATTAATTTCAAATTTAATTTTATTATTAAATTTAATTACTTTGTTTTTCATTTAATTTTTTTTAATAATTGTGTTTGTATTCCCGACGATGCTACCCAATGGTTAGCGAAATATTGAAGAATAAAATAATTTCAAATAGACCTATCGCTCGAACATATTAATTTTAAATGTATAGTTTTTCTTTAAATTAAAACGTAATTAATTAATTAATGAAATAATGAATAATAATGAAATATAATAATGAAATTTTGAGTTTACAACATGAATAAGAATAGAAGTGCTCGTTAAACAAATGTATTATAAGTTCTACATGTGTAATTTAATGTAAAGCACAAAAACCGAAAAAACCCGGTTCCACCGGTTTTTGCCAATATGAAAAACCGAAAACCGGTTACTTGAAAAATTGGTTTTTCGAACAACAGCTTTATTGAAAAATTGATTTTTCGAGAAAAGCCAAAGTGCAAGATTGGCAAATCCATGAAATACAACCCTGAGCATGGAATTACATTTGGCAGCACACTTACTCTTACACTCTGGTTTGGTTTAATGCTGGAGTTAATGTCGACGTCGTGGACGGCGTCCCAACGCTGAAATTGTGATGTTCGGCGTAAAATTTAATTTTGCTGTTAATGTCAATGCCGTCGGCGAGGTTAACACAGCTGTGTACTACTGCATTCTTACGGCGCACAGTGAGCTATTTGCAGGGTCTAGCCGGTAAAAAATCAAAATGAATTTTATGTGTTTTAATGATTCAGACATAATAAGAATTGCCCAATTAGATAAAAAAAAGTAGCCATGGGTGTTTTGAACCGTCTACTAGCCATAATTTTGTAGGTCAAAGATGAAGTTTCAAAAACTATTTTTTTCAATTGCATGCGCATTAAAGACATCTTATTTCTAATTATTCTCATTTTTAGTACAAACGCTGCTCTAGAATTTTGGGTGGAACACATTTTGCTTAAAAAGATATGCTCGTTTTAATAAAAATAACAACAATTATCATATCTTTAGAGAAGTGCCTATAAAGTTGTCTCAAATTAGAGGTTTTCTCGATGAAAATTAGCATAATATTTGATATAAGTTGGACCATCTCATTGGTGACATAAAGAGACATAAACTTGAAACTTCGCTAAAACACTCTCTAGATTATACTCTCTTACATCTTGAATGATTGATACTTCGCACGACTTCGCATCAATGTAATATTTCAAGTCAAAGGCAATATTTCAAGTCAAGTGCATGGTATAATAACTACACGGTAGAAGCACTAGAATATGCACGCCACAAAAGTCAAAATTAGCTATTCACAATATGAGCAAGATGCATACATAAGGTGGTCGCACTAGAATTGCCTTGCACTTTATTTGTGTTATTTGTTCAATAGTAATGTGAAAATCAGCATACACATACATATAATATATAGAAGATTTATACATACAAACTAATACATACTTATAACTTTAAGTCAAGTGTAAGACAAAGCAAATTACCTTCTCTTCTCTTTTACTCCCCAGAATCTCATTAAAGATCGATAGAGAAAACTCAACTTCGGTTTTTTTTTTTACAATTATTTTTGTATTTATTGTTTCATCTTCTTGCTTATATTTGTTTTTATTGTTCCATGTTCTTATATATATGTATGTAATTGCATTGCGTTTTGCATTGGAAACCAACAGCAAAAATACTTTTATTTCTGAATATGAGTAAATGTGAAAAGTAAAGCAAAAAAACAAAAACGTGCACTTAGAAAAGCAAATAATAAGCATTCAGTCTTGAAATTCTGTGTTACAAAAGTAACTAAAATTTTCTATTTCGGGTCATTTATTTTGTTGTTTTTTTTTGCGTTCTTGACCTCCCCCCCCTCTCAGTATTTTGTGTTCTAGCCCTGTACTATCACCTCCATTCGGCGAATCATCTATAACATCACAATTCATTGGAAAAATATCGAAAAATAATGTAAGGAAGTAATTCTTACCCCATTGGCCCTTTAAATAGACCCTAAGGCTCTCAAGGACCCCTCGGGAGGTCTTATCGGTCCTTGATCCTGTCAAATTTTTTTCATGGACCCATTTTACACCAAATCCATCTATTTTAAATTTAAAAATAATTTTTGCCGGCTAACTAGTATGGGGTAGCCCACTGTGCGGCGTTGAGATTAACTGCTCTCATACAATTTCATACGATTCAACTTTTATTTTGACATAGGACGCCGTCAACGACGTCGACATTAACTCCAGCAGTATGTTGTTGTCTAAGCAACGCCGCAACGACGCCGAAAAGTTGAAACAGATTGAACTTTTTCGGCGTCGAATTTTTTACGGCGTTGAGATTAACTGCTCTCATACAATTTCATACGATTCAACTTTTTTTGACATTTGAAATTTTCTTAGTTACAGGGAAATTTTGTTGGTGGAGCCTGTTTATTACATGTTGTAGTTTTGAACCGAATAAAAGGTAAATTTAGAAAAACTAAAGTGAAAGAAGTTTAAAAAGTATAAAATTTTCTTAAATAAGTGCGCTTTCTTAAATAAGTAAATTTTATCAAAACCTATTCATATTCTTAAACAGAGTACAGTTTCTTAAAACACATACCTTATCTTAAAGAAGTACTTTGGTTTAAAAATGGAAATTTTCTTACAAAAGTTACCTTCTCTTAAAAAGAGTAATTTTTTAAATAAATACCTTTTCTTAAAAAAGTACATTATGTTACAACAAACTGCATTTTCTTAAAAAACTACCTTTTCTTTTAGGAGTACCTTTTATGTAAAACAAAATAACTTTTCTTGAGGTAAGTACCTACTCTTAAAATTATAACTGTTCTTAAAAAAAGAACCAATTCTAAAAAGCAATTAAAAAAAACCTTTTCCTCAAAAGAAAATACGTTCTCTTAAAAAATGCCTTTTCTTACACAAATTCCTTTTCTTAAAAGTACGTTTTCTTTTCTTGAGATAAGTAGCCTTTCTGAAAATAAGTAAATTTTCTTAAAAAATAACCTTTTCCTAAAAAAAGTACCACTTCTTTAAAAAGTACTTGTTCTTAAAAAGTACTTCTTTGTAAAAAAAAAATCATGCTGTTAGGCTTTTTCTTACAGAAAGCACTTCTTATTAAAATGGTACCTTTTCTTAAAAACAAAAACATTAACTTTTAATAAAAGAAGTACCTCTCATTAAAGAAAGGACCTTTTCAGGAAATTATATTATATATTTTTACAAAGCGGACCTAAAAGTATACTTTTTATAAAAAAATACATTAAATAAATAAAAAATTTGCGATCGTGGCTTCGATCCCTGCCCTGACCATCTTAAATATCTCGTTACATTAAAGTAGTGTTTCTTCAACATATTTTATACAAACATTCGGCATTCGGAGGAACACTTTTGGATCAACACTTTGGATATTTCAAGTACACGCAAGAAAACTCGTCGCTATATTGCTTTGGTTGTTTCCAATTTGGTTTCACATCTTTGAACGCGTTTAAAGCTGATATGTCAATCATATTTGGAAAAACGCCAACGTCTTTCTTTTGCAATTGTAACAAAACAACATTGTGTCAACTGTATCCACACAACGACATCAAAATAAAAAGTACTCAAACGAACCTTTGGTTTTATTATAATATTGAATGTTTTTTGGCAACTTTTTTCCATCACATTCTAAATAATTCGAATCATGCATTGTGCTCTGCAGTACTACGCAATTATTTTTTACCGATGTATGATACTAGTGTTATGTTTTCGGTGAATGCATATGATGATTGGAACATCGAAACTTTTTTGCATTCTAAAAGTTTTGGTGAGATGCTTCTTTTATTTTTGCGCATTGTACGGACCATTGTTAGCCCTATTGACAACAGCTTTTGACCAAGGTCGTAAGAAGAGAAAAAGTTGTCCTTTATTATATTGTAATCCTTCAGTCCACGAACCTAATCCAAAACTACACGTTTGCCTTGATTTTTCTCAGAATTATTTATCTTTTTTTTTAGAATTACTTTCTCAATTGGCCGTGGGGAAAACAACATAAAAGCCGTAATCTTCCAGCACGACCATGAACTGCTTGAGGATTCCATTCAAAACCGTATTCTGTGACAAAAAAAAATGGCGACAAGAAGTGCTGTTTCTGGTGCAACATATAGAGAAATTACAGATGTGTGGAACGCCACACACCAGGGTAAACAACGTAACTTTTTGAATATCTCGTTAGCAAAAAGTATTTTTGAATCAATTAATGCGTTTTCTCTGCTAAGTTGTTGCGGTAGGAAATATCAAGAAATTTCATGAACATCTTTCTTATAAATGCATAAAAAAATTCAGTTTGTGTGGTTTTCCACACAAGGGTTAAGCTGCTTCAAAGAACAGGTCTTGGAAGACATAGCGCCTGTATGAAGCAGTAATATAAATAGTTGTCTTCTTCCCTCTTTCAATAGCGAAGATGTATGTAGTAGCAGCCAGCCTGGAGTTAAGTAACTCCCATTATTGGTTGGTCGCACATGATACAGAAGCGCCACCTTAAATTATTAATCACCTTTTATCTAAATTTGAATTTTTATGACCGATTTTTGTTAGTTCTTGGTTAATGTATGATAAATTTATACAACAAGCTTACAAGTCATGAACATTTTTTTGTAAATTTGTATAAATTGTAATTTTTGAATTTTACTTTGATATGATATCCTCATAGAATAACACATACCATAGAAGCATTTATTCGCTCAATAAATTAAACGTCATAGGTACGATGGAAAGTAAACATTGGATGGTAGAAATATGGGTTCAATAATACCAGATAGTGGCAATAGTATACAGCGATCAACAAAGGAACAACAACCGAATTTCGTGTTTTTGTGGCAAACTAGTTGTGTTAAATACAATACAAATGTATGCCAACTATAAAAGGCAACAAAAAGTGCAAAATATATTTAAATTTTTCAGTTCTACACCAAAACGCCATGGAAACGTTAAGTGAACATATTTTGTAACTCCACCTGGTGTATGGTAATTTTAAATTTAATTGCTCTCATTTCCACAAACCTACGATGAAGAGTGTGAAATGAAACGTCAGATGAGAGAATAAGTTTATCTATGTATGTGTTATTCTATGGATATCCTTCATAATGGAAACTTAAATATACAATAATTACACATATATTTTTAAAAGATCATAACATTTAAAAAAAAATCAATGAGTGTTTGAACTCACGGATGATGTGTTAACACCTTTTTGCTACACGGTTCCTGTCCGATTTCTATGAACACATTAGTAAATGTTACATTGGAAAATAAAAAGTAATAGTTTTTTTTTATACACCGGGCAATGCTGAACATCAAATGACTCGCTTTGTTTGGCCATAGCAACAACAACGAAACAACCAAACACACAACATCACACATACATTGTAAGTAGCTGACGTATTAGTGTGTCACCACAACGTCGACTGCGCAAGCCCATGGGCTTGAAAATGAAATTTTGCGTGGCTATGCTTTATATCTCCGTTCAACCACAGCAACAGACACATGTCCATACATACATTATTATATTAATACATACGCTATAGACACAATTTCGTTTGACTCACCCCTGCCACACCACACTTTCATTGCTCTCTTGCTCGCTCATTTTTGTTTAACACGTCATTATTCTCTTTCGCAGTCGCAGAAAATCTGGTTTTAGCAGCAGCATAAAATCTGACTTTGATAGATTTAGTCCCTATACGCCGCTATAGATGTTAACACATCAAAAACGCCAATGTTACAATTAGACACTGTCTTCAGAGTTACAAAAACCCAGGAACAAATTGTAAAATTCGTAGAAGTTTACATATTGACATAAGTATATGTCAACAGAGAATTAAAATTGTTTTTGTTTTTATTCTCGAGAGAATAATAAATTGATTCAGTTAATTTTTATATATATATTTTTTTTTGGTTTTTAATCAAGTATTCAAAATATGCAAATTTATTTCCAAACTGTGTCAACCATGTTACAATTTTGCTTGTCACTGTATAATATGTAATGAATTGTGACTACACGAATTGGGAACGGTCAAAATAGGACGCTGCTTTTAATCATAGATGATACAAAATATATGGGAACAAATCTAGTTTGGGAGCAATTATCCATTTGGTTCGCTTTTTTTTTACCTGATAGAGCATTTAACGTTGACTAAAATTGAAAAAAAAAATTCATGATTGGCGCAACTTCTTTAGATATAGTCATATGGCCATATCTCTAAAACTAACTGAAGGCCTTGGGTGAAATTGATATTATTAGAAAGAGTTTTTAATGTATACGAATGCTGATTAAAACGTTTTACTTTCTATTAAATCATAGTGGGATAATAAAAACAATTATTTTATAACCTCACTTTTTTCTTCAAAATGCGTATTTTTTAAAAATGAACCGCAGTGTCGATACATTTTGTCGAAACACTTTAATTGTAAAGAGTATAGGCTTTTTTTTCAAGGTATAATGTGGCTCATTAACACTTGAAAGACCGGAGATATTAAAGTGAGAATCTAATTAATTAAATCCACAAGTTACAATAAAGTTTTTTTCATAAAGCTATCATCGTAACCGGCCTTTGGATGGTCTTAGCGATTTCCTCATCTGGGGTTGGTCAAACACCGGATTTGCGGCTACGGCATAATATTTTTGTGTTGTAAAGTTTTGCGCGTGGACGGCCTTTGGCCTGGCTTAGGGATTTACTCCTCTGAGGTATGTCCAATACTGGCATCGGCATAGTAATTTTGTCTTATAAAGCTTTTTGCGTAGCCGTTACTAAATTTTTTCGAAATAATTTTCCATATTGATGTAAACACGCCCTCATATTATTTTTGAAGTTTGAAAACTAAACTTTGTTTTGAAATAACTCTAGTATTCCCAGGGTCAATGATAAGCATTATACCTTGCAGGATAGCGTTGAATCTACTATATTTTACGGTGTGTGGAGAAATTATAGCGACATCATAGTCCATTTTTTCGAAATTTGCAATTTAAAGAAAAAAGTGAGATTACAAAATATGTTTTTTTTTTTAATATTAAAGATAAAAAGTTAAATATTTTTAGCGGCATTTGTACAACACAAAATACCTTTCAAGTTTCATTTACCTCAAAGAGATCGAATAAATAGTTTAAGAGATGTGTAAAGAGATTTAAGTGATTTGAAAACAAATATTTCGAGAATTTGGGCCGATCTTAAAAAGGGCATATATTTGAGCTCACCTCTAAAATTTTTATTGCTGGTACAAATTTCCAAGGGTTGCCCTTAAACTAGATATATGTCATTGATTTTGTACAATTGTAAATTTTCTACATAATGAAACAAAAATTCGAAACTACGTTAAGATTTCCGCAATTTCTGGCTCACCCACAGACTTGCCATCGGATCCGCGTAAAATCCCAGATTTACTGGATTTTGCAGTTTATGCTGGAATTCCAAATCATCTTTTGGAAATAAAAGCCTGCAACGATCTGAGCTCCGATCACATATCATTACTTGTTCATTATGACACCACAGTTTCCGTTAGTCTACAAAATACTAATTTAGTGAATCGGAGCACTGACACGCATCTTTTCCAGTTTTTCTTAGACAATCTCATTAATCTAAACGTGAGTTTGAAGAATGAATATGAGCTAGAAGATACTGTCGAAAATCTCACCAATGCCATTCACGAAGCAGCGGTTCTTTCCACACCAAATCCAACTAATAGCAATCATAGCGAGTTCAATGTTTCAACAGAAATAATAGATATGCTACGAGAAAAACGACGCATGAGGGCAACTTGGCATCGAACAAGAAATCCGAGAGACAAAACGTTGTTTAACAAAGCAGTCAAGGAACTTAAATGCCTTTTTGTTGAATACAAAAACCAATGCACCGGTGACCGCATTGAAGATATTAATAATGCTAAATATGATGACCACGTTTTGTATAAAGCTACAAAATTTTTAAAACGACCTACAAAGCGCAGTACCCTCATAAAGAATATTGATGGTTCCTGGTGTCGGTCCGATAAGGAAACGGCAGAATGCTTTGCTCTACACCTAGCCAATACATTTAAGCCATTTTGCTTTAGCACAGATGAAGAGAATGAAGAAGTTCAATCATTTTTGGATGCCCCATGCCAAATGGATCTCCCAATTAAACATTTTTCGCCTACAGAAGTGGAAAATGAAATTCGAAAATTGAATAAAAAGAAATCTCCAGGTTACGACATGATTAATGGTCATATAGTGTGCATGCTCTCCAAAAAGTGCATATTATTTACCATTTCCTTCACAATGGAAATTGTCACAAATTATAATGATCCATAAAGCAGGCAAACCGGAAACAGAAGTGTCATCTTACAGGCCAATAAGTCTTCTTACAACTTTTTCAAAAATATTCGAAAAAATGTTCCTAGTGCGATTATTACCAGAATTGGAGAAAAGAAATATTATTCCTGAACATCAATTTGGTTTCAGGCACAAACATGGCACACCTGAACAATGTCATCGAATTGTGAATGAAATAACTGGCGCTCTGGAGAATAAAATGTACTGTTCGGCTATATTCCTCGATATACAACAAGCTTTCGATCGAGTATGGCACCAAGGATTACTATTCAAAATCAAAAGAGATTTACCGGCTCCATTCTTTTTATTTTTCAAAAACTACTTGTCTGAAAGGTTTTTCTACGTACAAGTAAATAACGAAAGATCAGAAATGTTCAGCGATACAGCTGGAATACCTCAGGGCAGTGTCCTCGGTCCTGTTCTGTATACAGTTTTTTTCGGAGATATGCCAACCACTCAAGATGTCACAGTCGCTACCTATGCAGACGATACCGCGATTACTGCAACAAGTTCCTGTCCAGTGGAAGCTTCCATGTTTGTTCAAAGCGAAATAAATCTCCTGCAAAAGTGGTTAAAACATTGGAATATGAAGGTAAATTCTTCCAAATCGACTCATGTTGCTTTTGCTTTGCGTCGCGGAGAATGCCCACCAATCTGTATCAATGGAGAGGCAATACCTAAGCATGATTCTGTCAAATACCTTGGAATGCATTGAGATAAGCGGTTAACATAGAAAGAGCATATAAAAACAAAGCGGAAACAGATGACGTTAAAATCTCAAAGACTATATTGGCTTATAGGTCGAAAATCAATAAAGTACAATAAAGTACTTATTTACAAGACGATTTTAAAACCTGTATGGACTTATGGGATACAACTGTGGGGAACAGCTAGCAGATCCAGCGTTGATATTATTGAAAGATATCAATCAAACATACTAAGAATGATAACGGATGCCCCTTGGTTTGTTAAAAACAATTCAATTCGTCGTGATCTTGGAATGATGACAGTTAAAGATGAATTACGCAGATACAGTGAGTCATACTTACAAAGACTTAGTGACCACTGCAATCCATTGGCAATATCTCTCCTCGATGAAACAACTGCAAGAAGGCGCCTAAAACGTCTACATGTTTTAGATCTGCCATTTAGAAATTGTACATAATGTAATATAAATACTGTATATATGTAAATTTATATCATACATATTAACTTAATTAAAGCTATGAACGGAAATTTAATATTGATATCATACTAGTAAATACATTGTATATATAGTATCATGCATTCCATTGGGAATGCATGGCCTCTGTAATTTGTTGAAGTATAATCAAATTTGCTTATTGTCGAAAGATAGATCGCAAATAAATAAATAGAAAAAAAAAAAAAAAAAAAACGTTAAGGTTTCCGCAATTTCAAATAAAACTTCTTTACTTTTTCTGCTTTTGGTTTTCCAAATATTAACTTTTATATTTCCCCCTTAAAATTAATGACTTTTTTGTATTAATTTGCACAAACTTCGTGAACTTTTTTAATTTTTCGTTTTGACTTTCTTTATTTGACTTAAATGTTAATGTACGAGATTCTGTTGATTAGATTAGTCCAAACAAAAAACATTTTACAACTGAAGTGTAAATTTGAAGTTCTACAATGTACGCCTTGTATATAACTTAAAGATGAGATTATGAAAAGCTTTTAAAGGTGCCCTTTGGGTGACTTGAAGATACGAAATACTCAATAGCGTTCATTGTTAAAAGCAAAGGACTACGTACGCTAGGCCTTTTCAATTTGTTAATTAATACTAATTGCTCACTGACCTTCTTCAAGAAAAGCTGTTAGATTTAATTCCGGAAAAGCTTAATGTAATTGTCATTTTCTTAGTACCAGAATATGTCGTTAAGAATCCCCTGTATACGTTTCTAATTCCTAAAAGAATCACTATAATGACACAATACTCTAGTGTGCTGCCTATTTGACGTGTAACACTAAAATGTGATAATTAACTTAATTAAATTCTAGTGTTTTCTGGAATTTTCTGTCCCTTAGTATGTGTTCCCACTGTCTCTAATACGCACAGCGGTGTTAAAATATCATCTCCTCTTTATCATTATTAATGTTTAGAAATAATTTATAACGTCAATTTTGTTTATTTCTGTTTAATCTTAAACTTCTCCTCTACGAAATTCTGTTGGGGAAACAACAAATGACTACAAAAATCTTTATATCCTCGTCACAGGATTTTATCCTTAGGGGTGGATAGCATAGGTTGCTTCATACAGATACATTGACTTGAAGTAAAAAGTTGTCTATGTACAAACATTTGAAAATAATGCAATTTGTTATTTCTTTGTGACATAAAGCATCATTTATCAATGTTACGCGTGGTGCCTTGTTTTCAAGAAAGTCAGATATATTTTTAAAGTAACGACTAATGACGTCGTTTCTAATTTAGTACTTTGTGTTTAAAACTATTCAATGTTCTTAGTGGGGTCCTACCATTCACGCATTTTTCCGTAACACTTCAAAAAGTATCAACACCTTAATTGTTTGATATTTGTTCTTAAAATAGTAATACCTTAGTATATTCTGTGGTTTTTCACACTACAACTGTTAAATAATTTTGGATTAAATTCAAACTAAGTTTTACAATACTGTCAATAGTTTCCAACAGAAATATAATCAATTTATATGATTTTTATCGGGATACAGGCTTTCACAATAATTTTGAATAGCTTTTGATTTGAGAAGATTACATTCACAAAGTTTGCTCTCGCAGGACGCAAAAAAAAATAAAAGCAAAAAAGTTAGTTGACTGTTAAAACACGAAAATTTAAAAAATATAATACCAAAAGCAAAAAATACTTAATGACTTTGGCTTAAATGCTAGTAATAAATAGTGGTGGAGCCTCTTTCTTTCAAGAGAGCGAAAATTTTAAAATCCTACGTGTACATTATACTTTACTTACTTACTTATTTAGATGGCATCAAACAACCAATGTTCCTTCAGCTGGGTTCATCTTTTGTCTCCAGTTGGTAAAGACAATCTCTCGCGGGCAATATTCCACCTAGTCCTCCCAGCGAAGTCTTGGTCGCCCTATTTTTTGATGTCCTTCAAATACGATTTCGAATACTTTTCGAACTGGCTCATTCTAATCCATTCTTCTAACATGGCCTAGCCAGCGTAAACGCGTTATTTTTATTCGCATGACTACATCGATTTCGGGAGAGATTATACACCTCGTGGTTGATCCGTCGTCGACAGTTGCCTTTCTCTCTTACAGGAACATATATTTTCATCAGCATGCGATATGGCCCAGTATTCTGCGCTATAAATCACGGCAGGTAGTATGAGAGTCTGATAGGTTGGATCTTAAATTCTAGAGAGAGTATATTATCTCTGAAGTTATTTCTGAGCCCAAAATAACACCACTTTGCATGCACAGTTATGGATTTTTTTTTTGCAGGCTAACGGTATTCCTTCTGTTCAGGGCAGATCGGATGTAAACCACCTCGAAATTATAACTGTTCGCTCTTTATCCAGTCGGGTGTATGTTTTGCTTATCGAAATCATTAATTTATTCATATGCTTGTTTACTTCCAAACCCACTTTTCCTGATTCTTTCCCAATTCCCGAAAATACTGCAGTAACGTCTCGCAGATTTCGCACAATGTTGTCTTAATTATCAACATATACTAGCAGCATGTCACTTTGGCTGCTGTTAGTTTTATTCGAGTTGAGTTCAGAGATTCCAAAAATTTTAGTTTTAACGACTTCAAAAAAAAAGTGCTACCAAATTTAATATATCCATTGGTTAAAGCCTCCTATGGCTATGGAGCTGTAATAATGTTTTTTTTTGCGATAAGATGCACCGTTTCCGAGTTAAAGCCATTTTTGTATTTTGGCGATTTTTTTTTTAACGAATTGGACCACTTTATGAAAACCCCTTAGAAACCCATACTAATTGGTTATGTTGTCGATCGAACCCTCCGTTTCCGAAATATAATCACCGATTTTTTAAATGGAAAAAAGTGATGCAATATTGAAGACATCCATTGGTTAAGGGCTCTTATGGAGGGAAATCAATTATTATTTTTACGATTGGACGCACTATCTCCGAGCTATAACCATTTATGTATTTCGAAGATTTTTTATTTTGGCGATTATTAAAAAAACAATCTTCCATACGAATGGGACCACTTTATGAAATATCCTTAGAAACCCTCAAATATTATTAGTTATGTTTTCGATTCGACGCTTCGTTTCCGAGATATAGACTTTTTTTCTAATTTATTCATATTTTACAAGAAAAATGGTGATGGGTTACCCTGGGTAACCCTTTACACATGCATAATGGGCAATCGAGATGGGAAATTTCCCATCGTCGTGGGTAACTACCCATTATTTTCCCCATTACCCTGAGGGTAATTTGGTAATCGTGATAGAAAATTCCCAATTGTCGTGGGTAGCTACTAGAAATGGGCACGTGAGTAAGTTTTGACTCACGCTCACGCACGCTCACGAAAGGAAGACAGTCACTCACGCACGAAGATTCTTTTGGCACTCACGTTTACGCACGTTCACGTGAGCAGAATTTGATCCTACTCACATTCACGGGTGAATCACGCGTGATTCACGACAATCACGCAAAAATTTCTCCCAAAAATAAAACAGGGTTTTTACAACAGTAAGTTCTTAAATACGTTAATTGGGATCATATTCAGGAATTAGATACTAATACACTTAACTGTAAACCCCTAAGTTAAATTGAATTTAGTTTTTAATAAATTTAACAAATAAACTCAGCCTTTCTATAGAGCAACAACATTTTATCACCTTTATCTTAAAGAAGTTTACCTTCTTATTTCCATTAGTATTCTTCCAGACGGACATGGAACCGATTACAAAAAAAAGTGGTAATAATATCAGAAATTATTTTTTTAAACTTGAAAACTAGGAGGGTGTTAGGAAGGGTACCAACACCAAAGACGACATATTAAACCTAAATAAGTTAGTGTTTTATTTGAGTAAATAAAGTAAATAGTTTCTGCAGAAACAAATTTTATAGGTGGAAATTCTAAACTTGGGGTCAGAGCCGTGCAAAATTTTTACGAAACAGATTCCAACTCCAGGTACTCATCCCAGACTCCGTCTCCACAGCACGGCATTCTTGGAAAAATTGAGAAAAAAATTGTACTTAAGTTCGATTTGAAGTATATAGCAATGTAACCATAGAGTAATGACATATTGAGCTGTCATTGTTCTCATCTGACGTTTCATTTCAAGCTCTTCGTGGTGCGGACGGTGCGATAGAGAGTTATTTGGCGTAAATTGGCTTACACCAGGTGGAATTACAAAAATTTTTGAGTTAAATTTTTCATGTCGTATTAAAAAAAAAAAGTGTGAAATTGTATTTTGGACTTTTGTTGATATATTTTGTTGTTAGTGTTTAGTTGTAGAGTATTTACACAAAAAAATATTAACGCATAAATCGAAATGCCGTTGCTGATTTATTGTTGGATGGTTTGAGCCATTTCCTCTATCTGGTATTATTAAATAAATACTTTCCAACATGCAACCGCCCATGTGCAACACACCAAATGTCATCAATTTACTGAGAGAGTTGGTGTCTCTATACGTCGTTACTCTATGAACGTAACACTCTAATATTGTTATTTTTCACATATTATAGCCCAATATATGTATAATTTAATGCAATTAATATTACTTGAGAAATAGTGACACAAGTGTGGGATTTTTACTCACAAAAAAAAAACTGTTACGAAAATTCGAGTTTTTTTTTTTAACAATAGGTACAATTTTTTTTTTGCCTTGTAGTTAACATCATGTCAGTCTAGAATTTGGTTCTAAACCTTCCCAAACTCAAAAATTGAAAATTTTGTCCAAATCAGTAATTTTCTCTCAAGGCTATATGTAGGGTGAATGCCTAAAAGTTTTTAAATTGTATTTAGTACCTTTGGCAAAGCGTTGCTGAAAAATGTACAACATTTTATATTTTTCTTACAAATAATTTGAGAAACTAGTGGAAGAATGATGGTACCTTTCCTAACAAATTTCGTTTTTGTTTTCAGTTTGAAAATATTTTAAATTTGAGAAGTTTTCATTACCAACCACAAGGTGCCTGTAAATACAAATACTCAGTACATTCTCAAACAATCGGACCTATAGTTTAGAAGTTTTGATATTATTACCACTTTTTTGCAAAGATGATTAATGACACTTTGTTATAGGGAAATGTTACTAGAAAGTAGTTAGAAAATCGAAATTAAACTATATCATGCATTCGGAAATATGCGTGACTCACGCGAAAATAATGCTCACGCAAACTCACTCACGCAAAGATTGGACACACGCTCGCTCACGCACGAAGATTTTTTCACTACTCACATTCACGTGAGCGAAATTTGGTCCCTCTCACATTCACGCGTGATTCACGTGAATCACGCCAATCACGTGACTTGTGCCCATCTCTACTAGCTCAGCTAACCATTGTTTTCCCAGTCCCTATAAGTAATGCGTAATCGTAATAGGCATGGGTAGCTTCCCATTATTTTCCCCATACCCTATGGTTAATGGGTAAGCGTTCATTACACATTCCTCACGGCGATGTAAAAATTTCTTCGTGATTGAAAATGATGTAGTATGAAACTCGAATTCAGATTTTAATGAGCCAGGTTTATTTAAAAGGCGAGGTCGCGTAATTTTCGGTGGTGTATTTAGATTTTAACCACTTGTGACATTATGCATTTTTCTCGACCGAAATGTTGTGATTTCAGATAACTCGATTTAGTAAATAAAGTCATAAAAATACAACCCACTATTTGTCCAATCTAAAATTTACTAAGTTTGTACATAATCGATATGGCAATGTACTTATGTATATTGCTTTTGATTTGGAGCGTTGGTGATTTTATGATTAAAACACAATACAAATCGAATAAAAAATTCATTATGTCACAAGTGGTTGAAAACTAAATACACCACCAAAAGCAATGCATCCTGAACTTTTAAATAAGCATACCTTCAATAAAATATGGCTTCGGATTTACGTAAAACATAATTTTAAATGTTACCACCACGGGATTTTTTTCATGATTTCAATTATTTTCAATTGTTCATAACTTCAAAAAAAAATCGCGTTTTTTGCCCATTACACATCAAATATTTTTTCAAGTTAAGTAGTTTGGCAAAATTTCAAAGAAATCAGAAACAGTGATGTAAAATATGTTTTCGGTTTGACATGGAATGAACGATATCCAGAGGTATGTGAAAGTTTTTTTTAAATCATTTTGATGAAACAGTAAATTTACTCACGCCTAAAACTTGTAGGTCTCCTATTAAACTTTCCTTTGCATTTCTCTTAGGTAACCTTCCATTATCAGCTCTACCTGAATGCCGGAGAGAGAAGGTCTTATCGGAGGTATTTTTCTCTGCAGGCCAGCTAGAAGACGTTTAATGAGAAGAAAGAAATATAGGCTCCCCATTCCTATGGCGTTCTATGTTAAATTAAAATCAGTACGTAGGCATTCTGACTGTCTTTGCCCGCCTACAAGAGAGCATTCCAAGCTTTTCTTCTTGCTGCTAGGAGTATTTTATAATTACTAACGCTTTTATACATATAGATGGATACAACTATTCTAAACTTTGTCATACGTGCTGGAAAATGTTAAGCATAACAAAATCAGATTACAAAAGCAAAGAGGATAGAAAAATTCCCAATAACACATTCCAACACAACATTTACCAGAGTCAACTGTAAAATTGACACTTCAGGCCATAAATAACGACTATAAAATTTTATGACTCCGTTGTTGACACTGCAATTCCAAACTCCAGTTTTAACAATGATGAGATATTTTTCAACATTGTCTTTGGCTTCCTTTCTTAATTATCACATGTGTTGAAAGATATCACAATGAGAATGAGGACCTGCACAGTGACAGATATATTTTAAAATATGAATAGTTTATCATCTTTAGATTTCTTTCAAAGTTTTGATTAAGACAGCAGTTGTTCGTAAGAAACAAATATTTGTTAACAAACCACTTCTAGTTTCAGTGAAATGCAATGGGTCTGTCCTTGGAGGTGGAAAGTTTCTTATAGCCATTCACTTGGGAGTGGCGAGAAATGATTCTTTCATTGAGCAGTCCAAGCAGCTCACTACTTCCACGCACTCCGTTAGCTAGCTAAAGTGAGAAGGCGAAACGAATGAGCAGCCTGATTGGTTATGCTATCATTGATGCGCTTCAGGATTATTAGGTGACCCTGTCACTGAAGCTCTTCGAACTACTGGACATATTCTTCTGTCCTTTGAAGGCGGATGAGCCAAAACCCCTGGCCAAAGGCGAATCAAAATTGAAGACACCAGAATCCAGTTTGGACTCACTGCCTTCTGGTCATAATGGGCGGCTGGGATATGCTCATCCTGGCAGTAGGTAAAATGCAAATTATGGTGGGCTGGGTTTGCCTCCCGCCACCGTTATATAGCCAATGGAAATAGACGTGAACGGAAGAACCCAATAACTGTTGGCGACCCTCCCAAACGTTATAAGGACGACGATTTAAGGATACGGTGCGATGGACAGGATATGGTTGCTCCGGAAAGGGAAACTGCGATATTTACTACAGCTGCCTTGGGGGAAAGCACGAATTCGGGTGTGGATTTATAGTTGGCAAGAGACTGCGACGCCTAGTTTCATGGTTCAAGCCATTGAGTGAACGCATAGCCACTATTCGCATCAAAGCGAAATATTTCAACATCTCGTTAATTTGTGTGCACGCCTCAACTGAGGATAAAGACGTAGAAGGAAGTATACGAACGCTGCCATGACCACGACATTAATATTTTCCAAATTCGGAAGGAAACTGACTTTCGACCAACCATCGGTAATCACAGTCCACATGATACCACCTGTGATAATGGAATTAGACTGATGGATTTCGCTGCAGCAAAAAACTTGGTTGTTAGTTGCACACGATTCCAGCATGAGAAAATACATAAGGCGACCTGGTTATCTCCTGATCAGAGAACATAGAGCCAGACTGATCACTTGGTAATAGATGGCAGGCACTCTTCTAGTGTAATGGATGTAGGTGCCAATATTGACTCGGATAATTACCTGGTGGCGGCGAAAGTTCGCGCAAAATTGAGCAGGGCAAAAAACGTACGAAGCCTAACACGGAAAAGCTAGATATTGGCAAGCTGCAAATACCGGAGATATGTAAGTCCTATCTGCGAAAGCTCACTCTCCTGGCAGGGCAGAATACTCCCTCTGCTGGGGAACCGGAAGCTCAGTGGAAGCACATCTCCCATTTTTTGGATACCGCCGCGGGAACTGAACTTGGCTATCAAAAACCGAGGAAGGATAAGCTATGGTACGACGAAGAATGTCGCATTGCACCTGATGAAAAAGACGCTGCACGTATGGCAACGAAACAGACAGTTACAACGCGTGCTGCTAATGAGGAAACCCAACTATTTAGGAGAGGAAAATGGCAGTGGTAGCAGAGAGAGAGAGTGAAAAGACCGAAATGTGCTGGATGAACATAGAAGCCCGGAAAATTTTCTAGAGGGTAAGACGATCGTATAACGGGCCGAATAATGGGCTGCTCTCCTGCAGAGACGAGAATATGTGTAAAGCTCAATTTCAGTACACCGATATTTTTCAGTTAAGCGTGTTGGGCTAAAGCGGAGTCAACGGTATTTGTTTTCAATTGCAAGACTTGAATACGACGGCCACAATAACACTCAATCCCTTAACTACCACAATCTTCACCAGACGAGTGTTTCAACATGGAATGAATATAATCTGTTAGTAAATTGAGACCATTTTTGAAACAAACATTCAAAAAATTGTTATAAAAACACCTGCAATATAATACTAACCGTGTATTTATGTACAATTGTCAATAAATAATTTCAAACACACTTCAAAACATTCATTGCAGCAATGAAACAAAATCATTGTAGTAATGAAACAAATTCATTGCAACATTGACTCAAATTCGTTGCACCAATGAAACAAATTCATAGCAGGAATGACGCCAATTCATTGCCGTAATGAAACAAATTCATTGCACCAATGAAATAAGTTTATTGCAGGAACGATGCTTATTCATTGCAACAATGAAACAAATTCATTGCAGCAATAACACAAATTCGTTGCAATAATGAAGCAAATTCATTGCAGCAACAACCATACTTTCACCACAGTAAAGAACAATTTGCAGAACTCATTTTCATAGCGCGAATGAAACTGTGCGTTAGATCACTTTCGATGACAAAAGTTGTTGGGGCGATGAACATTTTCATCCCTGTGATGAAGCTTTCGGTTCAGTCTACAAGCACCGGAATTATATAATTTTTAAAGATACAAATTGTCAAAAATCCATAATAATTCAGAAAAGAATTTCCGAATTTTTTCAGTCGAACTACGGAATTTTATCGGTAATACTTTCAGAATTCCGTTGCTGGTATGTCAATTCAAACATCTACTCGCTGTTTTGAACAATTATTAGTCGTGTTTTGGTTACAAGTAAGCGACTATTGCTTGCTAAGTTGTAAAGAAAACTGCTTTTTAGCGATAGCGATTATTCCAACATATGGAAAAGGTTTTAATATGGAAAAAAGTGAAAACAAAATTTGACGAAAATGATTCGTGTCGCTAAGTCTTCGCTAAGTGCTTCATGCAAAACAGGCGATTATGTAATTGCTTGTAAGCAAGCAGTGTAACCAAAACTCGCTTATTGCTCCGATATAAAACCTTAATTGAAGCAACAGATACTCGCAACGCACCAGATACCACGGAGGAACTAAAGAGCTTCAGTACCACAGAAATCAAAGGTGACATAAACCGTCGGCATAATTTTTGTCCCTGTGTATTTTCATTTATTATCTTTATTGACAGACGTGAAATAGAAAAATCAATGACAGCCAATTATTATTCCAGTAACCTAATATTAAATAAAACTCTAAATCCGTTTCAAATTGTTGCCAATAACGTTGTATGCAGACATTTTGAGAGGGCTTTTGTCGCCATTTCCACTCACTGTAAAGAGTGGGTGATTACTATGTTGCCTCGGCACTGAGAGTTTGACTAAGAATGTAGGAGTTATTGTTCTCGTTGGTTCCATTTATATTCCGGGGCACATGGCTACAATCAAGAAATTAGTCCATTGAGTTTGTGGCTGCAATGTCAAAAGGGGGCATAAGTATAAAAATTCAAATATACTGGAAAATTCATATCATTACATTTATTGACTATTTTACAACCTCATGAGGTCAGATGCTTTAGACATATTAATTAAACAAACAAATTTAAATATATTCTTCTAAATTGTTCTAGCCTTCGCCTTTTTTTGTCAGTTGGTAACACCAAGTACACGGAGGGATTTGTCGGTCTGATCTTTCCAGTGGAGCCTTGGTTGTGCTAATTTCCTGCCTTCATCGAGTATGTCATCGAGAACCATCCGTGCTGGTTCATCTTCTTTCAGTGTGATAACATTGCCTATCCAACGCAATTACCCTAATTTGCCTTGCCTAGCTTGTAGGTCTATATCGGAATACAAATTACACAGCGCTTGGTTCCAATGGCGCACAGTGGAAAAACATTCATCAATTTCAAAATTTTTCCCGATTCTATTATTGTAATAGGCTTTTGTCAAAATCCGTGTCATAAAATGTAACTATGTTTCGCTGGCATGCATTCACACCACTGGCAAATGACCTCCTATTGGTATAAAATTCACCATCAGTAGAAAGAGAATTTCCTAATCTTTCCAGCTTGTATTCAGGTTTTTGGAGCAAACAATTTTGACTGTTTTGTACTAAATTGGCCCCATCTAGCAGGGTTGGGGATTTTTCCGCAGAAAAAAGTTACTCTCAGGTAATGGAAAACATTTTTGACTTTTCAATTACAGTATATCAAATTTAGTGACGTGTGCTGACGTGCTAAAGTTATATGGGCCAACTCAATTTTTTTTCAAAATTTATATTTTTTTTATTCAGTTATTACAATTATTAATTTTATTAATTATTACAATTAAAGTAGAACTTAGAGCAGTGATTCTCAACCTTTTTCTTGTTGCGGCACACTTTTAACGATTTCAAAATTTGGCGGCACAAAAAGAAAAATATAAGTTTAAAAATGATTTACTTACCTATAACACATTGCGTGAAATAGTTCATGATAATAATTTTAAATGTGCGAAATAAAATAATATGCACTACAAAAATAGCAGTACATTTATTATGGGATTAATTACAAGTTAATAATAAGAATACTTTTAATGCAAAATTTGAGCTTGATGGTTTTGATAATTTCATTTATATTTGATCGAAAAAATTACAATGCTATTCTCATACTCGTATCATCTTCTGCATTTAAAAATCTTGAAATTTTTTTAATTTAATGTTGATTAATGCTGAAAATCCGAATTCACACAAACAAGATGTTGGAAATTGTAATAATATGTTTAAAGCTTTTTTGTGGGTATCATTGGAAAATTGCATCTAATGTTAATCCAAAGTGAAATAATTGATTCTTCTGAATGTTTTAAAATTAAATATCGATTATTCGAACGCAAAATGAGTTCCTCCTCTTCATTCAAATTTAAGTCAAATACAGATGTACCCGTTATGCGAAATGGACTACGAACCCAATCAAAATACTTTATATCTAATTTTGGGAAATAATGAATAATTCTCTCGTCTACTATTGTCAAATGGTCAATAACAATTATTTTAATAGTTGTATAACTAAAAATAGTTTTAACGTAGAATACGTTATACGGTATGGTAGGGGTGTTGATCTGGAGCACAAAATTTTGAGAAAATGTTTGTCACTTTCATTATAAGTTTTTAATACTTTATGCATTGAAGAAAATTCAAGTATGGTCGTAATATATTTAATATGTCTTCTTTTGATGTGTATTTAAATAATCATATTGCTACATATAATTTTTTTGATTCTATAAGTAAATCAAAATTTAACTCCTTCAAATTTTGTATTAATTTTCATATGCTTTGTATTTTATGTATTATAACATCATGTGTAAGAGCAGTACGATTATCTGTGTGTTCATCACAGAACCAGTGTGAGAAAGAGAAGAAGTATAATGACAATGCATGTTTTATGTGAACATTACAGAACCAGTGTTGCCACATGCAGTATTTACACTTGTTTTCAAAAGTGCACCGAATTGATATAAAGTGTACCCCAATTTTTAACATAAAAATTAAAGATAAATTTGATAGATTTAAATCATTTATCAAAAATTATATTTAATTCATATATTTAAATTGCAAAATGACTAACGTATTCTACGTCTGACCTATGCGCCCGTGTTATCTAACACAGACTTCATATAATTTTTTTTTTAATAGTTTTTAACTTTTGGGAATGACTCAAACGTTTCTAACTAAAATTATTTGTTTTTGGAATCCCGCAAACTTATCGGTTGAGATTGAGATAATTTCATTAGGCCCCTGTATACATACTTGAATTTATGTTATTAAAAATAACAAAAATGTCTGATAAGTATGCCAGTTTAGTACACCATATTTTATCTTCCAACAAATGAACAAAATCATAATTTTTATCATGTTCAAAAACCATTTTCAATTCGTCTTTTAATTCCAGCACACGACATAATATTTTTCCACTGGACAACCACCTTACTTGTTTACTGTTATATACCATTAACATATGTGGAGAGCTTCCAGCAATCAGTTCGCTATTTTTGATTCGCTACTCGGGCCTAAGTACGAATGGGACAAATTAACTTGATGGCAAGCATTATTTGTAGTTGAATTTTAATTGTATGTATATATCTTTCTAACACTTTTTTATTGTATGAACTCAAATATAGCATTTTTGTAACTTGTCGCAAATATACTATGCTTGTGCTCAAATACATTGTTTTTGCTATCCAATATAACATGTTTGTGACACAATGATTAAATACGCCAATAATTTATTTTTTTGCTTTTTTGTTGAAAACCGCGAAAAGCAAAAATGAGGTAGATAACAAAGAAACAAAAAGGCAGCAAAACTTCAATTCATGAATACAATGCTTGTAAACATGTACTTGTTTCCTGCAATAGGTTGCTGGGGCCATTATTTTTCAGCGTGTATATGGGCCAAAGTCTAAGCGTTTAAAAATTTGGGATTTTGAGTGACATCGATTTTTTTAGAGTGTCCACGTCCATTTTTAAACATGCCAAATCTGTTCGTCTGTTCTTTCTGTTTACGGGGAAAATATAGCGGACTCTTTATTTTAATTTTAAAAAATTTTAGAAATTATGCTTTAACTTTGATTTTCAAAAGCGTGGTACAGAATCGTAGTGTTCGCCAAGGCCTTTCGCCACATACCGGAGTATTTGGCCCACCTAAAGACTAAACTGAAAAATATGTAGAGAAAATTCCGATTTTGCATATAAAGTGTGAATTGCGCTTAAAATATTGGATTTAAATTTAACTGGTGGATTAACACCGTTGGTATTAAACAAAGAAACACTAAAAGAACCATGTCAATACCTCATACCACAAGGAAGCAATACAAATAAAAACACTATCTTTTAATACAATATATTTTATTTTCCTAGCAACAATTTCGTTTGGAATTAAAAATTATATCGTTCATTGTTTTTTATGCAAAAATTTTAATTTGTTTTGCGATATCGTTAAAATTATCGTTAAAATAATTACTAATATAATACATTTTAATTTTTATTGCCATTTTATGCAACGAAGAATTAATAGGGCCGTAAAGTATGCAGCTCTGATTTGTTATTAACTGGCCAAAACCATTTCCAATGTTGTTGGACGGATTTGGATGTCCGTTTCCGAGATATAATGTCCACACTTTAAATGCACATAACGTGCCATCGGTATTGTTATGCGGTATTAAAACGTCCATCAATTACATTTCATTTCATTGAAATTTCATCAGCGCCTTCGATGTCAAATTGCAAATATTCTGGAAATAAAAGTACCCATATACCCGCCAGATGATAATTTTTATCACAGACTTTCTGTTGATTTCCATGTCACTGATGTTGTTCTTCGTTAAGTGTCAAAAATGCAAAAATCCTGTGATGCATTTTTCTTTTCAAATTTCTGCAGTACGAAAAACGATGTGTAGTTCATTTTTTTTAAACGCACTCTTGATTATTTGATTTAAGTTCGAAAAAACTAGATTCACGCGATATACTGGACCACCATGAGCAACATCGCAAATTTCGGACGTTAAAAGTGGTTTTTCTGTCAAGTTTACGAATCAAATTTAGGAATTAACGAGTGAATTTTCCAAGCTGCTATTAAAATTACACCAACTTGGTATATATCAAAATACTGCTAACGGTTAGTGGTACAAACTACCATATTCAGTTTGGCCATTGGTCAAGGCACACGATTTTCCCATCCAATATGCAAAAAGTGCCACAAAAATATCTGAAATTTTTACTGCAAATAAACCATTACTGTTTGACTGTAAGCAATTTTTGTATAACTAAAGTGTTTTCCAGTTAGTCCTTGACAACTTTGTTTTTTATAGAAAATGTAAACCATTTGAGATATTTCCAGAACTTTCTGATCGACTGGAAATACAATCAAAACATTTATGAATGGAACTCGACTTCGCCGGTCGGTCGATTCGTTGGACCCAATTTTCGATTACTCTGTCACACATTTCGGCCGCTATTTCGCATACAATGTTGGCTCTGAGTACTTCCAACATCGTCGGCTTGTTGGCATAGACCAATGATTTGACGTAGCCCTAAAGAAAAACGTTTAAAGGCGTTAAATCGCTCGAGTGAGGCGGCCAATTGACTGGTCCATATCTTGAGATAACACGCTCACCAAACTTACTCTTCAATAAATCGATTGTAACGTGTGCTGTGTGGCTTGTGGCACCGTCCTGTTGAAACCACCGGTCGTCCAAATCATTGTTTTCCAATTCGGGCCAAAAATAATCGGTAATCATGGCGCGATAATGATCGCCATTCACAGTAATGTGGCGATCGTTATTGTTGATGAAAAAATATGGACCAATGACGCCGCCGGCATGCAAACCGCACCAAACACTTATTTTTTGTGGATGAAGTGGATTTTGACCAAACCAGTAACGCATATTTTGCTTATTGACGAACCCATTGAGTCAAAAATGAGCTTCGTCACTGAAGATGATTTTGGGATGAAATTCATCATATTGGCGCATTTTCTCCAGAGCCCAATCGGAGAACGTACGTCGCGTCAAATGGTCCATCGGCTTCAATTCTTGAGTCAGCTTGATCTTGTATGGGTGTAAACCAAGATTGTTACGCAGAATTCGCCATAAAGTGGTCTTGGTGATGCCCAGTTCTTAAGAACGCCGCGGAATCGACTGATTTGGACCGGTTGATACGGACGCCTGAACGGCAGCGGCATTTTCGTCACTACGACCAACCCATTGTCTCACTGACACGGCTGCATCACACAATGAATATGTAGATTCGAATTTTTGCACTAAACTTGTAATTGCTTGGGGGAGAATAACGCCGAAAATTGGAGTTAACGCTCTTAAAGTTGCGATCAGCGACTCCGAATTTCGGTAGTACATTTTTATAATTTGCATTCGTTGTTCGCTCATGTACTTTACAATGATGAAAATGTTGAGATTACAGAAAAAAATGAAAGTACTGTAGGTAATGAAGTAAAATTAAGTTACTGAAAAAACAGACAGTAACGGTTAGATCAGTGATCAGTGATCAGTGATAGATCAGTGAAATAGTGCGTTCACAAATTAAATTCAAATTTGTCAAGTATACAAATTTTCAAATTAAAATGAATGGCAAATTACACTGTGTGTAATTTTTTAAGTCATGGCAAAATAACCATATACGGACACCACTACGTGATAAAAGACTAAAAAAAAAAGACCCGTGTTTCCGAATTTTTCCCAAAGTCATGCACTTTTTTTTATGGGCCGCCAAAGTTTTGGGGCCTCGGTATCATTTTCGTAAAAATGTGATCATTTTCTCAGGCTCATATCTTGCAAACCGTTCAGAATTTATATGTTCTAGAAATTTGTTTACTGAGATCTTATGTAAATTTTTGTAGTTGATTGTTTCCTTGAATTTTGAACGGTTTACTACCTATGGACCTGAACACGGGAAAAAAGGTAAAAAAAAAATCGAATTTTTTTAAGTTTTTTGCGATTTTGATCTGGAAGGTGAAGTTTTTTTGATTTTATATGTTCGCAATTTTTGTTCTTTATGACAAGAGCTACAACTTTGAGAGTAAATCGAAATTCTGAACGGTTTGCAAGATATTAGCCTGAGAAAATGATCACATTTTTACGAAAATGATACCGAGGCCCCAAATCTTTGGCGGCCCATAAAAAAAAAAGTGCATGACTTTGGGAAAAATTGGGAGACACGGGTCTTTTTCTTTTAGTCTTTTATCACGTAGTAGTGTCCGTATATGGTTATTTTTTTTCGTGTTGCACTGTGTTATAGTCTGAAAAAGTCAACGATGCAGCAGCTGCAGGCACTAACTAGTCCACCATATGGAAAAAAACCCCGAGTTTGACAGCGGAGTACCGGTTGTCGGAGCCATCAAATTTTCGGTGGAGGAGGAATGAGGGAACATTTGGTTTTAATTTTTTCAATTTGTTAGATTACTTTTGTTTGTTTACTTTGTCTTGTTTGTTTTGCTTTGCTTTCACCTGACAATCGGTATCAATATATCTGCAGGGTTGTATTCAAGCCTATACAATAAAGTAGTATTTTTTAAGGAAGTTGTAATCAAATGAAAAATGGCAATCTGGCAATTCATAAATGGGTAATTACGTAACACATACAAATTGACAGACGCAAGTGCATAAGAACGAATACTTAAGAGATAGAGAAACCCAAATTGGATCGAATTCGAGTGATTGTCTGTCTAATAAAAAATTGACGTTCAGACTATAAATATCTATGTACAACTTGGATTAAAGTGATACTTTTCCTGTAGAGACTAAATCGTAGCCGCTCAAAAATATAAATCGGTTCACAACTATTAATTATTTTATGGAGAAAAAACAAGCATTTTAATTCCATGTAGCCATAGAATTTCATGTTTTCATGTATTTTGGAGCTAAATGGAGTTGTGTGGACATATTTTCTCAAGCAAAAAAACATATCTTTTCGTCTGCTTTACGAGTTGCAAGTAGCAAAAACTTCAGAGCCATACATGAGTGTAGGAATCAGATACGATTTTGTCAACAGCATACGAATACTAAAAGGTGTAAATGGTTGTGTAATCCGCAATGATCTCAATAATGCAAACGATTTACCACAAACAGAGACAACATGATCGTTGTAATTTTGCTTACTGTTCAACACTATTCCTAAATTTTTCGCATTTGTGACAACTTTAATAGTCATGCCGTTTATCACAATGTCCGGATGGTCTTCATCTTCACTACTCCTGTTTATTATCAAGCATTTCGGTTTTTCTGTATTTATGATCAGTCCATTAATCTTAGCCCATCTAGACACCAAATTCAATTATTGATTTAGAACGTTAACACATTCCGAAAAGATACCACGATTTCCCCTGACATATATCTGAATGTCATCTGCATACATCCTTACTTTTGCTCTTAGCAAACCTGAGGGTAGGTCGTTAGCATATATAGAAAAAAGAAGCGGCCTAAAATAGAACCTTGAGGTACACCTCTTCTCACATATCGTGCTTCTGGCCGATTACGCTTAACATCAACATACTGAGATCTATTATCTAGGTATGATTCTATCAAATTTAAGAACGCATTTGAGAAATGCATCATCAATTGTAGTTTTTGTAATAAAACTGTGTGATCAACAGGATTAAAGGCTTTTGAGTGGTCCAGCAAACCCAAAACTGTAGCTTTTCCGCATCCATTTTCTAATTGTTTCTAATTGTCATCAATTGATATCATAAATTGCATCAATGAGTGCGGTTACGCAACTGTGCTTTGATCTAAAGCCCGATTGTCTTTCAGTTAAAAGTCGATGAGTGGATAAAAATGTATTGATTTGGTAGCAACTAATACGCTCAAATACTTTACTTATATTGACTATTTTCCAACCTCATTAAGTCAGACGTCTTACATATATTAATTAAAAAAAAACATATTCATATCCTTTGCCTTTTCTCGCCAGATGGTAACACCAAGGATACGGAGGGATTCTTCTGCCTGGTCTTTTCAGCGGAGTCTTGGTCGTCCTCTTTTCCTGCTTCCATCGGGTACGTTATCGAAAACCTTTCGCGCTTGCTCATTTTCGTTCATTCTGAAAACATGGCCTAGCCAACGCAATTGGCATAATTTGATTCGCCTAGCTATACCCACGTCAAAATATAGGCTATATAGCTCTGCGTTCCAGCGACGTCGGTACTCGCTATTTTCTCTAACAGGACCATATATTTTACGGAGAATTTTCTCTCGAAAACTCCCAGGTGTTTTTCATCCGCTTGCGATATGACCCAAATTTCGGAGCCATATGGCAAGACAGGTAAAATGAGAGTCTGATATAGCTGGCCTTTTGTCCGTCGAGAAAGGGCTTTGTTCCTAAACTGCTTGCTGAGCCCAAAATAGCATCTATTTGCAAGCACAATTCTCCTATCTATCTCCAGGCTCACGTTGGTGTCCTTGTGAACGGCAGATCCAAGATAGATATATACATCTAACACTTGAAAATAAAATCGGTTGTCAACGTTCAAGTGCGGACCAAGTCGAAAGGTTTCTCTAGTCGTTGACACCATCAATTTTGTCTTACCCTCATTAAGAGCAAGACCCACCTTCGCCGATTCCTTTTCGATTCTTGAAAATACTGCAGTAACCTCTCGCAAATTGTTTGCCCAATGATGTCTATGTCGTCAGCATACGCCAGCAACATATGGCTTTGCGTGTTAATGGTCTTGTTCGTATTTACTGCAACCTTTCTCATTATTATCTCCATTAAGATATTGAAGAGATTGCACGAAAGTGTGTCGCCTTGTATAAGTCATCGCTTGGTACAGAATGGTTAAGTGAGGTCTTTCCCCACTTTCACTGCTGATTTGGTGTTGGTCAGCGTCATTCTACAGAGGCGGATCAGTTTTGCCGGAATACCAAATTCAAACATAGCTTCGTACAGTTTTCCCCGTATGTGGCTATCGAAAGCAGCTTTGTAATCGACAAAAAGGTCGTGTGAATCGATTTGCTTTTCACGGATCTTCTACAGGATCTGGCGTAGCGTGAATCTACACTATCTTCCACTATCATTACCTCCTGACTTCAGTGAAAGAATCCGAGTGGAATAGTGCTGAAAAGTGGTCTCTCCATATTTAGAGCATACACTGCTTCTCAGTCTCCAGATTCCCATTCTCGTCCTTGCAGGAGGGCAGCCCATTATTAGGCCCGATATTCGATCTCCTTACCCTTTGGAAAAATTTTCGGGATTCACCATTCATCCTGCACATTTCAGTTTAATCGCGCTCTCTCTGTTCCCACTGCCATTTTTCCGCTTAAATAGTTGGTTTTCCTCCCTTCTCAGCTTCTTGTACCGCTCACTCGCAGCACTCGTTTTAATTGGCTTACGTGCAGCGTCTTTTTCATCAGTTGCAATGCGACATTCTTCGTCGTACCATGGCTTATCCATCTGCGATTTTTGATAGCCAAGTTCAGTCCTTGCAGCGGTTTCCAAAAAATGGGAGATGTGCTTCCGCATCTAGATCTTCGGCAAGAGGGGTATTCTGGTCTCGCAGGAGAGAGAGCTCTGTCGATAGGACATTGATATTTCCGGTATTTGTAGCTTGTCAATATCCAGCTTTTCCTGTGTTCGGCTTCGTACGTTTTTCGCCATGCTTGTGCGAACTTTCGCCGCCACCAAGTAATGATCCGAGTCGATATTGGCACCTCGAATCACACATACATCCATTACACTAGAAGAGTGTCTGCCATCTATTATCAAGTGATCAATATGGTTCTTCGTCCGCTGATCAGGAGATATCCAGGTCGACTTATGAATGTCCTTATGCTGGAATCGTGTGCTACCAACTACCATGTTCTTTGCAGCGGCGAAGTCTATCAGTCTTATTCCATTATGGGAGGTGGTATCATGTAGACTGTGATTACCGATGGTTGGTCGAAAGACACTTTCCTTTCCCAAGTTGGCATTAAAATCGCCTAGAATAATCTTAATGTCGTTCAGGGCAGCGTTCATATACTTCCTCCAGACGCTCATAAAAAGTTTCTTTGACCTCATCATCTTTATCCTCTGACGGTGCGTGCACACAAATTAACGAGATGTTGAAATATTTCGCTTTGATGCGAATTGTGGCTATGCGGTCATTCACTGGGTTGAACTCTGAAACTAGGTGTCGCAGTCTCTTGCCAACTATAAATCCGCACCCAAATTCGTGCTTTCGCTCATGGCAGCTGTAGTAAATGTCGAAGTTTTTCTTTCTGGTGCCACCATATCCTGTCCATCGCATTTACCGGATGGCTGAGATATCAGATTTACATTTTCCGAGGACATTCGTCAGTTGGAAAGTGGCACCAGTCCTGTATAGAGTTCGCATATTCCAGGTACATATCCTTCAATCATGGTCCTTATAACGTTCGCGAGGGTCGCCAACAGTTGGGTTTCTTTATTCATTATCTGCTACGTGTATGTCCATTGCCAATATAACGGTGGCGGGAGGCAAACCCAGCCCACCGTGGTTTGCATTTTACCTACTGCCAGGATGATTATGTTTCAGCCGCCCATTATGGATCAGACGCTGACCAGAATGCAGTGTGTCGAAACCGGATTTTGGTTTCTTCAATTTTGATCCGCCGTAGGCCAGGGGTGTTGGCGCATCCGCCTTCAAAGTACAGAAGAATATGTCGATTACTTCGAAGAGCTTCAGTGACAGGGTCACCTAATAATTCTGAGACGTATCAGTGATCGCATTACCACTCAGGTTGCGTGGTATTCAGTGTTTGTTTTCGGAACAGATATAATCTTAGGCTCTTTGCACCTTATCGGATAATAGCTGGTAATTATAATATTGTTCATAACAAGCGTTATGTATGATAGAATATGGGGGAGTAATGCTTTCAAATATCTGGGATGCATTTTGTCAGCTCCTACTGCATTAGAAGATATAGACAAACAGTTTAACAGGACGGCATGTTTAGTAACGCCCTGACATGAAAAATCATTTTTAATAATTAATATATTTAAAAAACGGTCATTTAAATCAGTGGGTTGTCACAAAAACATTTATTATAACCTATTACGCATTGTGTCTCCAAAATGTAGTATTGAATGGGAAACATAATTTGGATACAATTATACTATATTTACGACAAGCTTCAAACACGTTATATTAGCACCCAAATAAGTAAGAGTATTTCTAAGAGTATATGTATGTAGTTAACCTATTTATTATTATATGTGCTCTGCAATAAACTGTGAAATGCTTCTTCGACCAATTTAACATTTTCTTCATTTGCTAATTCGTTTCTGTATACATACGAAAATACTTGTGTGTGTGTTTGGTTGAAGGTTTATTACTTATGTTTTTGAACTACAAACAAAGTCGCATCATCCGCCGCACAGCTGTTTAGGAAGCGGAAGTTTAATGGATCTGGATAGAAGGACATGTCTAAAATCTGAATTGACGGAAGCACAGTACGGAAGCTGTAGGTGATGTAATATACAATCTCTTATACCATAAACAAACATAAGCTCAAATGCTGCACACTAAGGAAAATACAGGCATGGCAGCCAAAGGAATGAGAGAAAAATAAAACACTTTCAATAATGACACTTATATGCAATGTGCTGCCATCAAGAGATTTTCAAAGTTGTCTATGGCCTAGGATCTGAAGGATTTATTCCATCATCATAGCTTCCTGTTCGCAGCAATTTCCATTAACACGGAGTTGAGAAATGTTTCTATATTTTTAAAACTAGTCATCCATGTATCCTGTTACAAACGAAGTATATAATGTGTGTGCGCTTTTGGTAGAAGCATGTAATTTCTTAGTATCTTGTTGTCTTTAAGCTCTTTAAGATTTTACTTGATTTTATTTTAAAAGGTAAATTATATCGTATGTAATCATGTGCAGGTGGTTATTTATTGATCCTTGAAAAAAGTTGGAGGTTTTATTAGCCTCTAAATGTAGGTCATCGTTTACTGACACTGTTAAATGGCTTATTTACACTACACAAATATTCATTTACAATACATAACGAACACAAATTAATTCTAGATAAAGATTCTGCGTCTTGTTTATAAAATGAAAAGTGTCTTAATTTAAACAAAGTTTACTTAAGCGAACATGCAGATATGCAAGCTTTTACAAGGAGTTTCAAAAGAAGTCATCCGATGTTGTTTGGCTCTCATTTTTTTTTTCTAAATGAAAAACTTTGATTCTGTTTTTTGATTATGTTTACTTGAACCTTTTGAATTTTATTGGTTAAGTTGAGAAGATGCTATCGGTTAAATGGGCGCCGTCACAATTGATTACCATACGGGCTCGTTTTATGGCATTTTTCATCACTTCGGCGAGAGCTTCGGGCGACAGATTCTCGCACTAGTGTCGAATGTTGACCTTGAGGGCTTCCAGGGTCTCAGGCTTGTTCATGTAAACACGGGACGTCAAAAAACGCCACTAAAAAAGTCTGGAACGGTTAAATCGGGCTATCTTGCTGGCCAGTGCAAATCGCCAAAACGAGAGATGACCCGGGAACGCCGCCTTTAAAATATCGGTTGTGGCTCGCGCAGTGTGTGCCGTTGCTCCGTCCTGTAGGAACCACATGTCCACCAGTCCTAGTTCGTCGAATTGCGGCAGAAAAAAATCGGTTAACATGGCCCTATAGCGCGCACCGTCCACTGTTGTCGTTTGACCAGCGGCGTTCTCGAAAACAAATGGCCTGATGACTCCTCCAGCGTGAACAGCGCACCATGCAGTCACTTTGAGCGCGTGTAATGGCTCCCCGTGCATCACTTGTGGATTTTCGATGCCCCAAAAGCGATAGGTGTGCTTGTTCACGTACCCGCTGAGGTGGAAATGAGCCTCATCGCTGATTATGATTTGCAAATCAATTATGAACAAAAATGCAATAAAACGAGCCCATATGGTAATTAATTGTGACGACGCCCATTTAACCGATATCATCTTCTCAACTTAAACAGTGAAATTCTAAAGGTTCAAATAAGCATAATAAAAAAACAGAATCGAAGTTTTTCATTTAGAAAAAAATGAGAGCCAAACAACATCGGATGACTTCTTTTGAAACAAATGTACATGGTGTATATTTTACTAAGATTTTTGCTGATTTGAGCGGAGTGGACTGTAATAATATTATCCAAAGTGGTTGATGATGGAACACATGGGAATCCAATCTGTAGCTTAATATGATAGCAAAGTTTTCTTCATTAAATTCGCCCAATCAGAAATAACTGAGATTATAGCAAAAGAAAGATAAGAGAGGAGGCAAAGAAATTTGCGGTTAAACCAAAGTGGTGTTTTAATGCGGGAAAAGGACTGGTGCTCACTTTGAGAATGCAGCCGTGAAAGTGATCAGTTTGAATAATACATGCTTGTAACTTGTATGTAACTTCATTGTAGCATTTATGCATTTCTCTGACTTTTGACGTTAATTTAGGGCACATCTTGTTTTTGTATACTAGTTAGCGGGTACAATTCATTTTTATGATAATTAAAGCACAATTCATTTGTATGGCAACTAAAGTACGATTCAGGGATGACAGTCAAATACTACAATTCATAAAGATGCAATTATAGGTTTAAATTATATGTAAATCTTAAATATTAAATTAAATGTCAGTTTAGCCACATGGAATCATAAGCGTGTTTCATCCCAAACATCCATTAATTTTTGTGAAAGCATTCGTACGTTTCCTCCCAAACATTTGTATTCTTACATAATCGATTGATTTCGTGGAAGCATATGCGTGTTTAATAATATTTACAATAATATACACCCTGCAAAATAACACCCCACCAACATATTGCAGGAAACATGTACAAGATTGCAAGCATTGTTTTCATGAATTGAAGATCTGCTGCCTTTTTGTATCTTTGTTGTTTGTCTCGTATTTTATTTAAGCGGTTTTCAATAAAACAGAGCCACCTTTGGGTCCTGAAAACATATTATAGCCTATTAATCATTGTGTCTCAAACATGTTATATTGAATAGCAAAAACAATGTGTATAGGAACAAGTATAGTAGATTTGCGACAAGCTACAAACATGTTATATTTCCATCCAAACACCAAAAAAAAAGACAAATTTTTCAACGTGTACATAATACATAATAATAATTAGAAGAAAATTATTTTTGACATAAATATACAGGGTGGCGTATTCCTTGGCTCATTTCTTGGAAATATGTCAATCTACGACCATCGCCGAAAATGCAAGGGGCAAAACGACAGCGGTTTGAAAATTTTCCAATTGGTGGTCAAAGGGTAATAGGGTAAAATTGCTAAGTTCTGAACTAGTGGTCGAATTGTTTTGCTTTTGGGTTCTTGGAAAAGGCCTTTCAGAGACCTTTTAGAATCATTAAAAAACATTTTAAAAAAAAGTGAAATCGCCGAGATACAGAGGTTTAAAAAAATTTAAAAAAAAGACATAAGAATGTGCTCATAACCGCTTACCTTTCCAAAATGCCCTAAACGAAGCCCAGAGGTCTTGCCGTTTCAAAGTTCAGCCAATTCTTCAGCCAAAAATTTCAACAAAATAAAATCTTAAACGTGATATTTACAAAAACAAATGAATGTATGCTGTTATTTCGCTTCCAAAAACAAAAAGTGTTTGCATCTTCGTTTATGGCATTTTGGAAAGGTAAGAGGTAGGGCTATCTAAGAGTTGTTATCTGCCATCTGGATGAGAATATTGAGGTTATGTGCAGGTTATTATATCTTTTTTTTCAAATAGCTCCGTATCTATGCGATTTCACTTTTTTTTAATTGGTTTAATGATTCTGAAAGGTCTCTTAGAGGCAAATCCAACCACTGGTTCAGAACTACTTTTACCTAGTACCCTCCGACCACCAATCCGCAAATGTTCAAACCCCTGCCATTTCACCCCCTTGCATTTTCATGGATGGTCGTAGAGGGACATACTTTTATGAAATGAGCCAAGGAATACGCTGGTGAAATTTGTCCAGTCGTGACTGAACCACCCTGTTATATGTATATATAATTAATTTTACCAATACAAGCTGAAAAAATACAGCTCCTGTAACATCCCTGTAGGAAATGTCTATAGTGAAACAGTACTGATTTACTATTGACTGTGTCACCAGTACTACTGACCAAATATACCCCAGGCAATGTAAAATTCTATTGACATTTAACATGTGCTTGTCATTGAGAATGAACTACTGACACAATAACTACTGACAAGGTGGTACTTTTAGAACCATATGGAGACATTGGAACCAGTGAATCAGTAGTCCATTGTCGCTATTTTTGTCAACACTTGACATTTTTTTTACCAAATAAAAAGACGTAAAATTCAAAATTAAAATCATATTTATTTTCTAAATTACATTAAAAAAAATGTTATCAGTCGTTTAAAACTCACTTTTTCTTTTTAAATTATTTCCAACTAAATGTACGCGACACTACGTGTTTTCACAACCAAACAAAGCGAAACAATGAAAAAGAAGAAGAAGCATTGACGTCCATTTGTCATAAATTAAAAACCCTGACAAATATTTGTAGACAAATTGTCGACAATGTCACCATAATAGTTGACAAAAGTGGTGACATGGTGACACTTGTCCCCAGACTTCCTACAGGGATATTCTCTCAAACATATTATGCAGGAACCATGTATGTATATGTTTAGAACACACTTCAAACATTCATATGTTTGCAAGTCCTAATCTCACTTCAACATTGCAAACAGTAGCATGTGTACTGGTCAACATGGATGCTTTTAATTGGACACATTCGCGGAATTCACCCCAAACATCCACATACTTACGTGGAATCATTCGCGTGTTTCCCCCAAATCTCCTTACACTTACGAGATAGTCATAATAATACTTAAGTGGCTTCAAAACTTTAATGAATTATTCGTTACTATAATTAATTTTATCAATATAAATTTACATTTATAAATAATTAAAACAAAATATTAAAATATTTAAAACGGCCGTTTTCAAATCCACTTGCATTGAATGCATTATCATGAATTTTCATGAAATGAGAATCTGTTTCTCTTTTGCTTCTTCTTCCCTTGTTGTCTCTGACGGTTTTGTTTTCAGATGGTTTACAACTATGCATTAGTTCTAACTATGCAGTATACTTATATACACAATCAGTATACTTATATACTAATCTAGTTCAAGCAAGCCGAGCGTGGATTAATTTATTGTGTTGTTTATTATATTTCACAACTGGTCCGCCATTCTGATTTTCTCAGTAAAGGCTCGGGCGGCTTCACGCTGTTGCCTTTTCCAATTTCTTTCCTCAAAGATGTGTCTCACTTTGGCAGCTCACATACATATATACGGAAAACATACATATAAACAAAGCAAAATCAGAAACCATTTATCCGACCGATCCTTTGTTTATTCTTTTTTATCTGATAAAGCGGTTTTAGTATCCTCTGTCCGATAAACCATTGACGACAGAATACATGAAACTAAAAGGCAATACATCAGCCAAAATTAGAAACACTGACTTCATCTGCAATTTAGACATATATCCAGGAATACTTATGAATCACGAACAGAAAGAATAATGCAAGAATATAGATACACACTTGCAAGATAGACTAGGGAGCATAAACAGTGCAACAAAAAACAGCTGTATTTGTGTCACAAACACGAATAAAGTTGGGTCGCAAACACATATATTATAAAACATTAATCATTGTACCTCAAACATGTAATATTGAATAGCAAAAAAACAATAGTTTTGGACTCAAGAATATAATATTTGCGTCAAGCTGCAAACACACGTTATATTTGCATCCAAACAAGAAAAAAACGACAGATTTTTCAGCGTGTATATATCTACATTTGTATCCAATCGGAAGGTAGATTTATTACCCCTGAAAAGAATTTTTGTAATATGTTATTATAGAAGGGTCTTTAGCTACGTGAAGATGAGGATACCCTCTTTGTTTTTTTGTGATAGAATGTTCCATAACAGGGAAACCTCATAGTTGTCATCCTGAAGATTTGAGGAAATTTTTGAATTTTTTGAAATTTTTATTTTAAAAGGATTTTTTCCTCGGCAAAAGTATTTAGAAACTAACATTAGACTTATAATTCCAATCAAAATTATTTTACAAAAAGTGGTTATATCCTATTAACTATTGAAATTTTTATTTTGGGAATGTTTTTTTTAGTCCTGTTCTCTGGAAACAAAATGTTTTGCTGTGGTAATTGTGTTGTGCAGAATTTATCTTCAACATCTCCTTTTATTTACTTTAGTGATAATAATGAGAGTGGATGGTAACAAAAAGTAATGGGATGAGAGGTCAAAAGTCTGTGTTGAATTTCATAGACAATAGTTTCAAATGATAAAAAGACAATAGTTTCAAATAATAAAAAACAAAATTGGTAGTACCAGGTGGAACCATATTTCTTCGAATCTGACCCTCGGTTGCGCAGTTTGTACCGTGTTATCATACAAGCCTTTAAATTATATATAATAAAAAAAATATGCCACACTGAAGGAAAAGTTATTGGATATTTTAAACAATAAGGATTAGGATTTACAGTAATATTGGCGAACGATCGTTGCGAAATTTGGAACTCTTATCGTAAGAGCATTTAACTGCCAGTGACCGTCTTGTTGTTTGTTTTCGCGTTCTCTTCTTTTTCTTTGTCTAATAGTCGTACTAATAATATTCCGTCTTTTTAGGCGTAACCAACGGCAGTGAAGAAACGGGGGGTTTCTATGGCACCGCTGATCGAAAAGGTACTAGGGAAATGATGTAGAATGAGAGACCACGGAGACATAGATATCATAGTCCATGCAGCAAACTAAGTTTAAATAATGTCTGATCGATACTAATGACAGCTAAATTATTTTTCGTGTTGTTTGCATCGAACGAAAATACGAATTCTCCGTATTATGCCCAACCAAAGCGAAAATTGTAAAGCAACTAGAACTCGATGAAATGGCCTACTAACTCGTCACCATTAAGAGAACGTGAAGAGGATGATAGCGGCTATTGAGACATACTGAAAGAAGATTGAAGGCCGAAAATTCTACCAAAAAGTCAAAATCGGAACTAATGAAAATTGTTCAGGGGCCCTTCTGTAAAGACACGGACGGACTGCTGGACGTCAAAACTAGACGAGGTGCTGATATTGATAACGACACCAAACTTTTACTGGCACCTTTCGTCTCCATCCAGTGGTTTTTAATGGTATTATAGGCAAAATCTTAAAATATGATACAGACCGTCTGCAGGACCCATCTATATCAATGAAGTACTATAAAACTTTACGATCCAATTTGGCACAAAACACATACATGGTCAGTCGTCATTGTTCGGCATCAGGAAACACTCATGGTGATCCTTGTTAGATATGCGAATACACATTGGGTTAGTGCAGAATCTTTGACCGAAATTCTGAATCATGAACGCTTGCGCAATATCCGAATATGATCGAAGACATCACCATTGAAGACTCAGTTAATATCAGACAAGTCCGTTCAGATAACGACAAGTATGTGAACAATATAGCGCCGAAAAGGCTAGGAATACAGGTAACCTCTGCATTTTGTACTCTTCGATAAAATATTTAAAAATATTCAAAAATTAAATTGTTTGAGCGTTTGGTCGTATTTTTTATTAATTTTATTCTTCGAAATTTCGCTACCCTTTGGGTAGCATCGTCAGAAAAATAAACTCAATTATTAATTAGAAACCAAAAGAAAATCATTTCTTTTCATTTCAATTCTCTTCGTTTTTAAATAATAATTGTCTTTTATATTTCTAACGATGCTACCCAAAGGGTAGCGAAATATAGAAGAATAAAATTGTACAAAAATACGACCAAACGCTCGCACAATTTAACAACAGGAGTACTGCATCGTTAATAGCTACTGACGTCACGAAGATATCATCACCAGATCAGCCAGTGAAGCGATGGCGTGAATCCGTTACGACATAATTTGGACTTCCGGATGATGAAGATCAGTGTACTCCTTCGGTAGCATACTCACGTCGCAACACGAGAAGGAGTATTTCAACGGAACATCCATCGCAAGCAGATGTCGAGGTGGCACTGGGTAAAATGAAGGATCACAAATGATCTGGTCCTAATAATAGCGGTACTGTTTAAATATGTTGCATGAGCTTTAGCATATGTCAGTACGCAGGTCATCGGAAGTGCATGGGTATACAACAAATTCCTACGGAGTGCAAACAGGGGGTCGATATTATTATCCCGAAATATGATGACACAGCGCTGGGCAGGAATTGGAGAGCTATTATATTGCTCAATGCAATAGCAGAAGTAATGGCGACCTATGTACTTTAGCGGATCTTGCTGGTTGTGGAGCAAATTGTGCGGTAGGAGTAGGCGGGCTTCAGAGCTGGCCGTTCGTGTGCCGACCACGTGCATACACTTCATATAAAGGGTGTCCCAACAAGAGCGCAATTTTTTTTTTTTTGATGCAGCAATTGGAATGTTTCTCTGGCTGTATGACATGTGGCGCCGTCTTGTTGGAACCACATGACCTCCACATTCATTTCTTCAATTCGAGGCAAGAAAAAACTGGTTATCATTTCACGATACCGAACACCATTGATTGTTTGCGCTTGACCTGCCTCATTTTCATAAAAAAAAGGTCCAATGATTCCTCCAGCCCAAAAACCACACCACACAGTGACACGTTGAGGATGCGTTTGCTTCTCGTGAATCACTCGAGGATTTTCCTCACCCCAAATGCGACAATTCTGCCTATTGACGAAGCCATCAAGATGGAAATGGGCCTCGTCATTGAAGACGATTATAGCGGCAAAATCAGAATTTTTTTTGGTAAAACAATTTCACAATGAGAATGCGTTGTTCATTCGTGTAGCGCTCCATTTTTACTAACCTCGTACCTTCTACTAGCAAACAATAACAATTGTTCAAATGTCAAACAATGACACTCCGAATGTTGCCAGATTTAAAAATTGCGTTATTGTTGGGACACCCTTAATTATAGAACAATCAGTCGAACTACACTCCCCTCTGTATCTTGTTTTCGTAAACTTCAAACAAGCGTTTGAATGTGTACACGGTTACTTAATGTGGTCCACATTGAGGAAAAATTGGATACTGGACAAGATAGTGCCCATGATCCATGAACTGTACAGAGATGCATCGCAAAAAAATCGTTTTATTGGAAAATAAATCCAACCTTTCATCTCATGTGCGGGAGTTAGACAAGGCTGTATCTTGTCCAGCACATTATTTTTTCTTCTTATGGACGAGGCAATAGAGGTCATTAAACACACCGTTCGGAATTCAGTGGTGTATGTATGAAAATCTACAAAAAATCGACTACACAGATCATATTTTTCTTATGGCCCCCAAATTTAATGAAAATGCGAAAAAAGTAGGATTGAGAATAAATATAAAGAAGACAAAGCTAATGTGTATTCGAACAGAACGAAATACTCCACTAACAGTTGAAGGGACTTTAATTGAAGATTTTTGATTTTGGCTATTTGAATTTTAACAAGAATTTAACTATTCTGATTTGGATCCCCAGAAATAATATTTAAAATTTCCTATTCGCTTTTGTGCGGAATTGTTTGCAAAGGATTCGCCTTTCTACTGCCATTTTTATCTGTTGTTCTATGAAATTTTGCTTGAGTTTTGGTAATTTAAAGTGCGAATATTTTTGGTTTAATCATTTCCCCTTAAAGTCATTTACTTCGAAGTGTATTAAAAATTTGAAACCTATAACAAATCACATTTTGTATTATTTATTAGTAATAGGAAAATTTGATCCATTCAAATACAATAGTCTCTTTTTTAAATAATTTGAGAAAATATCTATGAAAGAAAAATCAATATCTTTCCTTTAAAATGTTAGTGCATTTGTGAGAATGTAAATGTATTTGTAATAATGATACACATCATTTCCGACTAGCTGGCGGTTGGCATATCCGTTTCCTATTTGGTACAAAAAAACATCGTTTTATATGTCAGTTAATTGAAAAAATAGTTTGAGCGTTCTTTGTGCCAAGCGCTTGACTGATGTTGATGACTTTCTATGAATATTGTATAAAATAACTGCATTAGATTTGAATTCAATTTACATATGTAAAATGTTTATATATTTGAAACCATATTTTTTTCCATTCGTGTTATACAAGGTGGCGCAAAAGTAATCCTCCTATCAGAAAATGCTATTAATTTTGCGATTGGCCCCTAATGTCAGTTCTGTTTTGACACTTGTGCAGTAAACACATGCGAAATACACGTTAATAAACAATGTTACGCTACACTGCTCCAGAACGCGGAATATTGCTGACTATTTATTTGCCCAATAATCGGTCGGTGACTTTGGCACAACGTGAATTTCGTCCCAGATTTCCTCGCCGTCCAACGCCTACTGGTGAAACACTGCGACGTTTAGCCGCTCGCCTCGAAGAGACTGGCACAACACGAGATGCTGCCATGCGTGGCAGACCCCGGAGTAGCCGTTCTGCAGAGAATATTGCTGCTGTAGCCGAGGATGTCATGGAAGCGCCGTCGATGTCATGGAAGCGCCGTGAGCGCTACAGAGCAATGATCAACGAATTCTTTTTGCCGCAACTTGATGTATTGGGATTGGAAAACATGTGGTTCCAACAGGACGGTGCAACGGCACACACTGCACGTGCCACAACCGATATGCTGAAGGATGCATTTCCCGGGCGCCTAATCTCCCGTTTTGGCGATTTGCACTGGACAGCAAGATCGCCTGATTTGACCGCTCCAGACTTCTTTTTGTGGGGCTTTTTGAAGTCGCGGGTTTATGTCAACAAGCCTCAGACTCTTGCAGCTCTTAAAGACAATATCCGTCAAGAATGTGAGGACGTATCGCCGGAAGTGTTGGCCAAAGTGATGGAAAATGCCATAAAAAGGGCTCAAATGACAATCAACTGTGGCGGTGGCCATTTACATGACATCATATTCTCGATTTGATGTAAAAAAAACTAAAAGACCAAATAAAAATAATCCACAAGAAGAATCAAAGTTTTTCATATTTTTTTTAAATTAAATAAATAAATAAATGGTTTCCCATTACATCCCATGAAGGGGCTGGGGAGAACTTCTCACAATCACTGAGCTGTGCGCTTTCCAGTTTTCACTCACTGATTGGGACCTACAGTTTTACACCGATTCCGAACGGTAATTTGAGAAGATTTTTCATGGCTAGATACTCGATAGTGTCGCCGTCACTATGCGAGGTGACCGCCGCCGAAAGAAAATTTGAAGGTGGTCAGAGCCGGGTTCGAACCCAGGATCTCATGTACAAGAGCCGCGCACACTAACCATTGCACCACCGACGGCCACATTTTTTTTAAATTACAGCCAAAAAACATCGGAAGTTTACTTTTGCGCCACCTTGTATGTTACGTACAGACACTCGAAATAAAATGATTTTTTTCAAATGCTAATGTGTATTTTTCTATACGGTGTATTCCTTGTCATTCTGAGTATCCCAACAACATGTGTTAGTACCTGTTGCCAACATCATATATTACAGAACAGAACAACTCAAATTGAGGCCCTCGGTGGTGCATTGGTTAGATACATTTCTTTCGTGGCGGTCAGCTTGGATAGTGACGGCTACACCATCGAGTATTTAGCCATGAAAAAGGTTTGCAAAATACCGTTCGGAATCGGTGTATTAGCTGTAGGTCCCAATCAGTGAGTATAAAACTAGAAAGCGCACAGCTCATTTTTTGTGAGATGGTCTACCCAACTCCTTCAAGGGATGTAATGGGACACCAGTTTTTTAACTCAATTTGTAACGACCTTCCATTCCATTAATGATTCCACAGAACAAATATACAAACAAATTAATCAACTGATATTATGAATGCCAAAAGAAATGAGTCACTAGCGTTGTTATAGTTCGCTTAAATGCAATGTCTTCCATAAGTCAATTTCCAGACGCGCGGCTGAATATCATTAGGCCTGGGTTCGAGTCCAAATTGGAGAAAATTCGGTAAACGAGAAAATAAAAATGTATATAATATAATAATGTGTGGAATACTTTCATGCGAATAAGTTTCATTTCAAATACATATATGTATACCAAGATGTTGTATCATAGATTAATACATATATATTGAGAGAAAATTTCTTTTATATGATCTCTAATCTCATCCGAAAAATGTGTACAAAGTTACCATCACTACAGATAACGAAAAACAAAAATTTCATTATAAAACACATATTATCTTTTAGTTGTATTCGCGCTAATTGCGTGTATTTGATTTCCGCAAGAAGGTTTTTAATCACTTTTAAATTACCTTAAAACTAGGCTGTCCTAAAGGCAGACCCTAAAAGTAACATATTGTCAACTTTTTTACAGAAATTCCCATTTACCCTTAGACACCAATTGGAAATCAATTTTCTCTACTTGTAGCATCACGGTATATATGCCTTTATTCATTTCATAGGTATTCACCGCATGTATATATGGGGTATATGGGGCGAAGTGCAAGTTGGTGTGAACAGGAACAGGAACCTAGTCCCTGCGCCAAAACTGCTGGGAAAGAAATGAAAAGAGTTATGGGGGCAGATCGAGATCACACTGCTCACAATAGTTATTGATCACTTCGTCGGCCGCCCATTTTCGACTCGGCCCTCGTGACCAGGGCCTGCAGGATAATCAGGTGCGCCGATGTGGCCTCCAAGGATTTCGTTTTGCAATGCTTTGCTAAGATTAGCACTGCATAAGAGCGTTTGAATCTTAAACTTGTACCAGCTGGAGAAATTCTGTGGGGACTAAGAGTTGGCATTTGGTAACCAAAGTTACCTGGCATAAGCAATGACAAGCTTCTACAGCTACTTGAAATCCTATTGATGGCATTTTCGCGCCAAAAAATTAGGGATAAGACTCTACAAACTTAAGATATTCTCCAAAACAGTCACAGAAGATGAGGTGGATAATGTAATAGATAACTGCAGTCTGCCAGAAGAAGTGCGGAAATCTTCCAAAAGATATGAACAAGTTCATAATGTGAGATTCAGCACATTTGTTCCGTCTACTCACTAAATCGCCTTCCCAAGTCTCCAACACTGTCTCCGTGGGACTGCCTCTAGAGGATATTACTTCGTGGGGCTGGTGTTCCATTTAAACTACTTCATTTTGCGCTTTCACTCTTCTACTTGTCTGTCGTACTTCTACTTCTATGCGCACATTTTTCATAACTGAGGTTATAACTTCCACTTCTCATCTGAGCTCAACATTATTTCTAATACATTCTCCGTGGCAATGTCATGTCTTAGCTCGATGGTTGCGTTGTTCAGATTTTCTTTAATTCTTGGGCTACTAAAGATAACATGCTCTGCATCTTCTTCCATATTAGGGCAATTTGGACAAATAAGTACATCCTAAATCCTCCATGGCGTGTTAAAAATTAGGTTAGGAGCACGCAAATAAAAATAAGTTTATTGCTCGGTTGCCGCGACAATACTTTGATCGATTTGTATTAATTTATTAATCGCAACCGTTCATCTAGTTCTTCCAAATAAACTCCTTTATCGCAAATGTGTATCATGTTGTTGCAAACGATTTTCTCGTTTGCATCAAAAGCGTACAAAATTACAGTTGCCGCAAATTTAAAAACGTTTGCGATAACTGAAATTATCCATTTTGCTAATGAGAGCACAGATTACGAAGAATCCAAATTTCGCTCATTCTCTCGACTGTATACACAATCTTATCCACTCGTTTGGCTTACACACTCACGCATACAAATTAAAGTGATCGCTCACTCTAATGCTTCTTTCTACCTTGTGGATATATCTTGCATGGCAATTGAAAGAGAGACAAACGTGTATACAATGCAAAAATGGACAAAAATTCGAACTTTTTTTAAAACAAACTTTATGGGTAAATTCAAAATCATTAAAGATGGAAATTTATACAAAGGAAGCTTATGGAAGCCATAAATAAAAGTTATAATTACAACTCGGTTGCTGCAACAGAAAGAGCAGTTGGTGGAACCGTTTTTCGTTTCTCACAAACGTTTTTTTAGCTTTAATTTTCACATAACTCGTTTTTAAGTTCTCGCAAACGTTTTTTTAGTTAGGATCAACTACAACTCGGTTGCTGTAACCGAGGGAACAGTTGGCGGAACCGTTTTTTGTTTCTGACAAACGTTTGTTTCAGCTCATGTTTTTCATAACCCGTTTGCTGCAAATATTTTTCGGTTCTCCCAAACGAAATGACATGTTTGGCTTAACAGAAGTTCATTTCTCCCAACTACAGTCCCCAAACCTACATCAGTTATCTGAGATTTCGTTTGGGAGGAACGAGTTTTTTCTTTGCGATTGGATATAATAGTCCTCTCATTCTGCCGAGGACCTCCTACATTCGACATCATTCTCGCTAGGGCTGAACTAACGTTTCCCGATTTGTCTCGGACACACTCGATATGTTTATTAAATGTTAGTCTCGAGTCTATCATTACCACAAGATATTTTAGCTAACCCTTAGATGATATCCGCAAGAGCCCTATATTTATTTTGAGCATTTCCTTACATCTCGGAATACTTATCAATACAACTTCCGTATTTTGCTCCGCCAGCTGAAATCCGACTTTAATCATCCAGGACGTAATAGCGTTAATCGTCTCATTTACGTATAGTTTCGCCTCATCGATGTGGCTGGCAATGACGACCACTGCAATGTTGTCTGCAAACCCGATTATATTACACTCGTCTGGAGTTTCTAGTGTTAGAACTCCGTTGTACATCGGGAGGACATAAATATATTAATGTTGCAAGAACCATATGTACCCATTGTGCCATATGAATCCGTTATGAATTCGAGACGTATCCGTTTATTTTGTCATTTTGTTCGAAACGTACATACGTTACGAATTCGTTTTCATATAAAATTCCTCTTGGAAACGAGAATCATTATTCTCTTTTTTCGGATCCGTCTCGAACTCGCAACGGACTTCATATGCGAATCCGTTTAGGATTCGTTTTTTTGTAAATAAAATAGATTCGAGACGGATCAGCTTGTATACATTTTTGGGGATTCGAAACGTATTCGTTCTGAATTTTAAAATTGAAATAGATATGAATTAAATATTCTACTTCTATTCCACTTCAGTTTCTCACTTACATTAATATTAATTTTTACAAATAAGGAAATTCGTTGTCTGCTAAATTTAAATTTTTCAGAATGTTTTTTTTTTTAACTTTTAGTATTTGATCAACTCAGATATGATGCTGCGACGTTAAATATTTCACTGATTCGCTTTTGGGGTTTTATGAACTCGTACCTAGTTCGAGACGGAATTGAGAGCTCACATTTCGCTTTTTTATGATTTTACGGAATCGTAACGGGTTCGAATCGGATCCGTATCCGTTCCTGTGCACATTGGGTAAGTGATAGGGGAGTTAAATGTCTTGACACAAACTATTTTATTACAGCACTAATGATATACCCAGTTCTTGTATTCTACTTTTGTTGAAAATAATTGATGATTTTCTTAATCTAGATTTATTTCCCCGGACGCGACAGTTGTCTCTTCGAGGGACGCAAGAGGACGTCAGACATTAATGGTGTCTGTATACTAGGATAAACTCGAGAGAATTGTTGGTTCCGAACTAGGTATATATAGATATGAACCGATAGAGACAAACTCTGAATTGGTCAACGCTGCGGAACTCTTGGCGACGACCACGATAAGTATCACTGCGTGTGGATACACATTTCCCGGATTGAAGTGTAGCGAATAGTGATTAATCGTCGACACTGAAGGTGGGAGACGATGATACCGTAGAGACAGTGATCAGTATGGACAAAATTGTGTGGGCATTAAATAGTTTTACGCCATACAAATCACCTGGCTCTGACGGAATACTTCCAATTATGTTACAGAAGGTAATAAAGTTAGTTTCTCCTTGGCTCAGGGCATTTTTCACGGGCAGTTTACGATGAACTCATATCCCAGAAAGTCAGAGAAGGGTGAAAGTCTTATTCATCCCCAAGAGCGGCCATAAATCTTTTGAAAAGTTCCGACCAATAAGACTCTCATCATTTATACTCAAGACTCTAAAAAGAATTTCGGATGAACATATTAATTCGCTAGTGACTAATTGCTGTCAAGAGTGCAAACAGTAGCTTGCGTTGGCGTGACTGGGGCATTACGGATGTGCCCCTTTGCTGCTCTCAATAATGAAAATAAATGGTTTCCCATTACATCCCATGAAGGGACCGGGGATAACTTCTCACAATCACTGAGCTGTGCGCTTTCCTGTTTTCACTCACTGATCTCTCTCTGATCTGCTCTCAATACTACGATGAATTTCCATCCGATGGAACAGTTAACTAAGAGTGTAAAACTGAAATTTTGAAGCTCTAGACATAGTAGGATTACGTGCAAGCAATTATCCTAGTGGGATCGTACCTGAATGAACGGACCATGCTAGTCCATGGTTGAACTTCAAAACAATCACACCTCATAGAGAAGAGTGGAGGAACCACTCACCATTGTACTAAGTTGTCCATACATCGTGTTTTTTAATTTGCATAGGATTTTAATTTGCATTACTTCATCATTACCAAAATTTTGAATTTGTATCAGATGCCAATTGTAATGAAATATGAGATTGCTTTTAAATGTTTTGAATTTGGCAATACTGTTTTTAAAATATTTTATATGTAGAGGTTTGTGGCTTTGATAGTTAATGCCTCATAGTGCTTTCAAATTCATAAACCTGTACTGTATAAGATATTTGAAACCCAAACAATTCTTACAATTTTCTAAATTTATTCAAGCTCAAGACCTTTTTAAATAATATAAAGCATATTTATTAGCTTTATATTATTTTCAAAAAAGTCGAGCATAAAAATATTCCAATGATACCAAGGCTGTCTGTATAGCTATTTCGGATCTTGCCAAGATCTTCATCAGCAGATATTTTTGGTATGTTTTCGGTGAATTCTGCAAAAATATATATCTAGAAATACTCATCATATAAATGAGTTTAGGGAAATGATGAAAGTTTCTCGTAATAAATAAATATGTTTTATAGTGTTTAAAAAGGTCTTGGGCTTGAATTAATTTAGAAAATTTTAAGTTTCGAAAACAGACCGAGTAAAAATGATGGAAATTATAATGTCATATAATTAATTTGCTCCCATGTATGATGTTGACATAAACATTTTTACGGTTGGATTTATTGCTCTACGCCACTGGGTATAACACCATCAGTAGGTCTCCCTGTCTTAGAAGTATCTTCCGGGCGAAAGTATTGGACATTTCGTAGGCCTGTAGTCAGTTGCGAACTCAGGCATAGTTGTGCAAGTCTTCTCAGACAGCCAAGTGGCGAAAGTAATCTGTCCTCAGAGGACAATAGATCGATGCTGGAATGGAGGTGTATGCCTTGGCAAATATAAGATGTACAACTTTGGGAAGGCAATATTTTTACCAAATACAGGAACTGGGGAATATTGAATTCTAAAACACTTTAATTAATTACCGCCACATTCGTTTCTTTTATTTGTTCTGTTATTGTTACTACAAAGCGCTTCCTTGGGAGGAACTCACAATCACTCGAATATGCAAAAAATTTTGAGGAAGTGTTTTAATAATTTGAAAATAATACGAATAATTTACATTTATAAAAATACTAAAAACGAATCAAGTTGAAACTGTTACCAAATTGTTTCACTCTGCTGGTATTCGAACCTCCTGTTATGTAGGCCGACTTGCTTCTATCGTGCCGACTAATGTATATTATAGTTTTGCGTAAACGAGCCTATTGGTATGGTTATTGGAACAGATTATAAATATTTAGAGTATAAAATGTTCCACAACTAGTTATTTACAACCGAATAGTTTGCTGGTATACAACAAAAAAATTCAACTTTTTGGTGCAACTATATGTCAAACACGGCAGTTTTTCGCAAACGGTACTTGCAAACGCAAAAGAAATAACATTTTAGGAGTATGGAAATTTATTTTGGGAGTAGATCGTTAAGATGCAATCATATCCATATCTGGGAAATGTTACTCCCAAATCACAAAAAATAAAATAGTTTGCAAATAAATCGCTAAAATTCTCATATTTCCATAACATGGACAGGGTGTGTTCATTCCAAAAGTGCCAAAATCTTGGAAGTAAATCGTCAAGATCCAATTCAAGCCATATCTCGCAAAGGGTGCATCCAAACACAAGAAAATCAAATTCTGGGAGTAACTTGCTAAAACCTCGGAAACAATGCTTTAATAGACACTATTTGGTAAAAACAAACAAACTTCGCCAAAAATACAAATACATTCCTATCGTGAAAATGGTTCGCCTAATAGCGGAAAAAAACATGATTATGGGTGTAATAAAAAAGCCGCAATCGCTAAAATATTCAAATGTCAGGATGCTCAAAATGGTGGACCAATACTCGCTAAAATGCAATCGGAATAATCACAAAATCGTCAACATTTTGTATGTAAATCGATAAAATTCAAACATGAACATATCTCGAAAACGATCCATCCAATCGAAAAACGACAACCATTTGGCAGTAAATCACTAAACTATGAATCTCGGAAATGTTGCCATCGGAAAAATTACAAAGTATTTCGAGAAAATCGGTAAAAGTGATTTACAAAAATCCATGTTTCAGAGTGTGTCCTCATTAGGCTCCTAGTTGAACCAAAGGGCCTCCATAAACTTTCTCTGTTATTTGCAGCTTTCTCTTTTATCTCTCTCCAGCTATTGATTTTGGCCGTCCGTGCCTTTTGGTACCCTGCGGATTCTACTCCAACGCATCTTTTGGAAGTTCACCAGCTGATTTGCGTATGGTGCCGAATTTGTATCATCACTCACTCCCCATGGCACCTGCTTGGAAGTTGTGAATTCGATGTTGTTCTTAGCCACCATACCCTCAGTATTTGTCTCAGAGAACTCTTTATGTACACATGTAGTTTATTTCCTAAGTTTTCAATCATGAACCAGATTTCGCAGCCAATGAGTTATACCGACTTCACGTTTGATTTGAATATTCGTAATTTGGTTGCCGTGGATAAAGTTGTTGATTTGCACACTATACGATACAGACCAACAGCTGCCTTGGCCTTGCTAATGCGGTTATTCACATCTTCAGGCTGCCCAGGTAGCAGAAAGTGTTCGTGCTGTCTATGTTTTTGGTGCGGTTGATCGTCAGCAGTGTTACCAATTTAGTTTTTATCCCGCTAGATTTGGATTTATTTTAACGTGCTTAGCGGAAGAAAATGGCATTTAGGTTTAACCTTTTTTTCTGGCGTTTTTCTAAGATTTTCAGAATTGTTTTTGGTCTTTATACTCTGCTACTTATTAAAACAAATAGTACATCAATAAAGACGAAGAAATGCAATTTCTTATGAAAAAAGTACTGGACAATGCTAAAATTTATGTTTTTTTCTGAAGACTTTGAAGCCTATATTTCATTTAATTGTTATCTTGACTTGTGGCCATCGGTCGTGCAATGGTTAGTGTGCGCGGCTCTTGTACATGAGATCCTGGGTTCGAACCCTGCTCTGACCACCTTCACAAAAAAATTTCTTTCGGCGGCGGTAAACTCGCATAGTGACGGCGACACTATCGAGTATATAGCCATGAAAAAGCTTCTCAAAATACCGTTCGGAATCGGTGTAAAACTGTAGGTCCCAATCAATGAGTGAAAACTGGAAAGCGCACAGCTCAGTGATTGTGAGAAGTTCTCCCCGGTCCCTTCATGGGATGTAATGGGAAACCATTTTTATTTTTTTTTTTGGACTTTGAATTCGAAACTTTCGTCAACAAATTGAAAAAGTGAGGCAAATTAAATTCCAGTAATGAACAACAAATCAGAAACAAACGCTCAGACTTCATTGTTGGACTAATGAATCAATTGAAACAAAGGTATGAGTTTGATTTCATATGAATATATTATATTCTATCTTGCGTAGATGTTTCATTAATTTTAGATTACCAGACAACATAAAAACACTACAAAATATTGACCTGTTGTCTGTCAAAAACAATTTAAGTGCCGATAAAGAAGATATAAGTTTAATTTTAAAGTTATTTAAAATGCAAGAGTAAACTATTGGTAGAATAAAAGACAAGTACTATAATAATAAGTAATTTATAAAATAAATATTACTGCAAAGTTTTGGGCTGTAGTCTTTGAATATAGAGATGCCGCTGGAGACAACAAATTTGAATAAATATCCCAAGTTTTGGGCTGAATTATTTGATTATTTGAATAAAGAGATGCCGCTGGAAACAAAAAGTAAAATGCAGATGTAGAACGAGTTTTTAGTAACATTAATCTTGTGAAGACAAATGTACGTAATCGAATACAACTTCGGTCTGTAAACTCTATATTGGCAATTAGATAACTTTTCGTTATATCTGTGCCCACAAGGAATAACAACTAAACTCGATTTCGGCCAGTGTTCAACAGAGGATTTAAAAAAATTTAAATCGTTGTCTAAAATCAAGGAGTTTTGATTAAACTAATATTTATAAGTTATATGCTAGCAATTTTATAATATTTAAATTTTAAATTCAATTTATGATGAAGAAACAATTAACTTGAGAGAAGTAAACAAAACAGTGTCAACTTTGTCCTAACCCGGCTTTAGCTGTTATTCCTTGTGGGGACAGAAAATCTGGCCCTAACTATAATTTTACATAGGCGCTTACATTACCATTTAATTTGTATTAGGTATGGTTTGAAAGAAACGAAAAATACTGTTTTCAGTATGAAGTTCCAATAAGATTTCTTAAAATGATTGGATCAAACGAAAGTTATGACGAATGCAACAAAGACGATGAATATGATGGTGATTGTAATTTTGAAAATTTTCGCATAAATGCGCTTAGTTAAAGAAAAGCACTCGTCAAATATTAACTGATAACGATTAAAGATTCTTTCTTTTTAGATTTTTTTTGGCTTGTTTTAGTGAGTTTTCTCATAATATCTAGCATTAACAAAAAATCAGGCAAAAAGGGATGATTGCAATTCGTTGACCTGTTCGGCGATGATAAGAAGCGTATTGATTTGGTGAATACAAGTCCTATTCGAACGAAAACCTTTTTGCTGCCTGCGGAATAACGGTCCTACCTTTTAGTTTATGGTAATTAACAGTAGTTTAGCCAAAATATTTGATGGTATAGAGAGAAGTAGTATGGCACTATAATTGGAGCACACGAATAGATCTCCTCCTTTGGAATCTTCATGAGGGTGCCCATTAGCCACTCATAGGGGATTCTCTCCTCTTCCTATATTTGGGCGATTAAAGGATGTAACATTTCTGATATTTGTCCGGGGCCTACTTTGGGTAGTTCGGCCACAATTCCATCCGCTCCTGGAGATTTACCACCTTTGAACTCTTTAATTGACGTTGTTATTTCAAAGAGTGACGGTGATAAACAGATAAACTACGTTGTGATGACGGGACCTGCAGGATATCAGAAGGGGTGCGAAATTGATTGTGGTGTTAAAATGATCCTTCCAAAGCGTAAGTTATTGATCAATTGATGGCAGAAGATCTCCGACACTGTCATGTGGTGCTTCGTTTTGACGAAGTTTATGAACTGGAAGTTTGTGGGTAATCTCATACAAATTCGCATATCCCTTGCCACTGCAGCTGTTTCCACCTCCTTGGCAAGAGCATTTGTCGCGCTTCTCTTATCACCACTACAGGACTTTTTTACAGATTTATCAAACGTTTGCGCATCGTTCCGACGCAGTTTGTCTTTACGCATTCGTCGTTGATGAGTCGCGTTGGCATTTAGCACTCCTACGTTTTTCTGTGGTGCAATGATTAGTGTGCGCGGCTCTTGTACATGTGAACGTGGGTCCGATCCGTGCTCATACCCCCTTACATTTCTTTCGAAGACGATCACCGCGCTTAGTGATGACACCACTATCGAGTACTTAGCCATGAAAAAGCTCCTCAAAATACCGTTCGGAACCGATTTAAAACCGTAGGTCCCACTCAGTGAGCGAAAAAACTAGAAAGCGCACATCTCACCGATTGTGAGAAGTTCTCCTCAATCCCTTCTTGGAATGTAGTGGGAAACCACTTATTTATTTTTTACGTTTTTCTACAAACACCTAGGTGTATTCGCTCATCCATTGTTGCATATCCTTGGGCTGGAAACCGATAACATTTCTGCCAGCATTGCTGAAGTATGATTTAAACTTCGACCACTTAGCTTCTACGGAGTTATCGTCCGTTTTCGTGGTGGAGAGTTGCCTACTTAATTTAATTAAGAAGCTTGTATAGGTCTTCTTCACTATTTTTATACGAATCGAAGAGTGGTGATCAGAAACAATATTTGCGCTTCTCTTAACACGAACGTCGAGAATACTATCTCTCCAGTTTCTTTTGATGTAAAAATTAAATATTTATCTAACGTCAGAAGAGATACATTTGATTTTGTGACACTTGCTGTGTGGAAAAGGGAACCACTTCTTGATACGTTTGCGGCGTTGAAAAACTCGATTTCTAAATCCAAGCGCTTCTTCCCCATAATCTGCACAATGCTCTCGTTGTTATTCCCAATTTTCGCGTTGAAATCGTCCATGACCATAACGATACTTCTTCTTGGAAGAGCGTGCACCAGAAGTTAACTATAGAAAATATATGTTACTTTGTTCTCCGACACTTCAGTTGGAGCGTAAATCTGGAGAATGGCGACATTTCTAAACTTGGACTTTAGCCCATATTATTCCTTCGCTCATCGGTTTCCACTTGATACGTGATCTATTTACTGTTCTAGATAAAAGTATGCCAACATCATCGCGCTGAATATCGTTCTCATTTCTTCGGAGTATAACAATTTATCTACCGTTTGCAGTGTAGTTCCGACACTCCAGCTCCAGCGGCATTCGCTCATGCCAAGGATGTCAAGGAGAAATCTTTTAGGTTCTTTAACTGCCTGATATATTTTACCAGCTTCATATAGCGTGGACATTCCACGTTCCTAATAAGGATCGGTGTTGACAGCAAAGTCATTGACAGAAAAGTATTAGTCAATCCAGTTCTTTCTCTGAAATCTTTTTGAATTCTCGTTTTTGTGTCTTTAACAACTTGTTTGTCATTATCTTATCTAGCTTGCCACTTTTTAAGTGGTAATTTATATGCCACATGGAGAAGACACTCAAAACACCTAATCCCGCCATGGAGAATAGATAATCCGAACTGATACGTATCCTTGTTTATACTTCTGGTTATCATTTCATCAATACAGTTAAAATCGTTGCTCGTAGCACCACAAACGTAACATTTTTGTGTGGATGTTGTTTCGGTAATAGCATTACACACTTTGCCGTCAATCATCACTAACATTAGTTTGTGATTTATTTTCATTGAATTATTACCGACTAATACAACGGATTCCTTGAGAGCTTTTATTTCATCCTCTACTCTTTCTTTTTCAAGTTTTGAAGTACTTACTGTTTCTTTCAAAAATTAAATTTTTATGGGCCTGCAAAATCTAGTAGAAGAAGGTCGAGGATTTTGCCAAATGGTTTTCTTCATACAGACAATTTTTAATGGCACTAAAGATGTAATAAATACAGCAGAATCACTAGCGTCAGAGCCGTGAAATGCTTGTTTATAAGAGCTATGACCGCAACTTCTATCAAAGCCCCACTTAGAGTACAAAGTCATTTGTGATAGTTCCTCGGCGTTAAACGAATCCAGCACAGAATTCTGTACCAAAGCTCGACGCTCAGTGGTATGATCTAAGAGTCCTTGTAGACTGACTTGCGCTGATGTTTCAGAAAAGTTCATATGTTCTTGTTCTGGATAACATTTTTTCTTAGCTTCTTGGACTTTTTTATATGACGGAAATTTATCAGGCACGACCATTTCTAATGACATTATATTGGTATCGAGTTAGCTTCGCTTCAACTAAAACCGAAAGAGCTTCCTCAGCACTTAATTTTTGCAATTACACAACACTTCAAATAAAAAACATCACAGTAAATCACAGTAAACAAAACAGACACAATCAATACAAAATACAAATACACCAAACAATTATATAGATGGAAACCATACTCACATGTTCACATGTTTATGACCAAATTTTTTATGTAAGGTACAATAACCGTGACGCGATTTATACAATGTTCGTGATTAACATAATATTTTATCGCGAAATTCATATACATATATGAATGGAAGTTCATGACAAATTTATGCGTTTTTACGTTTATTTTGTTGGTGAAAATTAAAACTCGATATATAGTTTAAATTTCATTTAACTATTGTTGGTAATATTGGCCCTAAGTGTTTCGGTGATAATTCCGTGCACTTTAAACTACTGACGCCATTATAGCATGGACATATCGATGGTGTTGCGTAAAAAGGGCCAATCTGCATTTTTTTACGAAGGCCGATCTGATTTTGTTTACCTTGTCATGACAAGTCAAAAGGGCGAAACTGCTTGGGTCTATCTACAACGAAATAGGTAGATAATTATACTGCTCGAAGAACCAAAACATAACTTTCTATAGCCATAACCATTTTTGCTACGTTATAATCAATGAATATCTTACAGACAATTGGAAACAGCAGATTGGCCCTTTCTACGCAACACCATCGATATGTGAAAATTTTTATTCGTTGTAATTAAAACATAACTTTTTTTTCGCAAGTGAGCGTGAGTCAAAACTAACTCATGCACCCATCTCTAATAGAAACCAAACTCATTAACAACAATAACTTTAATGCCGAAAATAAAGACAAAAGAGAGTAAAAAACAAACAAGTTGAATTTTTGTTTGTTTTTTTCAGCATATGTTTTTAGCAACTGGAGTCCATTCACAATAACTTAAATAAGTAAAAAGACGCAGTAAATTCGAAAGATTTTTTTTTTGGATATATAAGCTGATATATCATATTATAAGAGCATTTAATAAAATTTGCTTGATCTCGTCCAGAAACTTGTTTAAACTCAATGTATAATCGAAAATACCACATATATGGAGCACTTAAAAAAAAAAACATTAAAAATATTTGCAAAACATTTATCTAAACAAAATATATTTAATTATATACCCAAATACCTGAAGTTGATGGTTCCATTGTAATATTTTTACTTTTAGAAGACTTAATAAAAATTATAAGTAGTCAAAATATCTCAATTTTCTATTTTAGCCACTTCACGCAAAATTTGTAAAAATTGTTTAACTTTGACCGCTCACTGCCAATAAAGTTAGTTACTCAGAGCAGTAATTTTAGCAATTAGTGATGTAGAATTTTATTCACTTTCACTCAATACCAAATATGTCTGTGCAAGATAAACTTCAGCTTTTGAATTAATCCTCACTTTTGGGTAGTGTGCGCGCCTCTTGCACTTGAGATCCTGGGTTCGATCCCTGCTCTGACCACCTTAAATTTCTTTCGACGGCGGTCACATCGCATAGTGACGGCGACACTATCGAGTATTTAGCCATAAAAATGCTTCTCAAAAATACCGTTCGTAACCGGTGTAAAACTGTAGGTCCCAATCAGTGAGTATAAAGAAATTGGTAGTTACAGCCAAATTACTATATCTAAATTCGGTTGTTCCAAACAAAATTTTGGAAAATTTGGTTGACAGAACGAATATTATGCCAGATTCAGTTGTCACAACCGAATCAATTATGAAACGAGGTTGCTTCTACCGAATTTAAATTTGTGAGGACTAAATTCGGTCGCGACAACCTCAATTCGGTTGTGGCAACCCTAATCCGGTGGTAACAGCCGAATTTACGTTTGCCAATAACTCGTTTCAACTAATTAGTTCTCTGGGTGTACACTCACAAAACGTACATAACTTCCAATGAATTAAATGTCATCCGCTTAATGAAAAAGTCGCTTAACTGAAAGAAAACATTTAGAACTACGATTTTGACACATTTTCCAAATATTATAATGAAATTTAACAAAAATTCTCTTATCAGAGAAATCGCTTAATTGAAACAGGTTTTTATTGCATAAGACGTAAATTTGTATTTCACCAAACCTTGACTTGTGAGCCCAATACAACCATGCTTTTTTACTTCAACTTACACTTTCCTTTGATATGAAGAATATTCATAAATATTAACATATCAATCATAATAAATTATTAGCGATGTATGTAAAGATCCTGGTAGGCCATAATATCAGTTAATTTATGCATTGGTTACCGCTTAAAATCGTTCGCTTTAAAATTGCCCAGCTGGTTGATGACAGTTTTAACATAACGTGCAAACATGTCTTAGAAAACCTTAGCAAAATTTGAAGGAAATATAGAAACAATTTAAGTCTTTGACAAATATCCACTGGAACATTTACACAAAGTATTTAATACTACTCTTCTTTAAATCTACTACCACACTGAGAGAAAAATATTAGTTTCATCCAAGATAATGTGATTATTGAAAGTAAGCTAATATATAGAGTCATCGCCGTACAAAAATGATTCCATTACCTGGACAGGTTTCGTCTCATATCAAAAAAACTTCACGGCTGCGCTGACTATGTTTCATTGATCGGATATAAAGTAAAAAGTACCATAAGAAAAACATTTCGAAAACTAAATAAAATGCTCAATAGTGCTAAATGTTGAGAAAATAAATTGAAACTTTGTAAAAAAAAACTTAAAATTTTTGAACACATTTTATAATTAAATTCCTGTACAAAACATTTAATGGTTGCTGTCTCAGGTTGGTGTCTCAGTAAGTCTGCACTTTTTAAATTTAGTGAAATTTTTTATTAAAAATGGAGCTCTGTACGAAAGAGCAACGCGTTATATTTGTGAAAAATGTGGAAAATTATGCTGAGATGCTGAGAGAAGCGCACCAAATATGTCATCCATTCGAAGGGTGGTTCAAAAAATTTTAAGAAACTGGGTCGGTTATGGAAGTAAGAATCCTGTGCGTCAAAGTACCGGTCGGCCTGTTGAAAACATTGCTGTTGTAAACGACAGTGCCGTCGAAAACCCGAAAACATCAATTTGGCATCGTTCTCAACAACTTCAAATTTCACGAAGCACTACGCAGCGAATTTTGATAAAAGACGCTACGCCTTCATGCGTACAAAATGCAGTTTACTCAGGAGCTCAAACCAGCAGACCATGGAAAGCGCCGGCAATTCGTTCAATGGAGCAAAGTAAAGTCAATGTCAATTGTTCAAAAAAAATTAATTTGAATCTTCGATGAAGCGCATTTCCATCTGAATGGTTTCGTGAATACAAAAAATTGTCAAATTTGGGCCTCACAAACTTCTAATGCAATCCATGAGAAACAAATGAACCCATAACGAGCAACTGTCTGGTGCGGATTTTGGTTAGGTGATTGGGCTTTACACACAGAAAAAAGATTAGTTGGAAATCAATTCAGGCATTGGAAATTCCATGATAAAGTCTATATTTTGATCAGAATTCGTAATTGTCATACATCAGAATTATTTGTCGATGTTATTGATAGAATAAAAATCGGTCTTACTAAATACAAGTTGCTACTACCGAATTTTAGTTGCATTCACCAATTTGAGTAATACAAAAACCTCATTCATCTGAAATGGAAGATACAACTAATAAACTGTGCAATATTAGGATTCGTGTTCAAATATTAGTTACTGTAATCATAATTTAGTTTCTGTTACAAAAACAATTGTTACAAAGTCTTGTATTCGATTTTTCACAAGAGGCTTTGTTGTTAAAGAGAAACTAGGTATATTGAAATGTTACACGAAATGGACTTTGCAAAAAAACTAATATTTTAAGCAGAAAGTGATAAACAAAGTTGTGAAAAAACAATAAAGTGTAGAGATATCAGCCAACGAAGAATACATATGATCATAAAATGAGATGAAGTGAGACTTTTAAACATAATCGTTGAATCTGACGCCACTATTGACGCCTTCACAAACCCATGCAAACAATTGTTTTTATATTTTCGATCAAAAATGGGCACGAAATACGAACCCTGGCTATAAATACAAATAATTTTGTTTATATTTAAATGTAAAATACACAATTTTAATAAGAAATGTATTTTTCTACTTTTTTCAATAAAATTCATAATGGGTTAAATAATCACCAAATGGTTGTGACAGCCACCAAATTGAAGTAAATACTTTAGTTTAGCATACCAATATATTATTTGGTACAACCGAATTAGTTTTTACATTTTTCGTTCATCCAACTAATAGAATATTCACCAACCACTACAGGATAATTTGACTGCTAGAACTAAAACTCGATTGACGGATCACATTTATTTATTGGTGCTGTGGCTTCAACTAAATATTGCAATTCTTGCAATCAAAACTGAATTACAAATCAATTGATATGCACAACATTTGCTGATACTGAACACAATTATTGATCATCACAACTGAATAATGTGATAGTCCAAGGAATAGCCAAGTTTTAGTTGGCTGTAAATATAGTTGTGACAACGAATCTTTTCTCTGTGTGTACCACACCGCCACCTACCACACCGTTCATGAAACAATCGATTTATTGCAGAAATGACTTCCAGAAGAAATTATGTCAAGAAATTCTGATGTAAACTGTCCAGCAAGATTATGATTATTAACGCCGTACGATTTCTTTCTTCGGGGTTTTGTGAAACATCGGGTGTATTGGAATAAACGAGAAACAATTCCTGAGCTCAAATCCGAGATCCAAAGCGTCATCATCGAGATACAGCCAAAATATCTGTGAAAAAGTCATGGAAAATTTCATCAAAAGAGTAATACCCTCTCACCAGACCCAGGGGGCCATTTGACGGATATGTAATTCCATACTTAATAATAAAATCGCAACTATCTCAAAAATATCGTGATTTTATTTTAAAGTGAAAATGTGCGTTCTTACTGATACACCCTTTACTTTAAAGAATATGTAATTTTTAATAAACAATTTAAAATTGGCCATAAAGTCACAACCGTAACGTTGTAAATATCCCTTATGTGGTGCAATGTTGATTCGTTCCCTTTCATTACTTTTGACGACGGTCGAGTAATTAACCATGAAGAAGCTCCTCAAACAGCCGTTCGAAACGGCTGTAAACTTGTGAGTCCATATCTCTGAGGGCAAGGCTTAAAATAGCACAGTTTACTGATTCTGAGAAGATCTCCCAGTCCGTTTATGTGATGCTAGGGGAATATATCTGTGGAAAAAAACAACGACTTGTGTGCATTTTCCATACTTTCCAGGACAGCAAAGTTTGAAGTGATTTTTGAAAAAGTAATGAAGGGGCACCAAAAACTATTATTCCGAAAGTATTTTTCGAAACTTTTTCATGGCTAAATAAATGCGAAGGGACCGCCGTCGAAAGAAGTGTAAGTCAAACCCATGTTCATGTGCATGTGCACCACCGACGGCCACAATTTACTGGTTTGTATAATCAGTGGTTTCCATTTGAACCCCCAAATTTTTGGTGACAGATTTACGGGCTTGTAAACAAATCATGAAATACACTGGAACACTAATTAGAATTTCTGGCGCCAGCAATAGTTTGTACTTCATTTGTGTGGCCATGGTCATGGTGAGTTTTCCAAAACAAAGTAAAAACTTTGCTTTCAAAATTACGCTTTTGTATGGGAAAACAAATGTTTTTTAGTCAACAATTCAAAAACTATTTAAAAACACCCAAAGGAGACGCCACATTAGTCTTTGTAATAGCATTAAACATAGGATCAAAGCGCTCCCGTATATTATTCATCCATTTGATTAGCACTTAATGAGCATACCGATGTCGAGCCTATCAATTATATTCAGTCACGAAACGACCTCAATCCTGTAATTCAATATTGGTTGACATTTCACCATGGAATGACTTTTCCCAGCACAGCGTCAGTTTTTGGGCTCCTGAAAGACTTGAAATAGACCCACTGTTTTCGACAAGTGACTATGTCAGAAAAAAAACTGCTTAATTTGGTCTGAAAAGCAACCCAAAAAGGTTCAACACCTGCCATTACGTCCAGACACAACAAAGGTTTGATGTGGTTTAGGGCCTGGTGAGATAATCGTATTTCATCAAAAATAGGACAGGCAGGAACGTAGTCGTATCTGTGAATGGCGCCCGTTACCACGCCACGATAACAGACTATTTGGGACCTGAAATTGAAGCTCAAGATCTCGAGAGCATTTGGATCTAGCAAGCGGCCCGACTTGCAGTGATACATTGGAAATCATGAAGAGATAATTACAACGCTCAGTTCCCGTTTATTGGTCACCTAGATCATATGATTGAGGAATAGGAAGCCATCATTTGTCGAGATATTCGCTAAACACCACTTGGAATTCTATAACGAGCCAACGAAAATTGGAATCCTAAAATAAACCATGTCAAAACAACCATTTGCAAAAAACTTAATGAAATTAATGGTGCTTATGTATATACCTATATATATAACAAAGACAACACGGTAAAATTAAAATTCTCTTTTGTTTTTAATTGAATTACTTTAAATGAATCACCTGTTAAGGAAAGGTATTCAATGCGATACTAGGATTCGTGTCAGGTACGACAGAGACAACTCAGACTGTAATGGGTTCTATCTAAAACTATAAACTTAAAACTATAAGTATTCAAGCGGTGTCCAAAAATTCTAAAACTTGTATTCCTCTCCACTTCATATAAACATCGATAGTAAACATATCCACATACTCTACTTCTTTTTACTACGTGAATATGTTTTTTACACAATTTTTTCAACTTTGAACTATAATCATTCCTTATAATTCTTCCTTAAATATTTTCGACAGATTTTTCAATTTCCATTCAATAAGTTTGCAATCAACACTCTCAAATCCAATTGTATTTATAAGTATTAAAGTATTTAGACCCACTTACAATTGTTCTCTTTTTTTGCAGTCGAGACTCGTCCTCCAAAATATAAATATCAATTCCACATCGCGCTAACAGGCGGCAGTACAATTTATGAAATTACATTGTACGTTTTACTAATTTTGTATTAGCAACCAATTTGCGGGTTTTATGTCCACGACCTGATTTAACCACAATTGTTTTCTGCATCGCCGTCGTTCACTGAATTTGACCAAATTGTGCAAAAATCACGTAGGAATATATTTTATATTAAATATGCACTGGTGAGATGGAACAACAAGTAATTACAATCATGATTTCAATTATTACAGATATACATAAATCTATGGCCGAGCATATATATGGATTTCAGTGTTGTGTTACCACACGCTATAGATTAACATATCCAAATGCTGCTACCAGTTTACACTTTCAAAACAGATAAACAAGGAATTATTTATGAACTGAATGAGCACAAGACCGCCTCACGTGAAAAACTGAAACTGTTGCCCTTAAACTGACGACGATGGTATCATTACCTGGTGACACTATTAACAAACTAGATCTAAATCTAGATGAATAACACAGTGCAACACGAAAAAAAATAACCATATACTGACACGACTACGTGATAAAAGACTAAAAAAAAAAGACCCGTGTCTCCCAATTTTTCCCAAAGTCATGCACTTTTTTTTTTATGGGCCGCCAAAGATTTGGGGCCTCGGTATCATTTTCGTAAAAATGTGATCATTTTCTCAGGCTCATATCTTGCAAACCGTACAGAATTTCGATTTACTCTCTGAGGCAAAGTTGTAGCTCTTGTCATAAATAACAAAAATTGCGAACATATAAAATCAAAAAAACTTCACCTTCCAGATCAAAATCGCAAAAAACTTAAAAAAATTCGATTTTTTTTACCTTTTTTCCCGTGTTCAGGTCCATAGGTAGCAAACCGTTCAAAATTCAAGGAAACAATCAACTACAAAAATTTACCTAAGATCTCAATAAACAAATTTCTAGAACATATAAACTTCCTAGAGATGATTCTTAACACTGTTTAGGTAGCACGCAAAAGTGAAAAATTTGCCGAAAATTTTTTAATTTCATTTTTTTTACCTTTTTCTCCTGTTCAGGTCCATAGGTAGCAAAAAATGAAATATGCCTGGCCAGAACCATGTGTTTGTCCAAGGGTTAACACCGTTTAGGTAGCGCTTAGGTATCACGCGATCATGCACCCACAGCAGCAGCACAGGCAATGCAGTAAGTTTTCGCAATTTTTGTTCTTTATGACAAGAGCTACAACTTTGCCTCAGAGAGTAAATCGAAATTCTGAACGGTTTGCAAGATATGAGCCTGAGAAAAATGTTCACATTTTTACGAAAATGATACCGAGGCCCCAAATCTTTGGCGGCCCATAAAAAAAAAGTGCATGACTTTGGGAAAAATTGGGAAACACGGGTCTTTTTTTTTTAGTCTTTTATCCCGTAGTGGTGTCCGTATATGGTTATTTTGCCATGAATTAAAAAATTACACACAGTGTAAGCGGCGATCGACTACAATTGAGACTGAGCTCGATTTAGCGATTTTTTTAATGTGCCATATAATTCGAGCTTTTTTTCAAATCCTTATTTAAAACTGCTATCAATTCATCAAAAATCAACACGGAAAAAACATGGCAGGAAATAATTCCCTATGGGTAGTGTGCGCGCCTCTTGTTCATGAGATCCCGAGTTCGAACCCTGGTCTGACCACTTTAAAAATTTATTTCGGCGGCGGTCACCTCGCATAGTGACGGCGACACTATCGAATATTTAGTCATGAAAAAGCTTCTCAAAATACCGTTCGGAATCGGTGTAAAAACTGTAGGTGAGTGAGTGAAAAATTTGAAAGCGCACAGCTCACTGGTTGTGAGAGAAGCTCTCCCCAATCCCTTCATGGGATGCAATGGGAAACGGTTTTTTTTTTTGACGAACCTAATAAGTAATATTTAATCAATAGTTAATTACAGTTTCCGAATATTCACTGTGTGAAGCTTGCCGCATGTAAAGGGTTTTTCAACAGAGACGCTACAAAAGTAAATCAATAGGGACAACGAACGACGCCATATTTTATCCCGCTCTTTTAACATTAAAATTATTAAAATTTGCTACCGAAATTTGGAGTCAGTGGCCTCAACTTTAAGAGCGCTACGTCCAATTTATGGTCTTCAGCGATGAGGCTCATTTCTGGCTGAATGGCTTCGTCAATGAGCAAAATATGCGTTATTGGTCAGACAGCAATCCACGTGTAATCCATGAGTCATCATTGCATCCCGAAAAAATTACGGTTTGGTGCGGTTTATGGGACGGCGGCGTCATTGGGCCGTACTTCTTCCGTGATGATCAAGACCGGCACATTACTGTGAATGCGAATCCCCACCGTTCAATGATAACCGAATATTTTTGGCCCCAATTGGATAATATGGACTTGGAGGACATGTGGTTCAAACAGGACGGCGCCACAAGCCACACAGCGAATGGTGAACGTGTTATCTCGCGAAATGGCCCAGAACGTGTTATCTCACGAAATTGCCCAGTTGATTGGCGGCCTCGGTCGTGCGATTTGACGACCTTAGATTATTTCCTGTGGGGCTACGTCAAGTCTATGGTCTATGCCAACAAGCTAGCGACGATTGATGAACTTCTTACGAATATCGAATGTGAAATTGCAATCGGCCGATTTATGCTTGAAAACCGTCGAAAATTGGGTTCAGCGTCTGGACTTCTGCAAGCGTGCCCATGGTGGCCATACAAAAGAAATCGAGTTGCATACATAATGGCATCGAACGTACTTTCACAGGAATAAAGAATTTCATTGGTATCTAAAACCGGTTTTGTTTAATTAAAAAAAACTTTTGTAGCGCCCTTATTGAAAAACCCGTTATAATATACTTGTGCCAAAACGCATTATGTTTGCTATTCAATATTACATGTTTGAGACACAGTAATTAATATGTTATAGCATATGTGTTTGCGATAGAAATATATTTGTGCTTGTGATATAAATACAACCGTATTTGATGCTACCGTATCTCGAGAACAAGAGAATAAAAGATGGGCAACGAGTGTGTATATCTTGTAAGTGTCGTCCCTGCAAACCACGTCTACCAAAAAGTATGCGAAACCACCAACACATTAAAACAATTTTTCTTCGCTACTAACACATGCTAACCGCATTTCTGGCACAATATTTGGAAGATCTACCAGAACCGCTACCAGTAACAGAGAAAGCGCTATGGAATCTAGTATGCGTGAAAACAAGATGAGCAATCACATGTCCACAATTTTAATTGGGTAGAATTGTCACGAGCATGTGTATTTTTCAAATAAGACTTCCTGGTAGAATACCAGATATATAGCATGGTAGATTCTGGTAGTTGGTTTGCAGGGACAAATCCGCACCAAACAGTGACTCGTTTTGGGTGCATCGGCTTTTCAATGTATGCGTGCGGGTTTTTTGTGCCCCAAATGCGACAATTTTGCTTGTTTACATACCCGCTTTAAAGGACAATATTCGTGAAGCCATTGGTGAAATACAGCTGCACACAATCGATAATGTGCTTAAAAATTGGACCGATCATGTAGGCTACTGCATGGCTAGCCGAGGCAGCCATTTGAATGCAATTATTTTCCATTATTAACCGAAAGGATTGTACTTTCAAATAAAAGAAGAAATTTGAGAAAATAGTCAGTAGTTTTCTATTTAAAGCATTTTAAAAAAAAAAGTTATTTGGCGGACACTTTACATGGTTCCTGCAGAATATGTTTGGGAGAATATATTACAGAGGCCGTTTTTTTCAGCGTGCATCTGATTAGAATCGCAGCAGCAACAACTCTATGTTGTTTTTATTTTTTAATATAATATAAGTGTAAAGAAAATTGGCAAACAAATGTACCTGCATCATCACTTGTGCCATCATTTTCTTTAATGTACTCATATCATCACTTGTGCCATCACTATATTCTGTCAAAAATATGGATTGTCAAAAAGAGACAGAGGTGACGATCACAGTTATACGGAGTGAATAAAACTTGATAGTTAGAGAAATAGAAGCGGAATAGAAGCATTAAATGTTGTTTCTAATATATTTTTAGGTATGGTTGTACTTATAAATGTACTTTTAAACAGTGTAAATAAAACTAATATATTTTTAGAAAACGCAATTCTGTTTTTGTTCTGGAAGACACCATAATAGTTGGCATTTGTGTACTACAAAACAACATTTCTGCAGACATTTCGTTATAATGGAAAAACTAAGGTTTGAGTTTGTTGTAAAAGCATTAGAAGGTGACAACAAAACGAATGTGATTACCATAACCTCTGTAGAAACTGAGAAAAATGAGATTTTTGTCATACCAAAGGAACTTCAAAACATTTCACTGCATGAAAAACTAAAAAACTTGGCTACTTTTCAAAAGGTAAAGTCAACATTAACCAGAAGAGGAATTTCAAGAAAAGTATGGTTAACTTTGAATGAGGAAACGCTGAAGGTGTACAAAGATGCTGATGGGAATATGCATTTTAATAATTACTTATTAGAACAGGTGGATAATACTAAAGTAGAAACAAACCAAACCAGCATTCCAACAGAAACTCTACAACAAATTTTGGAGAAATTAAGTACAACAACAAGTGGACAGGAATCTGATAAACAAAACATAAAGAATATTTCAGATAAGATTGCTATTGAAAAGTTTACAGGAAGAAATGCAAATGTTTTACAATGGATGGAAATATTTGAAAGCGAATGCCGAAGGTTGAAAATAGACCAAGATATAAATAAAATTGAAGTACTATGATTAGTTCTGGAAGGGTCTTGTATTGACTGGTACAGTTCAATGCTTATCAAACATTCTATAAATTCTGATTGGGAACAGTGGAAAAAGATTTTCTGTGAGACATATGCAGACAAAGGATGGACTCCTGTAAGATATGCTATCGAGTATAAGTATGTCAATGGATATCTGCTTGAATATGCGTTAAAAAAGGAAAGGATTTTACTGGAGGTAAACAAATCGCTTGATAAGAAAATTTTGATAGATTTGATTGCCGTTGGACTACCAAATTTTATATGCGATAGAATAGACCGGAATAATTTAACGGAAACTAATGATCTTTTTAATGAGCTTAGAGGTTTAGAACATCTGGTGAGAAGGACAGCTGAAAAGAAAGAAAAAGGATATTCTGAAAAGAAAACAAAATATGCTGAAATTAGAAGGCCATGCAAAATATGTAGAGAACAGAAAAAGGGCGAACGTTACCACCCAGAATCAAACTGTTGGTTTAGAAATAAAAATGAATTCAAAACTGTTAACAATTCGGAGCTGGAAGTAGAACTAAATGAAAATAACCAAAAAAACTAATTGTGCCACCGTTAATACAAATCAAAATACTTTTAAATAACACTTTGGAAGTACCTGCTATTTATGATTCAGGATCTAATGTATCTCTGATCAACGCAAAACTTTTGAAAATAAAAGAGAATAAAATAAATTATAAACAAACGCAGAATTTGAGGACTATTAATGGTGTGGAAAAAACTAATGGCATGATTACACTAAACATAAAAATCTACAATATTGAAAAAGAAACACATGTCTTTGTTGTAGATAACGTCAATTTTAAATACGACTTTTTAATAGGGCTGGATTGCATAAAACATTTTAAATTAACTCAATGCGACGATCTAAGGATCGTACAAAATACGAATACTGCAGTAATTGAAGATACTGAAAAATATATACAAAATAAGAATAAACCACATGAAGTGAATTTCAACCAGCATATAATAACGGATAATTTTGAAATAATAACAAATTTTTTAGAGATGGACCAGCAATCCGAAATAGAAAAACTAATTACAAAATATAAAGCTGTGTTTGCTAAGGATAAATATGATATCGGCACTGTGCGAGATTACGAAGCTCATATTGATTTAATAGTAGATAAATACTGTTGCAAACGTCCGTACAGATGCACGATTGATGACAGAAAAGAAATAGAAAACCAATTAGAAAAATTACTAAACAAAAATTTAATTGAACAGTCATACAGTCCATTCGCTGCTCCGGTAACACTTGCATATAAAAAAGAAGAAAATAAAAAATCAAGGTTATGCATTGATTTTAGAGATTTAAACAAAATTGTTATTCCTCAATCGCAGCCTTTTCCACTAATTGAAGATTTAATGGTAAAGACAAGAAATTGCAAATTCTTTTCAACTCTAGACATTAATTCAGCATTCTGGTCAATTCCTTTGAGAATACAAGACAGACCAAAAACGGCATTCGTGACTCAAGAAGGTCATTTTCAATGGACCTGCCTGCCATTTGGATTAAAAACGGCCCCAGCAATTTTTCAAAGAATATTGAGCAACATCATAAGAAAATACAAACTTGCGGAATATGCAGTTAATTATATAGATGATATCCTTATTTTTTCCAAGACTTTCAAGGACCACATTCTACATTTATCAACATTGTTGGAGGCTGTATTAAATGAAGGTTTTAGACTTAAATTCTCCAAATGTACATTTGCAGCTAGTTCAGTAAAATATTTAGGTCATGTCATAGAAAATAATTCAATTAAACCACTGACAAACAATTTAATAGCCGTCGAGAACTTTCCAGTGCCGGAGACAAGGAAAAATGTTCGTCAATTCCTAGGGAAAATCAATTACTATCATAAATTTGTTCCACAAATTGCTATTATCCTGGACCCTTTGCATAACTTGCTGAGGAAAAATGTAAAGTTCATCTGGTCAGAAAAATGTCAGGAATCTTTCGATCAAATAAAAACATTACTTTGTTCTGAACCAATTTTAAGAATTTACGATCCAGATTTACAAATAAAAATATACACGGACGCTAGCATTAAAGGAATAGGAGCTGTGCTGAAACAAGAGGACGACGGTGGGAATTGCAAGCCAGTCGCATACTTTTCAAAGAAACTTAATGAATACCAGAAGAAAAAGAAAGCAATATATCTGGAATGTTTGGCTATAAAAGAAGCAGCAAAATATTGGCAGCATTGGCTTATTGGGAAAGAGTTTACTGTTTACACGGATCACAAACCTTTAGAAAACATGAATATAAAGTCCAGAACAGATGAGGAACTGGGAGATTTGACTTATTACCTATCTCAATACAATTTTAAGGTTAAATATAATCCAGGAAAATCTAATAAAGAAGCAGACTGTTTGAGTAGAAATCCAGTTCTGGAATCATTTGAAAATACAGAAGAGGTTTTGAAGGTTGTGAATTTAATAAATCTACAGGACATAAAAAAGGATCAACGTACAAATATATACTTGCAGGATAAGAAAAATAAATTCAAATTGAAGGACGATATATACTACAAAACTTTTAAAAGAAAAGATAAAATTCTTCTATCTGAAAATTTCTGCAGAACACTAATAAAGGATGTACACAATGCTTACTGCCATATAGGGAGAACTCAAATTTTTAAAAAAATTTCTCCTTTTTATGCAACAAAAAATTTAATTTCTAACATCAAAACTATTTGTGATAAATGTGAAATCTGCATAAAAAATAAATCAAGGAAAAAGTCGATGTATGGCTTGATGTCACATTTGGGACCAGCGACACGTCCTTTCGAAATTGTATCCATAGATACTATTGGAGGTTTTGGAGGATCCCGCTCAACAAAGAAATATTTACATCTACTTGTTGATCATTTTACACGATATGCATATATTCTTACTTCAAAAAACCAAAATGCCAATGATTTTATAAAACTGGTAAAGAAGGTATCTCAAGACCACGAAATAAACACAATTCTCACAGACCAATATCCTGGACTAAATTCAGAAGAATTTAAACAATTTCTGAAAGCAGAGAACATACAATTGATATTTACTGCAGTTAATGCCCCGTTTTCAAATGGCTTAAATGAAAGATTAAATCAGACACTGGTTAATAAAATAAGATGCACGCTAAATGAAAATAAAAAGAAGATAGCATGGACAAATATTGCAAAGAGGTGTGTAGAGAAGTATAACGAAACGGAACATACAGTCACAGGATTTGCTCCAAAATACCTGCTGGAAGGAGAAACCGTAAATATTTTACCTCGCGAATTAAATCCACAAACTACGGATGAAGATTTAGAACGAGATAGAAAATTGGCTCTAGAGAACACGAAAACTTCCCACAAAAATAATAAACTACGATTTGATCTACAAAGAACGGAAGCCAAATTAAACAATGGAGATTTAGTTTACGTGGAAAATGGAAATCGCCTAAACAGGAAAAAACTGGACGAAATAAGAATTGGACCGTATGAAATATTAAATAAAATTTCAAATTCAATATATGAGGTTAACACCGGTCATAAAAAGACACAATCTAATTTTTTTCACATAACCAAGCTTATTCCAGTGGAAACTGATAAACATCGAACAATTACGTATAATAATATAAGTAATTGTCCTTCTCTAGGGGGGGAGATGTAAAGAAAATTGGCAAACAAATGTACCTGCATCATCACTTGTGCCATCATTTTCTTTAATGTACTCATATCATCACTTGTGCCATCACTATATTCTGTCAAAAATATGGATTGTCAAAAAGAGACAGAGGTGACGATCACAGTTATACGGAGTGAATAAAACTTGATAGTTAGAGAAATAGAAGCGGAATAGAAGCATTAAATGTTGTTTCTAATATATTTTTAGGTATGGTTGTACTTATAAATGTACTTTTAAACAGTGTAAATAAAACTAATATATTTTTAGAAAACGCAATTCTGTTTTTGTTCTGGAAGACACCATAATAGTTGGCATTTGTGTACTACATAAGTAATTAGTTTTAGAATTCAAAATTAAAGGTTTGGGATATAAAGTATAGAATTATGTTGTGACAATCGAATGGAATACAAATTCGGTAACCTTATTTCGCATTAATACGTTTGTTGCAGCTGAGTTAACGCCAAATTCAGTTGTTTCAAGCGACTTAAACCCAAATTCGATTGGTTCGATCGTATCTAATTCGGTTTATGCAACCTATTTGACTTCCAATTCGTTTGTTACAACCGAAATTTCACAAAATTTAATTGATAGTTCGAATTTAATTGAAAAATCAGTTAGCGCAACCGAATCAGTTATGAATCGAGATTATTTTAACAGAACTTCAGTTATGGGGACTAAGTTAAGCAGTGACTATCTCAATTTGGTTGTGACAACCGCAATTCGTTGGCAACAACTACATTTAAGAGTACTACAAACTCTTTTCAAATAATATGTTCAATGAGTATATCCCTTTCTAGTCTAATTTCGGAAATGTTCCAAACCGTAACAGTGTTTTAAAACGGCACTTATTCAACAGCTTCCATGGAGAAAAGTATCCTGTCCCACACTAACAGACATAATTGTTTGAAAAGAGATTGTATAAACCGTAAACTTGGCTGTTGTATTTATGTTGCCAAGACTGAAATTAGTCCCCACAACTGAAATTCGGTTGAAGCAACTTCTAGTAGGTCGCGAAAACTTCTTATTCGGTTGTGACAGCCTCTAACATCTAACATCTAAAAAATACCCCTAAATTCGGTTGAGGCTTATGTGATTACTTTTTCTGTGGGTGTAGTCTAAATTCATGAATATTTAAAACTACTAGAATGTGTTAAATGGTTCTTATAGAAAAAATAAATGGTTTCCCATTACATCCCATGAAGAGACCGGGGAGAACTTCTCACAACCACTGAGCGGTGCGCTTTCCAGTTTTCACTCACTGATTGGGACCTACAGTTTTACACCGAACGGTATTTTGAGAAGGTTCTTATAACGCGTAGTAATTGCTGGGATTGTATAGTTTACAATAAACATTTGCAACGTTTTTTCTTTCATAATATTTTAACAACCCTATTGCATATATGCATATACAAAACTTGTTCAAATTCATTGTAAATAAGCAATGAAGTAATTAATATATTTGAAAACCAGCATAATTGTTATTTTGTAAACACTCATATATACAAGGTGTTTCAAAAGAAGTCATCCGATGTTGTTTGGCTCTCATTTTTTTGATGTGTTAACATCTATACGCGCGCCTCTAGGGCAGTAAACTATAAATTTAATACATACACAAGTGTTAGGTTTGTAAGAGTAAATCATCGTTTGTTTGTTCGTTGCTTGGCAGTCGGTATTGAAAGTGATTATTGGGCGATTTTCATATAATTTTCCCACGCGATTTTCTCCGGAAATTCATAGCCGATTTTATTCATTTTTGGATTAAAAAGCTAGTGCGGGTTTCGACGAAGAGTTTATTCCAAAAATTAAGGCGATCCGATATCGGCGAGATTGAAGTGTTTTAATTTGGAGTAACATTAAAAAAATATTTTATGTTGATCTTCGGTTATATCGTACGAATATAACAATGTATGTATGTATGTACAAGTGCTGTTGCTTTGCATTCTTTGACTTTTGTGGGAATAAAACAAAAAGTATTGAGTAAGAAAATAATGACACATGTGCTTGCACTGGGTCTTTAAATAATTTTAAGTATTAATATTATTTAACTGTAACGTCATCATATGATTGAACGCTGTTTTTTATTTTCCAATGTAACATTTACGAATGTGTTCATAGAAATCGAACAGGTACCGTGTAGCAAAAAGGTGTTAACACATCGCCCGTGAGTTCGAACACTCATTGGATTTTTTTCTAAATGAACAACTTCGATTCTGTTTTTTGAGTATTTTACTATCGCTTTTGGGGCACCGAAAATCCACGAGTGATGCACGAGGAGCCAGTACACCCGCTCAAAGTGACTGCATGGTCCGCTGTTCACGCTGGGGGAGTCATCGGGCCATTTTTTTTCGAGAAAGCCGCTGGTCAAACGACAACAGTGGACGGTGCGCGCTATAGGGCCATGTTAACCGAGTTTTTTCTGCCGAAATTCGATGAATTAGGACTGGAAGACATGTGGTTCCAACAGGATGGAGCAACGGCACACACTGCGCGAGCCACAACCGATACTATGAAGGCGGCGTTCCAGGGTCGCCTCAACTCTCGTTTTGGCGATTTGCACTGGCCCGCAAGATCCCCCGATTTAACCGTTCCAGACTTTTTTGTGGGGTTTTTTGAAGTCCCGTGTTTACATGAACAACCGCGAGACCCTGGAAGCCCTCAAGGTCAACATTCGACACGAGTGCGAGAATCTGTCGCCCGAAGTTCTTGGCGAAGTGATGACAAAAACCATAAAACGAGCCGGTACGGTAATCAACTGTGACGGCGCCCATTTAACCGATATCATCTTCTCAACTTAACCAATAAAATTCTAAAGGTTCAAATAAACATAACCAAAAAACAGAATCGAAGTTTTTCATTTAGAAAAAAAAATGAGAGCCAAACATCATCGGCTGACTTGTTTTGAAACACCTTGTATATAAATAATTGCTAAGGATTTGGAGATGTGCAATCGGGAGGAAAACAGTAATGGCTTAAATTTGAGTGAACAGACGAAATGTTCGGTAACTCATTGTATCGATTAATATTGTGTACACCCAGCGAAATAATTATAAAGGTAATATAGTTTTTCTCGGAAGTCTCAATGCACTGCGTTGCTGGTGTAGAATTTTAATGCATATGTGAGTTAGTAGGTATATTATGTCGGACTACGTAGTCATTCGATTTCTGTTACAATTTATATGAAAAATTACATTGTTGTTTGTATTTCTGGTGCGAAATATATATAAAGACAACTTGGAAAAGAATCATTATTTTAACAGTAGTAAATAGGAATTCAAACATTAGTGAATTTTCCTTGGTTGTTATTTTATTGTTTTAAAATTAAAATAGATCAAATTAAAAACAACTCAGTTTATATAAAATGCCTGGTGGAAAATAGCTAAGCAAAGAAGAAAAGGGGAAACTTTAAGATTACTTATCATTCCGATGCGATTGAAAAGCTCGAGCTGTGTAATTGACAATTTTATAAAATAGGGCGGTCAATATGGAAACACAAAACGACCAGGAAGGACAACGCTGATTGGACACAGCGCCAAAAGAGTGACCAAAAGGGTTGCTGTTAAAGAAGACTTCAGCGATAAGGAGATTGTTGCTGAATTGAGCTTGGGATTGCGTTGTGTTCAACAAATAATGAAACGCGACTTGAAACTGTCCCATTGGAAAAAGTATTGAAAATTTTGACTCATGCCAGGACACGAACTAACCAGATTAACCGCTAGAAACTACATGTTTTTGGATGAGGAGATGAGGATTAATAAAATAAAATAAATGGTTTCCCATTACATCCCATAAAGGAATTGGGAAGAGCTTCTCTCAACCAGTGAGCTGTGCGCTTTCTAGTTTTACGCCCACTGATTGGGATCTACAGCTTTTACACCGATTCCGAACGGTATTTCGAGAAGCTGTTTCATGGCTAAATACTCGATAGTCTCGCCGTCACTATGCGAGGTGACCGCCGTTGAAAGAAATTTAAGGTTGTCAGAGCAGAGATCGAACCCAGGATCTCATGCACAAGAGGTGAGCACACTAAGCATTGCACCACCACTGATATTTTACGATGAGAAAATTAAATTTGGATGGATCTGCTGACTCGGACAAACATTGGCGTTCCAAAGATTTTTCCAAAATTATGCTTCAACGGCGAAATTTTGGCGGTTGCTCCCTTAAGATTTTGGCAGGCATTAGTTATAGAGGAATCACTTCAAAATATTTCGTTTCCACGAAAATGGTCTCCGGGTATTATATTCGACTGCTGGATATCGTCTTAGTTAATTGTGGAGTGGAAATGTGTATCCCAGAATTTATCTTTCAGCAGGACAACGCAGCAGTACATCGGTCTAAGGAAACTCCAATGTTTGTGGTGTCCATAAATAATACCAACTCTCGACTGGCTTTAAGTCCTGATCTTAATCCGATAGAGAACCTCTGGTCGATTTTACCTAACCAAGTTTACTACCATGGGCGCCAGTTTAAGAATGTCGAACATCAAAAAGTAGCCACTTAAGACAAGTGAAAGATAACTGCTCTTGCGCATATTCATTCGCTGATAAACTCCATGCCAAGATGCTTAGAAGAAGTTATCAGCGATAATGGAGATCATACTTCCTACGAAACTTTATAAAATATTTAATAAAACCCTTTGCCTTTGTAAATATTTCGCACTAGCAATTAGTTCAGTATTTTTCTGAAAAGTATTTAATTTTGAAACGACTAATACAATATAACATAAAAACTTTAGAATACCTTTCAATATTTGGAAAAAAATCTAAAATTGTGTTGCCTTTATATTTATTACGTGAGGTATATAATCTTAGTTGCAGAGAGTGTCCGTTGTCAAAAAGTTAATGGTTTATATCACAACTTGAAATAGCTCTGACTTAGATTAATGGATTTAGTTGTATCATACATTATAAAAAAGTGTTTTCATTCTGACCGTCTGAAGTACTACGTATACAAAGTTACCTACAATAAAACGGGCCCAGTATACACACAATGAAATACACTGGCCCAAGAACTTTATTTCTGATTTTGGATTTTTGCAAATTCGTTTATTCCTTGAACAATTCATACAATTAAGCATATTAAAGGATAACTGATATATGTATATCGGTATATAACTATTTCTAACATTGAAGAACTGTACAAATATACATATATAAAGTGGCAGTTTAACTTTATACATGATAGTCGAGACAAATTAATAATTCTACAGCTACAAGAAGTTCCCAAAAACCGGAACCATTTTCACTTTAAAACTAATATTAGGGGCGTTTTTTTCGTAACTTATACACATTAAGTCATATAAAATGACAACCTGCACGTTAACATGTATAATTTTAGAAGTTGAGAATAACCCCGATAAAAGTGTTACCAAGTTCGAGTGTGTTGTATGGAAAATACACAATTTATGTCATTCCATTTCTTATATTTCCACGACGTTTCGAAAATTATGATGTAAATATTAGGCGCAGTTAATTTTTTAATCAAAATTTTTAAAAAGGTGAATAAAAGATTATTGATTTTTTCTTCTTCAAGAAGAATAATTCCAAGACAATACTGGAGACCAACAACTACTAAAGCAAAACCACAAGGAACTGAAGTGTACAAAGAAAGCCGAGGAATACTTCGATTCTCAAAATATATCTACTTTAGCCGATATCTTCCCATGACTCGCAAGAACGCTTTCGGTTCACTCTGCTTACTGTACCTTATGCAATTTTATGATATACTTTATGCACTTTTTTGTACACATTTTGGTACCCGTGTATGTATTTTGATACGCATTTTAGTACTTTTACTACACTTTAAGTACTTTTGTTGAAGTTTTAGTACAACTGACTTTTTATACTTGTGGTACATTTTGTGGCAAATTTTCATATTTATTTTATGGTACAATTTATGCACTTAAGATGAACATACTACGTTAAATAAATATTGTAAAAGTATGTAGTTTCTGTTACATTTGATGTACTTCGTGGGAAATTTTATGTACTTTTCGAACAAATTATGCTGAATAATCCGATCCACATTCATTGCCTGGAGCCACTTTCTCATACCACTTCACAATAGCTTTTTATATCTCGCTTGCGGTACGAGATCTGCTGCCGAGCTCCTCGTTTTACTCATTTAAAACCTAAAAGAGCGCGAAGAAGTCTATATATGCCTTATTTTTGCACCTGCTCTCGAGTCGTATATTTTGGGCTGTAAGCGTTCGTTTATGACGCTTACTGTATTATTGAATAGAGCGATACCCCAATATGGCAATCGTAACCTCGTGTTTGGAGATTTCGTTTAACCAAACATCGATTTTTCAATACAATAATTCACTGCTATATCAAATGAGAAAAAGTCTATTGTAGTGTCGATGCAGTATAACCACCTCATATTCTCTAGAATTTTATTTTCTCTTTGACTTTTAAATAAACAAATTGACAAATAAAAATAAATAATTATCTGATGAAGTCATGTTGATTATACTCAACGTGTTTGTGTTTTTTTCGTAACAGTTGATGTTAACTTATATAGGTAACGAAAAAGCACCCCTATTACTACTTAAAACTACAAAAATATGTGTACATATTTACAATGCCTACACGTATGAGTTGCCACTACTGATCGGTGTTGTGATCGTGTTAGTTTGTTATCTAAGGTCGCGAGGCCAACCGGCGGCTTATAACCCGCATTCCAACAGTTGCGCCAACCTCTCGTCCTGCACCAAACTATCTTTAACCAGTCGGTTTTTCAGAATTGGTAGCGCGCCCCTAAACTTTAACGCGTCTATCCTCTCAAAATCCATCATCCCGTAAAACTTCCCACTGGAAGGTCTTTCCGGCTATCGGCATTCGCAAGCCAAGGCAGGTTATAAGGATGCGTCTTTACCAAACAGGCAGTGCATAGAACATGATGGGCCTAATGATCTAACGATAGATCAAAAATCTAACCTCATTCGAAAGGGCTCCGCGACAACGTAGCACATGGAGGTACTTCGAGAAAATCGTTTTGACCTTGGACAGAGTGTGACAATATCTCGCTGAAATTCCCCCGAATGACCCCGAGGTCATAAGAACCTGTCCGCTATCCTAATCTCGCGGTCCTCAACCCCTCGCAACTGTCGACGTTCAGCGACAGTCACGCAGAGAAAACAAGTTTATTGTTCGGTTGCCGCAACAGTATTTTGGTTGATTTGTATTAATTTATTAATCGCAACCGTTCAAGTAGTTCTCCCAAATAAACTCATATATCGCAAATGTGTATCATCTGGTTTGCATCAAACGCGTATAAAATTACAGTTGCCGCAAATTTAAAAACGTTTGCGATAACCGAAAGTACCAATTTTTCTAATGAGAGCACAGATAACGAAGAACGTAAATTTCTTTGGCATACACACACACGCTTTCACATAAAAGTGATCACACACTCTAATGCTTCCACCTTTTAGTTGTTATTTGAATAAAAGGCGTGACAGACGTGTAAATAGACAGTGAAAAAAAATAACCCGTAAAAACAGAGTTTTTGACTATAAATTATTTACATAATACACATGGTTTTTTATTTTACACATTACTCTAGATACAAACTTTACCACGCACATTTGTCCAATCCTGCCCATATTTGCATTAGATCTTAGAATACCCAACATACCCAATTTTGTTGAAATACCGTTAACAGGAGCATAAATAATGGATTTTTTATTTGTGATTTGATAATTTTGATAGTTGTGATTTTCGTCGCCCTGCGAAGTTTCAGCTCGATTGGATCACGGAAAATGGGTTAAAAATCAATGCGCGCAGACAGGTGAAGGGGGAGCGCGGTAGGTTTCTTATTTGGGAATGAAATAAAAAAAATTATGAACCTTAGAAAAATTTATTTTATATTTTAATTATATTAAAGAGTAAGGGAGTTTTTCAATTACATGGTTTTAAATAGTGTATCTGGGAAAGGTCGACCTTCGCTATCCACACAATGCTGCATACGTTTTCTGAAGTTTTCACGAACTCTAACAAGCATTTTTTTTTTACCAATTTCAGCCTCAATATTGTTAATTAGGTCTTCCAAAGTGTTGGAACGGTTGATATCAACTTCAGGTAACCCAGAAGGAAAAAATCGCATGGGGCTAAGTCGAGTGAGCGTGCCGGCCAGTTCACATCACTCCTCAAAGAGATAAGCCCTCCAGGAAACATTTGCCTCAAACAATTCATGGTAACCCTCGCTGTATTTGCAGTGGCACCATCCTGTTGGATCCGTGTATCCTCTAATTGCATTGCCTCCAGAGCCGGCTGAACAAAATCCTGTATCATAATCAAGTACCGTTCGTAGTTTACAGTTACGGCAAGACAGTTATCCTGGAAAAAGTAAGGGTTTTGTTTCACTCCAGTACCGCATACTTTGCTTGTTTACACACTAACGGCCTTATTCATAAAAAGTTGTCATAGCTTTGGTAAAGGTTTAAGAAGGTAAAGCCCAAAAATTGTATTCATAATCGAAAAATTCCTCTGTTAAGAGTTCTTCTTTGAGGCCATTTTATCCGTATTTATACACAAATGAAACAATTTTTTTACATTTCACGCGTGCCGTACTTAAATATTTATGCGATGGAATTATTCTGTGTATATTTGCTGCGTTTATAGTGTCACATTATCCTGCTAAGCAACCAAATAGTTTCGTTCCAATTTTTATCATTTTTAACCAAAATGAACTTTTGTTTACATAGTGATGTATATGTTAACACCAAAAATGTTTGGTGGGTCAATAACCAATAATGCTGACGCTGTTAAGCGTGCCACAATTGGAGCAACGATCGCAGACGTTGTGCCATAAGTAATATCAAACAATGCTGACGCTGTTAAGCGTGCCACAATTAGAACAACGACCCCAGAGGTAATTTACGTTATGCCAGCAGTCAACGCGACGGTGCACATTTTGCGACGTCATCATTAGTTGGTAAGGTAGTTATCATTAAGAATTTTGTAATTAATTTAAGTTAGTTCATTTTGAATCATTAAATAAAGAAGTCGCTCCTCTAAGCAGCGCAATACAGGAATAAACTTTAATCTTGTTAATTGGCGCCCAACTAAATCAAGTACCCGAACAGGCTACAAGTGCAACTAAATCAAGTACCCGAACAGGCTACAAGTGCAACTAAATCAAGTACCCGAACAGGCTACAAGTGCAACTAAATCAAGTACCCGAACAGGCTACAAGTGCAACTAAATCAAGTACCCGAACAGGCTACAAGTGCAACTAAATCAAGTACCCGAACAGGCTACAAGTGCAACTAAATCAAGTACCCGAACAGGCTACAAGTGCAACTAAATCAAGTACCCGAACAGGCTACAAATTCAACACAATCAGCAGGAAGAGACCGTAGGACCTTCAACTGAGAGCAGCTGTGAAAAATTGACCCCTGAGTACCAACAAAGAAAAAGGATTCTGTCGACCTTCCGGCTCCCAGTATGCTAGCAATTATTTTAGTGTGAGTATAGTGATAAGTGACTAGAAGCCACTACGAATCCTACGGGACCCTCTAGCGGCAGTAAGAAAATTGTAAAAACCAATCCTGTGTAGTTTAAACATAATAAATAAGTGATTAAAAATAAAATATTCAAAATATAAAAGAAAAGAAAAATATAAAATGGCAAACCCAAGCAATTTAGTGAGACCCCCTATCCTAAACATCCAAAATCCTCCCATACCCCAAATTCAACCTAACGTGAACGCGATTGATATCGACGCGATAAGGCAAATGTGTGCAGAACAATCCCGAAATGTAGTCAGGCAAATTCTAAATCCAAACGCAGATATTTCGGGAATAGACCAAGACATAGAGGAAAGATATAGGGGAAATCTTACCGAACTGGACAAAATTCCAGACGTGGTTAGGTGTCTTAGGGAATTCTCTGGCAACCAATCCGAATATAGCTCCTGGAAAAAGAGCGTGGAAAGAATTTTAAAACTATATGAATCCTATAAGGGAACGCCGAAATATTTCGGTATCCTCAACGTTATCAGAAATAAGATTATTGGCAGCGCTGACGCCGCCCTAGAATCTTACAATACTCCTCTAAACTGGGAATGCATTTCCCGCTGTCTGACACTGCATTATGCAGACAAAAGGGATTTGTCAACCCTGGAATACCAAATGATATCTATTGTACAAGGCAATTGTACTATACAAGAATTTTACCAGGTGGTATACTCCCACCTGTCTCTGATAACAAATAAACTCTCCAGTATGGAGATGGGACGTGAATCGTTAGATATTCTAACACAAACCTATAGGGACAAAGCGCTGGATACATTTATCAGAGGACTTAAAGGTGATTTGCCCCGTCTTCTGGGAATAAGGGAACCCACAGACCTTCCTCAAGCTCTGCATTTGTGTCTCAAATTAGAGAACCAACAATATAGAGCACAGTATGCAAATTCCCATGCAAAAACCGAGAAATCTCAACAGCAACCTCCACCTCGTAAGAACTATAATCCGAAATATATTAATCCAAATCAAGGATTTATTCCACAATCCTTCAATCAAATACCTCAAGGGTATTTTAACCAAAACCAGCCATCAATATCTCAACAACAATTCTTTAACCAGATGCCTCAACGGCAATATTATCAAAATGGCTATGGTTTCGCTCCCCAACGTCCAACGGCACCGAAGCCGCAAGCCAAACCAGAACCAATGGATGTAGATCAATCCATGCGATCGAAAGCGGTCAATTATATGAATAGGCCGGTGCAGGATAACAAGTTTGTAGGAAAAAGACCTACCAATCAATCAGCACAGGTTCATCAACCAGCGAAAATACAAAGGAATTTTCACCTCCAAACAGATGCACCTCAAAACGATTCAAATGAAGAAAACTATGCATCGGAAATGTACAATTATGAAAATGATCAAGAATTACAACCATTAGATGAATATGTTGATGAATATAACACCTTCAATCAAGAGGATGAACAGAATGAAACACAGGAATTCATTGATATTCATTTTTTAGGCTAACAAGCTCGTCCCTACCATATATCGAGTGTAGGACGAGCTCAGGTCAAACACTAAAATTTTTAATTGACACGGGATCAAATAAAAATTATGTCCAACCCGAACTTATCAAAAACCCAATTCCAAATAATGAAACGTTTTACGCGAATTCTGTTGGTGGTAAAACCAAAATTACACACCATACGTTTATAGATCTTTTCCATACAAATTCTAATGGCACTAAATTTTTTCTGTTACCAACGTTGAAATCTTTTAACGCTATCCTGGGAAACGATAGCTTAAAGGAATTGAATGCGGTTATCTTTACTTCCGAAAATTATATGTTAATAGATAATAGAACAAAGGTGCTAATAAAGCAACAATACTCCCAATCCGTAAATACGATAAACATCAGGAACAACCATATGACTCAAAAACAAAAAGTCAACCTAGATTTAATTGTGAAGAGGTATGAAAAATTATTTAGTGACCCGAATGAGAAATTAACTGTCACCACGTCGGTCATGGGTGAAATACAAACCAAGGACGAAAATTCGGTATACTCACGGTATTACCCATATCCACTGCACCTAAAAGATGAAGTCGAAAGTCAGATTAAAGAATTATTGGATAACAATATAATACGACCATCTCGGTCACCATATAACTCGCCGATATGGATCGTACCGAAAAAGGCTGACGCCTCAGGGAAAAAGAAATATCGTTTAGTTATCGATTACAGAAAACTAAACGATGTTACTATACCTGACAAGTACCCAATCCCGAATATAAATGATATCTTGCCACAACTATCCAAAAGTAAATGGTTTTCTGTAATCGACTTGAAGAGTGGTTTTCACCAAATACCGCTAAAGGAAAGTGATATGAAAAAAACTGCATTCTCTGTGAACAATGGAAAATATGAGTTCACAAGACTTCCCTTCGGGCTGAAAAATGCCCCTTCAATCTTCCAAAGAGCTCTCGATGATATCTTACGTGAGCATATAGGGAAAATTTGTTTCGTCTACATTGACGATATCATCATTTTCGCAGAGGATGAAGAGACACATCTGAAAAACCTGCAAATAGTCTTTGAGACCCTACAAGGAGCAAATATGAAGGTCCAGTTGGACAAATGTGAGTTCCTAAAAAAAGAAGTAGAATTCTTAGGGTTTATCATATCAGATTCGGGAATTAAGACAAATCCGGAAAGAGTAAAAGCGATTCAAAATTTTCCGATTCCCAACACACTTAAAGATCTCAGATCCTTCCTCGGACTTGCGAACTTTTATAGACGTTTTATCAGGGACTATGCTAAAATAGCAAAACCCCTGACAATACTTTTAAGGGGGGAAAATGGACGCATGTCCAAACATGTTTCGAGTAAAATAAAAGTAGATCTTGACGAAGAGGCTTTAAATGCCTTCAAGAAATTAAAGAATACACTGATATCCGAAGATGTCTTATTAGCTTACCCAGACTTCGAAAAAGAATTCCAATTGACTACGGATGCCTCTAACTTTGCCCTCGGCGCTGTATTATCCCAGGATAATAGACCAATAATTTTTCTATCAAGAACTCTCCATAAGCCCGAAGAGCACTATGCGACGAACGAAAAGGAGATGCTCGCAATAGTATGGGCTCTCAAGTCTCTTAGAAATTATCTTTATGGCGCAGCCAAGATGAAAATCTTCACGGACCATTTACCTTTAACGTATGCGTTAAATAATAAAAACTCGAATTCACAAATCGTCACCATAAACACCGGTTATGCCAAGCTCCAAACTGGAACGTTCAAACTAATACATGTAATTGAACCAGACAATTATCAAAATCTAATAGACAAAATACAACTGACCCTACACCACAACGTGAGCACATCCCATCCTCTGTACCCCTTCCTATCCCATGAAACCAATCAACTCCAAGCCCATCTCAATAGAATTAAACCCCGAGTAAGGAGATCGCTTAATTTTATAGGGTCTGCATGGAAATGGATTGCTGGTAATCCCGACCATGACGACTTCGAAATAATTAAACAAAAAATGAATAATGTTTTGCGAAATAATGATAGACAAGTAATTGTAAATAAACTATCTATAGATAATATGAATGCTCTAGCTCAAACAACTAATCAAATTGTAAAGTATTTCAATTCTCATGAAATAGTCAATGAATCACAAGTATCAACTCTTAAATACAAAATAAAATTATTAAAAGAAGAACTTTTAAGTATTCAATATGCCATCCACTGGGCAAAAGCTGGAATAGTAAACTCATTCATTCTCACAAACAACGAAATAAATATTGTTAAACAAATTTTTGAAAAGGAAGCCATCCCTTATATTAATTTAGAAGAAGCATTCGAGTTCTCTGAAGTTAAAATAGCCTCCAGCAATAGTCATCTTATTTATATTGTTACCATACCAACTACCGATGTAAATTCATGTAATAAATTAATAGTTAAACCTACTAAATTTGGAAAATACGTTAATAAGATTCTGTATAACGAAGTATTGTTATGTAACAACTCAACTTTTGGCATAAAGTACCCCTGTAAATCATACAATAAATTAACCATCTGTAATAGTATTAATGTTGAAAATATAAATAATGATACCTGCCTAACAAATTTACTGAGAAGTCACACTTCAAATTGCACATTAATAGACAATGCCGACATACCCACTGTTGAAGAAATTGTTCCTGGAATACTCCTACTAAATCAAATCAACGAAACTATTCATATTAACGAAGAACCACGGGATCTGACCGGAACCTACATTCTGCAGTACCATAATGCATCAATAGTTGTCAAAGACAAAACATATAACTATTTCCAAATGATGGATGTTCAACCTTTACCACCTATTTTACAGCCTAGATTACCTGGATCAACGATTGAGAAAACGCTTACCTTACAATCAGTAAAAGAACTTCACCTCAAGAATACCGAAGAAATCGGCCTCCTAGATGTCAAGAACAGATGGACTTCAGGAATTAATTTTGGATTATCCACCATTATCATACTATTCGTAGTGATGCTTGTGAGAGGAAGAAATCAAACAAGCAAAGAAATTGTAACCACTATACCAGCAGTACACCTCTCACTCCATGAAGTTGCCACCACAAATTTTATGGAATCGCAACAGACCCCAAGATTGTCCCAAATACCATATTTCTAAAATGTCACGATCGAGGACGCTCATAATTAAAAGGGGAGGTGTTAACACCAAAAATGTTTGGTGGGTCAATAACCAATAATGCTGACGCTGTTAAGCGTGCCACAATTGGAGCAACGATCGCAGACGTTGTGCCATAAGTAATATCAAACAATGCTGACGCTGTTAAGCGTGCCACAATTAGAACAACGACCCCAGAGGTAATTTACGTTATGCCAGCAGTCAACGCGACGGTGCACATTTTGCGACGTCATCATTAGTTGGTAAGGTAGTTATCATTAAGAATTTTGTAATTAATTTAAGTTAGTTCATTTTGAATCATTAAATAAAGAAGTCGCTCCTCTAAGCAGCGCAATACAGGAATAAACTTTAATCTTGTTAATTTATACAAAATCAAAACATTGAAACTACAACCTATTATCCGGTTTTATATTCGACTACCCAAAATTGAAATACAATTCAATATGATTTTTTGACACTTCTTCCAAATTTATGAATATAGCAAAATATTAATTTATCTTTTTATTGAATAGTTCTTTCCATTAATGTTTAAAATTTTGCAAAATTGGATTGATGCATTTAAATAAAACAAATTTAATTCGGTCTATCGGTTATTGTTCATCTTGTTTTTACATCACAAGCACTGTGAGAATACATAAAACAGGGTTGTCATTCAATTATCTGTTCCCTAGTTAAAATACTCATTATGAATACGGTTCTAATAAAACCTTCGCCAAATCTTAAAGCTTTCAACAACTGATGAATGCTTTAGAGCTAATTTAACGATTTTTTATGAATAAGGCTGTAACAGTATAAAGAATTTATTTATGTATAAAGAATTTAAAAATTAGAACTTTTTTAAAGCAAATTTTATGGGTAAAACCAACATCATAAAAGTTGGAAATTTAAACAAAACGAGTTTATGGAAGCCGTAAATAAAAGATTTTATTACAACTCGGTTGCTGTACCGAAAGAACAGTTGGTGGAACGGTTTTTGGTAAAAAATGTTCATAACTCTTTTGCTGCAACCGTTTTTCAGTTCTACCAAACTTTTTTTTAGTTGGGAGCAACTACAACTCGGTTGCCGTAACCGAAACAGCAGTTCCGGAACCATTTTTCGTCTCTCACAAATGTTTTTTTTCAGCTTACATATTCCATAACTCGTTTGCTGCAAACATTTTTCGGTTCTCCCAAACGAAATGACATGTATGGATTAACAGAAGTTCGAAGCACCTGTCGAAATAGTTCAACAAAACCTCCATGTACTCGCTAACTCTGGAGTTAGTAGTCTTCGCCCTTGGGCTCGACATAGCCACAAGAACATAGTACACCAGCAAGTGCCCAATCTGTTGTGGTATATCACTCACAAAAATCTAGTAGAGTACAGGGCCCAAGAGCTGCCCCAAGTGTACTACTGCGACAACATCCCTAACACTTGAGTACGCTTCCCCTACTTTTATACGGAATTTGAGCACCATCAGGAAACTGACCACCATCCGACAGGTGTCCCTACTGATCATTTTGGAAAGAATTCCGGCCTGCCAGATGGAATTGAAAACCATGGTAATGTCAAGACTCACCCAAATCGAGATGGTCTCCTATTCAACGCTCGCGTCACATAGTCTTCGGAACAGCATGAGTGCATGTGACGGTGCATTTCCTCGCCGAAAACCGAATTGGTAATCCTTGAGGACCATTTTATCCTCTGCCGTACCTCTGAACCTTCACAAGATAAAATACTCAAAGAGCTTGCCAAGGGATGATAATAGAGGTATCGCCCTGTTCTTGTAGAACCCCCCTTTAAATTGTGATCGCAATTATATTTCTATGCTTTATTTATGTTTTTTTTTGCTATTGTTTGCAAAAAATTAATGAGTGACTACCAAATATAATATTTGGAAATAAAGCTTAATTTAAAATTCTGTTCAACCGTTATTGAAAACTTGTATATACAAAACGCATTAATAAAAATTAAAAAATTATTTTTTTGGTTAAAACTCGTAACAGTTACCGTCTGGTTAAAATTATGTTAAATGTTAAACTTATGTAGTTATTTTTGCATTCAGCTTTCTACTTTGTGTCTGGCAAGGTGCATTATTTCCGCATACATCCTTGTTCATACTTTCTAAATTATTATCCATCGTTATAAATTTATTGCGTCATGCTTGGCAGGCTATTTCATCTAGCGAAATCGTAGATAATGAAATGCAACTAATTCACATACACAAAGTGCAATTTTCCTACTACCTCTCGGATGCTGTTCCAAACCATTACATCCTTTGCTTGCTGATTAAAAATGTAATTAGTTTGTACTTTGTTTGTAACATTTTATGAAGCATAGAATTGGATAATGTTTGTCACTTAGTTTGTAACATGTACAATTTCCACAAAATCATGGGATCGTCGGATGACTTTTAATAAATTTAGATAGGCATACTTGTTTTTAAAAGGGTATGTATGCCCAGAATTATTATGATTATGTTCAAAAATTAAACTTTTTAGAAATTAATATAAGTGAATCAATTTGTTTCTCAGGGGCACCTGGGGAATGTGGCCCATATTCACAATTGTTTTAAAAAATAAAAACGTCGATGGTGCAATGGCTAGTGTGCGCGGCTCTTGTACATGAGAACGTGGGTTCGATCCCTGCTCAGACCACCTTACATTCTTTTCTACGACGGTCACCTCGCTTAGTGATGGCGTCACTATCGAGTACTTAGCCATGAAAATGCTTCTCAAAATACTGTAAAACTGTAGGTCCCAATCAGTGAGTATAAAACTAGAAAGCGCACATCTCACTGATTGTGAGAAGCTCTCCCCAATCCCTTCATTGGATGTTAAGGGACACCAGTTTTTATTTTATTTTTTTTAAAAAATAAGTGCGAATTTGAATCTATTTTCTGCTTATCTTTCCAACAATTATATTATAATAATTGCGCTACTCTATAAGATTGTCCGACAACGGTCTGTCAGACATAGGGTTGCATTTGAAAGCTATACGTTTAAGTATAAAAGGTACTAACACTTCACTGAAGTTGCCTAAAACCCAAAATCCACACGCAAAGGATCATTTCAATACGCTCGACGAAATCTCAGATAAATCAACTTGGATTGGAGAATATAATTGACGCAAACGAATATTTGCGAAACGAGATATGGTAGATCTATAGGGGATTATGTGGTGCAGTGGTTAGAGTGCCAAACTTCCAACTGACGGAAAAAGTTAATGGCGGTTTTCGAGTTTTTAAAAAATAAGAAAAATCCTTCTCAAAAGAAGCCCCAACCCCTCCCTGACATTCTAGCTTACCTCCGGGGAGAGAGTGACGAGAAAATGAAAAAGTGAGAATCTTACGAATGATCAAGAAACTCCACGTACTGGAAAAAATGGCAACTTTAAACAAGGCTCATCACCACTCACTACTACACAATCACATGGAAGCGTTGTTGCTAGGCAACGACGGCTGGCAGCCCAATCGTCCTGGGACGGGCTACAGCAGACTAATAATCTATTTAGCTTGAAATCAGCTGATTAAGGAAACTGAAACAAGCCAATATAATAATGGACAACAGGATACGGCAACAACCTTTGCCACACGGAATAGGATGCGTATTGCGCAACGGCATGTATGAACTCTTCGTGAGGCATCAAGGCTTGCACAACTAGAAAATCAAATGTTAAAGTATGAGATTGAAGTCTTAGGGATAAGTGAAATGAGGTGGAATGACAATTGCGAATTAATCTCGGCAAATGGTAATACTGTACTCTACAGCGGAAGAGTAAATTGTGGTGAAAGTGGTGCTGGAAATATAATATCACGGAAGATCAAGAACTACCTTTAAACATGGAGGCCAATATCGGGCCATGGGATAATGGCTCGCTTCAAGAGTAGAGTAGGACACATTATCATGGTACAGTGCTATGTGCCAAGAGAAGTCACCACCACGGGAACGCACGGGTGTGGAGTCAAGAGAGACAACAGAGGGCGGATAATAAAACTGTATTAGACATTTCAACTTGTCATAGACGACTGAATCTTACCGCACAAGCAGATACATAAATATATATGGACATCCTGGAGAGACAATTCACGCAATCAGTTCGACCACATATGCGTGAAAAGAAGATGGAGAAGCTCTTTGTTGGATGTCACAAATAGAAGAGGTGCTGACATAGACAGTGGCCACGAGCTTATCATAACCGAAATCAAGATCAGAATTCAATGTCAAAGAAGAAACACCAGACACACAAGACGAAGAGGGCTCTACCTACGGCAACTCCAGAACAATGCAGCTAATAACCCATTAACCATGGCAATTCGTGAACAGCTACCAACAAACCAAAATCACTCATCGGAAGATATGACAGTAACATATAAACAAGTCATAGAGGAAAAACAGGCTGTAGAGCAGCTACACGGGAATCTTGGATATCAGATGACACTTGGCCACTTTCTAAAAGAATGGAACTGAAACTTAATCTAAGCAACAACAATACTACCAGAAAGCAATACCAATAGCTGGCGACACAAGTGAAGAAAGTTGCAAGAAGAGACAAAAGAAAGTTCCTGGAACTGCTAGCAATAAGAGCAGGAGAAGCAGCTGGTCAGAATAATATGAGAAAACTTCACCAGACGATAGGAACCAAGCAGTTCCTGATCGTAATGGTACACTATTGACGAACAAAGATACACAGACGCGGAGATGGAGAGAAAGTTTCACTGAAATTGGCAACGTCATAAACGCTACTGAGGACAGCGAAATAGATCAAAGCAGGCCCGCAGAAAATAACTTGAGAATATCAAGCATTTGGAAAGCGATTGGAAAATTGATAGATAATAGAGCAGCAGGTGAAGATGAATTACGATAGGAAATTTTATAGTCATAATATGGGGAGGGCTACAGTCCAAAATAGAGAAGGTATTGCGGAACGAACAAGCAGGCTTCTGCCCAAATAGTAGTAGGCCAACACTCTTCGCATCATTATAGGACAATCTATAGAATGGCGTACCCCTGTATCTACAGTTCGTCGACTTCAAGAAAGCCTTTGATACCATCAGACGGGCTGGCATAGGGAAGGCATTGAGAGGAAAAGGTGTGCCCTAGAAAATATTTCGAGTAACTAAAGGTATGTACGAGGATTCAGAACTTTCAGTTCTTCACAACGGGAACATTAGGCAACCACTCCACAACAATACTGGGGTAAGACAATGATGTCCATAATCATCTCACCTTTTCACCATCGTGCTGGATGACATGATGAGCGAAGTCCCTTCAAAGAGAAGGGGGAAGCATGGAGTCTCTTACGGCAACCTGAAGATCTGGATTATGCGGATGACATTTGTTTATTCTCTCATAATATCTCCAATATGCAGTCAACACGGGATGACTTGGAAAGATTGGCTAGCAATTTTGGACTTGAGATAAATATCAAGAAAAGCAAAGCCATGAGAAGCAACAATACTAGCACCGAAAACATCATGTTACAAGGTCAACCAGTAGAGTATGTAGATAGCCTATGCTATCTAGGAAGTATAATGTCTACAAACTGCGGCGCAGATACAGATGTAATCGTCTGGCTCGATAAGGCGAGGGTGACATTCGGTAGACTGAAGTCAGTATGGAGAAGCTCACACATATCCAGACGAACTAAGCTCAAAATATTCAACTCATGTGTTAAATCAACTCTGTTGTACGGTAGTGAAACTTGGCTTGTATCGCATAACATCGCGCAAAAGTTTCAGGTATTCATCAACAAGTGCCTCAGAATCTTATGCAAAATATTCTCGCCTTATACCATACGTAACACAGATCTGTGGAACATGACCAATGAGGAACACTTACAGAGGCAGGTAAATAATAGGAAATGGAGGTGGATCGGACACACTAACCGGAAAATCCCGTATCACAGGGATGGCGCTTGAGTGGAAACCTCACGGCTCAAGAAATCGTGGTCGGTCAGGAAATACTTGGAGATGCACAATAATCTAAGAACTAAGACAGAACAATCAAACACGGGTAGAAGCAAAAACAACTGTGGTGAACCGTGAAAGATGCAAAGCCATAGGCTCCCAAGAGGTGTAACGAAAAGTAAACAAACAAAAAATATGGTAAATCTAAGCCTGGAAACGCTTCATTGAATATGCTTTCGTTAACCGCAACCTCAAAACTCAAAATATGTTTTAGAAGACACGACAAACATTTGCTACTAGCGGATTTTTCGTTTAAAGCAAAATTACTTATATTTCAATGTGTTGGATTTATTCTGGAGAAAAGTATCATTTAACCAGTACAGAAATTTCAGTCGGGTGAACCGACTTAAACATACCCTCACCCGAAGTCATCCATCGCGAGCGAGTTCTATTGAATATTGACACATTCCGCTAAATATTATTCAATACCCAACTTAATTACGATCCTAAGCGATTATGAAGAGTTATCGTCACTACCAGCCAATTGCCCAACCAATATTTATGCGGGAGGAACAAAAATGGGCATGGCAAAGTTGCCCCCCAACTGCTGTATGGAAGGTACGAAAATGGGCATGGTCAGTAGTTAATCTTCAATATTTACGAAAACATTGCCGAGTACCGAATTTCATTAAGATCGCTTTTATTCTACGAGAATTATTGTGTCGATCAACCGGTCATCCGTCCAACTTTTTTGTGCATTTGACAAAATTTTGTCAAATACCAATCTTCATAAAGATTGGTGCGGTTTTGCGGGAGTTATCTTGTCGAACAACCAACCGGCCGGCCGCACAACAAAATCGGTCACTGGCCTTTGATGATACGAAGCCTATAACCTAATTTCGTTAAGATCGAAAGTAATTCACGCGAGTTATCTCATTGACAACCTGGACGACCACCAAGGTTTTGTATGGGAGATACCAGAATGGGCGCGGGAAACTCCTCATTTTCTATAGAATATTGGCATTTGACTAAATTTTGTCTAGTACAAAATTTCATAATGATTGGTTTGGTTTTGCGGGAGTTATCTTGCCGAACAACTTATGTATGGGATGCGTCAATATGGTCGAGGCAAAATCACCCCTGTCTTAATTGGTGCCTTGCGTTTGATGACATGAAGCCTATAACCTAATTTCATTAAGATCGCACTTATCGCATTGCCAACCCGGGCGACCACCAAGCTTTTGAGTGGGAGGTACCAGAATGGGCGTTGCAACCTCACCAATTTTCTCCAGTTAAGTAGACATTTATAGATTATTAACAAATGTTTGAGTTGAAACTAATCACATCTGCCAGAAAAGGGGTTTAGAAGAAACATGATTTCGTACTATATGTGTCGATTTGTATGGGAGGTACTAGAAGGTACCTTGGTGGACAAATAAGAATCACTGACAAAATTTCTCTGTGATACTGAGGGTCTAATATGGTTCCTTCTATGCGTTACATTTCTTTCCGTATTAAATGATATGGACCCCCCATCCTATGTAAATTGTGGTAAATTTTGTGCTTCTTCTGTGTTTAGGAGTGGCACTACTTATAGTCTCTGAGAAAGATTAATTCTCAATAAGCATTGAGTACATGTCCTGACTTGTAATACGAGAAGCAACATAGGAGCAACTGTAATTATGTCGGTAATAAATTAGGTCGCTAAAAACAAATTTAAAATATTCTAAAATCATATTATTAATACCTAGAACATATAAGTTATCTAATCGCGAATTTCTATTACTTAGTTGCAAATAACCGTCTAACGTTCGCATGTCCTTTTTTATAAATCAATCAATTGATTAGATGACTTTAAACTATTGTTCAGTAGTCCCAACGTTCGCATTTTTGAATTTTGGGTAAGTTTTCACTCAAATATCAGTAAAAGGAGAATCCCCTAACCAATACAAATTTTTCAACTAGTTGATAGATTATTTCAACATGTCCCATTTTAATACAAAATGACAACAAATCCTTAATGAATCACTGACTGGTTGGGAAGTCAACTAGAAAGTAGGACAATTTCTTTACGGTCAGTAATATTTCCAACTCAACGTATCATTTTTGTTTTTCTCTTTAACCCTTAAGTTTCTATGCTCTGTTTTTTTTTAACACTGCACCAAGTAGTTTCTCATACAACAGCAATGTTTTGATTAATGAAGCACAAAATGCAATGAAACAAGGAAGGAAGAAGGAAACCAAAACAGAAAATATAGTGGAAACTTAACATCATTTTAAAATTAAATCATTAATTATGAGTTCATTTTACTTTCCCAACAAAACTATTTATAACATTCAACTTGTATGGTTACTATTATGTTGTACGTACAATTATTTTCATATATGTATATGGGAAATGATATGCGGCAAAACGGAGTCAAGCACCTCTCTGGAACTTTTGTGGTACTAATTGCAAAACAAAATAAATATAAACAACTTTCTGTATCCTTTCATATGTTTTAATGAGTTTTTCATGCACTAATTAAATTTATGACCTGCTCTCACCCCCCAGTTCACTCCATTCGTACTTTCGGTAATTTGCCTTAATAAATTGAAATGGTATTTCTTGGTGTTTCCTTCCTCCTATATTGTTTTACTCTCACTAATGGTGAATTTCAAAGGACATTTTTGTAAATTACCACTACGAAATATTTTACTTTTGTTGAAATGCCATAAACAAACACTAATTATAACATTACTAGGATGGCTTTAGCTTTAATATTTGTTAAGAATGACAAGATTCAATTCAATTCAATTTTTATTGTCTTCATAGCGTTTACAGAATTTTTATAATTCAATATGTATATATAAAGAGTTTAAGGAGATTTCCTTTTTCTGCTTAAATATATGATGTGGTTTCCTAAAATATTATTTGTGGTTTAATTTATTGAATCGAGGTGAAAATTTGCAAAAAACCTTTATGAACTTAGGGTATATGATAAAAACTTATAACATTTGGCATTAAAAATTGAAGACAATCGGTCTATCTTGACAGCCACCAATTCAACATCCGCAATTTGGTGAAGTCTTTCCGTAGAAAATAATCTAGGAAGATTGTAAATTAACTTCAACAGTTTATTTTGGATAATCTGGAGTCTTTTCACGTGACATTTGGCACTTTTAGCCCAAACAGGAGCTGCGTAAAAAATTACAGCATGAAATATGGATTTAAATATTATCATTTTATTCTCAATATTTAACGCCGATGTTCTGTTAATAAAAGGTTATAATGTTCTTATGAGAATATTAGATTTATCTACAGTGTATGATACATGATCCTTATATGTTAGTTTTGAATCTAGGACTACACCTAAATATTTAACATTATTTTCCCATTTGATTTCCGCATTATTAACATTTATGCTGTTCTGAGGAATATAACATTGTTTTCTTTTCCTAGTGAAATAGATAGCTTGACTTTTATCACAGTTAATTGATATTTTCCATTTTCTAAAATATTCCAATAATATATTAAGGGCCCGCTGTAGGTCTGACAATATTTCTGTATATAGTTTACCCGTACACAATATGGCGGTGTCGTCTGCGAATATGGACATAATACAATGGTCCATGATTGGAATATCGGCTGTATATACATTATACAGAATTGGTGATAAGCACGAGCCCTGTGGGCAGCCAGCATTTATATGAAATACGTCGGAATATTTAGAACCTATGTGGACCCGTCGGTGGTACAGTGGTTAGTGTGCGCGCCTCTTGTACATGAGATCCTGGGTTCAAACCCTGCTCTGACCACCTTAAATTTCTTTCGGCGGCGGTCACCTCGCATAGTGACGGCGACACTATCGAGTATTTAGCCATGAAAAAACTTCTCAAAATACCGTTCGGAATCGGAGTAAAACTGTAGGTCCCAGTCAGTGAGTGAAAACTGGAAAGCGAACAGCTCAGTGATTGTGAGAAGCTCTCCCCTGTCCCTCCATGGGATGTAATGGGAAACCCATTTTTTTTTTTTATGTGGACCCTAAACGACCGAGAGGATAAAAAACTTTGGATCATCCTTATTATATTCGAAGGAAAGTTGAAATGTATCAATTTATAGATTAAACCGTCATGCCATACAGTATCAAAAGCTGCTCTAACGTCAAGCAATACCATTCCAGTGGACCTTTGCAGGTTGAAGTTAGACTTTACGATATTCCTAATGCGGACTAACGGATGTATGGTGTTGTGTTCCCTACGAAATCCAAACTGCTGGGGCGGTAAAATATTATTTTCTTCTAAATAATTAAAGAGTTTACCCTTAATAACCTTTTCAAGAACTTTACTAATTGATGACAATAAACTTATTGGGCGGTATGAAGTAGGAGAGTCAGAGGGCTTATTAGGTTTTTTAATTGCAATTACTTTAGCCTCCTTGAATTTATCGGGGAAATATCCTATCTTGAGACAGCTGTTCACAAAAATTGTTAAAAATGTAATACCCTTTCTCGGAAGAGCTTTTAAGCAACTGTTATTTATGCCATCCGCTCCAGGTGACTTTCTTGGTCTGAGACCTTTTATTATACCAGCAATTTCAGCATACGTAACAACAATATCATCACTCGGACCTGTGGTAGAATTGAACTCATAAATGATATCTCTCACTAAGTTCTCTGTGGCTGTGTCTCTAATATTTGCAGAATATGAGTGCATATTATAAAAGTTTTGAGCTAATATTTCACACTTTTCTGCCGTTGTAGAGAAGCGTGAATTATTGTGTTTTAGTATTGGAATGTTTTTAGACTTCTTCTTTAAAATTTTTGTTAGGTTCCAAAAAGGAGAAGAGCCTTTGTCTAATGTCGCCAGTAAACGATTCCATGATGCATTTTTGAATTCATCAATCTTCCTTTTAATTATAGTATTCAAAATTTTGAATTCATAATAATCATGTACATCTCTATGTCGTATCCATTTCCTACGATGATGGTTACGCCTCCGAATTAACGATTTAATATTTTGGGGCAGCTGTTTATTGGAAGTTCTCCTTAGTTTTTGAGGAACGCTGTAGGCAATCGCACCATTTAAAATGGAAATGAAGTGTTGTAAAGCTGCGTTGATAAGCTCTCTGCTTGAAAATATATTCTCAATGGGAAGGACAAGGTGTCCCTTCATGTATTGAGAAAAACGCTTCCAATTAGCATTTTTGAAGTCTAAGTATTTGAATTCTGTCATGTCATACAGACTTCTCAAGGTTATTTTTACGGGAAGGTGATCGGAACTTAAACCGTTTACAACTTCGGCTGGGGATAAATTGTCTAAATTAGTGATGAATATATCCAGAGTAGAACTTTGACGATTTAACTGAGAGGGTATATATGTACTGTCATTTGGATATATTATGTCTAAATTGTACGAATCCTGCTTCTCATATAAACAATTTCCCCAGCAGTTTGCTCTTGTACAACCCCAAGATTGATGTCGACTATTGAAATCTCCACCAATGATGTATCTATCGCTTCTGCTAAGCTTGAAAATGTCCGAAGCAAAATTTTTTCTCCGCGAACCATTTGCGCCCACCGATCTCCGGGAAAATAGCAAGAATAAATGTTTACACTACCGATTTCTGTAAATATCTTAATACCGACATTTTCAATAAGGGAGGTGTTAACAATGGGAATTGTCAAATGGGAAATATTTTTTTTAATTATTATAGCAACACCTCCTCCTCTCCTAATTTCTCTATCATTTCTATAAATATTGTAATCTTGGTGGCAAAGTGTTATATTAGGCTTAAGCCATGTTTCTGATACTAAGCATACGTGTATATTATACGTTAATAAGAATTGAAACAATTCAGAACTTTTGTTTTTAATGCCTCTTGCATTCCAAGTTATTATGTTCATATCATTTACCATTATGAAAAAAATTTAAACGCGAGGTTTGTTATTACCTCAAATTGATCCATCTTACTTCTACAATTTCTCAAATTTGTTATTAATTCAAATGTTAGCGCCTGCAATTCTTGAATTGAAAACAGTTCACTAGAATTTGGTGTTGTGATATTTGCAAAGTTTGTGCTGTGGATGTTGTTGTTGTAGTTATTGTTTCTACTGTTTCTTGTGTATGGCCATACCGCTGGTTGTTGTGGGATATTTTGATGAAGAGAGTTTGGAAAGTTAATGTTGTCTTTAACAAAATTTGTACTGTTCAATTGTTGTTGTTTGTTTGCAGGTCTATTTCGCTGCTTAATACGCAAGAAGTGTGTTTTGCTAGGGCACTTGTCGTCGGTCGACTTGTGGGGTCCGTTGCAGTTTGCACATTTTACAGCAGCAGTTTTGTGATTTCCAGCGCACTTTGCACAGAAGGTTTTTACCTTGCAGCGGCTTGAGCCATGGCCAAACATTTGGCAGTTATGACATTGTGTTATGCGGTTTATTTTTGGCATTTGGAAATCCCATTTGACTTTAACATAGTCGATGACAGAAAAGTTTTGTCGTAAATCCTTCATGGTTATGGTTTTACGCTTAAAATACACTACGTATATTACATAAGTTCCATAATGGGATTTTTTATGTACAGAATGACAAGAAAATTAAAATATTTTGTAAAATTAGATACATTTTAATTTATTGTCATTAGGGCGACTAACAAATGTTGTTATGTTCGGTGCAAAATCAAGAGCAGACGATTAAGGATCAGAAAAAGCAGTTAAGTTTAAAAATTAAAAAATATTTTTACGGCAAGGATGTTCTAAAATTTATACTTGTCATTAGTTTAACCTAAACTAAAGTAAGAAATAGACAACTGGTACTTCGAAGTTCTCGATCACAACTAACATTCTTAGATTTTAAAAGAAAATCTGGAAACAACTTAAATTAACTTAAATAGGAAAAATATATAATGGATTCAATGGCATAAATTCAGGCACAGTAGTTAGGTGTCTGATGATGAACTTGTCACGGAGCTCGAAACTACATCATTTCCAATTGAAATTTGAAAAATATCAATTTAATTTTGAAAAATATCAATTGAAATTTGAAAATTATATTTGAAACTTGAAATACATCAATTGAAATTTAAAACACATCCATTGAAATTTGAAAGACGTCAATTGATATTTGAAAGATATCAATTGAAATTTAAAACACATCGATTGAAATTTAAAACACATCAATTGAAATTTAAAACACATCAATTGAAATTTGAAAGACATCAATTGAAATTTAAAATTCGTCACTTGAAATTTAAAAATTATTGACAGATTTTTTGTATTAGATTTTTAAATTTCAATTGGTGTATTTTAAATTTCAATTGATATGTTTTAAATTTTAATTGATGCCTTTTAAATTTCAATTGATGTGTTTCAAATTTCAATTGATGAATTTCAAATTTCAATTGATGTATTCCAAATTTCAATTGACGTGTTTTAAATTTCAAATGATGTCTTTTAAATTTCAATTGATGTATTTCAAATTTCAATTGATGTATTTTAATTTTCAATTGATTTTTTTCAAATTTCAATTGGAAATGGTGTAGTCATGCCAGTGAGTGTTCTCAACTGAAGTGTCTATTATTTCGAACAAACCCAACCATTTTTCATTAAGAAACATGCTCCTAACTTGTAAGCTTGTAGGATGAATTTCTCTTACATTAACCAAAAACGGAAAAATATAACTATATTAGGTGTTGCTTATTGGGGAATGAAATAAAAAAATTATGAACCTTAGAAAACATTATTTTATATTTTAATTTTATTGAACAGTAAGGGCATTTTTCAATTACATGGTTTTAACTAGTGATCTGGCAAATGTCGACTTTCGCTATCCACACACTGCTGCATACGTTTTCTAAAGTTTTCATGAACTCTAACAAGCATGTCGACTGGTATTCTGCCAATTTCAGCCTCAATATTCTTAATTAGGACTTCCAAGGTGTTAGACCTATTGTTAATTAGGTCCTCCATTGTGTAGTTCTCAATGGCGTTACCCAATTAACAATTGATTGCCGTCCAGGAGCACTTCCGCGTGCGAGAACACCGAATCGTAAACGAAAATCACACTGTACTGCAATAATCGAGTGCGCATTTGAAAAATACGCTTCTACACAAAATAACCTCTCGTCACGTGTCCCATGCATGATGGCAACTGAAGGGCAGACGAATACAAATCTCCCGTTCGCCACTATAAGCCACGTACACTCCCCACCCTCTTCGACCAACAGTACCGCCACAGCCTGGAGTACAAAAAAGCAAATTATTTTGACGTAGAATACGTCTTACCTTACGGTATGAGGACTCATGTCAGGTTTTTATTGTTGTAATCTTTATTTCATTGAATTTGAGGAAACGGCTAGATGAATTTTTTTAAAATTTTTTTTGTAGGTAAATGAAGATGTTATCTTTCGTTTGATATACATTTCATATTGGTTGATATATTTCTAGTATTTTAATTTCTCAAATGAAAGTTGTTTAAACGCATACACTCAAACATATGTGCGGTGTTTGGTTGAGTGTTTTTGGTTGCTCAACATTGCTTAGGAACATGTATCTAGTAAAAAGTGAAACGAACAGCAAGCTAATGTTGCTTGGCCACATGTATCTAGTAAAAAGTGAAACAAACAGTAAGCTAACGTAATAAAGCTTTTTTGCGAAAGCTTCAATAAAGCTGTTGTAACATTAATTTTGAATTGTAAAGCGTAAAGCTTTCACACAACGCTCGAATGCTAATGCGAAGACTCGATAAGGTAAACCTTTTTTAATATTAGGGCGGCCCTCTCAACATTCGCAGAACTTATTTCAATAAAAATATTAATTAAAATACATAAATTAAATTAAGTTTAAAAAAATTGAACATAATATTTTTTGTTTAAACGGACTTGAATCAAATGCCGTTGGTAAATATAAAAATTACAGCAGACAGTTGTCCGTGGCCGAAGGCCTCGGACAACTGTCTGCTGTATTTTTTTTAAGTTTCTTCTACTTTTGTTCTCTTTCTCTTTATTTCTTCAATACTACGTCCATATCAGGAATTGATCCCAGTAATTATTTCCAAATTCCAATGATGAAGATTTATGTAAAAAAGATTATCACTTCAATGAAGCTGAAAAAGTTGCAGAATCGCACAATCTTCAAACTGAAGAACTTTTTGAAGTAGCTATGAAGAAAACTTTGAAGAAGCTATTTACCCAGTAAACCAATATCGTATAATTGACAGGTTTTGTAAATATAATTTTGAACAGCTAACAAAAACACAACTTTTTGGCACCCCTCGTTTTTGGAAGAAGAAACTCGAAAAATCGATAATCCCTAATGGGTTACACTGTGGTGTGCATTTCCTTTTATCCTCACATTACCTTATAAATCGGCTGGTAAGATCTTTGGGGAAGTTATTGTTGTGATCTTTCCTTATCGATTTTGGTTAATCATTTGTCACTTATTGTCAATACGCGTCCTATTGAATTTCCGCTGCATTTATAATTCCTCTTTCCGGGTGTTTTGAGTGGAAATTGATAATCCACCCCGAAGCCGTAGGTTATTGATACATAACGATTGCAAAATTTTCCCCTCTCCTTATTAAAAAATATTGAATATTTATTGAAGTTTTGAATTGGTATGTTTCTCAATGGTAAATTCAGTGCCAGTGTGCAAATTGTTAAATATGTATTTCAAAAATTTTATTTATTTCACACACTCTCGATCATATGACTAGAACCACTTACATTTCTTTGTTTTTTAGTAGGCCATATCTTTTGTCGCCAGCTAAAATCTTACTACCATCGGAAAGAGCATTTTCTTATGGTTACAAAAGTAAAGGTCCTTTCGAAAAAAAGAAAAAAAAATAAAATAAAATTCCCGTTCATATAATTAGAACCACTCTGCAATTTAAAATATTTTACACGAAGTAGCATTTGATTTAGACCTTCAACAATAACTAAAATAAACATATTAAGAAAAGAAACAATAAATATTAGTGAAAATTGGCAAGAAAAGTATTTTGAACAAAGTGGAAAGAGACCAAATAGATGTTTATCATTCGCACAGATATTCTTATCGGGTCATTGCGCGGGAAATTGAGCGAAGACACAAAACTGTGCTGTGATTCTAAAAAGATATTGAAAACTATTGAAATAATTACAAAAGATGGATTTCAACCAACCGCTTTAACCCTGCTGTTAGATTAGAAAAAACTTACGAATCTTAGATTGAGGGACCATTTGGTCCATACTGCAATTTTCATCCAAAATAATAATTTTATCTTATTCTTTGTAACTATTTTGGTTCAAAAATTTCTAAAGCAAGTATTTGACATATCAAAAACATCCGCTAACATATCAAAAACATCTTCTAAATATTTGACATGAATTTACATTCGCTTGGTAATGAAAAAACTTACGAATCTTAGATTGAGGGACCATTTGGTCCATACTGGAATTTTCATCCAAAATAATAATTTTATCTTATCCTTTGTAACTATTTTGGTTCAATAATTTCTAAAGCAAGTATTTGACATATCAAAAACATCTTCTAAATATTTGACATGAATTTACATTCGCTTGGTAATGAAAAAATGTACTATTGACCAAATGGTCCTCTAACCTAAGATTCGTCATTTTGTATTTTTCTCAGTCCTGAATAAAGTTAGAAAATTTAATTTTCGCACATAACATTGTTTTATTAAAAGACCCCATTAGCAGAAAAATTTAGTCAGTATATATCACCGTTCCAAAGTTACAAGGGAAAACAGAAAAAATTTGGACCAAATGGTCCTAATCTAACAACAGGGTTAACTGCAACCGAAAAGAGAAAAGTCATGAGAATTGGATCAAACTCTTCTTTTTCAGCACCAAAAATCAGGTCTAAAGCTGGTATCCAGGCAAGTATCTCGACTGAAGAAAGAACCATTGCAGCTGTAAGTACCTGAAATAGAAACAACGGGACAAAAACCGCTGCCGAATAACAGTCGTGTTCTGGTTACAAGCAATCGATTATCGCTTGCTAAGTTGCAAAGAAAACGGCAATTTAGCGATAAGTCATTTTATTCAAAAATATGAAACGCTGAAAGATGTAACAAAAATTTGTTTAAACTTAGCGAAAACAATACTCGTCGCTAAGTTATCGCTAAGTCTTCGCTAAGTGCTTCATACAAAACAAGCGAATATATAAGCAAGCGGTGTAACAAAAACACGCGTAATGTCTCCAAAGAAAATTGGTTATAATTTGCTAGTCAGCATATAATATGGAACATTCAAGTAAGAAGCCATGTTACTGATTTGCGTACTGTGGTTTTTAGTAACCAAAAGAAACCTAATTTATACAGCCCAGATGGCTACAATAATTTTTTCTTAATGGCCGAGTTGCAAATGAATCCATTTTAAACCAAAATGTTCGTCTTCTTAATTTGACATGTTAGGGGTTGGCTTTCCTGCAAGGTTTATGTAGGAGGAAGACAATTCGCGGATAAGGAATCACTAAATGAAGCCGTTAAGGACACCCGAACTGAGATTTCGTTGAATGAATAATAAAAAGCAGTATATTTGCAGTTATTTTATACAAGGGAGGTAGCACCCACTATTAAAAAGTCTACAATATTGTGGATAAACTAAATATTAATGGTTGCTATTATTAAATTATAAACTAATGCATTTTTCACTAATAGCCTCGTTCTTTTCGTTCAGTATACGCGTTTCCCCATACAAATGAAAAGTGTATACGTTACAGTCGATAATTTTCCACTATAAGTCGAGCAGTGAATAGTAGAGAGAAATAAATGAAAATGTAAACTTGTCAAAATTTTTTAGTTTCAAGATTTTCAGCGTTCCCTGAGACAGACTCAAATTTTATTGTACTCAAGTATTGTCTCTTCATTTGAAATTCAAAGGTGGCATGATGGGTAACACATGCAACTAACAACCGCGAGATTTCGGTTCGAATCCTAGTTAAGTCGCATATCATCTTTTTAATTTTATGTTTAATTTTTATCTATATTTTAATGATTTTATTTTTTTAATATTCCTGGTAAATGAGTTATGTTAAAAAATAGAGTAATTAGTACGATAAATAATTAAAAAAATATTTTTATTTTGTGCCTTCTCTGAGGTTTGAACTCACATTCTATCGATTAGTAGGCAAAAATGTATGCTCTAGGGCAGAAGCCCTGACACAGCTAAAGTGACGAATAAAAATCAGATACATTCGGGTAAATGTTCAATATTTCCATTTTTCAACTCCTAGAGTTGACAGTCGACAAAAGTGCTGTCAAATTAATTTTTTTTAAAGGCGAAGTGTTCTTTTCGACCAGTATACACTTCTAGTATATACTGGAAGAAAAAAACGAGCCTAATATTAGTTAAGTGGATCTTTCTAATCATATGAGCGGAAATTATTTTTATTATTTTTTGTTTTTATTTTATATTTTGGAAAGGGACTTTTGCAATAATATTGCATTAGGGGCGTTTTTTTCGTAACTTATACACGTTAACTCATACAAAATGAAAACCTGCACGTTAAGATGTATAATTTTAGAAGTTGAGAATAACCCCGATAAAAATATAAAATGTATTTCATTTCTTATATTTCCACGACGTTTCGAAAATTATGATGTAACTACCCCTTATAGTTATTATTTTATCAAACTATTTCAAAAGATGTATAAAATATTATTGATTTTTTCCTCTTCAATAATAAGGATTCCAAGGCAATTCTGGAGACCAAACAACTAAAGCAAGCTCGACAACTTTCACAAGAACACCTTCGGCTCTGCCTACTTGTAATGTAATTTTTTGGTACACTTTGTGTACTTTTTGGTACACATTTGAGGCATTGATGTAGTTGTTTGGTGGAGTTTACGCCCAAAACATTACATTTAAAGTAATTTTTGGCGTATTTATGGTACAATTGATAAAATTTGTTGGTACTTGTTACTTACTTTTGATACATTTTGTGTAGTTTTCGTAAATTCTTAACTATATTGATGTACTTTCTGGTGGATTGCATGCACTTTATGGAACTTGGTATGTACTTTGTGGTAAATTGTATGTACTTGTATGTACATATAAATGATGTATGTAGTTTCTGGTATATTTTATGTACTTTGTTAAAAAATAGCACACCGAAACACATTCATTACTCCACTACCTACCTCTCTATAGATTGCGTTTTACGTCTCGCTTTCGGTACGCTAGCTGGTCTTGAGCTCGTTTGAGACGTAAAAGAGCACGCGGCTTGCTCGGGGACGCGTTTTTGTTTTATTATTTGCCTGTGCTCTCGAGTCGTATATGTTGGTTCGGTTTTACATCTGACAACTACGATGTTTGTTTTATTTTTAAATAGTGTTTTAAACCAATATGGCATTAAAGTCCTGAACATTTTCAATCGAAATCTCATATTTGAATATTTCGTATAGCCAAACATCTGCTTTTCACTACTGTATTCAGAAATTAATTTACTCGAAATTTCCTAATGAAAAATTTTTGCTGCAATGCCAATGCAGAATATCCACCTCATATATTTTCTTTAGTATTTTGTTTTGTTTCTGACGTTTAAATAAACAAACTGACAAATAAAAATTAAAAATTATTGGATGAAGCCAAGTTGAATATACTCAACATCTATGCGTTTTTTTTTCGTAACAGGTAATGTTAACTTATATAGGTTACGAAAAAACGCCCCTATTATTATATTGTTGTTCTTATTTTTGTAATCTGAAGAAAATGCCCTCTAGGATGGTAGTAACATTTTAACTGCAAAAGATATGGCCTACTAAATCCAAAAATTTAAGTGGAAAAAATTCTAATCATTTGATCGAGAGTGTATTTTGTTAAAATTTTTGGTTTAGCAGGCAATTTTTCAATACAAGAGTCCAAAAGATTTTCCATAACGATATCTCCCACAATTGGAGAAGCGGTCGAGCCAATCGGAAGTACTCTTTGTTGACCGAAAGGGCTTTAAAAAAAATTACTTAGATTATTCGATTTTTCTGATCAACGAAGGCCCGAATAAGTATTTTGCATATCCTGACATCAACATACCACCAATGGATACCTTTATTTCATGTAAAATCAAAGTTTTTTATTCAAGGGCATATAGATTAATTTTCTCAACACAGTGCTAACGGATGTCTTCAGAAAACGAAGTTAAAAAAATCCTCTTGGAGTTATGGTGGATTGGGCTTTGAGACTTGGTGGTATCATTTCGAATTTAGTCGGAATTATATAACTAGGATCTGCTTCCCGCTGACTTCCAGCAGTTCTATCACGCCTCGTTTTAACCCTGCTGTTAGATTAGAAAAAACTTACGAATCTTAGATTGAGGGACCATTTGGTCCATACTGCAATTTTCATCCAAAATAATAATTTTATCTTATTCTTTGTAACTATTTTGGTTCAAAAATTTCTAAAGCAAGTATTTGACATATCAAAAACATCCGCTAACATATCAAAAACATCTTCTAAATATTTGGCATGAATTTACATTCGCTTGGTAATGAAAAAATTTACGAATCTTAGGTTGAGGGACCATTTGGTCCATTCTGGAATTTTCATCCAAAATAATAATTTTATCTTATCCTTTGTAACTATTTTGGTTCAATAATTTCTAAAGCAAGTATTTGACATATCAAAAACATCTTCTAAATATTTGACATGAATTTACATTCGCTTGGTAATGAAAAAATGTACTATTGACCAAATGGTCCTCTAACCTAAGATTCGTCATTTTGTATTTTTCTCAGTCCTGAATAAAGTTAGAAAATTTAATTTTCGCACATAACATTGTTTTATTAAAAGACCCCATTAGCAGAAAAATTTAGTCAGTATATATCACCGTTCCAAAGTTACAAGGGAAAACAGAAAAAATTTGGACCAAATGGTCCTAATCTAACGGCAGGGTTAACACCAGTTCGTTGATAGTTTGTACTGGTTCATCGTCGCCGTCACTTCAGTCAGCATTTCTATTCTGTTTCATTTCTCCCTCGGTTTATAACTATTTTCACCCAAGACTCTTAAGCTCAATTTTTGACTTTTCAATTATCCTCTATTTATCTTGAAATAGTATTTATATACAGAAATTATTTTTTTTTTAGCAAAAAAAACTGAATTCAATTTAAATGGGCAGCCTTGTACCTTTAAATTCTACTTAAGTTAACCAGAAACGACCATATGATTTTTCAATTTGGTTTCCTCTGCTAAATTCAATTTCAGTGTCCAACATACGTAGGTTTTGAAATTTCACGCTCAAATTTATGAATACAAGAATTATACAAAGAATGATGAAATAGATTAAGAAATGTGTAAACTATTGAGTCTAATCATACCATGGTGACCTCGTGCAACACAAACTCACCCAAAACATTTTTATATTCATGATACATAGTGCAGAGATTTGACAGATATTTTCTGGCATATGTGCATTTGGCATTTCACGATGTTGCCATATCTATTCGCTAAAGAAATAGTTGATTACATTTAGCACTAATAAACGCAATTCAGATTTAAAATCATATTGCAGTTAACTAAATGTGAATTGAAATACCTGAAAATTGGACTTCAGTCGGTATCATTTAACGAAGGAATTCGCAATTCTTCCAATATTTCGGTCACTGGAAGTCTATAATCGAATATAGTTTTCAGCTACCCTCACATCATAGCGCCCCTTACAAGGGACGCTTAATGCAACAGACTTTTTTTTTAACAAGTCGCATTTACTTCAATGCATTGCTTATAATTAGTTTAAGCTGAATCAACTCAAAACAGTTATAATAACTCAATTGAGTTTAGTTTCATTTAATTTTTACCTACCTGGCACGTGGTGTGGTTTATATTCGTTTTCTATATTTTTCACAAGCAAGAGCATCACACTCAAAAGAAATGACAAGATAACTGTTTGATTGATATGTCAACTACTCTACAGTATACTTCTTTCAAATATTGTATATTAAAAAATACGGGCGTGACTTGTTGAATTGTTAGTGCCCCTCTAAACGGACTATAGACACTAATCTATGAACTCTATGCACAATTTTAATTGTTTGTTGAATGTTAACAATTGATCTGTAGTTGGTTGTCTAGCCAAAGAACCAATATGCAATAGAAGAATGGCATTGTGCTAATAAATACACAACTTTATTAGGATAGTAAGTGATTTTAGGGATTTATCGTGACTACCAGCCGATTGGCCGACCAACATTTATAAAAATGGGCATGGCGAAGTTGTTCATTTTTTATTACACAGTAGCTTCTGACAGTATAGAATTTTGTAAAGATCGGTTGTGATTTACGGGGGATATCGAGCAGCCCAACAGCAAAACCGCCTAGCTTTTGTATGGGCAGAATGAAAATGGGCGTGGCACAGTATTTAATGTTTAATTACACGAATTTCATTAAGACCGTTTGTGGGTTACAACAGTTATCGTGTCGATCAACCTGCCACCCGCCCAATTTTTGTGTGGAAGGGACCAGAATGGGTGTGACAAAACAACTAATTTTCCATAGGATAGCGGCAGTTGACTAAATATTTTGTAGTACCACATTTCATAGAGATTGGTTCGATTTTGCGAGAGCTATCTTGGCGAACAACCAGCCTGGGAGGTACCAAAATGGGCGTGGGAAAATCACCGTTATCTTAATCGGTGACTGGCGTTTGACGACATGAAGCCAATTACCGAATTTCATTTAGATCGGAACTGTTTCACGCGACTTATCCCATTGAAAACCAGGACGGCCACCAAGCTTCTGTATGGGATATACCAGAATGGGCTTGGCAAGCACGCCGATTTTCTCTAGTTAAGGAGATTATTAACCACTGTTTGAGTACCAGAAAAGAGGTTTAGAAGAAACAGAATTTTGTACAGCAGGGGCGTGGTCAAACTACCCATTTTCAATCACAAACTAATTTAAGAAAAAAATAGTGACTGACAAATTATTGTGATCGGTACAGATTTACGGCAGTTATCTTGTTGACCAGCCATCCAGTCAGACAGACGGACATGATTCAATCGTCTTAAAAAGAATTTCGTCCAAAGGTGCTAAGGGTCTAATATGGCTCGTTCTACGCGTTAAATTTTTTTTCGTATTAAATGATATATACCGCAATCCCTATGGTTGAGGTTACATAAATTTTCAAAGGGGACGGTGTGCAGCATGGGATGTTCACAATGTGTTAAGGGTTCCTTTATGACGGATGCACCGAGTCCCAAACTAGTATTGTAACTGTTGGATGCACCAGAATATGGGATGAACTATAATATATAACCATCGTCAGAGCAAGGGGTTTACAATTTATACCCCAAACTTAGGGAACTGTCGCCTCGCTCCAAACTGAATATAACGTTTGTTGATCATGTCAAACAATGCCCGAGCCTTCGCGAACTTATCAGAAGCACCCAAATTGTCATTGTTAACGATATGAAATTTCGCTTTTAATTTCGTGAAAACGCTCCGCGACAGTGTTTGGCGAATCACGGGAATGCCGAACAGAGGAACTAAGCGCCAATACAATGTAGTTTGTAGGATATAGTGATACCCAAAAAATAGTAGAATTCCCATGAAACATTGGAACAGATATTTCTCGCACATTTTCCTGATATTTTGCTGGGCAGCATATCGATTTGTTTCGTCTACAACCAGAACAATTACTTATGTTTCTTCGCCGTCTTCTTAGGTTTTCCTTTACCGCATTTATGAAGCAATTTTATTTTCATTGACTAAAGAACAAATTCTCTGGAATTGGTACAACAATATTTCAAATATATCAGTGTGTGGTGAAACACAGTATCAGTACCAGCGTGTGGTGAGACCTAGCGTTAGGTATATTTACCTGTGTGACGTTCAAAATGTCTTATATTCTTATCTGGACTTTTGGCCACACACACACCAATAAATATATAAAAAGTTTTATTTTTTTATATTCAATATATATTTAGTTTAAAAATTGTCTATTTTTGGACACTTTTCAAACCGCTTCTTGTGAAGAGGGGGGGGCTTACAGAAATTTTCCAAAAATATTTACTATTTTTTGGTAATAGACCAAACCTCAATATAAACGCCTCGCACATTTAATTATTTATATTTAGCTATGTATTATATTTTCTCTAAAGTCGAGAAATGATAAACGTGTGTTCAATTATACAGCGGTAAGAAATGGGTTAAGCCAGGGTATCCTAATCTGTCTATTCCAATAAAAAACAAACATTTGTCAAATTGAAAAATGTCAATGACAATGTGAAAATAAATTCTAACTATCCATGGAATTATCCATGGAAAAATAGGATTATTTTATAAAATATTTGGTTTTCTAAATTTTATTTTGTGGTAATATTAAAAATTGGTTCAAGCTCACAGTCTCCTCATATTTCGAATATCGTTTAGTTAAATGGATTTAACAATTATTAACGATTTCAGACCTAAGTAACAAACTTCAATCAAAAAGAATTGTAATATATAATATAGAATTATTCTCTAATAAGAGAAATTGCTTGTGTTACCTTCAGTACAATTTAACTCTACCACTAAACTCAATTCTCGTTTATCTACAACTTAAATTGTTTAACTTTAATTAGGTGTAGGACAGATAACTTGGCAGCCTAACTAATGCTAACATCTGTATAATTATTATTTGCTCGTTAATGCGAACCATTTGTCCGCCAATCAAAAGATTCTGCTAGGTAAATTGGCATTTAGTCTGCCACGTTCGCCTTTAACTTTTCTTTTCAAGTTATTTTTTAATCAACATTTTCTTCCCCAGTATTTTTCTTTTTCTATAAACAAAACAATCAGACAATATGGTTGGTTCTGCCAAGAAGATAAAGTAAAGTAACTACCATAGTACCACCTTTATGTTATTAAAATTCCATATTTTCCTTTTACGAACAACAAGGTGTTTCTTAAATTTTCCGCCCATCCCTTTAGATATTGGCAGAAAACTCTGGGAGTGTGTTCATAGTTGAGTGTCTCTTGGAACAGAGTTATTTTGTTGGTCCCGCTGCCGTTGAGTTGCAAAGTTTCCCAGATGATTCTTTTATTTGTAGTTTTATGTGCATTTTCATTACTATATTTTTGAAAATAACGGGTTTTTCAAGAAGAGCGCTACAAAAGTTTTCTTTTGCATGGCCACCACGGGCACGGTTGCAGAAGTCCAGACACTGAACCCAATTTTTGACGGTTTTCAAGCATAAATCGGCCAATACTGCTGCAATTTCACGTTCGATATTCGTACGAAGTTCATCAATCGTCACTGGCTTGTTGGCATAGACCATAGACTTGACGTAGCCCCACAGAAAATAATCTAACGGCGTCAAATCGCACGACCGAGGCGACCAATCGACTGGGCCATTTCGTGAGATAACACGGTCACCAAACTTGGTTTCCAATAAATTGATTGTGGCATTCGCTGTGTGGCTTGTGGCGCCGTCCTGTTGGAACCACATGTCCTCCAAGTCCATATTATCCAATTGGGGACAAAAATATTCGGTTATCATTGAACGGTAGCGATTCGCATTAACAGTAATGTGCCGGTCTTGATCATCACGGAAGAAGTACGGCCCAATGACGCCGCCGGCCCATAAACCGCACCAAACCGTAATTTTTTCGGGATGAAATTATGACTCATGGATTACGTGTGGATTGCTGTCTGACCAATAACGCATATTTTGCTTATTGACGAAGCCATTCAGCCAGAAATGAGCCTCATCGCTGATTGTTGAGGCCTCTTAAAGTTGGCCTCTTAAAGTTTAGGCCACTGACTAATGACCAAATATCGGTAGTAAATTTTAATAATTTTGAGTCGTTGTTGGCTCTTATATCTTTACACGATGAAATGGTAAACCTTACTGAAAAGAAATGTCAAAAGAGCGGGAAAAAATATAGCGTTTTTTGCTGTCCCTATCGATTTACTTTTGTAGCGTCTCTGTTGAAAACCCCATTATTAATTTAAAAAAACCGTGATCACGGTCACTATATTAAAGAATGTTGATTTTCAAATCACGTTCACTGAGAACGCCGTTCCTAAAAAATCACTGTATCGCTCATCTCTAGTGAACAATGTCAGGCAAGTCGCAAGGAGGCCCATTTCTACACATATGCGAAATAGTAGAGCAGAAAGAATAGACGAACAAATCCAATAAGATAACGAAAATGTGCATATGAGCATCTCGCAATTGAGTGCATCTCAATCACAAGACACACGCTGAGCAAAAGGCCGAAAACGCCACCAAGTACAGCGAGCTTCGTTCCTTCGCCTCGCATTCGAGCACGAGCCAGATGTTGAATATTCCACTCATTCCAAAGTACCGATTGGTGCTATGGACAACGAATGTCCCCATTGGCATGCTCTCAAATTCAAACATGAGTCAGCCGGGATGTGTTGCGAAACAGCAAATGTGCAACTACCAGAAATTGGGAGACAACCAGAACCATTGAACGGCTTGGTCATCGGCATGGATGCAGATTAAAACCTGTGCCTGAAGTCCACTCGTACATTCAATTTATGCTTCCAAGTGACTTCGTTCGGAGCAACAGAATAATTCACAATACTGCGACAAATGGTCAACAATTCAATTCAACGTTCAAGATCAACGGTCAAGTGTACCACAAAGTAGGTTCATTGCTGACAAAGGCAAGCGAACCACATCAAACATCAATCGTGTGGATGCACGTTGCGGAGCACGATGCAATAAACTCAATTCGCCAAATTTCCGAACTGAATGTCATTATTTAAATTCTTCTAATCAAACATGCACGAATTTCAAAGTGTCAATCACGCTATTGTCATCAGTCCTGACGAACCACCACATGGGGGGCTCATGGGAATATTCAATACCTCTGTTGGTGGCGACGTTGCTGGAATCATGGGTGATGACCGCACATCGACCTGACAATTAGTGATTCGAAGAAGAAACAATAATCTGTAGTTCATCACCGACACACACCGTTCATAAGAAAATTGTGAATGCACAAAATTGCCTCTAATTTCTGCATTATCGTTGAATCGCAAAATGGACTCATTGACCGCATAGTTCCCGATGTACGCACACAATACATAAATCATGCGAGAAGGTGTTTTTTGTTTATATCGGCGGTCATCGTCTACAGCGCTCCATTCTTCTTTCTGTCATAGATCCCACACACTTACTTTTTATTCAACAACCAAAATATTCACCAGGAATAATTTGTGTGGCAGAACAACGTTTCCAGGGTCAGCTAATTTTATAATAATAATCTTCTTTTCATTACAGGTTTCCTCCCCATTCCCTAGCTTGAGTTTGCGTCAGGGTGTCCAGTCAACATCTTCATGGAAATCGCCACCACAGATGTGCATGTGATTTGTTGGGCAGCAGAAGCATGTGGCATGTCGTTCCGGTTGCACCTATTTTATTAATTTTTCTGCTGTTTCAGGTACCCCATAATATCCTGCATTTTGGGCGAATGACAGTTTCCCAGCTGAAAATGAAACATTTTGTGGCTTTTCACACTATAACTGTCCTTCCTTCAAACGTAAGCATCGACGAATGATGAGGAGAGTCTGTTATGCATTTTAACTCATAGGACCACAATCTCCCATCAATATCAACTACACTGGAGGTGGGAATTGCAGAGTATTCACCCCAAGAACATGATAGTCCCACCTCCATCGAAACATCTGCCACCTTGGTTTGGGCGACGGAAAGTGGATGTATTTTTTTAAACCAACACCTCCCTCTTCCTAGCAAGTATATGGTGGTTAATTCTTCTTTCCTATATTATAGATGGATTTCAAGGCTCCATTGTGGAAAAATGCTACGCCACTGCTGAGCTCCACGAATACATTCTTTCGGATTTGGTACGCATTGAGGTCTTTGGGCGCCAGTAAAAATGTTTTCTTCCGATTTTCAGCGGCGAACACTTTGCTACCAAAAACAAATGGTTTCCCGTTTCATCCCATGAAGGGATAGAGGAGAGATCTCACAACCAGTGAACTGTGCGATTTTTAGTTTTACACTCACTGATTGGAACTGACAGTTATACGTCGGTTCCGAACAGCATTTTGAGAATATTTTTAATAATTCAATACTCGATAGTGTCGCCGTCACAGTCAAACCGCAGTCAAAAGAAATTTGAGATGGTCAGAGCAGGGATCGAACCCACGATCTAATGTGCAAGAGCCGCGTACACATTGTACCACCGAAGCCAACGACGATCGGATCTATGTTCCGAAACGCCCCAAGTTTCACTCGCCCAAGGATTGTCAGCTCAGCTACTGCAGTATCCCCCACCCGTTTTTTAAACTCAGAGAACTAATTTGTTGAAAAGAGGATGTAGCAACCGTAATCTCGGTTGTTACCACCGAATTGGGGTTTCCACAACCGAATTGAGGTTGTCGCGACCGAAGATAGTCCTCGCAATTGAAATTCGGTTGAAACAACCTCATTTCTTAATAGATTCGGTTGTGACAATCGAATCTTGAATTATAGTCGTTCTGTCAAACAAGTTTCCCAAAATTTCGATTGGTACTACCAAATTTGGAAACAATTCAGATACAGCAACCCAAATTGCCCCCAAATTCGGTTGGAGTAACGGCATGTGCCACCAATTCGGGTGCTAATCCCGAATTTGGTATCAATTCGGTTGTCACGGCCGAATTTTTCATCAATTCGGGTGTCGCAACCGAATTTAGTATCAATTCGGTTGTAACTACTGAATTTAGTATTAATTCGGTTGTAACTACCGAATTAGGTATAAAGTTGGTTGTAACTACCGAATTTGGTATCAATTCGGTTGTAACCACCGAATTTTGTACCAACGTGACGTTTAAAATTATAAAAACAAATATTATATTAAATACATAACTGTTCCTGTCGCCGCGATACCAATATTTTTGTGTGGTTATTAACAAAGGTAAGTGTACATATTGTAATTATGGTTTTTATATTAAATCGACTTATTTTGCAGAAAATTTCCAATCAGATATCAACAGTTTTGAAACTTTTCAACTTTCATATGCTGCAACCGTCTGTGTGTGAAACAGTCACTGCAATTTCGGCGCCATTTTAAAAAAAGTACAGCCCAATCACGCCACCTGACTAAAATACGCACCAGACATATGCTGCAACCGTCTGTGTGTGAAACGGTTTCGGACCTACATCAATCGATACAACACGCCAAAGCTGATGCAATTTCCCATGATGGACGGGACTTCCAAAAAGGTCTGTAGTAACGAGTAAAATAAATGTGTTACCATAAAAATTACATACGGGAAAATAAATCATTACTTAATAATAAATAAGCTTACAAAATTCATTTGTTACACTATCTACATTCGGTTGTGAGAACCACCATCGAGGTTGTGACAACCTCGAATGAGGTTCTGGCAACCTCCAGTGAGGTTGTGGCTGCCTACAAAGAGGTTGTGATAGCCTCTAAATTCGGTTACGACTAATTCGGCTGTGTCAACCTAATTTTTCTGTGAGTGTACAAAGGGACAAACGAGTGAAACAGACAATCTGTTACAACAACAATATTTTGCTATAGTCCTTTATTAATTGTACTCCCCTTTCGGCAGCATCATTGATAACATGTAATTTATGAAATATTTCTACGGCTGGCTGGTAATCTTCGCGCTTTTCCCAAGTTTCAGTCTCGGTAATAATGAAACCTGCTTACAATCTATTGATCATTTCGCGCAAATTGTTCTTCGTGAGTTCTTGCTCCATACCAAGATTCTATACCAAGATAATTCTTTTTCCACATTCGAAGCTAACTGAATGTACTGGGTCAGCCCGATCTTGGTTGTCACTGCCGCCGCTATTCTCCATATCAACTTCTTCGTCTATATCCTCTTCTTCTTCTGCCTCGGACATCCACGTCGTCTTTTTTCTCGCTGTCTACATCCGACGATTTGTCCACCATGGGAGTGGTAGGTGCCGATTTCATAAAAAATAGAAAAATTTATATGAGAACCACCGTAAGGGATGTAGATAGAAGGCAGATATGTTCTGAGAAGCTGTTGGAGTTACAAACATATTTAGGGTCGGTCATACATTCCACTCCTGTGAGACCACCCTTGGGACAATTAGAGCGATTGGATGCAAGATTTATAAAAATCTTATGTGGTGAAGATAGGGGGCACGTATTTTTGTAAAAAATGTTTGAAGGGAAAAATGAGTGGGACTGAGTCATACATTTCACCACTCTAGGGTCGACGGTGGGATAGTTATGGGGCGTGTGGTTGTTTTCCCCCCTACACCCTCACCTTTGACCACGATGCGCAGTCATTTGCCACAACACAATCTCCTCCATTTTTTGGCTCATGAATTTCTTTCCCCAACCTCACAAAATTAGGTGGTAGCTGGTATCGAAATCTGATGCTATATCCCACCTCTACCATACATGTTGCTCGGCGAAAATTCACGATTTGAGTTATAAAGGGTGTCACAGTAAGAATGCGCTTTTTCATTTTAAAACAAAAACACGCCTTTTTTGCGATATTTATGATTATTTTACTGGATTGTAAATAAGACATGTTCCGATTAAGTATGGAATAATAAACGTGTTTTGGTTACACCGCTTGCTTATATATTCGCTTGTTTTGTATGAAGCACTTAGCGTGAAACTTAGCGGCGAGATTAATTTTCGCTAAGTTTAAAACAAAAAAATGTTGACATCTTTTACCGTTTTTAACCGTTTTTCATATTTTTGAATAAAATTACTTCTCGCTAAAGAGCCCTTTTCTTTGCAACTTATCAAGCGATAATCGCTTGCTTGTAACCAAAACACGACTTATATATCCGTCAAATAGCCGCCACGGCTCTGATGACAGGCCATTTCTCTTTTCATGAAATTTTCTATGACTTTTTCACAGAGATGTGGCTGTATCTCACCGATGACGCGATGGGTCTCGGATGTTAGCTTAGGAATTGTTTCAGATTTATTCGAATAAACCCGAGATTTCATCAAACTACAAAGAAAGAAATTCCACAGCGTAAAATCGCATGATCTTGGCGGCAAGTTGACATCAGAATTTCTTGCGACAATTTGTTCTGGAAATCGCTGCTACAATAAATCGATTTTTCCGTGCGCGATGAGGCAGGTGGAGGCGACTTGTTGAAACCACATGTCGTCCAGATCCATGCCGTCCAGTTAAGGATACAAGAACCCGTTATCGTTATATAAGGAATACCGCTCACAGTCACTGCAATTTCGGCGCCATTTTAAAAAACGTACAGCCCAATCACGCCACCTGACTAAAATACGCACCAGACAGTTGCTCGTTGTGGATGCATTTGTTTCTCATGGATTGCATGAGGATTTTGTGAGCCCGAAATTCGATAATTTTGTGTATTCACGAAGCTATTCAGATGGAAGTGCGCTTCTTCGGAGAAGATGAGTTTTGTTTTTGGAAAATTGATATTGACTTGACTTTTCTCTACTTGTTTCACTTTCTTGTTTGAGACTCACTGGTTGTTTGGGACTTGTTTACGGATGAATATGGAGGTCTGTTGTCAAAATTCGCTGTGTAGTGCATCGTGAAGTTTCACGTTGTTGAGAACGATGCCGAATTGATTTTTCGGGTTTTCGGCGACACTCTCGTTTACAACAGAAATGTTTTCTTGTCTTGATGTCCATAACCGACCCAGTTTCTTCAAATTTTTTGATCACTTCGAATGGTTGACACATTAATTAGGTGCACTTTCTTGACTGAAAATTCTTCAAAGTTTGCGAGCGGTCTCAGCATAACTTTTCAAATTTTTGTAATAAGTTTTCACAATTATAACGCATTGTCCTTTCTTGAAGCGCTCGATTGTTAATAATTGGAATAAACATATGTGACAGGTGCCAAATGTCAGAGTTGCCACTTCAACAAAAAAATTACACTAAATTTAAAAAGTGCAATCTTACTGAGACAACATTTACAATGTTTTCTTTAAAAGTTTAATAGTTTCTTGAATCAGCCAAAGTACAATTGCAAAACTTTTCCGTGTTTTGGTTACACTGCTTGATAAGATTATCACTTATTTCGTATCGAGAATATAAAGCTGCTTTATTGTTTATTGTGAACCAAAAGTAAAATTCAAGAAACAATCATTTGCGATACATCGTTAAATATCATGCCTTAAGGCAAGATGATTGTGCATAGCTCTAAATTTCGTTGCTCGTAAGTAATCGATAATCGCTAGCTTATAACGAAAATATTTCTAACATACTCTAGTGGCTTTTTACCCTCACGTTACCAACCAATCCTAGTAGCCACATTTGAAACAAAATAATCCAAATATGGACGTCGCTCCAACAGAGGAAGAACTGGCCGGCTTTACATTTGACATGGGTAATACACACACACTGTAATATCCCTTCATTTGTCAACAACTGACTGATGGCACTCAAGTGCCTCATATGTATGTAAGTCAGATGTGAACACCAAACTGAAAACCAATTCTATCAAATAGTATTAGAGACATTTCTCACTTTGTTAAATATTCTCTAGAGGTGCCGCAGATGACAGGAGTTGAAGAAGCTCTTCAGCAAAACATCAAAATTATCAAAGGTAAATCCCTAAAGAGAGTAGGGAAAACATTATGTTCCCAACAAAAGACAAAAAGTTAAATATTCCCAGTGCTGCAGTTCAATTAAAGTCATATAATCCTAAACACGTTTACGTATTCCGTAGTGGGAAAGAAAAACAGGGTCAAAGACCCTTGAATTCAATGTTTGTGGTGTTGCTGCAATTGAGATCAACTAAAAAGAATGGATTTGAGTTTAGGAAATTATGCAAATTGTCGGTTACTCACGCAATGTATTTCCTTTAGGGAAATGACGAATGGTTTATGGTTTTGTTGCCAACTCAATTATTATTCAAGTATTTATTAAGCATTTTACCAGTATATACCAGTATCTTTTCAAAAATTAAATACACTGAAATAAACTTAATTTACTTAATTACTTCTCGTTATTAAAAACAACAATTATTTCTACTAGTTATGAAACACGATTTCATTCATCTGGCAGCTTCGGCTAACTTCGCAGTAGCTCACCGTTTCATTCCAATTTTCCAGGACGATTTCTGGTTCTGTTTCACTAATGGCTCGCACGATATTAGCCTTAAGGATGTATATCGTTTCTTAGTTATACCCATAGCATCGATATTTAATGTGGCTCCCACACAAGAAAAAGTCATTTAGACCGCTGATAACACGATTATCGAAACAAGTGCGAAAAAGGTCCATTGTTTGACGAGATGTGAGACATGGTGCGCCATCCTACTGAAACCAAAGATTATCCAAGTTCATATCCTCCCATTTTGGCCGTCGGTGGTATATCTAATAGTAGTGTTCGCCGCTCTTGTACATGATAACGTGGTTTCGATTTCTGCTCTGACCACCTTAAATTGTTTTCGACGGCGGCCTCCATAGTCCCTTCACGAGATGTAATGGGAAACCATATTTTTAGTTTGACTATTGTAACAGTCCGATTCTGTTTCACGGCAAAGTGAAGTGTAAGTACGATATTCAGCTAGCCTGTGTTGTATTTCCTTTCCTTTGTATCTACTTTAAGCTTCTGTTATATCTTGGTGAAACCTTGCACTTTGCTTGTCGCAAACGTCCACTAAATTTGGTGGGCAAATTTAGTACGGCTATTACAACCACTTGTACGGATTTGACGACATCTGATGTTGTTCTGACAACTTCTAATGCAATTGTGAGAACCTCTAATGAGGTTTCGACAACCTCTAATTGGGATGAGATGACATCTAGGGTGGTTGTGTCAACCTATAAATGCGGTTACGACTAATTCGGTTATTTCGTCTGTGGGTGTGTGGACGCGTTGACGAGTTGATGTTATTTTAAAATCATCTGCCACCAAATTCCAGACACAATTACTGCTGCCAATTCTCCAAAACCTTAAAGTTCAGATTTAGTTGCAAAACGTCGGTATATAGGTCCGTATCCACTCTATTTTTGTAAAAATTCTGAAGGAGGTGGTTCTCTAACCGACAATTCTCCTAGTGTGCCTTCACCACTGATTTATCGTTAGGACAGTATTTTCCCAGCGAGCAAATCCTTCCGAATTCTGACAGATCGTCGGAACAGGTTGCCGGATTCGGTTAGAATTCTTACAAAGGTTGAAAAGATTTTTCACATGTTTTTTGGAGGCAGAGAAATTTAAATGTAAATAAAGTACAGAAAAGTGTTTTTAATTTCCATTAAATTTGCTTTATTTCAAAGATAATTTTATGACATTAATGTTCGAATATGGGTTAGGGCATAAGGCCGGCACGGCTGGCGGGTACATGGCGTAATCTGGATGTCTATTTTTCAAGTTTCAGTTCAATTTCCAGTTAACAAATCCATTTCGTGGAATCAATCATTCTTCAAATATTTCTTTCAATAAATTAATTGTATCGCTCACTGTGCGGCATGTGGCGCCGTCCCGCTGAAGGCAACATTAATGCCTTCCAAGTGAGGCACGATAAAGTTAGTAGTCATGTAATCAGGACTTATCGTTGAATCCAACGTTCTAACCATCATCACTATTTAGGACAAACTGGTCCAGTGATTCCACCGGCCCATACAGCTCACCAAAAAAAACCCATTTCTGGATGCCTCCAAATGCGGCAGTTCTGCTAGATGGCATTGATGGGTTGGGCGATTATGACCAACCATCATGAATTGCACGTAATCACCGATGAGGTTCTCGAATTCAACCATGTGTGGTGAGGCAGAATTTGTGCATAATCATAACACATACATTTTTTGTTATACTCTTTTCGCTTTCTGTTTTTTCTATTTTCTCGTATTTAATATCTTAACTTCATTTAGCCGTCGGTGGTGCAATGGTAGTGTGCGCGGCTCTTGTGCATGAGAACGTGGGTTAGATCACTCTTCTGGCCACCTTAACTTTATTTCGACGGCGGTTACCGCGCGTAGTGAGGCTTTGTGAAAAAGCTTCTCAAAATACCGTTCGGAACCGGTGTAAAATTATGGGTCCCAATCAGTGGTTGTAAAACTAGAACGCGCACAGCTCACTGTTTTTTTGAGAAGCTCTCCCTAATCCCTTCATGGGATTTAACGAGAAACCATTTATTTTTTTTATCTATCTGTATTTGCGTTTCCTGGTCTGCGGTCATTGGAGACAAATGCTGATGTTGCAGTTTTATTATTTGGGTGACTTATATATTGTCGACCAATTGAGCCCAACGACAATGAGTGTCAAAATATCTATAATGCATGGTGGACTTTTTTGTTTTACTCGCTTGAATCTGCCAAGTCTTGGTGTGGGACATTGTTTGATTCAGTTTCTGCGTTGAATGACTGTGGATGCAAAATTTTGCATGAAAGGCATTAAGTTATTGATCAAAGAAGACACTCGGTAAGAGTGATCAGTTGATTTTGGTGACAGAACTGATATTTCTCTTTATGAGCCCGCACAATACAAAACAGGCAACACGCTGAGAAATAGCGGTCTCTCTAACATATTCTGCAGGAACATGGCATATAGTTTTAACACATTTCAAACATTCATATATCTGCAAGTCTCAAACTCACTTGCATTTAAATGTAAACAGTATTATGTTCACTGGTAAACATGTATGCTTTCACATGGAAACATATGCGTTCTTCATCCAATCATCCATATACTTACGTGGAAGCATTCGTGTGTTTCCCCAAGCCTTCATGAACTTAGGGGGAAACTTAATATAATAATAATATTTAGAAATGTATTATTCTTTGAATTCAATATATGTATATTAAATAAAATGGAAATGTCGTATCTCTTTTTTTTCCATATTCTGGTAGAGAACCCTCAAAGACACCTTTCGTACAAAAAGTATTTTTTTTAATGTTAACAAATAAATAATTAGTTTTATCGGCCAAATCGGTCCGATTTTACTCAGTTTTTTTCCTTCTCCTGTAAGGAACGAACAAATTAAGATACGTCTTTAAAATAAACAAAAATAAAAATCATCCCTGATGAATTTGAATAACGTGAAGCACAACGAAACTGCAGGCAAGTGTTACAGCATGTACAAAATTGTGTTGTCAACAAAAAACATGTCTAATGGGAGCCGATGGTTCTCTGGAGATGGAAATAAGTTTTTGCAAATGTTTTCTTGTGTGTTTTGCTTGCGATATTTTTCAAACACTTGCATACTACACACACGGGAATGATTAGTTGGAAATCAATTCAGGCATTGGAAATTCCATGATAAAGTCTATATTTTGATTAGCATTCATAATTGTCAAACATCAGAATTATTTGTCGATGTTAATGATAGATTACAAATTGGTTTTACTAAATATAAGTTGCTACTACCGAACTTTAGTTGTATTTACCAATTTGAGCATTTCTAAAACCTCATTCATCTGAAATGGAAGATACAACTAATAAAAAGTACAATATTAGAATTAGTGTTGAAATATTAGTCACTATAATCGGTGGTGCAATGGTTAGTGTGCGCGGCTCTTGTACATGAGATCCTGGGTTCGAACCCTGCTCTGACCACCTTCAAATCTGCTTTCGGCGGCGGTCACCTAGCATAGTGACGGCGCCACTATCGAGTATATAGCCATGAATAAGCTTCTCAAAATACCGTTCGGAATTGGTGTAAACTCCCAATCAGTGAGTGAAAACTAGAAAGCGCACAGTTCAGAAATTGTGAGAAGTTCTCCCCGGTCCCTTCATGGGCTGTAATGGGAAGCCATTTATTTTTATAATCATAATTTAGTTTCTGTCACAAAAACCCTCGTTACAATGTTATTTATGTATTCGATTTTTCACAAGAGGCTTTGCTTTTCAAGAGAAACTACATACAGTTGAATGTTAGACGAAGACTTTACAGAAAAACTATTATTTTAAACAGAAAGTGATAAACAAAGTTGTGAAAAAACGAAGAATTCATATGATCATAAATTGATGTGAAATGAGACTTTTAAACACAATCGTTGAATCTGACGCCAATATTGACGCCTTCACAAACACATACGAGTACAAACAATTGTGGGCACTTGACTGGAGGAACTAGTATTGTGGATTAATTAACTTAAAGAATCATACGATACCTAGGGTAACCCATCCCCATTTCTATATTTATTGTCTATATTTATTTTTCGATTGGACGCTCCGTTTTCGAGATATAGAAAATATTTTATATTTTTGATAAAAAAAAAAAATGGGCACGAAATACGAACCCTGGTTATAAATAGTATGAAGTTTGTTTATATTTAAATATAAATTACACAATTTTAATAAAAAAATATTTTTTTTTCTATAAAATTCATAAGGGGTTAAAGCATCATCAAATAGTTGTGACCGCCATCAAATTCAAGTACATAATTAGTTGAGCATAAAAAATAAATAAATGGTTTCCCATTACATCCCATGAAGGGACCGGGGAGAACTTCTCACAATCACTGAGCTGTGCGCTTTCCAGTTTTTCACTCACTGATTGGGACCTACAGTTTTACACCGATTCCGAACGGTATTTTGAGAAGCTTTATCATGGCTATATACACGATATTATCGCCGTCACTATGCGAGGTGACCTTCGCCGAAAGAAAAAGTTTTTTTGAAGGTGGTCAGAGCAGTGTTCGAATCCTGGATCTCATGGACAAGAGCCGCGCACACTAACCATTGCACCACCGACGGCCACAAGTTGAGCATACCAATATATTATTTGGTACAACCGAATTAGTTTTTAGATTTTTCGTTCATCCAACTAATAGAATATTCACCACTACAGGACAATTTGATTGCAAGAACTAAAACCTGATAGACAAATCAATATATTTCTTGTTGCTGTGGCTTCAACTAAATATTTCAGTTCTTGCAACCAAAACTGAATTACAAATCAATTGATATGCACAACATTTGGTGATACTGAACACAATTATTGGTAATCACAACTGAATAATGTGATAGTCCAAGGCACCGCCAAATTTTAGTTGGCTGTCTAATGGGAGCCGATGTGTTTCCCCAAACCTGCATATACTTACGTGGAAACATATGCGTATTTCCTCCCAAACATAATACTCGTAATATTTGGAAACGATATTCTGCTTTTACTTCAATATAGTATTACTTTTAATAATTACTTTTATAATTAATTAATTTATAAACAATTAATATAAAAAATTACAAGATTTAAAATGTCCTTTTTTACATTGACTTGTATTGAATGCATTTTTATATGAAATGGGAATCTGCTGTTCTTTTGTTTTACCTTTCTTTGTTGTCTCCCACGTCTTTGTTTTCAGAAGGTTTCAGCTAAGCGTTGGTTATCACTATGATACACAATAATATATTTATATAGAAATCTAGTTCATGCAAGCCAAGCGTTGATAAATTAATTGTGTTTTTTTTATACTGATTTAACAAATGGTCCGCCGTTCCGATTTTCTCAGTAAAGGCTCGGACAGACAAAGGGCTTCAAGTTGTTGTCCTTTCCAGTTTCTTTCATCAAACCCGTTTCTTTCTTTGGTAGCACACATTCATATCCATGGCTAAAAATTAAAAGGTCGTATCACATTTTTTTGCAGAATGAATATTTTTGTATATTCTGGTAGGGGACTCTCAAATACACCTTTCGTACAAAAAGTATTTTTTTAATATTAACAAATAAAGAACAAAATTTGAATAAAGATTAGTAAGACCCAATCAGTGAGTGTAGAAACTAGAAAGCCCGCAGCTCACTGGTTGTGAGAAGATGTAAGGGATATAAGGGGAAACCATTTTTATAATCACTGAAGTGTTGCCAAGTAACTGAAGTGATGCCTTAAGTAAAAACTATAAATGATTTCCATAATTTAACGACCTGCAGGCATATATTGATATTTTCTGAGAAATAATATATATGAAGAAAAAACACTATTTTTAATCGAAAGCAGGTATATAATTGGGCTATAGGATGAGCCCTTGAAAAGAGTTTTGCATTGATGCTCCTGATTAAACGAACAAAAGGCATTGACGCATTGATCCCTTGTGAATTACATGATATACCTTTCATATTCAATATTTGCCACACAAATAACAATTGCATCAATACATCAATATTACTTTAGCACCACTACTGATATAACGACTGACCAATAAAAACTGGTAATGGTATCGACGATGCCATTTTTTTTGCCAAATTTTTTGAGAAAATTTACTTTTTTTAAGAAAACGCACTTATTTAAGAAAATTTAATTTTTTTTAAACTTCTTTCACTTTGGTTTTGCTAAATTTACTTTTTAGTCGGTTCCAACTACATTATGTAATAAACAGGCTCCACCAGGAAAATTTCCCTTTAAACAAGAAATATCCCCCCATATGTTAGTCTAGACACAAATCACACCAAAAGTACGAGTGTAAAAGTAAGTGTGCTGCCAAATGTAATTCCATGCTCAGGTTTGTATTTCATGGATTTGTCAGTCTTGCGCTTTGGCATTTCTAAATTTACTTTTTATTGGGTTCAGAATTACTATATGTAATACTCAGGCTCCACCTAGAAAAATTCCCTTTAAACCAAACCAAACCAAAAGTACACAATATAGTTGATAATAATAGGTTGCAATAAAGTAGTTAAAAAAAATTGTTTAAAATTTTTTCATTTAGCCCGCATCCCGCAACCTGCGATAAGGAACTTCATTCCAATAAAATGGTAAAATTGACCTGGATATTCAATTAATTTATGAAAGTTCAAATATTCGGTCTGCTTTGGGTCATAAAGGTGTTTTCAACAGAGACGCTACAAAAGTAAATCGATAGGGACAGCAAACGACGCCATATTTTTCCCGCTCTTTTGACATTTCTCTTCAGTAAGGTTTACCATTTCATCGTGGAAAGATATAAGAGCCAACAACGAGTCAAAATTATTAAAATTTACTACCGAAATTTGGAGTCAGAGGCCTCAACTGTAAGAGGCCAACTTTAAGAGGCCCCAACAATCAGCGATGAGGATCATTTCTGGCTGAATAGCTTCGTCAATAAGCAAAATATGCGTTATTGGTCAGACAGCAATCCACACGTAATCCATGAGTCATCATTGCATCCCGAAAAAATTACCGTTTGGTGCGGTTTATGGGCCGGCGGCATCATTGGGACGTACTTCTTCCGTGATGATCAAGACCGGCACATTACTGTGAATGTGAATCGCTACCTTTCAATGATAACCGAATATTTTTGGCCCCAATTGGATAATATGGACTGGGAGGACATTTGGTTCCAACAGGACGGCGCCACAAGCCACACAGCGAATGCCACAATCAATTTATTGGAAACCAAGTTTTGTGAACGTGTTATCTCACGAAATGGCCCAGTCGATTGGCCGCCTCGGTCGTGCGATTTGACGCCGTTAGATTATTTACTGTGGAGCTGCGTCAAGTCTATGGTCTATTCCAAGAAGCCTGCGACGATTGATGGACTTCGTACGAATATTGAACATGAAATTGCAGCAGTATCGGCCGATTTATGTTTGAAAACCGTGGAAAATTGGGTTCAGCGTCTGGACTTCTGCAAGCGTGCCCGTGGTGGCCATGCAAAGAAATCGAGTTCCATACATAATGGCATCGAACGTACTTTCACAGGAATAAAGAATTTCATTGGTATCTAAAACCGGTTTTGTTTTATTTAAAAAAACTTTTGTAGCTTTCTTATTGAAAAACCCGATATAAAGAATATGTGGGTAGATTGACGTACAAACATTAATTAATTACATCTAATTCATTTACAATGCAGTCATATTTTGTGTATTTTGTAGAATAAAATTGTCGTCACATCAGTCGACGATTACAAGGTGTTGAATACGAGCAGTTGAGTCGATGAAGAAGGAACTGAAAACCGCCGACATCAGCGTTTAACAACTGACAGATTACGGCAAAGACAGTCAAAATTTGGCTAGTGACAACAGAGAAATTAACCTATTCGCAAGACGACAATGAATCTTGCATTTAAGTACGATACCGATATTTATTATTTACCACATTTTTAATTTTTTGTATGTGATAGGGTGAATAAAGTGTGTCAAATTTGCAACGCATTAAAATTTAAAAATTCATCTCGTGGAATGTGTAACGCTGCCGGAAAAGTTGATATATCAGAAATACTTTTACCATCAGAACTACTAAATTTGATAATAATACTAAAGAACAATTTTATGGGCATTTCATGCTCTGTGATGAAATTAAATTTATCGCGTAGAAATTGGTCTCCTGATCCCAAAACTGCCTTGCAATTTTGTGCAGGACGTCATATATTTGAGAAATTGAAGTTTAACAAAGCGGAAAAAGTAAATTTCTGCTGTTGCTGAAGGCTCCAACTAGGAAATTCTGCCGCTAGTGCAAGTTATATCTTCTGATACTAAAAATTTCTTCCAACTATACCTGGTTTCCCACATATCTCAAAAAGAAATTTCAAAAATTCGATTTTATAATTACATTTAAACCTCAATTCTTTAAATGTGACATAAATTGAAATATGCTATACCACGTATTAAACGTACTAGAGATACACAAATTTAATCTATCTTTGCGTTTTTCATCACACTTATTCATATTTTGATATAACGGATTGAAAATGTTATATCCGATTTTGGAGTGTTCACAATTTTTAGCGCCGATGTTCCGGATCAACCAACAATATCATAATGCTATTTTAAATCTTAAAAATGTATGCTTGTAAGCAAATTTAATCAAATCGAAAATTTTTGGTTATGGCTCAAGAAGATCGAACGATCCAATGATTTGAAAATAACTCGCCAATGAAGTTAGAGATGACTAATATAAGAACTCAATATATTTTATTAATTACGGCAGGTATCATCATTTAAATTTTGCGCAAAACAAGTAACAATGCCGCAGCCGTGTATTAGGTGTTTGATATACCCCAGAAGAGAAAATATTCAAATATGACCGTCCTTGGTCATCCGAAAAAGTGTGTGTAGATAAATTTATCCGATAAATTTATTTATGGAAGACACAACCAATTATGCAAAATTTCTGATATTTGATTTTTTGCGAAACACAGCCAGCCAATAAGCAGTTTTTTAAACCATTTATGATGAATAAACCATATAATTAGCTTTATATAGAAAAAAAAATTTTCTTCTTGTAGAACACTGACCTAGGTCTTTTTGAATGAACTTCTAATGTCTAACCGCCTAACACAGTAGAAGCAAAACGCAGCCTACATATATCCTAATTTCATCGCAGATCGGAGATATAGCTCAATTTATGAAGTGGCCCTTGTCATTGATGGAAATAATGATTTCCAGTGGTAATATTGGATACTACTGATACAAGTGAATGAACTGCCTGTATGTCCGAAATTAACCCCATGGGAGCCAATAACGTTCCCATCCCACATATATCCCGATTACATTTGAGATCGGAGTTATAGTCAACTTTATGAACCGACCATGTCATTGACAGAAATAATGATTTCGAGTGCCAATACTGGATAATCGTGATAAAAGTGAATGGACTCCTTGTATATTTAAATTTAGCCCCATGGGAGGCAATAACATTCCCATCCCAAATATATCCCGATTACATTTCAGATCGGAGTTATAGACAACTTTAGGAACCGACCCATGTCATTGACAGGAATAATTATTTCGAGTGCCAATACTGGGTACGCCTGATGAAAATGAATGGACTACCTGTATATTTGAAATTAGCCCCATGGGAGCATATAACAGCCCTATTCCAAATATATGCTGATTCCATTTCAGATCGGAGATATAGTCAATTTTAGGAAGCGACTGGTCACCTTTGTCATGAGCGAACCGGGTTAGATAAAAAATAACCAAGGTCAATTTTTTACGGGAAGAAAAACTATTTGTTTCTACATAAAACTAATCATATGCTGTATTCACCATAAATGGCTTCAAAAACACTTATTGGCTCTTTTTTCTGTACAAAAATTCTTTTTTTTTGGGACAAAATCAGATTTCATTAATTTTGTATAAGTGGTTTGTGTCTTAGATAAATAAATTTATCGGCTAAATTTATCTTCACAACCTTATCCGAAAATCGTTGTTAAGCGAAGTTAGTTTTGCACACAACCACGTACCCATGACAGTATCCATGTACAGCTGATCGACTATGGAGTAGGGTAATGATAGAAAACAGAATTGATAGGCCAAAGAGGGATAAGCAACCAGAAGCCAACTATTCAGCAAAGTAAGTTAAAACCGTGTTTGATTGATACTAATGACAGCTAAATTATGTTTACTTTTGATTGCATCAAACGAAAATACGTATTGCCTTTTATTTCTGTACGTTTTATGTCCCGCCCAAGAGTAAAATTCAACAGCAACTCGACTTAGTTTTCCCTAAGTCCTACCTATAGCCTTCAAATCTCTAATATTTACACATTACAGCCAGTGGCACAATAACCCCTAAGGCAGAAATTATTGAAACTGGCGGCAAGCTACAAAGCAAATAAATATCTTATCGTGGGTTCGATCCTTCTCTGACCATCTTACATTTCTTTCGACGACGGTCACCTCGCTTAGTGATGTCGACACTATCGAGTACTTAGTCATGAAAACGCTTCACAAAAAACCGTTCTGAACCGGTGTATAGCTGTAGGTCCTAATCAGTGAGTATACAACTAGAAAGTGCACAGCTCACTGGTTGTGAGAAGCTCTCCCTAATACCTTCATGGGATGTAATGGGAAACACTTTATTATTTTATTTTGTTGACTTTAGTTGTAAAATATTTGCATATTTCATTTAAATTTGTTCTCTAAAATTTTATTGTAAATTTTGATTTTGATTTATGTTATTGTAAATTTTGATTATACTCGTAACTTCTAAAATAGAGAAAATATCAAAAATTTTAAAAAAATATAATCTTAGTTTTATTTAGCGAAATATTGTCTAATATTTTTTTTGTCTATACGAAATCTTTGTGTTGTCTCTCAAATGTTTTCACAGTGGTTATTTGACAATATTTCGAAAATGTGTTCCAGATGTATTGCTTTTCGTATTATTTGGAAGTATCGATTTCAGGCCACCGTTTCTTCGGATAGCCGCAGTACGAAATTGATAGTAGCCGCAGTACTATATTTGTTCCAGTTTATATGATGGTGATATCGCCGTAATATCGCTTTGTTTGCTGGTACAAGGAATTAACGTAATGTCATTCAGGGGCTTTTTTCGTTTGTTTCCTTGTTCACGGATCACGTGTGACTGGTATCATAGTGTTATCTTGTCTTTATTGAGTATTGTTTAACAATTCATCATGGAAAGACTCACACCGCAAAAACATCTCCAAATTATTCAGCAGTATAACGCAAATCGGCGTTTTGTGAAAAATGTTTTTCTTGCACTTCGAGCAAAATATGGTGAAACATTCAGACTAAAGTCGCCGAATAAAAAAACCTCTAGATATAATATATACACGCTGAAAAATATTGGCTTTTCTAACATATTCTGCAGGAACCATATATATGTGTGGAACACACTTCAAATATTCAAATGTTTGCAACTCTCAAACTCACTTATATTTATATAGAAGCACTACATGTTTACTGGCAAACATGTATGTTTTTACGTGGAAACATATGAGTGTGTGCCCCAAACCTGCACATAACTATTTACGCGGAAATGTATGCGTATTTCCCTCCAAACATATTATTATTTAGAAATGAATTATTCTTTGATTTCAATAAATGTGTATGATTTACTATTCTTTTGCTTATCCTATCTTTGTTGTTTCTCAAGTTTTTGTTTTCAGAAGGTTTCAGCTATACGTTGGTACGCAAACAATATGTTTACTTGTATACAAAAAATCTTGTATATACAAGTCTAGTTCAATCTGGATTAATTACTTGTGTTTTTTTTATTATACTTATTTCACAAATGTTCCGCCGTTGCGATATTCTCAGTAACGTTGGTGCCGCTCGTTTCTCACTTTGGTAGCTCCCATACATATATACGAAACACATACAGCAAAAACTAAAACAACAACACAAACCATTTTAACGTCCGAGCCTTCGGTTATTCTATTTTCACTGATCAAGCGCTTTTGATATCCTCTGTTCGATGAACCATTGACGACTGAATACATGAAACTTAAACGCAATACATCAGCCAATATAAAAAACACTGACTTCTTCAGCATTTTACATGCGCATTCAGGAATATTGACGAATCACTGACTTGAGAGAAGAATGCAAAAATACAGATACACACACTAACAAGATATACACACTCGTTGCCCCTCTTTTATACTCTTTCTCTCGAGAGTGCATAAACAGTGCAACAAACACAGCTCTATTTGTATCACAAACACAGATATATTTGAGTCGCAAATACATATATTATAACATATTAATCATTGTGTCACAAACACGTAATATTGAATAGCAAACACACAGCGTGTTTTTGGGCACAAGTATATTATATTTGCGACAAGCTCCAAACACATTTTATATTTGCATCCAGACAACATAAAAATATCGATTTTTTAGCGTGTATTAATAAAAGGTTAGTATAAATTTGCGTGTTTATGCAAGAATTTATTTATTACATTTTTGGTTTAGCTCTTAGTTGTCAAACAATGTCCAGCAAATGTCAGTTATAAGAAGGTGCACAAGTTTGAGGAAATCGTTCACCATTTTCATCGGACTCTGTTGCCAACTGATGCTCAAAATAATCCATATGAGATTTCAAAAAATTAACCTAGTTTCTCAAAAGCACTTAGCATGGTATCGATGTATATTCGAGCAGTAGCGGAACGATTTTTTACTTCTCCATGCGATTCGCTTGGTGAGAGTATTTGCTCAAATTTCGCAATTTGCATAACTTTTCGTATGTCAGGGCCAACAAAGCCCCCTGCTGTAATGAAAAGACACATTTTTTAAAAATTATTTTAAATGAATCCAATGACAAAAATTAAAGTTTAAATCACTCATACCTTCTTTTAACTTTGCTTCGCCACGTTTTGGAAACAATGTCTTCAGAACAATGTGTTCAGAGTTTTTCACCACAGCTAGTTTCATATACAATGGTGGTAAAATAATTTTTTCAGTTGGTACCAGCGGTGGATGAAGAATATCGTTTAATGCCCCTTCAACTCTTGACTGTTTTTTGAAATATTGGTTCCTCGTCCATCTGCTATTGCATTTGCATAAAATGTATCCATAGTTAACGTATCCAGCTTGCATACCCGAAAGAAAGCTAACAACATTTAAGTAACAACAGACCCGCCCCGCCATTTGTGCTCTTCACATTTTACTCCATCCAATATGAATTTTATCGAATAATAAGTTTGCTTCATGTCAACTCCATACGCAATTGAAATAGGAATCTTGGTATTATCGTAATAAAGGAGTACAGCTTTAAGATTTTTTTTGGATGAATCTATAAAGATACGCCAGTTCTCGGGATTATATTCGACATTAATTTCCGCCATTAAGCGTTCAATATTATTACAATCAGTAAACGTGTTGGATTCGTTATCTGAAATACATGGCAGAAAAATTCTTTGGGGTTTACGAAAACATGTATCCTTAACACCAGGTTCAAATAGATGAATTCCAGTAGAATCCTGCAGCTAATATTTCTGATTTCTTTTTAGACAAACTCAGCTTCCGTGCCACTAAATGCAAAACAGAATGTGCGGTCATAAAACGATTAATTTACATGTGAGCACTTTATGGCCAGTTTTGAAACCAAAAAGGCAACAGGTAGTATTGAAGCTGCCCTTTCATTCTTATTGACGGGCCGTAGTACTTGTATAAGGCAACAGTTTTTGTGAATGGATGATTCGACTTGAAGAATTTTTATACGAATTTTCATTACGACTACTACAAGTATAGAAAGAAACATTTTTTATGTGGCCACTGCACGTGAAATGCCCCAAATGTAATCCAATTCGAACAGGTAATTGAGTAAGTAGTCTGCTGGCTGATTTTGAGTTTTATATTGATTATGCTTCTTCATATTTTTTTGTTGCAGGCCGACGGATCTTATCAGCCAAAGTGTAGCTGACAAGGTCTTACGAACCTAATTAACGCAACGTGAGTAAATTATAGTTTTATTTTGTACAGTGGATTAGATGAAATTTTTTTTTAAATATTTTTACAATACACACCTACCACGTAAAATTCAGTTTATGGGGCATTATTATTAGCGCCAACTCGGAATATTTACGAAATTAACCCTTAAATGTATTTTCAGTTGTGACTTATTATTGGCATTCAAGTTGAGTTTTGAGCTATGTTGTGTTAAGAAACTTGTACAAGCATTTTATGAGGAATATTTTTGTAGTAAATTTTAACCCGGTACATCCCTGTTTAGGGTTGTTTCTTAACCTTGGCACCAAAAGAGACGCATATATTGAGGCAGTAGAGGGTTAAAGTAATCCACAAAGAAATTTTTGCATAAAATTGATTAACACATACTATACCTAAAATTTAAAGATAACTTGGTTTTCTATGCCGATTCATCAGAAGAATGTGCAAAAGTGGGAAAATTTCAACATAGGTTAAAAAAATCAGACGTAAACTTTCAAAACACCGTTACGCTTATATTTTTTGTTTACCCCCTCTACCAGAATGCGTCGTCAAAACTTTGATATTTTCGAAAAAGTTTCATTTTGTTCGACAGCGTAATCTGTAAAAATTATCACATGCGCGGCCCAAAAAACAGACGCCATGACCTTGCCTGCAATTGCAACCGTCTTCGCCATTTTGGACACGATTCGTCTATTCCCATCCACTGCTTTGACTGTTCCTTTGTCTCAGGTGTGAAGTAGTGGACCCGTGTCTCATTCATGGTTATAAATCGATGCAAAAATTTGGCTTTATTCCGGACAAACATCAGCAAACACTCTTCAGAAACATCTTCACGACGCTGTTTGTGGTCTATCGAAACCAAGTGCGCCACCAATCTTGCGCACAGCTTTCTCATCTTCAAATCTTGGGTCAATATACGATATACAGCACTATTTAAAATGCCTAAGATTTCAGCTAGCTGACGCACCTTCAGCCGACGATCATCAAATACCATTGTGTGGATTTTCTTACCCGTGTCCGGCGTGAACACTTCAGTAAGTCGACCACTTCGGAGTTCGTCTTGGCAGCCCGCACAGCTCCGTTTAAACTCTGCTCTCCAGTATTTTACAGTAGTAAACGAAGAAGCAGACTCCGCCAGAGTAGAATCTATCACAGCTTTAATATTACTTGGACTGAGAGCCTTCAAATGGAAATATTGAATTACACAGCGGTAACCAATTTTTACCATATTTACAAATTCACTGAGATCGTTTACTTTTGATGGCTCAAATAAAAATTCTAAACAAAGTGGCGCCTTGAAACTTAAAATATATCTTTTATAAGATTGCCACTTTTCACCAAAATTTTTTTTATAAATACTGGCACCATTTATACGTCATGTTGGCAAGTTTTGGGACCGACCTCGTACCATTGTTATAAACATATACAATAGTTGTTGGTTAATATATGAGAAATTCATACTACAAGCTTACAAGTCATGAATATTTTGCCAATTGAAAAATCGTTGGATTTTTGTTGGAAATAATTGACAATTCAGTTAAGCACACTCACTGTCAGGACCAGTTTTGAACTCCGTGCCAAGTTCATCATCAGATGCCTATCTACTGTGCCTGAATTGATACCATCGGTTGATCATCAATCAAATAAATTCAAATAAATACATAAAATATATTGAAATAAATAGTCCAAATTTCAGTTGAGCTTGAAGTCAATTTTGCTTTTTATATTTACAATATTTAGTTTATACATATATTCGTTATCCGTCTAATCTGACGTTTCTCATTGCGCTTCTTCAATGAGGAAACCATAGACGAATACATACTACATAGATACATATATTCTCTCAATAAATTAAACGTCATAGGTACGGTGGAAAGTAAACATTGGATGGTGGAAAACATGGGTTCAATAATACCAGATAGAGCCAACAGTAAACAACGTCCAACAAAGGAACAACAACCGTATTTCGTGTTTTTGTGGCAAACTAGTAGGTAAATACAATACTAATGTATACCAACGATAGAAGTCAACAAAAAAGTGCAAAATACATTTACATTGTTCAGTTCTACACCAAAACGACATGGAAAAGTTAAATGAATATATTTTGTAACTCCACCTGGAGTAAGTTACTTTTAAATTTAATTCCTCTCATTTCCACAAACCTACGATGAAGAGTGTGAAATGCAACGTCAGATGAGAGAATGAATGTATCTATATATGTATTCGTCTATGGAGGAAACGAACTTCTGTCAGCAACGTCGAACAAAATCCTCACTTTTTAGTTTTGTGCATTCACGATGTTCATCTATTCCCAATGTGCCATATGTATCCGTTACGAATTCGAAACGGATCCGTTTCTGCGTACATTTTGTCCGAAACGGACATCCGTTACGAACTCATAACGAATTCGTTTTCGTGTGAAATTCCTCTCGAAACCTGGAATCGTTTTTTGTACTTCTTCGGATCCGTACCGAACTCGTATCGAAATTCATATTTGAATCCGTTTCGGATTCGTTTTATGAAAATAAAATGAATTCGCGACGGATTCGGCAAATCGCAATATCATTTATTCGCTTTTTAATGTTTTTACTAACTCGTAGCGGATTCAAAACGAATTTGAGAACTCACATTTCGCTTTTTTATGATTATATGGAGTCGTAACTGGTTCGACACGGATCCGCCAAATCGCAATGTCACTGATTCGAATTTTTAATTTTTTAAGGACTCGTAATGAGTTCGAGGCGGATTCGCCAAAGCGCAATTTTACTCATTCGCTTTTTATATTTTTACGGACTCATAACTAGTTCGAGACGCATCCGCCAAATCGCAATTTCACTTATTCGCTTTGTAATGTTTTTACGAACTCGTAACGGGTTCGAGACGAATTCGAGAACTCACATTTCTCTTTTTATGATTTTACGGACTCAAATTATCAAATTAATAAAAACTGTCAAGTAAAAATTTCTGACTTAAAAAAAATTTAAATTTAACAATTTTTATTAATTTGTTAATTTTTGCTTCCTGAAGATTCTACTATTGGGTAAATATATTAAATATAAAAAGCTAAATTTACCTCAAGCTCGAAGAAAATTTGGATAATTAATATAAACCAAAGGCCGAATATCAAAATATAATCATATATTGAAATATTCCAATTCTTGTTAGTATTTCATAATTCGTGCACTGATTTCTATACATAATTATTGAATATTAGTTCATTAGTCTAATATAAGCAAATAACTCAGAACTTTATGTAGAATGTTTCCCTTTAATGTCTGGAACCTTTATAACTAAACCATTTGTTTGGCTATCTCTATCATCTTTGGGGTACCGGCTCCATGTGCTTCATGACTTGTATTTGCCCAATCACTAATTGTCTTTCACAAACTAAGACTACCACTTCAATAGATACACATTTTACAATATGTATAGTGCTATAAAGTATAAAATGAAAGTCCACTCTAGCATTTTGTATCAATTTTGTAACGATGCAATACAGCCCAATTAGTATTCCAATATTTGTCTAATCTTTCTGAGCCAGAATAGTATTCCCATTATACAAATGGCCAATAATCAAATGATGATGTTTATGATTCATCGTATTTTTTCTTCGTCTGTAATTAATTGGTCTAGCGAACGAATGGACATAAAGTCAAACAAAAGAAAACAATGATCTTCAAGGATACAAAAGAATTAGTTTTTCTTATGTATTTTCCGTTTTATGTAGAAATAATAACAATAAGCGTCAAAGCATTTTTCGACAACACATTTTTCAACATTAGATGGTGGTATGTACATATGTTCACTATGTCAATCCGTTTGTATTATGTTGTAATTGTCTTAGCTTAATCGATTTATTAAATAGTGAAACCTTTAAAAAATTCCGCTAACTGTAAGGATTCCAAATCCGAGTTTGGTGTAAAAGTCAGTTTTGTAAAACCTGGAATTTCATATTTTTCAGTTCTTTTTACAAAAATTGCATTTAGATGAACTGGAAAAACGTTCAAATTACAATGGTCTTTTAGTTGAAGTAGATAATCTTGCAAGAAGATGACAACGATTATATGGTGAGAAGGGTTGGGTATCCTACCTTGACCCAACCCTTCTCACCATATAATCGAGGAAAAAGCATCAAGTTGGCCTAATATGAATACTAGATGATTTATAAGTAAAAATCTGAGTGAGAAATAAACTCATGTACTCCATCCGGTTCAAAAAAATCGGGTTTGACGAGTAGAAACAATAACCGCTCCACAGCAAATTTATACACTCAGAGAATTAATTAATTCAAAAGAGGTTGAAGCAACCGTAAATTCACATGTTACCACTGAATTGACGTTGTCACAACCGAATTGAGTTTGTCAGGACCGAATTTAGTCATCACAACTGAAATTCAGTTCAAGAAATCTCGGTTCATATCTGGTTCGGTTGTGACAACTGAATCTTAAATTATATATGTTTTATCAGCCACATTTTCTAAAATTTTGGTTGAAACAACCGAACCTGTAATTAATTCGGCTGCAGCAACCGAAATTGGTACCAAATTCGGTTGGAATAACGGAATGTGGCATCAATTCAGGTGCAACAACCGAATTTGGTATCAATTCGGTTGCCACTATCCAATTTGGTATCAATTCGGTTGTAACTACCGAATTTGGTATCAAATTCGGTCGCAATAACCGAATTAACACTTAAGTCGGTTGCAACGACCGAAGTCGGCGTCAATTTGGTTGCTGTAACTGAATTTCTGTAGGTACAACCGAATTTAATTTTTAATTTGTTTACCACTACATAAAATTCTATGTACTTAAAACTTGACGTTTAAAATTCTAAAACCAAGTGTTATATTAAAAGAACCATAATTGTTGCCGTCACGGCGATATCAATATTTTTTTTGTGGTTATTAAGAAAGGTATGTAAAAATGTTGTAATTATGCTTTTTGTATTAAATTGTCGTATCTTGCAGAGCATATCCAAGCAGATGTCAAGAGTTTTGAAGCTGCTCAAGATAGGTCGTTTGAGATATGCTGCAATCATCTGTGTACCAAATAGTTTTGGACCTAAAGCAAAGATGCAACAGGCCAGAATTCGTGCGGTGACCAATGATGGCCGGATAAGGCTACTGGAAAGTAAATCATTAGTTAATAATAGAAACATTTCATAGTTCATTTGTGACACTATATAAATAATAAATAAATCTGTTTTATTATACTCAGGATAATGTTGTACAATGTCTCTGGTTGGGACTTTGAATTTTAAAATTAATAATTTGTACGGTTTCAAATACTATTGGACGCGTACAAGTAATTTTGTTATAATGTTACTTTCACATTGATATTACGACACTAATATTTTAGGTTTTTTTTGTTGGTAAATCAATAACATCAAAATCAAAAACCATTATTATTGCATTAGCCATGAAGTGTCATATGTTTTAAAAAATTTTTACTTTTTATGCAATATCAATTGCCTATTTTCATTTCCGAAATTTAGGATACATTGTATCTCACTCGTTTAGTGCGACAATGAATGAAACACTCGACCGCGATCTGGTGTCCATTGTTGAATGGGGTCGAAGGAATAGAGTAGATTTTAATGCGAGTAAGACCCAGTGTTGTTTGTTGTCGCATAAACGTATTGCTGACCCAGGTGTGTCGTCATTGTCTATGGACGGTGTGGATATTGATGAATCAGACGCTCTTGATGTTCTGGGCATGAAAATAAATGTGATGTCCGTTGGGCAAAACATATATTTGAAGTGTCGAAAGGTGCATTCAAGTGTCTAGGCTTTTTGAAGCGGTGCAAGAAATACTTCACTCCATCTGATCTTCTCAATATCTACACCACCTACATCAGGCCAAAGATGGAGTATAACTCCCATATATGGGCAGGTGCTCCTAGGACTTCTTTGGAGCTTCTCGACCGTGTCCAGAGGAGAGCGACGGTGTTAATAGGGGACAGTAGGATATCCAACTCAATTGCCTCCCTTGAGCATCGTCGAAATGTGGGTTGCGTGTCACTGTTCTATCGATATTTCCACTTTATGTGTTCCTCGGACATCCGTCAACTTATGCCGGACGTGAGGATATTTAGCCGAAGTACGCGGCTCTCCAGGAACCCTCATCCGTTTTTTATCGAGTGGCCGATTGACCGCACTACACACTATAGAGAAAATTCGTTCTTCAGCCGTACAGTCCGTATGTGGAATAAACTTCCGGCTAGTGTATTTCCCACCAATTGTGACATACAAACAGTCAAGGCAAATATCAATAGACACTACTCCCTCTTTCCACCCTCTACTACCTCAATTTTCCTTCGCCAACACAATGCACTGCATTTATAGGGGGCATCCCCTGAGTGTTGGTTTGATAAAAAAAAAAAAAAAAAAAGGAAGCGGTTTCTTTTCACTAATGTGCCTTCTGCACTTGGAGAAACACGTATACTATACTAAACACGTATACTATACTATACCAGTGGTGATCTGGTGCTGTAGCACAGTAGTTACGGAACATAAAATTTTGGTAATTGAATTTATGATCACTACCAATACCTCTGAGCTTTGTTTATTTTTCGTTTTTGTTTATTTCCCCCGTTTTCCTTGTAAATAGGTTTAAGTTAGTTTTAGGTTAGTTTTTAAGTGAAATTTACAATGGACTTGTTTTTTTTTTATTCCTTTTTTTGACAAACCTAACTATAATTGTTGCTATATGCATTTTTGGAAAATTAACGGTCAAATGGGCTGACCTGCTCATTTATTTATATAAGTAACGGCAAAGAATTCTAGGTAATGTAATGTAAATAATACTACACTAAGAGATCTCTGTACACATCGAAAACTTATGAAATAAATATCGCTATATGCGATTGTCTGCTATCGTGACTGTGGGTCAAAATTCACTCACTCGCCCATATTTAGTCTATATACACTGTTTCTCAAAAATTTAATTTTTTAATATACATATTAGCTACTTATACAAGGTGACGCAAAAGTAAACCTCCGATGTTTTTTGGCTGTAATTTAAAAAAAAATTAAAAACTTTGATTCTTCTTTTGGATTATTTTTATTTGGTCTTTTAATTTTTTTTACATCAAGTCGAAAATATGATGTCATGTAAATGGCCGCCGCCACAGTTGATTGTCATTTGAGCCCTTTTTATGGCATTTTCCATCACTTTGGCCAAAACTTCCGCCGATACGTCCTCACATTCTTGACGGATATTGTCTTTAAGAGCTGCAAGAGTCTGAGGCTTGTTGACATAAACCCGCGACTTCAAAAAGCCCCAAAAAACGAAGTCTGGAGCGGTCAAATCAGGCGATCTTGCTGGCCAGTGCAAATCGCCAAAACGGGAGATTAGGCGCCCGGGAAATGCATCCTTCAGCATATCGGTTGTGGCACGTGCAGTGTGTGCCGTTGCACCGTCCTGTTGGAACCACATGTTTTCCAATCCCAATTCATCAAGTTGCGGCAAAAAGAACTCGTTGATCATTGCTCTGTAGCGCTCACGGCGTTTCCATGACATCGACGGCGCTTCCATGACATCCTCGGCTACAGCAGCAATATTCTCTGCAGAACGGCTACTCCGGGGTCTGCCACGCCTGGCAGCATCTCGTGTTGTGCCAGTCTCTTCGAGGCGAGCGGCTAAACGTCGCAGTGTTTCACCAGTAGGCGTTGGACGGCCAGGAAATCTGCGACGAAATTCACGTTGTGCCAAAGTCACCGACCGATTATTGGTCAAATAAATAGTCAGCAATATTCCGCGTTCTGGAGCAGTGTAGCGTAACATTGTTTATTAACGTGTATTTCGCATGTGTTTACTACACAAATGTCAAAACAGAACTGACTGAACAGAACCAATCGCAAAATTCCTGATAGAAGGATTACTTTTGCGCCACCTGTACATCCAAGCTAGTAATTTGAGCGAAACAGCTGCAAAAACTCCAAAACATTTCCAGAAACTCGATAAAATAAATACAATTTTTTCTATTTTCATAACTCGAAATAAGAGAAAATTTTTAAAACGTAAAAACTTAAAAGAGTTTTTGGGTAGAGTTTTTACAACAAAATATGTTCAATAACAAATATTAACGTTTTATTTTTATTCAAAATCGACAAATAAAGAAAGAAGTCAGATTTACGGTAAAGACTAAAATATATCAAATTAGTGGTGTTTACATGTAATTATTTAAAACAAAAAATCCTTTGTCCTTTACCTACAATCAGTTATTTACAGAATCAACATTTTTTAAATTTTTCTGAACCACTGTGCGTTGCAGCCTCCGTTGGAACTGACTGAAGCATTTTTATCATAAATTATTTATTGATCTGAATGCCATAAAGTACAATTTTGTCTTGACAGTCAATTAATAATATGAGTAACCTGACCAACTATCCCGCATAAAGCGGGACAAACCCAGTTTATTTTTGTGTCCCATCCCGACTTCAATCTAAAATAGCAACTAAACGCGCTGAAAAGTAATGGCCCCAGCAACATATTGCAGAATAAATGTACATGTTTCGAAGCACTATTTTCATGAATTGAAGATCTGCTGCTTTTTGTTTCATTGTTATCTGTCTCGTTTTTGTTTTTAGCGGTATTCAACAAACAAAACCACATTTGAGTCTCAAAAACATATACGTACTATCGCCTATTAATCATTGTTTCTCAAACATGTTATATTGCATAGCAAACACAATGTGTTTGGGCACACAAGCTACAAACACGTTATATTCTCAAAAAAGACAGATTATTTAGCATGAATATATCCTGCAATATGTTATATAATTTTAAATTTAAAACAAACAATTTTAGCTTTTTTACCCATCACATCTCGCTTTGTGGTCACAACCAGTTAGTTAGGTTAAATATGACCGATCAGAAATAAGAATTCATTTTGTCTCGAAAAAACTGTAACTTGGATTCCAAAACATCGTTTTCGCTTCAACCAATTCCAGAAGAGTTTCCAATTTATCAGATTCGTTTGAAGATGAATACTTTACAGCAATTTATAACAGGTCGATGCAATTCGGGTATGCAAATTTCATATAAAGACTGTATATAATCGATTGGTGATCTGTCTATGGTACCAATTCAGGCACAGTACACAGTCTACTGATGAACTTGTCACGGAGTTCGAAGCGACCATTTTTCACTCAGAAAAATCAGACCTAGAAAACTTGTAGTCAGAACTTCTCATACATTAACATATAAACTAGCAAAAATAGATCATTACAAAAATTTAAATGCACTTAAGAGTTAACAAGTTTTAAATCTATGATAATTTATTAGGGTGTCCCAAAAAATTTTTTTTTTCCATTTTCATTGTTGCTCAAGCTTGATTGGAAAGCTTATAAAAAAAAAAAATGGTTTCCAATTACATCCCATGAAGGGACAGGGGAGAACTTCTCACAATCACTGAGCTGTGCGCTTTCCAGTTTTCACTCACTGATTGGGAAGCTTATAGGGTAAAGTATTTTCGAAATTTTTTTCAGATTTTTCGGAAGAGAATTAGAAGTCGCACAAGTCGTCTTTTCCCCAAAAATCGGGTATTCCGGACGTTTTTTGAATTTTACTTAAAACGTGGTCAATAACCACGACTTTCTTATTTTGTAAGTCAACATTTTAAAGCAAAACGTTCAAACTTTTATTGTATATGCACAATCCATCAGGTTTCGCAATGATTTTGCTCAATAAGGTACAAAGTATTAAATTTTTTCGTAAATTTTGGATAAATTTTGTTTGTAACGCTTTATAACTTTTAAAATTTCTATTCAAATTTAAAAAAAATAATGATGCCTTCTAAAAGACGGATAAATTCTAAGCAATTTTGTAGAAAAAAAAATTGAATTTGCTGTTACTGTTCCAGGGTTATACCATTTTAAAGCCTTTTACCCATTGTATGAACCTAAAAATATTATAAAATATTTGCCATTTTTGCATCGGCTTTGCCTTAAATTTCTATCAGTTATACCATTTTAAAACTCTTTACCCATTATATGAAACTGAGAATACTATAAACTGTTTCCCAATTTTCCATCGAATTAGCATTAAACACTCTATTCATGAAAAAATCTACATGCACTAAGTAACAACTAAGAGTTGCACGCGGAAAAAAACGGCCCCAGTAACATATTGCAGGAAACATATATAGGTTTGCAAGCAATCATATATGTGGTTCCTGCAATATGTTGCCGGGGCAATTTTTGCTACGTGTAATTCTTTGTCGTTACTTAACGAATGTAGATTTTTTCAATAATACAATGTTTAAAGCAATTCCGATGCAAAAAGACAAGCAGTTTATAATATTATTAGGTTCATACAATGGGTCAAGAGTTTTAAAGTAGCATAACTCTGAAACAGTAACTGCAAATTCAAAATTTTTGATGTGTTAACATCTATAGCTGCGTATAGGGACTAAATCTATCAAATTCAGATTTTATGCTGATGCTAAAACCAGATTTTATGCTGCTGCTAAAACCAGATTTTCTGCGACTGCGAAAGAGAATAATGACGTGTTAAACAAAAATGATCGAGCAAGAGAGCAATGAAAGAGTGGTGTGGGAGGGGTGAGGCAAACGAAATTGTGTCTATAGCGTAAGTGTTAACATAATAATGTATGTATGTAAATGTGTCTGTTGTTGAACGGAGATACAAAGCATAGCCACGCAAAATTGCAGTCGACGTTATGGTGACACATTAATACGTCAGCTACTTCGGACAAAGTATATGTGATGTTGTGTGTTTGGCTGTTTCGTTGCTGTTGATATGGCAAACATGTGGTTATGTGACACACGTATACGTCAGCTACTTCGGACAAAGTATATGTGATGTTGTGTGTTTGGCTGTTTCGTTGCTGTTAATATGGCAAACATGTGGTTATGTGACACACGTATACGTCAGTATGTATGTGTGATGTTGTGTGTTTGGTTGTTGCGTTGTTGTTGCTATGGCCAAACAAAGCGAGTCATTTGATGTTCAGCATTGCCCGGTGTATACAAAAAAACTATTATTTTTTATTTTCCAATGTAACATTTACTAATGTGTTCATAGAAATCGAACAGGTACCGCGTAGCAAAAAGGTGTTAACACATCATCCGCGAATTCGAACACTCATTGATTTTTTTTCTACAAAATTGCTTGGCATTTGTCCATCTTTTGAAGTCAGTCATTAGTGATTTAAATTTTCATAGTAATTTAAAACAAATCCGATACAAAAATGGCAGACAGTTTACAATCTTTTTAGGTTCATGCAATGGGTAAAAGGCTTTCAAAATTCAAAATTAAAATTTGTTCAACATTTTTTTTTTACAATACTGCTTGGAATTTATGCGTCTTTTAAAGTGTGTTATTAGTTTTTTTAATTTTTCATAGGAATTTAAAAATATATATGGCGTTATTTACAAAATTTACCCAAAATTTACGAAAAAGTTTGATAAGTGGTACCTTTTTGATTAAAATCATTGCCAAAACTGGTAGGTTGTGCACATACAATAAACTTACAAACTAAGAAAATCGTTGTTCTTGACCGAGTTTTAAGCAAAAATTCAAAACTCGTCCGGAATACCCGATGTTTGGGGGAAATTCGACTTGCGCGACCTCTAACCCGCTTCCAAAAAATCTGAAAAAATTCTCAAAAATACTTTACCCTAAAAGCTTTCAAATAAAGCTTGAGCAAAAAAAATTGTTATTGGTGGGACACCCTAATGTTCATGAGTGTCTTGTACATTTATATCTCTTGTACATTTTCCGCGCATTGCACTTAGAGATCTAACACCATACCCTCTTGATTCCAAGGAGAAGGACATTGGTATACTTACTTACTCATGCACTTACATAATACAAGTGGAAAGCAAATAATTAACAACTTGTACACTTTGTAGAGATAAATTTTTAAACTGAATCAGTGACAAATGACATGATGTAGTTATACAAAGAACTGCCAGAGAGAACTAGAATATAAAGAGGAATGACGTTGAAATTAAAAAAGAGGAAATATTACAGGTTTTCTTGATTCGTCTTTATAAAGTACAAATTTATAATGTACAACACCACGTGCACAATTTATTTTCATTTTGCATTTGAATTTATTTGGAGAATTTCTTGTTGTTGTTTCCAAAACATCCTCACTGATTGAGAGAAGCTCCCCCAGTCTCTTCATGGGATGTTAAGGGGTAATATTTTTATTTTTTTTTTTATTATATTTATAAATCGAAATTCAATTTTCTGGCAAATTTGTCCCTATTCAAAGATATTTGGCTGAAAGTTCGATATATTTTATGCGATTTATTACATTAATGAATCTTTGGTTTTCTGAACAAAATTTCATAATCTGAGTAGCAAATCATAATATCAGCGTTAGGACTATAACTGTCGGTTTGTTGTTTTAAGTTATAACCAAAGCAGCTCTGTACATTTTTCCACCTAAATTCTTAGATGATAATTTGGCATTGGAGTATTAAAGCTGAAGACCATTCTATATTTCTATTTCCCAAATTTCGCAAAATGCATCCTCATGATTACAGTTCTCCATTAGCGGTTGTTTTGAATAATGCTTTATGAAATACAAAACTTTGTTAATGGAACTTGTTCACAATGGGTCACTAGGGGTGAGGGTATGTTCAACTACTCTCCCGAATGATATTTTAAAGTGATCTCAAAACCAATTGTTCCAAGATTGCAGCGTTTAAAAACGTTATATACTAATAAGGTTGAAATTAACTACCAATAATTTCCGATCCAATTCTGGAATGAATAGTTTAGAAGTGCCATATTGACTGACGTCTTGCGAAAGCACCATAAAAACTTGAGTACTATAAAAAATTTTGATTTTATACTTTCATCCATCGTTCAGGAACACCAAGACGCACTCTGTATTTTAATCCTGCCGTATTTCCATTTTTAGATGCTCCTAAAAAATTATGTGTTTAGGACCTTAACATTTATTTAACTGAATTACTAATAAATTCCAATAAATGTTCGCTTGTTAGACACAATCGCAATAATTGCAAGGAACAGCAAGAAGAACATCATAAAAAGTGATAAAAATTATACGTTGGAATCTTAAATGGGTTATGACAATTTCCACTTAAATCATTTTATATCTCAAATATACGAAAATGGCTTAAGGGTTTGCATTTTGTTAGGGAAATTTAATTGATTTCCAAGGATATCTCAGATTTTTAAATTCTCCTCTTTTATTTCCCGCACAAGACAATCACCACCACCTAATATTTTTTATGATGAAGATGGCAACGATGATAATTACAAAGAGGTTGATTTCTATTGCGTTAAATTCTCGCATTCCTTTCAAAACTTTGTGGTGTTTGCTGTTTATTCAATTTGTGATTGCGAAGTGATTCGTGCTAAATGATTCGGATAAAATCAAGCCATAAAGAAAAAAAGAAAAGCGCTTTGAACAAAGCAATAAATCGTCAAATACTACAATTGTTGTGCAATTACATGGATTTTTTTATGACATCAACCTTTCAACCTTTGTCATTAAGCCGATAAAAACCCAATCCCTTGTAGTTTATAAAACAATAACATCGAAATGTTTTATGTGTTTGTTAATTGAAAACGTAATCTGAGTACAGCAAAACGATAGACATACATACACATGTACGAGAAAAGTTTGATTTGTCAATATAGTGTACTTGTAGCTCGATGCATTTAGTTGATCGTTTTTCCAATTTTATTGTTCCTTTCAAATAATAGCCTTTCTTAACGTCTTCAAAATAGACTTTTGTAATGGGTTGGTAAGAAAGTAACTTCGGTTTCCTCATATAGAAGGTGCTTTTGATATGCGGGGCTAGATTATCCATAAGGAGGTCTAGGCAACTGCCTAGGGGACCCGCGCACCGAGAAAAAAATTTAAAATGTTTCATCAAGTGAAAGTTTAATATGAAAAATTATATCTGCAATGACAATATTATTGGCTTGTTTTTTGTTAACTTACATTGCCATGTTTCAAATTATTAAAAATAAAAACAAATAAATGGTTTCCCATTACATCCCATGAAGGGACCGGGGAGAACTTCTCACAATCACTGAGCTGTGCACTTACCAGTTTTCACTCACTGATTGGGACCTACATTTTTACCCCGATTCCGAACGGTATTTTGAGAAGCTTTTTCATGGCTATATACTCGATAGTGTCGCCGTCACTAAGCGAGGTGACCGTCGTCGAAAGAAATTTTTTTAAGGTGGCTGGAGCAGGGTTCGAACCTAGTATCTCCTGTACAAGAGGCGCGCACCATTGCACCACCGACGGTCAAATTATTACAGAATGATATTCGATTTGCTCTGTGTTTCAAAACTTACGAATTTGGAGTTTTTTATGAAGACTGTCAGTGGTTTGAGAAAATCGGCGAGACGAAGAAAGTGAACTGAACGGAAAAGCTTCGTCACAAAAATCAAAATGTTCATCGCCCCAACAATTTTCGTCATCGAAGTGAGCTAACGTACAATTTCGTTCCCACTACGAAAATCTGTTCATCAGTTGGGTGGTTGTTGCGGAAATGAAAATGTTTCATTGCATCAACGAATTTGTTTCGTCGCTGGTATGCAAATGTTTCATTACTGAAATGAATTTGTTTCGTTGCTGCAATGAATTTGTTTCGTTGCTAGAATGAACTTGTTTCATTGCTGCAATGATTTTGATTTCCTTCCTGCAATAACTTTGTTTTATTACTCCAATGATTTTGTTTCATTGCTGCAATGATTTTGTTTCATTGCTGCAATGATTTTGTTGTATTGCTGCAATGACTTTGTTTCATTTTTGCAGTGATTTTGTTTCATTGCTGCAATGATGTCACTGTAGGAATGAATGTTTGGAGTGTGTTTGAAATTATTTATTTATTAATATTTAAATATTACACTGATGGTAAATGGAATTATATACTCCTAATAATAATTTTAATAATAAACTCTCGTCAGGAAGAAGATTGTGGCATTTCAGGGGTTGTGCGTCAATGTGGCCGTCGTATTCTGGTCCTAGAAATAAAAACAAATATATGGTGCTACAATTAATAAGCTTCCAATTCTTATAATATGTGTAGAAGATATGTGGATATATATGTAGTACCTACCATGAACATAAGCTCCACTCTTACGATTTTCATCACATCAAAATATATTACATCTCGGTTCAGATCTTTCTTTAACCACACCATATGTATTCTTTAACTCTCGTAATTTGTTGTTGTTTTGAATTCTCTTTCATTCAATTCCAGCGCCAACTTTCCTCTTCATTGAAGTTTATCGATCGCTCAGTAAGCTGTTTCTTCAACTGCTCAACTTGGTTTATATAAATCAAATTGTGTGGTTTTTGGAACGAAGTTCCTTCCGTTGCGGGATGGGGGCTATATGAAAAAAAAATAATCAACTTTTTTTAACAACTTTATTACATCCCAGTGTTATCAACTAGATAGGGTACTTTTGCTTTGGTTTGTGTCTACGCTAACTGATGGTGTGAAATTTCTTGTTTAGTTGGCAGTTTTTTAGTTGGAGCGCCTGTAACCAATATCTGTTTATCTTTCTATCTATGTACTATATACAAATGAGTTTGTATTTGTTTGCTGTTTTAGTACCGTATAGACACTAAAACGGTTGGACCGATCTTTTCGAAATTGTCACTGAATGTGGTTGGTGGTGAAAATAGGATACCTGCATTTTTTGGTACATGAATTGGCCGTGGCCTCGCCCATTGGACCCTATTTTTGATAACGCAATATCTGGAGGACTGTTTCACCAATCTCCTTGAAAATTTGTGTGAATGCATTTGGCAGAATCATTCGTGATGCAACAAAAAATGGGCGGGATCAGATGAGTGGGAGTGGCAAACAAATTGTGTACGGCTGTATCTTATGAACTGTCAGAGGCATGTATATGATGTTTGTATTTAAGTTGTTTGTACAGTTCAAATTACAGCCAGTGTGTAAGTGGGAGGGGCCACGCCACCTTTTAAAAAATTACTCTGCGGCTTTTCTAATAGACCAATTGTTATGAAAATTTCACAATGAAGTACTTATCACCTTCCAATAGTCCTTGGCTATACTTGGAAAAGATTGGATTAAGGGGCGTGGCACCGCCTATATAACTTGAAATTTATAATGGGTATATAAGTGTATAGAACTATCAGATGTATGAAGATCAGATGTGGTATGTAAGTTGTTCGTACAGTTCGAATTACAGCCAGGGTGGAAGTGGGCGGTGCCACGCCCCCTTTTCAAAACCGCTCTGAAGGCTTTTTTAATAGACCGATTGTTATGAAAATTTTAAAATGTGGTACTAATGACCTGCTGATACCCCTTGGCAGTGATTGGATACAGGGGCGTGGCACCGCCCATTAGAATTTGAAATTTAAAATGACTATATCTCATGAACTATCACAGGTATGAAGATGAGATTTTAAATATATGTTTTTGGTACAGTATGAACTGTCCGTAGAGGTGGAAAGGCATTCACTTGGGAGTGGCCAGAAATGATTCTCTCATTGGCCAGTACAAGTAGCTCACTACTTCCACGCAGTATATCCTGGGAAATGGCTTTATCGGAAACTTCCGTTAGCTAGCTAGAGTGAGAAGGCCAAAATAAATGAGCAGCCCTGATTTGGTTATGCGATCAGTGATGTGTCTCAGGCTTAGTAGGTGACTGATGTCACTGAAGCTCATCAAGCTATCGGGCATATTATTTTGTACTTTAGAAAGCGGGTGAGCCAAACATTTGGGCCAACGGCGGATAAAAAAAACCAAAAGAATAAAATTCAGGTTCGACATATTGCATCCTGGTCAGCGTCTGATCCATAATGGGCGGCTGCAAACAACTATCCTGGCAGTAGGTAAAATGCAAAAACCCGGTGGACTGGGTTTGCCTCCCGCCATCGTTCATAATTACAGTGAAAATACGTAAACGAACAAGAAAACATAAACAACCCCTATTTGTTGACGACCACCGAATACGTTATAAGGACCACGATTTTCGGATAAACACATGGAATGTGAGAACTCTATATATACGTAGATCCGGCGCAAGTATCCAACCAGCAGATGTCCTCGAAAGTTATGCAGATGACGTTACGGCTATCCAGGAAATGCGATGGACAGGACATGGCTGCGCAAGAAAGAGAAACTTCGATATATATTACAGTTGCCATGAAAAAAACATGAATTTGGTTGCGGATTTGTAGTTGGCAAAAGACTGTGACATCTAGTCTCTAGGTTCAATCCGGTGAGTGAACGTATAGCCGTGCATTCCCCGACAGAAGAGGAAGATGATGATGCCAAAGACGTATTCCATGAGCTCCTAGAGGAAACGTATGACCGCTGTCCTGCCCATGACATTAAGATTGTACTAGGAGATGTTAATACCAAAGTAGGAAGGGAGAATGTGTTTCATCCAACTATTGGCAATTTCAGTCTACATCCTGACAGTTCCTACAACGGTATGAGACTGATTGACTTTGCCGCGGCAAAAAACATGGTCATTAGTGGTACAAGATTCCAGCATAAAGACATCCACAAGGCTACTTGGGTATCTCCTGATCAAAGAAAGAAGAACCAAATTGATCACGTGGTAATTGATGGAAGGCACTCATCCAGTGTAATGGACGTACGAGTGATCACAGGAGCTAACATCGATCCTGATCACTACCTGGTACCAGCAAAGGTCCGCACAAGATAAAGTAGAGCGAAAATCGTACGAAACCAGAAGCAGAGGAAGCTGGACGTCGGAAAGTTGCAATTACCAGAGGTAGCCTCAGCCTACTCAAGGGAGCTCTCGCAACTTTTGGTACAGAACCCACCCCCTCCCGATAACGATACTGATGCGCAGTGGAAACCCATTTCCGACTCTATAAAACTGCCGCAACAAGCGTACTTGGTTTCGAAAAACCTTTCGCAATAAACCGTGGTACGATGAAGAGTGTCGCATAGCACATGATGAAAAGAAAGCTGCAGGTATGGCAATGCTTCAGTCAATTGCAACGCGAGCTGCGACTGAGCGTTATAGGGAGAAAAGAAAGGAGGTAAACCATCTCTTTAGGCGTAAGAAACGGCAGTGGAGAAAGGGCGAGAGTGACAAAATTGAGTCATACAGAAGGAAGAACGAAGCCCGAAATTTCTACCAAAAAGTGAAAAACGGAACTAATGGACATGGTTCAGGGCCCCCTTCTTTAACAAGAAGGACGAAAGTCTCATCGCAGATGTGCAGAGTATGTTGGGAATATGGAGAGATCATTTCTCTCCGCTATTGGTACCTGAGATATCCAATGACGAGACAATCGATCTAAATTCGCACGACGAGGTCGATTGCCCCCCTCCTAACCAAGACGAGGTCAGAACAGCTATTTCCCGGCTTAAGAACAACAAATCCGCAGGAGCCGATGGATTACCGGTGGAGTTGTTTAAGGCTGGTCGCGGTAAGCTGATAAGGTGGATGCATCAGCTCATTAGCGAAATTTGGTTAGATGAATGCATGCCCGGCGATTGGAGCCTCAGTGTACTATGTCCCATACTTAAAAAAGGTGACCCGAGTATCTGTGCCAACTAGCGTGGAATAAGCCTTTTATACATAGCATATAAGGTTATATCACGCATAATGTGCGAAAGACTAAAACCGATTATCGCTGACCTGATTGGATCATACCAGTGTGGCTTTAGGCCTGGAAAATCTACAACCGACCAGATTTTCACGCTACGCCAAATCCTGGAGAAGACCCACGAAAAACAAATCGACACCTATCATCTATTTATCGATTATAAGGCGGCCTTGGATAGCCCGATACGGGTTAAACTCTACGAAGCAATGTCTGAGCTTGGTATTCGTGAAAAATGCCTTTGCAGGATGACCCTGACGAACACCAAAGTTGGCACGGATTTTACCGAAACTAAGCGAGGCCTCAGATAAGGTGACACCCTATCATGCGATCTCTTTAACATCTTAATAGAGATTATTCTGAGAAAAGCTGCTCTCAACATGAATAAAACCATCAGCAGCAAAAGTCACATGCTGCTCGCGTATGCTGATGATATAGATATCATTGGACGCACAGTTAGAGAAGTTACAGCGGTGTTTTCGAGAATTGAGAAAGAGTTAGGAAAAGTGGGTCTGACGGTATATGAGGACACGACCAAATTAATGGTTTCAACGAGCAGGGCCTCCACGCGATTAGACCAAAGCGTGAACGTTGGTAACCGTTATAATTTCGAGGTGGTAGACGAATTTATATACCTAGGATCTGCCGTAAACAAAACCAACAACGTCAGCATTGAAATCAAGCAGAGAATTGTGGTTGCGAATAGATGTTAATCTATGAGATAAAGCCCTCTCTCGACGGACAAAATTCCAGCTATATCATACTATAATTTTACCTGTCTTGATATATGGCTCCGAAACTTGGGCCATATCGCAAGCGGATGAAAAACACCTGGGAGTATTCGAGAGAAAAATTCTCCGTAAAATAGATGGTCCTGTTAGGGAAAACGGCGAGTACCGACGTCGCTGGAACCAAGAGCTCTATAATTTATATTCTGACGTGGACATACCTAGGCGAATCAAATTAGGCCAGTTGCGATGGATAGGCCATGTTATCAGAATGCAAGAAGATGAACCAGCGCGAAAGGTTTTCGATAACGTACCCGATGAAAGCAGGAACGAGGACGACCAACTCTCGGCTGGAAAGACCAGACAGAAGAATCCGTCCGTATCCTTGGTATTACCAACTGGCGAGAAAATGCGAAGGATTGAGCCAGTTGGAAGAATATGTTGAAATATGTTTGTCTAGTTAATATGTGTAAGACGTCTGACCTCATGAGGTTGTAAAAAGTAAAGTAAGTAATTAAATATCAGATGTTGACTATTTTCGTATCTAAAACAAAATCAGATACCATGGAAACATTAAAAGAAGAAGGAATATTGTGTTTGAAAAAAAGCGAATTAACACATTCTTCAAGTGAATACCGGCCTTCAATTACAAAACAATTTTTTTCGTACGAAATAAGTTTGGCGTACCAAACTTGTACTTGATTTTTCCTACGAAACTTTCGCAAAGAGCAACTGAAAAGTGAGCGAAATTTTCGGTTCATGAAATTTTTGTTATTTTTTATACACGTACTTCTTATGGCAAAGAAAATTTCTTAAGAACTGAATACTGAAATGGAAATATATTTTAATGAAAATGTTATTATATTGACATTATTTTCTGTCCACTGTGTTTTTATTCCATTGAATTCTATGATTTCCAGCTATGCGACAACCAAAAGACAAGTGCATAGAATAACACATACCATAGAAGCTCTTATTCGCTCAATAAATTAAACGTCATAGGTACGATGGAAAGTAAACATTGGATGGTGGAAAATATGGGTTCAATAATACCAGATAGTGGCAATAATTTACAACGATCAACAAAGGAACAACAACCGAATTTCGTGTTTTTGTGGCATATTTTATAACTCCACCTGGTGTAAGTTAATTTTAAATTTAATTGCTCTCATTTCCACAAACCTACGATGGAGAGTGTGAAATGAAACGTCAGATGAGAGAATAAGTTTATCTATGTATGTGTTATTCTATGGACAAGTGACTTGTCTTGACACTTTAGTTCGCATAGATGACAGCGAAAATAGTTAGTGAGTTCCGATTTTGTAAACACTCAACCACATAATAACATTTAAAGCCAGTTATAAGAACGAAAATTTGTGACTGGCTTTCGTTAATGGCTGTTAATGATAGATCTGTAATGGACTTTTATCTGTTTATTTATAAAAAATACACTTATATTGAAACTGCGGCTTCTGGTTTTTCAAATGTTTACATTGCAAATCAGCTGTCTACATACAAAACTTCTTGTTTCTTACAAGGTTTTCTACATGTTATATTTATTTATTTGTTTATTACATATTGTAGCTTTGAACCATATAAAAAGTAAATTTAGGAACGCCAAAGTGCAAGACTGGCAAATCCATGAAGTACAACCCTGAGCATGGAATTACATTTGGCAGCACCCTTCCTATTACACTCGTACTTTTGGTTTCGTTTGTGTCTAGACTAACATATGGGGGGATATTTTTTGGTTAATGGGAAATTTTCTAGGTGGAGCCAGTTTATTACATAATGTAGTTTGAACCGAATAAAAAGTAAATTTAACAAAACCAAAGTGAAAGAAGTTTAAAAAAAATAACATTTTCTTAAATAAGTGCGTTTTCTTAAAAAAAGTAAATTTTGCCATAAAAGTACCTATTCATATTCTTATCTTAAAGAAGTACATTTGCTTAGAAAGTAAATGTTCTTACAAAAAGTACTTTTTCTTAAAAAAAAGTAATTTTTTAGATAAGTACCTTTTCTAAAAAAAGTACATTATCTTACAACGAATTGCCTTTTCTTAAAAAACTACCTTTTCTTGAAAGAGTACCTATTTTTAAAACAAAATAACTTTTCTTGAGATAAGTACCTACTCTTAAAATTGTACCTGTTCTTTCGTAAAAAAAAGCTTTTCTTCAAAAAGAAAATAGCTTCTCTTACAAAAAATACCTTTTTTTACAAAAATTCATTTTCTTCAAAGTATTTTTTCTTAAAAATGAAATAATACCTTTTCTTTTCTTGAGATAAGTGTCCTTCCTGAAAATAAAAAGTTTAGTTCTTTAAAAAGTATCTGTTCTTAAAAAAAGCATTTCTTTGTAAAAAGAATTTATTAATTTAATTATTAATTTATTTATTTTAAAATTTTTAAATTTATCTCACATAAAAACTTTAGCTTTTAATAAACGAAGTACCTTTCATCAAAGAATGGACCTTTTCGGGAAAATTTAATACATAATCTAAAAATATACTTTTATTTGAGAAATACATTCAATAAATAAAAACTTTCTTAAAAAAAGTTTATCATTTTACAAAAAGTATCTTTTCTTAAAGATCCATTTAAATTACAGTATTTTTCAACAAGCGCCTTAGACGTGTTGGAACTAACTAGTATATAATATATAGCGAAACTAACTTCGTTCCAACCGGGTGTCCCCTGGCGCCTCATGTAATTTTTATTTATTTTATCGTAAATGGTTCCACTGTATGATATTTGTATTCACATGTATTTTCATAAGTCAAACACAATCTTTGCTGATCTAAGCATTTTTGTCTATAATAAAGTGTAATTTATCCCTAAATGTTGATGCAATGGCATTCTACCTTTAAGAAGCTATATATCTGTATCGCTATGCAAATTATTCATTTCCTTCTATTTGCCACGTGGTTTTAACTTTGCCACTTTTATTTCAATTCTCCAAATTAATGTTACAACACGTTTCATGCATGTTTGGTTTTGTACACAACACAACCATCATCCTCCTCAACATCCTCAGTTTAGTGTTCATCCTTCTGAACCCTTTTCACCGCATCATTCTGTTCATCGCCGTCATCGTCAGTTTCGACAACACTTTCTGTAAGTTATCATCATCATCATCAACTTTTTTTTGTTTTGTTTTTTTTTGTAAATTCAGCAAAATGAAGAAACTGTGTAATCCTTTAACGACACCAGCATAACCGTTTCCAACCCGCTGACAGTGATCAAGCGTCAGAGACGGATGGTGCAGGGGGCATTCGGCATGTAAAGGGTTTTTAAACAGAGACGCCACAAAAGTAAATCGATAGGGACAGCAAACGATGCCATTTTTTTCCCGTTCTTTTGACATTTCTCTTCTGTAAGGTTTGCCATTTCATCATGGAAAGATATACGAGCCAACAACGAGTCGAAATTATTAAAATTTACTACCGAAATTTGGAGTCAGTGGCCTCAACTTTGAGAGCGCTACGTCCAATTTATTGTCGTCATAATCGTCCTACTAGATCAACAATTGAGCGTCTCGTGGAAAAATTTGAATCCACAGGCACAGTACAAAATGTTCCCGTGCCAGTGGGACAAAGCAATGCCCGTAGTGTCGAGAATATTGCTGCCGCTGAGGCTTCAGTTCAAGAAAGCCCCAATGTGTCTCTCACACGTCGTTCTCAAACGTTGGGCATCTCTGTGACGTCGTTGTGGCGAATTTTGCGAAAAGATTTTGGCCTACATCCTTACAAGATCAAATTGACGCAAGAACTGAAGCCCCTTGACCACCATAAGCGTCGTATGTACGTGAATTGGGCTGAGCAACAACTTGAAAATGATTCCGATTTTCATCGGAAAACCATCTTCAGCGATGATGCTAATTTCTGGCTGAATGGCTTCGTCAATAGGCAAAATATGCGTTATTGGTCAGACAACAATCCACACGTAATCCATGAGTCATCATTGCATCCCGAAAAAATTACGGTTTGGCGCGGTTTATGGGCCGGCGGCGTCATTGGGCCGTACTTCTTTCGTCATGATCAAGACCGGCACATTACTGTGAATGCGAATCGCTACCGTTCAATGATAACCGAATATTTTTAGCCCCAATTGAATAATATGGACTTGGAGGACATGTAGTTCCAACAGGACGGCGCCACAAGCCACACAGCGAATGCCACAATCAATTTATTGGAAACCTAGTTTGGCGAGCGTGTTATCTCACGAAATGGCCCAGTCGATTGGCCGCCTCGGCCGTGCGATTTGACGCCGTTAGATTATTTCCTGTGGGGCTACGTCAAGTCTATGGTCTGTGCCAACAAGCCAGCGACGATAGATGAACTTCGTAAGAATATCGAATGTGAAATTGCAGCAGTATGGCCCGATATATGTTTGAAAACCGTCGAAAATTGGGTTCAGCGTCTGGGCTTCTGCAAGCGTGCCCGTGGTGGCCATGCAAACGAAATCGAGTTCCATACATAATGGCATCGAACGTACTTTCACAGGAATAAAGAATTTCATTGGTATCTAAAACCGGTTTTGTTTTTTGTTTAAAAAAACTTTTGTAGCGCTCTTATTGAAAAACCCTTTACTTCTAGTATATGTTATGTCTGCAGTGCAAAACTTACGTATAAGAAAATTTAGTCACTTAACAGATAAAGTTGCCTAAATTTACTTTTCGTGACTAGAATATTCTTTCATTGGCAGCTTGAAAATATAGTACGGAGACATCCGTTTTGTCTTTGAGTTTAATTAATGGTTTTGTTTTGTGTGTTAACGTCTGAAACCCTAGAAAACTTCAAGTGAAAAAAAACTTAAGATAAATGTGGGAATTTACGTTTAATCGTGGAAAAAAATAACGTTTTAAGCTAATATATGGGCGGCGTTTTTCTCTCTTTGATTTCATATATGTGGAGTAGATTAATTTTTAATGCAGAAGCCTTTTTTACAATTTTAATTTTTATAGAGATTTTCCAACCAGTATTAATTGTGAGTCAAAACTTCGTGAAAAATATTAAACCCTTTTCTTTTAACAACTTTCTTCTGAAGTACGTAAATCAAAGTTACAATTCTCATCTTCTCAAATCAATTGAAATTTACATATTTTAGCTCTAAATTACTTTTCCTATGTGTTTGCAAAATATTCACTGAGTATGTTTACAACAAAATCTGCACAACATATTAATGTTGCTCGGAATTAAAAAAAAATTATGTTCGTTAGGGTGTACTAAAAAAAGGGTTTTTTAAAATTCTTTATATTAACTTTACCTGTCTGTATGCATGCAACCTTTGAATTGATTTTTAACGCTTTTCCCGTGAACGAGCTAAATGCATGCAAACTAATGGCGACGACAAAAATGAATTATTAAAATAAGGGCGGGATTGGACAAAGGGGCGGGGTACCTCCAATAAAAATCACAAATTAAAAATCCATTATTTCTGCTCATGTAAAAGTTATTTGAACGAAATTGTGTATATTGGTTAGGTGTACATCTTCTAAGATCTGCTGCAAATATGGGCAGGATTTGACAAAGGGGCGTGGTCGTCCCATACAAATCACAAATTAAAAAAACCATGTGTCATATATGAAGAATTTATAGTTAAAATCTATGTTTTTTACGGGTTGGTTGTTTTTAAATTTCAATTGTGAAACGGGTCTCAAAAGATGCGATGTTAAGAGCTGATTTCGGGAACGGAATTTTTCTGTTTATGCTCGTCATCACACGTAGTTTTAGAGCCATATTGAGAAAAAAAAATATGTTTAGAGTGGGACCCGAAACGTCAACGGCTGATAAGGGACTATAAGTACCCTCGGATAAAAAAAAAAGTTTTTGTCGTCCCCGTAATCAACTCAATAATACTCATCCTTTGCCCCCGCTCCTCTTAAGGATTGAAATTGTAAAAAAGAGGTTTTCAGTACACCCTAATGCACTGTATCGTTCGACGCCCGATATTACGCACAATTGATTGTCAATCCTTTTCGGTAAATCGAAAAGTTCATTAAATCGAGCACTTATAAAAAGATACGGGTTATTACTAAACTGGTACCAGAATGGTACCGCCCATGGGTAAATGGACAATCTCGCCCAATCTGTGAGTTGAAGTTAATCACATATATGTATCAGAAACAAATTTTAGAAGAAATACTATTTTGTACTAAACGTCTCGATTTGTATGGGAGTTTAAAGCACCCATTTCAATCCCAAACTAAGTTTGAACAAAAAATAGTCACTGACAACATTTTATTGTGATCGGGACAGATTTACGGCAGTTATCGTGTTTACCAGCCAGGCAGACAGACCGCTATTACTCATTCGTCTCAGAAAGTCCTAAGAGGAATTTCGTCTAAAGATACTAAGGGTCTAATCCATCTATGTGTTAAATTTTTTTCCGTTTTAAATTATATACACTCTGAAAATCAGTCTTTTTTTGTTTTTTGGATGCAAATATAATGTGAATGTAGCGTGTCGCAAATATACTATACTTGTGCTCAAACACATTGTGTTTGCTATTCAAAATAACGTGTTTGAGACACGACGATTAATAGGCTATAATTTATGTTTTTGAGACCCAAATGAGGATTTTTTTTGAAACCCGTTAAAAACAAATACGAGGTGGATAACAAAGAGACAACAACGGAGCAGATCTTAAATTCATAAAATCAATCCTTGCAAATTTGTACATGTTTTCTGCAATATGTTGCTGGGGCCATTTTTTTCAGCGTGTATGGGTGAGGGTATAAACACTACTGAATCAAGTGAACTACTGAAACAAAAGAGCGGATTCACAATAGTGAATCGTTCAATTGAACTAGTCAGCATTGTCAACTATTTATATCCAAAAACGCGCCGGGAAGTTTCTCAAAAAGCTCGGAAAAGCGCTAAACTCAATTTAAATACAAAGTATTGTAATTTAAGTAGCAAATTACATGTTATTAAAAACCAAGTTTCTACATAAGCCTTGTTCTTTTCGTCCAGTATACGCGTTTCCCCATGCAAATGAAAAGTGTATACGTTACAGTCGATAATTTTCCCCTATAAGTCGAGCAGTGGATAGTAGAGTTGTCCTGTTTCAAAACAAGTAAAATAAATGTAAATGTGAACTTGTCAACATTGTTCAGTTTTAAAATTTTCAGCTTTTCCTCAAACAGACTCAAATTTTACTGTACTCAAGTATTGTCTCTTCATTTGAAATTCGAAGGTAGCATGTTGGATAGCACATGCAACTAACAACCGTGAGACCTCAGTTCGAATCCTGGTTAAGTCTCATTTCTTTTTTATTTTTATGTTTAGTTTTTAACTATATTTTTAATGATGTTATTTTTTTGAATGCTGGTGGTAAATAAGATGGTAAAAATAATAATTAGTACGAGAAATAATAAAAAGTAGTATTTTAATTTTGTGCTTTCTCTGAGGTTTGAACTCACGTTCTATTGCTTGGTTTGGCAAAAATGTATGCTCTAGGCCAGAAGCCCTGACAGCTAAAGTGACAAATAAAAAACAAATACATTCGGGTAAATGTTTAGTTTTTCTATTTTTCCACTACTAGACTTGAAAAGAGCTGTCAAATTAATTTTGCTTAAAGGCGTTGTGTTCTTTTCAACCAGTATACACTTCTAGTATATACTGGACGAAAAAAAACGAGCCTATAATATTTATTTTCTTGAGATTCTAAGAGTACTTCGACTTAAGAAATATCTGTAAAATAAAATAATTAAATAAATCTTTATTTACACCGAAAGATTAACGGGCTGTTTGAAGGACATATAGAACAATTTATTTAATCTGCATACGGTTTGGTTATCTTTCGGTGTAAATACAGTGAAAGCTTTAAATAGCCTCAGGCACACATACATATATTTCAGTCTTTTCTCCAAAAGTAACAATAAATAAAATTTCGAATAGCTGAGTTTGACAAGGTGGGCTCTTGATATTTTGCTATGTGTTGTATCAAAAAAAAACAGCAGACAGTTGTCCGAGGCTTTCGGCCACGGGCTGTCCCTCCTGGCTGTGTCAGAGACACAGCCATTAAGTTTAACGTAGAATACGCCATCCGATAATACAGAAAACATATACTATAACAATAAATGATAAATAACATAAGCAAATGAATTGTTTTATTTGATAGTTACTTTTGATAATATACATAAGCTTATGGTAGGAAAAATAGGATAAATATGTTTTTAAATTAAAAGAGTAAGGATAAATGATAAATAACAGACGCAAATCAATTTGATTTTTATTTTAATTTACTAAACGTCAACTGTCAGCTGCTGTCAAACAGCATCAAGCAGCATTGTTATTTTGCTTACTCGGCAGCACTTTCATTTAACATAAAAATGTATGAATTAATTTTTTTATATATTTTTTATAATTATATATCCATGTTAAATTCAAATTCACATTTAACATTTTGTTTCACTTAAATACATAAGTAAATATACGAAATTTCAATATTTCATCAATCAAACAACAGCCGAAGGTTTGTGTCCACACTGAAACAGCAGCATAGTTTGTGTTCACGCTACAAACTCAACCAAACACCACACATATGTTTGAGTGGATGTGTTTAAACAATTTTCATTTGATGCATTCGCTGTTGCAATGAATGTCTTGATGTGCCATTTAAGACATTCGATGCATAGATTTAATATGACTGATAGTGTCAAAAAAATTAGTTCTTTGTTTGTTTTGCTTTTGCCAATTCTATCAACTTTGCGGCAAATAAGAGGCACTACAAAATATAAAATTTTAAATGTATTTAAGAAAAATATATTTTTTAATTTCTTACTAAGCAATCCATTGCAAACCAATAAATGTTATGAATACTTTTAACATATCTGTATCTAGATTGTAACGGGTTTTTCAATAAGAGCGCTACAAAAGTTTTTTTAAATAAAACAAAACCGGTTTTAGATACCAATGAAATTCTTTATTCCTGTGAAAGTACGTTCGATGCCATTATGTATGGAACTCGATTTCTTTTGTATGGCCACCATGGGCACGCTTGCAGAAGTCCAGACGCTGAACCCAATTTTCGACGGTTTTCAAGCATAAATCGGCCGATACTGCTGCAATTTCACGTTCGGTATTCGTACGAAGTTCATCAATCGTCGCTGGTTTGTTGGCATAGACCATAGACTTGACGTAGCCCCACAGGAAATAATCTAACGACGTCAAATCGCACGACCGAGGCGGCCAATGGACTAGACCATTTCGTGAGATAACACGTTCACCAAACTTGGTTTCCAATAAATTGATTGTGGCAATCGCTGTGTGGCTTGTGGCGCCGTCCTGTTGGAACCACATGTCCTCCAAGTCCATATTATCCAATTGGGGCCAAAAATATTCGGTTATCATTGAACGGTAGCGATTCGCATTCACAGTAATGTGCCGGTCTTGATCATCACGGAAGAAGTACGGCCCAATGACGCCGCCGGCCCATAAACCGCACCAAACCGTAATTTTTTCGGGATGCAATGATGACTCATGGATCTTGTAAGCATGTAGGCCAAGATCTTTTCGCAAAATTCGCCACAACGACGTCACAGAGATGCCCAATGCTTGAGAACGACGTGTGAGAGACACATTTGGGCTTTCTTGAACTGGAGCCTCAGCGGCAGCAATATTTTCGACACTACGGGCACTTCTTTGTCTCACTGGCACGGGAACATTTTGTACTGTACCTGTGGATTCAAATTTTTCCACTAGACGCTCAATTGTTGAACTGATAGGACGATTATGACGACCATAAATTGGACGTAGCGCTCTTAAAGTTGAAATTTCGTAAGTGAATTTTAATAATTTCGACTCGTCGTTGGCTCGTATATCTTTCCATGATGAAATGGCAAACCTTACTGAAGAGAAATGTCAAAAGAACGAGAAAAATATGGCGTCGTTTGCTATCCCTATCGATTTACTTTTGTAGCGTCTCTATTGAAAAGCCCTTTATAAGTAGTAATGTATATTAGAGAAAAGTGCACAATTTGGCATATATTCACAAATGATGTCCTTCCAGTCATTTGCCTGAACACATTTTGTTAGTCTATAGATTTTCTGGGTTAAGTTTATGTAAAATTTCGATCATTCCTCTTCCAATTTTTATGATATTTGGTACACCTATATATCAACACGATGGCATAACGACGTCCCGAATACCGAAAAAAATTATAATATTAAAACTTCTTCGGTTGCCCCAAGAAAAGCTGACAATCCTGGAAGAATATGTGGCGACACTATAAAATTTTGCAGCCGCATTCCATTTGAGTTAAATTTTGAAGTACATTTTAACCAGCTTTGATAACTCTAAAGACTTTTGGCCTGAAAATGCGCTCTCTGTCACAGTGTAACGTTGTGTAATTGCAGATTATTAAATTAAAATTGTATTTCTTGGTATGATTCTGTAAATGTGAATTATCAGTTAAATGTGTTTGGTTTCGTTCATTTCAAACATGTCTTTATTCGCATTCTGCGTATCGGCGACAGCTGTTTGTGGTTGCACCCACTGGGTCCGAGTATATGCAGCGCAATGTGATCTTGACAATCTATAACGCCATCATTGTTATAATCGCGCTGATAACGTTTAATGTAGTTCCTCACAGTTTCCTTCGCACAGTTTTCATTGTTAACACATCGTAGGTAATCTGAAAAATATGTTAGATAGAAATTTAGTTGACGTTAGGGTACGTCAGAAGTATTTCGTGTATGTTTGCTTGAACCTCATTTCAAAAAGGTAATGATACTAATACGAGTAATTCACAATTTTATATTCAAGCTCAAAAAAGAACGCAGGCGCAAGTATTAGAAGCCACAAGTACAAGCTAAAATTGTTTTCTTTTTTTGTTGTTATGACGCAAATAGAGTATACTTGTGTCCAAACACGTTGTGTTCGCTATTCAATATAACATGTTTGGCGCACAATGATTAATTGGTTATAATATATGCATTTCTGACCCAAACGTGGTTTTGAAAACACTGCTGTCTGTCACCATAAAGAAACAAACAGCAGCAGAACTTCAATTCACGAAAGCAATGCTTGCAAGCATGTACATTAGGATGGGCCAATTTGTATGGGACCAAAAAACTTGACAAAGAGCATAGCAGAAATGTAATCTACGGCAAATTCTAAGAAAATCTTCCCAATAAACCATGGTTCTAAAATAAAAATCGTAACAAGCTCTCCCTAATCCCTTCATGGGATGTAACGGGAAACCATTTATTTTTTTTAGAATGCTATTGGGCTTGTACAAATAAATTCAAAAATTGTAAGTTCTAAAAGACAGGCTTAATAAATAAAACTTACACTAGGGAAAAATCAAAATATTTATGTTTGAATAAAAGTCAAAATAATTCTTGAGTCCGTGCATACAATCGGCAAATTTTTTTCAGATCAAATGTTATTGCATTTTCGCCGATGGAAAACAATTTTGAATCACTGTGCGTAGGTCATCAAAAAGTCGATAACAACTAGAGAAACAAACAATTAGAAAAACGATTAAAAATTATAAAAGTGCCTACATGGATGTGATAACAAAAACCCCCGCTCGGGGTTGCCATCGAACAACAAAATTATTTTGTAAATGCCAACGGAGATTTCTGCTTAGGATCAGGGTTATATTTTAGGGGTTTGGAAATTGCAATCAAATTGTGTTACAATTTTGCGAAATGTAAAGTTGCATGTTGTTTTTGATTCAAATACATTGCTGGCGGGTATGGGATTAATTGATTTTTCAGAAATTTTGTGTGTGCAATCTACCTGGCCCATTGTACGACTTGTTGTTAACGAAATTCTGTACCTAGTGCTTATAAAAAAAATGGTTTCCCATTACATCCCATGAAGGAATTGGGGAGAGCTTCTCAAAACCAGTGAGCTGTGCGCTTTCTAGTTTTATACTCACTGATTGGGACCTACAGTTTTACACCGGTTCCGAACGGTATTTTGAGAAGCTATTTCATGGCTAAGTACTCGATAGTGTCGCCGTCACTAAGCGAGGTGACCGTCGTCGAAAGAAATTTTAAGGTGGTGGGAGCACCGACGGCATCTGACTTCTTACAGTCACAATTAATAATAATTACCATGGGGAAGCCCCAATATATTTATACTTGAAAAGTAAAAAAAATACTCAACTTTGTGCTAATTTCTAAAATATTCCCAATTGTCCCATGTTTAGTATTAATATCTCAAAACAGTTCTTGAGTCCGTGCCTACAATCGGTAAATGTTTAGTAGATTAAAAGTTGTTGCATTCTGGCCGATGGAAAACGATTTGCTGAGGTTAAACAATTTTGACAAAAACTAGAGAAACCAATCCCCTCAGTATGGAATTTAAAAACAATCTGTTTAATATGCTGTACGTATGTATACACAGAAAAAATTAATTTTCAGCTTCAATTAAAATATTCACATGTTCAAAATCCTGTTATAAAAAAATTCACGTATCAGCTACAATATTTGTAGGTTGTTCATTGGAAAAGTATTATTTTTTAATCGATGTAAAATTTCACTCATCTACGAAAATATTTGTACGTTATTATCAAAAATATTTTCGTTTCCAGTCGATGAAGTAATTCACATATTACCAAACTAAATTGCATCTCAATTTACGTTTTATCAACGTTCCGAGTTATTTTTAGAAACTTTGTTTCTTTAAAAAAAAAACATGAAACACCGCTGTAGGATTCGAACTCCCATTTGTTGGACGATGTTTTTGAAGCTAATTTTCAGCAGCGTCTAGCCAGCTACGCCACCGACTACCTGTGGAAACTAATCACTTACCGAAGTTATTTGGTTGTTCGTGTCGTATTTATCGAAACGAACGAAAGTAAAAGTTAGTAAGTTTATTTAATTCAACGAAAACGTTTGTTACAAAAGGTATATATATTGATGAATTTATTTGTTAATCAGGTAAATTGAGTGTGAATTATGGTATTTTCGAAACCGAACGAAAACTTCATCAAATATTGTGGTATTTCCTATGAAATTTTTTGCTGCTACCATTCATCGATTTTCATTTCAATATTTGATTTATTTTGTAATATATGAATGAAAAATTTAATTGAGTGCTGAAATTTCTCACGTACAAATTTTTTTGTTAAAATTTGACTGTTGTCTTTTTTTCTGTGTACTTACGGCCTTATTCATAAAAAGTTATGAGAGGTTTCAGATACGATGTTTGTATGGTAAATCATTTCTCAAACCTCTCATAACTTTTCATGAATAAGGCCGTTATACTATAACAGTTTTCCATAAGTGTGCTAGATAATTGTTATGGCCATTGGAATAATATTAAAAAGTGGGAGCTTTATACATTTTCATAAATGTCCAGAGATTTTAATGTCATTGTAATTTGTGTCCATTAGGGGTCTTATTAAAGCCTTAAGCCCTTGGCACGTCATTCCATGATGTCTCTTTTTAAATAAATAAAAAAAAACAAAACACAAATGTCATCCTTACCTATATGAGCCTGATTCTCCTCACCATAATCATTATCATTTTCCACAGTTGTCGTCGAGCTGCCGCCATCTAACCAATAATATTTCGAAATGCCATAAATGCCACAAGGATCAATGTGGGCACATTTAAAAGGCTTACAACCATTCACCGTCATGCAAAGGCAATGGAAACAATGCTGATTTAAACCCAATTTATCCGTAGAATTTAAATGTGCATCCCCACTTGTAGGATTGGCATATTCGATATCTAAGTCGGTGCTATAATCATTATCCATTAAATATATTGCTGTCGATGATTTATGGGCAACATTATGATCTTTACTCTTAACTTCCTGTGAATTCGTTGTAGACGTAGCATCATTAGGATAATCATGTCCATGGAGATTTGAATCATCATTACTCATATCATCGTAATCATTATCAGATTTTCCAGTAAAGTTGTTAGATTTGGTGCCGGGACTATTTGATGCAATTTGTGGTACATGGATGACATCATCGTTAGAGAGGTTTTCTTAAGAAAATACAATTGGAGCTTTAATATGTCTACACAATTTCCACAAGGCTCGGTCATTTTACATACCAACACCCTCGGTTGTTTTCACTCGCCTGTTACTGCTATTCATACGACCCAGGTGATGTTTCTGCTGCAGGTGAAGGTATATTGAACCAGCAATTAGAAACAGTGATACTATTGAAACTGCCACTAAAACTCTCGGACTTATGGCTTTTTTTATAACCATCTCGCATATACGATATATTTTGAACTAAATATATTTTAAATATATTTATTTACTTTTTTATATATAAATATAAATAAGTGTAATCAATGCTGTATTAGTTAGTCGCTTAATGTTTATTCTCAGACTAACTTGAAGTTGTGAATTTTATTGTGACTTTTGTATATGCATTATATTTTTGAGAAAATTGATGCTGATTACACATTTGTTTGTACTCTATTATTAACCGATAACCCCACACAGCATTAATACGGGTAGACGAGAAGAGTCTGAGAGGAATGAATACTTTGTATAGATTGTGGTTTTGTAGAGATAAGGCAAGTGGAAATACATTTTGTGTTGAGCATTTAACGTCAGCGGAGCAAAGCACAGGGTATTTGAACATTGTACATTAACATTTGGTTTCGAATTCCAAACACCTATCAATTCTTAGGCTTAGTAGCAGCGACACTATTGTTTTACAAGTTTTATCCCACTACACAATTCCTAGTGTAAGGGATTTTGATAATTCAAGTAGACAAATTTACAAATACGTATTGTCATCAATGTGCTACTTTTTTCTTAATTATGTATGTCTATAATCGTTCAAACAATATCGTTATGTCGATAATGCTGGCTGATAGAACAGTTAACATACATGCGTTCATAAAACCTCACTACCGATAAAACGATAATGAATTCGATATCGTTTCTTACATAACACTGTTATAGTCGAACAATGTATCAACGCTCTGGTAAATTGTGTCGGTTAGAGGTGGGTCTACTGAGTTGATCGGTACCCATGAAATGTCTGTAGAAATTCAAATTGTAGAAGAAATCATACTACTCATGACAACCCAAACAAAAAATCACAATTCTTGACAAAACTAGATATCTTCACTAAATTGTGAATAAGAGCGAAACACTCTAACGTAATGATCCGTCCGTACCTATTAATATACACTCACCGCAATTCACACCGCATACGTCCATGGCCTAACCGTCACCTACACATAAACAACATCCATCACTCGTGCCAATCACAGCCAACAATCACACTCCCTGACAAACACACAAGCCCTGTCGACATTGTGTACCCAGTGTGCCAAACGGATCCGTTTCGGATCCGTAACGGATCCACTTCTTCGTACTTTCTATCCGTAACGGAACCAGTTACGAATCGGTTCCGGACCCGCAAGCGGGAGAAATTCCTCCCAAAATAACGGATTCAAAAACGGATTTTATGTACGTTTTTAGGATCCGTTACGGACTCGTTACGGACATCATATTAGGATGCGTTGCGGACCCGTGTATTTTAACAAAACGTATCCGTAGCGGAATCCGTTATGGATTAGTTTCGGGTCCGCAAGCGGGAGAAATTCCTCTAAAAAAAAAAACGGATTTTATGTCCGTTTTTCGGATCCGTTACGGACTCGTTACGGACATAATATTAGGATCCCTTACGGACCCGTGTATTTTAATAAACCGTATTCGTAGCGGAATTACAGATCAGTTTCCGATCCGCAAGCGGGAGACATTCGTCCCAAAAAACGGATCCAAAAACGGATTTTTTGTCCGTTTTTTGGATCCGTTTCGGACTTCAGATTCGGATCCGTTGCGGACCCGTGTTTTTTTATAAAACGGATTGTAATAAACTTGTAGTTTAAAATTGTTGTATTATTATTATATAAATTCAGTCATTTCGTATTAAATTAAAGTAAAAAGCAAACTTTTTCACGGATCCGTAAATTCCTGATTACTCTGATTCCTTTTTTAAATTTTTTACGGATCCGAAACAGGTCCGCAACGGATCTGTAAATTCACGATTACACTGATTCCTTTTTTAAAGTTTTTACGGATCCGAAACAGGTCCGCAACGGATCCGTACGTTCGCGATTACACTGATTCCTTTTTTAAATTTTTACGGATCCGAAACGGGTCCGTAACGGATTCGTAAATTCGTGATTGCACTGATTCCTTTTCATAAGTCTATTACGGATCCGGAACGGGTCCGTAACGGATCCGCATCCATTTTTGTGCACATTGGGTACAGACTAGCAGGGAATTAGTTTTAATGACCAGACGAGAATGAGTGATTGGATGCAGTACTCATTCGCGTCACTACAGCAATGGTACTTAGAGTTAAGGTTGAGTAGACTCAAAGCGGCGCCTCCGAGCGCACAATCAGACAAGATTATAACATTTTATCTGGGGCTCTAGTTCTGCAAAGGACAGGAGCACTTTTGGGATCCGTTCTTTATTAAGGTGTAAATACATTTCTACACAGGGGCTTCGGCTCACTGTTCCTACACAGGGTTTTCGGCTCACTGTTCCTACCAGTGTTGCCAGAGACCGATTAAAAAATGATGCCAAATGTCCTCAAAAATTGTACTGTTTGCAAAATCATTATGCTAAAATTTACTTTTTAGTCTTTTTGAAATTCTGACCCCTAAATACTTACATACCCTCCAAGAAATGGGTGCTTATCTCGCCTTTAAACAGCTGTTATACGTTAACCGTTCAGCTTAAAAGGAAATAATATGACTTTAATTGTATAGTCTGTATCTTAGTTTCATACAAAACACTAACTTAAAATTTTTTAAGAATTTCTACAACACCGAAAGCCAAACTATGGATGATTTTCAGCTCCAATAAAAATCACATTTTTTTTAAATAAAACTTCAAAAATTAATTTATATTTCTTTTGAGACCCAGTGTTTTTAACTATTTCTTTTAATCATCTTAGAATAGAAATTCCCAAATTTTGGATAATTCCATTTCGAATTATCCTAGAGAAGAGTGATCAAATCATAGACGAATATAACATGGGATGGTGGAAAACATGGGTTCAAGAATACCAGATAGAGGCAATAGTAAACAACGTCCAACAAAGGTTTTTGTGGCTACGATAAAAGTCAACAAAAAAGTGCAAAATACATTCAGTTCTAAACCAAAACGACAGGAAAAAGTTAAGTGAACATATTTTGTAACTCCACCTGGTGTAAGTCAATTTTAATTTAATTTCTCTCATTTCCACAAACCTGCGACGAAGAGTGTGAAATGAAACGTCAGATGAGAGAATAAAAGTATCTATACCTATATTCGTCTATGAATCAAATCGTTTCTATTGCGTAGTTTTCTTTGTCAGATATTACTCTCATAAGGCATACTGAGAGTTTCCCTGGAGTTTATATCTAGTGTTTCAAGAACATCTATTGAAGTTAGGCCATTTTACAAAAGTCACATCTTGATATTGAAGGCACTATACGGTCCAAAATTACTAATTTGAAGTTTGTTAATAATAGCCCATATTTTTACTCCAGATACAAAAAGTACGTTTTACGCCGGTTTTTTCACTCCTGGTTTGAGGAAAGCATTTTGGCATCCCGAATAGTAAATCTATAAGAAATTTTGTCATTTCTCTCTATACGGAAATTTTTTAAATGTCAACATATTTCCGATATTTTATGAATTACGTTTTTGCTTTTACACCTGTGGAGTTAAAAAAAATAGATTTATTTTATAAAAATTAAAGGGAAAAATTTTCAATACGAAAAGATGCAAAAAAAAGTTGTGCTAAAAACTGCACTAAAATCAAAAAAAAAAAATTTTAAATTTTGAGAAAATTGTGCTAAACGGCACTTGGCATAATTTTTCAAAAAACAAGTGCCAAACACAAACAAAATTGTGCCAAAACGGCATAAATTATGTTAACATGGTAACACTGGTTCCTACACAGGGGGGCTTCGGCTCACTGCCCTGCACAGGGGATTCGGCTCCCTGTTCCTATACAGGGCCTTCGGATCACTGTTCCTTCACAGGGGCTTCGGCTCACTGTTCCTACACAGGGGTTAACGAAACTGGAGCGCGTTTCAAAGTTGCACGCCCAACCAATTCATAATGTACCTTTAAACTTGGGATGACAACAATTAACCAATACAATGTTTATCTTTGCAATATTATTTTTGGGGTTTAATTTCATGCAATTTAAACGAAGTACCACAATTCTTTCTTTTGATTTTAACAGAACAACTATTGTTGTTTAATATCGTCGGCCTATTAGGGCATGATCTTCGGTGGCGCAATGGTTAGCCTGCACAATTCCAGTAAATGAGAATGTATATACATTTTTGGTGACGGTCACCTAAGTTAGTGACGGTGGCATTATCGTGTAGTTAATTCGTGGAATTCAAAGCCCCGGTTATTCTAGATGATCCGGATTTCGGTTTCACGATTTTCGGCATTTGTATTTTATTGGGATTTGTTTGGTATGATCGGCTTTACCCGTAAAATTCTATGTTTCGCTTTACGACAGGAAAAAATAAATTTTAGAAAAAATTCGTTGTTTTACTCTCCATTATTTACATTATTTTATTTTTTTTTCACATTTCACAAAACACCACAGAAAGATATCGCACGGCCTTGGTGGACAGTTAACATCGGAATTTCGGGAAATCATTCGGTCTGGAAACAGGGGCTCTAATAAATCGTACGTTTCATGCGCCTTGTTGCAGGTAGCGCCATCCTGCTGAAACCATACGTCGCACAGAGGGGTATTTTAACGATCTGGGCGGCCAAAATTATTTTAAGTAAATTTATGAAGCAGAGTGTTAAAAAATTATTCAGGGAGGCGTAAAAATAATAATTTGTTAACATTTGGGGGTAGAGGGGATCTTTTACAGCATTTGTAAGAAAATACTTACAATATTTCAAGTTGAAAATGCTAGATATGAAATAAAACAAACAAATTCTGTTTTTATTCAATAAGAAAATAATATACAAAAATTGTTGTTATTGTTTGTTAAAAAATGCATATGTAAAAAAAGGTTTAAGTTGTCAAAGAAAACTGCTTGTATCAGAAATTTAAAAAGATTTGAAGTAATGTTTAATATAAAAAATAAATAAATGGTTTCCCATTACATCCCATGAAGGGACCGGGGAGAACTTCTCACAATCACTGAGCTGTGCACTTTCCAGTTTTCACTCACTGATTGGGACCCACAGTTTTACACCGATTCCGAACGGTATTTTGAGAAGCTTTTTCATGGCTATATACTCGATAGTGTCGCCGTCACTAAGCGAGGTGACCGTCGTCGAAAGAAATTTTAAGGTGTTTGGAGCAGGGATCGAACCCAGGATATCCTGTACAAGAGGCGCGCACACTACCCATTGCACCACCGACGGTGATTTAAAAAAAATTAAAAATTTATGTGCATATTTTAAACATTTAAGCAACTTGTTATTCAGAGGTAACTTAATTATTCGGACTTATGGTCATCACTTGAGCATAAACTATTTTAGTTCATTGTATCCGCCATATTTCCCGCGATCCATGAATGATTAGTTTTCATAAAATTTTTGGGTTTTCTTTGGACTTTAAGCCATTTTGCTTTAAATTCACTTTTTAATTACCCAAAACTACTGTTTACTAAAGCTCGCTTTTCTTTAGAAAAATTAACCAATTGATCGAAGTCGGACATTCTGTGAGATCGCAGTCGGTCAAGCTGTGTTTGGATGAATTCAGTTTGTAAATTTAGTCCCTACCCACGCCTATAGATGTTAACACATCAAAAATGTGTGTACGTGTACGGCATTTCACTTCCTTTCGGATGCTTTTAGATCGTTTTGTGGGCAGAATTGAGAGAATCAATTGTTACTAGGCACAAAAACGATGTACTAAAGTAGACAGTCAGAATTTGTCTTCAGTCGAATGCCAACAAACAAAACGATTGAAGCCTTAATCATTATCTGATCTCTCTCTCTCTCTCTTACTCTCTTCATTGAATATTTCAATACACGTGTAGCTTTTTGATAGTGTAATTGTACATAACTAAACCATGTTGAAGTAAAATTACATAAACTATGCAAAAAGTATGAATTAATGAAGATATGACACGAGAGAGAAATGCATTTGAGTGAATTGTTACCACTTTTTGGTTCTCTTTTAAGAGGGTTGCCAAATTGCGCACATCTACTGGTCGTTTACTTCAAAAGTGATATACACTCACTGATTGGGACCTACAGTGTTTACACAGGTTCCGAGCGGGGTTTGAGAAACTTTTTCACTGCTTCTTACTCGACAGTGTCGCCGTCACTTAGCGGAGTCATCGTCGTGGAAGGGAATGTAAGGTGGTCAGAGCTGGAATCGAACCTATGTCACCATGTAGAAGAATAACGCACACTAACCACTGCCATGTTCGCAAACCATCACACTTTTTGGTAGCGTTAATGTTAGCGTTTGTTGCAGAAAAAGTGATTTTTTCGGTAACTTACAAAATGTCTCCACGAATTATGTACTTAGTTTTCGCAGGACCCAAATTTGGAATAAATGTTGCATTTTAGAAGCCTACCTCCCAATAACTTTTTATTCGTCTGAACACTCTCTAACACCCGCATGTATATATGAATAGAGATATAGGACACTGAATGTCAACGAAAGTAGTACTGTAAAACAGCAGAAATTATGATATATTTTTCCGCTGTAAGTAAATGGCTATAAAACATAAAACCGCAAAAACCCGCAATTTTTTGTTTTTCCATCTGAACAATACAATGTTAAGGACTACATTTAATCACAGATTGAAGTGTTGATGAGTGGTGTTGCATAACTTGTTGACCAGAGTTCGCTTTTGGTACCCATTTATATTAACAAAAATACCATAATTTTCAATGCTGCTTTACTAGTAGGAATTTAAATTATAATTTTATTTAGCTAAGTGGATTAAGTAATATTAACCTGCTTTACAATTTTCCATTTTACTTAAATGTTTAAACTGAACACACGACATCGCACAACCTGCTAAAACTATTACTTTACTTGAACGCAACAAAATAGTAAATGCACAATTAGTAACAAGAAACTTTGACAGCGTGTAGAAAACGAATGTAAGCAAAGAGGAATGAAAAAATAACGGAATCTAGTTAAGCATTCTATTCTCTTTACCCTACACTCGGTAATTATTAAAAAATTAACTTTTGAAAAATCGAATTTTAGCCGCTCAGATTGGCAAAATACCTGTTTGTCGTTCAGATCCATAACATTCAGTTCAGGCTATAAGGACTTCGCTATCATGTTCCTGTATCAAATTCCATTCACAGTTGTGGGATTTTATTGGGACAGCCTTCAATTTCTGTGCCGGAAATTTAGCAAAAATTTGGCTAAAATACCTCTTTAAACCAGTTCGGTTGTTGCGTTTTTGTGAGAGATGCCATTTTTAGCAGCGCTTATCCTACTGTGTTCAAAACTTTGTATAAATTTAATAATATTTGTAACTGGTACTGAATTTGTTATATTTTTGGTTCTCGCGCTTCTAGACACTATCAAGGAATTAGCCATGAAATTTCTCCGAGAGGCATAATAGTTTTCATTTGGTTTACAAATATAGGCCGACACCTCACTGATTCCAAACTGGTGAATTTTGAATCTACAGCTTCAAAGTACAGAGTTATCTGATAGTGCGAAGCTCTACGCAATCCCTTGTGGGATATAAGAGAAAAATTTGATATTTGTAGTTTGGTACTTTGGAAAATATTTTTTTTGTACATTCTAGAATAATTTTGGTGTTTTTTGGTACTTCTCGATAGACTTTTTAACACGTTTTCTTCAACCTATATAAGCTTAAGATTATACTGAAAATGATTTTTTTTTAATTATGAATTATTAATTATGAATTATTATCGTAAAGATAAAGAGGATTAATTTGAACTACTAACTTTATTAAATGAATTATATATTGCTGAATGCACTTCTCATTATTACAACTAATCCGTTGAAAGTGTACTAAAAACACTAATGTGAATTGCCAATGTCCGTTGTAAAAAAGTGAGATTAACTGTGCGCAGAAGCACTTAAGCTCGGGCACTTATCCCACAACCACAAACCGGTAGACATCAATTTCTACAAAATAAATAAACATCTTAAACTCTAATTCATTTGGTTTTTGTATCCCTTATTTATACAAACTTGCATAATCTCTCCATCTGCGAGAAATTATACAAGTAACAGAATCTCTGATTCTGCAGGAATCGCTTTCCAATCATCCATTATAATACAGTCCACATTTCCCTACTTCACTCAAGAGGCAGCGACTCAGTCTCTCGCCTATTCGATACAACACTTTTTATATAATTTCCAGGTCATATGTTGGAAGTTTGTAGTTAAAACTTTGGCAATCATTAGAGTGCTTTCTGGTTCTCTAAAGTTGTTTTTTGGATAACCACCTGTACTCGATATTACAATTTGTGTACATTTAGTACGCGATTAACATTTCTTAGTGCTTGTTATTTTGTTCCAAGGTTCGCTTCAACCTAAGTCTTCATGCTATTGTGCCACTGCCTATTATTTCATCATAATCTACTATGTCCTCCTCAAATATTTGTAGCAAATAACCTTTAACATTTATATACAAACACTTGGTAAGCATAAATTATCTTCTGTTGTTGTCTCTTAATTTGCATCACTGCCCTGAATATTAATTTATTAGCTCTCAATTACTATTTTCCTTCAATGGCTGTTACCGGAAGCAAGCATGAAGTCAGCAAAACATTTCAATTACTTATTATATTTTACTTGTTTTGTGTATTTTAAATTAATATTAAAATTATTAGCAATTTGATTAGCCGAAGTGTAATGACAGCATTTTCCTGCTACTCTTCTTCGACCTAGCTGGCACAACCGTCAACACCGGCAGTGGTATAGTATTCAGTCTTAACCATGATCTGCCATGAAACCATTAATTCATAAACTCATTGTTCTACGTCATTCCCTTAGTCATTGTTTTGCATAACAATTATATAGAATTCCGTGAAATAAAGCTGGCAAATGATGTATATTTTACAAATTGCTAGATGTTAGTTCATATTTTTAATTATAGACATTTTGTCATCTAGAAAATTGTCACCTTAATTGGGAAAATATTTAATTTGAATTTACACCTGTATTTTCTCGCAAGTCTCCTTGGTCGTTGTTAAGGAATAATTATTGTTTACAAATAAACGAGTTAAATTTTAGAAAACAGCAATGCAAACACCCATCTAACTTCGACATTGTCTAAAATAAATTTAAATTGATAGGCCAAAAATCCATGACAAACGCGTTTGTCCTCAAAATATATTCATAATTTGAAGCCCCCCTACAAATACGTCTAATATTCATGTGACATTAAACCAAAGGTCTTTTTTAAACCAAAATGTAATTAATTCAACCAAAATTTAACTACAGGGGGTTTTATACGTTCTCTGCAATGCAGAGATATTAAGCACAAAACCAAAGTCGAACAACCGGTGGAAACGGTTAACCGATTTTTGATGTGTAAACATCTATACGCTGGGGGTAAAAATCTTTTTCACAATACAATCACAAATTTAGAGTAAGATGTGCGATGTAATCGTTAACCAATCGTAAAGCGTTATCAAATCGGTGTGAGCTATGTATGAGTGTATTAGTGTAATCATACGCTGCATACAATATACTAAAGTCTAGCGCGAGACGAATTGATTGAGTTGTGATTTGTGTTACGCTAATACATTGTGACGTCATGCATGTTGTTAATACGTGGTATACATACGCATTCGACGGCAATGTTACGTTCGACACAAGTAGAGTTGTGGCGTTCATAACTATATAGTTCATTTAGGGTGACCAGAAAGCACCCTTACGAACTTAATGCACATGTTCGAAATGGCAAGTATGTTCGTGATTGTTATGTCTGGGCACCTTAAATGAACGAGTTCGAGAACTAGTGAACGAGTTCGACACAAGTCTAGACTCAAGTAAATCAATGCGTGATGTGTTCGAAGATGAGTCGTTTTACTGAAGTGGTTGCATGGTAGTACCATCAGTCATCCAAGACTGTATGGATGACGTTTTGTCGCCCACACTGAATTTTTGTTATTCTAACGTTTGATTTGTGTGCGCACGATTGTAATTGAAAAACGGAAAATGTAGAATATTGATGTTTAAATTATCGCAATTAATTATTTTTCACTTGTTTTCTTAAAATATGTAACTTTTCTTTAAAAAATTATTTTTAGTTAACAAAAGTACCTTTTCTTAAAAAGAAGTACTTTTTCTTAAAAATTATCTTTTCTTAAAAAACATTCCTATTCCTAAATAATCAGCTTTTTCTTAAAACAGTAAATTTCCTTAAAAAATTACCTTTTCCTACAGAAATTACATTTGCATATGTAATGAATTCCTTTTTTATGTTACTAAAGTAAATCAATAAAATAAAAGCAAAACAGTCACAAACATATGTATGTACATAGATTGCTGGTACAACACGTATCACAACACAGTTCAACCCAATCATTGGGTAGTCATAGCATCGTATGACTCGACGGTTGCGTCGCAATGACTACTATGAGTGGGTTTACGTTTAGACATGGCATGGCTCGAACCGCTGCTGGCGTCGGCCTTACACACACAGCATAACATTTTGCACGATGAATTAAATGAACCGAAACATGCACTTGTGCTAGCCCTTACAATATACTCAACACCATATAGTGTGCAATAGTAGCTACTAATTTTCACTAATTGTCGTACATTATGTTATCGTAGGCAAATGAAAACAAATAAATAAAATGAATACAAAAACATTTAATTTTAATAACTTTTAAAAATTTTTTTGCACTTTTAATAAGAAATTTACTAAAACAAAGCAAAATAAGGAAAACTAAACTTGTCAAACTATAAGTCTTCTTCGTCTTTGAGATTGTCATTCATACTTAACAGCTGCATATAAGCACCATCTAGTGTGCAATATTAGCTACTAATTTTCGAAAACCATTGTTGTAAAATAACTACATGCATTACATTTAAGTAAACAGCTGATTAATAACTTGTCAACCGCAACAAATACAAAATAATAAAATATTTTACAACACACCAAAAAAATTATAACTCAGAATATAAAACAACACAAAGTGTATCAAACCTGAATGGAGGTAATGTTAATTCTAATAAAATTTCTATTAGATTCCAATATAAATTAAGATTATAACATATCTTCATTACGTACTGTTGCCTTACACTGAAGCTGGTGCACGACAATTGGGTAACAATCTCCATCTCATGCCAATTGTTATGGGTGGAGATTTTAATACAAATTTTGCAACCCAAAGTCGCAAACTTTATCAAAATTTTTATTTGACGTTTTCCACTTGCATATGAGCAATTCTCCACAAACCCCTACAACTAACAATTCCACTACTATAGATGCAGTTTTCCATAGATTTTTAAATACAATCGAGTCAAAAATTTAAATATGTATCTTATTTTAGTTACCATAAGCCAATATTAACTATTTGTACTTAAGGCATTTACCATAGATGGGCACTTTGCAGTACTACTAAAATTTCAGTAAAAATAATTCTTTAACTAGTAAATTTTTACTGATTACTAAAATTTTTTTCAGCAATTTTTATAAAGTGCCTACATGATTATGATGAGGTGCATTGAATTTTCAGTAATCAGTAATGCCCGATTACTGATTATTATGAATACGGCCCTATGATTTGACTGGTAATGCAAATTAAATTTCATTATCAGTAAAAATTTACTGAAATTTTTCAGTAATCAGTAAATTTACTGCTTACTGTAATTTTTAATGCAGTACATATATGTATACTGCAGTGTGCCCATTTACTAACCAAATAAGTTAAATAAAACAAACAAAACCAGCAATTTCCTATGTATTTACAATATTGAAAGTTTTGATACTTTTAATTGATTAATTAAAAAATTATACTAAATGCATAAGTACTTCCAACTTCATTACTAGATGTTTACACATCTCCACTGTGATCGGACTCACATTAATTTTTTTTTATAGAGGGTGGTTCAGTCACGACTGGAAAAATTTCACCAGCGTATTCCTTGGCTCATTTTATGAAAATATGTCCATCTTCGACCATTCCCAAAATGCAAGGGGGCGAAATGGCAGCGGTTTGAACATTTTGGGATTGGTGGTCGGAGGGTACTACGGTAAATTGTTAAGACCTTCACCCAGTGGTCGGTTTTTGGACTTGTTGGAAAGGCCATTAAGAGACCTTTCAGAATTATTAAAAAAAAAACTAAAAAAGTGAAATCGCCAAGATACGGAGCTTTCGAAAAAAATTGGAAACAAAGACATAAGAACATCAATTTCGTTATCCAGATAGCAGATAATTTATATTTTTAGCCCTAAAATAGCGCTACCTCTTACCTTTCAAAAATTACCTAAACGAAACCCAGAGGTCTTACCGTTCCAAAGTTATGACTATTTGACTGAAAAGCAAAAATCTGAAAATTTTCAAACCGGTGCCATTTCGCCCCCTTGCATTTTCGGGGATGGTCGTAGATGTACATATTTTCATGAAATAAGCCAAGGAATACGCTGGTGAAATTTGTCCAGTCGTGACTGAACCACCCTGTATATAAACGTGTGGCGATATTTAGAATCATATAATGTTCGAACAAACCTTAAATAGGATATTTAAGGTTGATTAACTGCTTTTTATTCAATTTATATCCTTACAAAATGTAAAAATCACATAACAGAAGGTATGATTTTAAAACTGTAAGGAAATTTTCGAATAAGAAACATTATTTTTATATTCAAATATGATTTTAAGCATGAATAAGATCTAAATAAGATTTTTGAACAGTTTTTTTTTTGAATTTGAAAATGATTTTCTAATTTGAATATGATCTACAACAGTTTACATTTTTACTTTTAAATTTAAATGAGCGTAATGCGAACCTGAGTAAAAAAAATTAAGTTTTATTAAACATAATGATGTTGATTGTTGACCTTTTATATTATCTCTGTTTATTTAGTTTGGCTTGAGGTCATAAAATGAAAATACCAGCGGGTTCGACTGCTTTTCAAGATTTATTAAATTTTTCCAATATTTCGATTAGCATCGCTAATCATCCTCAGGGTTCTATATACAAAAATATTCAACATTAGTAACATATTAATCACAAAACGATAACCAATAATGACATGTATTATAAATCACAAACACCAAATTACTCGTTCGCAGTGAGCAAGTTTTCGTTAACTATTGTCTGTTTCCTCCGTGGTTGCTTATTGGGTGTCGATATTTGAGCGCATCGGTCAGTGTCGGTATTGTAATTAAGTCTTTTCTCTGAGGGAACGTTAATTAGTTGCAACATTTCGAGAGTAAGTCGTCGTGAGTAATGTGCCTCCTCCGCTAAAATGTCAACGTCGTCAAAGTTAGCACAGTAGGCCGCTAATGCCGTTTTCTGTTCCATAGAATTATAGGTGTCTGGCAAGACAGTATTGCCTTCAGTTTCGTCATCGTGGTGCTAACGTATACCTTTTGACATACGTCAGTCTTATTCCCATTGCATTTTATTTGATATACAATATTAGACGTATCCTTTTCCGTCACTTTGGATTTGGTCCGGATAAATAATCTGCTCAGGGTATTGTTTGGTTTTAACGCCAACTCATATGACCCTTTGTCATAGATATCGGAATGCTTCAGTCTCTCGGAATATCCAGGTACAAAATTCAGGGATTTGTAAATTTTCGGTTGGGTTTTGTTTGGTTGATCTTGTTCTTGTTTCATACATTGTCCTGTGTGTTCATTCCGATCCAGTTGACCATTAACTGTTTTGGCCTGGAAATCATTTTTGCGAAGAATTTCCCTTAGTCTCCACATGAAACTAAAACTCTATTCACGACATTTGTCGCCGTATTAATAATAATTATTCTAGGGTGCCTAGAATTGAGTTAATTAGTCTTCCGGACACTGTAGTCTACTGGTACCAATCTAGTTTGAGCAGGTTGCATTGTCGAATTACGACGGAGTCCAGCTATGGTAATCTGTTGTCCTTTTACTCTTCCATTGTGAAATTTATTTGTCCGTTGTATGTGTTAAGAGCCTTAAGTGCGTTATCCACATCATTCATCTTTATCACAACAAATGAGTGATCAACATACTTTGTCAAGATTTTGGGCTTCACTTCCAACCACGTCAAAGTTTCGTCAAGTAGGTCCTCCACTATTATGTCAGCTATCACTGGTGAAACTGGTGATCCCATAGGCTTATTTTTTTTTGCTCATAAAATTTGTCCTCGTATTTGAAATATCTCGTCTTTTTATACAAAATTTCAGCAATTCAATAAATAAGATTTGTGGTATTTGGGTAAATTTTTCCGGTATATTCCATTTCTTCTCTACCGTCTTAATGGCCAAATGTATCGGTATACTTGGGAACAGGGACAACACGTCGAATGACACCAATATTTTGTCATCATCTATTTTGATATTCTCAATTCTCGATTTAAAATAAATCGTATCTTTGACATTATGTCTGGAGTCCTGTGTCAAATTATTAAGTATACTGACCAAGTCCATAGCCAAGTCCATAGCCTGGTGAGTTGATTGCTGAGCATATTGGTTTAAGGGGGTTTCCATCTTTATGGATTTTGGGGAGCCCGTATATCCTGGGTGGCGCGGCAACCCTGTTGGTCAGTCTATTCTTCTCCATCGAATTTAGCAATTCCCGATTGTATAATTTCTCCACCAATCTGTGGCTCTCGTTCCGTAAGCTGCTCGTTGGGTCCCCGTACAAATATCCCTTAAAATATTGTTCATCTTCGAACGGTAATCGTCCCTGTATATTGTCACCGTTTCAGTACTCAATATCAATATGTTGTCATTTTGATCCAAAAATTTTCTCGTTTCCCTCACTGTGTCAAGAATTGCTTTGTTCCTTCGACTCAACCCCGGTTTATTCAACTGACTCTCTATGAGTGAAACTAATTTGGTTCTCTAGATTTCCTGTCGCTCTCTGTCATCTATTGTCTGAATAAAATCTTCTCTCTCTGCGATGATTTTAAAAAGCGGGAATGTTGTCTTTAATAAGCATAACGAAGAGGAAAATGGATTAAATTTTACTTCACTTTTAAATGTATATGTGATTGTGCGTACAAGAGATACTGCTGTGTGGAATTGTGAACAAGTTAGCTTTATTTCACTTAATTTGTATTAGGGTACACATAGGGAAAAGATTAGTTGGATATCAATTCAGACATGGGATATAGTCTATATTTTGATTGGAATTTATAATTGGCATACATCAGAATTATTTGTCGATATTATTGATAGATTAAAAATAGGTCTTACTAAATAGGACAAGTTGTTACTACAGTAATTAAATTGTATTAACCAACTGGAGTATTTCTAAGCCCTCATTCATCTGAAATGGAAGATACGAGTCTTAAAACGTACAATATTAGGTTGCGTGTCCAAATATTAGTCACTGTAATCATAATTTAGTTTCTGCTACAAACGCACTTGTTACAAAGTTATGTATTCGATTATTCATAAGAGGCTTTGCTGTAGAAGATAAACCACTTATATATTTGAATGTTACACGAGGACTCTGCCAGAAAAACTATTATTTAGAAAGTGATAAACAAAGTTGTGAGAAAACAATAAATTGTATAGATATCATGGTAAGTTTACATATTCACATTTTACTTCACATTGATCCAGAACTCTATATGCCTTGTACAAAAACAATGGTTGACACAAAGTTTTTAACACGAAATAAGAAGGTCGTTATTTTACTGCTATCAACCAGTTGATATATGTCACCACACTAATTTCTACATCACAGGTATTTTTTTATTTTGCTAGCTTTATCATAAGTGCGACTTTTAAACACAATCGTTGAATCTGAAGCCACTATTGATGCCTTCACAAGAACTGCAGGAACTCTTATTGCGGATGACACAAATTAACTTAAAATACATATGTGTGTACTATATATACATATATGGGACATGGGACTGCCCTTGGAGGTTGAAAGTTTCTGATAGCCATTCACCTGGGAGTGGCCAGAAATGATTCCTTCATTGGGCAGCCCAAGAAGCTCACTACTTCCACGCAGTATGTCATGGGCAATGGCTTATCGGAAACCTCCTTGTTTGAGTCTATGTATTACAACCCGTACAGACTGGCACACTAGAAATAATGCCAATTCAAAAGGTTTATAAAACTTACTTAAAGTGTATGGAGTGAAAAATAAATATCACATACTGACAAGTAACAAAGATATTTAAAAAAAAAATGTGCTGAATATTCGGACCTTTTCATCCGAAAATACGAAAGTCACAGATTGCTGTACCCACATTTATGCCCCAAGTTACTGGTATTTATTTTACACTCCCTTCTGTGTGTTTGTTGGCAGGACGAAAGGTGGAGTATCATCTTAAAAAGACACAAACGTGTACGTCAGTTATTCTTTCTAAATCGATTTGTTGAAGAATATTATATTTAACTTGAATGGGCTATACGGCGGATAATATTTACGGCAAAGGTTTGGTATATAATTTCCACCAATTGGATGTAGTCACAAGTAGGATTTAGAGACAGATTAACAAAGTATTATCAAAAGTGATTTTGTTGGACGCATTAGACTACAGCTTTGTTTACAAGAGTTAAGTAATATATTTAAAAGTTGGAATTGGTGCACTTCACCCTCTAATGCCTAAGAGTGCCTTAAGGCACTCTTCACAAAAGACATACTGATGGCAAATGGAACTGCTTTTTATGTAAGTATCCTTTTTTTTACAGTTGCTAACAGATGTAGCAATATATTTGTAAAAGGTTTTAAAGCTCTTAAAGGCTCCCTTTTGTCAGTTTTTTCCCGCTTTGTGCTAGGCACACGGATTTGCGATAAACTTGTCTTATACTGTTCGAATCATAAAAATTGCTACTTTGATTATCATAACCGAAAATAAACCGAAACCGAAATTCTCATATGATCTTGTAATTAATTTCAAATATTTTCAACGAAATCCAACACACAGTATTCATTAAAAATGTACTATATTTTTTACCACTCAAGCCCCAAGAGTACCTTAGGTACTTATTTATATTTTGTCGCATGAAGGGTAAACGATTGTTCGTACTGACTTGTAAATAATTTTTTTTTAAATCAGGGGCCCAAATTTACAGAAAAAAAAAATTATTCTCATAATTTTTACACATTATTTTTGAATCCAGCATTAACATACATGCTTTTGGAAAACAGAATAGCTGACAGCTATCGCGTTTAAGTCTGTTTAAATAAATTTCCACATTTTAGTGCAAAAACGTATTTCGATTTTCATAATATTTGTTATTAATATATGACATTTTACAACGTCCTTATTATTTAATAACCCCAATTTACGGAAGTTATCTGGCGTTTCACAAATCGAGTCATTACTGTGCGCACAAATTTGTAGCGGAATGCTTAAGCATTTTGTCTGTTTGCATTGTTTGAAGGAGTAAGAAGTGTTTTTGAGAACACAACCGGTTGTTTTCGCAAACAAACAGGGTATAAACTCAAAATGCAATTCTGTAAGGGGAAAAATAAAAAGCTGTTGGCTACTGTGTTTAGTTGAACGTTATAAACCATGTAAATGTATATTCAACTACCCTGAGGGTTTTTGGGGGAAATGTTGCAAATTCGATGAGGTAAAGGTCAAGGTCTTTTTTAGAATGAGTAGTCGACATAAGAAACGTATGTACAATTTTATTTTAATAACGAAGATGTATAAAGGACAAGTGAGTGATATATGGCATTTCTTTGCAAGTTATTTATTTAATTTAGTCACAGACTAAACTTTAGTTTAACAGCCAATTGGAAAAGACACTGCATTTTTTGAGTTGTTATAATTGTTTTATCTCCTCTTTTGTGATTAGGGTATAAAAGGGCCGCATTGACAGAAAACATGGAGTCTTGGACCACAAGTATGTTATCATAACTGATGGTTTGAAATGGTTCCCATTACATCCCATGAAGGAATCGGGGAGAGCTTCTCACAACCAGTGATCTGTGCTCTTTTGAGTTTTGTAATCACTGATTGGGACCTACAGTTTTACACCGGTTCCGAAGGGTATTTTGAGAAGCTTTTTCATGGCTAAATATACGATAGTGTCGCCGTCACAATGCGAGGTGACCGCCACCATCATAAGAAGAAATTTTAAGGTGGTCGCAGTAGGGATCGAACCCAGGTTCTCAAGTACAAGGGGAATCAAGAAGAATCATAATTTTTAAAAATTGATGTAACTGATGGATGTAACTTGTTTTATTTACCATTATGTATATACTCTTTTCAACCAAATTGTTTTTTTCTGGCTGCAAATTAGAGAAACTATTTCTACACAAAAATTTTTCTGGCTGTAACTTAAATCATTTTTCATATGACAAGAAAATTTCTTCAATTGTTTAATTTTTTGTTATTGTAGTTTTTTCAAATGACAGGAAAAAAATTTTTTTAATTAATTCTTTTCGTTTCTTTTTAATAATTGTGTTTATCTTCCTCACGATGCTACCCAAAGGGTAGCGATATATCGATGAATAAAATTAATTAAAAATACGACCAAACGCTCAAACAATTTAATTTTTGAATATTTTTTAAAATCTTTTATTTTTTGATTTTTAGTTCTCTCCAGTTACAAGGGAAAGTTGATTAGAAATTTTAAAAAAATCTTAAAGGTAGTGGGAGTTTTCTATCGAAGAAAAATTTACACGTTTTCATAAGGCGTAAAAAATAATATATGTGTATTGAAGATCCGATTACGGGAACGCCAACATTTTTAATTCGAGCGTACTTATAGTCTCCTTCCGGCAGTTGAAATGTCGATGCCTAGTGTATTCTGGTAAAAAAAAATCAATGAGTATTCGACAATTCGCTATAAGATGGGTCTATTCAAAATTTCGTAGGCGCACATGAAAATTTTGATTTTTGCAACCTAGTTTGCTCTACGGGCGCCATTGTGCGCCGGTGGTGCAATGGTTGGAATGCGCGGATCTACATGAGGGCGAGGGTCCTCAGCTCCTGGAGTGCCTACAGGTCATAAATCCGGCTGTCCCGATGGAAGACTGGACCGTCATCCGTAAAGAGTGGGCGCCGCCGTTCTGAAAGCAGGAGGAAAATTATTGTTTGGCATGAGAGAAGCCAAAGTAAAAAAATTAGACGCTCCTGGCCCAGATGACTCACCTGGCTCCGATGGCGAAGAGGACGAAGAAAACGTCGAAGACGCCGACAAGCTGCCTGACCATATGCAGCTGGAGATGGTATTCACTTCATCACCAAAATGACCCATGTGCTGAAAGTCATGTAGATTAATCTGCAGCACTCCCGTATCGCCTCAGATAACCTGCGAATCCGTCTAGTTGAGGAGGATCTACACCAAGGCATCATCCAGGAACCCTACGTACAAGACAATATGGTGAGAGGGCTCCATGCTAATGTTTTCAAAACACTCTATATAAAGGCTAATGGTAAGCCAAGATCATGTCTAATTGCATAAATAATTTAAACATTTTTTTCTGCCTCCACTTTAGCACAGCAGATTACACCGTTGCTAAATAAGAGCTGACAGAAGGTAAGAACGTTTATATTGGATCCTGATACATGGCGCATTCTTGTGATGCCCCTACAAGGAGGTAGGAGGCACTATGGGAAATATCCATCTACTGAACATCACAACTAGAGGCTGCGCCGCCATTGCGAGACGTCTCATATGGGACAGCTCTGAAGTCAACGAACGAGGAGAGTCCGTTTTAGACTTTACTAGTATTACCTGCCTAATTCCGAGTAACACATCAATACCACTACACACGTAGAAAAAGCTTTATCCAAGTTGGAGAAATCCATGAATACACACAGTGAAGAGATTCTTTGTCACATCTATATTTGCAACCAACTAAAATTTGGCGGTTCATTGGACTATCACATTATTCTGTTGTGATTACCAATAATTGTGGTCAGTATTACCAAACGTTGTGCATATCAAATGATTTGTAATTCAGTTTTGGTTGCAAGAACTGAAATATTTAGATTATTTTAGTAAATAAATGTGATTTGTCAATCGGGTTTTAGTTCTTGCAATCAAATTATCCTGTAGTGGTGAATATTCTATTAGTAGGATGAACGAAAAATGTAAAACCTAATTCCGTTGTACCATATAATATATTGGTATGCTCAACTAAAGTAATTACTTGAATTTGATGGCTTTAACCCATTATCAATTTTATAGAAAAAAAGTAAAAACAATAATGTTTATTAAAATTGTGTATTTTATGTTTAAATATAAACAAAATTGTTATTTTTTATAACCAGGGTTCGTATTTCATACCCATTTTTGATGGAAAATATGAAAAAATTTCTATATCCCGAAATCGGAGGGTCGAATCGAAAAACAAATATAGACAGTCTTTCTAAATTTTTCATAATTTCGATCAAAAATGGGGATGGGTTACCCTGGGTATCATATGTTTGTTTAAGTTAATTTGTGTCATTCACAATACTAGTTCCTCCAGTCAAGTGCCCACAATTGTTTGTACTCGTATGTGTTTGTGAAGGCGTCAATATTGGCGTCAGATTCAACGATTGTGTTTAAAAGTCTCACTTTACCTCAATTTATGAGCATATGTATTCTTCTGTGGATGATATATATACTTTGTTTTTCCACAACTTTGATATCACTTTCTGTTTAAAATAATAGTTTATCTGTAAAGTCTTAGTGTAACATTCAACTGTATCTAGTTTCTCTTTAACAGCAAAGCCTCTTGTAAAAAATCGAATATATACATAACGTTGTAACAAGTGTTTTTGTGACAGAAACTAAATTATGATTATAGTGACTAATATTTTAACAGGTATTCTAATGTTGTACTTTTTATTAGTTGTATATTCCATTGCACATGAATGAGGTTTTTGAAATACTCAAATTGGTTAATACAACTAAAGTTCGGTAGTAGCAACTTACATTTAGTAAAACCTATTTTTATTCCATCAATAAATTCGACATATAATTCTGATGTTTGCCAATTATGAATTCTAATCAAAATATAGATTTTACCATGGAATTTCCAACGCCTGAATTGATTTCTAACTAATCTTTTCCCTGTGTGTGCTGCATTCAAAGTGTCATGTCCGCAGTCACGCTCAAAGAGAAACTATCCGCCTTGTTGGACAGGTGAGCTCACGACACTAAGAAAACCTATATACATTTTCAATTGAAGCTATATAAGTGGATCCTGGCAGGCGTAAATCAATAGGAATCTTGGTAAAAGTTCTGCGTATCGATGGACAACACAAAACATACAGCTACACCGAGCAAAATAATGACTAAGGGGTATTCAAATCCCACCTATGTGAGGAGAGATGACGACACATGGTCAAATAACTTACCCGAGCTAGGCAAGAATGGTTTACATTCCGAAGGCGGTAAGACCGAGTGTGAGTGCGCGAAGGATTTCAGTCCGATCAGCCTCTCATCGTTTCTTCTCAAAATTATTGAAAGGCGAATTGATGCATACGTCCGCACAAAAATGGATGGATCGCCCAAAATATATTGCAGCCAACATGCATTTCAAAAAGGCCGCTTAACCGTTACAGCCCTGCACGAAGTCGTCAGAACTATTGCGAGGTCCATAGAACACAAACAATATACCGTGGCGGCCTTCTTGGATATAGAGGGTTCATTCAATAATATGAACTCAGCGGCTATAGAAGAAGCACTTGAAGATCTAGGCGTGGAAACATTTCTCAAGAGTTGGATAGTGACAATGCTACAAAGCAGAATTATCAACGCCTCTATGGGCAACAGCGAGTTATAAAAGCAAGTGAACAGGGGAACTCCTCAGGGTGGAGGTCATCTCTCCCCTACTTTGGTTACTCATGATCAACAAAATACTACTAAAGCTGGACAAAATGAGGATCAAAACAGTTGCGTATGCGGATGACGTGGTAATAATGGTGTCTGGTTTGTTCCCATCCGTGTTGAGTGAAATCATGAATGGGGTCTTGAAATCACTTAACGACTGTGCCACTGGAAGAGGTTTGGGAGTGAATCCGGGAAAACTGAGGTCATGCTTTTTACCAGAAAGACCAAGATACCAAAGTTTAATCCTCCTCCGCTAAGTGTAATTGAACTTCCACTATCAACTCAAGCCAAGTACTTGGACGTGATTCTAGACCCTAAACTATCCTAGAACCATAACATAGAGCACCTCGCACAGAATCAACCGTTGCGTACTACGCTTGTCGGAAAATTTTCGGAAGTCTATGGATGCACATTAGTATAATCAGACCTATACTTTCCTGCGGAGCAATGGTATGGTGGCCTGTCGCGGCGCTGGCGTCCACCATGAAACTGTTGTATAGAGTACAGAGATCAGCTTGCATCACCATAACAGGGGCGATGAGAATGTGTTCTGCTGCAGCCCTTAATGCAATGTTTCGTATTATACCAGTTGACCTTCACATAATAGCTAGTGCGACCTGGAGCGCTACCCGACTAAATGCTCTTGGAATCTGTAAGAGAACTCAATATAACCACCGATTACTGCACCCCTCATTGACATTCGATAACCTATTTAATGTCAGCGTTCCCAAAAAATAGAGTGGGATAAAGCAGAACCACTGACAGATTTTGACACCAAAGTATATACGGACGGATCCGTAATGGAACATGGAACCAGATAGGGTTACTTCTACGAAGAGGCAAGCCTCAATTTATCATTCAAACTACCAGAAAAGTGCATCGGTTTTCAGGCGGGTATACTGGCCAGCAAGGAAGCCTGCGCCGAACTTATACTGCAACGGAGAACAGAGCCTATTGGAATATTCACTCCTATCACTTAAATCGTAAATTTTTTTTAAATCAGAGGCGCCATCACTTAGCGAGGTGCCCATCATCGAAAGAAATGTAAGGTGCCCATCATCGAAAGAAATGTAAGGATGGTCGACATTTTAATTACATAGTCTCTATCCACACACGGAGACTTTTGTCGCCGAAACTTATTGAATTCTCTTTTGAAGTCGTTTCTAGCATCCACACAGGGCACCTTTTGTCTCGCCGACTCGTGACGATTATTGTTTTTGCTTTTTCTGGCATTCTCACATTTTTCTTTGTTTACACTTTAGTGTTGTGTAAATTATTAAAAATTAAAAATGTTGTGTAAATATTTCAGGCTCCGAATATTATAGAGGCAGGGATTTTGTTCCACTAAAATAATATTTTCTTGCTTCCACTTTGCCATTTTAATAATTTTCTTTCAATTTTAAAACAATAACAAACTGAAATTTTTTGCCGCTGTAAAATACTAAGAATGTTGAATAAAACATAACATCATAACCGTTGCGTACTACGCTTGTCAGAGAATGTTCGGAAGCCGGTGGGGTCTCCGACCGAAAATTTTGCGATGAATGTACACTAGCATAATCAGACCAATACTTTCCTATGGAGCAATGTTATGTGGCCTGTCGCAGGGAAGACGTCCACGTCAATCTAATGTATAGAGTAAAGAGATCAGCTTGCGTCGGCATAACAGGGGCAATGAGGACGTATCCTGCTGCAGCCCTTAATGCAATGTTTCATATTATACCATCTGACCTTCACATAATAGCTAGTGCAACGTGGAGCGCTACCCGACTAAATGCTCTTGGATTCTGGAAGAGCAACGCATATTGACCTGCGAGTATACAACAGACAAACCCAAGAGAACTCAATATAACAACCGATTACTGCACCCCCTCATTGACGTTCGATAACCCATTCGATGTCAGGTCTCCCAAGAGAATAGAGTAGGATAAAGGGGAACATCTTACAGGTTTAAATGTAACGTCATCATATGATTGAACGCTGTTTTTTATTTTTCAATGTAACATTTGCTAATGTGTTCATAGAAATCGAACAGGTCCCGTGTAACCAAAAGGTGTTAACACATCACCCGTGAATTCGAACACTCATTGGTTTGTTTTTTTTTGGTTTTGTTTTTAAATCAGAGTCGCCATCACTAAGGTATGTGGCCGTCGTCGAAAGCAAGGACTAATGAACGAACCCATATTCTCATCCACCGACCGGCAATTTTATTACATATTGCTTTTTGTCAATATATTGGCTAGTAACCAAATTTCGTTAAGATCGGTTTTGGTTTACGGGAAATTTTATATCGATCAACAGGAAACCCACCCAACTATTCTTTTTTAGGCAACAAATGAGTGTCGTAAAAAATGTAAATTTTTAGGTACAAAGTAGGTTTTGACAAAACATTGCTCAGCACCAAATTAAATTATTATCGCCTACTGGCCCAATGGACTTAATAAAGTCCTAACACTAATTTTGTCCAAAAGACACTAAAGTTGAAATATGGCTCTTTAATTTTTGTTCATATTAAATGATATATGTATGATGAGTCGCAGAATAAAACGTGACTTTTTGCAATTTTTGCAAAATGTGTTTTTTATATCTTTCCATGAATTTGGTTAAGTGCTATTGGAAACAATTTTATCGTATAATCGGATGAAAAAAATAATCTTGCATTTCCCAACATTTTGAAATAATTAAACTGGCAGGTTTTGTTCTGCGACTCCTCATATACCACCATTTTATTTTCACATTACATCCCATGAAGGAGCGGAGAGATTTTCGCGCAATCAGTTAGCTTTCAGCATTGTTACCCAGAATTTCACACCGTTGCCAGATGGCTTTTCGATAAGCTTTTTCATTCATAATTACTATGCTAAGCGACAGTCTATGAAAGTAATATACGAATTGAACCTCCGACAGCCACGCAAAAATAATATCATATACAAGATATAAATCTTAAGAGATTGCACTCAAGCGGGACTTAGAAACTTTAAGAATATTATATAAAATATATATAAAAATATATTGTTTTACGATACGGTCACCAAGTAAAACTCAACACGAAGCGTCTAAAGCTTTGTAACAAGATTTAAGACCCGCTATAGTAAAAAACTACACTGAAAGAAAAACGCTTCGTCGCATGGATGAAACATTTTCTCTAATGTTTTTACGTTGTTATAGTGAAAAGTGTCGTATATCCGACAATTTGGTAGTCGCTGCAACGAAAAATTTCATACTTGACTTCTTTGATAAGTTTTCATTTCGTTGCTGCAACAACTTACTTGTTGTTCCTGCAACAATTTTATCTAATTTGAATTTTGTAGAAAAATGGGTTGAAAATTAAAAAAAACTTTTAACTACTACAAAACTACTGATATTTAGTTTATCTCTTACTTTTTAAAGTTAATATTTATTTTTTTTTTATTTTGGAGGTTTGTCAACATTTTTAGTTGACGAAACAATTTCGTTTTTGTAACGAAACAAATTTTGATGATGGTATAGAAAGAGAAGCAGTTGAAAGAAATGAGCGAGCATAAAAAAGAGGCCAGTAAGAGCAAATGGTGAGCGTGAGTGGTGGGTCACGTACACATCTTAAATCAGTTCCATTGTAACAATCGAAGGTGGTAGAAATATTTCTCCGCCGGAATAAATTAAATAAATTTGTTAAACAACACACTAATTAGTTATACTAGTAATAATCTTTTGTTATGAAAACTAAATTGTGTGAATTTATGTGTTTGCTGTGATCGTTTGTGTAACTTACGAATCTATAAATCAAATAGATAAATAAACAGAATCCAAGGAGCAACACGACAGCAAAAAAAGTGCCGCATCGACAGCACAAAAACTACCCCGAAAATGTAACTGAACTTTTGTGTGTGTGTGTGCTGTGTTGGTATTTGGATTCAGAAAAAAACGAGTCATTCATACATTTGTGCGGGCAGTCGCAGTCAATGGAAATGAAGAGCTCATAGAAACAAAGTGTTTCAAGTACAACGAACATAAAAGATACAAATTTCACGTACAGTCAAATGCATCCAATCGAAATTTTAACAAATTTGGTTAAAATTAATAAAAGACCAGTTGAAGAAAATGCTTACAGAGCGATTACTGGCTTAATGACGAGAGATTTGGCGTTGCAATTGAATATCACAACCCTCAATACAACAACAATTGCATGATTTAACAAAACAATGATGTGGTTTTATGTTAAAGGAGTAGAGCATAGGGGAGTAGAGCTTATGTTCATAGTAAGTACAGACAGAGATAAATATGTACACATCTTAAATATAAATCTTAACAATAAATTCCTCGTGTATGTTTTTAATTGCAGGACCTAAATATCACTACCATAATATTCTCCAGACGAGTGTTTCAACATGGAATGAATATAATCTATTCAGCAAATAGATTTTCAAAAACGAAAATCAAACCACCAACAAGGTAACACTAACAGTGTGTATACGTACAATAGTCAATAAATAATTTTAAACGCACTTCAAAACATTCATTGCAGCGATGAAACAAAATCATTGTAGTATTGAAACATATTCTTTACAACAATGACTCAAATTCGCTGCTCCAATGTAACAAATTCATAGCAGCAATGAAGCAAAGTCCTTTAAGAAATATACCTATTCATTGCAACAATGAAACAAATTCATTGCAGCAGCGAAACAAATTCATTGCGATAATGAAGCAAATTCATTGCAGGAACAACCATACTTTCACCACAGTAACGAACAATTTGCAGTTGATGAAACGTTACGTTAGCTCACATTCGATGACAAAAGTTGTTGTGGTGATGAACATTTTCATCCGTGTGACGATACTTTTCCGTTTAGTGTACGATATACGTTTCACTTTCCATTTGTCACGTCCAGGCGTAACCACTTTGCGCTACTTTACAGATAACACTTGCAATGCGACAGTTTTTTTTGCATTTACATACTTATATTTAAACATACCTTCTTGTAATTCACGGCCCGTTTACCAAAATGTTTTCATGTTTCAACTTAATCTTTGAGAAATGTAAGACACAAATTAAAATAACTTTGAATTCGAACTCCTGACCACATCAACCATAGCACTTTAATCATATAATTTATGTGTTTCACACGTTTCTAACGTTTCAGAGGGAGCCACAGAAAAGGCGCAAACCCAACCACATATTGAACTCAACGTAATTCAGCCATAACAAACGATAGCATTACCAATAATAAAGACCAATAACACTTACAACAAACGAGCATAGAACGTAGGGATCAACAGCGACATTAGAGATTTCATGGTATAACCAACCACAAGGTTTCCCTGGTCTGCCATTGTTAACGGCCTTGAAGAACAGGCAATTATTTGCACATCACATGACCATCAATGACCGTTTGAGTGAGTTGACTATTGGAATAAGGACTGCCGCTTCACAATACGCAAAAGCAGGATAAAATAGAAAGGAGTTCAATATTTTCGACAGGCTATTTATGCCAAAGATAAAACCACTTCACAAGGGCTCATCAGACTTTCATAGCTAATGTTCGTAACTTTCGTAAAAACCTAAACCAAGCATGGAGGTGGAACGGAACGGAACATTAGCATCCCAAATAGCTGTAGTCTCCACGTTTATATAAAAGCGCTAAATGTAAGCAAACAACAAGAAGGAGCATTAATATCGACCGGACACAGTGGCTAGTGTGTGCTAACTGACTGCCAATGCTGGGAGAAAAAAGTACCACATATAAATGAAAACATTTTCTTGTTTATTTCGATTTTTAATTTATGTTTTTTTTTGGGAATCCCAATATCAAAAAAGTATGTGTACAAGTTATAAATTGTAACTAAGGAACTTACATTTGGATTGCAAAAATATTCATGAATGGTTGTGAAATAAATGATAAATGTAATAAATATTCTTACAGATTTCAAATAAATTCTTGCATACTTGAGTCCTACTATTAGGGTTATAGGTAAAACAATCCAATGATTAAACTTATTAGACAAATAAGCTAGGAAAACGTCTTCAAAAGGGCATTAGAATGTTATATTCGAAACCGCGGCCACCATTTAGTTTCGATATTACTAACTCAGCGGCGGAATTCGCAAGGCCTTCCACAAATAAGGCATGCGGAATGCTTCTTTTATAACCGCTTCCTAAATAAGGTCTGCGGAATGCACGCTTTTTTTCAGATATAACCAAGATGAAGATTTTTAAAATTTTTACAAATTTCGTTTCTAATTTAATTGGAAAATTTCACATAAATTTTAGAATTATATTTTTTTTTAAATATTTTTCAGGATATTTTTAAAATTTTAGTAGAAACCGAAAATTTGAAGTGAGGCGTGGTTCAGCGGCGGAATTCGCAAGGCCTTCTACAAATAAGGCAAGCGGAATGCTTCTTTTATAACCGCTTCCTAAATAAGGTCTGCGGAATGCGTGCTAATTTTTTCATATATAACCAAGATGAAGATTTTTAAAATTTTTAGAAATTTCGTTTCCAATTCTTTTTAACCGTAATTTAATTGGAAAATTTCACATAAATTTTAGAATTATATTTTTTGTTTAATATTTTTCAGGATACTTTTAAAATTTTAGTAGAAACGGAAGTTCAATTTGAAGTTAGGCGTGGTAAAACTTTCTCAGATAACTACATACATATACACAAATAAATAAATATGTACAAGTTGATAATCATTTCGTGATAAAAAAAAATTATTTAAATTTTATTGTTGTTTAACAAAAATAAAGTACTTTACTTCTAAGGCCTTCCTTTTTCATGCCTTCTAAGGCCTTCTTTAGGAAGACCTTGCCTCTTAATGTCACTTAATGTTAAAAAGAAAGGAGGAGGTGATGTGTAGGGAAGGCCCTTCGTATTTTAAAGAAGACCTGCTGGGTCATGATTTCAGACCGTCCAGGTTATGGCTACCGCCGCTGGGAAAGTACTGTTGTGTCACCAGCAGCGCAGGATGCTGCACATAGCAAGTAGCTATAAAACAGCTAAAGTTAAACAGAGCGAAAGTCGTACAAAACCAGACATATAGAATGCTGTAATTATCGTACAAGAGACAGCCACTGCCGAGAATATCATTCAGCTACTGGCGTAGAACGCACTCCCGCCTCATGATCCTGAAGCGGAGTGGAAGCACATTTCCCACTCTAAGAAAACTACTGCAGAGACCATACTCGGTTGTGAAAAACCGCTTAAAAACAAACCATAATACGACGATGATTGTGGGATAGCAAGTGATGAAAATAAAGTATGGCGTGCTTCTGTCAGTTGCAACGCGAGCCGCGTGTGAGCGTTTTAAGAAGAGGGAAACCGGTTTATGTAAGTAGAAAACACAGTTGTGGAGAAACCGCGAGAGGAAGCAAATTGAAGGAGAAGGAAAAATGAGGGCCGCAAGTTCTACCGATAGGTACAAAGTCAAACCAACGGTAATAGATCAAGGACCCGCGTATATAGAGATAAGGTCGGGAATCTTGTTGCAAATGGGCATATTATTTTCGGAATATGCGGAGATCACTTCTCTACTTTACTTGCCCCTGGAGACTTAAATGTAGATATGGGTATGACATACAGGATGATGGCGTCGACTTTATCCCCCCCTCCAAGACATAGTGAAGTTAGAACTGAAATTTCCCGGTATAAGAACAACATAGGCGCTGGTGCTGATGGATAACCAGCTCCGCTGTTAAAGCTGGTGGCTATGAGTTGGAAAGGTGCAAGTATCAGCACCTACGAAAAATGCATGCCCGAACGCATGCCCGATGACTGGAGCCTTAGGATGCTGTGCGCTCTTTTTAAACACAGTGACCCGAGTATTTGCACCATACATGGAGTTTATTAATTTGCATTGGGTTTAAATTGTCATTACTTTATCTAATGCACATGCAAAAGAATTACCATTGTTCAAAATGATATTTTGAATTTGCATTTGATCAGTCAATATCAATGCAATGGAAGTTTGTGGAATCTGATGCCAATTGTAATTAAATGATGACAATGTGGAATCTGATGACAATTGTGATCGAAATGAAATTTTTAAATTCTCTTATTGTGCACCTAATGATATCTATATCATCAGCAGACCCGAGCAACATGTGACTTTTGCTGCTGATGGTTTTATTCATTTTGACTGCAGCATTTTTCACAATAATCCCCATTAAGATGTTAAAGAGATCGCACAATAGGGTATCCAACTTTCACTGCGGATTTGGTGTTCGACAATGTCATCCTGTAAGATAGTATGAGTTTTGCAGGAATACCAAGCTCAGACATTGCTTCGTAGAGTTTCTCCCGTATCGGGCTATCAAAGGCCGCCTTATAATCGACAAATAGATGATATGTATCGATTTGTTTTTCGTGGCTCTTCTCCCTGATTTGGTGTAGCAGAAAATCTTGCTCAGTTGTCGATTTCCCAGGCCTAAAGCCACACTGGTATGGTCCCATCAGTTCAGCGATAATTTATTTTAGTCTTTCGCACATTATACTTTAAAGATCTTTATATGCTCCACTGTCGTTTCTTGCGCCTAAAGAGGCGGTTTACCTTCTTTTTTTACGGTTGAAGCGGCAGTTTTTATAGAGTCGGAAATTGGTTTCCACTGCGCTTCAAGATCGTCATCGGGAGAGGGTGGGTTCTATGCTAAAAGATAAGAGAGTTTGCTTCAGTGGGCTGTGGCTACCTCTAGTAATTGCAGATTTCCGGTGTCTTGCTTGCCCTGCGTCCTGCCCTGTGTATTGATATCAGTAAATAACCCACAAATATAGCAAAATATGTCACATTTGGCGCACATTTTAGTTTCAATTGTAAACGATTGTTTCCAAATTGCAAACGGTGTTGTATGTAGACAGTTTCAAAGTGATGAAGAAGTCATTAACAAAACGTATTGTTACGAATTTCCTTATTCGTTTTTTTTGCGTTGTTTTATTCCCAATAATAAAACAAGGTTCGTTTTAAATTACGATAATTACAACGGTTTAATTTATTTATGACACTTTAACAAAGTCTTATATTTTACTATCAGATCGCATTGCTTATTTTACGGCGGTTAATCACAAACTGAACTCTCCACTCCAAAGACCTCCGCTATTTATACCAACTCACCATACTCAAATGAAGGTATATCTAGCGAATTCAAGAACCTTCTAGAATCTGGATGTTGTTGTTGTTGCTTATCTTTGTAGAACAATCTCGAATGGTGGAGAGTTATCTTTACTGAGGTGAATTCATGCTACTGGTTTATCGAGCTGGTACGTTGTTACAATGCATACTTTCAGGCGCAGCACTAACCGCCTGATATTTATATACTGTTAGTAGAGTCATTAACAGTAAGTAAAAGCTTCTACTTATTCGTAACAGTATTATAACACATTATTTTGTAATGAGTGAGCTCTTACTGGAATTTTTTCAATTATCCACAGAAACGGAAATCCTGGCGAAACTACTATGAATCCATTGAGGGAACCAAACAGACTGCACGCTTAAGATGTCCAACGATGACTCGGATGTGCACGGCTCTTAATCCAAACAGTTTGTAAATGACCAAGTACATCACGCCTGTAGCTAAGCTACAGCTATAGATTTCAAATGCAATAAAACCTAACTGTTATAAAATTTGGTTAGGTCCAAATTATAAATGTGACAAAACTGAGGAAAGCTTAGTTGTAAATTAGCACGAGGTAATAATTTCCATGAAAGACGAAACTTTTAATTTAATTCCTTGAAATATTTTGATCTGTCAAATAGATACGTAACCTTTGACAGGACTTCAAATAACAAATTTGTATCATTAATGTTTTCACCAAACGGTTCCTCATATCTTTCAGATAGGTTCTGACTGAAATGCTTCAATAGAAACTCCATGACCTTCATATACATCACAATTGACACGTTTTGAGATGAATTGTTACAGCGACCAGTATTACAAACCTCTACAAAAAACTATTAATAAAAGTTTTAAATTACATATTCCGACCTGTATCGTTCCTCAGCTATGGTTTCAGATATAACTCGATAAGTTTACTTTATTTAAAACAAAAAAAATTGTTCTTGTTCTCACCAACATTTAGTCTTGTTACCATCCTCGCCGCATCCGCATTATTCAAGTTTTCCATTTGTACCACGTAGATGGTGTGGCCCGGAACTTTTATTCTATTTTCTACCCTCTCCGATTATAAGAATACAATTGTAAATACAAGCGCATAATGTAAATATATAACTACAAGGATAATCTGATTATCATACTCGTCCTTTTTGACTTTTTGGTAGAACTTCCGGGCTTCGTTCTTCCTACTGTGTATCTCAAGTTTCTCACTCTCGCCTTTTCTCCTCTGCCATTTCATACGCGTAAAGAAACGGAAATTCGTTTCGCGACTTTAACGACTATTGATACATGTCCGTCTGTCTGCCTGGCTGGCTGCCGTAAATCTTTACCGAGCAGAATGAAATTTTTTCAGTGACTAGTATTTGGACAAACATTGATTAATTTTGAATATAGGCATTGTGACCGCGACCCGATGGTACCGACCATACAAATCGACACATTTTTCACCAAATAATGTTTCTTCTAAAACTCTTTTCTGGTACATGCAATTTGCTTCAACCCACACATTGGTTAATAGTCTAGAAATGTCTACTTAACAGTATAAAATTGACAAGGTTGCCACGCCCATTCTGGTACCTTCCCTACAAAACTTGGGGACCGTCTGGCTTACCGATACGATAAATCGCGAAAAACATTTCCGGTCTTAATGAAATTAGGTAATAGCCTTCATTTACCCACCCACGTCCGGTCAACTACTAAAACAAGGATGATTTTGCTGCATCCATTTTTTACAACTTGTACAAAAGTTTGGCCGACAAGATAACTCCCGTAACATACAACCAAATATGAAATTGTAGACTAATGCCACTCTGTCATGAAAAAAAGGTGATGGTGCTACTCCCAATCTGGTACATCCCATATCATGGGTATCTGTCCTACTGAGTGATGCGCTATCTATGTCGGATTAACAAAATTGGGTTATGTCCAACGTTTTCTCAAAAGCTACCATATAATTAACAATTTACAACTTAACAACGCCCATTTCGTACCTCCCATAAAAAATTGGGTCATAAACCACAACTGGTCTTAATCAAATTTGGTAGCGGGCAAAGTTTTGTTATAATTTATCTCCAATCACAAAAAATGTCAACTCTCCCGTAAACCACAACCGATAATAACACTGCGTGTAAATTTTTAAGCCATGGAAATATAACCATATACGGACACCACAACGTGATAAAAGACCAAAAAAAAGACCCGTGTCTCCCAGTTTTGCCCAAAGTCATGCATTTTTTTCTATGGGCCCCCAAAGATTTGTGGCCTTGGGGTAATTTTTGCAAAAAAGTGAACTTTTGTCAGACTCATATCTTGCAAACCATTCGGAATTTTGATTTACTTTCTGAGAAAAAGTTGGAGCCCATGTCATATAGAACAAAAATTGTGAACATATAAGATCAAAAAACTCGCAAAAAATGTCAAGATCAAATCGCAAATAACTTTAAAACATTTTACCTTTTCCACCCTGTTCACGTTCATTGGTAGCAAACCGTTCAAAATTCCAAGAAAGAATCAACTACAAGAATGCACCTAAGATCTCGAAAAACTACTTTCTGGAACAAATTAACTTCCTAGGAATGATTCTTAACACCGTTTACTTCAACATTTATATACTATTCTATCTCACCGACGCACAATGGTTCCTGCTAGTGTAAGAGCGTAGATAAATTCAAAATTTGAAGTGTTTGAGACGTAATATTTTTTCTATTTTTTCAATAAAAATATGTCCAAATTTACATATTTTACTACGTTCATCAACAGATTTTATTTTTCTTTAGGAAATATCCTTGCATAAAGTAGCTATATATGTGAAATCAAAAAAGTTGACTTATAACAACTAAAGTTTTGAAGACCTATAACTTTAAAAGTATAAGAGTCATACTTACATATTATATATTTTTAAAAAGGTGATTTTATTGCAAATAAACCTGTGTTAATTTTTTATCAATGTGGTTTAAAAAAAAAAATTTCAACCAATTTTTCGATCTATCTATAAATTTTTAGAATTAGATTTTAAGGTGGACCTACAATTTTTCCGCCACTCCCCGCCACTGAGATATTAGTACAGGTATATAGCTACATGCTTCACTTATTCGTCCTGAAAATTTTAGCTGCTAATACCTGCTAACCTGGAAAATATTTACAAAATACTTTAGCTACTACATTTCGGAATATGCATTTTTATAAGTTTTTCCAATAAAGTTAAAAAAAATTTTTTTTTTTTTTTGGTTTAATTGTCAAATATTATCATTAAGAATTATTGTGTAAATAATATTTAAAAAAAAAATGCCTTTGGTGGGATTCGAACCCGCAACCTCTTGAATCAGCAGAGTCTTAACTGCTAAGCCATCATACATGTTATAAACTATATGCTTTAAATTTGTGCTATGTGGTTATTGATCAATTGTTCCTTATGTTTTAGGTGCGAATGCACTTAAAGCGAGTTATTTCAGTTAGTTCAGTTTTTGTTGTTAGTCAAAATGAGAGTATGTCGGAGAAGATTACAGCGCCAATGTGGTTGTTGTTGTTTCGTAATGGCAGCTACGCGTTATTATATTTTTCGGAGATTTACTTTCCTATTACGCGCTCTGAAGCCGATGACTTTAATGTTTATTTTTAGAACAATGTTATATTTGTTGCAAGAAATAACTTTTGACAGTTTATCTGTATGAAGCGTGTCTTGCAAGTCGTATTATTTGAAATATCGGTATAACAAGAGTTATTAATAATGGAAGAATTTAAGTGTCAAAAAGAAGATTTAATTTTGTGTTCAATTCAATTCAATTTTATTCTTCCAAAAATTTACATTTAAAATATATGAGTGTATATATGTATAACATTTTTTGAGATTTATCAAAGATATCACAGCAATTGATGTACTAGTACTATATGTTTTTGAAATATATACTTATTGAGTTTAACAATATTATAAGGATTTGTTTTTGTAAAGCTAATGATATTTTTAAAGGAAAAATGGGAAAACCTTTATTTAAGTAGTAATTTGAAACACACGAAATGGGATTACATTTGTATATCTGTCAATTATTTTTAAAACATAATCGGAGATATAACAGTAATTTCCAGTGTCATAAATTTCAAGGACTAATATGGATTTGCATACTTATAAGTCTCTGCATTCTCTAATTATTTCATAAGAAGAGTTTGAATTTCGGTTGAAGTATCTTATATTTTGTCGCGTTATGAAGTCTGCAAAAATCTCATAGTTCGTTTCATGGTGTAATCTTCGTGTAGGATACCTCCAATTTTTATTGTTAATAATTTTCAGACATTTGTTCTGTATTATTTGCAGCTTTTTTAGATGAGTTTTGGCGGCTTTGTACCATATAGGTGAGGCATATGCCAAAATTGGTCTTATCACACATTTGAATATTGCATTTTTGTTTTTGTGGTTGAGAAAAGATCGCCTGTGAAAGAGTGCTCTGAGCGATCTTAGTGACTTTATCGCTTTATCGCATGTGTCCTCGATGTGCATGCCAAAGTTGAGTTTTTTTTATCCAGAATGACGCCTAGATATTTGACGTGATCCTTTATACAGATGGTATTGTTATGGAATTGTAATTGCCTATTTGGGTTTCGCTTGTATGATTTGTTGTAAGGAAATATGATGGCTTGGGTTTTTCCATGATTCATTTTAATTTTCCATTTAGTGAAATAATTGGAGCATGCCGTTAAGCTTTTCTCCATTTTTTTAAGGAGAGCGCTCGTGAGTTTACTCGATGAAATTAATGCAGTGTCGTCCGCGTAGTAAGCAACATCTATTTCCCTAGGTGGTTTAAAATCGGAGGTGAATATGTTGTACAAGAGTGGTGAGAGGTTGGAACCTTGAGGAAGTCCTGCAGGGATGGATTTTGTGGATGATATCGAATTATTAACCGATACGACGAAGGTTCTCTTGTCTAGGAAATCAGCAACAATTTTGCTGAGGTATGACGGCAAATTGGTTAGAATAAGTTTATATATTAGCCCGTAATGCCAAACTGAATCGAAAGCTTTTTCGATATCTAAAAGAATTATCCCAGAAGATCTTTTGTTGTGTTTGTTTGCAATTATTTTATTTTTTATTCTGTGGATCTGATGGATGGTGCTATGTTCTCGTTTAAAGCCAAATTGTTCTTTAGATATTATATTGTGTTCAGTGATAAAATCATTAAGTCGGTAATATATAAGTTTTTCGTAAATTTTTCCCAAGTTGCTTAAAAGGCTGATCGGCCGGTAGCTGTTGGGATCGCTCTTGGGTTTATTAGGTTTGAGAACAGCAATAATTTTCGCTTTTTTAAAAAATGATGGAAAGTAGTTTAGTCGGATGCAACTGTTAAATATCGATACAAGAAATGTTATTGCTTTATCTGGTAGCCTTTTCAAAAGTATGTTAGGTATGTTGTCTAGTCCAGGAGATTTCGAATGCTTGAGAAGCGATAAAACATTTGACAATTCATTCGATGTTATAATTTCGACTCCGTCATTACTTGGTGGATCGGACTTTAATTTAAGAACAGTGGAATTGACTGTTGCGTCTATGGCGTGGGAATTGTTTATCGTTAAATAATGAGCTTGTTCGAACGTTTCGGCTAACTTTTCGGCCTTTTCATTATCAGTTATGAGTTTTCCATTCACATCCTTCAGATCAGGTATATGATTTTTACGTTTGCCTCTTAAATTTCGACTTAAAATCAAAAAACGTTTATCACCTGGTTTCATGCGGGATAAGAAATTATTCCACTGAGCATTTCTGTCGGCGTAAAGTCTCTTATCTATAAATTTTGTGAGAAAAGTTGTACATTGACTGTAGAATATAGCTTGCTGGTAATTGGATGTTCTTTGTTGATTCCTTTTAAACTTATTTCGTGTGCCAATATATCTAACTACTTCTCTAGGAAATGTTACGTCTTTAATATGTTTTATTTTGGGGGTGGCCGTGTCTCTTGCGGATAGAATAATTTCAACAAATTTGTTGATATCATTATCGATATCTGATATCGAACTATATGATTCAACGGTCATACATATATTTCTTTCTATTATTTGCTTGTATAGAATCCAGTTACTGCGGTTGTAGTCATAAACCTCGCATGTAGAAGAAGGTAATGTGCAACAATCAATTTTGCATAATATGGGGCGGTGATCAGATGGTACTTCGTACCCTAATGTTTCCAGGCTCATGTGTAAAGATGAGTTACTTAAGACCAAATCAACTGTCGAAGGTCTGCGGTGTTGTTGGTGGGGGTATAGTGTAGGTTTATCGGGACAATATATGAAGAAATTTAACGATTGTTGGAGGGCGTTTAGCGTGATACCCGCGGAGTTGTTTGAAGGGCAGTTCCATGACTGATGTTTAGCGTTAAGGTCTCCAAGAATTATATACTCTTTGTTTTCGTGTGTTAGTGCAATGATATCTTTGCGGAAAGCATGGGTAAATCTGGGGGAGTATGCTGTAGTGACTACAACTTTTCGACCGTTAATGAGGATTTCTGCCGAAATATTCTCTATGAATACTGTTTTTGTTAAAGGAAGTAAACTGTGTTCAATCGTTTTGTGGATTAGAAGAGCGACACCACCACCACTTGTTTCGATTCTGTCGTTACGGAAAATATTGTAATTAGCTAAGTATGGTTTATGATTTGATTTAAGAAATGTTTCATTCAGTGATGCAATATGTATACATTGGGATTCTAATAATATCTCTAGTTGTTTAAGTTTAGAATAGTTAGAAATTCCGTTTGAATTCCAGTGAAGAATTCGAATTTGATTAACCGATGTCATAGGCATGTCTAACCATAGTCATAACAACTTGTATTTGTTGCACTTTATTTGTACATTTACTGAGCTCGTCAAGAGCAGAGATGAAAATATCGAACAACTCATCTATGTTAAATAGTTCGCTGTTATCACTTTTAAGTTGTTGCGCATAGGATCGTCTGTCCATAACATTGTTATTTATGTTGGTGGTGATGTTTCCACTAAGAGGAGGGTATTCGGCTTCGTTGCGTACGTAAGAGATTCTGCGTGCAGAGATGTTTCTCTTTGGTGTTCTGTTCGTTGCGTTTGCACGGATACGCAGGTATTCGGCACGCAATGGACACTTCTCGTCGTTGGCTGAGTGATCGATTCTCTCTTTACCTGATTTTTTGCAATTATAGCAAGAGAATACTGTTGGCCTCTTTTGCTTTTTGTTGAATTGGCACTCTTCAGTTCGATGCTGGTTTCCGCATGTCATACAAGCTGGTTGTCTATTGCAGTGCTCCCCTCCGTGCCCATACATCAGGCAGTTCCAACACTGAGTAGGTTTGTCATTCTTTTTGGGTTTTTGTTTTTTCCATGATACAACAACACGATCTATAGTTTTTACAAGGCGTAAGTTATTCGGGTTAAAGTTTTTTCTTGAAAACTGTACTTTGTAGACAGCATCGTTTATTGTGCTGTGTTTTGTGATCACCTCCGTCACTGTAGTTGGAGTTAGATTGTAGCTGCTTAGTTCGGTAATAATGTCACCAGTGTTCAATCTTGGCAGACCATACAAGAATACTGTGTATGCCCGATTATCTTTTGAGTTGTAGGAGTGATAATCAATTTTATTCTCTGAAAGAACCTTTTTGCAGAAGTCGGATTTCTCCATGTTGACTGGGAATATTTTCGTACCAATGGATGTGCGTTTAAAAACACAGTCATTTCCTAATAGCACTTGGATTTCGCGGATTGGTATAACACTATCCGCTACAATAGGTGGTGGTTTGGGTTGACGTTCTTCTTTTTGTATGTTCGATTCTTGAGCCACATCCATATCGTCAAGATCAGACAGTGATGCAAATCGATTAAACCGTGATGGTGTTGCACGGTCAGAGCCAATATTACTTCCCATTATAAAGGAGGCATTGAGTTTTTTATGTGAGCTTGCCTTGCTCTTAAATCGAGCAGAGGACCTAGGCCCGGGGGCCATGTTCACATTCACTGACACTTGTTTTATTTTTGTGTAAAGTGATTTCACGGAAACGATTTAAATTATTACGAGAATGCGCGGTTGGATTGTAATGAGTATATTACAGTGTACAACGTTGTTTATTAGCGAATAGTTATTTACAACCGTAGCGTATGAAGGCTAGCATAGAACTGATTTAATTTTGTGTTACATAAATAACAATAAAAGTGATTCTGCAATAAGAATTTACATAGAGGGTAAATTTAATATATGCGAAAAGTCCATCAATCATGTAATGAATGAAGTAACCAGAACCTTGATTCCGCATTTCAATACACGTTGGAATAAATGCAAACGAAATAAAACGTTTTTCCTAAAAAGATATGAGGATTGGATGAATGAGGAATTTTGCGTAGAAATCCCAGATTCTCAGGCATGTTCTTCGTCTTCAGTGAAAAGAGGGCGACCATCTTCATCTTTCGAAGAAGCTTCAAATCTGACGAAGAAAAAGAAAAACACGGCTTTGATTAAAGAAACAGGTCTTCAGGAGCTTTTAGACCTCACTGTAAAAAGAATATTCAACATTGAAAATCTGCTTATTGACAACTATACGGATTTAGTTCTACACAGTAAATGGGGATGTGACGGATCTTCAGGCCAAAGCGAATATAAACAGCTATTCTTTGAAGAATCAGAAATTATTTCAGATGCTCATTTGTTCATCGTCTCATTTGTTCCTCTGAGAATTGTTGATAAGAAAACAAATCATATGGTATGGGAAAACCCAAGCCCCTCCTCAGTTAGATTTTGTCGTCCCATATCAATTGAGCAGTGCAAAGAAACTCCGGAAAAAATACGCGAAGTTTCAGAAATAATGCGTAATAGTATATCATCATTATTACCCACAGTAATATGTAAAGATGGGAACGAATCTATAGTAATGCATACGTTCTATCAAACCATGATTGATGGAAAAGTAGCCCAAGTGCTCACTAATACTTCTTCAGCAGCAAAATGCACTATATGTGGAGTTTCCCCGAAAGGTATGAATGACCTAGCTAAAGTACTTGAAATATCAAATGATGAAAGCGCATATCAGTACGGGCTGTCAACACTCCATGCATGGATTCGATCACTGGAAACTATTTTGCATTTATCGTATAATATGGAGTTTAAAAGGTGGTCAGCAATAAATGACGAACATAAGAAAATGAAGGGCGAAAAGAAGAAAGACGTCCAAAAGCGGTTTCGGCAAGAGTTAGGTTTGATAAAAGACAAACCTCGACCTGGTAGTGGAACATCGAATGATGGCAACACGGCAAGAAGGTTCTTTGCTAACTGGGAAAAATCAGCTATAATAACAGGTGTAGATGCCGACCTTATAAAAAGGTAAGCTCTATTTGCAATTTTTATAATAAATTTTTATAAGTATTTCATTTCAAAGGTTTCATATAATTTTACAAACAATATCGTGTTCACAAAAAGTTGATGTTGATAAGTTTGGAGAATATTCGTTGGATACAGCAAAGCTGTTTATTGATAAACATAAATGGTATTATATGCCCTCTTCTATACATAAACTTCTTATTCATGGAAAGGAGATTATAAAACAGTTTGGGATGATTCCCATTGGGGTTCTTTCAGAGGATGCACAGGAATCAAGAAATAAATGCTACAAGGAAACACGACGATTTCACTCTAGAAAATGCTCGAGATATTCTACCAATGAAGATGTTTTTAATTACCTACTGTACTCTTCAGATCCATATATATCATCCTTAAGGAATAAGTATAGCAAATATGTATGTCAAAACACTGGATGATGATGCTATAAAGCTCTTAGAAAATTCGGAATATTTACATAGTGTTACAGACGACTCGGAAGATTAAAATGATGAAGTAAAAAATGATAAATAAACGAAATTTGTTGAATTATAATGCTAATAAATTTATAAATCTGCAGGTAATTTTTATTTATTATGTAAAAAATAAAACAAGTATTACTTGGAAGTAAAAATAAAAAAAAAAAATTTTTAAACTTCAATCTCAAAAAAAATCTCAAAAAAGCTAATATTTGCAAGACGAAAAACATTATGAACAATTCCATCAAAACAACTCAAAAAAACATAAAAACAAAAAAATTTAAATTTGTTTTCTTGGAAATCCAAAAAAAAAAAAAAATCAGCTTTGGAATTTTTTTTACAATATACCCCACTGTGCGATTGTCAATGTTGATATGTCGTAGTAGTCCTTGATTTCTTGTCTGCAATCGGTTTTTTACAAAACTCAAAAATGTTTTCTAGATCAAAAGTTACAGATTTTAGCTACGCAAACTACAAAAAGAAACCACTGTGCGACGGCAGCAGCACAGGCAATGCAGTAAGCTCAGCACACGCAACAAGGGACGCACCACACAGTATACGAATAGTGGATTTTTTCCCTGAATTTTGAACGGTTAGCTACCTGGACAGGGGGAAAAACGGTTATGGACCTGAACAGGGGGAAAAATGGTAAAAAACCCCAATTTTTTTAAGGTTTTTGCGAGTTAGACCTTGAAGATGAGTTTTTTTGATTTTATATATTCAAAATATGTTTTATATGTTTTTTATGATAAGAGCTACAACCTTCCCTCAGAGAGTAAATCAAAATTCCGAACGATTTCCAAGATATGAGCCTGACAAAATGAACACTTTTTTGCAAGAATGACACCGAGGCCCCAAATTTTTGGGGGCCCATAAAAAAAGTCCCTGACTTTAGGCAAAACTGGCAGACACGGGTCTTTTTTTTGGTCTTTTATCACGTAGTGGTGTCCGTATATGGTTATATTTTTTCGTGTTGCACTGTGTTATTAAATTTAGTTCTGAGCATTGTTTTGTCAAGAGTTACTTTGCAGCTAACAATTTACACTTATTGAAATATTTTGAACTGACACTAGCCCGGTCATCTAAAAAAAAAACTATGCTACAGAAAAAACTCAACTCTGTGATATGATGATAGTAAAAACTCACCTCAAAGCACTGCAACAATGTGAGTATGTAAGAGCAAAACAAGAGCACTGTGGAAAAAAGCTGCCTGTTCTTGTGTTGGAATTATGAACCTTTCAGTGTGTGTGTTGATACTTAGGGATCTTCTGTCGATACCAATTCGCATATGTAGGTTGCATAATTCAGTTTTTATACTTACGATTGCTGATCAACCGGTGGTATCAATTCAGGCACAGTAGTAACACAACTGATGATGAACTTGTCACGGAGTGACTGAATTGTCTATTATTCCAACTAAAACCAAACCCGAACTTGGAATGTTGTATTATGAATTTCTGATACATTAACTGAAAATCTACACTTTTGCCAATCTAGTTTTTTATCTACCATACAATAGTTGGGCGGATTTACCGGTCATCGATACGAAATCTCATATAAACCAAAGCCGAACTTAACACAATTTGGTACTAGCCATTATTTTGTCAATAAGAGTTAACCACTTTGCCACGCCCATTTTCGCACCACCTCCACAAATGTTGGGCGGACAATTGGTTGGGAGTCACGATAAATCATCAAAAACACAACTTGCCCTAATTATCTTGGGAATTAGACAATATTTTTGAGCACGGCCAATATGCTATTGAATGTGGGCAAATTTATCAAGCCCATTAGTAAGTAAAAGTTGGTCGGCTTTAGAAATATATAAACCTTTTCTAATGGATCTTGGACTCAATGCTATATGTATATGTAGTGGAAAAAATGTTATACCAGTGTGCGATAGCAAGAAATAACTAAAATATGCGCGTGAACTTATAGCCTTTTCACATTTACCGCGTTTCAGCTGAAACGCCGCCGTTTCGCTCTCTTGAGATCATTTCGAAACCATGGTGTTCACATTGTACTTTTTTTAACTACTTGGTTTCATGTGACATTTTTCATTTCTGTTTTGTGTTTTCTGTATTGACTGTGAACAACACAAACGCACATTTGTGAATAAAGAAATATAAAATGACATTGATACATACATAATGTAAACCATTTACAACTGCAATGGATATTATTATGTAGTTAACTTCGGGAATCCTTAACTATTCAATAATTCACATGAAGTGAATGACCATACGCGTTACATGCGTAATTTCATATTCAATTCAAAAGTCAGACATTGTTATCTTGAAGTAGCAGTTTTTTGATGTGTTAACATCTATACGCGCGCCTCTAGGGCAGTAAACTATAAATTTAATACATACACAAGTGTTAGGTTTGTAAGAGTAAATCATCGTTTGTTTGTTCGTTGCTTGGCAGTCGGTATTGAAAGTGATTATTGGGCGATTTTCATATAATTTTCCCACGCGATTTTCTCCCGAAATTCATAGCCGATTTTATTAATTTTTGGATTAAAAAGCTAGTGCGGGTTTCGACGAAGAGTTTAGGCCAAAAATTAAGGCGATCCGATATCGGCGAGCCGAGATTTAAGTGTTTTAATTTGGAGTATTAATTTGGAGTAATATTAAAAAAGTGTTTTATGTTGATCTTCGGTTTTGTCTTATCATCGTTTGTTTGTTCGTTGCTTGGCAGTCGGTATTGAAAGTGATTATTGGGCGATTTTCATATAATTTTCCCACGCGATTTTCTCCGGAAATTCATAGCCGATTTTATTAATTTTTGGATTAAAAAGCTAGTGCGGGTTTCGACGAAGAGTTTATTCCAAAAATTAAGGCGATCCGATATCGGCGAGCCGAGATTGAAGTGTTTTAATTTGGAGTAATATTAAAAAAGTATTTTATGTTGTTCTTCCTTCGGTTATATCGTACGAATATAACAATGTATGTATGTATGTACAAGTGTCTGTTGCTTTGCATTCTTTGACTTTTGTGGGAATAAAACAAAAAGTATTGAGCAAGAAAATAATGACACATGTGCTTGCACTGGGTCTTTAAATAATTTTAAGTGTTAATATTATTTAACTGTAACGTCATCATATGATTGAACGCTGTTTTTTATTTTCCAATGTAACATTTACGAATGTGTTCATAGAAATCGAACAGGTACCGTGTAGCAAAAAGGTGTTAACACATCGCCCGTGAGTTCGAACACTCATTGGATTTTTTTTTTCTTAATTGGTTAAAAAAGAAAAAGAAAAATCACACAAGCAGTATGAGATGCCTCCAAGGTACTTGATATACGGCTGGCCATTATTTGTTTTTCTCTGCGAGGTCTTCTTTATTGGTAATGATGGCTAAAATAACATTTTCCTATATGAAAAATGTCCAATATTCATAGACATGCGAAATGGGAATGTATTGTATTTTTATGTGAAGCATTCTTGGTTGTGAAAGATAGGAACAGCAAAACAGCACGCATGTATACAGTGACAATCGAAAGGAACTGTACAGAGCCATAATTTTTTGATTGTTGATAAACTAGGTACAATCAGTGTAAATTCAATAAAATGGTATATAGAAATAAATATCCTTCGAGAAAGTCATAAATTTAAAAGTATTTTAAAATTGGGTTTTATGCGGTATTATATTTTTGGCAATTATTGCAGATATTCTTTTAATTTTAACCGAACCTATTTATTTATTTAATTCAGTCTTTGGATGTACAATATTACTTACAGAATATAACTTGAAACTAGTAATAATGTTTCCATTTTCATAAAGGTTCAAAATTACCAAACATATTTAACTAATAATGTTGCCTTTATACGAGGCGACATTTACAAAATGTTGCCATCGGCCCTTCAAGGTTGTGTCTTTTTTGGGGTGGGAATAGAACATAAAAATTTAAAATTTTCTCACCACTATATAGTTCCGTTTGCTTTTTTAGCATGTTTTATTTAACTCGCTTAACTGAATTATTCGGCCAAAATATACGTAGACCTAAGCGCAATTAAGCCATTTTAAGAGACTCTTCATACAAACTAGTCGAAAAAGTACCAATACAATTTTGTTATTCCCACTTAACTAAACTATCGACCACTTTGTTTGAGAATGTAATACGGTGTTTACACCGACCAAGATTAGCGCATTTCGAAGGCTAACGCCGTTAACCCACGCTAACCCAGAAGATTACTCATACAGTTTTAATCTGTAGAAACTGAAGTTTAATTTTTAACCCCATTTTAAACTGGTGTACATTTCAATGCATTATGCCTTGTTCACGCTGCTACGAAATTGACAATTTCGGATTGAAATTGTCGAACGAAATTGAAATCGTTCACACTGGTTTTGAGCAATTTCGTTGAAAAATGACAAATGTGTGTTTACAAATATTGCCATTAGTAAAATTTTAGTGCCCAATATTAGTAACCAAAATTCTGTTTGGAAATGAATGAAAACAATAAAATAAATGAATGGTACGTGAACTTTAACATGAATCACTGATTCGCCACGGTTTATAGTTTATTTTCACTAGCCTATTTCGATGTAAACTTAAAATTTCAATCTGAAGAATGAGGCGGCATACAATTGTTTTGTTTGTTGTTGTAATTTTAGTAACCACGTGTTCGGTGAACGAAGCCGACCCATAATTATCGACGGTGTTGAAGCTACAAAAAAAATTAATGGACGGCGGCAACTGAGTTTCTATTAAATTTAATTTTTCGGCAGACGTTACTTTTAGGTTCATCTCGTTGGTTGTGTAATAACTTTAGATATTTTTTTTAGTAATTCGGGCCTGTAAATGCAGCCTAATTCATAATATCGGCTAACAGTGTAAGTCGAAGCATGCTTTAAAGACGGCGTTGTGAACTTCAATAAAAATATCTACGACGGCGGCACACCAGAAAATTTTTTGTCAGCTTCGTTCTCTTGCATATGTGCAAAAAAGAGTACTAAGTTAATTTTCCTGAGTAAAAACAGCGTTGTATACGACAATTTCAAGTCAATTTCAACGAAATTGTCGTAAATATCTCAATTTCGTAGTTGTCAAAATATATGCGAAATTGAGCAATTTCAACTCAATTTCGGCCCGAATTGCGAAAGACTTCAATTTCGTGGCAGCGTGAACAAGGCATTACTAAAAAATGCAACCATAATAAAAACATACACAAAAAATCAACTGTTTGTCAGATGGTAGCCGATCGAAAATTTTCTGACGCGTCGCCGCCACCATAACTTATGGATTTTAATGGATTTAAATGGATTAAATGGATTTTATTAGTTTAAACTGTTAACCGATGTTATCGACTGGCCTCACTTATCCAATTGTAAAGGTTTTAAAAGTTCGAAAACATCAAAAATATATACAAAACTGGCAAAAACCAAACGCCGCCAACTTAATTATTATGTTGTGCCGCCGTCTTCCATAATTTTGCCTCGGCGCGGAGTTTGGCTAAGCACGGAGTTGTCAATTGAAATGTCAATTTAATCTTATATTGGGTGGTGTTAACGGCAAAGAGTATAGAACAAGGGTATCGCTTACCTAGCCGCAATAAACGGCGGTGTAAATGCCTTAGAAGTGATTTTAACTGAAGCCGCTTACAATCGCTTAGTGCCCCACACAAAAGGTAGAACACTTTGCTTAGCGAGGACGAAGAACACAGACAAAATGTCAGCAATTTGATCGGGCAACTTTCTCACCTGTGCATTGCTGATAGGACAACGTTTTGAGTGTAACACAACGAACATAAAACCTTGAAGTAAGGTTGCACCTTTTTCACATACGAACACAAAAAGGCACTTTTAGGGCAAAGGGAAGAACAAAATTTTAATTTCTTCTCAAAAACGAAATCGCCATAAGAGTGCATACTAAACAATACGGATCTAGACTGGTAAGTCGATAAAAAATACCTCCTTAGTACAGAGTGTATACCTGCTCAGAGGTTGTAGGCAGCCCCAGCACTAGGATCGGATGCGGAAGTCTAATGAATCACTTGTCTTAAATTACAATCATTATGCAAACATCAATAAATTTAGAGAAAAAACATCCCCCCTCGATAACGACATTTGACTTTAAGCAACGATTTACGATTTGTACCTGTAATGTAAGATCTCTCTCCGAAAATTTTAGACTCGAACAGGCAGACGATTTATGGAATGCTACAATATGGATATTTTAGGCCTAAGCGAAGTGCGTTGTCTTAATTCTGGCAAATCTATATTACCATATGGTCACTGCTTTATGTACTCCAGCATTGATACGCAATGTTTAAACAGAGTCGACCTTCTTCTTTTTCCAAGAGCTAGAAATGCTCAAATATTGGACAAGGCTATATCCACACCCTGAAAAATATGTTGGTTTTTGTTGTTTGGATGCAAATATAACGTGAGTTTGGAGATCGTCGCAAATATAATATACTTGAGTGCAAATATATTGTGTTTGCTATACAAAATTACATGTTTGAGATAATAATCAATAGGTTATATCTTGTAAGTGTGCATCGGTATTTTTGCATTATTCTCTCAGTCAGTGTTTCATAAATATTCCAGAATGTGTGTGTATTCCATATGAAGGTCGCCAATGGTTCATCTGACAGACGATATCAAAAGCGCTTGATCAGTGAAAAAATAATAAACAAAGGCTCGGACGGTTAAATGGTTGAATAATGCTTCGTTGAAAGCTACATTATAAATTTTATAGAAAAACTAAAAAAAATATTTTTTTATTAAACTTATGTATTTTTGAATTTAAATCTTATTATTTATAACCAGGGTTCGCATTTCGTGGGTACTGTCTTACCCTGGGTAATCCATCACCATTTTTGTTCGAAAATATGAAAAAATGTCTACATATATCTTGGAAAAGGAGAGTCAAATCAGAGAATTAACTAATTTTTGGGAGGTCATAAGGGATTCGCATACAGTGGTCCAATTCGTTAGAAGTTTCTTTTATTTTTTAAATCGCGAAAATAACAAAATCCCTAAAATAAAAATATGTCTTAACATCTTTAATATGGCATCACTTATTTTTTTAAACAAATCACTAGAACTAAAACTTTCGAATAAAAATTCACTAAAACGTCATTACGTCTATATTTCGGAAATGGAGCGTCCACTCGAAAATATCTAATTTTTCTGGGATTCTAAAGGTTTATCATAAAGTAGTCCAATTCATATGGATGATTAAAAAAACCGCTAAAATAAAAAATAGCTATAATTTGAAAACGGTGCGACCACAAGCAAAAATGAAAAAATGTGTTACATCCAGATGAGGATTTAACCAATGGATGCCTTTCATAAAGAAAATCCGTTCAACCAAAATTTTTCAATAAAAACCAATCCCTAAAACACACATGTGTATTTTTAACGATGTATTCAAAAATATGTGATGCCGTATTAAAGACCACCATTGTTGGACGCATCGTTTCCGATTTATAGCTGTTTTTTATTTTGGCGATTTTCTTATTTTGGTAATTTTTTGAAAAGACTGTCTTCCATTCGATTGTATCACTTTATGAAAACCCCTTAGAAACCTTTAAAAATTAGTTATTTTTTCGATTGGACGCTCCGTTTCTGAGATATTGGCATACGGTCGTGTTAGCGATTATTGATTCGAGAAATTTTAGTTTTAGCGATTTAAAATCAAAAATTATGCCTTATTCAGGTTAGAGATTCCTATGGAGGTAAAACAAATATTATTTTTTCAATTGGACGCACCGTTTCCGAGTTATAGCCATTTTTGTTTTAGCCATTTTCAATGTATAAGATTAAGAAGAATATTCACTCGAAATATTGGCCGTCGGTGGTGCAATGGTTAGTGTGCGCGGCTCTTGTACATGAGATCCTGGGTTCGAACCCGGCTCGGACCCCTGTCCCTTCATGGGATGTAATGGGAAACCATTTATTTATTTATATTATTTTTGGATACAAAGTTTAACTTTCATGATGCAGCAGCTATCCAAAGTATATGTGGTGCAATGTGTGTCACATATATGTTTTTTACATCAACTGCAAATTTTGCTTATAGTTTATATAGACAACGAACAGGATGCATGGGCTGTATGTCGTTAGAAATATGAGACAAGTGGTTCATACTAGTGCCAGAAACAGGAGCAGTATAGAGTGTCATTTCAATAACTAGGCGTATTGGAGCATGGCCTATTACCCTTGGATTTTCAGAGCGCTGTCCAATTGCTGACATGAAGAGCTATTTTGCAAGGCTTCGCTGGAACTTTCGTCGTTTGTCTGTTTGGTGGATGTGGTCGTTGTTTTCCGAAAATATAATGAATGCGGTTAGGCGCTTATATCTAGCATGTTAAAAACATAACCGAATGCCAGAGCAAAGTTTTGCGTTTAGTTGAATATGCAGAAGGCATTTTGTTCCTCGCATCGACGCCTGCTTTGATTGTGTTGTAGTCAAGGATTTATTGTGGCTTGTTTTTCTTCTCAGGTACAATTGCATTTGTACAAGGCGTACTGGAAAGTATAACAACTGCTTTTCCCTTTTTTTGGCTCGTAGGACACCAACGCAAACTTTGATTCGAGAAAACCAAAAACTGTAGAATCTTCTGTTCGTTTGCTGACTGCTTTCTTTTAATTTGGCAAAATGTTTTGTTTTGACGAACAGGACCAAGAAGAGCGAGAATTTTGAACATCAAATGCCTACCCAGATTCAATGATGTGAAAAAATGTTTACAGATTAAGGTTCTTCCGGTGTTTTCCCAAGAGAAGACCAGTTTTGCACGACAATCTCTCCTAAATTGGTTGCACGACTTGCATTTGAGCTCTTTCCTGTAAAAATCTCGCTATTGAGATGATAGAATGACTTTGCATCGTATGCGTGTTAGACTTTTATGCCATACTTTGCAAGCTTGGATGCGATGTACTACGTAAATCTAGTTCTTGCGCGATATGCACGCACTAGTACGCTCACTATCAAACCGAATAAACCGCAAAATTTCCTTGAACCCAGATTTCGGCATTACTGCACTGTATTGACAATTCGCGTCCGTATTCCACAATACATCTGTATTTTCATCATTTGATCTATTAACGCCTGCTAAAAATAAAAGCCCAATGAATTCTCTCATATATGTCTCCTTATTCCACTCTAATTTACGATGCGGTGCAAAGAGTAAAAAAAGACTAAATGACATGTTCGACAAGCCGTATTCAAAACAATTTGAGTTGAATAAAAGAGTGATGTTAATTTCCATACATTCTATAGGGTGTCTACGTTTGTAGACTACCAGCCAGAAGATGGTCATTTTGAAAAGTGGGGTCTGGGGTGTGCTGCAAATTATTTTTTTTACGTTTTAGTGGCCAAAACTGCTTTGAATTGATTTTTAGGAAGCTACTGACAATTTCGAACCCGCTTGTTGTGGAAATTTTTTTTTTTTAACTTTTTATGCAAAAATGCTACAAATGTAGACTACCGAGCACATAAAGGTTAATAGTCTTCTTGTATTATAAGCAATTAAGGAAAAATACGGCATTCGGTGTTTGAATTTTAAAATCGTTTAATTTGCCATCGCACAGTGTGATAAAACAGGCGAATGCTTCGGACTGCTCGAAAGAGTGATGCAAAGTTTGACGTATAGAATTTTTATTTTTACAATTGCAATATCTACCGCACTTAAAAAACCACCCTTTATAACGCATTATATTAAAATAATATATTTCCTAAATTAATGCATTAAATCTTTTCAAGGGCCATTATCACAATGTGGCCGTCGGTGGTGCAATGGTTAGGGTGCGCGCCTCTTGTACAGGAGATCCTGGGTTCGATCTCTGCTCCGACCACCTTAAAAAAATTTTTCTTTCGACGACGGTCACCTCGCTTAGTGACGGCGACACTATCGAGTACTTAGCCATGAAAAATCAGTGAGTATATAACTATAAAGCGCACAGCCCACTGGTTGTGAGAAGCTCTCCCAAATTCCTTCATGGGATGTAATGGGAAACCATTTATTTTTTTTATTATCACAATGTCTAGCTAGAGCTAAACGACAATAATTTTTTAAGAGCTTTCGGATATGAGTTAAAAAAACACATAAAGTTTAGAGACATGTATGAAATCTTTATTTGAGTCGATAGAATGGTCTATATAATTTAATGTTTAAAGATGGTTTCATGTGAATGTTGACCACGGCTGCGCCTCAAGTGGTTCATACGCTGGGTTCAATTTTGGCATACTCTCTCCAACATATCGGCCGGTACCTCTCGAATAAATTCTTCAATATTGGCTTCCAGTGCGTCAACCGTTGCGTAGCCCTACAAAAAATAATATAAAGACGTTAAATCGCACGATCTAGGCACGTAGTGGAGTATCATAAACCCAATTGCTGCGAACGGCGCCGAATCGATAATTCAAGGTCATCAAAAACACTGGCGGATACAGCTACGATATTTTCCTCTGTCCGCACTCTACGTATAGGTGTTGGTAGTTTAATGCCCAATAATTTAAAATTTAGTAGCAAAATTATGAAGAAGGTCGCCCAAACTGACCATAAAAATGGAAGAAATGCACGATGCACTTTCTTAACCGAACATGAATTCTGATAATAAAATTTAATAATCTGCAATGGTTGCTCGATTGTAAGTCAATTCATTGTTAAATTATAGACCAAACTGAATATATTTGACAGTAACATGTTAAAAACTGGACATGTGACTGTCCGTGGAGGTGGAAAGTTTCTGATTGCCATTCACTTAGGAGTGGCCAGAAATGATTCCTTCATTGGGCAGACCAGGCAGCTCACTACTTCCACGCAGTATGTCCTGGGCAATAGCTTTTCGGAAACCTCCGTTAGCTAGCTAGAGTGAGAAGGCGAAACAAATGAGCATCAAATCAGGTTTAGTAGGTGACTGATGTCACTGAAGCTCATCAAACAATCGGGCATATTCCTTTGTCCTTAGAAGGCGGACGAGCCAAATATACGGGCCAATGGCGGATAGAAACTAAAAAAGAAAATTCAGGTTCAACATATCGCATCCTGGTCAGCGTCTGATCCATAATGGGCGGCTGCATTAAATTATCCTGGCAGTAGGTAAAATGCAAAAACACGGTGGGCTGGGTTTGCCTCCCGCCACCGTTCATAATGGCAGTGAAAATACTTAAACGAAAAAGAAAACATAAACAACCCCTATTGTATGACGACCCCCGCAAACATTATAAGGACCACGATTTACGGATATGCACTTGGAATGTAAGAACTCTATATAGATCCGGTGCAAGTATCCAACTGGCAGATGTCCTCGAAAGTTCTAAGGCTGACATTACCGCTATCCAGGAAATGCGATGGACAGGACATGGCTACACAAGAAAAAGAAACTGCGATATATACTACAGTTGCCATGAAAAAAACATGAATTTGGTTGCGGATTTGTAGTTGGCAAAAGACTGCGACATCTAGTCTCTAGGTTCAATCCTGTGAGTGAACGTATAGGCACAATCCCATAAAAGCGAAATATTTTTATATTTCCCTAATTTGTGTTCATGCCCCGACAGAAGAGAAACATGATGATGCCAAAGACATATTCTATGAGCTCCTAGAGGAAACGTATGACCGCTGCCCTGGCCATGACAGTAAGGTTGTACTAGGAGATTTTAATGCCAAAGTAGGAAGGGAGAATGTGTTTAATCCAACTATTGGCTATTTCAGTCTACATGCTGACAGTTCCGACAACGGTGTGAGACTGACTGATTGACGTTGCCGCGGCAGAAAACATGGTTATTAGTGGTACAAGATTCCAGCACAAACACATCCACAAGGCTACTTGGGTATCCACTGATCAAAGAACGAAGAACCAAATTGAGCACGTGGTAATTGATGGAAGGCACTCATCCAGTGTAATATACGTACGAGTGATCAGAGGAGCTAACATCGATTCTGATCACTACCTGGTAGCAGCAAAGGTTCGCACAAGATTAAGTAGAGCGAAAATCGTACGAAACCAGGCGCAGAGGAAGCTGGACGTCGGAAAGCTGCAATTACCAGAGGTAGCCACAGCCTACTCAAGGAAGCTCTCGCAACTTTTGGCACAGAAACCACCCCCTCCCGATGACGACCCTGATCCGCAGTGGAAACCCATTTCCGACTCCATAAAAACTGCCGAAACAATCGTACTTGGTTTCGAAAAACCGCTTCGCAATAAACCGCGGTACGATGAAGAGTGTCGCATTGCAAATGACGAAAAGAACGCTGCACGTATGGTAATGCTTCAGTCAATTGCAACGCGTGCTGCAACTGAGCGGTATAGGGAGAAAAGAAAGGAGGTAAACCGTCTCTTTAGGCGTAAGAAACGGCAGTGGAGAAAGCGCGAGAGTGAGAAAATTGAGTCATACAGAAGGAAGAACTAAGCCCGAAAATTGTATCAAAAAGTTAAAAACGAAACTAACGGGCATGGTTCAGGGCCCCCCTTCTGTAAAGACAAGGACGGAAATCTCGTCGCAGATGTGCAGACCATGTTGGGAATATGGAGAGAGCATTTCTCCGCGCTACTAGTACCTGAGATATCCAATGACGATGGGACAATCGATATCAATATGGACGACGACGTCGATTGCCCCCCTCCTGACCAAGACGAGGTCAGAACAGCTATTGCGGCCTTCGATAGTCCGATACGGGATAAACTCTATGAAGCAATGTCTGAGCTTGGTATTCCTGCAAAACTCATACGCCTTTGCAGGATGACCTTGACGAACACCAAATCCGCAGTGAAAGTTGGTAAGGATCTTACCGAACCTTTCGAAACTAAGCGAGGCCTCAGGCAAGGCGACACCCTATCGTGCGATCTCTTTAACATCTTAATGGAGATCATTATGAGGAAAGCTGCAGTCAATATGAATAAAACCATCAGCAGCAAAAGTCACATGCTGCTCGCGTATGCTGATGATATAGATATCATTGGGCGCACAATTAGAGAAGTTACTGCGGTTTTTTCGAGAATTGAGAAGGAGTCAGCAAAAGTGGGTCTGACGGTGAATGAGGACAAGACAAAATTAATGGTTTCAACGAACAGGGCCTCCACGCGATTAGACGAAAGCGTGAGCGTTGATAACCGTTATAACTTCGAGGTAGTGGACGAATTTATATACCTCGGATCTGCCGTGAACAAAAACAACAACGTCAGCCTTGAGATCAAGCGGAGAGTTGTGCTTGCGAATAGCTGTTATTTTGGGCTAAGCAAGCACTTTAGAGATAAAGCCCTCTCTCGAGTAACAAAAGTCCAGCTGTACCAGACTCTCATTCAACCTGTCTTGCTTTATGGCGCAGAATCCTGGGTCCTATCGCAAGCAGACGAAACATCTGTAGGAGTCTTCGAGAGAAAAATACTCCGCACAACCGCGAGTATCGGCGACGCATGAATCATGAGCTGTATGAGCTTTATCCTGACATTGACATAGTTAAGCGGATCAAGATAACGCGATTGCGCTGGCTAGGTCATGTCAGTAGAATGGATTAAGACGAACCAGCACGAAGAGTTTTCCAAACCGAACTCGAAGGAAGACGAAAAATAGGAAGACCAAGACTCCGCTGGAGGGATCAGGTTGACGAATCCCTGCGTACACTAGGTATTGACAACTGGAGAAATAAAGCAAAAGATCGGACTGTTTGGCGAAATATGTTATCTTCGTTTGGTAAGGTCCCTGACCCCCCGGGGTTGTCCGAGACAGTATAAGTAAGTAAGTAAGTAACATGTTAAAAACAGTGTTGCCAAAAATAAAGTTGCTAAAAAATCACCCATTACTTTTAGAGTTGTATACAAACATACAGTTATATCTGTTGTTTAACTCTAACTGTGGGCTAACCGAACATTGTGATAATAGTGGTAAATACAGCTAAACGAATTTATTTAATTCGATTTAATTATAAATTCACCGCTACAAATGGGGGTATACTATATAAGTATCATTTAACTGGGGGAAAATTTAGCGCATAGCAGGAGCCATATTAGACACTTAGTACGAGTTTCACACTCGATATTTAAAATCTCAATCTAAAAACTCACACGAAAGTTTCATATTAAATGACACTTAAATTCCAAACATCGGACATTTAAAGTCAATTTAAATGGAGAATTTTCACCTGTGAAACTGAGCATTAGTATCTTTGGACGAAATTCGTTTTAGACTTTTTTAAGATGATTGAGCCATGTAGGTCTGTGAAGCTGGAGGGTTTGTCAACACGATATCTACCGTCAACTTATAGCGATCACAATTGAATTTTGTCCGTGACTATTATTTACCAAACCTTAGTTTGAGATCGAACATGAAATCAAATCAACACATTTAGTACATAATCATGTTTCTTCTGACACATTTGCTAGTACATGTGATTAGCTTCAACTCAGACATTGGACAATAACACTGTTCAAGTTTTTGACACGAAATTTGTAGTACAAACGTGAAAACCATATGGTTGTGTTTCGATGAGCCCCCTGAGTACTAATCCATCGATGAAAGTGCCAACTTGGCTCATTGGGAAAATTTTATGGCGTTTTGTTTGAATTTCGGTCAATTAGTGAATTTTTTACCATTTAAGCCCATTTAAGTCGCTATTCCTGTATTCAAAATTTCTTTCGTTATTTTTATACGGCTCGCAATTACAAGTTCTACCATTAGAACGCACATTTCAACTGAGAACATCAAATTTTTTAGCCTATTTTCATGATTTTTGCCCATTTTTCATTGATTTTCCCCATTTTTTGCTGTTTTTATGCGCTTTTTTGTAGTTCTTGCGCAAACTTATCGATATAATTCTTACCGATTTTCATTTTTACAATGTTGTGGCATCCCTGGCATTATACAAATGGAATGCAACAATGTACATATGTAATAAGTAGTCATAATTGTTATTAAAATATACAACGCTGTAAAATAAAATTACATAAGTTGAAAATAAAATTAGATAAGTACTACACACACGAAGTTGATCAGATAAAGAAGCACGTAAAACATTCACGAAACCCAAAAAGCTAAAAAGTGAGTAAAGAATGGATGAATGCATTAAAAACTTCGATCGTTATTGTTATATGTGCGGAAAGTGGACCACTATGAAGAAAACAATTACTGATGAAATTGCAACATTGTACGAGCAGTACTTCAATATTCCAGTGATTCGTAATGTTGAGTTGGTGCCTAAAATGGCTTGTGCATCGTGTGCAGCACGTTTGTCTGATTGGCGAGCAGGTAGTCGGGAAAGAATGTCATATGGAATACCGATGATTTGGTCAGAGCCAATCGACCACGAAAAAAACATGTGCTACGTATGTAAAAATTATGTTGTGGATATGAACAGAAGAAAGGCGATGCAATATATTTACCAAAGTGTTCCGTCAGCTCAAACGACTCTTCCCCATTCTCCGTCAGTGCCAATCCCAAGAAAACCGAGTCCAACCGAAGAATACAACACATCATCTTTTTTTTCCCAGCCTGAATCGAATTTTTCTTTGTATCAGCCATCAAACATTACACAACCATGCCAACACATTGAAGTTACACAACAGCGCTTGAACATAATGTCACGACAACTAAAGTTGTCACAAAATAAGACCATAATTCTTGCTCAACATCTTAAAGCTGTAAACATCCTGGCACCAGAAGTTAAAGTGTACGGTTCGCGTGGCCGACAGCATGAATTTATACCGTTTTTCACTCGTAACGAAAACAATTCATTTGCGTACTGTAATGATATCAATGGTTTGATGTCGGCCATGAATTACACGTACAATGCGGACCAATGGCGCTTGTTCATCGATGGATCGAAGAGCAGTCTCAAGGCTGTGCTGCTGTATTTCGATAATACAAAAAACCCTGTACCAATTGCGCTTGCTGTGAATACAAAGGAAACGTATGATTCGATGAAACTAATCTTGGATTCTGTGAAATACCATGAACATTGTTGGAAAATATGCGCTGATTTGAAAGTGGTTGCACTTATCTGTGGCCTTCAAACTGGTTACACTAAAAATATGTGCTACTTGTGTACGTGGGATTCGCGATATACACCACAGTATCAAAAACGAGATTGGTTACCGAGAACAAATCGTCCAATTGGACATCAGAACGTTATCCACGAGGAGTTGGTGCCGATGGATAAGGTTTTGCTGCCACCATTGCACATTAAACTTGGTGTAGTGAAGAATTTCATCAAAGCGTTACTGGTGCGTGGAAATAGATTGCCGTTTGAACGATTGCAGAACATCTTTCCACGCTTGAGTGAAGCGAAAATTAAAGCAGGTAAATAAATATTTGGCATTCTTTTTCCGCCAAACGAAGATGAAGCATTCTTAAAAGTTTTTATATAAAATCATATATTGAATTCAGGTGTGTTGAATGGCCCAGATATTCGCAAACTGATGAAGGAAGAATACTTCAACAATGTCCTTCAAGAGACGGAACTCATCGCTTGGGATAGCCTGAAAGCATTGATCGAAAAAGTTCTCGGCATTCATCGGGTGGACAATTGGCGTGCCATTGTTGAAGATATGCTGCAATGTTTCGAAAACATCGGTGTTCGAATGTCGTTGAAAGTGCATTTCATGCATCACCACCAAGATCACTTTGAGCGTCAGTTGCCGTCTGAATCCGACGGTATCAGCACAGTTGGAACACTGGTACAGTGGAAAAAAATTAGATTCACTTTTGGCAGATCTTTGCTGGAATTTGTTAATGGAATTGGTGGATAACTAATGATATTCCATTGAATAATTCTATACTTCAATTGCCAATTTAAAATTAATTACATTAATGCGGAGAAACACGCATCTCCATTCATTTTTATACCGAAAAAATGTATTCAAAAACTTTATTTAAATCAATAAAAAACGCGAAAATCATCCGAAAAAGCGTAAAAAGGATGGTTTCTGTATTTAAAAAGTGTGTTGAGTTGCTTGAAATGGCAATAATATTGCACAGTATATTGTAAAAATGAAAATCGGTAAGAATTATATCGATAAGTTTGCGCAAGAACTACAAAAAAGCGCATAAAAACAGCAACAAATGGGGAAAATCGATGAAAAATGGGCAAAAATCATGAAAATAGGCTAAAAAATTTGATTTTCTCAGTTGAAATGTGCGTTCTAATGGTAGAACTAGTAATTGCGAGCCGTATAAAAATAACGAAAGAAATTTTGAATACAGGAATAGCGACTTAAATGGGCTTAAATGGTAAAAAATTCACTAATTGACCGAAATTCAAACAAAACGCTATAAAATTTTCCCAATGAGCCAAGTTGGCACTTTCATCGATGGATTAGTACTCAGGGGGCTCATCCAAACACAACCATATGGTTTTCACGTTTGTACCATTTTACAACTTGAACAGTGTAATCTGTAAATACCTACTTAACAGGAGAAACTTAGTGAGGTTAGTGAGGTTATATAAAAGCTTGGTGGGCGTGCGTTCACTGAAAGACAAACCCTTCGTCGCATGGATGAAAGATTTACGTTAATGTGTTTACGTTTTTTTCACAATTTTTCATTCCGTTGCTGCAAGAACTTACTTTTCGTTCCTGGCACAATTTCGTTTAATTTGAATTTTGTAGAAAAATGGGTTACAAATTAAAAAAGAGTAAGTGCATCATGAGCTTTAAACTATTGGTATTTGTATTTGCTCTTACTTTTTAGAGTATATTTTTTTAATTTATTTATTTTGGAGGTTGGCCAACATTTATAGTTGACGAAACTATTTCTTTATTGCAACGAAACTAATTTTTATGAAGATAAAGGGAGAAAAGCAGTCGAAAAAATGAGCGAGCGTAAGAAAGAGGTCAGCAACAGAAAATAGTGAGTGGGGGGTCACGTAAATCAGTTCTTTTGCAGCAGCCGAAAGTGGAAGACATATTTCTCCGCAAGAATAATTTAAACAAGTTTGTTAAACCTGACTAATTAGTTATACTTAGTAATAAGATTTTATTGTGCAAAATAAATTGTGGGAATTTAGGTTTTTCCTGTAATTTGTTGTGTAAATTAGGTATCTACGAAAATTAAATAGTTAAATAAAAAGAATGCAAGTAGCAACACAACAGCATAGAAAGTGAGGCATCGATAGAAGGAACACTTCCCCGAAATATGTAGCTGAACAGTTGTGTGGGTGGTTCGTGTTCGTGTTTTAACCATAAGTCGGTCGCGCTGGGTTCGTTGAATTGGTATTTGGATTCAAAGTCAATGCCCAATGTGCACAAAAACGAATGCGGATCCGTTTCGAACTCGTAACGGGTTCGTAACATTATAAAAAAACGAAATGTGAGTTCTCGAATTCGTTTCGAACCCGTTACGAGTCCGTAAAATCATAAAAAAGCGAATCATTGAAATTGTGATTTGGCGGATCCGTCTCGAACTCGATGCGAGTCCGTAAATAAATAACGAAAAAGTAAAATTGAGATGTGGCGGATCTGTCTCGAACCCGTTACGAGTCCGTAAAATCATAAAAGTCCAATTATTGGAATTGCTATTTGGCGGATCCACTTCGAGCCCGTTGAAACATAAAAAAGCGAAATGGAAGTGGAAAAGCAAATATGAAAATGCAAACATTACGTGAGGAAACCAAACTTGTAGTTAGATCAAGAGGTACCCGACCTACAGACACACCCCTTCAAAAATATTTAATATCTCAGAATCATGTCTAAGTTTCTAAAATACATAAACTTAAAAACATAACACTAAAAGGAGTTAACTTTAGGTGATAGAAAATTTTTTTATTTGTAAAAATTAATCTATGTATTAGTATAATGTAATATATAATGAAAACCTTCAATGGATTAGAGATAGAAAATATAGTTCATTACGTCTTTTAATTTTAAATATCTTACATACATTATTAGTCACATACTGCTGCAGCTCGCCTTCAAACCGAATGCAAGTATTTGTTGGAATATTTAATTATTATTTAATAGTGAAAATGTTACGTGCTCCTATAGGGTGACGACATAAAATATAGTCTGCCGAAATTTCTCTAATTGTGTCAATTATGTACACTTTACCATTATATACGTAACTGTCATTGGGATTTTTCAATGAAAAATAATAATTTATGGTTTGAAGCAAGAAATACGATCCATTCTTGAATTAACCTACTTTGAGCCGCTGTACGTAATAGTTCCAAAAAACGAATCCGCAATGGATTCGATATTAAAGTCCTTACGAATTCGAGACGGATCAGAAAACGTACAAAACACGATCCGCGTTTTCGCGAGGAATGCGATTTCGTTTCGAATCCGCAAAAATTTGATGAAAGCGAATCCGTCTCGAATTAATTTTACTACCAAAAAACGACTCCGAAACGGATTCGAAAATGAAGTTCATTCCCAGTTCGCGATGGATCCGAAAAAGTACAAAAATCGATTCGCGATTTCGAGAGGAATTTCATACGGAGACAAATTCGACATGAGGGATGCTGGTTTCGGAGAAAATGGCGGCAGAAATGGCGGCTCGAATTCGTAACGGATTCATATGGTACATTGGGTGAAAATAAAGAAGTCACAGAAACAATAGTCGTGTTTTGGTTACAAGCAAGCGATTGTCGCTTGCTAAGTTGCTAAGAAAACGGCTATTTAGCGATAAGTAATTTTATTAAAAAATATGAATATGGGGTAAAAACGGTAAAAGATGTAAAAAAAAAAATTTTTTTAACTTAGCGAAAATGATTCACGTCACTAAATTCTCGCTAAGTCTTCGCTAAGTGCTTCATACAAAACAAGCGGTGTAACCAAAACAGGCTTAATTGGTTTCAAGTAAGACGAACATAAAAATAACAATTTAACGAACAGTCAAATGTATCCAATCGAAATTTTAACACATTTGGTTAAAATAAATAAAAGAGTAGTTGATGAAAATGCTTGCAGAACGGTCACTGGTGTAATGACTGTGAGATGCGGTGCTGCAATTGAATGACAGAACCCTCAGCACAACCACAATTGCATAATTTAAGAAAACAATGATGTGGTTCTGTGGTAGAGGAAGTTTTGAACATAGATCAACTGCTGTGATGAAACCCGTAGATAAGTAGAGCTTCCCTATGATAAGTACAGACAGAGACATGTACATATCTTAAATAGAAATCTTAGTAATAAATTCTCCATATTTGGTTTTAATTGCAGGACCTCAATACAACAATCAGAATAACACTCAACCCCTCGACTTTCGTAATCGTCTCCAGACAAGTGGAATGGATATAATATATTTAGCTAATTAAGATCATTTTCGAAAAAAAATCAAAAAAACAATTATCAAATAATTTGAAACACACTTCAAAACATTCATTGCAGCAATGAAACAAAATCGTTGTAGTAATGAAACAGATTCATTGCAAATAATTTGAAACACACTTCAAAACATTCATTGCAGCAATGAAACAAAATCGTTGTAGTAATGAAACAGATTCATTGCAATGAAACATTACAATTACAATGAAACAAATTCATTGCAGCAACGAAATAAATTCATTGCAATAATGAATCAAATTCGTTGCGGCAACGAAACAAAATCGTTGCAATAATGAATCAAATTCGTTGCGGCAACAACCATACTTTCATCCCAGTGACGAACAGTTTGCAGTTGCAAAACCGAACCGATCTTACTAAATTTGGTTAAAGCCAATATTTGCTTAAATCTACTGTATAATTAAAAATTTACTACAGACCGAATAAAAATTCCCGTAAGGGAAATGATGAAATAGCTTTATAGTGACTACGTCTTATTAATCTTAATCTTAATCTTAATCGTTTTAAGGGGTATTTAAGTTCAAATTGGACCTACAATTGCGAAAATTGTTAGCGTTTTATATAAAAAATAACATAGTTTTATTTTTTCAACTTTGTAGGTACCAGCTATAAAAGGAACAGTTACTTACCAAATTAGGCAAATCCTGATTGAGGTTCAAATCATGTATATTATATTTCATTTAATATATGATTAATTTAATAAGCAATTAAATAAAGTTTATTATGTATACTTAATTATGTTTTATATTCATATCTCTATTTTCCAGACCGCAAAGTCACAAGGAACCATATTCATTCATATGTAAAGTATACATACGTACTATATTAAAGTAGAATATAGGGTATATATTGTCACGTCTTTACATTTAATTAACAAAACGTTTAACTGGTTATAAATCTTGGCAAAGCACAATTTACACATACTAACGCATATATTTATTACCCAGCAAACAATTGTTGCCGGCATGTGGATGTCTGTTGATTCTCTCCAATCTGATGAGTCAATTAGCCACAATGTCAGAAATTACTTCAGCCATTTAATCGATTTTTCTGCACATTGTCTGTCAGCGAAATCTGGGAATTATCTGATATTTCTTACGAAAATAATGCGACATGTCTGCACATGCTCTGATGGGACTTTTTAATTTTTTATTAAGCAAACAACATTTCTGGTTGTTCTCAGAAGGGTAGCGTACTAGCAGATCGCGAATTTTAATGAATGAATTATTACGGTAAAATAGTTTTTGAACGCTGTCTGTTCTTGTGCTGAATTATATAGACCTTTCAGTTGATACTTAGGGATATTCGATCGATACTAATTCGCATATGTAAATTGCATAATTGAGTTTGTAGTATATATATGATTGAGGATAAAAAATGGTTTCCCATTACATCCCATGAAGGGACAGGGGAGAGCTTCTCACAATCACTGAGCTGTGCGCCAGTTTTCACTCACTGATTGGGACCTACAGTTTTACACCCATTCCGAACGGTATTTAGAGATACTTTTTCATGGCTAAATACTCGATAGTGTCGCCGTCACTGTGCGAGGTGACCGCCGCCGAAAGAAATTTTAAGGTGGTCTGAGCAAGGATCGAACGCAGGATGTCATGTACAAGAGGCGCGCACACTACCATTGCACCACCGACGGCCATTGATGATTGATGATATATCTACCAATTCAGGCAGAGTAGTTAGTCATCTGATGATGAACTTGTAACGGAGTTCGAAACTAGTCATGCCAGTGAGTGTGCTTAACTGAATTGTCTATTATTTCCAACAAGAACCAACCATTTTTCAATTAGAAAAATGTTCCTGACCTTGTCAGCTTGTAGTATGAATTTCTCATACATTAACTAAAAACTAACAAAATCGCTGATAAATTCAAATTCGAAATCTATTCATGTTGGACTAATTTTTTTAAAAATTCAAATTAAAAAAAAAACAAATATGTATATTGGAATTTTATACTCAGCAAAAGCCGGGTCATGCTCAGATTTTTCTTCAGACATCTCTCCGGAATTGATACGACAAATTGGGCAAAGTGTCAGAAAACGGTCGAAAATGGCGAACAATTGTCGGACGTTTTGTTAGATTTTATTCCGACTAGCTTCATAATTCTTACAGTCATCTACATATCATCTACAGGTCGCAAATCTGCACACTCTTCCGAATTTCTCAGACAACTCTTTCTGAATTCTTGTCAACTGCCCATACAAATTTATGTATGTTGTCTAAAGGTCATGTTAGACTATTAGTGCAAATGAAATGATTTTCAGAGAAAGAAATGGATTGAAACTCTCTTCCATTTGACAGAAATCGCTCTATCATTCTGTTTGCGATTTAGCCTATCAGTTTTGGGGAATGCACAAACATCTGCTAGCAAAGTAACAAATTAAAAAATACCTACAAAAGTTATAAAATAAAAGTGGAATTCAGAAAATCCCAAATTGTTAATAAAGACTAGACATTTGTAAAAAGTGACAAAATAAAAGCTTTTAATGAAGTTTTTTTAGTTTTTGTTTGTTTCATTCAAAATGCAACCTCGACCGCATAAGTTTTTGAGCTAAATCAAAATATTTGAGAAATCTAACAGATCTATCAAAATTGTGTCTCCTAATTGTTCTCAAGTTTACACTAAGCGTGTTTTGGTTACACCGATTACTTATATATTCGCTTGTTTTGTATTAAGCACTTAGCGAAGACTTAGCGACGAGAATCATTTTCGCTAAGTTTAAAAACAAATTTTGTTGACATCTATTACCGATTTCAACCCTTATTTATATTTTTGAAAAAAATTACTTATCGCTAAATTGCCGTTTTTTTTGCAACTTAGCAAGCGACAATCGCTTGCTTGTAACCATCCGCTCTCACCAAATGGAAATTTTGACACATCCAAGGCATTCTCTGAAAGTCTATCGGCATCGGAATCGGAAACTTTTGCAGAGTCAGGCACTATTTCTGACAGATTTCGGAAGAAATTGTTTACTGGGTATACACTTGTACACGATACATACAGTTTTCTTCCGATGCACACATTTTACTCACACATTTATAACTACTATCATTTCTTGGTAGATTTTCACGTTTTGTCTGCAATCATCGATAGTGACACGTTTTTTGGGTAATCGCTTTGAGGAAGTTTATAAGCCGACCATAGAGGATTTACATCGTAAAATGTAACGTAGTATTTGTTATGAAGTTTATCAGTTAAATATTCTGGACACATCCAGCTATCATACGTTTCTTGTCATGCGTCGTTTCTCGATTACAAGGGGTAACGAACTGAGATAGTAGGGGTGTAAATATGGTGCCTGATTAGTGACTGAATTGTTGTGGGTTTGTTAGCTCTGGATTTCTGTGTGTTTGTGATACATATTTTTATGCTTGCTCCTGATTAATATAGACAGATGTGTGTTAAATATCCCAAATTATATGAGTTTGATAAGAAAACCAAACAAAACAAAAAAAAAAAGCATGTGACGCGCAATAATCTGATTTGTATGAAATATGCAAAATTAATTAAGGCCTGAAGTCATTTGGGAAATTTATTTGATGACCACTTGTTTTTTTTTTTATAAAGTGTGATGTAGATTTACTCACGTGACATTATTACAAACAATTTTTTTGTTTGTCGCTATTATTATTTGGAATTAAGAAGAATAGTATTAGACCCTTGGGAAATTTCAGTGAAACTGAAAATGCACAAGAGCGCAGACAGCAGAAATAAATAAAAATAAATTACAAAATAATAAAAATATTTGCGTTAAATTGTTAATTCAAGAATTAGAAAGCTCACTGATTGTCAGGATCCCTCTCCTACAATCTCGCTTAATGAAGTCGGAAATAAATTCTTCATTTCCGATGTTGCTATTAATTTTGTGTCCTTAGTGGTACTACTTTTGGGCTCAGCAAGCAGTTTAGGAACAAAGCCCTCTTTCGAAGGACAAATGTCCAACTACATCAGACTCTTATTTTACCTGTACATGGCTGCGAAACTTGGGTCATATCGAAAGCGGATGAAAAACACCTGGCAGTATACGAGAGAAAAATTATCCGTAAAATATATTGTCCTGTTAGGGAAAACGGCGATTACCGACGTATAATTTACACTCTGACTAATATGTGACTTGCTCCACGAAAAGGGACCTCTGCGCCGAAAAGAAGTTATTGAGGAAAACGCGTTTAAAAAAAGCGCTTTATTTTTCTGTGTTTTGCGCTGGTTATGCGTGGTTATGCGTAGTTATGCATGGTTATGAGTAAAATTTTGATATTTTTGTAATTTTGTAGCTTTGATATCGAACTTTTTTTAAATTTCAAATATTATATCAATACCTCGGAGGTAAACTACACTATGTACGTTTTCGTTAACTTTTCTGTAGAGCAGTGGTCATTGACAAAAAACCTGTAAACTAGGGTTTTTGTTTTTTGTTTTTTTTTTGCATTTGAACGATGAACATTCGGTTCTTCTGTCTTAACGGACGCAATAATAAACTGGCGCTTTGCATCATTGTCCGACAACATTAAAACTGCTCTAATGAAAAATTAACGAAAACGACATAGTGTAGTTTACCTCCGAGGTACTGATATATATTATCTGTTTATATCACATTTTTCAATTTTTTCATTAATTATGTTCATCTTTACAGGTGACTTGTAAAAAAACTAAAAGACATAGAAACTTGCGGTTTGCGGCATTTGAAAGAGCGTTTTTTCCTATAAGAATCACTCAAAAAGTAAAAAAAATTTTTTTCGGCGCAGAGGTCCCTTTTCGTGGAGCAGGTCACATATATTGAAATTTGTTTAATTTGTTTGTTTAATTAATATGTGCAAGACGTCTGACCTCATGAGGTTGTAAAATTGTCAAAAAAAAAAATAAAGTGGTACTTCGATGTCTTTAAGTGCCTTCTTGTGTTTAACACAAATTTTTGTGGCGTATTCTAAAATTTGAATTTTCTGTCATTAATATCAAAGTAGCTTTGATCTTTCAAAGTAAGTGAGATGACTAAGATGTCTGAGGGATAATTGTGTTGGATGGATCCACTGAAAGAGAAAGACTCCGCACCATGGATGTAACATATTCGATTAAGTTTTATGTTTCTGTAATGAAAAATTGCGAACATTCAACAATTTGGTTGCAGCTGCACAGAAAAGTGTCATACATGATTTCTTTGACAGTTTCTCGTTTCATTGCTGCAACAATTATTTTTGTGCCCCTACAACAATAATATTTAATTTAAATTGTGGCGAAAAAGGGGTAAAAAATCAAAATAAATGTAAGTGTATGAGATTGAGACTATTGAAAAAGTGCTGATTTATCCGACCTTTCGTATTATATTCAAAATTCAAATGTTCGAGCGTTTAGTCTTTTTTTGTAAATTATTTTCTTCTTCAATATTTCGCTGCACTTTAGGTGGCATCTTCAGAAAGATAAACACAATTATTAATTTTTTTATATTTACAATTATAAAAAAAGGGCAGCGAAATATTGAAGAATAAAATAATTTTAAAAAAACGACCTTACGTTAAAAAGTTGTCAGAAATTTGTGAGACGATTTTTTGTATGATAAACTGTCTCTCAAACCTCCCATAACTTTTTATGAATAAAACCGTTTGACTATATTATTTGGTTTATACCGTACAATTTCTATTGTTTATTATTATTACATATTTATTGTGGTGCGTTGCTAACATTTATAGTTTACGAAACAATATCGTTGCTGTAACGAATGATTTGTTAACGGACCGAAGTAAATCTTTGTTATAATCAAGAGAGAAATGGGGCGAAGAGAGAATAAATATGAGCGAATTTAAAATAGAGGTCAGCAAGCAGTGTGGCCACTTTCTGCATAATTATCCAAAAATGGGACAGTTTCAAACACTTTGGATAATGATACTTTTGTGAAATTTTTGTGTAGTTTTACCTGTCCACTACATCTGATGTCATGCGGCAAAACATTAAATTTGCATTTCCATAACTTTATAGATATCTCCTTAATAATATCTACGTTTGCAAGGAAACATTGATCTGCAGAGTTGCTGTTAGTCCATATTTCACCAGCAACATGTCAATTTTAAAAAACAATTTAGTTTAGCACCACCGTCGCAATGGTTAGTGTTCGCGACTCTTGTACATGAGAATGTGGTTTAGACCCCTGCCCTGACTACCTTACATTTCTTTTGGCGACGGTCACCTCGCTTAGTGGTGGCGACACTATCCAGTATTTAGCCATGAAAAAGCTTCTCAAAATAACGTTCGGAGCCGGTGTAGAACTGTAGGTACCAATACGTACGTGTGCAACTACGAAGCACACAGCTCACTGATTGTGAGAAGCTCTTCCCTATTCCTTCATTGTATGCAAAGGGAAACTATTTATTTTATTTAAATTCATCAGGGATGATTTTTGTTTATTCGGCCTTTTTATTGGTACTTTTTAACATTATTGTTCAAGGTCGAGGCCATTATATATCTATATTAATAGAAATAAAGTTTTTTGTCAAACCGTATAGCTATTTCAGATCTAGCCACAGATCTTCATAAGCGGTTGTTTGGAATGATGCTATTGAAAAATTCATCAAACTAAATGCAAACGAAATCTCATTTGAATTGAGAATTCATTATAATGCTTGAGATTGCACAATAATATTAAAAAGTACCAATAAAAAGGCCGAATAAACGAAAATCATCCCTGATGAATTTGAATAACGTGGAGCACGACGAAACTACCCAACTGCCCAAATGCATAGTTTTAAATTGGTAGTGGGATGCTTCGGCATACAAGAGCGCAGGTCGACGCATTGTATTCACCCTGTGTTAAGAGCACTGTGAGATTAGTTAATTCTGGTAGGTACTCAGAATAATCTGCAACACATATATGTCACCATGCTTAGTCATGAGGAATTTTCTCAAAAACCGTTCGGCATCGTGGCAAAACTGTAGATCCCAATCACTGAGTGTAAAACTAGAAACCGCGCACAGCTCATTACATAGCTCACATGTGTGGAAAATTCCGGGAATTTTTCGAAAAATTCCCTTTTTTGGGAATTATTTTGGGAATGTATTAGAGCGAATTTTTAAAATTGTGATTGTGTTTCATTAGAGATTATGAGAATAATCAAATAGCCACAAATTATTCTAATATCACATTGGTCTAAGCTTGTATGCTTGTACGCTACACCCGGGAACCACGAGTAAAACTAAGCGTATGAGAATTGTCTTAGGTCTTTACTAGCGTTCAAATAATTAAAGCATCTTTTGCTAGTACAGGCTGAAAAATAACGGCCTCACTAATATATTTTCCCAAACTTATTCTGCAGGAACCATGTACATGTTTGGAACACACTTCAAACATTCATATGTTTGCAAGTCAAAAACTTACTTGTATTTAAATGCAAACCATGTTTGTTGACAAACGTATTTGCTCTTACGTGGAAACATATGCGTTCTTCATCCCAAACGTCCATATAGTTACGTGGAAGCATTCGCGTGTTTCACCCAAACCTATATACACTTACGTGGAAACATATGCGAATTTCCTTCAAAATTTAATAATATTTAGAAACGAATTTTTCTTCGATTTCAATATATATGTATTATTTATTATAATTACTTTTATCAATAAAATTTCACATTTATAAATAATTAATACAAACAATTAAAAGATTTAAAACGGTCCTTTTACATTTATTAGCCTTGAATGCATTATTTGTTTTTTTTCATGAAATCTGCTGCTCTTTTCTTTGTAGTCTCTCACGCTTTCGTTTTCAGAAGGTTTCAGCTATGCGTTGGTTATCACTATGCGATGGTACACACACAAATTTTTTTATACAAATCAAGTTCATGCAAGTCTAGCGCTTATTAATTACTTGTGTTTTTTTATTAAACTTATTTCACAAATGGTCCACCGTTACGATTTTCTCAGTAAAGGTTTGACAGACAAAGGGCTTCACGTTGTTGCGCTTTCCAGTCCTTTCCACAAAATCGATTCTCACTTTGGTAGAACACATACAACACATCCGCTGTCTGACCAATAACGCATATTTTGCTAATTGACGAAGGCATTCAGCCTGAAATGAGCCTCATCGCTGAAGATGATTTTCCGATGAAAATCCGAATCATTTTCAAGTTGTTGCTCAGCCCAATTCACGGACATACGACGCTTATGGTGGTCAAGCGACATCAGTTCTTGCGTCAATTTGATCATGTAAGGATGTAGGGCAATATCTTTTCGCAAAATTCGACACAACGACGTCACAGAGATGCCCAACGCTTGAGAACAACGTGTGAGAGACACATTTGGGCTTTCTTGAACTGGAGCCTCAGCGGCAGCAATATTTTTGACACTACGGGCACTTCTTTGTCTCACTGTAATTGTGAAATTAATGTTTAAATTTTGTATTTTCATTATTATATTGCGAGACACATTTGACATTTTTAATTTTGGGAAGTGACTTTTTGGTGTTCAACAAAGTCTTGGTACGAAGAAGAAGAATTTTACGACGTCAATATGCGGAATGTGTACAATTGTACATAACGCGATAAGTATAGCTTTTTCTATTTATACGTTTAAATTATTCTATTTTTAATTAACAAACAAACAAAATAAGAAGTACATGGCTAAATCAAGCTTGCACATTTATAAGTTGTGGCATTTCAATCAGTCGTGTTTGACATGGACTCAGTACCACATAAACAAAACGCTTATTATGTTTGGAATATATATAAATATATATTGGAATATATATAAATACACCTAGAGTAGAATGTTTTTGTAACAACATACATATGCTAAACAGGGGATTACCAGATAAGTAGAAAAAAAGTAGTAGCAAAAACTAAATGCTCATATTAGTAGCCGTGTACTTTATTATTTCGTGCGTTCTAAAATAACAGTCATCAAAAACAATTTGCTAAATAAGATTGATTTCTTACTATGTGTTGTATTAAAACAGAACAGCGGAACCGGGTTTGTAGATAATCGTAATTTCATAAAATACTTCATTTAGGATTTTGTGTTTACATTTATTATATTTAAAATTTTCTAAATTTATTCAAGCTCAAGACCTTTTTAATATAAAGCATATTTATCAGCTTTATATTATAAATATTATTTATTGTAATATAAAAAAAAAACCTCCAAGGCCAAACATACTATATTATATAATTAGATACATATCAATAGTTATCCTGAAATTCATACGTTAATTCAAATTAAAAAGAAAATCAGAGAAAGGAAACATATATGTATGCATATATATTTACTTTAGTATATATATATATAAAGTATATATAAGTTGATTATTGCTCTCCAGCCGTAAAAAACTAAATTATTGTTAGTTGTAGAGCAAATTAAGCTCCTGACAACAGTACATTACAATTAAACATGTAAAATACTGAGATCAGTAACCTTTTGTTGAAAAACACCATTAGAAAATTAATCGAATAATATCTAGTGAGAACACCACAAACACTACCAAATTTCCATGTGGTAAATATACGGCAGCCGCCAAAGTCTTAAATGGGCCATAGTTTATTTCTAGAAATAAAAATTCACAGACTTCAAAATCTACGAGCGAAAGAAAACTTTATATTTAAATTTTTTAAAAACGTAAACACCGACAATTTACTGTAAAAATAATTATTTTCAAAGCTGCACGTCTAAAATGCAAAGATCCTACTTTTTGCCGCTTCAATATGACGTGGAATAGAGAGTGGTATCGAGTGATTTTTTAGGATATAGTAATATTTGATTTAGAGATTGGCGATGGTTATAAACATAACTTTCATGACCTACGAAAGGAAGAACCAAAACTGAGCCGTTTACATAGCCGGGCAAGTGGTGCTATGGTATCAGGAGCAATTTCATATTATGTCATTATAGAGCTGCAGCGTGTCGTGTAAAATGAATGCGATGTCGTATAAAGCCGTACTGGAAAATACTGTTCCAGAGGTGAATGCAATTTTTGGAGACTTGGAGTGGAAATTTCAGCAACATAACGCCCCTATCCACACCGTCTAAGGCGACAAATTGCGGATTAAACATCAAGACTTTGAAGTGCTGAACTGGCCGCCATACTCGGCTGACATCAACGTTAACGAAAATGTGTGAGGATGGATTGTTCACAAGAAGCACGATCCAGGCAGGCAGCATTATAATAAAACCGAACTAATTATGAATGCATTCTAAATAAGAGCGGCAACACTTCTTATTAAATAGTAATTATTTTTTGTGTTAGATATAAGTGGATAACATTACCGGAATTTTTAATGAAATAGCTCGGTGTATGTAAGAGCTCATTTTTATTTTTTGATGTGTTGAGATCTACAGGCATGGGTAGGGCAATCTATCAAAGTAAACACATGCAAACGTCGCACAGCGTTAGCGTCACATACGTGGTTGTTGTACAATAATAGTCTCTTCCTGAAAATAAGTATGATGGTATTGATGTAGCGTCAGCGAACAACCAAGCAGGTCGTCATCGCCAAAGAGTATATAGTATAGAGAACTCATGGAACGAACTGTATAACTCAAAAGCACTGGGGACATCTGACGAATGATTCAATACGTATTACTCTTTTTTGTTATAAATTGAATTTTGATGTGAAACATTGATGTCTTTTGAAACATTTACGCTTTTTGTATTGTTTTATGTAATAACATTGTCGAAATGGTGCATTTACTTATACTTACATATTGAAATATTCTATAAATAGAAGAAGACTCGTTTTTGCTCTTTAACCCAGACACTCTAGTTAAGAGCGGAAAAAGAGTGGCATAAGTTCTCTATACTATTCAATACTTTTTGTCGTCGCTCTGTTTATGACAAAACAAAACCAATTATTTCAGTGAGTTAAATATTGCTTTATTTATTTTAACAATATTACATCTAATTTGAAAGCAGATTTAAGAAGAAAGAAAGTTCAATAGCAAAAGAGCCTTCAGCACAAAAACAAAACTATTTCAAACCACAAAACTATTTCAAACTAAATTGTATGTATAATGGAAGTAAGTACATTTCGTATAATGGCTTTTGGAATTGACTGCATTCTGGACATCAGATATACCTTGATCAATAGGTACCTCTCTTAGTATCGCCGATACAATTTGCAAAATATCGCGAATAATTTAAGATCAAGTACGTAATTCCTTCTTGAAAATAAGAACAATGAAACAGTCCATAGAAAAACTTAACAAATAATAAAAATTAATAACTCCAGAAAATGAAAGTCTAGGGTGTTTATTGACAGGCGGCGTGGGATGTTAGTGACGCAGTCACAAATGTCTTTTGTTTCAATAAAATATATGTTTTGCATGTGAAATTCCTTTAAGAAATCAGCAATGGCAAAAAAATTCTTACTAAAATACCAAATAAAGCAAATAGAAAATTCAAAACCATCATAAATTTCTCTCATACACATACACATAACTACAAATGTCGATACCATAGAGTAATGACGCCTAGACGCCTCACACTCTTCGTGAAGAATTCGGTGCGATAAAGAGATTTTACCGTAAATTGACTTCCACCAGGTGGAGTTACAAGAACTGTTGCCTTTAATTTGTCTTGTCGTTTTGGTTTGGTTTGGTCAAATTTAAACGCATTTTGGACTTTTGTCTTTCTGTATACATTCGTGTTATGTTTAACACACAAAATGAAATGCCTCTGTTGTTTTCTTGATGGTTGGCAATGTCTCTATCTGCTATTATTAAAGAAATAGTTTTTAACGTGCAACGTCCATATGCAACGACACCAAACTTCGTAAGTTTACTGAGAGAAGTCGCTACTTTAGGTATATGAATTCTCAATGGTCGATGCAAATGAGAACAAAAGCGACACGGACAATAAAATCAATGAGGTAACCCAATACAACACAAATTGAATGTAAACACAGGAAGGAGCATTGCCATAAAAAGAATCGAAATTGATGACACAATCAAAGGAATTTCTACTAACACACATGTACATAGAAAAATGTAGAATAAAGAAAATGAAATTTGTATGTGAGTAAGTGTATTAGGTTTTGAACTATGTACATATATATAAATACAAATATTCCAGGAGCACAAGTCAATAGAGAATGTGTGGTAGGGTGTTGACTTTAATATAAACAGAGCTGTGATTGCAGCAGCACAAGTGAGTGCAGACATTTTCCAAAGAAATATGTAGTGGGTTCTGGTCTAAATATAAATAGAAACACCATTCCAGAAACACAAGCACAAACAGATATCTCACTAAGAAAATAAAAATAAAGACATCGCAATTGTTCGAATGTTAATTAAGCGAATTTGGTCATCGTAGAGGGGGAACAGTACTTTCTTGCAGAGTAGTGGAACATATGCACTTCAAAGATTATTTCACCGACACTTTGACATAAGTTCATCCACCAAACCCACAGTGCTTCGTCCCCATACATCAATTGGCCAAAATTGGAAGGGGTTAAATTTTGAACCCAATAGGATCACGCCTGGTACCGCCCATACACATTATTGTGGGGCCTTAAAAGTTCATCACACTATAACAGTATATTGGATGTCCTGATTTTGATCAAAGTTTTGTCGAAGTAATACATACACCGTCGGTGGTGCAATGTTTATTGTGCGCGTCTCTTGTACATGAGATCCTGAGTTCGATCCATACTCTCACCATCTTAAATTTCTTTCGGCGGCGGTCATCTCCCATAGTGACGTCGACACTGTCGAATATTTAGCCATCAAAAAGCGCCTCAAAATACCGTTCGGAGCTATGTAAAACTGTAGGTCCCATCAGTGGGTACACAAGTAGAAAGCGCACAGCTTACTGGTTGTGAGAAGCTCTCCCCAATTCTTTTATGGATTGAAATGGGAAACCATTTATTTACTTTATTTCATACTTAGACAGTGACCACTTCTGTACATTATTTTGGTGGAATTGGGCGCCCTATCTGGTACCCATCACACAAAGGGTTTAATGGTCCTCGATAACTCATCACACCATGTCACCCTACTGGATTGTTGAATGTTGCCTAAACTCAGCACGACATAACATTTTTACCATTGTCGTATTTGTGGAAATTTTGGGATAAATCGGACAACGGCTTTTAGTACCCCCATACAAAAGGTCCAATGGGATTTGAAAGTTCATCACACTGTAACACCTTTCAAGATCGTATGATTTTCTCAAAACTTTCTAGACCTTAATATTTGTACTACTGTCCTCTTTTTCCGAAATTTGAACAGCATCGGACCACTTTTCTGTTACCTTCTATACAAAGGTTACGATGGACCTCTAAAAGTTATAACATTATAACACAGTATTGGAGAAATTATTCTGATCAACAACTGTCCAATGGAATATTTTCACTATCGCCACGATTGACCGAAACTTTGGAGAAATCGTGCTTCTAGTACCTCCCATAAAAGGGTGTGAGGTCGTGCTTTTCATATACAGTATTCTACATTATCTTTTCGTTGTTGTGTATGTTTGGGAGTTTGCCAGACTAACATTATCAGAATAAATTTCCATTTGAAATGTTATCACTAATTTGATAGAAAATTTTCATTCTAAAGATTTTCTTGGATGGAAAGACCAATATTGGCAAATAGTTAAATATATGTAAATATTGAGAAGGAATATATAATCTGTTCTTCAACTTAGTATTTTAATTTACCAACGCTAAATGTTGGTTGAAAACTTTGTTTTAGAATTTTGTCGATATTCAATGGGAGGTCGTCATAAAATTAAACTTTTTGATTTGAATTGATTCAGGGAAATTAACGTTTTTTTATGGCCCTACACAAAATGAGGGAGTGGTTCTCTATATTCTCACATAATTCTTAATTTGGATTAAATCGCCAGATCTTTCAAATTTAAAGAGCATAATTTGAATTTCTGAGCAACGCGGGTCACCAATAACCTAAAACCAAGAAGAAGATACCTGAAAACCAATGCAATTATCAGGTCTCCATCATAGACTGAAGTAGTACCAGCATCTCTTGGAGGGTATAGTGCAGTAGGGACACATTAGTATTAGCATGTTGTCTCATAATCCATATCTTAATTAACGAATTCAAAACTATATTGTAATGCAAAATGGGACATTGCACTGACCCTGCAGGTGGAAAGTTTCTGATAGCCACTCATTTGGGAGTGGCCAGATTCCTTCGTAGGGCATTCCATGCAGCTCAGTACTTCCTCGAAGTATGTGTTGGCTGACTATGTGAACCCTCTGTTAGAGTGAGGAGGCGAAACGGATGAGCAACCTGATTGGCTACACGATCACTGATGCGTCTCAGGTGACATATTAGATGACATATTATTTTGTCCTTCGAAGGCGGATAAGCCAACACTACTGGCAATCGGCGGAACAAAAGTAAAGATACATAAATCCAGTTTCGGCACACTTCGTTCTGGTTAGCGTCTGATCCATAATGGACAGCTGCAACATAATCAAGCTGGCAGTAGGTGAAATGCAAAACCACGTTGGGCTGGGCTTGCCTTCCGCCTCTATTACACTGACAATGAAAACACGAAAGGAGAATGATTAACATAAAATCACCCTATTTGTTAAAGACCTCCGCAAACGTTGTCAGGACACGAGATACGAATATGCACTTTGAATGTATATTGTTCTAACATTCCAAATGCAGATCCGGTGCCACTATGCAACTGGCAGATGTCCTCAAGAATTATAAAGCTGACATAACTGCTATCGAGGGGATGCAACGGAGAGGTCATGGCTGTACAAGGAAGGCGAACTGTGACATATACTACAGCTGCTATGAGAAAAAGCATGAATTTGATGGCAGATTGGTAGTTGGCAAAAGAGGACGACATCTGGTCTCAAGTTTCGAGAACATGTTCTATGAGCGTCCAGAGGAAACAGTCGACCGCTGCCTTGGCTAAGGCATTAAGATTGTTCTAGGTGATTTTAATGCTAAAGTCGGCAGGGAAAATGTTGTTGAACCAACCATCGCTAAATTTAATCTTTTCACTTTCGATAACAGACGAACAACCTGTAAAGGAGGACAAGAGATAATTTAGGGTTTCAACAAGCAGTGCATCAACCCGATTGGATGAAAGGGTGAAAGTTGAAAATTGTTATAATTTTAAGGTAGTAAACGAATTTATCTACCTCGGATTTGCCGTGAAAAGAAACAATAAACTCAGCCTGGGAATCAGATGGAGAATTGTACTTGCAAACAGGTGTTATTTCGGGCTAAGCAAGCCTCTCTTGAGAAACGAAGATCCAACTATATCAGACTCTCATACAACCTGTCTTGCTTTACGGCCCAGAATATTGGGAAATATAACTGGATATAATTTCCTTTAAGGCTAAGAAATCATGTTTTCTGCGGTTTGTGAAACAAAATGTAAATGCCGCGGGTGGAATTCTAAGTATAGTATTCTAAAAGTCCCGAAACTGAACGTGATCGCAAAAGCCAACGCGAACTTCAAAGTCAAAAAATGGTAGAATATGCATCACTTTGCGCCTATGTTCGCTTCCGAAAGCTGTCACTGACATTTTTGGTTTATAGTGTTGCCCTACTAAAATAAACAAATATTAGAAAAAGCTACCGTGAATGAAATGCACAGAATGAAAAAGATTACAAAATGTAGCTCTATTAAAATAGATCAACAGATTTTAAGATTGTTATTATTTATAATACTGCAAATACCAACAATATTCACATAAAGTGTGTAAAAAACCTGTGCTATTTTGGGTTGCAATGTCGAATAAATTTTCCAATCTATATCACCGTTGTACAAAATTAAGCTTTTGGTTGCACACAAGAAAAAAATTAGTATGTTCTGAAAGAGGAGGAAAAAATAAAATACACGTGTATCCCACTTTTTCTGCAGCAATTCGTATATTTGCAAAAAATTAAAATTTATATTGAATAAAAAAATTAATCATACTACCCATATTCCACATAATCATTTTTTTTATCGCCTTATCAAAATCCCTTACATGGCAGGATTCCCGTATATGGACTTGTATGTTAATACAGAGAATAATACATAAATCAATGCTTTTGTTGTGAGTATTAACAAATGTGTTTACATATTCAATTAAGTACATAAGATATCATAAAAGAAATTTTAGTTGAGCAAAAAATTAATTCAATTCATAAAATTATTATGATAAAATTTAAGTATTAGGAAAAATTGGACTCCTTATTTTGGCGTTTATATGACTCCGTATTTGTTTCGCGACAAAGCAACCAACAGTACTCTGACAACATACGTTTTATTGGGTTTCCTTTATATCTACTTTCCATATCTGCTATTTTTTGGTGAAAGCGTTCTCCATGTTCGTCACTAAAGCTTCCTAAGTTCGATGGAAGAAAATCTAAATGGTTGTGGAGGAAGTGAATCTTCAGTGACATGTTGACCCCCATTTCTTGGTAGACATCAATCATTTCCTTACCAATGTCCTTGTAATTGTTAGCTCGATTATTGCCAAGAAAGTTCTTTGTAACATTTTCAAAAGCTACCCATGCCCTATTTTCGACAGGGCTTAGTGCACTTTTAAAATGTGTACAATTTAAAAGTTTATTTATTTGTGGACCATTAAACACACCTATATAAATATAATTATTACAAATCAGGTCACAAAAAAATCTTACCGCTTCAAAAAAATCACAAAAAATCTTACCTGCTTCAATTTTCGCATCGGATAATTTTGGAAAAATTTGTTTAAGCATCTTGATTGAGCGTTCGTATAAAGCTTCGGATCATACCAAGTTTTATGTGTAAAGGAGGTAATATTACGGCATCAGGTGTAACCAACGGTATATGGTCAGTCTATACTAAATTCACCTATTACAAAATTTAAGCGCGTACCCCATTCAAAATCTGTGTAGTGCAAATCTTTTTTGCGACCCTCCCAAACACACAAAAAATATTGATGTCGTGAATAACCTTGCTTTACTCCAGTTAATAGCGCAACAACTTTGAGATCATAACAGGCTTTCCATTTGTGCTGGTAGTAATTTATGGCATCTAAAATTATTTTCATATTTTCATAGGTCTCCCGCATTGAAGTGCTGTATGCAATCGGAACTGATGGGTATATATTTCCAATTTGTAAAAGTACGACCTTTAGACTCGATGTAGATGAGTCAAAAAAACAGTCTCCACTCATCTGGGATATTCGGGTGTCCAATTTCTTTAAACAATGCATCAATGTTGTGACAGTAGTAAAGTTGAATTTCAGAATTTTCGTGCATGATGAAATGTTCATAAAATGGATTCGTCTTTGGACGTTTACGAGGTGCTGTAATTTTGAAATCTTCGGATACTAAATTCCATTCTTTTAAGCGGGAACCTATTAATTCCGCCGTATTTTTCGAAACGTTACTGTCTCGTACCAAATCATTAAAATCAGCTTGTGTTACCAGATGAGGGACTGACTAGCTCGAGGTAAAAATTCCGATGGAGATGGTTCTCTGATCGATTGTACTTCAATGGCAATTTCATTGTGTGTGGAAATTTCTTCGAAAACGCCATCGTTAGACCTTTCTTGTGCCTTAATAACGGACTCAACATCAGTAGATTGAATTTGATTGCGAGTGCTATACCGAAATCCAACAGATTGATTTTTAAGGTTGTCTTTCTTTAAAAACTACAAACAGCTGTAATTATTATGTATTAGCTGTAATAATTATCTGCGTCACTACGAAGAAACGAGAACGACATATCAAAACAGAATGAAGGCGAACAAATAGTAGCGTTTTTTACCGATTTCACCCGTGTTAACACATCGCCCGTGAATTCGAACACTCATTGGTAAGCGATGAAAAAACGAAAATAGAGAGTCGGAATTAGAAGAAAAACGTGAGTGCTTTGATCCACTTATGTTCATATCTTACGGGCATGTTCATATCTTACGTATCACTTTTAGGATGAGAGGGGGTACGAAAATATGTTATTGCAAATATGCTCCTTTTTTTAAGTAGTTTTTTGTTAAAATTCGTTAAGATGGGATGAGGAGGGGTCTTAAATTGATTACAAATTTTGTAACGTAATATGTGAACAGCCCCTACACTGTTTTTTCAACTTATTTATGAACGTGATATTTTTTTTAGCAAAATAACATAAGTTTTTTTTTATAAAAAATACAGGTAGTATAAGTGGTTTTTAACCAAATATATATACACATTTTTCGCGAAAATACGAATTGAACTGGAAAAACTGCGACACACGGGTATTTTATTTTTCGACGTAGATTCCGAATATATAGGTCTTCTTCATGTGTGCAAAAGCGTGTTGAACGGTGTATTAAATTAGTTCTTTTGAAAAACACGTGCCATTTGGCGGTATTTAAAATGTGTTGGTTCTTTTGTTTATAAATGTCAAAATCAGCTGTTGTCTACAATTTTTTAAATGTAATTATAATAATTTTACAACGCATTATTTATTTGAACTTACCACTTCCAATTTTATTATTGTAAATAAGAGTTTAAATGGTTAAACACTATAATTTTAAATTATTTAAAAACTTAAATTGAGCTCTATCCGTCGATTGCATTTCAGCCAAAATTGGCAACTATTTACTTAACTAAAAGCAATGAAATGCAAAATACTTCCCATCATCGATCGGCACTTTTCTTTAAATTTTTAATTTCTTCGACTAACGCAAAGAATTGTGACGTGTTCAATTTGACAGCTGAAGTGATCAAAGACGTTGCCCTGAGTTTTATAAACTACCTGTTAAATCACGAAACTCCACGCAGGTAGTCACCGAATGGCTGTAACGTTTTATAATCTACCAAACTGACAATAGTAACGCGAAGTAACTGATTAACGACTTATATAATATCACCCAAACTCACATTCGCTGGACGATTGTTTCGATGTTTATGAAGCATCATGACCTGGAAAACCTGAAATCACGACCAAACAGGCCTTCTTTAAAAAACGGAAGGCCTTCCCTACACATTACCTCCTCCTTTCTTCTTGACATTGCGTCAGATTGGGAGGTAAGGCCTTCCTTGCTCATTGCCTAAAGAAGGCCTTCGAAGTCATGCAACGAGGAAGGCCTTAGGAGGCATTTACTTTAATTTATTTTTATTAAACAAAAATAAAATTAAAGTAATTTACTTTATCACAAAATCATTATCCAATTCTATATAAAGGGTTTTTCCACAGAGACGCTACAAAAGTAAATCGATAGGGACAGCAAACGACGCCATATTTTTTCCCGCTCTTTTGAAATTTCTCTTCAGTAAGGGTTGCCATTTCATCATGGAAAGATATACGAGCCAACAACGAGTCGAAATTATTAAAATTTACTACCGAAATTTGGAGTCAGTGGCCTCAACTTTAAGAGGCCTCAACAATCAGCGATGAGGCTCATTTCTGGCTGAAAGGCTTTGTCAATAAGCAAAATATGCGTTATTGGTCATACAGCAATCCACACGTAATCCATGAGTCATCATTGCATCCCGAAAAAATTACGGTTTGGTGCGGTTTATGGGCCAGCGGCGTCATTGGGCCGTACTTGTTCCGTGATGATCAAGTCCGGCACATTACTGTGAATGAGAATCGCTACCGTTCAATGATAACCGAATATTTTTGGCCCCAGTTGGATAATATGGACTTGGAGGACATGTGGTTCCAACAGGACGGCGCCACAAGCCACACAGCGAATGCCACAATCAATTTATTGGAAACCAAGTTTGGTGCAAGGGTTATCTCACCAAATGGCCAAGTCGATTGGCCGCCTCGGTCGTGCGATTTGACGCCGTTAGATTATTTCCTGTGGGGCTACGTCAAGTCTATGGACTATGCCAACAAGCCAGCGACGATTGATGAACTTCGTACGAATATCGAACGTGAAATTGCAGCAGTATCGGACGATTTATGCTTGAAAACCGTCGAAAATTGGGTTCAGCGTCGGGGCTTCTGCAAGAGTGCCAGTGGTGGCCATGCAGAAGAAATCGAGTTCCATACATAATGGCATCGAACGTACTTTCACAGGAATAAAGAATTTCATTGGTATCTAAAACCGGTTTTGTTTTATTTGAAAAAAACTTTTGTAGCGCTCTTATTGAAAAACCCTTATTTATTTATAAGTATGTATGTATCTATCTGAGAAAGTTGCACCACGCCCAACTTCAAATTGAAAATATTAAAAATATCCTGAAAGATATTAAATAAAAAATATAATTTTAAAATTTGTATAAAATTTGTTCCAATTAAATTACGGTTACGGATTCGGTAACGAAATTTCTCAAAATTGTAAGAATCTTCTTCTTGGTTATATATAATGAAAAATGCATGCATTCCGCAGGCTTTATTTTAGGTAGGGAGTACAAAAAAGCCATTCCGCATGCCTTATTTGTGGAAGGGCTTGCGACTTCCGTCGCAGGGTACTTACACGTTGCTTTCTTACTTACACACACACTGATGCCGAAGTTTTGCAAGTACTATTTATAGAACGCAACCATCCTAATTGTAGTTTTTGTTTTGATTTGGCCTTACCTACCATATGATTACATTTTAGTTGTTATTTTCAAAGTTGTTAAGGCTAAGAGATTATGAGTCTTCGAGAGAAAAATGCTCCGAAAAATATATGACCTCATAATAGAAAACTGCGAGCATCGACGACGGATGAACCACGAGCTCTATTATCTATATCCCGACATCGATGCAGTTATGCGTACCAAAATGTCGCGCTTACGCTGGCTGGGTCATGTCAGTAGAATGGATCGGGATGATCCAGTGCGAAAGCTATTCGAAGTCGTAATTGAAGGTCATCGTAAAATAGGACGACCATGACTTCGCTGGAAAGACCAGGTGGAATATTGCGTGCGAGAGCTCAGTGTTACCAAATGAAGGGGAAAGCCCAAAAATCGAGCCGGTTGGAGAAACATGATATCCTCAAGGCCCTAGACCCCACCGGCTTGCTTGAGGCCACCTAAGTAATTAAGTAAGTATCCCGATACGATATTACATATACACTATTATTTATAACATCAACTGAGTGAAAATTGTATGTCAATTATTTAATCCAAGGATCCAGAAGCAGTCTGAAAATGTGACTCGTCTACTAAGTTAGTTTATATCCCTTAATTTAACTCACATGTTATGAAATTTTGTGTTTTAGTTACCTTTTAATAAAGGTAGTAAAATTTTGACTTTACATAGTAAGTTAATACACTCACAAAAATCATTCATTCACAATGGAGTTTTCTTAGAATTTAACATTATTAAAAATTTTATGTCGTTTTCAAACATGGGTTTTTAACTTTTTTGTAATTAGTCATGGGTTATTCTAATATTCAATACTAAACAACATAGGTTCGGTGGGGGTAGGGGTAAATACTAAATTGTATCTGTCGGTGAACATTTCAGCTAACTAATTTTAATTGTTTGTATCACGAGGTTTAGTCTGTAACTAAATGTAACTAGCGAACTCGAAGAAGGTGGAACCCTAGTCGAGCTGTCACAAGCCCTATTCTACCATTTGAATTTGCGCAAACTTTGAGCAGCGTTTTATTTACACCTCTGTCAATTTTATACGAGATTTGAGCGCAATCGGATTACACCCGCTTGCACCTCCCATACAAACGGCCCAAATTGTTTCGAAATTCTGTACAATTTTCACAATTTTATAAAACTCAGAAAATACATACATACATACAATACATATGACGACTTATCTAGACTTTACTTGTTATTGAAAGGAATTTAAAATTGCTTTAGTATACTAGTTGTTCGACTGACCGCTCATGTGTCATTTTATATCTCTTTAAATCTTTGTGGGCAGTTTTAATGGCAAATTGTATCATAGAATGCTATGTATGGGGAGGTCGTTAGTGACGCACTCATATTAAGCGAGATATTTTTGACGTATACAGAAAGTTATGGCAAATAAAATCAACATATATTTGTATAAGAAAGACATTAATAGAAGTCGCCACACTTTTGCCAACAAACAATATGTTCGTCCTATTGCCACGTATTAGGGTGAACTTTTTGTAAATTTTTTGTTTCAAAGTGTTGTTTGAACAATGAAATAGATTTTATATACTTTTATTCTTCTATTGCAAATGCTGTACAACTTCATACCTCAAACACAAAGAAGATACAAACTTTTGATCAGTTTTATGTTCTACACACAGTTTACTGTGATTTGCCGATCGAAATGGAAATATTAATACTGCTTCACCCTACTATGAATGTATGTTCAAAAGTATTTTATAAGAAGCAGTATCGGACTGCAAACAAATTGTCCAGATGGTTCTTATTAACTTTCGAATTTATCAGTAAAATTGCCTTACGATTTATTGATGACATTTGTGTAATGGCCCATAGGTCATAAATTCTTTTACACGTAGTAACTGGGAACAGTATCGTAAATGCAAATGACCTTAGAACTGGCAATAATCACAACTTGTTTTATTACTAAGTGTATAAGTATTTAGATCTAATTTTGTTTTATCATTTTGCATATTCGTAATGTTTATTACAAAGACCCAGTGGAATATTGAAGCAAAAACATGTATGAAAATGTCAGATATTGAAATGCGTATGAAATAAATTTTGTTGTATTTATAGTTTCCTATTTCCTTCAATTTTAGTAACGGCTCGAGGTCATAGCTATGAAAAAGGAATACGAAATTGTATAATTTTCTTTTTATCACAATTTATTTATTTATTGTCTCTAAAATAAATTAGATCCTTGCCTAAAATAATCTTATCTCTCATGTCTAATTTTGGTTCGTAGAGATGGTCATCGATCCAACCAACGAACTTCGTTCTTGAAATATCCTGTTCTTCTTTGTTACAAATTGTCTGTATGCACTCTTCCACTTCGGAGTTGCATTTGATTGAAGGCGACGCAGTGAATATAGAGCGCAATACAGATTGATTTGTGAATACGACGAGCAAAGTTATTCCATCAGACACTCGATGGTTGCTGTGTCTCGGACCAAGGGGATTCAATGGCACAGCTGATCCAAAAGCTACTAGGCCGATGATGTAGAATAAGAGAGCAAAGAAGACAGGAACTAATTTTAAATAGTGTTTATTGATACTAATGACAACTGAATTATGTTTTATGTTGTTTGCATTGAACGAAAATACGCATTCCCTTTGATTTCTATTCGTTTTATGTCCAACGAAAGTGCCAAGTTGGTAAAATACAGCAGCAAATAAAACTCCATGAAATGGCCTACTACCTCGACGTCATGAAGTGGCATCGAGGAGAGTAATGGAAACTCTTAAGTATTACTCTATGCTCGGACCCATGATACAAATACAAGGTAGTAGCGTTAGCATTGTTGTAATTTCCGTAACCAGTTATTGTCAAAATCAGCTGACAAAAATGTACAGATCCATGTACAATTGTGAACATAGATAGATGAAATCAAAAGAGAACGCACTCACACAAACAACTTTGACATTTACTGGGTACGGTTGAAATGTAAACAAAGGAAATGATATGGGCTGACGCTACTACCTTGTATTTGTATCATGCTCGGACCCAAGTATGCATTGCCAAATACAATGACAACATTCCTTTTATTCAGATGCATCGCCGAAGGGAAATAGTGTATACAGACAATTTGTAACAAAGAGCAGGAGATTTCAAGAACGAAGTTTGTTGGTTGCAGATTTACTCAAGACTTCTCTTTCAGGAAATGCTGCATACTTTTGAGGTTCCATCTGAGAAAGTCTCAACTACAAGTGCGATACGGGCCAATGTGCACAAGTTTACAGACGTAGGCAGAAAAATCCAATTAGTTGACAAAAGCTTGCAGCAAAGACTAGTCGTATACATTTTGTTATCTCACAATATAATTACATGCATAAATATTATTGTGATTTCTTACTCAATAATCTAGATTGTACTTGAAAGAATAGTTTTGCGTTTACTGTTATCACTAACGTTTTATAAAATCTTTGTTTTTTCTTATATTAGATCCTTGAAAATGATCAACGAAGTTGATCGAAATATTGGGAACTAAATAAATTGCGTTAAAATGAAAACATCTATTTTTCATACCCGTAAATGATAAGGGTGACCCACCCCTATTTAGAACACAGATTTGTCCCGCTGCGAAACACAGATTTGCAAATTGTATCATAGAAAACACAGCGGCAGCGAATAGTCGCCTTGTGTGGGTGCGGACCACTCTCAGAGGGAAGACAATAATGACGTGGTTATACGTATATATAAATGAGATATTAAGAGAGCAACGAAAATTGTGTGAACTTGTGTAGCGTATGTACGAACATAACAATGTATGTATGTACATGTGTTTTGCTTTGGATTCTCTTTGTTTTTTGTGGGAATAAAACAAAAAGTATTAAGCAAGAAAATAATGACACTAGTCTTTAAATATATTTAACAGCCTGTTTATCTATCTCGAACGAAAGTTTTCGTTCGTGTTCTATACGAAAGAAAGTTGGTTTGGGTTTCAAAACCTTGTAGTTTCAAGTCGAATGAAAACATAACATTTTTCAGTACAAATTTTGGGTTCTCTATTTTGAATGTGCTGTCACTTAGGATCGAACATGAAGTCAGGCGAACGAAAATTTCGACTTTGAGAAACCAAATTTGAGTCGAATGTGAGTGACGGATTTTCGATCGGTTAGCTATTCGTTCGAGATAGAGAAATAGGCTGTAAGTGTTAGTAAGAATTAATATTAATTAAATGAAACGTCATAATATGATTGAACTGTTTTTTATTTTCCAATGTAACATTTACTAATGTGTACATAGAAATCGAATAGGAGTTCGAACAATAACTTTTTTTGTCTTGTGTTTGTTTGTCTTACGTCAAATTCACATGTATTTTGTTTTTATAATTGTTTGCCTTCTTTTACTCTAGATACATATATATAGACAATTTGGCAGATAAGTAACACGAAACACAAAAAAAATCCTGTTTTTGTTGGCTAAAATTACAACAATTCCTACTACTTTAGCTTACATATTTTGAAAATGCGGAGTTGTATTTTATTGGCAGGTATAACTTTTAAACAATGATATATACTTATGCAATAAAAGAATTTCGGTTGAAACTTACACATACATATTTTTTATTTATGTTTTTATTTACGTCTAAATTGTGGCCTAAATTCAAACTGTATCAAATCTTCTATTAGCATGGTGATTCGCTGAAACAGCTGATTGGCTTCCTAGTTGCAAATTTCACACAGGATAGCATGGGTAGGAGAATAAGCGAATTGAAAACCCTGAATTTAAATTTGATATATTTGTCACTTATGGCTTTTATAATATCTTTATTAGTAACAATTTGTTTTAATATCAACTAAACTGCATGGAAACTTCAATTGGGCGAGTGACATGTGAGGTGAAATTGTTGCACACTCTTTACATATTACTCTATGCTTTTTAGCCCACTGATCTTCGAGGAGAATTTAGCGACACTGAATCATCATACACAAGGTTACTCTATAGTTTGCTTGTTTAGTTATCGAGATATATGGAGTTGATACTTTACTAAACCGACAACTCTTTTACCATTTTACTAGATCACAGAATATTTGATCAACTCCATAAAATATGCGAAAACAGTTAAATAAAATGTATCAATAACTTGCGTAGTTGGCGAATTATTTGGAGTTGAAGTTTTAGGTACCGGTGATATTAAGATTAAAAGCTTTCTGAGAGGCCATCCTACGGCCACGTATATGGTTCTCTCCTTTGTTGTAGTTGCCAAGCAAGTTTCGGCACTTCGGCATAGTAAGTGTGTTTCGTTGAATTGCGATAACTTGCCTAGTTGACGAATTCTCTGAAGTTCAAGCTTGAGTTACCGGTGACATTAAGACTAAAAGTTTTCTGAGAGGCTATCATACGGCAGCGCATGAGATTCTCCTCTCTGTTGTAGTCACCACGCAAGTTTCGCCGCTTCGGAACAGAGAGTAGTGGTCTTCATGAAAGCTCGAAAGAACCTCGTAAACTCGAAAACATCGTAAACTTGCACAGCAAACGTCAAAACAAAAAAATTTCCCATACAAAGCGACTTGCTCAAAAGTGGAAAGTTTTCGAGGCAAATTTGCTGCGCAAACGTGGGATGGAGAAACGTGTAAACTTTTGACATTTCGTTGTCATCTGACTAGGATGGATAAATAAGGTGATAGCACTAGAAGAGTAGAAAAAGTACACATACATAATACATGCAATTGCTACTGCTACCACCTTATGTATCCATCTTGGTCAGCTGATATGGTTTTGAGCACAACTACGCTGAGCAACTTTACCTGGTGCCTCATGCAACTGTGCGAGGGAAACTTGCGCTGACCAAAAGTTCTCGGCTTTCATGTTTGCATGAATGCCGCTAGTGTGTTTTCTTGAATTGTTATTATTTTAACAACCTTAACAATTTTAATAGCCTTATCAGGGGGTTTCTATGGCGCAGCTGATTGAAAAGATACATGAGAATTGATGTAGAATGAGAGACCAATGAAGACAATCAGATTACAGACCATGCAGCGAACTAAGTTTAAAAGTGTTTGCTTGATACTAATGACAGCTAAATTATGTGTGCATCGAACGAAAATACGCATTCCGTTTTATTTTTGTCAGCAGTATACCAACCAACGAGTAAACTACCAAAGCAACTCAAACTGGATGAAATGACCTACTACCTCGTCGTCATTAAGAGAACACGAAAAGAGGCAAGAAGCTCTTTTTTTTATTGATCTGTCTAACGATGTCTAACCACAGAGTAATACTTAAGAGTTTCAATTACTCTCTTTGATGCCTCTTCATGACGATGAGGTAGTAGGCCGTTTCATAGAGTTTTATTTGCTGCTGCATTTTACCAATTTTACACTTTCGTTGGATATAAAACGGACAGAAATCAAAGGGAATGCGTATTTTCGTTCAATGCAAACAAAATAAAACATAATTTAGATGTCATTAGTATCAATAAACGCTATCTAAAATTTGTTTCCGTCTTCTTTGGTCTCTCATTCTCCAACATTTCCCTAGTACCTCTTCGATCAGTTGTGCCATAGAAATCCAAAAACCATGTACAAGTAGACAGTCAAAATTTCTCTTCACTCAAATGCCAACAAACAAATCGAGTGAAACCCTAGTCATTCTCTGTTCACTCCACCTATACAAATTCCAACCATTTTGAAGTAAAATTATATAAACCATGAAAAAAGTATGAAATAATCAAGATATGACGCGTGAGAGAAATGCCTCTGAGTGAATTTTAGCACTTTTTGGCACTCTTTTACTAGGGTTGGCAAATTGCGCACATCTTGTGGTCGTCTAATTCTAAATCGTCTTAGAGAAACCCCCTGCTCTAACCAAAGACGATCAAGAGGCAGACGACCATAACATGTGCGCAGTTTTGCAACCCTCGCAAATAGGACCAAAAAGTGGACACAATTCACTTAAACGCATTTCTCTCTCGAGTCATATCTTGATTATTGCATACTTTTTGCACAGTTTATGTAATTTTAGTTCAAAATGGTTGGAATTTGCATAGTTATATACAATAAGACTATCAAAAAGCTATTCGTGCAAGGAAATATTCAAGGAGAAGAGTCGTTTTCATGGATTTACGTGAGTTTGTGTTTGGTTGTTGTTCAAAGCAATAACATGAAATTCACGTTCGCCATCTAATTGCGGAGCTAGAGAGGAGTTGTCGTTTTATGTGGAAATGGAAATATATTTTAATAAAAATTGTATTTCCTGTCCATTATGTTTCTTCAACTGAATTCTATTTAAATTGTTTTTGATTCCTGCTTTTATTTGATTTCCAGCTATACGTCAACCCAAAGACAGGTTTTGACATTTTTGTTCGCATAGATGACAACGAAAATAGTTAGTGGGTTCCGATTTTGTAAACACACAGTCACACAATAACATTTAAAGCCAGGGAAAGAACGGAAGTGAGTGACTGACTTTCGTTCGCTTAGGTTTTCTTTCGAGATCGTGGATAACGCTGTAAAAAATTTTGATTTTCAAAAATTTCTCTGACCAAGTCAGGTAGTAGGCCATAATGGCAATAAATTGCCGTTGCTGTTTTCTTGTTGGTTGGTGTGAGCCATTGCCTCTATCTGATATTATTAAAGTAATACTTTCCAACATCCAACGTCTATATGCAACTAATCAAACTTCAGAAATGTACTGAGAAAAATCGGTAATCTAGTTGTCATTACTCAACGATTATCATAGGCCTTTTGAAATTTAGTGCTATTTTTCAACCTAAAAAATTATTTCGGAAAACCCAACCGAAATGGATTCAAATATGAAAATCGTTGAGAGATTCTGACGGATCCCAAACACTAGAAAAAACGATCCGGTTTTTCGAGAGGAATTTCATACGCACCAGGATTCGTTATGTTTCCGTAACTGATTTCCATTACAAGTTCGTCTCGAGTTCGAAACGGATTCATTTGTCAACGATTCATATCGAACCGGATTATGTTGTATTTCTTGGTCGACTATAACCGGGTTTTCAATAAGAGCGCTACAAAAGTTTTTTTAAATAAACCAAAACCAGTTTTAGATACCACTGAAATTCTTTATTCCTGTGAAAGTACGTTCGATTCCATTATGTATGGAACTCGATTTCTTTTGCATGGCCACCAATTTTCGAAGGTTTTCAAGCATAAATCGGCCGATACTGCTGCAATTTCACGTTCGATATTCGTACGAAGTTCATCAATCGTCGCTGGCTTGTTGGCATAGTCCATAGACTTCACGTAGCCCCACAGGAAATAATCTAACGGCGTCAAATCGCACGACCGAGGCGGCCAATCGACAGGGCCATTTCGTGAGATAACACGTTCACCAATCTTGGTTTCCATTAAATTGATTTTGGAATTCACTGTGTGGCTTGTGGCGCCGTCCTCTTGAAACCACATGTCCCCCAAGTCCATATTATCCAATTGGGGCCAAAAATATTCAGTTATCATTGAACGGTAGCGATTCGTATTCACAGTAATGTGCCGGTCTTGATCATCACGGAAGAAGTACGGCCCAATGACGCCGCCGGCCCATAAACCGCACCAAACCGTAATTTTGCAATGATGACTCATGGATTACGTGTGGATTGCTGTCTGACCAATAACGCATAATATTCAGCCAGAAATGAGCTTCATCGCTGGTTGTTGAGGCCTCTTAAAGTTGGCCTCTTAAAGTTCTATCTTTCCACGATGAAATGGCAAACCTTACTGAAGAGAAATGTCAAAAGAGCGGGAAAAAATATGGCGTCGTTTGCTGTCCCTATCGATTTACTTTTGTAGCGTCTCCGTTGGAAAACCCTTTATATTGATTGAAGATCATTAATTAACTAATTTGAACCGGTTTTCCCGTGTATGCACAAATGGTCATGCCATCAACCATAGCCATCTTGAGATCATGTTGAAATCTATGGACCGTGTTTCCCATATCTACATACATAGACTACTGTAGGATGTAAACTGTCTATTTGTGATTCAAAGGCTGAGTTTTCTCTCCCTGTCTGGAAAATAAATTTGATTCGCTCAGGTTATTTTATTCTTTCGCATGACTTTACGTCTATAACTTTCTGTAGAGAACTTGCTGTGTGAGAATTGCACATGTTATTGTGGTTGTCTTCAAGGACTTCGAATTCGCTCAAGTCTGCAAATAGTGTACAAATAGAAAATAAATAAAATTAAAAATACAACAATATTTAAGTTCTTCCACTCACCAGGGATGGACATGAGAAGGTCAAAGGAATTTAATGCTTGCATGACACAATTGACTGTTTGCTGGCTTCAATCACCGGTGGTCCCCAGGCAAACTCAGAATTCAGTTCCATGTATCCAACCACTGCCTGGAGCTACTGTGACGTTGACTTCCTTAAGCTGATATCTTAAATGATATTATTTACTTAGCATTTCCCATAATTATATTATTATTTACTTAGAACTTGATTTCCGTTCTGTTGGTTTACATTTTTTTTTTCAATGAAACGAAATTTTGTATTTTCAAATTGTCCAAACGACGACCGAAGATGACAGCGAAGACAGATAGCAAAAACAACATTTATATTGAAATGCTAATGTTTTCGTCCACGTTGATATTCTTTCTAGTTGTCGTTCTGAAGCGTGCCAATGAAAACGAAATCTGCTGTTTATCAGGTAGTAAGCGAATGAATGTGTTCGTTTGGGTTAGAGGAATTGGCAGTTATAATGTTGGCACAAATCTCTCATTTTTAAATGCACCATTGTGGAAACTGAATTAAATTCGAGAAAATTCAGATTAATGGTGTTGATAAATGAACAAAGTAATTGGGAAATTACAGATAAAAAGATGGCCAATGCGTTTGCATCATATCTTCATAAAACGTTTAAACTATAAGCGTTTTGCAGTTCTGAAAATGACAACGAATTTCAAGATTACTCACAATGCCAATGCCCAATAGGTTGGCCTATTAAACAAGTTTCTCCTAAGGAAATTCAGGAAGACATAATACAAATTTAATGTCAAAAAATTTACCAAATAGAGCTATTACGTTTTTACTACTATTGTTTAACTCAATCATGCGACTAAATGTCTTCCGGCGCTGGGGGCTAGATGGAAATAACTGTAAGCTGATTTGTACAAATAATAAAATAATATATAAAAACAAAAAAAAAAATTATTTTCCATCTCAATTGGTATGTGCAGAGATTATAGTTATACCCAAACCTGTGAAACATGAAAATTCAATAACATCATATCGACCGATTAGTCTGCTAGCCACATTCTCCAAAATATTCGACACAATACTTTTCAAAAGATTGTTACCAGTCTTAAAAAGAAAGTACATTATTCCTAAACACCAAATTCGTGTCAGGCATAAGCATTGTACTTCCCAACAATGCCATCGTATTGTTGAGGATAAAAGATACACATTGGGAACACAAATCGGGAGAATTTTTAGATATTCAAAAAGCATTTGACAAAGTTTGACTCAATGGTTTACCTTGAAGAGAGTAAACAGACTTCAGACTCGATTTTATTTATTCCTAAAATCATTTTTAAGTAACAGGCACTTCTATGTCAAAGTAAATGATGATATTTTAAATATATGAACGAGATTTCGACAGGAGTACCACAAAGCAGCGTCTTGGGGCCAGTGTTATACACCATATTTACATCAGTCATACCTATCACCGCATATGTAATTGTAGTAACATATGCTGATGATACGGCTATTTTAGCTATAAGCCTTTGTCCGGATAATGCTTCCAACTGTTTTAAATCAACTCAATGAAATAGAAAAGTCAAACTGTGAAATAGCGGGTTTTTCAGTAAGAGCGCTACAAAAGTTTTTTTTAAATAAAACAAAACCGGTTTTAGATACGAATGAAATTCTTTATTCATGTGAAAGTACGTTCGATGCCATTATGTATGGAACTCGATTTCTTTTGCATGGCCACCACGGGCACGTTTGCAGAAGTCCAGACTCTGAACCCAATTTTCGACGGTTTTCAAGCATAAATCGGCCGATACTGCTGTAATTTCACGTTCGATATTCGTACGAAGTTCATCAATCGTCGCTGGCTTGTTGGCATAGACCATAGACTTGACGTAGCCCCACACCAAATAATCTAACGACGTCAAATCGCTCGATCGAGGCAGCCAATCGACTGGGCCATTTCGTGAGATAACACGTTCACCAAACTTGGTTTCCAATAAATTGATTATGGCATTCGCTGTGTGGCCTGTGGCGCCGTCCTGTTGGAACCACATGAACCAAAATTATTCGGTTATCATTGAACGGTAGCGATTCTCATTCACAGTAATGTGCCGGTCTTGATCATCACGGAAGAAGTACGGCCCAATGACGCCGCCGGCCCATAAACCGCAACAAAACGTAATTTTTTCGGGATGCAATGAGTCTCATGGATTACGTGTGGATTGCTGTCTGACCAATAACGCATATTTTGCTTATTTACGAAGCCATTCAGCCAGAAATGAGCCTCATCCCTGTAGACCATAAATTGGACGTAGCGCTCTTAAAGTTGAGGCCACTGACTCCAAATTTCGGTAGTAAATTTTAATAATTGGCTCGTATATCTTTCCATGATGAAATGGCAAACCTTACTGAAGAGAAATGTCAAAAGAGCGGGAAAAAATATGGCGTCGTTTGCTGTCCCTATCGATTTACTTTAGTAGCGTCTCTGTTGAAAAACCCTTATGTGGATTTACAAATTGGTAAGAGGTTGGAAAAAATACATTAAACCTAAAAAGTAACACCTTAAACTAAAATCTAAGAATCTCAACTGGTTAATCGGAAGGAAATTGCAGCTGAGTATTCAAAACAAAGTACGCTGTGAAACACCAATTTTTGGGGGTGGACGATTCCTGCGCCAAATGACCACACTAGGCGAGTATAATCAAACCAAAACAATTTAGACCGCTGAGTAGCCACACGTCTTTTTTATGGGCGTGCCAAGTTTTAATTTTTTTATCCCATACTGTCCGAGATACATTTAAAAGTCGAGTATAAATATTGCATTGCCCGAATTCTTGTGATAACATGTCTGCAGTGAAATTTGACAGGGATTATTTTCGTAGAATATTCAAAGGCTCTGCTTCAAAGTTTAAAGAGCCCTTTTCGTCCTTTGTTCAAAAAGTATCAAAAAGTACACTAAAATGACCAGCTACGGATTCAGAATGTTCCACGAATTTATTCCTCATTAAATTTCATTAAGGGCCGTCATAGTCAAATGTTCTCTATCTTTACTTCCAGACGTCCTTGTTGTTCTTTTTAAAACCAAAATAACCGGCATAATATCCAAATGTTCTGCCAATTTATTATGGAATAAATTTTACTAGAGCATTTCGCAGACAAGAATAGTACATCTTGAATTTGCATATGTCCTTTTAGTCCTTTTTGAAATATGTAAGTCAAAAGAAATTTAAGGTGGTCAGAGCAGAGATTGAACACACGTTCTCCTGCACAAAAGCCGCGCCCACTACCATTGCACCACCGGCGGCCATCTAACGAAACAAATCATGGTGATATTAACTTCCCAAATGTAAATGTAGAGATTCAGCGCTAATTACTTAGATAGACTAAGTATTCACACTAACCCGCTGGCTATATCACTTCTAGATGATACACGCGAAGTTCGAAGGTTAAAGAGATACCATATATTAGACCCCCCATTCCGGAACAGGTAAATAATGCAATAACTTTTTATGACGATCTCAATGGAGTTCGTCAATGTTTAACAATTTACTTATTATTTGTAATTTACTTATTATTGTAACTAAAGAATTTTAAAAAAATAAATAATAAAATTATGTCGGATAATTAAATTCAAATTTACGACCATATTCTGAAATCAAAATTGTTACAAATACAAATTGGTGTTGAGACATGAAAACTGATTAAAAAATACAAATTAATACAAACTTCAGTTTTTTATTAAGGAATGGAACATTTATAATGAGAATAGTGATGTATAATAAAATAATAAATTAATATGGAGAAAATACATTTTTCAACATAATTTTTGGCATTCCACAGTCATGTACAGACAAATTCAACTATTTGTTGTGTATACAAGGGTTTTTCAACAGAGACGCTACAAAAGTAAATCAATAGGGACAGCAAACGACGCCATATTTTTTCTCGCTCTTTTGACATTTCTCTTCAGTAAGGTTTGCCATTTCATCATGGAAAGATATACGAGCCAACAACGAGTCGAAATTATTATAATAAAATTATTATAATTATTATTATAAATAAGAGCGCTACGTCCAATTTATGGTCGTCATAATCGTCCGTCGGTGGTGCAAACGGGAGATCCTGGGTTCGATCCCTGCTCCAACCACCTTCAAATTTCTTTCGACGACGGTCACCTCGCTTAGTTACGGCGACACTATCGCGTATATAGCCATGAAAAAGCTTCTCTAAATACCGTTCGGAATCGGTGTAAAACTGTAGGTCCCAATCAGTGAGTGAAAACTGGAAAGCGCACAGCTCAGTGATTGTGAGAAGTTCTCCCCGGTTCCTTCATGGGATGTAATAGGAAACCATTTATTTTTTTTTCATAATAAAAATTGTAATCCACAGCCACAGTACAAAATGTTCCCGTGCCAGTGAGACAAAGAAGTGTCCGTAGTGTCGAGAATATTGCTGCAGCTGAGGCTTCAGTTCAAGAAAGCCCAAATGTGTCTCTCACAAGTCGTTTTCAAACGTTGGACATCTCTGTGATGTCGTTGTGGCGAATTTTGCGAAAAGATCTTGGCCTACAACTTTACAAGATCAAATTGAAGCAAGAACTGAAGCCGCTTGACCACCATAAGCGTCGTATGTTCGTGAATTGGGCTGAGCAACAACTTGAAAATGATTCGGATTTTCATCGGAAAATCATCTTCAGCGATGAGGCTCATTTCTGGCTGAATGGCTTCGTCATTGCATCCCGAAAAACTTACGGTTTGGTGCAGTTTATGGGCCAGCGGCGTCATTGGGCTGTACTTCTTCCGTGATGATCAAGACCGGCTCATTACTGTGAATGAGAATCGCTACCGTTCAATGATAACCGAATATTTTTGGCCCCAATTGGATAATATGGTCTTGGAGGATATGTGGTTCCAACAGGACGGCGCCACAAGCCACACAGCGAATGCCACAATCAATTTATTGGAAACCAAGTTTGGTGAACGTGTTATCCCACGAAATGGCCCGGTCGATTGGCCGCCTCGGTCGTGCGATTTGACGTCGTTAGATTATTTCCTGTGGGGCTACGTCAAGGCTATGGTCTATGCCAGCAAGCCAGCGACGATTGATGAACTTCGTACGAATATCGAACGTGAAATTACAGCAGTATCGGCCGATTTATGCTTGAAAGCCGTCTAAAATTGGGTTCAGCGTCTGGACTTCTGCAAGCGTGCCCATGGTGGCCATGCAAAAAAATCGAGTTCCGTACATAATGCCATCGAATGTACTTTCACAGGAATAAAGAATTTCATTGGTATCTTAAACCGGTTTTGTTTTATTTAAAAAAACTTTTGGAGCGCTCTTATTGAAAAACCCGATATTATACCTAATTCTTAGCTGATTCGAAACTTTTTCGACAAGTCATGAATAACGGAGGAAAAAAAGTAAACAAATCCCGTCACGAACAGAACGGTTCCAGTCAACCAGCATCCGCAGTGGTTAGAATTGAATCCAAATTTCAGCGAAACTATTACAAATGTACAAAAGAATCACGCTTGCTACTGAGGCAACAATATTATGATTCAAACACATATTTATATTTATATAATATCTTTTTTATATATTATCACGTATAGACAAATCTCGGCTCATTCGAGACATAGTTTAACTTGAGTCTACACACAGAGAAGAGATTCGTTGTCACAACTATATTTACAGCCCACTACAATTTGGCGGTTCCTTGGCTGTGAATACCAATAATTGTGTTCCGTATCACCAAAGGTTGGGCATATCAATTGATTTGTAATTCAGTTTTGGTTGCAAGACCGCCGCACACTGTGTCCGCTGCGGCAATAAATCATTTTGGACCTGCTCTCCGATTTTGATGATTTTTGCACAGATGGCTAAAAACTATCTAAAGGTCATGTGTGTAAAATTTTATGCAAATATCTCCATTGGTTTTCTGTCCCGAGCAGCGCAAAGTTGACATATGTGAACAAGTCTCAAATGGGTTAGTTTTCTATGTCATATTTAAAACCTTGTTACTTATAAACTATACACCGAGTGTACCTTATAGAAATTTTTTTCACTTAAAATAGGTATCAAGCATTATGTAAATTAAAAAAAATAAATAAAAATTGAAAAAAAAAATTAATTTTTTTTTTATTTTGGGCCAAAAAAAATAAACATTTATGATTTTTCGTTAGACTTTTAGTTGTGTGCGAAGCAGTGCGAAACATGGAGTCCTATACCAAATTAAAGCTGAGGGTCTCAGCTAACAGATTCCAAAAAAAAATTCCGCCGAAATTTGCCCGCGGGCAAAAAAACAATGGAAAACCAAAAAATTACAGTAAAAAATATGCGCTATGCGTTATTTTACGCGTGCATAAACAACTGCGCACTCTTTATTTCGTTACTGCTTGTTGTTGTATTGCCTGTGTGCATGTCTATTACTATAAATAGTATATTTGTAAGATAATTGTGTATAAATTCAAATCATATCAATTATTATTTTTTTTAAATAAATTTTTACATACCATAATGAAAACTTCAGCATGAGTTGGGCTCGAACTCCAGATGTTCGCACACCAGCCGCCAACTCTATCCACTGAGCTATTAAAGACGTTGGGATTGAATGAATAATAACGTCACTTATTATTACACGCAATGTGTAGAGTCTTTTAAAATTGTAGCAGTTCATATAGTCATTCTAAAAATATTGTTTAGACACGGCAAAATTGTACATTGATTTGTATGGATGGTACTACATGCCTATCACAGTGCATAAAGTTTTGATACATGGTAGCAAAATTGTATCTGAGGCCATTCTACCTATAGGTAGGTTAAAGATACGATTTGTTTCATACATTATTAATTAACATATGGTTTATTTTTCAAAGGAATGTTATCAGAAGAAGCGCAGGAAGCGAGGAACAAAGACTATAAACGTTATAGGCTATAGATATAACTCGCGCAAGACTGGGCGCTGTTCAACTAACGAAGACGTAATGCATCATTGGTTGATATCCTCCGACCCATACATCAATTCATTAAGAACGAAATTGAAGCTTAAAAAATTAGATTATCACGAAGATGTGAAAAAGTTGCTAATAAATTAAATAGAGTGAACTGTAAAATTTTTGTATGGGGGTTGTATGGGGGGCGGGTGTTACAGTGGGCGGATTTTCTTCATATTTTCAAAACAGCATTTAATAGATGCTGTATGCATTTTTGCGAAAAATAAACATTCTAGTTATAAATTTACAGAAAATATGCCATTTTTGAAATATCATTTGTATGGGAGGTGGGCGATGGGCGTGGTCAATGTTGATGAAATAATTTTTTTTTAAAAGGTGTTGCATAGATATGTTCTTCCAGCAATTTTCAGGAAATTTGTAGCAATAGTTAATTTTTAACAGCCAAAAATGATTTTAGTTTGTATGGGCGGCGGGCGATGGGCGTGGTCAATTTTGTCGATACTTTGAAATTTTCTTAATTCTATTATATTAGGGACTCGTGCCAAATTTCATTACTCTCGTACAACTCCTTCTATTTTTGGCCATCGAATGTATGGGAAGGACACACTGTGCGCCGTCTCAGAGCAACGAGAATAATGACGTGGTTATACGTACATATATAAAAATGAGATAGAAAGAGAGCAACGAAAATTGTGAACTTGCGTAGCGTATGTACGAACATAACAATGTATGTATGTACATTACGGTGGGTAAAAAAAATGCTGCTGTCACCACCTAAACATAAAGTTCAGAGTATTTAATGACTATTAGCAAAATATTGCGATTCTGGGTTTAGCAAATTGTGAGTTATTTTGCTTTAAAAACACCTCTAATTATCAGGTTTTTTGGGTGTAACTTTTTAGATGTTGAAGATATTTGGAAAATTTATTATGGGTACGTAGAATTTTAGGAGTTCTTGCATTGCACATATTGTTTTTATTTGTATTTTTGAAGTTGATTGAGCTGTAGAAGTTTAAATGCCGTTTTTTAGTGGATTTTCGTGGAGTCTTAAGAAAAAAATAACAAGCCTGTGTTAGATAACACGGGCGCATAGGTCAGACGTAGAATACGTTAGTCATTTTGCAATTAAAATATATGAATTAAATATAATTTTTGATAAATGATTTAAATCTATCTAATATATACGCATACAGCTGATAGCTAGTTATTAAGTTTGGCATAACATGATTGGCATAACATTTAAACCGAAACTCGAAAATAGTGGGTTATAATTATTGTTGTTTGAACTTTCCAACTACTTCCCAATGTAGGTATTCCCAGAAAGCAACTTGCGCATATAAAGACATTGCTTGCTTTAGTGAATCTAAGAAAGTGCATATTTACAAAATGCCGTCGCATCTCTCTCCAACCAACACAATAATTAACGCCATCAAAATTGCATGTGTAAACTCAGATTTATAGGCAGCTTTCGTTTTCTCTAAATTTCCTCTTTTATTTTCTGCTCACTAGATATATCAATGGCGTTTTTCCTAAACACATTTCTGTGAATACATTGGGAAGTAGTTGGAAAGCAGCTAATCTATTGTGCTGCCATATCACAAAAGTAATTCCTATTGCTGTACATCTAATAAAGATGTCGCTACAATGTGGCGATAGCCCAAATAAGTTTGGAAACCACTGATCTAAACGATTGGAATAGTTTTGAACAAGATTTATTAATTTATTTTTTAGTTTGTGTGCTCGAAGACTGTATGCCATATGTTTAAGGATGAAACTATATCTAGTTTAATGTATTACATTATAGCGACATCTTCATTTGAAGTACAGCTACAGCAATACATTTTATGATATGGCAGCACAATAGATTAGCTGCTTTCCAACTACTTCCCAATGGATTCACAGAAATGTGTTTAGGAAAAACGCCATTGATATAGTGAGCGTATACATCGCCAATCCTTTGTATTAATGTACATACACACACATTTACACGCTGCTCGCAGAAGTAAACAAACGACAGCAAAGATCTGTAAACTTTCAAGCACACACACGTGTCCACGCTCCCGTCCCTTCATTTTATGTTCCCCCTCAAACAAACTAATAACCGACCGATCCAACAAAACGAAATGTACACACACACACACATTTACACGCAGCTCGATAAATAAACAAAGCACAGCAAAGCCAAAATCATTTGATTTCACAACAACAACAAAAACAAAAGCGGCATTTACAAACCAACAACAACAGCGGCATGTACAAAAAAAGTGTAAAATATCATGCTCTTAAATATTTATTTCCTTAACTACATAAAACTTTTATATATAGACATATAATTTTTTTAATGTAATTCGAAACAATACATATTACCAAAACTGAGTAACATATAAAAATTGCTAAAATATGTTTTAATATTTAAGTAAAAGTGGGTGAAAGTTGACAAACATTTTCTCAAAATGTTGTGCTCCAGATCAACACCCCCACCGTAAAAATCAAAATAACTCCGTTATTTTTACTAGTATATTAACACTAAAGATGTCATTGTGAAGGTCATAAGCTCAGCTTCGTAGCTCGGTATGATTCTTTGGAACATAACGTTAAATTATACAGCTTATTTTTATATTTGTCGGTAGTATTTCAAAATTTTTCGAAAGTTATCATTTAAAACTACATTGGTCGCAAAAAATGTTGCAAATTTTTACCCGCAGTAAAAAGCGCTACTTAATACCTTTGAAATGGTATGTAAATTGTGTATATCTGAAAAGAAATGGTCGTAATATTCGCATTTTTGTAAAACAACTTTGAAGCTTTCAGGTATATAAAACAGTTTAATATTGAATGTGAATGCATTAAATGTTTCAATAACATTTTTTTTTTAAATTTTTTGTAAATATTGTGGTTTTTAAAGAAACATAATTAATTAAATTATCAAACCATTGTATTTCTCTTATTTTTCCCATTTTATTCCACGAAAATCCACTAAAAAATCAACTTCAAAATTACAAATAAAAACAATATGTGCAATGCAAGAACTCCTAAAGGTCTACGTGCCCATAATAAATTTTCCAAATATCTGCAACATCTTAAAAGTTACACCCAAAAAACTTGATAATTAGAGGTGTTTTTAAAGCAGAATAGCTCACAATTTTCTGAACCCAGAATCGCAATATTTTGCAAATAGTCATTAAACACTCTGATCTTCATATTTAGGTGGTGACCTAAAAGTGCTATTTTGTTTGTATGGGATTTTACCAACCCTGATATACATGTGTCTGTTGTTTTGCATTCTATTTGTTTTTTGTGGGTATAAAATAAACAGTATTAAGCAAGAAAATAATGACACTTGTCTTTAAATATTTTTAAGTGTTTAAGTATTAATAGTACTTAAACGAAACGTCATCATATGATTCAACGCCTTTGTTTATTATTGTGAAATGTAGGTCAAATAAGCCCTCTCAGAGCAAAGAGAATAGTGACGTATTATACGTATATAAAAATGAGATAGCAAGGGAGCAACGAAAATTGTGTGAACTTGTGTACAGTTAAAGAAAGTACCGACCAAGAAAATTTCGAAGTAGTGACGAATTGACCACTGTTCGCTGGGATAAGTGGAAGGGATTTCAAAAGAAATTATCCAACACTTGGAAAATTTTATTCTAAGATGATTGATAGAAATTGTTAAAAATAATGGACCTTAAACAAAGTACTAAAATCTTTTTTTTAAGTTTAATTAATGTCTGTCTTTCGTTATTGTTGTAGAATTTTTTAAAATATTTGAAGTTAGTGTTTTGTATGAAATTAAGATACAGGCTATAACAAATTAAAACCATAATACTTATTTTTAAGTTAAACGGTTAACGTTTAACAACTTTTTAAGGGCGAGATGAGCATCCATTTATTGGAGGGACTGTTGTGTTTTGAACTCAGAATTAGCAAAAACATTAAAAGCTAATTTTAGCATAATGGTTTTGCAAACGGCATAATTTTTGAGGATATTTAGCATAATTTTTTAGTCGGACTCTGGCAACACTGATCAGAGTGTTGACGCTTTCAACTGCTTTCGAGAATTTCACGTTTCACGTTTCTTGCTCTTTATTTAACCAGTCGTCATGATTATCGGACACTTGGAAATCGTCGTTATCTTCCAACATTTTGATGCACCTTCGACATTATAATTTAAAGTTCCCGAAGTGTATCGTCGTAAGCACTATTTCGTTTAATCAATGATTATAAATGAATGATGGAACCAGTTGAAGAATAACTGTGAATTCGTCCCCGACTTCTTTGAAGTGACGTATTTCAATGGGTTTCCAAACCCCTTAAAACAACGTGGATTTTAGGATTTACCAATTACCAACGGATTCGACTTGCGCGAACCATCTTCGTTCGCACACAACAAAAATATAATTTTTCCTTTATAGTTTTTCGCCTCGGTGCAGTCTCTTCGTTTTCTGTGACAAAATGATGTATCCGATAAAAAAAACGATAAAATAGCCCATATTTATCTGCGTTGTATATAGAGTTTTCCAATAGGTACTTGACAACTTTGAATTTAATTTGTGAACGCACTATTTCACTGATCATCTAACTGTCACTTTCCTTTTCTTTTTCAGTAAACTCAACATTTTCATCATGGTAAAGTACCCGAACGAAAAACGTATGCAAATTATAAAAATGTTCTACCGAAATTCGAAGTCGGTGACCGGTACTTTAAGAGCGTTAACTCCAAATTTCGGTCATTATTCTCGTCCTAGTAGACAAGTAATAACAAGTTTAGTGGAAAAATTTGAGTCTACATATTCATTGTGTGATGCTGCCGTGCCAGTTAGACAAAGGGTTGGTCGAAGTGACGAAAATATCGCTGCCGTTCAGGTGTACGAAGCAAACGATCCAAATCAGTCGATTCCGTGGCATTCTCAAGAACTGGGCATCGCCAAGACCACTTTATGGCTAATTTTGCGTAAAGATCTTAGTTTACACCCATTCAAGATCAAGCTGACTCCAAAATTGAAGCCGATGTACCATTTGACGCGACGTACCTTCTCCGATTGTGCTCTTCAGTGACAAGTGGGTTCGCTCAATGGGTTCGTCAATAAGCAAATTATGCGTTATTGGTTTGGTGAAAATCCACAAGTGATTCATGAATCACCACTTCATCTACAAAAAATAACTGTTTGAAGCGGTTTGCATGCCGGCGGCGTCATTGGACCATATTTTTTCGTCGACAATAACGATCGTCACGTTACTGTGTATGGCGATCGTTATCGCGCCATGATTACCTATTATTTTTGGGCCGAATTGGAAAACATGGACTTAGATGACATGTGGTTTCAACAGGACGATGCCACAAGCCACACAGCACACGTGTAAGGTTGGTGAGCGTGTCAATTCGTTCGTGCGATTTACCGCCTCTAAGCTTTTTTGTTTGGGGCTACGTCAAATGTGCCAACAAGCCGACGACGTTGGAAGAACTCAGCGCCAACATTGAATGCGAAATAGCGACCGTTACGGCCGAAATGTGTGACCGAATCATCAAAAATTGGGGCCAACGAATCGACCGCTGTCGACGTGCCCGCGGTGGCCATACGAACTAAGTCGAGTTCCATTCATAAATGTTTTGATTGTAATTCAAGTCGATCATAAAGGTTTGGAAATATCTCTTTTATTTTTAAAAAAGTTGTCAAGTCCTTATTGAACAACCCTTTAGTTGCGAGTCGGAGATGCCTGCTTTTTCCAATTGGATTGGGAAAACTGTTTACTCGACAATGACATTGACGCTCCAGCAATCATGGTAGGTAATATTATTTTAACAAGTATGTACGTAATTATTTATTCCCTCTAAGGCAATTTGACTTCAATCTTATCATATATGTTTCTCCAACCAGGCACCCAAAAGCAGCTGTCAGGTCTAACGCGGAATCCTTCTGGAATTAGAGTTTGAAAAAAAAAAACAATAGGCATTATCCAAATGTGTTAAAATATTCGAAATATATCTCGTCCATTGTCCAACTCTTTAAACATTTCATACCAGGCGGGTATTTTAAATCCCGAAGAAAGTTTGTACAGGCAATCCCTAAAAATGGGGAAACTTGTACCCCCGAGTGCGGGAAAAATTTTGGTTGGTTCTTCTATTAGAGCCTAAAACCACCGATTCTAATCAGTCATAAACACATACACATTTTCCCACTGCATCCCATGAAGGGATAGGGGGGAGAGCTTCTCACAATCACTGAGCTGTGATCCGAAACCAAACCTCACTGCCGAAATAGTGGTTGTTGTTATTTTCTGCAAATATAACCTTTTAATGAAGAAACGATTATTACAATATTTACATATCCTGATATCCACAAAAATAATTTGATATCAACACGACCGCCTGAATTGTTAATTATATTTATCTGGTTGAATATAATATTTGCTTCTAGACTGTTAAACTTCAGTCTTAAAATATATTGAATTACGTTGTGCTAACCGAATTGAAATCGAACTAGGTTGTTCCAATAGAATGCATACATAATTCATGTACAGCAACATAATTTCGAATGTTGTTACCTACATAACGACAAAATAAGTAATACCAAATCCATTAGTAGTACCCGAATTGATGCCAAATTTGGTTGCTGGACCTAAATTGATGCTGCATTCGGTTGCCGCAACCGAATTTGGTACCGATGCCAGTTGTTGCATCCGAATTAATTCCAAATTCGGTTGATGCAACCGAAATTATTCAAAACCTAGTTGACATAATGAGTTCAATTGAAAATTCAGTTGTCATAACCGAATCAGTTGTCACAGTCATTTGAAACGAGGTTGCTTCAACCGAATTTCAGTTTTGGGCATTAAATTCATTTGGACAACATCAATTCGGTTGCGGCAACAACAATTTCGGGGCAACAGCCGAATTTAAGACTGCTACAACCTCTTTTCAAAATGTTTGCATTCTGACTGTATGATATTAGAGCATTTCTAACCCTAGGTGAATGAAGAAGGCCGACTCCTTATATACGTTACGTATCGTTGCCACAATATACAAGGCAGTGACCAGATGGTAACTGAGATTTACCACTATTTAGCCACCGTACTTCGCTTAGGTGTAGGATGTTTACATTGTAGGATTTCTTAACACGTTCTCGAATTTTCAGAAAGAGTTCTTACATTCCAGGTGCCAATCATAAACCGTTGTTTTAAGCCAAATGTCATTATCGAGGGGGTTTTTCTTTGAATTTATTGATGTTTCTCCAATGATTGGAATTTAAGACGTGCTATTCATTAGATCACCGCATCCGATTGTAGTGCTGGGGCTCACAAAAACCTCTAGGCACGTATACACTAGGGTGCCTCAAAAAATGTTTCTTTTTCGATTCTCATGGTGGCTCATGCTTAATTGGAAAGCTTATATGGTAAAGAATTTTTGAGGTTTTTCTCAGATTTTTTGGAGGAGGTTTAGAGGTCGGGTAAGACGAATAACCCCCAAAAATCGGGTATTCCGAATTTTACTTGAAACTCGGTCAATAACCACGATTTTCTTAGACTGTAAATCAACATTTTTAAAGCCAAACATCCAAGCTTTTATTGTAGTTATATGCATAAACCACCAGTGTTGGCAATGATTTTGCTCAATAAAGTACCTTGTATTAAATTTTTTCGTAAATTTTAGATAAGTTTTGTAAATAACGCTTTATAACTTTTAAAATTTCTATGAAAATTTATAAATCTAATGATGCAGTTTAAAAGGTGGATAGATTCCAAACAAATTTGAAAAATGCAGATTTTTCATTAGTGTAATCTTAAAAGCAAAGCCGATGCAAAAATGGGAAACAGTTTATAACTAAAATTTTAAAACATTTCTTGGAATTTAACGGTACTTTAAAGTGCATCATTAGTTTTTTAATTTTGCATAGAAATTTTAAAAGTTATAATGCGTTATTGACAAAATTTATTTAAAATTTACAAAAAATTTAATACATGGTACCTTATTGAGCAAAATCATTGCCAAATCTGGTCGTTTATGCAAATACAGGGTGGACCTTAGACAAATTTATCTTATATTTTAATTATATTGAACAGTAGGGGAATTTGTAAATTACATGGTTTTAAATAGTGTATATGCCAAATGTCGTCCTTCGCTATCCACACACTGCTGCATACGTTTGCTGAAGTTTTCATGAACTCTAAGGGCCCATGATGCCTACTCGTGATATGGCGCACCACACAGTGCGTACTCATGACATATTCCCTTTTGTTCTCAATGAATTTACAATTGATTGCCGTCCAGGAACACTTCCGCGTGGGGGAACAGCGGATCCTAAACGAAAAGCACACTGCACTGCAATGATCGAGTGCGCATTTGTAAAATACGCTTCAACACAAAATGACCTCTCCTCACGTGTCCAATGCATGATGGCAACTGGAAGGTAGACGAATACAAATGTCCCGTCAGCCACTATAAGCCACGCACACTCTCCACTCTCTTTGACCAATAGTGCCGCCACAGCCTACAGTACAAAAGAGTGATTGATTTAGCTCCACCCTGTACAATAGAAGCTTGGACGTTTTGCTAATCGTGGTTATTGACCGAGTTTTAAGGTAAATTGAAAAATCGTTCGGAATGCCCGCTTTTGTGTACCACCAACTTTTCACTCGCTTCATGTTCCAACATATATGTATGTATTAAACTAAATTTACAAACTTCAGCGTTCGATGGTGCAATAGCAGTGTGCGGTGCATAAGAACGTGGGTTCTATTTCTGCTCTGATCACCTTAAATTTCTTTCGACAGCGGTCACCTCGCTTAGTGACAGCGACACTATCGAGTACTTAGCCATGAAAAGGCTTCTCAAAATACCGTTCGGAACCAGTGTACAAATGTAGGTCCCAATCAATGAGTATACAACCAGAAAGCCCACAGCTCACTGGTTGTGAGAAGCTCTCTCCGCTTCGTCCATGGGACGTAACGAGAAACCATTTATTTATTTCTTAAACTTCAGTTAACACAAAAAAAAAATAACTGTTAAATTTTTGTAAGCAAATTAATTCAAAATTGAAATTAACTTGTAATAGAGTCAAAACTTGAAAGACCAATTAGTGAAATGAAAATGTGATAATGATTTTATGTTATCATACTACTTATGTATATACATTAGAGCGACTCGGAAAAAAAGTTCCATTTTTCCACCCCTCAAAATGTACCTAGGGTGGTTTTATGATGATTCCCAAAATATTTCGTGTCCCTTAAGATCCCTTGAGCTGGAACATTTTTAAAAAGTTATTTTTTTTAATTCTTCAAAGAATTTTCTACTTTAACTAAAGATATGTACTACTTTTTCTCGCCCATTTTCTCACATCCTATACAAATGTTGGGCGGCAAATAGGCTGGTACGCATGTTGAATCCTCAAAATCACAACAGGTCCTAATTAATTTTGGAATTTGACAATATTTTGGGCCACGTCAATCTCAATTAAAGTAAAATTACACTATACCAGTGTCCTTACCGTGCTAGTTTTTCATAAATTAAAAAGTGCGCAATACATACATACATATATCAAAAATTGAAAAGTCGGCAAATCATTTGGAATTGATGGATAACGCTTATGACCATAACACAATTTATAACATATTTGGTTATGAGCCAACTAACTAGCCCATTGCCATCCAAAATCGTGTTGACATTTAATTAATGGTTCCTGTTTCATTATACAATTTCATTCTCCCGTCATAACAACCGAATGAATATCCTCAATGTCCTTAAATTATCTTTTGAATCGGGTTTGAAAGAAAAAAATGTCAAAAGCAAAATAAAACTTTCGCTATGACTTTCTAACGATTTATCAGATAGATGTTTGTGTTGCCCTGGTTATAAAAGCAACGAGAAGCGAAAAACTTAAAAGCCGGATAACAGGATTGAGTGACATATGCTACATAATCCCTTCCGGCACTTATTTTATCGTTCTTTTTTTGTTTCGAGATTCTTTTTTGGTATTTCCAAAGATTACAATCATTTGAAGGATGATAGGAAAAGTAATTTAATTGAGTTTTATTTGGTCTGTCGACCAACTTGTGTTACACATTTTAATTGATGTGGTTACATGTGGTAAAGATGAGGGGTCCAGACTAAATCTAAATGCCAGCGCTGACTTGATGCACTTAAAAGTAAAGGACTGACAGAATATCAGAAAATCTAAAAGTGTGCGTAAAACGAGTTAATTGAAATGATGTCGAGTAATGGGTATGTACAGTTGTGGGTAAATTAAAATATTTGGCATTGTCGGAAAGCAAATCTATTTAGTTTTCTGTAACTGTAGATCAGTGACGGCCAACTCTTGTTGAAACGACGAAGTTTGGTCGGGTTTCACACACACACAGCACGAACGTTTACGAAACAAAAAAAATATAGAGGAAAAAACAAAAAAATTCACTCAGTTGCATACCAGCATCAACAAAGGCAGGTTGTCGTCGCTTTGTTTGATAAATTATGATTAAATTTTATAAAATAGGTACACTGGTAAAATATTCGAACAGCACATTGAAATACAACTTATATATATATATTAGGGTCCACTTTCAAAATCATTTTTGTTTCTGATTATGCGCTATAAAGCCTTTTTGGAAGGTTTTTGCATTACTAAATCTAATGGCGTTTTTATTTTTTTTAAATTCCAACTCCTTGGCCTGCATATCTGCAGCTAAAAACGCGGATTTTGGGCACCATTTTCTACAGAGCAACAACGGCTTAATATTTTTCAAATCTGATTTCACCATTCGATTCTTTAGGACAAATTATTAAAAATAAGCGTTATTTGAGATTTTCAGGATGGACCTGTTAGTCGTTAGGGTGTACCAAGAAATCACTTTATCTTAAAAAAAAAATTTAAAAAAATTTTGAACGCAAAAAATGCAAGAAAATTTTATTATAGTAATTCCGGTTTAAAAGTTATCAAGTAATATGTAAATAAAAAGAGATATTTTTTCAAGTTTTGTAATAGATATTACAAAGTTAATTTTTTTTTCACTCACAAAACTTTAAAAATTTCTCTTTTTTTATTTACATATACTTGATAACTTTTAAGCCGGAATTACTATAATAAAAGATTTTTCACCATTTTTTGCAGGAGACTGCATAATTTCAATATGCGCGTTCAAAAAATTTTTTTAATTTTTTTTTATGAAAAAGTGCTTTTTTGGTACACCCTAACGACTACCAGGTCCATCCTGAAAATCTCAAATAACGCTTATTTTTAATAATTTGTCCTAAAGAATCGAATGGTGAAATCAGATTTGAAAAATATTAAGCCGTTTTTACTCTGTAGAAAATGGTGCCCAAAATCCGCGTTTTTAGCCGCAGGTATGCAGGCCAAGGAGTTGGAATTTTAAAAAAATAAAAACGCCATTAGATTTAGTAATGCAACAACCTTCCAAAAAGGCTTTATAGCGCAAAATCTAAAAAATCAAGTGGAGCCTAATATATATATTATATTTCTATTTTAAATAATTGATTTAAAATTAAATGCATTTTATTTAATAATATTTATTTTATTAATTTAAAATTTTTAATTAAATAAAATTTTTCAAAAATTATATAAATTTAATATATTAAATTTTTGAGTTTTAATAAATACATTTTTTGATTTTCATTCAGTATGTGGGATATTGGTTGGGAAAATTCATTTTTATTTTCATTAAATATTTTTAATGAAGCAGAATGCCTTGTTTGCAACCAACAAATTAAAGAGAAATTTGCATGCAATTTAAAGCGGCACTATAACCGCCACTCAGATATGCATTCTCTTACTGGAATTGCTAGGTCTAATTTAATTATCAAGTTAAAAGAAGATTTAAGAATTAAATATAATCAGTTCATGAATACCAATCATGACCAAATCATTTCCTCAACAAGTGGTCAACTCAAGGCGACCTATACAATATCCTTAGCCTTAGCTAAAAAAGGTCGACCTTTTGAGGATGGGGAATAATGGAAAGAAATTTGTATTTCAGTTTTTCCATTTTTTGGGGATGTTGGGAAAAAAATGGAAAATATTGTGAATGAAATGGCTTTGTCCCGCAACACTATTATGCGTCGAACAGAAAAAATTGGGTTATTTATACAATCCGAAACAAATGAGCGGATTACAAATGCTAAATTCGTTTCGGTTTGTTTCGACGAAATGATCATTTGTATTCGCACAATAGACGATAATTTTAATTCTTTTGAAGAAATATTAAAACTTGAATCCTTCTATGGAAACGTTAATGGTGAGACGATTTATTCATCTTTTGAGCGGAATGTTTTGTCCTTAATAAACAGAAATAAGTTGTCTGCTGTCTGTACGGACGGTGCAGCCGTTTTAGTTGGGCGAAAGCAGGGCTTTGTAGGGCGCTTATTAACCCTGCACCGTCATCTTTCGTCAAAACGACGACGCGCGAGTTTATTTTAGAGCTTTAATATGTTTTTTCGTTTATTTTGTCTTGCATATTCGTATAGGGTTAGTCGTTTGCGAACTGATTTTTTGTTGAAGATTCGTTAAAAATTAACTAAATGAACAAATAACATTAATTTTGGTTCCCATTCTTGGTGACGATATTATTTATAGCGTCTTGAAATAGGTCGTAGTCAAAATGACGAAGAATGACGTTAGTGTACAACAAATAAGGATGACGTTCTAGGGTTAAAAGCAGGAATAAATATTCCAACATTTCACTGCATCATACATCAACAAGCCCTATTCGCTAAATCTCTTGGCTTTGCCGATACACTGAAAACAGCCATTAAAATAATAAATCGTTTACGTGGTGGTCATAATGCTCTTATGCATAGGAAGTTGGTGGCATTTTTGGAGGAAGTAAATGCGGAGTATGCAGACGTCCTTTTGTTCACGGAAGTGAGATGGCTAAGTCGAGGGAAAAGCTTAGAGCGACTCTTTACCCTAAGAGTGGAAATTGATGCTTTCTTGCAATCTGAGGCCTCCCCAAAGGACACAGACTTGCTTACAGCCATTAAATGTCCCGACTTCTTATTGGAATTAGCATTCCTTACCGACATAACCCGGCACATTAATAATTTAAATTTAGTTTTACAGGGAAAAGATAAAACCATTTGCGAAACATTATATGCAATCACTGAATTTAGCAGAAAATTAGTGATTTTGCAAAATCAAATGGCTTCCCAAAATTTGTTAAATTTTTAAAAAGTTTCGGTAATACATTCCAAATTTCCAAATTTTAATAAATTAAACCTCTTTTCAGAAGAACTTAAAAATCTTATAGAAACTTTAAACTAAGATTTAAAGATATTGTTGCCATGCAATGGGTTGTTAATATTTATAACAACCCACTGACATGTTCAATGGAAAATGTACCATTAAATATTCAAAAAGAACTGATCAATATGAGAAACGATTTATCGTTACCATTGGAAACTGGTATTCCATTTTGGAAAAATATTTGTCCCAAAAAACATGGTGCCAGTAGGGATCTTGTATTGAATCTTATTTCAATGTTTTCGACAACATATATATGCGAGGCAACATTTTCGTCGTTGTCTCAAATTAAAAGCAAATATCGAAATAAATTGTCTGACAACCATGTAGAAACTTTGCTCAAAATTAAATGTTACAACAAAGAAATTGACATAGATAAATTAATTGAGTTTCATAATTTAAACACTTAAATACCATTTGAATTAAATTTACGTTCATAAATATTAATTTCTTAATCATTCATTACTTAATTTTAAAACAAAAAACCTCTGAAAACCAATGTATTATAATATTTTTAAACTTATTTTTAAGACAACACACTATGTGAGAAGAACTCACGCACCTGTTTTCTTGAAGAAAATTATTATTTTAATTATTAATTGCAAATAATTGAATTTATATATTTTTTTTATTAAATCATTCATTTTTTATTAAATCATTCAATACTAAATTTTAACACACAAAACCTCAGAAAATCAATGACTTATGATATTTTTAAACTTATTTTTCATAATATAAACACTTAAAGACGATTTGAATTAAATTTACGTTTATATATATTTATTTTTTATTAAATCATAAATTTTTAAATTAAATCATCATTAAATACGATTTGAATTGAATTTACGTATATGTATTATTTTTATTAAATCATTCATTACATAATAATAGTAAAACAATCCAACAACGCAAACAAAAGAAAACAAATGCATTTCTCCATGTGTATATTTACCAATACACTCTCACTTTTGTTAAACACAACTAAACATTCTCATTACTCTTGTTGGCCGTCACTGCTGTAGATTGTCCGTCAGTTACTTTAGAAACAGGAATAAATGTATTGTTACGAAATATGTAATAGTCTTAAGTGGAACTGACATTAAAATGGCCATGGAGAGTAGGAGATTTGGAATTTCAGTTAAGTCGCGTAATGCTCTACTATGTCCGTCGAATTACTCCGGTCCTTCCATCCCGTTGCTGCAGTTACTTCACGCTCAAAAATCTGTCTTTTGTTGTTGTTTGGATGTGTTTGGAGCTTGTCGCAAATATAATATATTTCTTTCCAAACATATTATGTTTGCTATTTAAAATTAAACGTTTCAGACACAATGATTAATATGTGACACAAATACAGCTGTGTTTGTTGCACTATCTATGCTCTCTCGAGAGCAAGAGAATAAAAGAGGAAACTTAGAAGTGATGATGGGCCAAAACGTAGAACTAGTATAAATAGCTGATGCGCAGAAAAACTGAGGCAGTCTCAGTGTAAACGGGCAAAGGTGCAGTTAGTTTAGAAAATTTTCAATAGACAAATATTAGTTCGGATAATGTAAATTGCATTCTTTTCGTTTGCTCGAAATATGATGAGATTAACGATTATGAACCCACCCATAGGGATCTAACAGCATCTCCAACTGGATTATATTTACTACAACTAACTAAGCATTGCCAGGTGTCCAGTCAGTCTGTTCTGAAGCTGCTAAAAGTATGTACTATCGAGGGTAGGCAAATTGTTGTGAGTGTTGAACGTTCTTATCGCGAAAAGGTTACTAGTTCTATCTCCCAAATGTCTTGGCGATATTAGCCATAAGGGTGTGGATTGTTTCTGAAAACCACACACGAAAAGGTCTAAAGGGGTTAAATCGCACTTCCAAGGCGGCCAATTGACAATGCTAAGACGGCTGATAACACGACTACCGAACTTTATGGGCAAAATATCGATTGTTTGATGAACTGTGTGACATGGTGCGCCATCTTGCTGAAACCACAGATTATCCAAGTTCATATCACCAATTTCAGTCCATCAAAAGTCCGTAATCATGGGTCTGAAGCGCTCGCCGTAGACTGAAATGTCGTGTGCAGCAGCATTTTAAAAATATGGGCCAATGTTGCCACCCCTCCAAAATCTACACCAAACTGTCACTCTGTGGATGTATTGACTTCTCGACATTGGCCCCTCGTCCACTAGCAATCCGGCCGCACGAACTTGTTTCACAAAGTTGCGAACAGCAAAAAGACTGATCTTATTCAAATAAGCCTGACCTTAGACTCCATTTCTCCATTTCTAGAAGCATATAGTTACAACTCTCCCCATTTCGGCCTGTCTTCAAAATTCGACATCGACTTAATAACAACTGTGCTAATTCAAAAAAGTAACAAGCAAGGCACCCAGTGGGTAAACCTAATTCAAATAACTACATCGATTGATATTCAATAGATGGTATGCTCACGGTGGTGTAATGGCTAGTCTGCGCGATCCCTGCTCTGACCACCCTACATTTCCTTCGTCGACGGCAACCTCGCTTAGTGATGGCTACACTACTGAGCATAAGTACTTAGTCATGAATAAGCTTCCGGAAATATTATTCCAAACCGGTGTAAAACTGTATATTCCAATCAGTGAGTGAAAAATTATAAAACGCACAACTCACTGGTTGTGATAAGCTTTCCTCACCCCCTTCTTGGAATGTCATGGTAAACGACGGTTATTGTTTAGGTGATAGAAAATTGTGTAAAATTTCGATGTTTAGGCCCTTGGAACCAAAATTTACGGTCTCAAATATCTCGCAAATAAAACCAGACCTACAAAAAAGGTTACCACCACTTAATTCAGCGTACTCGAATTACGTTTACCCACTGGGTAACCCCGCTTGTTACAAAAAAATCACGATTCAAGTGTAATTAGTGGGGTGGCGTCATCTGTTATCGATTGTTTCCGACTGTTATTGTGATATCATCAAAAAATCGTGGTGAGTTGGTATGTGGTAGTTGTTCAACTCAGAACGATGGGATACTTTTAGGCGTAAGTAACTGTTTTACCCTGCATGTTGCATTGTATCAAAATGTATTTTCTCAATTTTACGATGAGGTGACGAATAATTTCCCTTCACTGTTTTGCTATTTACAAAATTTAAATGAGAAAAATAGTAGTAAGTTATCAGAAATATTGAGATGAAAACCCCCATTCGCTAAGTATTTTATGTAAAAGTTGAAGCAAAGAAATTTCCCCGGAAGTAACTTTCATCACTAAAATGCCATTTATTATCGAGTAGTGTAATTAGTGGTGTGGCGCCATCTGTTATGGATTGTTTCAGACTATTCTTGCGATACCATCAAACATTCTTTGTGAGTTGCTAAGTAATTCACAACAACGGCATACTTTAAGGCATAAGTAACTGTTTGGCCCTGCATGTAGTAGTGTAGGAATATATTTTTTTCAGTGTTACCATGACACGCCGAACAATTTGACTTCATTGTTATGCTTTTGCTGTTATACATTTTCAAATAGGGAAAATAGTAGGAAGTTATCAGAAGTATTGAGGTGAAAACCCCTGTTAGCTAATTATTTTATGTTAAAATGGAAGCAAAGAAATTTCCCCGGAATTTCATATCAAAAAAAAAAAAAAGGAAATAGAATTTAAAAAAAAAATTATTTTTTGGGTCAGAAATAATTATAAACATTAAAGCGTACGACCACTATATAAGAACACAATTTTAAAATATGACCAAAAACCCGTTATTCAACATTCCTTCAACACATATTGCCCCCCTTAAGTTAATCGTAGCACAATTAATATAAATTCATTCTGACCTACTCTCTATGGCGTTTCTAACTATCACAACAGGTGTTTATTTCTAAATATTTAAAAATATACATCGACTAAATAATTAATTCGTATCCACAGTATTTCTCGAATATACACAGGATTGTAAATTTCCAGCACGCAGATATACTTATATTTTAGGGAGGGAGTATCGAGTTGATTATTGAAATGTTTTTGTTTACCTCAAGATGAATATTTACATTGACATCTCACACAACGCCCGAACTAATGGTTCTTTGATGTTTCAGTGAAAACTATTGAATCTAAAATAAAACTGAAATCACAGTTTTATGGCAAGAGAATCGACAGCCTGGTCCTAAAATCTGACTTAAAATAATGTTCGGACATGTTGAGCAGAAAAACAAAAAAATTTAAAATATTCTCACACTTATTGTTCTTGCGTGATCCCTAAATATATTTTAAGAGATTTCTATTTTTGAGACAGTAGACATTGGGACTATCCGTGGAGGTGGAAAGTTTCTGACAGCCTTTCACTTGGGACTTCCTTCCCCGCATTATGTCCTGGGCAATGAATTTATCGAAAACCTTCGTTAGCTAGCTCGAGTGAGAAGGCGAAACAAATGAGCAGCCTGATTGGTTATTCAATCACTATTATGTCTCAGGCTTAGTAGGCGACTGATGTCACTGAAGCTCATGAAGACATCAGGCATATTCTTTTGTCCTTAGAAGGCGGATAAGTTAGACATATGGGCCAACGGTGGATAGAAATCAAAAGAAGGAAATCCAGGTTCGACATAATGCATACTGGTCTGCGTCTGATCCATAATGGGCGGCTGCAATCAAATATCCTGGCAGTAGGTAAAATACAAAAACCCGGTGGACCGGGTTTGCCTCCTGCCTCCATTTATTATGTCAGTGAATATACAAAAATTAAAAAGAAAACATTAACAACCCCTATTTTGTCGGAGGCGCAATGGTAGTGTGCGCGGCTCTTGTGTATGAGGACGTGGGTTCAATCCCTACTCTGACCACCTAAAATTTCTTTCGACGGCGGTCACCTCGAAAGTTAGTTAGCCATGAAAAAGCTTCTCAAAAATACCGCTCGGAACCGGTGTAAAACAGTAGGAGGATCAGTGAGTGTAAAACTAGAACGCACACACCTCATTGGTTGTGAAAAGTTCGCCGTAATCCCTTCATGGGATGTAACGGGAAACCATTTATTTAATTATTTTTTATTTGTTGACGACCCCCGCAATCGATATAAAGACCGCGATTTTCGGATATGCTCATGGAATGGGAGAACACTATATAGATCCGGTGCAAGCGTCTAATTGGCAGATGTCCTCGAAAGTTATAAGGCAAACATTACTGGCTGCACAAGAAAAAGAAACTACGACAATGAGAAAAAATATGAACTTGGTTGCGGATTTGTAGTTGGCAAAAGACAATCCTGTGAGTGAACGTATAGCCACAATCCGAATAAAACCGAAATATTTTTATATTTCCCTAATTTGTGTGCATGGCCCGACAGAAGAGAAAGATGATGAAGCCAAAGACATATTATATGAGAGCCTAGAGGAAACGTATGACCGTTGCGCTGGCCATGACATTAAGATCGTACTAGGAGATTTTAATGCCAAAGTAGGCAGGGAAAATGTGTTTCATCCAACTATTGGCAATTTGTGTCTACATGCTGACAGTTCCGACAACGGTGTGAGATTGACTGATTGACGTTGCCGCGGCAGAAAACATGGTTATTAGTGGTACAAGATTCCAGCAACCAAATTGATCACGTGGTAATTGATGGAAGGCACTCATCCAGTGTAATGGAGGTACGACTGATCACAGGAGTTAACATCGATTCTGATCACTACCTGGTAGCACCAAAGGTTCGCACAAGATTAAGTAGAGCGAAAATCGTTCGAATCCAGACGCAAAGCCTACTCAAGGAAGCCCTTAAAAATGTTTGGTACAGAAGCCAGCCCCTCCTGATGACGACCCTGAATCGCAGTGGAAACCCATTTCCGACTCTATAAAACTGCAGCAACAACCGTACTTGGGTTTGAAAAACCGATTCCTAGCAAACCATGGTACGAGGAAGAGGGTCGCATTGCAAGTGATGAAAAGAACGGTGCACGCATAGCAATGCTCCAGTCAATTGCAACGCGAGCTACGACTGAGTGTTATAGGGACAAAAGGAAGGAGATAGGTGCAAGAAACCGGATTGGACCTGTAGGTGCAAGAAACCGGATTGGACCCCTCCTAACCAAAACGAGGTCAGAACAGTTATTGGCCGGCTTAAAACCAACAAAGCCGCCGGAGCCAATGGATTACCGCCGGAGCTATTTAAGACTGACGGCGATGAGCTGATAAGGCACATGCATCAGCTCATTAGCAAAATTTGGTTAGACGACTGCATGCCCGGAGATTGGAGTCTCAGTGTACTATGTCCCGTATTTAAAAAAGGCGAATCGAGTCTCTGTGCCAACTACCATGGAATGAGCATTTTATCCATAGCATATACTAAGGTTCTATCAAGCATAATGTGAGAAAGACTAAAACCCATTATCGCTGACCTGATTGGACCATACTAGTGTGGCTTTAGGCCTGGAAAATCGACAACCGACCAGGTTTTCACGCTACGCCAAATCCTGGAGAAGACCCACGAAAACAAATCGACACCTAGCATCGATTTGTCGAATATAAAGCGGCCTTCGATAGCCCAATACGGGAGAAACTCTGCGAAGCAATGTCTGAGCCTTTGCAGGATGCCATGACGAACACCAAATCTGCAGCGAAAGTCGGTAAGGATCCTACCGAACCTTTTGAAACTAAGCGAGGCCTCAGATAAGGCGAAACCCTATTGTGCAATCTCTTTAACATCTAAATTGTTATGAGAAAAGCTGCAATCAACATGAATAAAACCATCAGCAGCAAACGTGTATACTGATGATATATATGGATTCGAGAAGTGAGAAGGAGTCAGCAAAAGTGGGTGTGACAGTAAATGAGGACAAGACGAAATTAATGGTTTCAACGAGCAGGGCCTCCAGGAAATTAGAACAAAGCGTGAACGTTGATAACCGATATAATTTCGAGGTGGTGGACGAATTAATATACCTCGGATCGGCCGTAAACGAAACAATATCCGCAGCCTTGAGATGAAGCGGAGAATTGTGCTTACAAATTGATGTTATTTTGGGCTACGCAAGCACTTTAGAGATAAAGCCCTCTCTCGAGTAACAAACGTCCAACTATACCAGACTCTCATACAACCTGTCTTGATTTATGGCACAGAATCATGTGTCTTATCGCAAGCAGACGAGATATCTTTTGGAGTCTTCGAGAGGAAAATACTCCGAAAAATGTATGGCTGTTATATCCCGACATTAACATACTTCAGCGGATCAAAATAACACGATTGCGCTTGCTAGGCCATGTCAGTAGAATGAATGAAGACGAACCAGCGGGAAGGGTTTTCGAAAACGAACTCGAAGGAATACGAAAAATAGGAAGACCAAGACTGCGCTGGAGGGATCACGTTGACGAATCCCTGCGAACACTTGGTATCACCAACTGGAGAGATAAAGCAACAGATCGAACTGGTTGGCGAAATAAGTTGTCTTCATTTTGTAAGGTCCCTGATGCCTCAGAGTTGTTTGAGACCGGATAAGTAAGTAAGTAAGACATTGGAACCTGCCTTAAACTTTTTATTTGTTTAACTAAGTTCACACAAAACGACCAAAATAGTTCGATATCCGATAAAGTACATTGAATCATTTGTATTAAATGAATTGCAAATGCTATAATTTTATATTATTGGCATCTCCCCACATTGTATATATTGTATATATTGTTTTAAAGCACGTAACCATCACTATTTGTGTGTTAATGATAAAAACATAGCAATCCTCTGTTACTGTGTAGCAGGAAACAGTGAAATGTTTGAACGGAAATGCTTTTATCGAAACGGAAAGTTCAACGGAAGTGCATTTCATTGCTTTGTAAATACGAAAGGACAGGCAGACACAGACATCCAGTAGCAGACAACTAACACAAAACAAAAATCTAGTAACAGGCACAACACAATGCTCGTTCTCCCGGACTCAGATTCGCTACCAAGAAGTTTACGGAAGAAAGGCAATTAAATATAGGGTGGTCTAAATACAAGCATATTTTTAAAAATTCTATAAAATCAACTAAACTTAATTTCTTTTGGTATTTATTATATGACTTTATTAGAAATAACAAATATTCCCATTACTTATGGAACACGGTCTCAGTAATGAAGCTGGCGCGCAGAGTTGCCAGATAAAGTCGACCAAAAATCGTCAATTTGATGGTCCAGAAATAGTCAAAATAATTTTTGGAAATCTTCAAAAAAAATCGTCAACACAAAAAACTGAAGATATTTGTGGAAAAGAGCAGTAAAGAAACGGCATTAACTCAATATATTATATCAAAAACGTCTGCTGAAGAAGATCTTGGCGAGATCCGAAATAACTATATATGCAGAATGCCCTGCTATGGGTGGAACATTTTTTGTGCTCAACTTTTTTGAAAAAAATATATAACTAAAAAATAAGCTTTATATTAGAAAGGTATTGAACTTGAATAAATTTAGAAAATTGTTAGTTTAAAAACCAGACCGACAAAAAAACTCTCGCAAGGGAAATGATGAAACAATAATATTGTTGATGGCAACCCTCTGTATTGTTGTTTTTTAATCACAAAACAAAAACAAATCATGCCTATTTAAAACCAATGGTTGTTCAACTTTATAAAAAAGAGTTGTGTATGAAAGTGTTCCAATGTTTGTGCTTGGTATTCTCCGAACGTATGTATAAAGGAATTCTCATTAATATTTATACAGGGTGATTCAGGAAGTTCCGGACAAATTTCTCCAGCGTATTCCTTGGTTCATTTCATGAAAAAATGTCCACTAGGACCATGTCCGAAAATGCAAGGGTGCGAAATGGCAGCGGATTCGAAATTTTCGGATTGGCGGTCGGAGGGTAGTAGGGTAAAGTTGCTAACATCTGAGCAAGTGGTCGGTTTTGTTTTGTTTTTGGGCTTGTTGGAAATGTCTTTAAGAGGCCTTTCAGAATGAATTAAAAAAGATTTAGAAAAAAGTCAAATCGCCGAGATACAGTGCTTTCGGATAAAAATGAAAAAAAAATTCACATAACCTCAATTTGCTCAGCCAGATGGCAGGTAGCTTATGTGTTTTTTCTGTTAAAACATAGCCATACCTCTTACCTTTCCAAAATAACCTAAACAAAGCCCAGAGGTCTTACCGTTCCAAAGTTATGACCATTTTTCTGAAATGCAAAAATGTTAGTTTTTGTTTTTAAAAGCGAAATAACAGCACACATTTATTTGTTTTTGTAAATTAACACGTTTAAGATTTTATTTTATTGAAATTTTTGGCTGAAGAATGAAACACATAAGGGAAAAAAACATTTGATGTTAAAGGAAGTTTTCAATGTGGTTCCCATTTTCTACTAAACACAATTGCAGCCGTTTGCGAACCACATCCGCCCCGTTTAGTTCACTCATATTGTCACGAACTTTCACCGCAGCTTCCTCAATGCGTGCAAGTAACTGCTCACGATTGTGGATCTGCACAGAATACACACAATCTCTCATGTAGCTCCACAAAAAGAAATCAAGTGGTGTGAGATCTGGAGATCGTGGCGGCCAGGCGATTGGTCCAGCTCGTCCAATTCAACGTCGAGGGAAATTGGTGTTAAGCCAATCCCGCACAATAAGCCCGTAATGCGCTGGAGCACCATCTTGTTGGTAGAAAACATGATCTCGTGCAGCAAGAGGTACCTCCTCTAGGATTTCTGGCATGACTTCTTGCAAAACAGCCAAATAATGTAACGGGATGTAACGGGAAATCATTTATTTATTTATTTTATAAACCGCAGCGGAACGTTTTTGATCACTTCAGCTGTCAAATTGAACACGCCACAGTTCTTCGTCATAGTTGAAGAAATTATAAATTTAATGAAAAATATCGATCGAGGATAGGCAGATGAAAGTATCTTGCATTTCATTGCTTATAAGTAGTTGCCAATTTTGGCTGAAATGCATTCGACGGACAGAGCTCAAGCTTTTTAAACAATTCAACATTATAATGTTTACCCACTGAAATTGTTATTTACAATAATAAAACTACAAATGGAACGTTCAAATAAATAATTCGTTGCAAAACTATTATAATTAAATTTAAAAATTATAGACGTCAATTGATGTTGCCAATAATAAACAAAATAATCATTACATTACAATCAATACATACCGCCAAATGGCACGAGTTTTTGAAAAGGGGACATTTATTTGACCTTGAACCTCATAATAACATAGGTTTTTTACACATTTTATGTGAATATTGTTGGTATTTGCAGGATTATAAATAATAGCAATCTTAAAATCTGTTGATCTTCTGAAATAGAGCTAAATTTTTTTAACTTTTTCATTCTGAGCATTTCACTCAAGATAACTTTTTCTGATCTATAATTTTATATTTTAGTTGGGTAACCCTATTAACCGCATATGTCAGTGACAGCTTTCGTAAACAAACGCAAGCGCGAAGTGATAATATCACAATAGCCATATTATTATATAAACTACCATTTTTTGACTTTGGCTTTGGCGTTGGTTTCTGCGTTTACGTTCACTTTCGGGACTTTTAGAATACTACCCTTAATTATTTCTTATAAAAATATATATTTATGGCCAGTTTTTCAGTCAGTGGTGATCTTCGTTTCTTAGTTAAATTGTGGTTAAACATCGGATTGTGTTTTTTAGTCATTGTTTAACTATGATTTAACCACCCAATGTTGGTTACTTCGATTTTATGCAACTATTTCTTATTTTACATAATTCTATTTTGTTTGTTTCCCTTTGTTGTTTTGGTATTTATCCCAAAACACACGTTTTTTCCAATAAGAATACAAGGGTTGCCATAATAGTTGACAATATGGCGACTTACATTAACTCACCACCGAAAAACAAAATGCAAAGTTAACCTCTAATTAACTTAGAATTAAGGGTAAGTAATCCGATAGTTAACTACCCACTTAAAAACTGGCCATTATAGTTTTCGCATTTAAATCAATTGTTTAATGCAGAACAGTTTTGATTTTCCAGCGTTTTAATGAAATGTATAATTAGAAACATTATCATTTATCGAATTTGTAACTTATTATAATTTTTTTTCTTTTATTAAACGGAGGAAAAATATAATTTTTTTTAATACCTTTGTTCATTTTATGAAAACTATTACAAGAACTAAATTTGAGTTCGAAATTGGGTTTCAAAGTGAAATTTTATAAAACATTTCATATACAATTTCTTTTACGTACTATAAAAATTCTGAAAGGTGTTTACCCTATTGCTGGAGGTTACCGACAGTACTTAAGTGGAAATAAATTGAATTTGAGTGGTGCTCTTCATATCATTTTCCGCCTTGGATTGTAATTTTTTCACAATTCCTAGTAAGATGGCGTGATCTCACGTGATTTGTAGGAAACTGAAATCAAATTTCTTGATATATTTACTACACGGTGAGCGGGAATAATGCCCACGGACTTAACTCCTCGAAAAAGTAAATAGACATTATGACCGACCCGTTGGTGGTCTTAACACCCACAATTGGGTTAGGTGTTCTGGCCGCCCCATTGGTGGTCATAACGCCTAACGTGGAGGTGGACGTTAGACACAATTTATTTGATCACTATGGACATAACTCCGAAATAAGTTTTTGGCGTTGCGACAGCCTTAAAGGCGGTCCTAAAGCAATACTTAAGGGTTTCAAACAGAGACGCTACAAAATTAAATCGATAGGGATAGTAAACGACGCCATATTTTTTCCCGCTCTTTTGACATTTCTCTTCAGTAAGGTTTGCCATTTCGTCATGGAAAGATATACGAGCGAACAACGAGTCGAAATTATTATAATTTACTACCGAAATTTTGAGTCAGTGGCCTCAACTTTAAGAGGCCAACTTTAAGAGGACTCAACACTCAGCTATGAGGCTCATTTCTGGCTGAATGGCTTCGTCAATTAGCAAAATATGCGTTATTGGTCAAAGAGCAATCCACACGTAATCCATGAGTCATCATTGCGTCCCGAAAAAATTACGATTTGGTGCGGTTTATGGGCCGGCGGCGTCATTGGGCCGTACTTCTCCCGTGATGGTCAAGACCGGCACACTACTGTGAATGCGAATCGCTACCGTTCAATGATAACCGAATATTTTTGGCCCCAATTGGCTAATATGGACTTGGAGGACATGAGGTTCCAACATGACGGCGCCACACAGCGAATGCCACAATCAATTTTTTTTGGAAACCAAATTTGGTGAACGTGTTATCCCACGAAATGAGTCGATTAGCCGCCTCGGTCGTGCGATTTGACGCCGTTAGATTATTTCCTGTGGGGCTAATTCAAGTCTATAGTCTATGCCAACAAGCCAGCGACGGTTGATGAACTTCGTACGAATATCGAACGTGAAATTGCAGCAGTATCGGCCGAATTATGCTTGAAAATCGTCAAAAATTGGGTTCAGCGTCTGGACTTCTAAGCGTGCCCGTGGTGGCCATGCAAAAGAAATCGAGTTCCATACACAATGGCATCGAACGTACTTTGAGAGGAATAAAAAATTTTATTGGTATCTAAAACCGGTTTTGTTTTATTTAAAAAAACTTTTGTAGCGCTCTTATTGAAAACCCCGTTATAAGCGGACATATTATCCAAACATTTTTGGGTATTATGACCGCTGTGTGGGAGGAAATAACGCCCAAAATTATATCCGCAGTTAGTTTTTGTCTACTTACAAAATGTAATACTCTATCGCAAATAGTGGAATTCTAACTTAAGAGAAAACACTTATCTGGAGAAACCAGCAATCGCGTTACAACAGCGATCGCGGGTCAATACAGTAAATATTTCAAATCATATTTTTAAAGATTATTTGAAGGGTAGGCTGTGGAGTAAAAGGAATTTAATTAAATAAGGAAATAATTAAATTTAATTAAAATTCCTACCGCCTAACACCTACCAATAACCTTTCACGATTTCATTCATTTACATTTTGCTGTGCTGTGGCCGTCGGTGGTGCAATGGTTAGTGTGCGCGGCTCTTGTACATGAGATCCTGGGTTCGAACCCGGCTCTGACCACCTTCAAATTTTCTTTCGGCGGCGGTCACCTCGCATAGTGACGGCGACACTATCGAGTATCTAGCCATGAAAAAGCTTCTCAAAATACCGTTCGGAATCGGTGTAAAACTGTAGGTCCCAATCAGTGAGTGAAAACTGGAAAGCGCACAGCTCAGTGATTGTGAGAAGTTCTCCCCAGTCCCTTTATGGGATGTAATGGGAAACTATTTATTTATTTATTTATTTGTGCTCATGTTAGATTGGGATCATACTGTGAAATAACTTTTGCTGGAGATAGCCAGTGGTGCAAAACAGGAGTACCGTCATTTCGCCCAACAGCGAAAATGGCATATCACCCAAAAAACTGAAATTTTACTTGTTGTTGTCCAAAAAAATCGGGATTTTGGCCGTAATAAAAAATACACAACACCCCAAAATGTGGGCACATTTGTAAAAGAAATATATATAGAGTTTCTATATTATTTGTAAATAATACATATTTATTTTTATTTATTTTAATAACGATTAACTGATTGCATCAGCCCGGTGTCGCGTCATAACACCCATGGACATAACGCCCATAGGCTTTGTGTCACACCGGTCATGGACTTTATGTCCATCTAGAATGGTCCTTTTACATGTAGACCATATTTACAAAGTTGTGGACGTTATGTCGCACCTACAATGGTCATAACGCCCACGGGCTTTATGTCACACCGGTCATGGGCTTTATGTATATTTTAGGTGCGACATAACGCCCATGTCAAGTGAATAATCCACGAAGTGTCTGGTCGTTTGTAAGTGAGTAACCATAATTATTACTTTCAAATTATCCTTTTGATTTATTTAATAGAAACGTTATGGTATCTTTTGGGAAAGAGACGTGCCTCAAAATTCGGACGACATGCTTAAAGAAAGTTTCCGCGTAGAGAGGAGCCTGTTTCAAATGTTGGTACAGCGCCTGTCTGCACTATCCAAGAAATACACTCCGTTTCGGCTTACTATCCCTTGAGAAAAACGGATCGCTGTTTCCCTTTACACTCTTGGCTTCTCAGCGGTATACCGAACAACTGGAAGGCTGTTTGGTATTTCCAAATCGATGGTGTGCAAAATATTGCACGAATTCTGCAATGAAGTGATCGTGGAACTAACTAGCTCCCGAATATTTGCCACCAGATTTCCTAACAGATCGGAAGATAAAAGAGTGCATGGAAGGATTTGAGGAGCTTGGATTTCCGCAGTGTTTTGGAGCAATGGGTAAAGTAAAACAATTTATAATTTCTTACTACATTACAAATTAAAATTTTTGTGTATTGCAGATGGATGCCACATAGAAGTGCGGCCTAAAGCAGAAGAGATTGTCTATCACAACTATAAAGGGTGGAACTCAACAGTGCTCTTTGCTTTGGTCAACTACCGGTAAGTGCTCTTTTATTTGCTACGAATACAATAGTATACAAATCTTTATTATTGTAGTCACAGATTCATGTATATCAACGTCGGATGCCCAGGACGTTGCCACGACTCGAAGATATATTCGGGGAGCAAGTTCAAGTCCATGCTGGAAGAAACACCGCTGCTCAGGGAGAATGCCAGTACTCTGTGTGGCACCAAAGTTCCAGTGGTTGTGTTAGGAGATTTAGCTTTCAAATTCTCCACAACCGTCATGAAGCCTTATCCGTTTTCCGTGCAGTATACAGGAGAGCAGAATGCATTTAGTTATAATTTATCTAAGTCAAGACGAGTTGTGGAGAACGCCTTTAACCATTTGAAGGCACGCTTCCGTCGCATTGGAAAAGGTTTAGATAATAATATATCTAAGACATCCAATAGAATTGTATGTTGTTGCATCCTGCATAATTTCCTAAATGAAAATAACAGCCACATAAATGACAAATGGGAAAAAGATGGAGTGGAAGAGAGACAGCAACCGGCACATATTACACGGCTGGGCAATCATGACGAACAAGCTCAGACTATTCGACTCGCACTGGGTACTTACTTTGGCAACCGATAAGAAAAAACTATATGTGTATTTCAAATAAACATAAAATTTAATTCATTGTATTGTTTTTTTAATAAACTTAAAATGTAATTCAGTCTTGTCTTTTTTAACACACATAAAATTGTATTCACTCTTTTTTTTAACTTTGTACTTTTGTATTACATATATTTATACTACATTTTTTACTACCTTATGTATATCACTCATTCCGCTTAGCAAAAATGTCAAGCAGTTTGTCGTGGAAAGACTTCCAACTTCCTTTCCTCAACATCGATTAGACGCTCAAACTTTTCTAGCCGCCGTCGCACATAGGTGTATTTCACATGTAAAACCGGACAAAATTATTTTAAATTTTATGAAATAAAAGTCAATAATTCATCATAATAAGGCAGTTATTTAAAAAGAAAAACAATAAAAAAAAATCAATCCGAATCACTGTCTGCGAGTTCACAAGTGATTTGGTCCTCATCATCTTCGTCGTGGAAACTGTCAGAATTCAGTGTTTTCGTAAGAAGCATACTAATAGCTTCCTGGGAAAAGGACTTGCTTTTTTTCTTCCTATTTATTCTGTTGCAGCTGATGAAGGGATCAGATGTGAGCAACAACCTATTTAAAATATCTCTGTTGCTGTCCACTCTTGAAAATTTTCATGTAAAATCTACGCGATATTTACGGAAATGTTTGTTTCGGGCTTCAGCAGCCTGCTCTGATAGCTGTCCGATAGGTACAATGTGACTTGATATTACTTGAGCGCCGCCATGCACCAGAATTTTGTGAACTGTAGGTGACATGGAATGCCAACCATACAGTTCCACGTACAGTTTGGCAGTTGTGTGAGCAAAGTCATCGAATTTTGCAGGATCAATATCATATCCGATTGATATCACTTCGAGAATGATTTGGAACCATTTTATCAAATATTTACGACCTATTTCCGTCGTTACTATTGCCGTAACCGACTTTGGGTATGTCAACAAGAAGGCCGATCTCTTCTTTGAAGCTTATTTGTATTTCCTGTTTTGTTTCTTTCAAAACATTTTTGTCTTCTGCCGTTAGGGCTTGTCACTTCTGTAAGGGCGCTTTGTACGCCAGGTGCAACAGTGGCTCCAAGAAACGAATTCTCGCGTGCAGAATGGAGAGTCCGAATTTCAGAGACTCTTCACAAACATTACTTCTTTCAAGTTTGTTGAAGTCCTTAGATGTCTGTCCACATACATAGCATCTCATTGTTGAAGCCGTATCAGTCGTGGCATTGCACACCTTTCCGTCGACCATTGTGAGCAAAATGGGATGATTTATTTTAATGGAATCTTCCATAGCAGTTGTTTCTTTGAGATTCCTTGCTTGTTGTTCAATATTGGTGATTTCTTCCTTTGTGATATCCTTTGTTTCTTTAATGAACCGAGCCCGGATAGGACGACAGAATCTCACCGAAAAAGGCACTGGATTTTGCCATACAATTTTTCTTGTCTCTCCATTAATAGAAACAACCATTCTCACAGGTACAAGAGAACTTAAAAATATATTGGGATCATCGTCGCCAGTGTTGGCAAATGTCTGCTTAAACTGTGTCTGATTAGATCCATAACAGCCTCATTTTGATTTTAAGGTAAGATGTTGTTTCTCCAACTGTGATAATGTTTCAATCACATCTTTTAAATACTGAAGTAACTTTTGTAACTTGTAACTTTTTTAAATGACGATATTGCCATTGTAACTTTTTTAAATGACGATATTGCTTTTCGGAACTTTTTAGGTCTGGTAGGCGTTGACGTAATTTCTTTTATAATCTTAGACGGATCAACATTTCTCGAAGTATATTGACTCACGCCTGCAGATTAGGTCAATTCCGCAACAGGTACCCGGTCCCGTAATTCTTTTGTTCTTCGACGCTTGCTTCGATCACACTATTCTCCGAATTGTTTTATTGGTCGGCCTGCTTTGTGGGTCCAAGCAGGTAGTTCCATTGATACATTAAGCCATTCCATATTCTTTTCTACGAATATCTTATCAGTATTACGGGCTGCCGACCACCTTTCTTTGAAACTGGTCTTAAAATATTTCAAAGAACGGGTAAGAACAATTGTTTCCTCGGGCGGACATGAACTTAGTTGCGCAAGTTTGAACTCTTTCCTTTGAACTCTTTAATAATATTAGAAAGCTCCATTCTGGTGATTTTTTCACTCTTTCCGAAGGATCTATGACAAAAGAAAACAAAAAAATTAGCTTTGTCAATATAATTATATTCTTCCCCATACAGTATGAAGTACTGCAAAAAAATATGGGGTACGTTAGGAGGTCTTTTTATTCATGTTTCTACTTCCTTAGAGTCTTCATTTTATACCCACATAAAAAGTTTGAGGCGACAAGGCGCGACATATAAACTAAAACACTAATGTATTTTAAATTTCTTTAAAAAACGCGTCAAAAAGTGCCGCAGTTTATTTATGGCTATACAAGTAGAGAATTTGGAAGAAACATAATAAAATATACTTCAGTATATAGTACTTCCCTTCTATATCCATGTCCGAATAGTTTATCTCCTGTTGTTTGCTACACGAAGCCATTTTAGCATAGACAACTGATAAACATAAACTAGAGCGCCGAGAATAAAGACACGCGTACAGTACGATGACTGGGTTCCGACTGATGTAGTGGTGCATGTGCGGGGGAGTTGAGGGTTGGGAGTCTGCCTTTTGATAAAACGGTTATCGTAGGTACAAAAAATGTAATTTGGGTGCAATAGGATTAACATCACTATTTTCAATTTTGTCCGGTTTTACATGTGATATACTCCTACACTCAGAGAACTAATTGTTTGAAAAGAGGTCGTAGCAACTACAACCGAATTGAGGTTGCCACAACCGGATTGAGGTTGTTACGACCGAATTTAGTCTCCTCAACCGAAATTCGGTTGAAGCAACCTCGTTTCATAATTGATTAGGTTGTGACAACTGAATCAACAAATTGTATTCGCTCAGTCAACTAAATTTTTTAAAATTTCGGTTGAAACAACCGAATTTCAAATTAATTCGAATACAACAACCGAAATTGGTACCTAGTTCGGTTGGGGTAACCGAATCTGGTCTTAACTAACCTCAATTCGGTTGCAGTAACAGAATTTGACATCAATTCGGTTGTAACTATCGAATTTGGTTCAATTCGGTCGCAATAACCGAATCTAGCCTTAATTCGGTTGCAACGACCGAATTTGGCATCAATTCGGTTGCCGGATTTCCCATAAATTCTGTAGGTACAACCGAATTCATTTTCAATTCGGTTACCACAACATAATCCTATGTATTTAAAATCTGACGTTTAAAATTTTATAATCAAATATTATTTTTAAAAGGTAAGTAAAATATATTTTGTATTAAATCGTCTTATTTTGCAGATGTTATTTAAGCAGACATCAACAGCAGATATATATGCGGTAGTCTGGATAGAAAACGGCTTTGGACCTAGAGCAACCGATACAACACTTCAGAATTAGTGCGGTGTCCCATGATGGCCGGGACTTCAATAAAGGTTGGAAGAGGCATGTAAATCAAATTTATTATTTTACTTATATAGATTACCCCATATATATGACTTTATTTTCTCGATTTGTAATTCATTTACATAAAGACAGGAAAACAAAACATGATTTAATAATAAAAAAAACTTTAATAATTCATTTATGACAGTATCTAAATTCGGTTGTAACAACCTCTAATTCGGCTGTGCCAACCTCTAATTTGGCTGTGACAACCTCTACTCAGGTTGTGACAACCTCTACTCAGGTTGTGACAACCTCTACTCGAAGCGTTGTTGGACTCCAAAGAGTTGTCCAAATTAATTGGACCAGAATTTATGAGAGGTGTCAAATCTGAACTGAATTTAAATATTGGTAGGCACATGTGTTAACGTTTTTAGATTTATTTACCAGTGAATTCGACCATCAATCTCTTGCAATTTATGGCCTTCGATGTTGCCAATATTTTGTTGACTTTTTGGAAGTGATCCCAAGTGGATGGCGTGCCACCAGATGGTCCGACTTTTATCTTCTCCTTTCTGAAATAAGGATGTAGTAGAGATTCGTAATACAATATTAATAAATCATTCAATATTAGAAAACGTACCTGTATTTGTTTGTCAAGTTTTCTATTTTATTCTTGACCTCGACAGAAGTCAGCCCAGGAATTTTGAGTTTTTCGGCCATCTCTTTATAAATATGTATGTTTTTTCGCACACCCCTCAAGCTTTCAATATTTTCCTCCCATAAAACCAGTAGGAAGCAAGTTGCCTCGGAGGTCCATTCTGGTTTTGCCATATCTAGAATAATAGAAAAGTTTAAAAATTAATTTGACGAAAATTCTAAATATTAACTTACCGTTTGTTTTCTCCATTGCAGCTGGTGTTGTTATTTGGTGGTTATCAGCTGTTTTCATAGATATGTGCATTTTGCATTTGCCAGCAATACATATGGGCGACTTTCGATTGCCAAAATAATCGATTTTAAGGCAAACGCAAGTTATCGCAAATCGCACCCAAGATGAACGCGACTTTTTTCCATACCATACTGCCTATGCTTTTTGCATACGTTTTCACGAGTGTTCATTGATTTTTGGATATGCATGTGGATGCGTCCATTGTGGAAATAGCCTATTACATTCACCTCTTATATTTCCAAGGATTTCAATTCCCTGTACGTATCTTCCTAACTAGGGTGCTCTGAATGCTCACTATTTTTACAACTCCTTAAACAAATTTCATTTTCCAACATTTCGACGCGTGCCTTACAACTATTCTTATAACATGTATAAAATATTTTTTGTTTATAGAGCGATTTTTTCTTGTATAATTGTTTTTCGTAGATGAAATATAATAATTTTGCGTTTGAAACGTTTAGCTTCCATCATCACGCTTTAATTTCTTTCGCACTGTTTCAATTGCTACACGACAATGACAAAAACGGCTCAGGCATGCCCCGCAAATTCACAGCTTAAATTTTAGAGCACCCTACTTCATTGGTTTGGTCATTCCCTTTCACACCATAGGTTGGTAGTTCATGCCTACAACGCAGGGCATCTGAGGAGTTCCAAACATAATGACAATCCAGCATGTAGCACCATTATATGATGTAAGGTGCTCTTCCGTTGTTGTAATATTTGAACAACGTAATTCTTTCGGTAAATGACATTTCGTTCAAAAAATTTGTACATCAATGCTTTTGGGCGATATGTCATTTGAGTAATTATGGTTTTGGATGACTTAACATATTTGGGCAATATGTTATTTTCGTTTTTGGGCGAAATGGCGGTACGCCGAAAAATATAATCTCTAAAAACACGAGCGTAGCAAACCAAAATTGAATGAAAGACTATTTGTAGAAAGTAGCATGCAGGGAGAGAAATTGAATGAATATTAGGGCGAAATTTCCTTGAAATCCATTTCCCTATAATCTACGTCCTATAAGTAACACAGTACAACTCTGACAATGGATTCTGGTAGAGGAGACAAAAAAATATACGTGTGTTGGCGCTTTGCAATATCACATTGGAATTGTATTTTAGGGGGTTAAAGTTTCTTCCCTTTGGCCTGTTCGGGCCACATAACGGTATATAAAACTATGTGTTCTTTACATCTGAGGTGTGGTTATGTATGTTCAGAGACTTTGTAGAAAATATTAAGGAAAATACTTTTAAACCCCCTAAAAACCCCACAGAACTGTACATTTTGGGTCTAGTCTACGAAATAGTAAAAACCATCGTTAAAAAGGACTGGAATGAAATATACTAAAAAATGTTGGCTGTAAAATTCTAGTATATAGAAGTCAGAACAAATTCAAGCCCAAAACTTAACACAAACACCAAAAAGCAGTCAAATTCAAGATGGTTCATTAAGGGTTAGTTTAATTATTGTTAAACTAGTTTAGTTTAATTATTGTTAAACATCTCTGATTTGTTTTGCACAAGACTGAGCAGGGCGAATAACGTACGAAGCCGAACACGGGAAAGGCTATATATCGATAAGTTGCAAATACCGGAGATATCAAAGGTCTATCAACAAAGCCAAACTCTCCTGCTAGAGCAGTATACTACCCATCCCGAGGACCCAGAAGCGCAGTGGAAGCACATCTCCCATTCTTTGGAAGCCGCTGCAAACACTGAACAATGTCGCCTTACAACTGATGAAAAAGACGCCACAAGAATGACAACGAAACACTCAGTTTAAACGCGTGCTGCGACTGAGCGGTATAAGAGACTGAGAAGGAAGGAAAAGCAAGTATTTAGGAGGAAAAAGAAGAGAGAAAAAAAAAATTAATTAAAAATTAAAATTTAAAAAAATTACATTTTTATTTTAAATTTAATTTCCAAAATGAATATAATATTTCAAAATTGTATTTTCTTATAAAATCTATATAAGAAATGTAGTACAGAACTTAAATTGGAATTCTAGTATTGATTTGCATTTTCAGATTGATATATGTTCAGAATTAACATTACAAAATTGCAATATAACTCAAATTCAAACCTTGAATGTACTTAAATGTATGTACAAGGTGGCGCAAAAGTAAACTTCAGATGTTTTTTGGCTGTAATTTAAAAAGAAAATGAAAAACTTTGATTCTTCTTGTGGATTATTTTTATTTGGTCTTTTAATTTTTTTTTTTCATCAAGTCGAGAATATGATGTCATGTAAATGGCCGCCGCCACAGTTTATTGTCATTTGAGCCCTTTTTATGGCATTTTCCATCACTTTGGCCAAAACTTCCGGCGATACGTCCTCACATTCTTGACGGATATTGTCTCTAAGAGCTGCAAGAGTCTGAGGCTTGTTGACATAAACCCGCAACTTCAAAAAGCCCCACAAAAAGAAGTCTGGAGCGGTCAAATCAGGCGATCTTGCTGGCCAGTGCAAATCGCCAAAACGGGAGATTAGGGGCCCGGGAAATGCATCCTTCAGCATATCGGTTGTGGCACGTGCAGTGTGTGCCGTGGCACCGTCCTGTTGGAACCACATGTTATGTTTTCCAATCCCAATTCATCAAGTTGCGGCAAAAAGAACTCGTTGATCATTGCTCTGTAGCGCTCACCATTCACAGTAACCGTTTGGCCCGCGACGTCTTCGAAGAAAAAAGTTCCAATGACTCCTCCAGCGAAACCAGCACACCATACAGTGACTTTGAGCGGGTGTAATGGCTCTTCGTGGGTTACACGCGGATTTTCAGTGCACCAGAAGCGTAAATTTTGCTTATTTACGTACCCGCTAAGATGGAAAATTATCTTCCTCTTGGTGGTGATTAAGGATGGCTTGAGCGTATGTTAGACGCGATTCGCGATCAGCAGCTAACAGCTGATGCACCGTCTGGACTTTGTACGGAAACATCTTCAAATCTTGTACCAAAATTCGCTGTAAAGACCGTCGACTGATACCCATTTGCGTGGCACGTCGTCTGGTCGATGTCGACGGCGCATCCATGACATCCTCGGCTACAGGAGCAATATTCTCTGCAGAACGGCTACTCCGGGGTCTGCCACGCCTGGCAGCATCTCGTGTTGTGCCAGTCTCTTCGAGGCGAGCGGCTAAACGTCGCAGTGTTTCACCAGTAGGCGTTGGACGGCCAGGAAATCTGCGACGAAATTCACGTTGTGCCAAAGTCACCGACCGATTATTGGTCAAATAAATAGTCAGCAATATTCCGCGTTCTGGAGCAGTGTAGCGTAACATTGTTTATTAACGTGTATTTCGCATGTGTTGACTACACAAATGTCAAAACAGAACTGACATTAGGGGCCAATCGCAAAATTTATAGCATTTTCTGATAGGAGGATTACTTTTGCGCCACCTTGTACAATACCAAAATTTTAAAATTTAATTTAATTTTTAAATTAAGAAAGTTTGAAAACTTATTTTCAACTAATTTTAATTTCAATTTGATTTTAACAGCCCAATTCTTAATAGCAATTCCCTGGGAGTTTTTTCCCTTTTCCCTGATCGCCTATTCTCAATAGCAATTCCCGGGAGTTTTTCCCCTTCTCCCTTTACCCTAATTCTGAACGATCTTCGAAAAAGGGAAAATCATCCCTGGGAAAAAAGTAGGTATTAAAAATGTCAATAAAAGGGAGAATGTAAATAAAACTTTTGGGAATTATTCCGCCAAAAAATTGTAAGTATTTTAAATTTTTTATGAAAATTGTAATAAGTATAATTTAGTTTTACTGCAGGTCTAAAACAACAAACAAAAACCAGTCGGACATCCTTCTGAAAGCCATGGAATTGCGCCCGGATATTGCCCGCGGTTGGAACAAAGGGAGTAAAGAGGAGCTGAACCGTGTAAGGCGCAATTTGGAGGTGGAGTTGAACAGTGCAGGTCCTCCAACAAAAACTATTGGCGAGTGGAAGAAGATATGTACAACAAAATGTGTCCTTTACAATGGAAACAAAATTTAAAAATGCAAAACATTTTTCAGGTTTGGTGCGATCAGAAGAAATATGTGCGGCACAAGGCGTCACATAACTTGAAACACAGTAGAGGAACTGGTGGGGGCCCAAATATGGAGCAAAAGCTGTCGGCAGGCGAAGAGGCAATATGCAGCCTAATATCAATGAAGGAGTCGGTGGAAGGTGTGGCCAGGCCCTTTGGATTAGGCTATACATCTCCAACAAAACCGGAGAGCGCTCAACCTCCATTGATGGAGTTATCTGCCTTTTTTGGAGCGTAATGATTTCTCTTGCACCAAGAAGACATCTCCATCGGTTCTACAATACGCCATTGGTACGTTCAACTATATTTCGACACTTTGAATGTATTTCGTTGTATTTGCTTGCAACAGATCCCTCCTCTGGACTTCTATGAGGGGTCATAAGCCACGGCTCCAAGGGATATCCGGCGTCTCCTAGTAATCAACATTTATATGTGGCTAATACATGAATACTCTTGAATTTTATTCAAAATTTTACCAAGCAGCCAATAATTTCTAACGCCCCGCAAATAATGTTGCTCAAGGTGAGTGCGTAACTCGCTGTGCTTCCAAATAAAGGAATCATGACATGCACCGGGATGGGAAGCATCGACATAGAGAATTCTTAACTCATGATCACACACCTGTAAATAGTTGTTTTTATTTTGTAATTATAAGTGCAAAGATTCAATAAAATTACTTACTAGCATAATATTTAAACTGTAGTTTCCCTTCCTATTGTAATAGAGGTGTTTATTGCTAGAGGGAGCAATAATGCGAACATGTGTTCCATCAACGCATCCTATTACATTAGGAATGCCATGCTTCACATAAAGTGCTAACGCAATTTTTCTTTTTTCCTCTTCCGTCCTGCAGAAAGTAATCCACCTTGAGCATAGATGCTCGACAAATATATTGATCACTTCGTTCAGCACTTTACTGAGACTACATTGAGCCAGTGACACGTCACAATCCTTCCCTATCCCCGTCTGGTAGCCACCTTCGGCAAAGAAGCGAAGGGTTCCACTCAATTTCACAATCGGGGAAATTGCGAACGACTTTTTTGCTGGCTCAACGTGCAAAGTCAATACCTTTAATAAATACTTGAAGGCAGGCTTATTGACCCTATAATATTTCTCAAACCTTTCAAAAGTAAAATACCCATTAGTAAAGCAAATCAGAAATAGTAGCTACTTAAGTATGTATTTTATTGCACTTACAAAGTTTGCGGCAGCTCAAGCGGATTCATCGCATCGCGTAACTGCCTCCTTGCAATTGTTTCATTTTCCATCTCCTGCTCCCGCTCATGTTCTTCCACTAAAACTCTTAATGCTACGCTGTACATTTTCACGTTTTGAAATTTAAATAACTTTTATTACTTTTAACACAACCAAAACAAAACTTCATAAAACAAATCAGCTGACTTCTAATGAATGTTGAACACGGCTAAAAGAAAAAAGCAGCTGATTTTAAATGCAAGTAAACACACTTAAAAACAACAGCGGACTTCGAAAACTCGAAATTTTCTCCCTAGTTACTCCCTTCCCTGACTGTTTAGAATTGGAGGATTTTATTCCCGGGAAAAATGAAAATGAAATGAAGAATTGGGCTGTAAGTATTTCTAATTCTCTTAAAGAATTTAAATTTATTATTTCAAGGTCGTTATAGAATTTCAATATGAAATTCCCTATTGAATTTGGTTTAATTTTATAATCAAATCTTTGTACAGTATTTCATCGTTCTTCAATACTTTTAATTTATTTTAGTATTCCAGATAGCAGCATAATGAACATTTCGAATTGATCGGGATAAAGTTTTTATAAAATGGATTTTGTTCACCATTATGGATGCTGTACCTAATGTTTTTTTATTGACGCCAAAAGGACATACTTATATCTCTTCACATTTTTCCACTGTTAGATATGGGTTGTGTGTGTTTGTGTCCTTTTACTTGTAAAAAAAAGAGAGTGTGCTTTAAGACCACACAACTGAAGTAAAACTTCTTTAGCTCCATCTACATGTTTATATATATGTTTGTATATGTCTATATGTATAATGTATACAGACATATAATAATTTTCTACAAATGTTTAAATTTAAATTCCGTTTCCATTGATAAATAAACATATTTGAGTTGAATTTTTATTTATTATTTGTTTTATTATTTTTAATCATTATTTATATTATTTTCATTATCGGATACATGAGTAGTTACTGTGGTTGATTGTAAGACTGAGACAATAGGCTTATGGTATGAAAAATATGATACATATGTTTTCGAATGAAAATTAGAAAGAAATCTAGAGAAAACTGCATCGATTGTTGTTCCATGTCGTGTGGTAGGCTCATTTCGGTTATTATTGATTACAAGTTCTAATTTATCTCGAAGAAAGTTTATGAAGAGTTGTCCATCTTCGGATGCGAAATTAACATTGAAATCTCCTGCTAAAATGAGTGGCAACGTATGATAATTTTCTCCTAATTCTTTTTATTTTTCTCTTTTGAAATTTTCGAATGCTTTTCCACTAGCAAATTTTTATTTGCCAAATTTTATTATATATACATTCGTGTTGCTGAATTAGAACGATTAAGCTCTCTATCACGTCGCGAGTCCATTTAAAATACATTTTTCAAATTATTTAAATGTTTAAATTTCTCTTTGTCTAAACAAACGAACTGTGTCAACAAACTTGAAGGAGTTTAAAAGAAAATGTCAACAGAATTTGTTTAAGCGAAGAGAACAAAGCAGAATTTGCGAGAACGGCAAACACTGTTCTCACAAATTTTTGTTTCTCTTCCTCTCTCCCCCTTGCCTACAAAGTCAAGACTTCGCAAATAAATATTTGCTAGTGGAAAAGGGGACTTAACAGCAAAAAAACCCTTCATTTCTATTCATCAAGATAATATCGTCACTTACCAACACTGAAACAAATATATACTCCCATAGAAATGCAACTGTGCAGCAAATAGCAAACGCTTTGACGTTTTGCCTTTACTGATTGTGTAAATTCTTTTCTAGTGACATACGCGTTTTGTTTATATAAATAATTTAGTAAATATTATACAATTGCCTAAGCGTATACACAATATATCCCGCGCAAAAAACTAGCAAAAGTTTTGCGGATTTTGGCGTTGACGTTGGCAATAGTGAAAACTAATGCGATTGCATGAGGCATTTGCGAAAGCCCTCTGTAAAAGGCACAAGCGGAGAAGACGCATTGAGTATAGCCGGCAAAGTGGTAGCCGCCACCGCAGGATAAACAAACTTTCATTACGGAAAGTGCAATAGACGGGACGACGCATGCCACCGGCACTAGTACGCACTTCGATGTACGTACAATTTTTTGTTTTTTTGTTTTAATCGTCAAACTCTACTCTTCACCTCCCTTGTCATGATTTACGTTGCATACTTTTGGGGAACTTCGTAACAGCTTCCGCTACATTACAAACTTCCGGTTCCGTTGCATTAAAAAATGTTTACCCCTCCGTATAGAAGTTTTACTTCAAAAAGTCATGCCCGGCAGAATTTGTTAGCACTTATTTTAATGCGTTTGTGCGTCGTTTTGCGTGAAAGGAAATTTGAAAATATTTGCTGAAAGTAAATCATGCACTTAGAGTCCTGCTACAATTCAGCGACGGGCAATCAATTGAATGGCATTTGTTCCGCGAAATCGGAATGAATTCAGTGCTTGCTTTCTCGTGAGTTTAAGTGATACCAAATGACCACCACATTTCTGAGTTAAATTGTTAAAAAATTTCATTTCACTTGCTGTTATATGTCTCTTATCGCTCCTAGACTTCTCCCATGTTGGCATAAAAACCTACCAAAATCAAATTAAGCAGCAATAAACAAACAAACAAACAAAAATAAAATAATATACGGAAATCCAATTAACACAAAATATGTATTATTTGCTTTGTCATGAATAGTTTCGAAGTAATCTTACAGGAAACTATCTTCCGTAGTCAAAATTGGCGCTTATAGTAAAGAATTTATAACATAGCTAAAACAAAAAAACACATAAGTAATAGAACCTTTATCAGCAAAATTAGTCATTGTCGAAAATATGCGAATTGAATGGTTGTGCTTTGTTTAAAAACTCTTATTGTGACAGATATTCGATTGTCGCATGCTTGATGGGAATCCTTCATCTTTAATTTGCATACAAAAAAAAATATAGTAAGAATAAAACATATTTATTTCCGATGCTTAATCCGTCTGTAGTGCAATGGTTAGTGATGAACCGTTAGCCCTCCGAATTGGTTGTTCATGAAGGGATTTTAGGACGCCGGTTCCAATAAACAAAACCTAAAAGATTCAACTTAAACTCAGGGCGGATTGAACAAACTTTATTGTACAAAGGATGGTGAACACCGAAAAAAAGATATTTATACTAAGATGGCCGTATGTGGCCATTACATTTTGAAAAGTTGGGTAAAAAAGTTTAGATAAAAAAAATAGAATGAGTGTTCGAACTCACGGGCGATGTGTTAACACCTTTTTGTTACACGGGACCTGCTCGATTTCTATGAACACATTAGTAAATGTTACATTGGAAAATAAAAACCAGCGTTCAATCATATGATGACGTTACATTTAAATAATATTGATACTTAAAATTATTTAAAGACCAGTACAAGCCCATGTGTCATTATTTTCTTGCTTAAACAAAAGACAGGAAAACAAACAATTCTCGACTGCTTCTTTAAACCACTCCGCACAAATTAATATTAAGTTCTGTACCGCAAAATGGTCAAGAATGACTGTGAACTTTAAACCAGCCGGCACAAGTTAAATGTAAGTAATTTAAAGTGTAATTTTCGAAAAATGTATGACTATTATTGTATTTGTTTTTCAATTTTGAAAACCGCTTAGAAAAGTTTATAATTCGAAAAAGTTAATTACCCTTGGGGGCAGTTCGATTAATTTTTTTCGAGATTCTACTGTACATAGTTTTTGGTGATCCAACGTTGTTGTACGTTTTTTCAAATCATCGCTGTAGAATTAATATCTTAAATGAATGGATATAATATATTTTCTGTTTCTCTCACCATTTTACATTATTCAAATTACTACTATTTCAAATTTTTGATTAATTATTTATATGTTTACCCCACATCTATTTGTTTCATGCATCGCAATGAAACTTTACATTACTTTTTAACATTATGCTATTTTACCAGTTCAGTTCTAGTAGATAATGTAATTACAACGACTCTCTTTTATAATTAAGTTTCTCTTACTATGTTACTTCTCCCTTAATATACAATTTATAGTGCAACTCACACAATGTATTTCATTTCACTAAAGTTGACACAAATTTATAATATTTATTTATAAACTAGACGGTGTCATTGCCCTATTTGATGTCCACAAATTTACATATTTACACAGAGCTGAGAGTACACGAAAGCTTTTGTGGGCCCAAGCACTTGTTGGTTTTCTAGGGAATATTTGTATTTATGTATGTAACCACAGGAAATAGTGGAACTATTGAATATGTTAAGCATTAAAAAGTCCTTGTGAAAGCAGCTATGCATAGGCGAATTTACCAACGTATTATTGTATTGCTATTGCGTGGAAAAGAGGTTGCACCTGAAAGTAATGTGGCCTAAATACGTGCGTGTTGCACACATTTTGAATGATGGGTGACCGAATAAGGATTGAAAGAACCGTACAACCCCCGCTGGAATAATAGCATGACTACCATTGTGCATCTCTGTGAGTTTAGAGTTTGGTTTTGTAGATTTTTTCTTTTCGTATTGATTTTAATTTTGGTTACAATTCATTGTCACAAAACTTAAATAAATTGGGTGAAATTTTTTAATATTACTAACTAAAGGGGAATAAGTAAAGGCTGACCCAAAATCTACGAAAGTTTTGAATATTGTGCACTAAGTGCCTTATAGTGTTGCTGTTGGAGAAAGAAAGATACAGAGTTAACTAACGGTGCAGGTTTATTAACCCATTTTGGCCCAAGTGGGTAGTTTTCTACCCCGAAACCAAAATCGAGATTTCAGAGATAGTAGACACAGAAAAAAATAATTTTTTATATGATTATATTATTTAGAATGATTTCTGTTATTTAAGTCCAACAACCCCCACTAAATATCCAGCCACCCCCACCCCTTTACAAAACAAAAAACTCCCTAAAAGGATCTTTTTGGAAATAAATATAATATATATATTAACACATGAAATCGAAAAGTTGTCAGTGCTAAAATACTGAGAAATATGCTCGTATTTATACAGTATTGGATGATTAGTGCAGTTGTCTATTGGCATAACGGTGCTTTCTTATCTTGAAATTGCGTGGGCAGTTTTCTACCCCTTAGGCCAATGAGATAACAACTGTCATATACACCACATGGTTTTCTGCAGTTCATTTCAGTTGCGTTTGTTTGTTTTTCAAGTGTTTTTGGTTTGTGCAAACAGTTGGTAGGTATTAGTATAATTATTTTGTAAAATATTTTAAAATTAATAAGAATAAATTTAATAGAAAATGATGCGACACAAAGTCTTAAAAATGGATAAAATCATGGGAATTTTGAATACATCCGACGAAGAAGATGAAGTCGTTACAGCTGTCCACCGATCAACAGAGGTTAGTGTTGTTTATGTTCCTCTAGAAGTAGATGAGGCAAGTAATACTGAAAAAATAAACGATGAAATTATCGAGTTTAACGAATCTCTATCGATGGATATTGGTGGATCGGTCGAATTAGAATATGAAGTAGGCGAAAATGTTCCAGAAGTTCAAGAGGAACCATAAAAAAACCCCGAACCGCCATCCAAAAAATTTAAATCTCAAGCCGAGTATGGTCCAGCTCACTGGCGGAACCGCCCTTTCAAATATTCGAAGGAACCAGTCAACGTCGAAGCTTTACAGGTCGAGGACATTGTAAAAGATTTGGGTAAGTCAAATTCTAAGTTTTATATCAAAGGCAGTGATAATAAAATCGTTCTAATTTTCTAGGCGGAAAATCTCCTGCTGAGCTTTTTTCTCTTTTTTTTGATGATGACTTGTGTGAAATGATTATAGAATTTAGCAACAAATATGCGGGGCACCATAATGAGACCCTGGGACTAGAAATGTATGAATTAAAGCGATTCATCGGTGTTTTATTTCTAAGTGGCTACCATGTGCTTCCACAATGGAAGTTATATTGGTCGCTTAGTTCAGATTTCGAAGTCCCGCTTGTTCGCAATACTTTACCTCGATCAAGATTTTAAGCAATTAATAGATTCATCCATTTGTCAATCAACAATTGTTTGGATGCGTCCGATAAATATTCAAAAATAAGTCCATTTCTTGATGCATACAACAAACGACTTATGCACTTGGGAATTTGGGCCCATGATCTCTCAGTTGATGAACAGATGATCCCCTATTTTGGAAGGCACTCCTGCAAAATGTTCATCCGCGGCAAACCTATTCGCTTTGGGTTTAAAGCTTGATGTTTATGTTCTTCGAGTGGATACTTGTATCAATCAATACTCTACGGGGGAGCCGCAACACCACATGACAAAACGATTGGGCTTGGAGCAGATGTTGTTCTCAAAGTACTGGAGAATATTTCATCACCATCGTCTCACCGAATATTCTTTGATAACTTTTTTACATCTTATCATCTTATGTGCCTACTATGTGATCGTGGCTTCTTTGCAACAGGTACTGTTCGGGCAAATAGAAGCGGTAAAGCTAAGCTGCCTGATAATATGAAAAAAGGCGAATATGCGGCAATGTATGGCCATGACAAGGAGCTAGTTGTCATTAGATGGATAGATAATGCCGCAGTTACGATGTTATGAAATCATTCGTTTATAGAACCACTCACTACAGCGCAGCGTTTTGACCGCATGTAAAGAAAACATGTAAACATAAACGTTTCCCGAATGACAAAGGATTACAATGAAGGTAAGGATATATAACTATTTCTTTAGAAAGTTGTGTCTTCCAATATCTTTTCGAACTCTCTCTTTTATGTATGGGGGGAGTTAACCTTCACGATAACGCCTTGGGAAATTATCGTATTGGCATACGGGGGAAAAAATGGTGGTGGCCACTTTTTACAAACACTCTATCCAACATGATGGTCAATGCATGGAAATTGCATTGCTTGGTTACCAAAAACCACAATAGCAAACCAATGTCACAGCTGGAATTCAGATGCCAAGTAACACGAGCTCTTTTGACATCAAAGAAGATTACTCAGAATGCAGATAATGCTCCTGGAACAAGTGGGGGTACTAGAGATAGCGACGTAACCCATTTAAATGACACGAAATTTTTTCCTGGCTAAAGTGATGTCGATATACCACCAAGACGGTGCAAAGTATGTTCATCAACGACACCCTTCATATGCGTGATGTGTAATGGCAATTTACATGCCAAATGGTTTGCTAAATATTATAAACATCAGTAAAATATAAAAACAGTAATGTTTTTTCCTATACACTCTATATTATTTCTATTTCTCAATAAAAGTTTCTGATCTTTGTATTTCATGTGTTTATTACTACTATTACCTAGCACGCATTCAATATATGGAAAGGCCAAAGGGGTAGAAAACTACCCCAGCCATATCTCGGTAAATAGTTGAGATATACAAAAAAAAACAAGCCAGTACTAAAAAAATTATGAAAAAATTCCAACAGAATCATGTAGCGGGCCGAAATGGGTTAATAACGGATCCCTAAATGAAAGAACAACCCGTGTTCATTATTGAGAATAAGTTTAAAAATCAGGGTTCATATTTACCAATTAACCCCATTATTATTGCCGTTTACCCATTATCCGCAGTAAATGGGGAAAGTAATGGGTAGCTACCACCGACCTGGCCATCGGTGGTGCAATAGTTACTGTGCGCAACTTTAGCACATAAGAACGTGGTTTCGATCCCTGCTCTGACCACCTTACATTTCTTTCGATGACGGTCACCTCGGCTAGTAATGGCGACACTATCGAGTACTTAGCCATGAAAAAGGTTCTTAAAATACCGTTCGGAACCGATGTAAAACTGTAGGACCAAATCAGTGAGTGTAAAACTAGAAGGCGCATAGGTCACCGATTGTGAGAAGCTCTCCCCCATGCCTTAATGGTATATAATGGGAAACTATTTATTTATTTATTTTTACCTAAGACACTGGGGAATTACCCATTACCCGCAGGGTAATGAAAAAAATGATGGGCAGTTACCCACGACAATGGGGAATGGGAAAACAGTATTTACACTTTGCCCACGGCGATGGGTAGTGGGTTACCCTCGATAATCCAAGTAGAGGTTTACGCTGATTGTTTCTGCTTCGGCGGCGGCGTAGGGACCTAGGAAAACCGGCGGCAACGGCTTGGTCGGCTAACTTCGCGCCGGCGTCTATTCTTACATCTTAGGAAATTGTCCCGGCTGCTGCTGTGCAGGGTAGAGATGGGAACGTGAGTAAGTTTTGACTCACGCTCACGCACGCTTACGAAAGGAACACAACCACTCACGCACGAAGATTTTGTCGATACTCACGTTCACGCACGCACAAAAATAAAATAGGGGTTTGACATGAACCACTTGCTTTATATTCAAACCAATATTAAAAACTATACAAAACAATGTTCGTAAAAAGTAAGTTCTTAAATACGTTAATTGGGTTCATATTCAGGAATAAGACACTACTCCACTTAAATGTAAGTGCCGTAGATAAATTATGTGTCGTTTGTAATCAATTTGGCAACTGAACTAAGCCCTTTTATACAGGAACCACATTTTATCACCTTTATCTTAAAGAAGTTTGCCTCTTATTTCCATTAGTATTCTTCCAGACGGACAATGGGACCAATTGTAAAATAAAGTGGTAATAAAGTCAGAAATTCTAAATTATTGGTCAGATTGTTTTCGAATGTCCTAGGTATTTATAGGGGGGAAGTCAGGCCATCAGAATATTGTATCTAAATTCACTCTGTTTCAACGCACGGTTTGATACAGAGTGTGGAACTTGTAACCAGATTTTTTGTTTGTGGAGATTCTACTAAGCAGCACAAACAAAAAACACCATGAGTCCGACCGTTACAATGATAGTTGAAATCAAAAGTTTAACATGTAAATTTTTGCACTGACGTTGTTTAGTCTTTTGGCAATAAATTGGTAATTTTGAGTCAAAATGCTATATTGAATAAAGTTCAAAGAGTAGTAGGTTGAACAAATTGCTAAAGTCTTTCAAATCGGTCGGTAACGATAATCTTTAAACCTAAACGAGTTTGTGTTTTATTTGAAAACCGAAGCAAGTAAAATAAATAGTTTCTGCCCGAACAAATTATTATAGGTGGAAATTCTAAACGTGGAGACAGAGCCGTGCAAATTTTTACGACACAAATTCTGACTCCAGGCACATATCGCCGACTCCGAACACTCCACAGCACTGCATGGAAATATTACGAAAAAAATTAAATGAAAGATATTTTTTTAATTTTGCGCAAATTTGATTTGAAGTATATATCAACGTAATACCGCAATTTTGTATTATAGCCTAGTATATGTTTAATATAATGAAGTTAATATTACTTGAGAAATAGGGACACAAGTGTGGGATTTTTACTCCCAAAAAAGTCTGTTATGGAAATTCAATTTTTTTTTTAAAATTCAGCTTTGTTGATCAAAAATGTTTTGTCCCTTGTAGTTAACCTCATTTCTGTCTAGAATTTGGTGTAAAAAATTATGAAAATCAACAAGCGAGACTTTTCCCAAACTCAAAAATTGAATGCCCAAAAAATTTTAAATTACATTTAACACCTTTGGCATGGCCCTTGCTTAAAAAAATACATTTTATGTCTTTCTTACAAAAAATTTGGGAAGCTATTGAAAGAATGATGGTACCTATCCTAACAAATTTAATTTTTTTTTTAGTTGGAAAACATTTTAAATTTGAGAAGTTTTCGTTACAAACCTGTGTCAAATAATTTAAAAAGGTTTTTAACTTACGTGGCCGTCGGTGGTGCAATGGTTAGTGTGCGCGGCTCTTGTACATGAGATCCTGGGTTCAAACCCTGCTCTGACCACCTTCAAATTTCTTTCGGCGTCGGTCACCTCGCTTAGTGACGGCGACACTATCGAGTATATAGTCATGAAAAAGCTTCTCAAAATACCGTTCGGAGTCGGTGTAAAACTGTAGGCCCTAATCAGTGAGTGAAAACTGGAAAGCGCACAGCTCAGTGGTTGTGAGAAGTTCTCCCTGGTCCCTTCATGGGATGTAATGGGAAACCATTTATTTATTTATTTTAACTTACGTTTGGTTGTAGTCTTGCCAGTGTAGCTGGTTTTTAGAACTACATTTTGGCTCAAAATTACCAAGTTATTACCAAAAAACTAAAGAAAGTCAGTGCGAATGCTTACATTTTAAATTTACAATTCCAAATATCTTTGTAACGGTTAGAGAGACGACACACGACTCTAAATGTTTTTGGTTTGTGTGGCTCAGTAGAATCTCAAAAACAAAGATCATTTAAATCAGACCACAAGTTAGGAACTTACATGCCATGAAAGTTTTGTCTGCCTGTAGCGAAACCTACGTTGAAACAATGTGCCTCTAAATACCAGATTCTGAAAGCCTGACTTCTTCCCTACAAATCCTTAGAGCATTCTCAAACAATCGGACTTATAGTTTAGAAGTTCTGATATTATTACAAATTTTTCGCAAACCGTCCCACTCTAAACTTTATAAAAACTCCTTCGCTTGTAGCAGAGTTCCTTGAAATACAGAAGATGATTAACGACGCTTTGTTAGAGGGAAATGTTATTAGAAGCCTTCTAAAAATACTTTGTGTAAGAAATTAGTAATAAATGATATCAACCATTCGGAAATATGCGTGACTCACGCGAAAAGAGTGCTCACGGACACTCCTCGCGCAAAGATTGGACTCACGCACGCTACCGCACCAATATTTGTTCACTACTCACGTTCACGCACGCTCACGTGAGCAAACTTCGGCCCGCTCACGTTCACGAGTGAAACACGCGTGAATCACGCCAATCACTTGACTCGTGCCCATCTCTAGTGCAGAGTTCAATTCTTAGGAAAGTTTACCTGTTGTAGTTATAGCTGTAATGTGTGCTGTTACCTGTTAGGGAATGTGACTGGTGTTGTAGCATGTGGAATTTCTCTTAGCTGCTTTTATGCAAGATTCAAATTGTCGTGTGGTGTAAATCAGAACAATACCATTAATTGGTCGATTGTATGAAATATTAACCAAAAGGTTACACGCCGCTTAACTAAACAGCCGCCGCCGCTTTGTCGATTTTTACGAAATCTGACGTCGGCGCGGAAAAAACCGGCTGAGGCGCCGGCGTGACTTAGCGGCGTATATTTCTAAATCCAACCCCATTTTTGATCGACAATACGAAAAAAAATTAGAAGAAATGTCGAAATGTGATAATGGAGCCATGCAGTGAGGCAATTCGAACGGGAGACATTTTTTTCTTCAAAAAATCGCCAAAATCAGAAACTCGCTAAAATGGTAAAATGGCTATAACTCGGAAACGTAAAAATAATATATTTTTTTCATCCACACAAGGCTTTTTGTTATGTCTAAATGGCATGACATATATTTGGATGACAAGTGGGTTCGCCAAATTGTCCCACATACCAAATATCGTTAGAACAGTGCAATTACAATTTAATCTTGCATGAATGGAACACCCTTTATATACGAAATAACATGTCGGTAATTAAAAGTACACTTTCAAAATTTCGACGAATGTTCAAGTATACAGATAGCCGCAATAGGTGCCTAACACACATCTCTGCACTTAAATGTCATTTACTTTAGTTATAATTCTCTTTACGTCCTTTCTATATGCCCATGGGACAGACAGTCATTTAGGTAATTTTGTGTAGGAAGTGAAGTTCATTTGTTTTGTTTGGGCTTGGGAATGTAATACCATTTATTTTGGCCTTTGTTCATATCATGGAATTCATTCATATTTCTATATTAATTCCATATTCCTCTGGAGCTACTAATTGTTTTGGGTGACATAAATTTAATCCATACTTTGCTGTAAAGTAAACAAATATAATTATGATGGATGTTCTCAGGAAGTCAATTAGGGATTTAATGGAATTCGTTGTGACACAGTACTTATTACTATACACATTAATAACAAAAACAACCAGGAAACACGACAATATTCTCATTTAATTGTCAAGTTACCGTTTTTTTTTGCTTTAAATTTTATTTAATAAAGGAAAATTTTTTAACTCACATTTTTGGGTTGCAATATTGATGTTTAATATTTATACTGTTGGAAAATATTAATATGTACTTTTTGACATGTGCTCTTTCATTCTACACTGAAAGAATAACGCTTCGTCGCATGAATGAAATATTTTCGTTAATATGTTTACGTTGCTACAAAGAAAGTCTCGTATATCCGACAATTTGATAGTCGCTGCAACGAAAAATTGCATACATGATTTCTTTGACAATTTTTCATTTCGTTGCTGCAACAACTTACTTTTCATTGCTGCAACAATTTTATTTAATTTGAATTTTGTAGAAAAATGGGTTAAAAATTAAAAAAAAAATAAGTGCATGAATTTTAAACTATTGATATTTGGTTTATCTCTTACTTCTTATAAACTATTTTTATTAGATATTTATTTTAGTGGTTTGCCAACAATTCGTTATTGCAATGAAACTAAGTTTTATGAAGATAAAGAGAGAAAAGCAGTCCAAAAAAATGAGCGACTGTAAAAAAAAAAACAGCAGACAGTTGTCCGAGGCCTTCGGCCACGGACTGTCCCTGCAGGCTGTGTCAGAGACACGGCCATTACGTTTAACGTAGAATACGCCATCCGATAAGACAGAAAACATATATAACAATAAATGATAAATAACATAAGCAAATGAATTTATTTATTTGATATTTTAATTTACTAAACGTCAACTGTCAGCTGCTGTTAAACAGCATTGTTATTTTGCTTACTTGGCAGCACTTTTATTTAACATAAAAATGTATGAATTAAATTTTTCATATATTTTTTATAATTATATATCCATGTTAAATTCACATTCACATTTAACATTTTGTTTCACTTAAATACATAAGTAAGTATACGAAATTTCAATATTTGATCAATCAAAACAACAGCCGAAGGTTTGTGTCCACACTGAAACAGCAGCATAGTTTGTGTTCACGCTACAAACTCAAACACTCAACCAAACACCACACATATGTTTGAGTGGATGTGTTTAAACAATTTTCATTTGAGAAATTTAAATATTAGGAAGATATCAACCAATATGAAATGTATATCAAACGAAAGATAACATCTTCATTTACCTTCAAAACAATTTTTAAAAAAAGTTATCTCGCCGTTTCCTCATAATCAATGAAATAAAGATTACAACAATAACAATCTGACATGACTCCCTATACCGTAAGGTAAGACGTATTCTACGCCAAAAGAGGCCAGCTAGAGAAAATGTTGGGCGTGAGTGGTGGGTCACGTACACATCTTAAATCAGTTCCTTTGCAACAGCTGAAAGGAATAATTTAAATAAATGTATTAAAAAGACTCGTTATACTTAGTAATAATCTAATTATTTTTTGTGAAAAATAAATAGTGTGAATTTATGTGTTTGCCGTAATCATTTGTGTAAACTGAGTATCTATAAATCAAATCGATAAAGAAACAGAATACAAGGAGCAACATGACAGCAAAGAAAGTGACGTATCGATTGCAGAGAAACTATCCCGAAGCATTTGTGTGTGTGTGGATGCGCGAGACGGAACAAATCGAAACAAAATTTTCGTGTTTGTGTTTTAAACATAATTCGGTCGCGCTTGTTTCGTTGTATTGATATTTGGAGTCGATGGCAATGAAAACAAAGAAGTCAAAGAAACAAAGTGTTTCAAGTAAGGCAAACATAAAAATAACAATTTAACGTACAATGAAATGAATCCAATCAAAGTTTTAACAAATTTGTTTGAAATAAAATAAAGAACAGTTGAAGAAAATCCTTACAGAGGGGCTTAATGACTGGGAGATTTGGCGCTACAATTGAATGACAGAACCCTCAACACAACAACAATTGCATAACTTAAGAAACAGTGATGCGGTTCTATGTTAAAGAAAGTTTTCAACATAGATCAATTGCTGTGATGAAACCCATAGGGCAGTAGAGCTTCTGTTCATGGTAAGTACAGACATAAGTAGGTATGTACATATGTATCTTAAATAGAAATTTTAATAATAAATTCCTCATATTTATTTTTAATTGCAGGACCTGAAAACAAGGCCCAAAATAACACTCAGCCCCTCGACTACCATAATCTTTCTCCAGACGAGTAAAATGGATGTAATATATTCAACAAATTCACACCATTTTCGAAATAAAAATTTAAAATATTGTTATCAAAACACCTGCAATGTACTATTAACAGTGCAGTGTATTTATGTACAATAAACAATAAATAATTTCAAACACACTTTAACACATTCGTTACAGTAATGAAACAAAATCATTGCAGTAGAGAAATAAGTTCATAGCAGCAGTGGAACAAATTCATTGCAGCAATGAAATAATTCCATTGCAAGAACGACAATTGTTCACTACAACAATGAAACAAATTCATTGCAGCAACGAAACAAATTCGTTGCAATAATGAAGCAAATTCATTGCAGCAACAACCATACGTTCATCGCAGTGACAAACAATTTGCAGTTGATGAACACATTTTCGTAGCGGGAATGAAAATGTACGTTAGCTCACTTTCGATGACGAAAGTTGTTGGGGTGATGAACATTGTCATCCGTGTGACGATGCTTTTCCGTTCAGTGTAGAACATTTTTTTTCTTCCAAAAAAAAATTTGATTTGAGTTCATACAAAATCCGGTGGAAAACTAATTATTAACATGAACTTTGCTTCAGAAATGTTTGGAGTTGGAGGATGCAAATAACGTAGCGGAAATAACCGGCAAATCAATGCCCGGAAGCGGAAGAAATCGGTTTAAATTAAACCGGGCAGAACGGTTTTAGCATATAACCAGTTACCCCGTTAATCGGTTTATAATTGCCTAGTATGTACCTATCCACACACGGAGACTTTTGTCGCCGCCGACACGAGTTTGCTAGAGGGGGTGGTAAGATGTAAGATGAGGGGTACGGTGTTGCCTGTACTCGGCGACACGCTTTGGTGTTGTTCTTAAGTTAAGTTAGCTGCATATACTTTTGACGTTATGTTTTATTCATCATTCGCAGTATTTTACAGCGCCAAAAAAATTTCAGTTTGTTATTGTTTTAAAATTGAACGAAAATTATTAAAATGGCAAAGTGGAAGCAAGAAAATATTAAGAAATTGATTATTTTAGTGGAACAAAATCACTGCCTCTATACTATTCCTCAAATAAAAAAACATGGTGGCCCATAATATCCCATGAAGGGATTGGGGAGAGCTTCTCACAATCAGTGATATGTGCGCTTTCCAGTATTGCACTCACTGATTGGGACCTATAGTTTTACACCAGTTCCAAACGGTATTTTGAGAAGCTTTTTCATGGCTAAGTACTCGATAGTGTCGCCATCACTAAGCGAGGTGACCGTCGTCGAAAGAAATGTAAGGTGGTCTGAGCAGGGATCGAACCCACGTTCTCATGTACAAGAGCCGCGCACACAAACCATTGCACCATCGACGGCCACAATATTCCTCACAATAATTTACACAACAATAAAGTGTTAACAAAGAAAAATGTGAGAATGTCAGAAAAAGCAAACACGAAAACAATAATCGTCACGAGTCGCCGAGACAAAAGTTGCCCTGTGTGGATGCTACAAGCGGCTTCAAAAGAGAATCCGATAAGTTTCGGCGACAAAAGTCTCCGTGTGTAAGTTCGAAAAACTCAATACATAGAAAAAATGTTACTAATGCATACAAATTTGAGTTCCTGTCTGCTGAACTGGCAATAAAATTTCAAAGTCAGTAAAGAGTATTATCGCTTTCATTGCTATCAGCAATTTTTACGGATTAATACATTACCTATTTCTTTTTGTCCTTTAAACAAAAATGGGAAAGTTTTAACTTAAAATTTATAATACATTACCTATTTTTTTGTCCTTTAAACAAAAAGGCGAAAATTTTAAATAATTTGTAAACATTTGTATCAAAAAAATAGTGTTACAATTACGAGATAATAGATTTAATGTAAAATACTTGAAATTTTTGTTATTGAAAGTCAACTATGCATTCTTGTGAAATGAACATTCCAAATGAAGTTGCTGTCTTTGAAATTATTTCGAATTTGTCGCAAATAATAAATACACTCAACTGGCAGTCAGTTTCTGGCTTGTGTCCTATCATTTTCGGACATTTTTAGTTGAACTCAAAAGTCATATAAAGTCATTGGGGATTCCATCAACTTCTGTTGTGTGGGGGAGTGGTAAGTAAATTAATTAAATTTAATAGATTAAAATTATAATATCATTTAATGTAGGGTAACAGTTTGTAACGTAAGCAATAATTGGAAATAAAATTTTCTTACAATTTACTCCTATATTGTGGTAATTTTCAAAATTTTTTAGTTTTTTTGATAGGACGATTGCGTATTCAAATTTATATTTTCAAACACAAATGCAATGATAGGACTTTTTATTTTGCTAGATATAGAAATATTGGTTCATCAAAATGATGTCAAGAGGAAAACTATTAACAAATTTAGGCCGAAATACACAGAGCCTTATTGGAAATCTTTAATATGGAATACTTGGTGAGGTTTATAGCATCTTATCACATGAACATGAGATTTACATATTTATTGCAAGTGCAGCTGATATGGACCATGATTCCTTAGTTGAAAATGACCTATTGAGAATTAATTGTTTGAAAAGAGGTTGTAGAATCCATAAGTTCGGCTTCTGCCACCGAATTTCGGTTGCTATAACCGAATTGAGCTTGCCACAACCGAATTTAGTCCTCACAACTGAGATTCGGTTGAAGCAATCTCGTTTCATAATCGATTCGGTTGTGAGAACTGAATCGTCACCTATGTATATTCGTTCTGTCAACCAAATTTTCTAAAATTTCGGTTGGAGCAACCGAATTTGGAACTAAATCGGATCCAACAACCGAAATTGGTACTAAATTCGGTTGGAGTAACCGAATGTGGCACCAATTCAGTTGGAACGACCGAATTTGGCATCAATTCGGTTGTTCTAACCGAATTTGTAATGAATTCAGTAGGTACAACCGAATTAATTTCAATTCGGTTACCAAAATAAAATTCTATGCATTTTAAACGTGACGTTTAAAATTATGTATAGAAATTTTATATCAATATCAATGTTTTTTGTAGTTATTAACAAAGGTAAGTGCAAATATTGTAATTATGGTTTGTCTTAAAACGGATATTTTTTGCAGAAAATGTCCAATAAAATAACAACTGTTTTGACATTTTTCAAGGTCGGGGGGTTTGATGCACAGTTTTACACCGATTCCGAACGGTATTTGGAGAAGCTTTTTCATGGCTATATACTCGATAGTGTTGCCGTCACTATGCGAGGTGATTCAGTTGTTAGAGATAAATAAAATGTTGCCTATTTTCGTATTTCTACTCTTCTTTCACTTAATTTTTATTGAAACAGCCTCATGTGAAGACAGTCGGAATCGGAGAAATGGTTTTTTTGTATCCTATGTTCCCATTTTGTAGACTTGGTCACATATGTAGTTCCTTTAGGCCTGAACAGTTTTTGATCACTCTTGAAGTGATTGAATCTCATTCTTTGACCTCAACAAGTTTACTTCTTGCCCCTTATTCTTTATAATATCATGCCGTGTCTCCAAAATATGTAGTTTCTGTGGTCCGAATTGCGGTGTTTCTGATTCAAGGCCTGTATCTGTATCCCAAATTGCTGTGATTGACTCCTGCCTGGTATGTCTGTCTGTCTCTAAAATATGGAGGTCCTTTTATATCTTCAAGAATGTTTACCCTTGCTCAGGGTGGAGCGCGGTAATTTGCTTTTTTGCACTGCAGGCTGTGGCGGCACTGTTGGTCGAAGAGAGTGGAGAGTATGCGTGGCATATAGTGGCTGACGGGGGATTTGTGTATGTCTGCCTTTCAGTTGCCATCATGCATTGGACACGTGAGGATAGGTCATTTTGTGTTGAAGCGTATTTTTCAAATGCGAACTCGATCATTGCAGTGCAGCGTGCTTTTCGTTTACGATTCGATGTTCCCCCACGCGGATATGTTCCTAGACGGCAATCATTTGTAAATTGGGTAACTTCATTGAGAACAGCAGGGAATGTGCCATGTGATCGAAGGGGACCTGAGAGAAGGATTACAACACCACAATACATCGAGAGAGTTAGATCAGCAGTACTGAATATGATACAGGATTTTTTTCACCCGGCTCTTGAGGCAATGCAATTACAATTACATGGAAAACGTATGCAGGAGTGTGTGGATAGGGAAGGTCGGCATTTGCCAGATACACTATTTAAAATCATGTAATTTAAAAATTCCCTTACTCTTCAATATAACTAAAATTTTAAATACATTTTTCTAAGGTTCATAATTGTTTTATATCATTCCCAACTAAGGAAAATGTCGCGCTCCACCCTGTATTTATGAGATTTCTCCAAAGTCTTTCATTTATTATTATGTTATGTTGGCTATTTTTGTGAGTGCTGTTAATCCTTATACTTGGTCCTGTAATGCTCCCTTGCTCTTATCAAAAACTGTGGTCCTGTAATTTAGAATTTTCTTAAATAAATGTAAAATTAAATTGAAATGAAATTAAATCCTTAATATTTCTCCAAATTCTCTTTTAAATTTCAGATAAAAATTATCAAGTTTAAATTTATACCAGTAGTCTTAAATGTTTTCGTCGATAGGTTCATGTAACTGTACGTTGGAAGAAACGGCCAATGTAACATATTTTGCAGGAATGTTTGGAACACACTCCAAATATTCATGAATCTGCAAGTCCTAAACTTGCTTATATTTAAATTGTAATATTAGCCTGTTTACTTGCAATGATGCATACTTTTACGTGAAGCCATATGCGTGATTCATCATAAATTTTCATGTGCTTACGTCGACGCCCTCGTGTATTTTCTCCCAAATAAACGATGGAGGACTGATTGCATGAAACTAAAATGTTACAGATCACTCAACATAAGAAACACTCAATTCATTTACACACGCATTCTGGAATATTTATGACTACATGACTGAAAAACTACTGCTAAAATACAGTTAAACACTATCAATAACAATTGCTTATGCTGGGAACAATCTCTGTTCGTTCACATTATATTATTTTCATCTCGACAGGGCGTAGAGACGAAAAAATTAAGTAAACAGTTCACCAAACATAACTGTGTTTGCTTCACGTAAACAAAGTTGTGTTTGTATCACAAACACATATATTATAATTGTGTCTCAACCATGTAATATTAAGTAGCCAACCTCAATGTGTCCAATCTACTCGTTCGCGGATTACAGTGTACTATGTATACGACAAGCTCCAAACCGACATTTGCATCCAAACAAGAAAAATATACAGATTTTTCAGCCGGTGTATATTCTTGTGCACGGTAAAACAGACAACCGTGATCAAGCCGCTGATTTTATAATAAGAAATGGAATAGACTTCCAAAATTCCTATATTTTCTATCTACAATTGTTTAAAAAATTTAAGTTCAAACAAAAGAAAGTAGATGTATTTCAAGGATCAGGTTAATATGTTTTAAACACAATCGAAAGGTTGCTAATGTCCAGTCAATCCTAAAAAAGGTGATGTAAATCACCCTGAAAATTACCACCCAACTGCAATTTTTCTGCGCTAAACAGTATCTTGTGAATTATCTTGAGTCCAATGACCTTCTTAGTGATCGGCAGTATGGCTTCCCTAGTATGAGATCTACTGGAGACCTTATGAGATCGGAACAGTGGAGTCTATCCATCCACCGACTTGGGGAGAGAAAGGTAGTGGGTCTTGATATTTCCAAGGCCTTTGACAGAGTATGGTAGGATGCACTCCTATCAAATCTCGCAGCTTTTGGTGCTGGTGATAAATTCACACGATTTATGTCGAGTTTTCTCAGAAATCGCACTATACGAGTTGCTGTAGATGGGGTTTCATCCGACGAGCATAAATTGACTACAGGTGTACCACAGGGCTTTGTTCGTTATCTTTATTCTTCTCTTTTTCTTATTTTTATTGACGATCTCCTAGGTTAGACTGTGAATCCAATATACTCTTTCGCGGATGACAGTAATCTCTGTCATTCTCATTCATTCGACCGTAGGCCAAGTCTTCAAGAGATTGAAGTAAAACGCCGGACGATGAATGAAAAACTCGACCGGGATCTAGTGTCCACTATTGAATGGGGTCAAATGAATACAGTAGATTTTAATGCGGGTAAGACCCAATGGTGAAATGGTAGTGTGCGCGGCTCTTGTGCATGAGAACGTTTGTTCGATCCCTGCTCTGACCACCTTAAATTACTTTCGTCGGCGGTCACCTCGCTTAGTGAGGTCACCTCGCTTAGTTTAGCCATGAAAAAGCTTCTCGAAATACCGTTCGGAACCGGTGTAAAATTGTAGGTCCCAATCAGTTAGTGTAAAACTAGAACGGGCAAAGTTCACTGATTGTGAGAAGCTCTCCCTAATCCCTACATGGGATGTAACGGGAAGCCATTTAGTTATATTTTAAGACCCAGTGTTTTTTGTTGTCGCATAACCGGTTTGCTCACCCAGGTGTGTCGTCATTGTCTATGGGCGGTGTGGATATTAATGAATCAGGCGCTCTTCATGTTTTGGGCATGAAAATACAATGTGATGTCCATTGGGTAAACTATATATTTGTAGTGTCGAAAGATGCATTCAAGTGGCTAGGCTTTTTAAAGCGGTGCAAAAACATTTTCATCCATCTGATCTTCTTAATATCTACACCACCCACATTAGGCCAAAGATAGAATATCTTTCCTTAATATCTGTCGAGCTTCTCGGCCGTGTTCAGAGATGCAGGGTATCCAACTATATTGCCTCCCGTAAGCCTCGTCGAAATGTGGGTTCCGTTTCGCTGTTCTATCGATACTTTCACGATATTTAACTCTGCTACGTTTTGTATCTAGTGGCCGGTTGCTATATTTCGCTACCCCGTGGGTAATTCATTTAATTTTTAACTCTTAATTGTGTTTATCTTCCTGACGATGCTACCCTATGGGTAGCGAAACATTAAAGAATACAATAATTTAGAATAGACCTAATGCTCGAACATTTCAATTTTAAATATAAAATAAAATAAATATAATAATCAAAGAATATACTTTCATAAATATTGAATGATAAAAACGACAATATAAAATTTGGCAACTTTTCATAAGTGGCTTTTGTTCCATCTTTCATTATTTAAAATCGCCTCGAAATTTTGGGCTCTCTCATTTTAAATTTTAAGTCACTTTTTCATTATGACAAAACGCAAAATTAAAATTACCCAAAAAAGAGAATGTGATCCAATTCTTTAGGCAGTATTTCTTTTTAAATTTCGCCCAAATTTATGTGGAAAATTTTTGGGTAATTTTTTTTGTCGATGTTCCGTTTACCCGGATTTATCCTTGTATACTTCCGTCTACACAAAACTGAAGACACATTTTCAAAGGCTACATTTTGTACATTTCAATTGAAACCAATTATCTATTTAGTACTTACCGGAATTCTGTAACTTTTTTACAAGGGAAATCGGAATTAAATTAAGCATTTCAATTTAAATCTTCCGAATGTTGTCAATTTAACTACCGAATTATATCATTACCAAGTTACAGAATTCCGATGAAGGAAGAGCAAAGCAAACCAAAAAAAAAACGCAAATTATTTAAATGTCAAACTATGTAATTTGATTGTTTTAACATTCATAATTTCTTTAGAAAATATTTCTTCAACAAATGCAAAAAATATATTCACCCACACATTCTTGAAAGGTCTTTCAGACTAAATAAAATCTAATATACATGTTTTGATAAATCTGTAAATACCAACCAAATGTTAACCAATATCGCCCACAGACCATTTAAATATCAAGGAACACAATCACAATAAATAACTTCCAACGATTTAATGAATGTTTTGAAGACGTATATCAGGCCCAAACCCAAAACTTACTTTATATACATTTGAAGCCCCTGTTGGACGAAGGTGTTAACTCACTTTTTCAAAAACAATATTTTCTTCTTTTAATGTTTCCATGGTACCTGATTAAAAAAAATTAAAAAAGAAATTTTAAATTTAATTTTAATAATTTAAATATCAGATGTTGACTTTACCCTTATCTAAAACAAATTCAGATACCATAGGAAAATATTGTTTTTGAAAAAAAGTGAGTTAACCTTCTTTCACCAGGGGCTTCATTGAGTGAATTAATATGCGGCATCAATTTGCCTTAACTGGCTCTTTCACCGGGGCTTCATTGAGTGAATTAATATGCGGCATCAATTTGCCTTAACTGGCTCGAGAGTATGGATGTATATAATGATATGGATGTATGTATATAACGGCGAATAATAATATTTCGTATATTATCGTTCTTGATTTCTCTTTCATGGTATTCTAAAATACTTCTATTGTCGGTTTTAGATGTCATTTAATTACTCTTCTAATATTTATAATATTTCGTGTCTTTGCTTGTTCAGTCAACAATACTTTCCTGTGGTATTGCCAATCAATTGGTTAAATTCGCCTCCAAATGTGAGAATCAATAGCAACAGATGTTGTCAGGAATTGAAAGAAAAGTTGCTCAGTGTTGCAAAGTGTTTGCTACGGATACTGCACGCCTTTGTTTCTACTTATTCGATGCTAATAACAGTATCGCTATGTAAATGAAAATATTAAAATAAACACAAGGATATAAAGGCGCAGAACAATGGAACTACTGAACAATGTAGAGGTAATGAAAAAAGGAAGTATAATGGATTCCAGAGAAACTGGATAAAATTGAAATTTTTATTGCTGGAACATATAAGAAGAAACTAAAATTAATCATTAAATTTCGAACAAAGTGAGAGTCTCTGCAAATTACGTAATAATTACATGTTAATAAATGCCTATGGAAAGTGAATTATCTAAAGCAAAGGTAGAATAAACCGATTTATGAAATATTCCCAAAACGGCGTGAGAACGAACAAATATGATCATTGTAAGGTGGTCGAATGTGACCGCCACACAGAGGGCTGAATAGTACCAAAAGCGAGGATTAATTGCAGTTACTCTGTGACTTACCCGATTAAAATAGACAAAATTCAACATCAATAACTGTCAACAAAAAAAGTCAACTTTATTTCTTCTGCTATGTTATCTGAAAATTCAATAATTTTTCAGATATTGGAGTTGAATTTTAAAAAGTGGAGCTCAAGACAGTGCAAGTGTATATTTTTCCATTTGTTTTTGTAAAAATAGTATCTTTGGAAATGGATACGCCAACCTCCAGGTATTAAGCTTAATTTAAAATATAATTTAGTTTAGATAAGAGTTACACAAATATTTTAAATATTTTTTTAAAAAGGTGGAAAAAAATTTAATTTTTGATGGAAATGTTAGAGTTTAAAATATTACTGGATGACATTGGGTAAAAATGTTTACACAGACTTAAAGTATGTGTTTTCGGGTTTCTATTTTAAAAAGAAAGTGTTGCGATTTTATGCCTCGGTTCAAAATAATTAAGTTTTTTAGCTGTTAGCTTTAAAATAACGGCTGAACTGCATTTCTCCGATCCGGGCAGCAAAAAAAAGAAACTAGAGCCGAAAATTGGGCAAATTATGTTCACTTCAAAAATCAAGAAATTGTTCTCCGGTCGGACCTATGGCACCCTAGAGTCCAAAAAACGTGTACACCTAGGGAAATCGTAGGACCCATCAAGTTTAGGTACTCAAATGAGAGATATTTTTGGAGTTCGTAGTGTTCGAGTTGCTCTTTGGTTGGACATAAAACGGACAGAAATAAATGGGAATGCCTATTTTCAACAACCACCATAAAATATAATATAGCTGTCATTATGGCAATGTTTCAGTCAATTTCAACGCGAGCTCCGACTGAGTAGTATGGGGGAAAGAGAAAGGAGGTAAACCGTCGCTTTAGGCGTACGAAACGGCAGTGGAGAAAGCGCGAGAACGAGAAAATTGAGACATACAGAAGGAAGAACGAAGCAAGAAAATTCTACCAAAAAGGCAAAAAGGGGAATAATGGACATGGTTCAGGTCATCCCTTTCTATAAACATAAGGACGGAAATCTCATCGCAGATGTGGAGAGCATGTTGGGAATATGCAGAGATCATTTTTCCACGCTTCTGGTATCTGAGATATCAAATAACGCTGTGACAATCGATCACAATTTGGACGACGACGTCCAACCTCCTAACCAAGACGAGGTCTGACCAGCTATTGCCCAACTTAAGAACAACAAAGCCGCAGGAGCCGATGGATTACCGGCGGAGCTGTTTAAGGCTGGCGGCGATGAGCTGATAAGGTGCATGCATCAGCTCATTAGCAAAATTTGGTTAGATGAAGACATGCCCGGCGATTAGAGTCTCAGTGTACTTTGTCCCATATTTAATGCAGGTGACCCAAGTCTCTGTGCCAACTACCGTGGAATAAGCCTTTTGTCCATAGCATATAAGGTTCTTTCAAATATAATGTGCAAAAGACTAAAACCAATTATCGCAAACCTGATTGGACCATCTGATCAGATTCACCAAATCCTGAAGAAGACCCACGAAAAACAAAACGACACCTATTTTCTATTTGTGGATTATTAAGCGGCCTTCGACAGCCCGATACGGGAGAAACTCTACGAAGGAATGTCTGAGCTTGGTATTCCTGCAAAACTCATACGTCTTTGCAGGATGACCTTGACGAACACCAAATCCGCATTGAAAGTCGGTAAGGGTCTTACCGAACCTTTCGAAACTAAGCACGGCCTTAGACAAGGCGACACCCTAACGTGCGATCTCTTTTAGATCTCAATGGAGGTCATTATGAGAAAAACTGCAGTCAACATGAATAAAACCATCAACAGCAAAAGTCTCATACTGCTCGCATATGCTGATGATATAGATATCATTGGGTGCACAATTAGAGAAGTTACTGCGGTTTTTTTCGAGAATTGAGAAGGAGTCAGCAAAAGTGGGTTTGACGGTCAATGAGGACAAGACAAAATTAATGGTTTCAACGAGCAGGGCCTATATGCGATTAGAGCAAAGCATGAACGTTGATAACCGTTATAATTTCGAGGTAATGGACGAATATATATACCTCGGATACCTCTTGAGATCAAGCGAAGAATTGTGATTGCGAACAGATGTTATTTTGGGCTAAGCTATCCAGCTATACCAGACTCTCATACAACCTTCCTTGCTTTATGACGCAGAATATCGCAAGCAGATGAAACATATGTGGTAGTGTTCGAGAGAAAAATACTCCTGAAGATTTACCCTACAGTGCACATTGACAGTGTTAAGCTGATCAAAATAACGCGATTGCGCTGGCTAGATAGTGTCAGGGTTTTCGAAACCGACTCCGACTACTTAGACTCCGCTCAAGTTGACGAATTCCTGCGTACACTTGGTATTGCCAACTGTAGAAATAAAGTAAGAGATCGACCAGGTTGGCGAAATATGTTAGCTTCGTTTTTTAAGGTCCCTGATCCCCCGGGCTTGTTCGAAACCGGATAAGTAAGTCATTAGTGCCAGGTGTTGCCAATTTTTTTTTTTTTGCCAAAATGAAAAGCACCAATGGCTCCATTAAAAAGCCTAAACACGGGAAAAAATTTTCAGAAAGAGGGTAAAAATACACCAAACCAAATTTGACCACATCCCTGCCAAAACTGAAGAAAAGTCAAAAAGCAAAGTAAACATATTAAAAAAACTCAAAGAAGTACATGGTGGGAAAAAACTGTCTGTTCTTGTTGTTGGAAATATAGACATTTTAGTGTATCGTATGGTGATACGTAGGGATCTTCGATCGGTATTAATTCGCACATGTGAAATGCAGAATTGAGTTTGTATATATACGATTGATGATCGACGGATGGTATCAATGCAGGTACAGTAGTTAAGCATATGATGATGAATTTGTCACGGAGTCGGTACTAGTCATGTCAGTGGTGAGTGTGCTTAGCTGAATTGTCTATTATTTCCAACAAAAAACCAACCATTTTTCAATTAGAAAATGTTCCTGACTTGTAAGCTTGTAATATGAATTTTTCATACATTAACCAAAAACTAACAAAATCGGTCATAAAAATTCAAATTCAAATAAACATAGTAATATTTTACATGAGATACGTTCAACAAGCTCTAACTGTAGATTCTACTATTTGACTTTAATTGTTGAAAGTGTATTAAAATCAATTATGATACAAAATTCTTCTAGCACGCTTTTCGAATTACAAAAGTAATATGTTTGGAAACTTAGAACAATATTTATACAACAACTATAATATTGCAAGTTTGAAGAGTGATCTTCAATATAGTATAGAGGGTGATTCAGGTAGTTCCGGACAAATATCTCCAGCGTATTCCTTGGCTCATTTCATGAAGAAAAGTCCACTAGGACCATGTCCGAAAATGCAAGGGTGCGAAATGGCAGCGAGTTCAAAATTTTCGGATTGCCGGTCGGAGAGTAGTAGGGTGAAGTTGCTAACTTCTGAGCCAGTGGTCGGATTTTTGGGCTTGTTGGAAAGGTCTTGTTGGAAAGTAGAAGAAAGTCAAATCGCCGAGATACAGAGCTTTCGGAAAAAAATAGAAAAAAAAATTCAATTCAATTCAATGGACTGGAAAATGGACTGGGAAATAAAATCTTAAACGTGTTAATTTACTAAAACAAATAAATGTGTGATGTTATTTCGCTTCCAAAAACAAAAACAAACATTTTTGCATTTCAGTCAAATGGTCATAACTTTGGAGCGGTAAGACCTCTGGGCTTCGTTTACGTTACTTTAGAAAGGTAAAAGGTATGGCTATGTTTGAAAAACATAGGTTACCTGCCATCTGGCTGATCAAATTGAGGTTATGCGAATTTTTTTTCAATTTTGCTCTGTATCTCGGCGATTTGAATTTTTTTCCACTTTGTCCTGTATCTCGGCGATTTTACTTTTGGCGTAGAATACGTCTTACCTTACGGTATAGGGAGTCATGTCAGATTGTTATTGTTGTAATCTTTATTTCACTGATTATAAGGAAACGGCGAGATAAGTTTTTTTAAAAATTTTTTTGTAGGTAAATGAAGATGTTATCTTTCGTTTGATATACATTTCATATTGGTTGATATCTTCCTAATATTTAAATTTCTCAAATGAAAATTGTTTAGACACATACACTCAAACATATGTGTGGTGTTTGATTGAGTGTTTGAGTTTGTAGCGTGAACACAAACTATGCTGCTGTTTCAGTGTAGACACAAACCTTCGGCTGTTGTTTTGATTGATGAAATATTGAAATTTCGTATATTTACTTATGTATTTAAGTGCAACAAAATGTTAAATGTGAATTTGAATTTAACATGGATATATAATTATAAAAAATATATGAAAAAATTAACTCATACATTTTGGCGTAGAATACGTCTTACCTTACGGTATAGGGAGTCATGTCAGATTGTTATTGTTGTAATCTTTATTTCATTGATTATGAGGAAACGGCGAGATAACTTTTTTTTATCCTATTTTTCCCATCATCAGCCCATATTATCAAAAGTAACTTTTAAATAATCAAATTGATTTGCGTCTGTTATTTATCATTTATTCTTACTCTTTTAATTTAAAAACATATTTATCCTATTTTTCCTACCATAAGCTTATGTATATTATCAAAAGTAACTATCAAATAAATAAATTCATTTGCTTATGTTGTTTATCATTTATTGTTATATATGTTTTCTGTCTTATCGGATGGCGTATTCTACGTTAAACTTAATGGCCGTGTCTCTGACACAGCCTGCAGGGACAGTCCGTGGCCGTATTTTTTTCTACTTTTTTTGATTTGATTTTTGTTGATTCTGAAAGGCCTCTTAAAGACCACCAATCCTAAAATTTTTAACCCGCTGCCATTTCGCACCCTTGCATTTTCGGACATGGTCCTAGTGGACTTTTATTCAGCAAATGAGCCAAGGAATACGCTGGAGAAATTTGTCTGGAACTTCCTGAATCACCCTGTATTAAGCAGTAGTAAAGCTTGCATTCCCTATACGTTATTTTCGAAATATATTTCATACTTTTATCTGAAGGCGGTTTTTGAACTATTAAGTTCAGATACAAATTTGAACTAAGAGGTCTTAAAAACTTCAGGATACGATAGTCTGGCGTGTATTAATACGCGTGACCGCTCTACTAAGTCGCCCATTTTTAATTACAAAATTTTGATCAAATATTTAAAACTCGACGTACCTAAACCTACATGGCTATCAAGTAAGCCTTCAATAAAACTGACTAACATTTTGGATAAACCACATAGAGTTTTGATAAAATATTCCAATTCAGCTTTTTCCATTTAAATATTATGAATTTCTGAATAGTGGACCAGATTTCACCCAAAGAATCGATTGTGCGTTGAACCCTTTTTGTGTTCTGAGGCAGACGTCTAACGTGCTGATATGTTTTACTGCTGATTATAATGAATTCTGATAAAGAAATCAATAAAAAGGCTCTAAAAGCACTGGGCAAGAAATCGGGGGGCAATATTATTATACCGTTTTAGTGTAACGGGTACATGATAAGAGAACGGGTTTTGCGAATAGGGAAAAACACCAAAAACAGTGCTTTAAGCACCAAAATTGCAACACTGTTAGTACCAATCAAACACTATTTAAACTCAATTTTCTGCACGGTTTGCTTCTGGTTGTTTATTGAAGGTTCAGCTACCTATTCGGTTTACAATAAATAAATTTAATACCCTCTGGTTCTGTACAATCACTAGATATTGGAACTAAACTGTTTTACGTAATTTGGCAGCAAGTATTCATAACTATGAATATAATAAGCGTTGTCTAAAACAATAATAACATCCCTCCCTTATTTTATACATCGTGAGAATGCAAAATTAACCCAATTGTGCACACACCCAACTGACTGTTCACTTCTGTAGTTTGTGCCTCTATGCAAAGTTAATCCTTTCAAAAAACAAATATCCTTTTTGTCGATTCGGTTTTATACCTGTCTGATATGAACACTTAAGGCCAGTTTTGTTTGCGTGGTTTCTAATGATGTTAGAGTAGAATGTAACCACCAGCTATTTATTCATGTTTCTCATACCGACAGTCTCAACACATAGTAGTATTTATCCCATCGTTGTAGTATCAGTGGTAGTTTTCCAGCGACGGAAATCAGGAGCTGGAAAGCCTGAAATTATGACACAGAAGGCATTCTATAGAATACGGCAGGCCATTGGGAGGCACGGCTTTTCATCCCTCTCTACTAAAAGGCCTTAAAAGAGTAGTTTTAGAAGGACTTAAGTAAAAATATAAAAAATATATATGCAAATTAGTTTATAATTTTAACCACTTGTAATTCTTATAAATTATTTTTTTTTTTAAATTCTTCAGCCACAGAAATCGAACACACGACCTTAGAACTTATAGTCGGACGCTTTATCTATTGGGCTATGGATGTTATTATTTTGCAACGACGAATTGCGAACATGTGGAAAAACAGGTTTTCATGAACAACAGCGTCTTCTGCAATTCTCTTAAAAGGCCTGTAGAAGCCTTACAAAATCATGCATTTCGCGAGCTTTATTAAAGTAGACATTATCAAAGAAGGATTCCGCATGCCTTATTGGTGGAAGGCCTCGCAAATTCCGCCGCTGGGTTGTAGTATTATTTGTGGTACGTTGTAGTTTAGTGTAGTATTTGTGGCGTCTGTGAATTGTCATTATAGTGCAGTTGAGAGTAAATGTCAAACTTTTTTTGATAGGTAATTGAAAGTGGTATTAGTTTGAATATTTTTTGTTTCTGTTTTGCTGAAAGGGCTTTGAAGGGTTTATTTAACATTTTCTAATCTCGGAAAACTGACCTTAATCTTGTTAACGGAGAATTAATGCCAGTGTTAGTCCTTTAAAGTCCTGTTAAAAAGTTAAATGTGGCATTCCAATATTATTTAGTAGTATGAATAACTTTGCTATTAAAATAATTTAAATTTGTTCACTAACTGGAAAAACATGATCTGTTAGACTAAAAGGAATTACAACTTTAAATAGAACTCGGTTCAAAGATAACTAAAATCTTATGGTGGCCCTACCAAAACCCAAAACAGAACAAAAACTACCATACGAGTAGTTGCGTTGTATAAATAGAACTTTTAAAACTTCGGCATCAGTGCGTGTAAGTAGGCTAGCAACGTGTATGTACCCTGTTGCAAATTTTATCCTGAAGACATTGTCAGTAGTATTTCCTTAGGACTATGTTAATAGGTGATGACAAGTAATATAAGACATCTTCTTGACATGCCACTAGTTTTGACTTAGGTGACATAAATTGTCAAGGGGCTAACCGTCTACGTAAGACCGTCCTATTGATTTGTCACTTTGACATTGCTGACTCTTATTAAGACCAATGCTGAATGTCGATTGATGATGTCCTCATTATTTGTCAACTGCGAAATTTTTCAAAAACTCCATACAGAATTTTTTTTATTTACTTGTAGTTATGAAATATATGTCATACGTTTTCGGAATTTATATCAAAATATTTTAAATTTGTTAAAAGAATATGCCAATATTCTGAGCATTATAATTATGTATGTATGTATGTCTCACTTTTTATCACCTGATCTTTCAGATTTTATTTACTATACTGCAACAGAACAGCACACACGTACATATATGTACATAAATTCCAATAAATGCTCAGTGTGCCAAACGGATCCGTTTTAGATCCGTAACGGATCCACTTCTTCGTACTTTCTATCCGCAACGGAATTAGTTACGGATCCGTTTCGGATCTGCAAGCGGGAGGAATAAAATAAAAATAAATGGTTTCCCATTACATCCCATGAAGGGACCGGGGAGAACTTCCCACAATCACTGAGCTGTGCGCTGATTGGTACCTACAGTTTTACACCGATTTCGAACGGTATTTTGAGAAGCTTTTTCATGGCTATATACTCGGTGGTGTCGCCGTCACTATGCGAGGTGACCGCCGCCGAAAGAAACTTGAAGGTGGTCAGAGCAGGGTTCGAACCCAGGATCGCATGTACAAAAGCCGCGCACACTAACCATTCCTCCGCTACCTTCCTCCGCTAGGGGGTCACCACTGTTGACAAACTGTGGAAAATTCCTGCTGACTTTTGGGCAAATGTATGGAAATGTAAGAAGTTGTAATGACGTTTTTTGTATCGGAAAGTCAGCAGTGTCTCTGACATGTCAGTTCTTTGTCATTGATGATGTATATAGGACATTTCCAACTGGGTAGTGCCGAAATATCACTCAACACGATAAAAGTCTGTGGGTAGTGACAAGTGTTAATACACACACTGTTGGCTTAACGGGGTAAACGCTGATGAAGATGATGTGTAAATCCCATCCGCCGAATTTACATTTTTTTCACTAACCGGAAAACACATGATCTGTGAGCCTAAATGGAATTACAACTTTAAAAATAACTTGGTTCAAACAATTTACAATTACAATTTACAATTTTAATAGCATTACCTTCGGGGGTGGGGAGGCGGTTGTTCGAATGGACCTGCAGCTCTACAACGCATTTTACTCCTACGCAAACCTTGATGTAGAGGGTTTTTCAATTTGAGTGATATGATTTGTATGTCACGTTACAGACATTTGTAGTATGTCATGATCTGCAATTTGTATTCATCTCGTAACACCATTACTGTCAATGGAGAGCGCTATAGATCGATGATAACCAACTTTTTATTGTCGAAATTGGATTGGTTGGTTACAAATTGCAAAAGATACAGGCTGCTGAATGTTTACTGCCTTTAAATAAGTGAACCGGAATATACATTTAAATTTCACAGTTCTGTACTAAAACGACAATGAAAAAGCTAAGTCCACAATTCTTGTAATTCCCACCGGTGTCAGTCAGTTTTCGTCGAACATCTCTTAGTTGCACAAAGTCATGACGATGAGTGGGAAATGAAACGTCAGATGAGACAAATGGTTCCTCTATTCGAATGTACTCTATGCTGTAAACTAACTCCAGTCGTTAAGGGATTTCATTGGGGCAGTTTTCATTTAAGTTATAAAACTTTTAGATGGATACGATACAAATATGTTTTACCTAAAATCCAAAAAAAATTTTACAATGTTGAAATAATATCGTCGCTTTCGAATAGTTGCTCAAAAGCGATTCGCTGCAACGTTTTGTAATTCTTTCTGCGTTAATATTAAGTTAGTTCTTGGTACTCAGTTAGTAATTCTTTGTCAGGTGTAAAGCATAATACAAATATTTAGCAATACGTGATTTGCCCTAAAGAAAACATAGTACCACAACAAATAGTATTCTGTGATTGAAAAATTGATAACAAATTGACTGCAAGTTCTCACAATGATTCAATGTTATTGTGTTATTCGCCGTATGATACTTGATTGTGCTGTGAAACATTTTCCCTTAAATTCTACTGGGAGTCATTTGGGGAAGATTGTGCACAATTTAATATATTGTTAAACATTACTAAATAGGCTGGTTTATTGGTATTGCAAGCAAATATTTGTATTGTTGCTAGTTGATTTCCTCTGCAATTACACATACCTTCGAATTTATAAAGAAAGTTGGTAAAACGTACATATGTAGAAAATAAATAGGTTTTTGCTGTAGGCCTAATCAGAAAAATACAATTGTTGCTCGTTGGCAGTAGCACGTGATTTTCATTTTTGATTCATCCATTTGGAAATAATGAAGGTAGCTATGACATATTTGCTTTTTAGGGTGTAAACACAATCAGAGGTATGTTTTATTTATATAAATGACGTTTATTGTATTAATTTCTTAATTGAAAAGGTACAATCTTTAAATACCGGTCGCATTTTTTTTTTAATATACTATACTATGAATCGAAAATTGTTAAGGAGGAGAGGTTGTGCTAGTATTTTATATATACATATGTGGGTCAGCATAAAATAAAAAAGTTGGTATAATCCCGTTGGATTCCCTGACAGTCCCTCAACAGCTTTTAAATTATATAAGTCTTAAAAACAAATAATAACATAATATTTTGAAATTTTGAGATGTTGTTTCAATGAAATATTTTAATTTTCATTCATTGAGCAATGAGCCTTAAACATTTGGGGATATCATCGTACAACCACCGACTGTATTGTAATTATACAGGGTGATTCAGGAAGTTCCGAACAAATTTCTCCAGCGTATTCCTTGGCTTATTTCATGAAGAAAAGTCCACTAGGATTATGTCCGAAAATGAAAGGGTGCGAAATGGCAGTGGGTTCAAATTTTCGGATTGCCGGTCGGAGGGTAGTAGGGTAAAGTTGCTAACTTCTGAGCCAGCGGTCGGATTTTGGAAAGGTCTTTAAGAGGCCTTTCAGAATCAATAACAAAAATAGAAAAAAGTCAAATCGCCGAGATACAGAGCTTTCGGAAAAAAATGGAAAAAAACATTCACATAACCTCAATTTGCTCAGCCAGATGGCAGGTAACTACTGTTAGCCATACCTCTTACCTTTCCAAAATGACCTAAACGAGGCCTTACCGTTCCAAAGTTATGAACATTTTACTGAAATGCAAAAATTTTATTTTTTGGAAGCGAAATAACAGCACACATATATTTGTTTGGTAAATTAACACGTTTAAGATTTTATTTTCCAGTCCATTTTCCAGTCCATTCATCAGTGCCTAAAAAAGTAAGTAGTATTTATAGGTATTCATTGATACAATTTTGTCATTCAACAAGTGTCCACGAACGCGAAACGTACAAGTGATTTTTGTCCGGATTTTTAAAAGTGAATAACGAGAAAAAATAAAAAGTTTACGCTAATCTCTGCTGCAGCAACAGTTTCGAGTACGTTGTGTTTTGAATTGGTAAAAATGGCAACTTATTCAAACGAAGAATTAGCAGACATTCATTACATGTATGGATTCTGCGATGGTAATGCAAGAGCTGCTGCGCGTGAATATGCATTACGTTTTCCTAATCGACGACCACCAAACCGAACAACATTCAGTGAGACACACCGCCGATTTCGTGAAGGTACGTTGTTTACACAAATGGATCGTCCCCGGAAATGAGCAACACGACGTTGCAGTTGAAGAGTTAATTTTGGATGTGATAGACGAGAAAGACAATCAAAAGTATGGCGCGTCCTTCACAAAGAAAAAAAACATTCATTCCATTTCACACCAGTTCAAGAACTCTTGGCGGCCGGTTTGCTACTACGCGTCAACTTTTGCCGTGAAATGTGGCAACGTGATGTACACGCATTTATGTTTTTACGTTCGATTGTGTGGACCGACGAAGCGCAATTCACGAGAGACGGCATAACTAATTTCCATAATTTGCACGAATGGGCCCATGACAATTTCCATAACAAGAAAGAAACAGCATTTCAACACCGATTTGCCGTCAACGTTTGGGCTGGCATCATCGACAACACCTTGATTGGGCCAAAAGTACTTCCGCCCAGGTTAAATTCGCAAAATTATTTGGCTTTTTTGCAAGAAGTCATGCCAGAAATCCTAGAGGAAGTACCTCTTGCGGTACGAAATCATGTTTTCTACCAACAAGATGGTGCTCCAGCGCATTACACGCTTATTGTGTGGGATTGTCTTAACTCCAATTCCCCTCGATGTTGGATTGGACGAGCTGGACCACGACCTCCAGATCTCACACCACTTGATTTCTTTTTGTGGGGCTACATGAAAGATTGTGTGTATTCTGTGCAGATCCACAATCGTGAGCAGTTACTTGCACGAATTGAGGAAGCTGCGGTGAAAGTTCGTGAAAAGATGAGTGAACTAAACGTGGCGGATGTGGTTCGCAAACGGCTGCAATTGTGTTTAGTAGAAAATGGGAACCACATTGAAAACTTCCTATAAAATAAATGTTTTTTCCTTATGTGTTTGATTCTTCAGCCAAAACTTTCAATAAAATAAAATCTTAAACGTGTTAATTTACAAAAACAAATAAACAAATAAACATTTTTGCATTTCAGTAAAATGGTCATAACTTTGGAACGGTAAGGCCTCTGGGCTTTGTTTAGGTCATTTTGGAAAACTAAGAGGTATGACTATATATCAACAGAGAAAAACATAAGTTACCTGTCATCTGGCTGAGCAAATTGAGGTTATGTGAATTTTTTTTCCGAACGCTCTGTATCTCGGCGATCTGACTTTTTTCTATTTTTTTTATTGATTCCGAAAGGCCTCTTAAAGACCTTTCCAACAAGCCCTACCACTGGCGTCTTAAAGACCTTTCCAACATATCCTACCACTGGCTCAGAAGTTAGCAACTTTACCCTACTACCCTCCGACAGTCAATCCGAAAATTTTGAACCCGCTGCCATTTCGCACCCACCCTTGCAGTTTCGGACATGGTCCTAGTGGACTTTTCTTCATGAAATGACCCAAGAAATACGCTGGAGAAATTTTTTCGGAACTTCCTGAATCACCCTGTACATACGACCCTGCATACACAAAAAGTTAAGGAGCTTTGGTGATAAATTGGTTTGTTGGTCGGAGTTTGAGTTTGGTATTCGAAGAGTCAAGTCGTGTTTGAAATTTCATTGTCTCAAAATTTGGTTTGCTCTCAGTACTATGAAAACTTTAATTTTGGCAGTGAAATTGTTTGCAAGATTTGCCAGCGCAGGTTTCATAGACTATGTTCGAAAATTGACCTACCATCGTTTGCAAATATTGTTAGTAATTGCGAGAATTGCCTTCAATCTTCATGTGATATGGTGAAAACAATTATTTTGCTCTCATATGAGATGGAGGAGGTGAAATCGTCAGGAGGTGAAATCGTCAGTGTGTATATGCAGTTTTACATTATTCTCTCTGAGAGTGATTCATAAATGTATAAATTGGAGATGAAGTAAGTGCTTCATATTATGATCTGTTCTTGTGCTGCGGCCAAAGTGTTAACATCAGTGAAAAAGTGAAAGTGAAACAACTGATAAAATTTAAGTTGCAAACTTGAAAAATTTCCGGTCTTTTTTAAGATAGGAAATTTTGAGGAAAATAAGAGAAGGCACTTTTCAATTTGCCGTCGGCAAAACGACATTTTGAGAAAAATTTCTCTGCTGGACAATGTCCGACCCAAGCGATGCCGGTTTTACCCCAGTTACGGGGAAGAGGACTAAAACCCGTGCAAGGGTACTATGCACTATAGACCCTTCTAAAGTGCCGCTCACTCCTGAACACACTCCTGTGCGGCTGTCGCAGAGGCTGCCGCTAATTTTCTGTCGAAGAAGAGACGTACGGAAGAAGATCTCATTGTAGAAAACCGCAGGCTGCGCGCGGAAAATGATCAAATGGCAACCGAGTTTGAGCGGGCTAGTAAGACCACCGAGAGGATGCAGGACCAAATTAAAAATTTGGAGAATTCGATGAATAATGCCACAGACGAGGAATCAATGGACGATGGGACGCCACCCACGTTTAGAGAGGTGTTGCTCGAGCAATAAGCCCTCGAGCGACACGAAAGAGAAGTTGGGGCCTGCGCGTTCCCGGCGCAGAAGATGATTGAGGCCATGAAGGGGAATAAAATCCCACATATGATGGGAGCAAGTGAGAGGAAGACAGGCCCCTACCGCAAGAAGAAGACCACGGGGAAGAAGAGCGGAAGCAGCAGCAAGAGTAGAAACCGGACTATACCGGAAATATATAGTGACAAAGTGCGTGCAGTAGCAGCGAAAATTAATGCTGCACTGCACCACGACAATTTTATGTTGAAAATGGTAGGGCGAGCGATCGCCAAAATTAATTTGGGAAATTTGGTGGATTATAACTCCTTTAAGGAGATGCTTAGGGTGGCGGGGTTGGGTTATTATACCTACAAGCCTAGGTCGCAGACTCCCTTTGTGGCAGTTATAGTTGGGCACTCGGGAACTTTTGAGGAGACAGACATTAGGTTGTACTTGGGCACACTCAAGCTTAAATTATCGGTCCTAAGGATAACTAAGCTTGTGTCGGATCACATGGCCCTGGCAAGTGCAGTATTCACGCTAAGAAGAGCGGGGATGTGATCTCATCCGGCCCTGATCCGGTTCCGAGAGAATCCACTCTCGATCACGAACAGGTGACCAGATGTGTTAATTGTGCGGTCAATGGGCATACGTCCAGCTCTAGGGAGTGCCCTTTTAGACTGCGATTGCTTCGGGAGAAGACCGAAGCCAGGAAGCGACATTTCACCGCTCCTGGGAACACTCTTCTCTCGAATAGTAGTTTCATTCAGGGTGGTATTTCATATGCTGCCGCTGCCGGTGATGGCACTCGTGCCACTACGGCCAGGATTGGTGTTGCTGCATCTTCGCCCAGTGGTGTTTCGATGCAGGGGGCTATGGCCCAGTTTGGTACTATAGATGCCGATTGCCGGCGTATATTCGGCATGGACCTTATGTCCTGTCGAACGAGACTAGGAGGTTTCTTGCGTGACTACGCAAAGATAGGTGACGATGGATCTAGGGCTGAGGCTATCCAGGGTCTCTTGCTGGCCCTTGGGCCAGACTGAATGTATATATTAGTTAAGTTTTAGTTTTAAGTTTTGTTTGTTTATGCTGAGCCCTTTTTGGATTCTTTTTTGGGCGGGGAAGGAAGATTAGTAACTAAGAAATACTGTTAATTATATAAGAAAATGAAACACAGAAATGTACTAAAGATGTCGAATAAATTGAAATTGAAATTGTGCTTCTTATTTTGGCTGATGTATTGCGTTTTATTTTCTTTTAGTCAGTCGTCAATGGTTCATCGGACAGTACAAAGAAGAATTATCTATTCGGTAGTTGCATTAGAAAGTCCGAGGTTAAGCTGTCAAAATTAACTGAATAATAAAAAACACTATATACAGAAAATGTGAAAATTTTAATAAGCTTATCTTACTTGATGCAAAGTCTATGCTGGAAAATGTACCTTGATCGAAAGTCAAATTTGGCAGCTTACCTACGGAAAAGATGAAAAAACTGCAAATCAATAGAGCTGACGCGTTTAGCTTCTAGATATTTGTACCATGGGACAGAGGATATCAAAAGAGCTTGATCAGTGAAAAAATGAAAGGCTCGGACGATTAAATTGTTTATGATGTTGCTTTGGTTTTTGTGTATGTGTATTACGACAGGGAACAACGATTTTGAGGAAAGAAACTGGAAATGGCAACTACGTAATGCTATTTGTTTGTCCGATCCTTTCCTGAGAAAATCGGAACGGCGGACCATTTGTTAAATAAGTGCAATAAAAAAATCACAATTAATTAATCCACGCTTGGCTTGCATGAACTTGATTTGTATACAAATATCTTGTCTGTGTACCAACGCATAGTGATAACCAACGCATAGTTGAAACCTTCTGAAAAGAAGAACGTGAAAGTCAACAAAGAAAGTAGAATCAAACGAGCAGCAGATTTTTATTTCATGGAAAAAACAGATAATGCAAATGCCCATAAATGTAGAATGGGCCACTTTAAATTTTTAATTTTGTGTATTACTTATTTATAAATGTGTATTTATTTTAATAAAATTAATAATAAAAAAAATGTGGCCGTCGGATGGTGCAATGGTTAGTGTGCGCGGCTCTTGTACATGAGATCCTGGGTTCCAACCCTGCTCTGACCACCTTCAAAAAAATTTTTTCTTTCGGCGGCGGTCACCTCGCATAGTGACGGCGACACTATCGAGTATATAGACATGAAACAGCTTCTCAAAATACCGTTCGGAATCGGTGTAAAACTGCAGGTCCCAATCAGTGAGTGAAAACTGGAAAGCGCACAGCGCAGTGATTGTGAGAAGTTCTCCCCGGTCCCTTCATGGGATGTAATGGGAAACCATGTATGTATGTAATTATAATAAATAATGCGTATACACTGAAATCAAAGATTAAGTCGTTTCTAAATATTATTATGTTTGGGAGGAAATATGCATATGTTTCCTCGTAAGTATATGGAGGTTTGGGGAACCACGTGAAGGCTTGCACGTAAGTAGATGGATGTTTCGGATGAAGAACACATATGTGTACACGTAAAAGCATACATGCTTTAAACATGCTACTGTTTGCATTTAAATACACGAGAGTTTCGGACTTGTAAACATATGAATGTTTGAAGTGTGTTCCAAACATGTACATGGTTTCTGCAGAATAGGTTTGGGAGAATATGGTACAGATACCGTTTTTTTTGCAACGTGTGCATTTGAAATCAGGCAGCGTCAGGGCGCCTCAATCTGCTATATATATTAATCCAAAGTAGTAAAGCTTGTCATCAGCAGTTTCGCGAAACATATTCATTTAATTCAGATTAATCATTAGTGGTGAGATTAAATAGAAGGGCCATCTACTGCCGGCCGGAATTCATCAACCGTTTGTGGTGCGCTGACAGCTTAAAGAGACACACGACTTATTACTTATCGATACTAAGCATTACTAATCAGCCAAGCAATTACAATCACCACACCTCCAACTGTTTGTTCGCATTTCAATGTTAATTTGACATTGGTTGGTTGGTTTTCGTGGTTGCTAAAGATACTATTTAGCATCAATTAGTATCTTTAGACACCCTTTTTGCATACCACATCACTCCGGAAGGTCCAAAGTACCGTGTCTATATCCAGCCTGTTAATCGGAGATACCTCATTAGATCCCCTAGATCTATATCGTGTATCTCAGTGAGGTTATTCAGAAAGGGATGGCCCATAGTCTTCAGGCGTCTACTCATTAGACCCGGACAACTGCAGAGGAGATATTCCACCATCTCATCCTCTTCTGCGTCATCGTAGGCACGGCAGTGGTCAATATATGACAGCTTCAACTGTCTTGCGTGATTACCGATTGGCCAGTGCCCGGTCAGCACACCAGTTAGCCTAGATATGTCTCCCCGATTATGGCTGATCAGGGAGTTACTTCGGTGAATGTTATATTCTGGCAATTTGTTTCCGGGTATGCGGCACGTTTCCGTCCTATCCCATCTGGTCTTCGCTCGTTCAAGGTAATGCAGGGAAATTCCTCTTTTGACCAACCCTATAGGCGTTGCGACGGACACCATATGGAGTTCGGTGGAAGATGATCCTGCACTAGCTAGTTCGTCTAACTGTTCTTTCCCTAGGTGACCCTTATTGCCTGGTATCCAAGTAAGAACTACATTGCCCTGCCGACCTAGGTCGACAAGTTTTTCCCTACATTCACTAACGAGTTTAGATGCAGTGTTGTAAGATTTGAGTGATAGGAGAGCCGCTTGGCTATCTACAAATATTCCAATGCGCTCTGTTCTTCGCTGTAGGCGCAGGCTTCTTTGATGGCCAGTATCTCCGCTTGGAAAACACTACACTTGTCTGGGAGTTTAAATGATAAATTGAGGCTTGCCTCTTCGGAGAAAATACCCGAGCCGGTTCCACAATCCATTTTGGATCCGTCCGTAAATACTTTGGTTTCAAAATCTGTAAGTGGTTAGCCTTTATCCCACTCTATTCTCTTGGGAAACCCGACATCGAATAGGTTATCGAACGTCAATGAGGGGGTGGTGTAATAATAATAATAATGTACATAAAAGTCAGATCTACTCAAAAATTTAAAGCATTTATTGTAACAATATCATTTTGCAAAAGATTCAATACATATAAGGACCAATTGAATACCTTGGTATTATTGCAGCAGAGCTGGATTTGCCAGTCCGCTTAACTAATTCATCTGCTTAAAAATTTCGTAATGGCTAAAATAATTTCTACACCTGTAAAATAAGTCATTTTTATTGGACTCGAGAGCAATTTTAGGCATAAAATATACCGCGGGTCATATGATAAAATTAATTTAAAAACTCCACAGTTTGGATATTTTGGGTTGGCGATACTGTCTAAAACGATTCTTAGAACTCTTTTTTGATATGATTTAAATGATTTCATATAATATTTATTAAATATACAATATGAGCAATTATTTTTTAAATACACTCTATCATAGGTAGAGGAGAATTTCAAGCTTTATTGAAATAAAAAACCGTAGGCGTTATAACTTTAAACGCCTGGAAAACACAAATCCCACGCTGCAACAAATTCCTTTTATCCAGTATTATTTTTGTATCAAGCCACTCACACATCCTAAAAATCAATTATTGTCACTCAACCACCCCCATTCACACATGATTGAACTATATGGTTGCTGGTGATACAGATGATTCCATATGATACAAGGAGCTACATGCTCCACCATATTATATTTCATTCATGCATACGAATAAAATTGTGTAAGAATATGACAAAAATGTGGTAAAATATTCCACAGCGAGAATAGATAAAGAACAGGGATAGAAAGAAATCGAAGGGTACAAGAGAAAATCACATCAGCACATCGCCACACAACATTTTTCGACACTCAACCGTAAAATTGTCGCTAAAGGTCATAAATAATGGATATAATGTGTTAAGATGTTAGTGCTAACGGCCCTGTTGAAAATTTCCCGCAATAAAATCAATGTGACGCTTTTTTTAGTGTCCTCGGATCGGCTGCTAATCTTTGTATTCACATGTTAGAGGGTTTGCGAGTAAACCACACATTCGTTTCATTACAAATATACTATGAATAATGCGGCACAATGGCGGATACGTTAAGAATTTTCGACTGTTTTCCTGTATTTAGGAATAGTATTTGAGTTGCAGGGATTTTTTTCAATATTTTATTTGACTTGGAAAATTTTATTAATCCATATAAATTTGTTGATCCTTAACGAATTTTCGTAAACAACAACGCAATTTTAGCTTATCATACATTACCAAACAGCACAATTTGTTTAATACAACACGATTTAATAACAAATTATTTATATTATTTAATTTTATAATATTTATATTTAGACACCAATAATATGACACTTTTTAAATTTAGTGTTATTTTTTTTTTGCAAGTGGCAACTCTGAAATTTGGCAGCTGTCACATAATATGTTTATTCCCATTAATAAAATTGGACCGTTTTACGAAATAACAACGCGTTATAATTGTGAAAACGTTTTAAAAAAAATTTGGAAAGTTATGCTGAGACCTCTCGACCACTTCGAAGAACTTTCAGTTGGGAAAGTGCACCTAATGTGCCAAAAATTCGAGGAGTGATCAAAAAATGTAAGAAAGATGGTCGGTTATGGACTAAAGGCCTGCAAAGAACCATCCAAACACACTTGTTGCTTGTTGTTTATTTTTCTTATATCTGCTTGTACCTGTTTCGCTCTCTTTGGATTGAGTGCGTATGGAATATTTCTCTTTTAGATATCGATGGAATAGGTATGAGAGAGTGAAAGTACCAAGTATCAAAAATACGTGTATGATTACATACACAACAAACAGATATGTCGGTATTCTTGTTATATGAGGAGAGCGTGTGCTTACTTACCTCAGACATTTTTATTTTCTTTTTTCTTAAAAATTGCCACAGATAAAACTTACACCATCACTTTTTGTAAAAAGAATGGAAAAAGTAAGATCAACGGAAAGAGTACGATCAGGAATATCCCTGTTAAATGGATATATCCATTTAAAAAAGAGGTACAACAGTTACTTCACTGAGTGGAACAGATAAAGAGAAAAAAATATTCCACTACAATGAGAGCTCAATCCAAAACGCTTGAGCATATGTTGTGTTCTACTCTTTGTTGTATTTGTATCGATAATATCAGGTTCTTACTTGTTTTATCTTTTTGTACAAATAAAATGAATGGAACGCTGCAGGCCTTTATTATGGACAGTAGGGCTCATGCCCGTCAATGTACCGGTGGGTCTCTTGTAAACATTGCTCCTGTAAACGAGAGTGTCGCCGAAAACCCGAAAACACCAATTCGGCATCGCTCTAAACAACTTAAAATTTCACGAAATATGTACTACTCAGCGAATTTTGACAAACGACCTCCACTTTCATGCGTATAAAATTCAGCTTACTCAGGAGCTCAAACCAGGCGACCGTGGAAAGCGACGGCAATTCGTTCAATGGGTAATGGAGCAAAGTGAAGTCAATTCCAATTTTGCAAAAAAAAAGTCATATTCTCTGATGAAGCGCATTTCCATCTGCATGGCTCAGAAAATCCTCCTGCAATCCATGAGCAACAAATGCACTCACAACGAGCAACTGTCTAATGCGGATTATGGTCTGGCGGCGTGATTGGGCCTTACCTATTTGACGATAAGACCGAAATATCTGTAAGTGTGAACGGCATTCGTTAACGGAATGACAAAGGAGTTCATGTAGCCTCAACTGGACGGCATGGATCTGAACGACACCCCAATAAAAAAATTTCAAGTTTTCAGAAGCAGGACAAAACCGAAGCGCATATGTAAGCGCTTCGTTAGAAACTTTACAAATTTTTTTCATAATAAAATAAATATAAGAAAAAAAATATTCAAGAGCTTACCCATTCCCTTACGAGGAATCAGGTTGTAAGCAGACGAAAATGTACACGAATCATTGCCGAATGTGTGTTATGTTTTGATGGCGTAATAAAATAATAATGATTGATGTGCTTCTGTGCAAACAACACGTGGAAAAAGTGAACGGGTGTAAAAAAGTGTTTTTTAACTACATACGAGTGTACACAGGGTGATTCAGGAAGTTCCGGACAAATTTCTCCAGCGTACATAAAACTAAAAACAATGACAAAAGTTCAGTGTGGTGTTATTTTTTGGAAGAGTCGGAAGGTGCAACCCAACCAAAATGCAAATTGTGCAAACAGGTTTTAAAAACCAATGGCGGCTCTACAAACGTTTAATAACACATCTTAACGCAAGTTAATTTTGGCATATGTATGTATGTCTATTATACGGCTTACTCTCCAAAACTTACAACATTTATTGCGTCGGGTAGAACATGTTAGTTTAAGCAAAGAAAGTAAAATCACAAAATCGGGGCAAATGTATAGTTTCCCGAAATTCCGGGATTTTTTAAAATTGATCCCGTTTAGCATCCCTAGTGTGTACGTTTTGTAAATTGTTAACGGAATTTATGTACTTTCTGATGCAGGTTATGTACGTTATGGACCATGCTATGTAGTACTTTGTGGTACATTTTCTGCACTCTTAAATGCACGGTATGGTAAATAAATGTTGTATTTAGTTTCAGGTACATTGTATGTTCGTTATAGTTAGTAAATTGTATGTACTTTTCGTCAAAATTATGGGGAATAAATGAGGTCACCGATCCACGTTTATCACTTGGAGCCATTTGTCCCTGGGTCTCTCCTCTCTCTGAGTCGACAAATTGGCTACGAAAATGCATATAAACAAATGGGCGGGGCTTGCTCTGGGATGCCTGGGTCTTTTGTCTTTTTAGTTTGTACGTGCGCTCGAGTCGTCTATTTTTTACGACTCGTGGCGATCGAGCGGGCTGTAGGTGTTCGTTTACGATGCCTGGTGTATTTTTAAACTAGGTGATTCAAAAACGATGTACAATTTCTCTTCACTCAAATGCCAACAAACACAATGAGTGAAATCGTAGTCATTCTCTGTTCCTCTCTTACTCAACTCATTGAATATTTCAGCTTTTGATAGTGTTATTGTATATAACTATACAAATTCCAACCATGTTCAAGTAAAATTACATAAACTATGCAAAAAGTATGAAATAATCAAGATATGACGCGTGAGAAAATGCCTTTGAGTGAATTTGTAGAACTTTTTGGTTCTCTTTTACCAGGGTTGCCAAATTGCGCACATCTTTTGGTCGTCTTATTCTAATAAAGCGGCATGGCCACACGTACGATTTATCTGATGGAACTTGTGTATGTGTTAGTAATTCTCTTTGTGCTTACATGGCAACACATCAGTTTTGCCATCAGATCTGCCATCCAACTCATTTTGCACTTGTGGTGGCAGAGGAACAACGTGTGTATTTCCATATTTTCGTTGGAAGTTTTGTGTTTGAATAAGTTTACAACACAACGCAAATGAAAAAGTCGAAAAAAAAACACACAAAACAAACGGCGTCTCTTTCTCTGCTGCAGAATCTGACGAAATATCAAAGGGCTTCAGATATTCTATCAAACCAATCCGTGTGAGTTTTTTCTCACTCACACATAAAAAAAGAGCAGATTGGACAGATTATCGTACGTGTGGCCATGCCGCTTAAATCGTCGTTGGGTGATACCCCAAAGTGGCATTAAAGTCCTGAACCATTGCTATCGAAATCTCATGTTTGGAGTTTTCGTTTACCCAAAAATCGGTTTACCGGTACAATAATTCACTGCTACTAGCCAAGGAAGACAATGCTGCTGCAATGTGAATACAGTATAACCACCTCATATATTGCTTTGTATTTTTTAACATTTTATTTTTAGTTTGACTTTTAAATTAACGAATTGATAAATACAAAGGAAGAATTGTCGGATGAAGACGAGTTGATTATACTCAACGTCTATGCCTTTTTTTCGAAACAGTTGATATGAACTTTTATAGGTTACGAAAAAACGCCTGTTATATATCCTTTACATTATTATCAAAGCTCATTTGTTAAGAAAGAAAATTGAATAGTTTATATTTTCTCTCTGATTTGAAAACTGGAGACCACACTGTAAAAATATGGCATTAAAGTCCAGAACCATTGCAATCGAAATCTCGTGTTTGGAAATTTCATTTACCCAAACATACATATGTTTATCAGTACAATAATTCACTGCTACTAACCAAGGGAGAGGATGCAGTCTAACAACCTCATATATTGCATTGTATTTTTTAACTTTTTATTTTGTCTTTGACTTTTAAATTAACGAATTGACAAATACAAAGGAAGAATTATCGGACGAAACCAAGCTGATTACTACCTGATGGTGCTGGAGTTCAACAATTTAATTTTTTTTAACGAAACTGGCTAAATGCTTTTATTACATTTTGTCGTTAAAAAAGTTGTATTTTCCCCCAACGTGAACTACATTATTAATGTTCTTGCTCTAGCATTGGCAGTAGCACTGGTGGTGGACAAATTCTGTTGGTATGGTTATTTTCTTATCGCTTACATTTAATTAATATTCTGGCTCGTGAGGTTGCAAATTAAGTAAATGAGCTGATGGCCCACACGACAATATTATGTGTGGTGTCTAATCAATTTTACACGAGAAAATCTATAATATAGAATGGAAAATTTTAGATTATACAGGAAATAACTTTTTAACATCACAAAATTACATTTATTATATATATTGTTACGAATTTTCAAATTGTTCTTTAATCGCTGTTTTATTTTCTGGAGGGACCCCTTTCTCAACTTTAGAGTAGAAAATCTCTCTTTTCTGTGGGTCGAAAGAATTAGGGCTCACCGCAAAAAAATTTTTAGAATCCATTCCTATCATTTTTGGGTATGTGGGGTTCCTCTTTATATTTTTTTCTGAGGACATTTTCATTTGTATCCGGTTTACGTAATCTCGTGTCCACCAGACCACACGGGTATTTTTTTTTTTTGACAAGGTTACTTAATGTACACTTCGAGCTGTAATGCGCCACTGTCGTGTTGAGATGATAGTAAGATTTATGCGATTTGGTGACTGAAAATGCCAAAAGAGAAGGGAGTTTGGATTTTCCTAGCTTTGGTCAGCGGGTGTGAGCCACGAATATTACAATCAATCTTTTTAATATATCTCACAATAATTCACCGAGAGTAAAATACAAAGAAAATATAATTGAATTAGAATTCGGAATTGAATATTTCTGTCCCTTATTCGAAATTGAACAACTATTGTGGATGCGTACCAAAATGAACAAGATAGTTTGAACTCAAAATAACAAGTGAAGATCTCTTCGCATTTTTCGTAACGACAAAGTAAAGTAAGACAGATAGGAGCAATATTTAGAACAATTTGTAACACACACAGCACAAGCTATTAAACTTTATGTTGGTGTGTAAGTTACGCGCTCAAGCCGCACAGTGGACCGTTTCATATAAGCTAGTCAAAAAAATTACTTTTAGCTGTAATTGTTGCTTTAGTCGTACTTAATGATTTTCGTTTTCACAACCCCTTTTTAGTGGACCTGGCACGATTAACTACAATTTCTTCTAATTCAGTGTTCTGCGAATTTGATATATCAGTAAGTGAGTCGCTTCACGGTTGGAACACAATGTCAAAGAATATATAGATTTTTCTCGAATCTTTTAAATTTCTAAACTAGTATAAAGTTAATTTTTTTGTGTTACAGAAATATACATTAGGGTGTACCGAAATAAATATTTGGAGGTGGCTCCAAAAGTTGTGTATTAGATGATTACGGGAACGTCAAACTTTTCTTTATACGAGGGTACCTATAGTCCCCATACCGGCGGTTGAAATTCCGATTTCAGTGAATTTTAGTAAAAAAAAAAAATTTTTTTTTTTTGGCCAATATGCCTAAGCAGAAAGTACGTACATTTCAAAATTTTACATTTTCAAAATTTTAATAAAGTATTTCTTTATTGTCGGTGGTGCAATGGTTAGTGTGCGCGGCTCTTGTACATGAGATCCTGGGTTCGAACCCGGCTCTGACCACCTTCAAATTTTCTTTCGGCGGCGGTCACCTCGCATAGTGACGGCGACACTATCGAGTATCTAGCCATGAAAAAGCTTTTCAAATTACCATTCGGAATCGGTGTAAAACTGTAGGTCCCAATCAGTGAGTGAAAACTGGAAAGCGCACAGCTCAGTGATTGTGAGAAGTTCTCCCCAGTCCCTTCATGGGATGTAATGGGAAACCATTTATTTTTATTTTATTTCTTTATATAATATGTAATATTATAAAAAAATCTGCTGTTCTTTCCTACAGCCACTTGACTTCCGATGTACATAGTTCTATGGTTTCGAGCTCAAATATATGTTATCCCTTACATTTCCTATATTTTTATAAACTTGTTGAAAGCCCATTTGATCAGAAAGAAAACTGAATAGTTTATTTTTTCTCTTTGATTTGAAAACTGAAGACCACACTGAAAAAAAACTGGTGCGTGTAATCAAGGTCGCTTCTTCATGTATGTACATATATATACATAAGTATAAAATTCATTAGAAGATTTTTATTTATTCGGCCTGTTCAAGCTTGAGGCCATTCTATATCTCTATTAATAGACATAATTTTTTTTTTAAAAAGGAGTATTGCAAACGTATTCCTATGATACATATTTCAGATCTAGCCACAGATCTTCAACAGCGGTTGTTTGGAATGATGCTACTGAAAAATACATCACATTAAATGCAAACGAAATCTCATTTGAATTGAGAATTCACTATAATGCAAGTGTTTGAAAAATATCGCAAGCAAAACACACAAGAAAACATTTGCAGAAACTTCTTTCCATCTCCCGAGAACCATCGCACACTGGGGCCAGTCCATACAGGGTTGTGCTCAAAACTCTGAATGATAAAGAATTGCTATAAAATACTTAAAACTAAAATAATTATAACAAATTTTAATTGTATTTTCTAATTTTATTCAAAAACCAAAATAGTTAGTCTTCAGAAACATCCGATTCAGCGTCTATATGTACTCCTCCAAAAGCATCGCTCGAACTTCTGCATCAAGAGATTTTCTTTTAATTAGTTCTAAAGACCTTAAACTTGTCATGAGAGGATCCGAAGAAATAAGTAAGCGATGAAACACATCTTCAAGATTAGCCTGCCTCGGCTAAAACGTTCACGATATATCTTAAATTCCTTAATTCTTGATTCCTGATCATCTTCACTCAATTGTCCAATTGGCAGAAGAAAATTTGATATAATTTCATATCCATGGATCAAAATTTTGTGCACAGTTGTTGTCATAGGGTGCCAGAGATAAAGGCGGACATATAATTCCTCAGTATCAAGGCAGAACTTCTTGAATTTCTTTTCATCTACTTTGAACCCGCACGATAATGTTTGTAGAATAAAATAAAATTTTGTAATTAATATTTCGTCAATACCACTTATTGAAGAAGACATTTGACTATTTTGAAAGATTTTGCGAGCCACATTGCCATCATTACTGCTTCCATAACCTGGTTTGGGCTTGTCTATGATTAAAGACATCTTTGTTTTAACTTCGGTTTGTATCCTTGCCTTATTTTCCGCAACTATATACTCATTTGCTTTATTAATACGCCAAGTCTTAGTAAGCAACTTATATGCTACATGCAGCAATCATTCGAGCATTCGTATCCATGCATGTAGTACAGAGATTCCGAATGACAGATTTTCTGTTTTTATTGGCCTATTTACAATAGATTTTATGCATTTAAAATCCTTGGATGTAGCATTACATAAATAACATCGCAAAGTTGATTTGGTATCTGATAGTGAATTGCAAATTTTACCATCAACCATAGTCAAAAGAGGTGTATGTGAGATGTTATACTCCTTATCACCTAGTACAACTTTAGTGTCCGTTAGATTACTGATCTGTACATCCATGTTATATTTTTCTTGCTTAGAAAGTTCGACAGTTTCTTTCCTGTACCGTAATTTAATAGGCCTATAATAACGAGGAGATGAAGTTCGGGGATTTTGCCACAATACAAATCTTTTGCCGTTTTCTTTTTCGGTAATTAATCTCAGAGGAACTAACGATGATATAAACATATACTTGTTATCACTGGTATCAGTTACAAACCGTTGCATGTATTGTGTTTGACTAGAACTACCTACAAATCCCCATTTTGATATTAAGGTTAACTTATTACGTTCTGTGCCAGTTAGGGGATCTGTTTCTCGTTGCATAATACGATTAGCAGTGTGGTCTAATAGCGATTGGAGTGGAACCTCGCCTTCAACATCAGTCACAATTATTTCATTAGGCAAACATTGCTTTTTAGCTATTCGAACATTTTTATAAGTAGGAAAAATGTCTTGTGCATAATTCCTTATTGTATTATACTGGCGCCTACTCAACTGCGCATCCATAATTAAAGAAAAGGCTTGTTGGTTAGTTAACATACGACAGTTAGGTCGATCTTCTTCAGCTGTATTAGGATTAACAATATCTAGGACTTTCTTGGCTTCATGGCGCTTTCCGCTAGCCCGTAAGCGCATCTGCGCTGCGTATGCCAACTCTTCAGAAGAATGTGTATTTCGAAGTTCAGCTGTTTCCGTACGTTTCGACTGATCACTGCATTCAACAAAATCTTTAGCAGGCCTTCCTCCGTAAGGCATCTGACATAATTCAAATTTCGAAGAGCATTGCAACCAGTTCTTTTGTGCATTTATCCCATTTAGATATAAACGCATTCCGAAAGTTACACAATTCGATTTTCAGCTCACCTCTTTTAGAGTTTGGACAGTTAGTTCGGCTCGAAATATACTGTTCTAGGTCGACAAACTTTTTTTGATGTGTTAACATCTATAGCCGCGTATAGGGACTAAAACTATCAAAGTCAAAATCTGATAAAACCAGATTTTATGCTGCTGCTAAAACCATCGCAGTCGACGTTATGGTGACAGCTATTTCGTATAAAGTATGTGTGATGTTGAGTGTTTGGTTGTTTTTATTTTAGGTACCCCCCCCCCCTACACCCACCACCCCAACAAGCACTCCGCGACACAGTAAGCACAAATAAATCACCAACATATCAGTAGTAGTAGTAGTAGTTGTAGTTGTTGTTGTTGGTGTTGGTGTTTTTTTATTATAGTGAAAGGTAAGTCCAATAAAATGTGAGATAGCAAGAGAGCAACGACAATTTTGTGAACTTGTGTAGCGTATGTACGAATATAACAATGTATGTATGTATATACAAGTGTCTGTTGCTTTGCATTCTTTGAGTTTTGTGGGAATAAAACAAAAAGTGTTGAGCAAGAAAATAATGACACATGTGCTTGCACTGGGTCTTTAAATAATTTTAAGTATTAATATTATTTAACTGTAACGTCATCTTATGATTGAACGCTGTTTTTTATTTCCCAATGTAACATTTACGAATGTGTTCATAGAAAGCGAACAGGTACCGTGTAGCACAAAAGGTGTTAACACATCGCCCGTGAGTTCGAACACTCATTGGATTTTTTTTCAGTGATATCTGATCACTTTTGAATAAAATCTCACAAAGGTCTTGATTTTTGATGGATATTGTAGATTTGTCTGAAATAATATCATAAAAGTCATTTATTCTGATTGTATTGTCAATCAATAGTAGATATATGATAATACTGTACGTTACGTTACGTTAAGGTTTGAGTAGCTACAGCTTATGAGGATGATGATGCAATTATTATAAGTATGTATTACATTGAACCGAAGCAACCTCCACATATGTACAAAAAATGCGCAAAATTATATTTCTGGCCTTCTTAGTTTACTTATGTACAAAACCTTCCCTTTTTGTTAAAAAATTATTTAGAAATATAACTCTGCGCTTTTTGAAAAAAATTTACTTTAAAAAAATCACCACAAAAAATGTGCACTTCCAAAAGTTATTAGTCATAGATCAAAACCCGATGAACTTATTCATTAAAAAAAATATATAAAACAATTGCCATACCTTTATTGATAGACAATATAATTCAGTTTAAAGAATTTTATCATTAAACGGCAGAAATAGATATTTGAAAATACACCAGGGATGGGATATTTTAATTTATTTTTTTAATTTATTTTTCTTAAATTCGAAAATTTTAAAAATTGAGTTTTGAGCACAACCCTGGATGGACTGGCCCCAGTGTGCATCGGTCCCCATTAGACATGATTTTTGTTGTTGCCTACAACACAATTTTTTACATACAATAGCAAATGCATGTAGTTTCGTCGTGCTCCACGTTATTCAAACTCATCAGGGATGATTTTTATTTATTCGGCCTTTTTTGGTTTATTAATAGAGATATTTTTTTTAAAGGAGTATTGCAAATGTATTCCTATGATTCCTGGCAAACCGTATAGCTATTTCAGATCTAGCCACAAATCTTCATCAGGGGTTGTTTGGAATGATGCTATTGACAAATTCGTCAAACTTAATGCATACGAAAATTGTGTGTGTTTTGCTTGCGATATTTTTTGAACACTTTATATAGAGATTAAAGAGAATTCTCAATTTAAATGAGATATGATCGGAAGTTTTGATGAATTTCTGACACCAAATAAAATTTCACGCTTCAGTGCTAGATAATGGCGCTGAAACCAGTGCAACAGATCATGATGGATCTTATGATGTTGGCAATTCTTTGATTGAAAAAGACCCATATGTTGGACGACATTCTATTCGACCTCGGTTGCTCTGCCACAGCACTTGTTAGAGAAACGTACAACATTTGTTGGGAGTTTGCCAAAAAATAAACGCAACATCCCGAAGCCTTTTAATCTCAAAGCAGAACATGCTGACAACACTTATCTATTGAAAAGTCATGGGCGAAATTTGTATCGGGCTATTAAGTTTCGGATGGGATGACCCTTTTATCATATCTGCCAAAAAATAACAAATGTGTGTTTTTATTTCCAACACAACATTGTACAAATCGTCGGTTGATTATTGTTTTGTCGTATACGCCATTTGTATTTTTTCTAGATGATATTGTATCTACAGATTTTTGTGCGTTCTATTTACGAATCTGTTTTACAATTTTTAATAATTAAAATAATAATAATTTGTTTGTATGTCCATAAAAATTGCTAGTTGGTAATAGGGGTATAGTTGTGAATATTGGTATCTCCGTTTCAAGCAATAGGCATTTACGACAAAACAATAACAAGTCGACGAAATATCGGTGCAAGTGGGCCATTAAACAAGCCACAATAAAACTAAAGGTAGTGTGTATGTACTTGACCAGTTCGTCATCACATATTCTTGCTCAGGATGGCCAGAAGTCCCTATTCATCCTCATTGGCGTCCACCAGCCAAAAACATAAATCATTTTCGCAATGTGAAGCTTATTGAGTTCAATTGTGGGAGGCCGAGATTATTACCAAGCAGACCTGCGAAATCGACAACAGAGGCCTGCAGTATTCTTGGTTACAATGAGCCAGTGGTCTGTCCAAGTAGAGATGAGCGTTTACCCAGCAAAAAAAGTAGAAAACAATTTACCATATCTTTTTTTGTTCACAATACTTATTGTTATTATTTCTTTATGGAAATTGCAGACACGTTGCCACCATTATCATCGTCCTACCAACAGGAAGTCGGGAGCTGCCTCTGATGAATTCCATAAGAACACTAGCAATAACCACCATTTAATTACCAGCGTGAAATGCGATTCATACACTAAAAATAATGGTGGAACACATGGTGGCTCTACTCTAAATAATACTTTTTGATCAACACTGACCAATTTTTCTTACCTAATATGCAAATCATACCTCGCCTCACTTTAATCAATAAAAATGCTCACCGTATTTTTACCTGGGATTTGCGGGACCTCCAAAAAATTCGACTCGAAAGTTTCATGAAGAAAGGGTTAATAAATCATGGTTCTTTTAAATTACAAAGTTATCTTATTTTCACAAACTTGACATTCGCAATTAAGTTTTTACTCAATAACAATCATTAACAGTCACAACAACTGTATTATACAAGACTACACACTGAAAAATCTGTCTTTTTGTTGTTGTTTGGATGCAAATTTAAAGTGTGTTTGGAGTTTGTCGCGAATATAATATACTTGTATCCAAACACATTGTGTTTGCTATTCAATAGTACATGTTTGAGACACAATGATTAATACGATATAATATATGCGTTTGCGACATACATATATTTATGTTTGTGATACAAATACAGCTGTGTTTGTAGCACTGTCTATGCTCTCTCGAGATCAAGGGATTAAAAGAGGCACAACGACAGAGTCTATCTTGTAAGTGTGTATCTGTATTTTTGCATTATTCTCTCTGTCAGCGAGTCATAAATATTCCTGAATGTGTATATATAGCATGTGAAGTGTTTCTTATTTTGCCTGATGTATTGCGTTTTAGTTTCATGTTTTCAGTCATCAATGGTTCATCGGACAGAGGATATCAAAAGCGCTTGATTAGTGAAAAACGAATAAACCAAGGCTCGGACGGTTAAATGGTTTGTTATGTTACTTTGGTTTTTTTGTATGTGTTTCGTATATATGTATGTCTGCTACCAAAGTGAGAAACGATTTTAAGGAAAGAAACGGGAAAGAGCAACAACGTGAACCCGTTTGTCTGTCCGAGTCTCTACTGAGAAAATCGGAACGGCGGACCATTTGTGAAATACGTGTATTAAAAAAATCACAATTAATTAATCCATGCTTGGCTTGCATGAACTTGATTTGTACATAAATATCTTGTTTGTGTACGAAGGCATAGTGACAACTAACGCATACCTGAAACCTTCTGAAAACAAAAATGTGAGAGACAACAAAGAAACGAGAAGCAAAAGAGCAGCAGATGCTAATTTCATGAAAAACAAACAATTAATGAATTCAATGCAAATAAATGTAAAAAGGACCGTTTTAAATCTATTAATTATTTGTATAAAGTATATTTATAAATGTGGATTTATATTGTACAAATTAATTAAAATAAATAATACATATATATTTTGAAATCGAAGGATAATTCGTTTCTAAATATTATTAAATTTGGAAGGAAATTCGCATATGTTTCCACGTAAGTATATGTAGGTTTGGGGGAAACACGTGAATGCTTCCACGTTACTATATTGATGTTTGGGATAAATATCGCATATGTTTCCACGTAAAAGCATACATGTTTGTCAGTAAACATAATACTGTTTGCATTAAAATACAAGTAAGTTTGGGACTTGGAAACATATGAGTGTTCGAAGTGCGTTCCGAACATATACATGGTTCCTGCAGAATATGTCTAGAAAAATATGTTAGAGAGACCTTTATTTTTCAGCGTGTATGTATACTTGTATACTTTGGAAAACAGACTACCTGAATATTCAGATATTTATATCAATTCAAATCTCAATACCCGATTCATAGCGACGCCATCTGTTCTCGATTGGTCACGAAGTTAGTGGTAAGTTCCAGAAGATAATTTGGCAACATTTCCAGATAATCATTAGAGCAATAAAAATAAACTATCAACGATATATTTGTGGAAAGAAAATATGAAGATTTTGTTAGATAATCTCCTAGAAAAAAACATGTTTTAATTATTACGCTTCAGTGTACACACAGGGAAAAGATTAGTTGAAAATCAATTCAGGCATTGGAAATTCCATGATAAAGTCTATTTTTTGATTAGAATTCATAATTGTCAAACATCAGAATTATTTGTCTACGTTATTGATAGATTAAAAATAGGTTTTAGTAAGGTTTTAAGTAGTAAGTTTCTACTACCGAACTTTAGTTGTTTTAACCAATTATTATTTCTAAAACCTCATTCATCTGAAATGGAAAATACAACTAATAAAAAGTACAATATTAGAATTCGTGTTCAAATATTAGTCACTGAAATCATAATTTTGTTTCTGTCACAAAAACACTTGTTACAAAGTTATGTATCCGAGTTTGCACAAGAGGCTTTGCTGTTACTATATTTTTTTTACAGAAAAACTACAATTTTAAACAGACAGAGATACACAAAGTTTTGAAAACACAATAAAGTGTATAGATATCAGCCAGCGAAGAATAAATTGAATAAAATATCATAAATTGAGGTGAAGTGAGACTTTTAAACACAATCGTTGAATCTGACGCCAATATTGATGCCTTCACAAACACATGCAAACAATTGTGGACACTTGGCTGGAGGAACTATTATTGTGGATGACACAAATTAACTTAAACATACATATGAAACCCAGGGTAACCCATCCCCACTTTTGATCGAAAATATGAAAAATTTAGAAAGACTGTCAAAATTTGTTTTTTTATTGGACGCTCCGTTTTCGAGATATAGAAATTTTTTCAAATATTCGATACACAAATGGGCACGATTTATGAAACCTGGTTATAGATAATAATAATTTTCTTTATATTTAAATACAAAATACAAAATTTTAATAAAAACTATTTTTTTTACTTTTTTTCCATAAAATTCATAAGGGGTTAAGCATCACCAAATGGTTGTGACAGCCATCAAATTCAAGTACATAATTAGTTCAGCATACCAATATACTATTAGGTTCAACCAAATTAGGTTTTACATTTTTCGTTCATCCAACTAATAGAATATTCACCACTACAGGATAATTTGATTGCTACAACTGCATCTCGATTGACAGATCACATTTATTTCTTGTTGCTGTGGCTTCAACTATATATTGCAGTTCTTGCTACCAAAACTGAATTACAAATCAATTGATGTGCACAACATTTGGTGATACTGAACACAATTATTGGTAATCACAACTGAATAATGTGATAGTCCAAGTAACCGCCAAATTTTAGTTGGCTGCAAATATAGTTGTGACAACGAATCTATTCTCTGTGTTATAATTATTTGATATTGGGGTTTCCTTTGTGTAGGTCCAACACTGCATTTACAGAATCAAACCGATTCCGTTGTTTTATAAAGCCGGATAACGATAAGGACATCGCCAAATCTAACAAATTTTAACCAACAGAGGCTTGCGACTTATCCGTACGATTTCTGTGTGGTCGGCGTTTTCACATTCTTAGGTCGTTTTCCACGAAGGCAGCTCCAACATGGCTTCGTAAAATCTTTCTTATTCTCCGGAGTCATATATATAAGAAAGAGTTCAAACGAACCAAAAATATTTGAAATTTTTTTTGCCATTATCATGTAGAATATATAACAGCGATATATCGGCAATAAACAACAATTTTCGAATGGCAAAATATAAAATATTTCGAATATTGTTAATATTGCTTAAACAAAAGATATAAACCAAATATTACTTGCATGAAGATAAAACGAAAATATTGCCGAAATGTTGTCAAGGTGAAAATCTTTCAAATATTTGTGTGCCAAAGACGAACGGCAACAAATTATAAAATCGGAACGCCTATAGTATATGGCCAACAGTGTATTGCCGGAAGACCAAATTTGGCGCGCGGGCCATTGTTTACCGACCTCTACGATAGAGCAAGAGGATTGTATACAGCACCAAATTATCGTCGCTACCTTGTAACGAGAACAAATCCATTTTTGTTTTTGCTTAATCAATTGTAAAGCTACGGATACTTAGTGTGTGAAGGATATTTTTTGTGTCAGTTACAATACTCATTCGCAAGTATGTCAGAATAAATTATTATAACCAAAATCTGTTAGTTAAGTCACCGACTGTAGAGGGATAATAAAGGGTTTTTCAACAGAGACGCTACAAAAGTAAATCGATATTTTTTCCCACTCTTTTGACATTTCTCTTCACTAAGGTTTGCCATTTCATCACGGAAAGATATACGAGCCAACAACGAGTCGAAATTATTAAAATTTACTACCGAAATTTGGAGTCAGTGGCCTCACCTTTAGAGGCCTCAACAATCAGCGATGAGGCTCATTTCTGGCTGAATGGCTTCGTCAATTAGCAAAATATGCGTTATTGGTCAGACAGCAATCCACACGTAATCCATGAGTCATCATTGCATCCCGAAAAAATTACGGTTTGGTGCGGTTTATGGGCCGGCGGCGTCATTGGGCCGTACTTCTTCCGTGATGATCAAGACCGGCACATTACTGTGAATGCGAATCGCTACCGTTCAATGATAACCGAATATTTTTGGCCCCAATTGGATAATATGGACTTGGAGGACATGTGGTTCTAACAGGACGGCGCCACAAGCCACACAGCGAATGCCACAATCAATTTATTGGAAACCAAGTTTGGTGAACGTGTTATCTCACGAAATGGCCCAGTCGATTGGCCACCTCGGTCGTGCGATTTGACGCCGTTAGATTATTTCCTGTGGGGCTACGTCAAGTCTATGATCTATGCCAACAAGCCAGTGACGATTGATGAACTTCGTACGAATATCGAACGTGAAATTGCAGCAGTATCGGCCGATTTATGCTTGAAAACAGTTGAAAATTGGGTTCAGCGTCTGGACTTCTGCAAGCGTGCCCGTGGTCGCCATGCAAAAGAAATCGAATTCCATACATAATGGCATCGAACGAACTTTCACAGGAATAAAGAATTTCATTGGTATCTAAAACCGGTTTTGTTTTATTTACAAAAACTTTTGTAGCGCTCTTATTGAAAAACCCTATACATAGGCAATATCTTCTCTGACTGTCATGCTGTTATCAAGTCTCTGGAATCAGTATTCTAGAGTACACCATCTGCCCAGGACTGCCGCAGATCTCCCAACTAGATGGCCCAGAAGAACCATATTAATCTCGTGTGTGTGTCCGCACGAGGGCATTCCGGGGAACGTCAGATCGTAGGAGCTAACCTGACTGGGGACTACCTCGCAGGTTCCACAGGAATAGCGACTTGTAAGCATATCCTGCACGAACGACCCATATGATGATGTAGGAGAGGTGGACGAGAGGCATGTACTGTGTAGGCCCAAAACAAATCTAGCGGAGATCCCTGAATCTTCTATCTCTAGCCAAGCCCAAACTATCAACGCTTATTTAATATTTATCTTATTGGTAGACATGCGGTGAGACTAAAAGTTAGGGCGAATTACTTCTGTAGAAGCTGCAACAATGAGGAAGAATTCACTGAACATATTTCATGCACGTGTCCAGCAAAAGCCTTCATGAACATGTGTATTATCTCAGCTAGGCGTCGACAGCATCGTGAGATTTTGGGAGCAAAGTAAATGGTTGTCCGATGAGGTTATCTTCTAATCTCGTTAGGCCGTCGTATCGCAATGCACAAATAAGTCTGTAGGCCAAACCTAACAATCGATTTGGCATACGAACCATTCAGATGTTTGTGTAACAAAAACATTACATCTCAGTTTGTCAAAGAGCCTATAAATATCCCATTATGTTCTAAGTACTTATGCACATAGACAATCTATTTTAATACTACTGCACCGGAATTCTGTAACTTTTTAATGACAAAAATTGGTAATTAAACCGGCCAAAGTACAACATTTAGTATTGATTTCGACAATTTAACTACCGAATTTTGTCGTTTCAAAATTCCGCTGCTGGTTTATTATTTATATGCTCTCGAGCAGAATATTATTTGTATACCCAAATTTCAAGTAATTATTTTCTTTAATAAGAAAATTTTACAATTAACAATTATTTAATAAATTTATCATTTATTATTAAATGTCCGCCACACATAAGTGTGATAAGTAGTAATTAATCTAGTTAAAAGGCAATTCTTGTATAAAGCTCCTTACACCAGACACTTTTTAAAAAGAAAATATTTCATTCAATACAAACAAAGGACTTTCGAAAGTACCGAGACAAGATAGAAGCAGAACTGTATTATTTATTCAATTGTAAGCATTCCCATGAAAGCAGAAGCAGAGATTTCCTTTTATGTAATATATAATAAAAATATATTTCTTTCAATTACCAGCAGAGAGACCTTTTAACACTTATGTAGTTGATAAATTGCGCCCAGTATTCCAACCACCCTGTTGTTGCTGGAATTATTTATACCAATTATATGTATTCTATTTGCCATCTGACTCGAAGTGACCTTAATTTTTGTATCGACTTAATAGAATAATAAATTATGGGAACAGCTAGTGAAATCCTTTTGTTTACATCCTTCAAATTCATTGAGAATCTACAGCATTTAGTCGATTGTACTTATTTACTTTCTAGGTTGTGGTGTTTACACATCGTTGTTGTACACTAGGGTGGTTCACTTTTATATGGTGAAAAAATCTCCTTTTCCTTTCGGGTAATTATCAGAATTAATCTTCTGCCTCCGGTTTAACATTGAAGATGTGAAAAATGTAGTAATTTGTGTTTATTTCTGATAAACAGAAATTGCGGAAAAATCCTTTTTACTGTCAAATTACGATATTGGTGTTCTCGATTCTAACTGGGCTTTAATAAATCCTTTCCTGTCTGTTTTATTTCTTAGAGTAATTGAATTTATTCTTAGAGCTTCGACTCCTCTTTCTGTAGCTTGTGTGTGAAAAGGAAGGCGTAATAATTTAAATTGTTCATCTCTTTTTTGTTCAACTAATAATTGGAGTTTCTCTTCACGTACAGATTTTATTATAAGTGGCTCAGTGATATTTTGAGTGCCATAGCTCGAAAACTGTTCGAGATACAGATAAAAAAATTAAATATATAGATTTTTGTATTTTAAAATTCTGAAAACCCCTAATATTTGTGAAACGAAAAATAATTGACTTTTTTGTCCGCACTATGAACAAATGCGTCAAAACAACTCAAAAAATTAAAATTTTAGTTTTCTTGCAAATCGAAAAAAGCGAAAAGTAGTCAACTTTGGATAATTTTTTAAAATATGGCCCACTGTGCGATTTGCAATGTTAATCTGTCATTGTAATTTCTAACGCCTTGTCTGCAATCAATTTTCTACACAACTCAAAAACATTATCTAGATCAAAAGATATAGGCTTTCGACCGATGGAAATTGATTCTGAAACACTGTGCGCCGTCATTAAGTGAGGTGACCGTCGTCGAAAGAAATGTAATATGCTCAGAGCAGGGATCGAACCAACGTTCTCATAAACAAGAGTCGCGCACACTAACCAAAACTAACCAACCCCAGGCACTACACCTCAAAATTTTAAAATTTTCGATAATTTTTAATTTTTTTCTGCGGAATTGCATCACTTTTTCACACGAAAACTAAGACTTTTAACTTTAAAACAAATATGTGTTTTTTTAAACTTTATTTCCATCAAAATAAAAAAAAATTATTAACTTTTCAGCTGTATTTTACATCGAAAATTCGAGAAATGTAGCACAAAGCAAACAAATATAAATTAATACTCTCGGTAAAGCCTGTGAAGCCTAGTCTATATCTACAATGGTACCGAAGATAGGACAACAAAGTTCCAATTGGTTTCCGAGATACAGCCGTTAGAAAAATTTCATATTCTTCGGAAAAATTAAGTTTAAGCCAAAATATACATGAGGCCATAAAAACCGAACAGCAGATAAACTAGCACAACTGCGAGAAATTTCACACGAGAAGGAGTTTGCACTCAATGTCTTCAAAAATATTGCATAATATAATTAGGGTGTATTACTTTTAGACCTTTGAGAAAAAAACATTCCATCCCAAGTGGTGATTATTTTTATATTTCTATAATGGAGCAGGCGAAATTTCGTCCTTTCTGCGATGCTGCGATTAGGAGATGTGACAATTTTTATAAAGTTCGTCGTTTTACAATTCGAGGCGTCACCGTCGTGTTTAATACATTCGTAATGGATGATCTGTTCAGAAGATACGACCATTTACATATTTTGTAATGATGATCATGAAATTTAGTTGGTTTTTTAATTAAACCCACCTGTTTTGGAGCATACTGACTGTTATACAGGAATTCGAATGCACCCCTCCTCTGTTAAAAAAAGCACTCAAAAGAATAATATCAAAAAACAAGCTGGTAAAATATACGTATCAATGTTGTATAGCGATTATAACAATAGATTTCCATATGGATAACGAAATTAGAAAAGCATGCCAAAGGAAAAACGCTTAATACAACCGCATTGGTTTGGGGTATGTTTAATTCGATAATTGTTCTAAAACCCAAAACAGTTGTATGAAAATCATAACCCTATTATTATCATTAACCCCCTACAACATCTCCACCTAGTTGTCGGCAATATTTGGCACACAACTTTTTTTTTATGCCAATTCTCTTTGTTTTACAATCACAGTATTTTTTCTTACACCCTTTGCTTTGACCGATTTCCCACATCATGTATGTTTCGCATAACTTCTATACAAGACTTGAGGGAAGGGAAGATCATTTTAGAACCTTTTGAACGCTTTGGTGGCGGCGAATTGGAATGGGATTAGAGAGGTTAATAAAGTCTGAGGTTTGCTCGTATATTACGTTTATATATTGCGCAAGAGACAACCACTAAAGCTGCGAAATAGTTGAACAGTCTCAATTGTTTAATAGTTTAACTTTATATAATACCTAGCAAAAAAAGAGTATACCAAGAAGTAGAATTTGCACCACAACTCCTTGGTAAGATGTAGTGCTGATTTAGGTGCAGAAGTACTTCTTTTAATATTGCGTTGTCCAATGCAGCACTACTTCTAGTTTGACTGTTTGGAAGTGCAGTTCATGCAATATTTTGTCCGCAAACGAGCAACCAAAACTATTATTTCAACAATTTGTAAATTTCTTGTCATTTGAAACTTGGCAAGAAGTGATATGCTATTAAAAAGTCCTGACTTTAAGCAACAACTTTAGGGTTTTATTTATTTTATTAATTGTCCTTTTATTAGTACTCCAAAAGCTTCTGTCAACAGGTGAAAAAGAAAGGAAATGAAAATCAATTTACAAGTGGTGTGAGATCTGGAGGTCGTAGCGGCCAGGCGATTGGTCCAGCTCGTCCAATCCAACGTCGAGGGAAATTGGTGTTAAGCCAATCCCGCACAATAAGCTCGTAATGCGCTGGAGAACCATGAGGTACTTCCTCTAGGATTTCTGGCATGACTTCTTGCAAAAATCCAAAAAATTTTGCGAATTTAACCTGGGCGGAAGTACTTTTGGCCCAATCAAGGTGTTGTCGATGATGCCAGCCCAAACGTTGACGGCAAATCGGTGTTGAAATGCTGTTTCTTTCTTGTTCTGGAAATTGTCATGGGCCCATTCGTCCAAATTATGGAAATTAGTTATGCCGTCTCTCGTGAATTGCGCTTCGTCGGTCCACACAATCGAACGTAAAAACATAAATGCGTGTACATCACGTAGCAACCTCTCACGACAAAAGTTGACGCGTAGTAGCAAAGCGGCAGCCAAGAGTTCTTGAACTGGTGTGAAATGGAATGAATGTTTTTTTTCTTTGCGAAGGACGCGCCATACTTTTGATTGTGGCACACCAACTTGGACCGCGGTTCGTCTTGTGCTTGTCGTTGGGTTCTCGTCTATCGCATCCAAAATTAACTCTTCAACTGCAACGTCGTGTTGTTCATTTCCGGGGACGATCCATTTGTGTAAACAACGTACCTTCACGAAATCGGCGGTGTGTCTCACTGAATGTTGTTCGGTTTGGTGGTAACGGTAAAATCCGTTTTTGAATCCATTTTTTTGAGAGCAATTTCTCCCGCTTGCGGATCCGAAACTGATCCGTAACGGATTCCGCTACGGATACGTTTTATTAAAATACACGGGTCCGCAACGGGTCCTAATATGATGTCCGTAACGGATCCGAAAAACGGACATAAAATCCGTTTCTGGATCAGTTTTTTTGGGAGGAATTTCTCCCGTTTGCGGATCCGTAACTGATTCCGTTACGGATAGAAAGTACGAAGAATTGGGTCCGTTACGGATCCGAAACGTGTACGTTGGGCACACTGGGAACTTATACTTTCTCGTACGCGCTAGACTGGTCAGTTGTACAGGGTGGAGCGCGGTAATTGCATAAAAATTATGAACCGTAGAAAAATTTATTTTATATTTTGATCATATTAAAGAGTAGGGGAGTTTTTAAATTACATGGTTCGCTGCCCACACATTGCTGCATGCGTTTTCTGAAGTTTTCATGAACTCTAACAAGCATGTCGACTGGTATTCTGCAAATTTCAGCCTTAATATTTTTAATTAGGTCTTCCAAGGTGTTGGGACGGTTGGTATACACTAAGGTGGACCTTGAAATGACATTTTTGCGATATTTTGGTAGATGAGGGCTCTATTCCGTGCCTTTTTGAAAAAAAATGACAATGCCGAAAAAAAAAATTAAAAAAAAAAAACATTAGGGGTTGCGCACGAGCCGAGAAAAAGGTCCACTTTGCCAAAATTAGTGGGGAAATTGCCATAGGTCATCAGGGGTCACCCGTAGGGGGGAAGAATGTATGGCCGACCCCCATTAACTTTTTACCGCCAACATTTTCCCCCAAGACACCCACCCCCTATCTCCTCCCCTTAGGGGGGTCACCATACAAAAATGGAGGTTGCTCAGTATTTTCGAAAAACACCATAGGTCATCAGGGGTCACCCCTAGGGGGGCAAAATATATGACCGACCCCCATTAACTTTTCATCCCCAACATCTTTTCCGAACAAACTTACCCTCTCCCCATACAAAAATACTGAAAATCTATGTATTTACAGTTGCACAATATCGAGATTTTTTTGATTTTTTTTGATTTTTTTACAGAAATTCCACCAATATTCAAGAGTGGTCATTGTTTGGAAAGTCTTGAAAAATTTGAAACGCACACGTGCTGAATCAGGTACATAGGCACCCTTAGCAGAAGCCCCCATTCATCAGTACCTGGCAGTAAAATATTGCAAAATACGTAGTAGTTATAAATAGCAGTTCATTCATCGATTGTTGTCATTCAACAAGTGCCGACGACCGCGAAAAGTAAATTGATTTTTCTCCCGTTTTTTAAAAGTTAAGATGACAACACGACTTAGATCGCGCGACGATATTTTTTGATTGGTTATCCAAGCATTAATATTAGTGCTAAGAATGCATTTCTTCAACATTCGCAAACGAAACATGTCGAAGAAAAATAGTGCGGTTATAGTCGCGGACGCAGTGATGATTTTTTGGCGCCAAGCAGCTATTCCGACGAAAGCCAGAGGAGATGTTACAAGAAAAATAGCTGCGCTGCACGATGAGTGGGATGCTTTAAGAAAGTCATCTCACAGAAAGACTGAGTCCACTAGAGAAAAAGAGAATACGTTTTCTGATAGCTTGGATAATCTTTTCGACATCGCACACGCCAACGCCCTTGAGAAAATGACAAATACCGAAGACATTGAGTTTCTGCTAAAGCAAAGAGAAGATGGCCGGCCAGGAACTATGGGAGGTGTGGACGCTACTGATACTCGAACGAGGAAAAGAAAAGCTGAGCGCGAAGAACAAGAAGAGTTGCGACGCAAACGTGCAACGGAATCTAGTAGAGATCGGTTCGCTAAAGGCGGTAAGCTATTTCGCGCTTTGTGTGTTCGTCCAATGTTTATATTCAAATGAAATTCGTTCAATTGCAGTGGTTAAATTTTCAAGCAGTGATTCAAGCGATGATAATGGGAGACAGGACGAAAACTTCCCGGCAGAAGCTGGCCCGTCAAATGTTGGTGACAGAAGAGGTTACAAACAATGTTTTACTGAACGAGTCCTATCAATTTTGGACAAGTGCAAAGTGACTGACCGAGACGCGGTCGGCATTATGATAGCGGCGGCAGAAGCATTTGGACGCGATCCTCAACAATACACAATAAACCGTACGTCGCTTCGGAGATGTCGGCGTTCAAATCGAGAGAACATGCTGAGTTATGTGAAAGACAATCCAGAAGTAAGATCGCATAGATTTATTTGCTCTCATTCAGAATTCTTATTCTTCAACGCGTTTCATTCATCTCCAGCTTGTCGCAGCTAAATCCTTCGTAGTCCATTGGGATGGTACAATGCTTTTGGATTTTGTGGGTACAAAGAAGGTGGACCGTCTACCGGTAATTGTCTCGTACGGAGAAAAAGAACAACTTCTTGGAGTTCCCAAAGTAGAAGATGGGAAAGGAAAAGGCCGGAGAATAGCACATGCCGTTTATCAACTGTTGGCATCTTGGCATATGACACATCGAATACAAGGACTTCCTTTCGACACGACATCAACGAACAGTGGCCCATTCTCCGGAGCCGCAGTTGCTCTTGAGCGGCTGTTGGAGAGAGAAATCTTATATTTACCTTGCAGACACCACGTATACGAACTGGTGCTAAGGGAAGTTTTTGAGACAAAAATGGGAAAGACCAGTTCACCAGGCGTTCCTTGCTTTGACCGTTTCAAACAGGAATGGGACGCTGTAAAGGTTAAACCATTCCATTCTGGCTTGATAGACGATCAAGTCGTCAGAAAAATTCCTGTGGCAATGCAAGTCGGCATAAAGAAGTTTTGCTTAGATCAATTGAAGGAGAAACACCCTCGCGATGACTACAAAGAAATGCTACAATTAATTCTTTTGTTTCTGGGTGAAAAACTTGAGAATTACCATTTCCGACCTCCAGGAGCCGTTTCCCATGCTCGATGGATGGCAAAAGCTATTTACAGCCTCAAGATGTTTTTGTTTCGGAGAACTTTTCACTTATCTGTATGTGAATTGAATGGTATTCGACACGTTTGTATTTTTGTGGTGCGACTTTACGTCAAGGCATGGTTTGGTTCTTCTCGAGCAGCTGAGGCGCCGAATCAAGATTGGAAGTTTTTGAAGGACATCGTCGAGTACAAGTCCGTTGACCAGGATTTATCTCGGGTAATGATAAAGAAATTTATCGATCACCTATGGTATCTCGCCGATGAGCACATAGCCCTTGCCTTTTTCGATGACAAGGTTTCAAATGAGTTGAAGGCCAAAATGGCCCAAGCATTGCTAGAAAATGAGAATGACGAAGGTGAAGAAGATGAAGAAGACGAAAAAGGTGAAGAAGATGAAGAAGACGAAGAAGGTGAAGAAGATGAAGAAGACGAAGAAGGTGAAGAAGATGAAGAAGACGACCCGGTTCCCCCAGCTCCTCGCGTCGTAATCAAAAGCACCAGCGTTAAAAAAATCGAGGTGAAATTCAAAGATGTGAATGAGGAATTCTTGGCTAAAGACTTGAGCAACTTCGTCTCTCATAATACCAAAAATTTATTTGTACGATTTGGAATATCGCAAGATTTCATTCTTGCAAATCCAGCAACCTGGAAATCTCGCGCAGACTATCAAGAAGGTCGTAGAATTGTAAATAACTTGCGCGTTGTGAACGACACTGCCGAAAGAGGAGTAAAAATGATACAAGATTATAATAGAATACTGTGTCAAGGCGAAGAAGAGAAACAGTATTTACTACATGTTATCGATTCTTACCGCAAGAAATACCCATCAGCGAACAAAAATATGTTAATTTGACTATATTATATTAAGAGTGCTTAGTAGTACTACTCAGTTACAGCTTCTTTTATTTTTGTATGGGGAGTCCCTCAAGGAGTGGAGATAGAGGGTAAGTTTGTTCGGAAAAGATGTTGGGGATGAAAAGTTAATGGGTGTCGGTCATATATTTTGCCCCCCTAGGGGTGACCCCTGATGACCTATGGTGTTTTTCGAAAATACTGAGCAACGTCCATTTTTGTATGGTGACCCCCCTAAGGGGAGGAGATAGGGGGTGGGTGTCTTGGGGGAAAATGTTGGCGGTAAAAAGTTAATGGGGGTCGGCCATACATTCTTCCCCCCTACGGGTGACCCCTGATGACCTATGGCAATTTCCCCACTAATTTTGGCAAAGTGGACCTTTTTCTCGGCTCGTGCGCAACCCCTAATGTTTTTTTTTTTTAATTTTTTTTTTCGGCATTGTCATTTTTTTTCAAAAAGGCACGGAATAGAGCCCTCATCTACCAAAATATGGACACAAGGTCCACCCTACTTTACACGGTACGTTAACGCCATAACCCTCTCACATATCCGAAATTTCGGGGCCCATAACTCCGAAACTATGCATTTGCCCCGATTTTGTTATTTTACTTTTTTTGCTTAGAATAACGTACTCTACAGCCCTTGTGGTTGTTCTTTGGAGTGTAAGCCGTAAAATAGACCTGATCCCAAAACAATTTAAAAATAGAATCCAGAAAAAATTCCGAAATCCGGGAAAATCCCGGGATCCCGAAATCGCGAAAATCTCGGGATTTCGAAAATCCCGAATCCCGGGATTTTTAAAAATCAATCCCGTATAGCATCCGTAGTACCTACGCTAAGCTCAGACTACACTGAAAGAACAAATCTTTCTCGCATGAATGAAACATATTAGTTAATGATTTTACGTTTCTGCGATGACCAATTTCGTAGATCCGAAAATTTGGTTGTTGCCGAAACGAAAAATGTCATTCATATTTTCTTTAACAATTTCTCGTTTCGCTGTTGCACCAATTAATTTTCCGTTCCTGCAACAATTATATTTAATTTGAGTTTTGAAAAAACGGTCTAAAAATCAAAATAAAAGTAAGTGTATGAGATTTTGACTATTGATATTTGGCTTATATCTTACTTCTCCGCAGTTTATTGTTATTAATCGTTTAATTTGGCGGTTTGCCAACTATTAGAGTTGACGAAACAACTTCGTTGCTACAACGAAAGAGTTGTTAACGGAACGAAACTAAATTAATGAAGATCAAGAGAGAAATATAGAGAAGAGAGAAAATGAACGAATTTAAAACAGAAGTCAGCAAGGTAAAATGGTCACCATGAGTGGTGGGAAACGAACACATTTAAATCAGTTATTATAATTGAATAATTTTATTTGATTTATCCGTCTTTTAAAAATTCGTTTTTTAAATCTTCACACAAATTTTACAAGTTATAAACCGATATTTAAAAAATGTATAAAAATTTTCTGAAAATATTTGAGGAAAGTCATTGCTAAAACTGGTGGTTTATGCATATATGTATGTATAAGTGCAATAACAGTTTGGACGTTTTCCTTTAAAAATGTTGACTACTAAACTAAGAAAATCGTGGATATTGATGAGAGAATCTGCTTCACTTTTGTTTCTCCGTTCTTTGTTGTCTCTTGAGTTTTTATTTTTGAAAGGTTCAGCGATTTATACACACACAAACCTAGTTAATGATATCATTTAATAATAATATCTTAATTTTAATATCTGGTTAATAATAATTTTGGTGTATTTTTTTGTAAAACTTTTTAAATGTTTACTTTCGGTCCGCAGCTTCACCTTGTAGTTTTTTTCCTCAAAATATAGTATATTCTCATATTGCTAGTACATCTCGTGTTTTTTTTGTTTGGATGCAAATATAAAAAGTTTTTGGAGCTTGTCTCAAGTATACGATACTTTTATCCAAGCACATTCTGTTTGCTATTCAATATAACATGTTGGAGACACATTTCTGATCCAAATATATCTGCGTTTGTGATACAAATACAGCTGTGTTTGTTGCACTGATTATGATCATTCAAGATCAAGATAATAACAGGGATATCGGGGGATTATTCACTCTCTATCTTGGAAGTGTGTAACAGTATTTGTGTTTCATTCTTTCAGTCAGTGATTCAGAAATATTCCTGAATATTTGTGTAAAATATAGACGAAGTGAGTGTCTGTTCTTTAGGCTGATGTATTGCCTATTAGTTTCATGAATTCAGTCGTCAATGGGTCATCGGAAAGAGGATATAAAAGCGCTTGTTCGGATAAGTAAGTATGCTGGATCAGCCCACGGGAAGTTCGACATTGTGGGTCAGGATAACGGTCTATATAACGAATGGTATATATAAAACTCCACAAAAAATAAAAGCAAAATTCCTGAAGTTGTTGTTGCAATTTCAGAAATTTAGTATTTTTCTGAATTATTCACAGTTTTATATCTCGAAAAGGACTTGAGATATTTGAATTTTTTTATGAAAATTAAGGAAAAAACTAAAAAATCAGAAATTAGCCTACATTGAAAAAAATTTTCGGAAATGTAGTTTAATGAAAACACACGCATGTTAAATAAAGAGCTGGAGGAAGAAAAATAATCAATCATTCATGAGAATTTAGGAAATTCAATTATCTTTCAGAAACACAAAAAATTGGTATTTTCGAGTAATTTCTGCGATACACCATTTTTTGTGGGACGACCTTTATGCCTGAAAAGCCAAAATGCAATGTTTACAACTGTTTTTCTGTATTGTTCTTTTTAAGTTACGCACTTAATTGCATATGTACTGAAACTATTTGTAATACGATTGTTTTCTTTAAATTATTTTCTGAAAATTTTTTCAGTGTATGCAATTTTCTGATTTTTTATTTTTTTTTGGAACGAAGTTCCTTATCGCACGTTGCGGGATGGGGGCTAAATGAAAAAATTGTAAACAATTTTTTTTAACTACTTTATTACAACCCTTTATTGTCAACTATATTGGGTACTTTTGGTTTGGATTGGTTTAAAGGGAAGTTTTCTAGGTGGAGCCTGTTTTTTACATATTGTAGTTTTCAACCCAATAAAAAGTAAATTTAGAAATGCCAAAGTGCACGACTGGCAAATCCATGAAATACAACCCTGAACATGGAATTACATTTGGCAGCACATTTACTCTTGCACTCGTACTTTTGGTTTGATTTGTGTTTAGACTAACATCTGGGGACAAATTTCTTGTTTACTGGGAAATTTTCTAGGTGGAGCCTGTTTATTACATATTGTAGTTTTGAACCGAATAAAAGGTAAATGTAGGAAAGCCAAAGTGAAAGAAATTTAAAAAAATAAAATTTTCTTGAATAAGTGCGTTTTCTTAATAAAAAAGTATATTTCCTCAAAAACAATACCTCTTCATTTTCTTAAACAAAGTAACGTTTTTTTCTTTATGCCATTAAATTTTTCTACATTAAATTTTCTTACAAAAAGTACTTTTTCTTAAAAAAAGTATTTTTTTTTTAAATAAATACCTTTGGTTAAACAAGTACATTATTTATAAAAATGGCCTTTTTTTAAAAGACTACCTTTATTTTAAGGAGTGCCTTTTATGAAAAACAAAATAACTTTTCTTGAGATAAGTACCTACTCTTTCAATTGTACCTGTTCCTGAAAAAAGACCAATTCTTAAAACAATTCGCATTTCTTAAAAAAAACCTTTTCTTCAAAAAGAAAAATACCGTCTCTTAATAAAAAACCGTTTCTTACAAAAATTCCTTTTCTTAAAAGTGCCTTTATTTAAAAATTAAATACGTAATACCTTTTCTTTTCTCTTCTTGAGATAAGTAGCGTTTCTAAAAATTTTCTTAACCTTTTCCAAAAAAGTGTACCACTTCCTTAAAAAGTACCTGTTCTTAAAAAAAAGTACTTCTTTGTAAAAAATATTCCTACTCTTAGGCTTTTTCTTACAGATAGTACTATTAAAAATGGTACCTTTTCTTAAAAAAAACATTATGAAGAAAGTACCTTTTGGGGAATACATATATAATACATATTCCTACAAAGAGCACCGACAAATATACTTTGTTTTCAAAAAATACATTCAATAAATAAAAAATGTCATATAAAAAGTTTATCATTTTACAAAAAGTATATTTTCTTGAAGATCCATTTAAGTTATAGTATTTTTCAACAGGCGCCTTAGACGTGTTGGAACTAATTATTACATAATAACGGGTTTTTCAATAAGAGCGCTACAAAAGTTTTTTTAAATAAAACAAAACCGGTTTTAGTTACCAATGAAGTTCTTTATCCCTGTGAAAGTACGTTCGATGCCATTATGTACGGAACTCGATTTCTTTTGCATGGCCACCACGGGCACGCTTGCAGAAGTCCAGACGCTGAACCCACTTTTCGACGGTTTTCAAGCATAAATCGGCCGATTCTGCTGCAATTACACGTTCGATATTCGTACGAAGGTCAACAATCGTCGCTGGCTTGTTGGCATAGACCATAGACTTGACGTAGTCCCACAGGGAATAATCTAACGGTGTCAAATCGCACGGCCGAGGCGGCCAATCGACTGGGCCATTTCGTGAGATAGCACGTTCACCAAACTTGGTTTCCAATAAATTGATTGTGGCATTCCCTGTGTGGCTTGTGGCGCCGTCCTGTTGGAACCACATGTCCTCCAAGTCCATATCATCCAATTGGGGCCAAAATATTCGGTTATCCTTGAACGGTAGCGATTCGCATTCACAGCGATACGGCCCAATGACGCCGCCGACCCATAGACCGCACCAAACCGCACCACGTAGTAATTTTTTCGGGATGCAATGATGACTCATGGATTACGTTTGGATTGCTGTCTGACCAATAATGCATATTTTGCTTATTGCCGAAGCCATTCAGCCAGAAATGAGCCTCATCGCTGAAGATGATTTCCCGATGAAAATCCGAATCATTTTCAAGTTGTTGCTCAGCCCAATTCACGAACATACAACGCTAATGGTGGTCAAGCGGCTCCAGTTCTTGCGTCAGTTTGATCTTGTAATGATGTAGGCCAAGATCTTTTCGCAAAATTCGCCACAACGACGTCACAGAGATGCCCAACGCTTGAGAACGACGTGTGAGAGACACATTTGGGCTTTCTTGAAATGAAGCCTCAGCGGCAGCAATATCCTCGACACTATGGGCACTTCTTTGTCTCACTGGCACGGGAACATTTTGTACTGTGCCTGTGGATTCAAATTTTTCCACTAGACGCTCAATTGTTGATCTGGTAGGACGATTATGACGACCATAAATTGGACGTAGCGCTCTTAAAGTTGAGGCCACTGACTCCAAATTTCGGTAGTAAATTTTAATAATTTCGACTATCTTTCCATGATGAAATTGCAAACCTTACTAAGAGCGGGAAAAAATATGGCGTCGTTTGCTGACCCTATCGATTTACTTTTGTAGCGTCTCTGTTGAAAAACCCTTATATAGCGAAAGGAACTTCGTTCCAACCCGGTGTCACCTGACACCTCATATAATTTTTTCTTAAATTCCCTTACAAAAATAAAAACATTTTTTTTAAATATCTCAAGTTATTTTCGAGATATACAATTTGGAACAATTCAGGAAAATACTAAATATTTAATATTTTAAATTTTGAAATTTGAACAACAACTTCAGGAGTTTTATATATAGACATAACCTTTCGATATGTGGATCAAAGTTCAGAATCATCGTGGATTGACCCTGCTGTGAAAAACGTTATAGTATTAGTAAAGATATTTGTGATGTGAAAAAGAATAAACATCGGTCCATACGGTTAAATGGCTTGTGATGATAACGGCGAGCATCGACGAGGTTTAAACCACGAGCTGTGTAATCTGTATCTCGACATTATTTATTGAGGATGTAGTTGAAGGATATCGAAAAATAGGACGACAAAGACTTCGCTGGAGAGGCCAGGTGGAGTTTTGTCTGCCGGAGCTCAGTGTTACCAACTGGAGCAGAAAAGCTGTAGATCCTCATATAATTTTTTCTTAAATTCCCTTACAAAAATAAAAACATTTTTTTTAAATATCTCAAGTTATTTTCGAGTTATTTTAATATTTTAAATTTTGAAATTTGAACAACAACTTCAGGAGTTTTATATATAGACATAACCTTTCGATATGTGGATCAAAGTTCAGAATCATCGTGGATTGACCCTGCTGTGAAAAACGTTATAGTATTAGTAAAGATATTTGTGATGTGAAAAAGAATAAACATCGGTCCATACGGTTAAATGGCTTGTGATGATAACGGCGAGCATCGACGAGGTTTAAACCACGAGCTGTGTAATCTGTATCTCGACATTATTTATTGAGGATGTAGTTGAAGGATATCGAAAAATAGGACGACAAAGACTTCGCTGGAGAGGCCAGGTGGAGTTTTGTCTGCCGGAGCTCAGTGTTACCAACTGGAGCAGAAAAGCTGTAGATCCAGGCGGATGGAGAAACATGTTATCCTCGATTTGTAAGTCTTTTAATCCACTGTGTTGCTTGAGGCCACATTAGTTAGTCAGTAAGTATTTTGGTTAAAGGACACATTAGTTCTAATATGAATCCTTCTGTGTGTTACATTTTTTTCCATATAAAATGATATATGAGAGCGTATAATGAATATGAAACAACAAAAACAATTAAAGAAAAAAAGTTTAACACAAGTTTGACTCTTGTGGGAATCGAAACTGGCATCCTATCAATTGCTTTATAATATTTAGTTTCGTAAAATCTGATGAAGTTCGTCATACATTTTCATTTCTATGATGACGTACTTTCCTTTCTCTGTAACAGGAAGAAGTTTATTCCATGAGCGTACTATAACATTGTTTAGCCTATATATTTGACACTTCAAAATGTTTAAATTTTATGCATATCCTTACAGTAAACAAAACCGCTTGAGCCAACAAATGTAAAACATATACCAACTTCACGTGAGCTCAGTCAATTACATATGGCGTGATATTTGCATAAGTTGTACCTTGTCGGAATTTGCCTTCAGCCCTACAAAATAAAAAGGTTTTGTTTACATTCTCGCTTACGAATTGTTTGCAAACCCAAATTTACATATTTAACTTTGGAGCGTCAGAAATCTCTTGATTCCTGCAACGAATATACAAAATACACAAAATTCCAAATACACATGTAACACAGATGCTTACATTTTAATTTTGTGAATAAACTTTATGGTGTTCAAATTATCTACAAATATTTATGATATGAAATGCCATAGGTATCGAAGAACACTTAAATATTGTTAATCTTTAATAACAGCAAAAGTTTTGTTTAAAAAGGATATATATCTAACATTTAAAAAGAATTAACCACTGCAATGACTTGGATATGTGTGATATAAGTTAACATATTTTTAGGGGAATCCTTTCATTGTGTGTGTTTTTGATGTGTTAACATCTATAGGCGCGGACAGGGACTAAACTCACAAAGTGAACACATCCAAACACAGTTTGCCCGACTGCGATCACAGATTGTTTGGCGTTAAACACCTACGTAACAGCTGGACCGATTTGTATGAAATTTTGTGTGATCAGAATCGGCCAACATGAATTTTTCATACCCCTAAATAATAAGGGTGACCCACCCCTCTATAGAACACAGATTTGTCCGACTGTGAAACACAGATTGTCAGACTGAGAAAAAAAAAAAACACACACTGATGTAGCGGCAGCGAATAGCAGTTGTCTTTTGTGGGTGCGAAGCACTCTCAGACCAAAGAGTACAATGACGTGGTTATACGTATATAAAAATGAGATAGCAAGAGAGCGACGAAAATTGTGTGAACTTGTGTAGCGTATGTACGAACATAACAATGTATGAGTGCACATGTGTCTGTTGCTTTGCATTCTCTTTGTTTTTTGTGAGAATAAAGCAAAAAGAATTAAACAAGATAGTAATGACGCATGTGTTTGCATTGGTCTTTAAATAATTTTAAGTATTAATATTATTTTAATGTAACGTCATCATATGATTGAACGCTGTTTCTTATTTTCCAATGTAACATTTGCTAATGTGGTCATAGAAATCGAACAGGTACCGTGTAACAAAAAGGTGTTAACACATCGCCCGTGAGTTCGAACACCCATTGGAGTTTTTTTTTCGTAACCTATATTAGTTAACATCAACTGTTACCCAGAAAACGCACAGACATTGAGTTTTATCAAGTTGGCTTAATTCGATAATTTTTAATATTTATTTGCCAATTTGTTTAACACAATGTAGTCAAATATGTGACTATTCTGCATTGACATTGCAGCAGAATTTTCTCATTTGCACACTGAAAAATAACGGCCTCTCTAACATATTTTCCCACACAGGAACCATGTAGATGCTTGGAACACACTTCAAACATTCATACGTTTGCAAGTCCCAAACTTATTTGTATTTATATGAAAAAAGTATCATGTTCACTGACAACCATGTATGCTTTTACTTAAGTGGAAGCATTCGCGTGTTTCTTAAAACCTACATATATTTACGTGAAAACATGTGAGAATTTCCACCCAAATATTAAAAATATTTAGAAACGAATTATTCTTTCCTTCTTTGTTGATTATAAATAATTTTATCAATATATATTCCCATTTATAAATAATTAATACAAAAAATTTAAAGATTTAAAACGGCATTTGTTGTTTTTTCATGAAATGGGAATCTGCTGCTTTTTTGCTTCTCCTTTCGTTGTTGTCTCTCACGTTTTTGTTTTCAGAAGGTTTCAGCTATGCGTTGGTGCACATACAAGATATTTATATACAAATCTAGTTCATGCAAGCCAAGCGTCGATTAATTATTTGTATTTTTGTTTAGTACACTTATTTCACAAACGGTCTGCCGTTCCGATTTTCACAGGCTCGGACAGACAAAGGGCTGCACGTTGTTGTCCTTTCCAGTTTCTTTCCTCAATATCGTTTCTCAGTTTGGTAGCACACATACATATACGAAAAACATCCACAAAAACCAAAGTAACACCACAAACCATTTAACCGTCCGAGCCTTGGTTTATTCGTTTTTCACTGATCAAACGCTTGTGATATCGTCTGTGCGATGAACCATTGACGACAGAGTACATGAAACTAAAACGCAATGCATCAGCCAAAATAGGGAACACTTCCTCTGCAATTTATACGCATATTCAGGAATATGTATGACTCACTGACTGAGAGAATAATGCAAAACTACTGTTACACACTTACAATATAAACTCCCTCGTTGTCGCTCCTTTATTCTCTTGCTCTCGAGAGAGCATAGACAGTCCAACAAACACAGCTGGATTTGTATCACGAATGCGGATATATTTGGGTCGCAAACACATATATTATACATATTAATCACTGTGTCACAAACATATAAAATATTGAATAGCAAACACAATGTGTTTGCACACAAGTATATTATATTTGTGACAAGCTCCAACCACACGTTATATTTGCATCCAAACAACAAAATACCTTAGATTTTTCAGCGAGACTTTATGTGTGGCCGTCGGTGGTGCAATGTTTAGTGTGCGCGGCTCTTGTACTTGATATCCTGGGTTCGAACCCTGCTCTGACCACCTTAATATTTCTTTCGGCGGCGTCCACCTCGCATAGTGACGGCGACACTATCGAGTATATAGCCATGAAAAAAAGCTTCTCAAAATACCGTTCGGAATCGGTGTAAAACTGTAGGTCCCAATCAGTGAGTGAAAACTGGAAAACGCACAGCTCAGTGATTGTGAGAAGTTCTCCCCCCTGTCCCTTCATGGGATGTAATTGGAAACCATTTTTTTTTTTACATGAAGCTACTAAACTGCGTGCCAACAAGTACAGAAATGTGTATAAAAGTAGTGCAAAAGCACATAAAGGCACCAAAAATGAATAAAATATTTAAAACAAATGTTGCCCAAGATGTCGAAGAGGAGTCCGCAACATCGACTAGACGACGTGCCACGCAGTTGGGAATTAGCCGGCGGACTCTATTCACAATTCTGGTGAAAGATTTGAAGATTTTCCCACACAAAGTGCAGACAGTGCATCAGCTATTGGCTGTTCACCAATAAACGCATGTAACGCGGTCGCTTAAGCTCTCGTTGTGGTTATTTGCACTGGCCGGTCAGATCACCCGATGTAACCGTTCCAGACTTCTTTCTATAGGGGTTTTTGAAGACGCGGGTTTACATCAACAAGCCTCAGACTCTTAAAGCCCTTAAGAACAATATTTGTCAAGAATGCGAGAACCTGTCGCCCGAAGTTCTGGCAAGAGTGATGGAACTGGGCCGATATCATTTTCTCAAACTGAAGTAATAAATTCTAATGGATTAAGTAAACAAATATCAGAAACAGAACCAACGTTTTTCGTTAAGAGAAAAATTTAAAGCAAAAGAACATTGGGTGGTTACGTTCGCCCAACCTTGTACAGCAAGTAGGCAGTGCCGAAGACAGAGCGAATCTTATCGAGCCGTAGAAAAATATGGGTTAAACTATCTTTTTGAAAATCCAGCTATTTATCGGCCTCCTTCTTCACTTCCTTGTGTTTGTGATTTAGTCTGTGTTTGTTTCCAGTATTATTATGGAATTTTTCTTTTTGAAGAACAAAAAATCAATATAATTTTGTACAACTTTCTAAATATTTTGATTACAAAATTAACATAATAATTTTCGAAACCTCCTCGAAATATAAAAATGGAATGACATACATTTTATATATTTCAAACAACAATCTCTAACTTGGCACCACTTTTATCGGCGTTATTCTATACTTCTATAATTACTTATATACATGCTAACAGGCTGATTGCCATTTCATATGAGTTTTCAGTTCAGTTACGTGTATCGTTACTTGTTCGGTGTGCTCCGTTAAAATTGTAACAAAGCCAAATACTTTCCGGTGATTGTTTTCGTTTTAGTAGTGCCTTTAAACAAGATTTCTTTAAAAGCCTCCTTTATATTTGAAAATTAAATCATTTACATGTTTTTATATTGACAGTAATGTAGGTCTTCAGTGCCTTTTCACCTTTTGATTTCTATTGTCTAAAATAACATTTGAAACAAACCAATATTGTTCGTTGTTAGAAAACGGATTTACATTTCTTTGAACATCTGCTGTTCTGTCGAGTTTTTATTCAGTTTTGGTGTGTTTTTGCGGTCATTTTGCGGCACAGTATTTCGAGATCGTTTTATTTGTATTATTTTCAACAAGATCAACCTTCTCTAAATTACTTATATTAATATAATCTTAGATCCGTTGTGACTTGGCATGGCAAAGAAATTGTCGAAAAACAGTATACCTCCAGTAGGCGTACTCACGGAAGAAGCGCAAGAATCCAGAATCAGACATGCCAAACAATACAGATTCAAACATGTATCAAAATTCAGATTTAAAGCACCACTTATTGATATAAAACTAACTGGTTACCAACAATATGCTACGATGTAGACAAAGACGGCTCCGAAGCGAAAGAAATTGAATATCTTTTATCTGCTGATACTTCAATTAATTTTGTGGAAAATCCTTAAGTTATTACGTATTGAGACAATTACATTAATCTACATATATACTTTATATAAAAATAAACCGCATTGCGTTTTGGCATGAGAGGCCTCATTAGTTTGACTAGGGTTATTCATTTCAAGAAACGTGTTTTTGGAACGAAGTTGCTCATCGCACGTTGCGGGATGGGAGCTAAATGTAAAACAAGAAACACAAACTTTTTTTTAATACTATTATGCTACAACTCAGTATTATCAACTATAGTGGGTACTTTTGCTTTGGTTTGTGTCTAGACTAAAATCTGTTGGGAAATTTCTTGTTTAATGGGAAGTTTTCTAGGCGGAGCCTGTAACCAATATTTAGTAAATATTGTAGTTTTAAACCCAATAAAAAGAAAATTTAGAAAAGCCAAAGTGAAAGAAGTTTAAAAAAATAATAGTTCCTTAAAAGAGTTTGCAAAATTTTGCAAACAAGTAAATTTTCTCAAAAAAATACTATTCATATTCTTAAACAGAGCACCTTTTCTTAAAAAAAATATATTTTCTTAAAGAAGTACCTTTGGCGTAAAAAATTAAATTTTCTTACAAAAGTACCTTTCTTAAAAAAGTAAATTTTCTTACAACAAATTGTCTTTCATTAAAAAACTACATTTTCTTTAAAAAGTACATTTTTTTTGAAACAAAATAACTTTTTTGAGATAAGTACTTAAGTACTCTTAAAAATGTACCCATTCTTGCAAAAGGGACCAATTCTAAAATAATTCCCATTTCTTAATAAAAAATACCTTCTCTTAGAAAAAATATATTTTCTTACAAAAATTCCTTTTCTTAAAAGTACATCTTCTTAAAACTAAAATAATATATTTTCTTTTCTTTTATTAAGATTAGTAGCCTTTCTGAAAATAAGTACATTTTCTTAAAAAGTAACCTTTTCCTAAAAAGAATACCACTTCTTTAAAAAATACCTGAGCTTAAAAAATACTTCTTTGTAAAAAAAACAAATCATACTCTTATGGCTTTTTCGTACAGAAAGTACTTCTTCTTAAAAATAATACCTTTTCTTAAAAAAATATTAGCTTATAATAAAAGAAGTAACTCTCTTTAAAAAATTACCTTTTCCGGAAATTGTAATATATATTCTTACAAAAAGGACCTACAAATATACCTTTCAAAAAAAATAATAAAAGTATCTTTTCTTAAAGTTCCATTTAAGTTATCATATCTTTCAACTGACGCCTTAGGCGTGTTGGAACTAACTAGTACATAATATATATCGATAGAAAGACTTACAAAAATAACTCCGTCTCTATTATTTTCTGTTCCTTTTATTACTGAATTCAATTGAATTTGTTTTCATTTACATTTTATATGCTTTTATCCCGTATGTTGAATTTTTAAAGAAAAACAATAAAGTAAAATAAGGAAAAAATATTTTTTTTTTCAATCTTTGGCTTAAATTGAATGAAATAGATATAGGTCGTCATTAAGTACCCCCCCCCCCCCCCCCCTAAATCATAGGTCTATCTAAAATTTGGGACTGCATTACGAGAAACTCAAATATTCGTCACGTTTCAAAACAATGTCGTCAATTTCGTAAATTTCCCCAAAACATGGGCGAAAACGTACTCTGGCGGCACTCAAAAATAAAAAAATAAATGTCAGAAATGGATTCGTCGACCCAAATACACATTTAACTAGAGGCAATAAAATGTTCTATTGCCTTTATAGAGCAATATCTAACTCGATTATTGAATATTTAAAAAAAACCTATTTTGGAAAATCCGGGGGCTTGAAATTCATTTTAGAACTAAGGTTTCTTCGGCAAACTTTCTTCAAATGACCCATAGAATAAGAATCGCGATGAGCCTTTGTGAGAAAAAATTTGACCCACCCTAATGTAAGTATATATTACTGATATCTTTCAAATTTGTTCATATTTTATAGACCACAGTGACCACCATGACCGTGCATTTAAACCCAATTAATGTTTTTCCATATAGTAAAAAAATTATGAGGATTTACCAGAATATACTGATCAAAAATTTCAAAAATTAAACGCAGTTCATAGTTCGTTTAATAGTTAAACTTTTCGTAAATTCCATCTAAACAAAAATCAAATACAAAAAATCGTTTTGATACAATTTGAAACACTGTTGTCTGCAGTCAATAACTGAGAGTTTACATCTTCGTTTCATGTATTATACATGAAAATATCGTATTTGCTTTAGGTTATAAAAACCGTATATACCCCCGTTTCTGTATGTGTTAGTCATTGAAAACACTACTCTATTCACAGAAGGTGATATGAGTAAATGACTATATTTGTAACACACAGAACTATCAGGTATTGAAACAATAGTTACTACGCCAATCTCTTTAGTATGACTATTTAAATCGATAATATAAGCAAATAAATATTTTCCTACTATATTCAATATATTCAATGAAGGGGCAGGGACAGGTTCTCGCAAGCAGTGAGCTGATTCTTTCCTGGGTTTTTTACACTCACTGTATTTTATTCAGGTTTCGAACGGGGTTTTGAGAAGCTTTTTGATAGCTTCTTCATCGATAGTGATGCCTCATAAACAAGAGTGGCGCATTACTATCATTACACCACCGACGGTTATCTATCGTTCGGTTATTTTGCACATAACCTTAAGGCTCATTTAGACTACTGACAGATTTTGACACTCGTCAAAATTTTCTGACACAACATTTTGAACTAGTGTTTACACATGTCAAAATATTTTGTCAGAAAACCTTGTTCGTATTTTGTCAGTATTTTCTGACAGCATTTGTTAAAGTTTCCTCAGAATATTTTGAAAGCCGTTTACACTACTGACATATTCTGTTTGTATTTACTGACCAAATTCTGACAATTGTTCTCAGCTGTTTTTCATTTGTTTTATCCATACATGATAGCAAATTATTGTGTTTATAAAAATAAAGTTATACATACAATACAATTGTACAAATTACAATTTGTACATTTATAATACATACATCATTAATTCTAAAACTTTCTTAAAATACTTACCAACTCATTTTTGCAAGTATTTTATGATTTTGTAAAGGCAAATAACAAAACACCAATCAGCTGATTCATTTACATTGAAGGGAGCCGAGGCAAAATTGACGGCGGCGTCGGCGCCTGAAAAACCCTCCTCGACGGCGGCGGATTAAGCGCTGAGCCGATTTAACAGTTGTAAAATTTGGTACAAACTTGGTTTATTTTCATGAATGAGTATGAAAAATATTGCCACCTTAAATGCAAACCGACGTAACCACCCTTTTTTCTTTTTATATGAGAATCATTTACAAGTAAGGTATTATCGGCGGCTGAATTCGGCGGCGGCGTAGCTTATTGGAAAAAGTATCGGCGGCGGCGGCGTACCAGCCCCGGCTCCTATCTGTGTTCATTTACTGACATATTTAGACAACATGTTGTCAAAATACTGACAGTCGTCAGAATTCTGTCAGAAAATTTTGATGACTGTTTACACGACGTCAGTATTTTTGTCAAAAATTTTGACAAGAACGTGTCAGAAAATTTTGTGTCAGTAAATTCTGACATTTACACGTTACTGACACATTTTGAAGACAAATACTGACAATATGTCAGTAGTGTAAATAAGCCTTTACACTAGTGTTGATTTGTCCTTTACGTCAACGCCGTCGCCGCCGCAGTTATTTCAGTGTTTACGTACAAATCGGCGCCTGATTAAGTATAAATCGGAGCTGCGGCGGCGGCAGCGTATACCTTTTTGTTAAATCTTTCATATAATCGATCAATTAATGGCATTGTCCTGATTTACAACACGTTGCAACCACAACAAGCAACAAACTGTAAACTAAACACAACTACCATCAGATAATTTCCAAATAAACAGTCAGCTTAACTTCCTAAGAATTTACGTATGGAGTAAAACGACAATTTGAATTTTGTATAATAACAGCCAGACGAAATTGCACACACTATACCATCAACAGGCAAGACAGTCCCATTCCCTAACAGGTTACAGCACACATTACAACTATAATAGTAGCAGGTCAAATTTCCTAAGAATTGACCTCTACACTGACAGAAAACGCTCTGTCGCATGGATGAATCATTTTCGTTAATGTCTTTACGTTGTTATAGTGAAAAATGTTGTATATCCGACAATTTGGTAGTCGCTGCACAACAAATTTATACTTGACTTCTTTGACAATTTTTCATTTCGTTGCTGCAACAACTTACTGGTTGTTCCTGCAACAATTTTATTTAATTTGAATTTTGTAGAAAAATGGGTTGAAAATTAAAAAATGTAAAGGCATGAGTGTTTAACTACTGATATTTGGTTTATCTCTTACTTTTTATTGTTTATATAAAAATTTTTATTTATTTTGGAGGATTGTCAACATTTTTAGTTGACGAAACAATTTCGTTATTGTAACGAAACTAAGTTTAAGAGAAGCAGTCGACAAAATGAGCGACCGTAAATAAGAGGCCAGCAAGAGAAAATGGTGAGCGCGAGTGGTGGATCACGTACACATCTTAAATCAGTTCCATTGCAACAATCGAAAGTGGTAGACATATTTCTCCGTCGGAATAATTTACATAAATTTGTTAAAACAGACTAACACTTAGTAATAATCTTTTATTAGCACTAATCTATGTATTTGCTGTGACCGTTTGTGTAACTTGCGAATCTATAAATCAAATAGATAAATAAACAGAATACAAGAAGCAACACGACAGCAGAGAAAGTGACGCAACAACAGCAGAAAAACTAACCCGAAATATGTAACTGAACTTTTGTGTGTGTGTGCATGCGCGTGACGGTACAAGTCGAAACAAGATGTACGTGTTTTTGTGTTTTAGTCATAATTCGGTCGCGCCTGTTTCGTTGTGTTGGTATTTGGATTCAAAAGAAAAAACGAAGAGCATACATACATTTGTGCGGACAGTCGAAACCAAAGAAAAAAAAGTGTTTCAAGTATGACGAACATAAAAAATAACAATTCAACGTACAATCAAATGAATGCAATCGAAATTTTAACAAATTTGGTTAATAAATTAATAAAAGACCAGTTGGAGAAAATGCTCGCAGAGGGATGGCTGGCTTAATGACGGGGAGATTTGGTTCTACAATGGAATATCAAAACCCTCAACACAACAACAATTACATGGTTTAACAAAACAAGGATGTGGTTCTATGTTAAAGGAGTAGAGCATGGGGGAGTAGAGCTTATGTTCATGGTAAGAACAGACATTAACTCAATTAACAATAAATTCCACGTATATGTTTTTAATTACAGGACCTGAATATGACGGCAATAATAACACTCAACCCCTCGACTACCACCATCTTCTCCAGACGAGTGTTTCAACATCAACATTTAGCAAATAGATTTTCGAAAACAAAAATTCAAAAAATTGTTATCAAAACTAACTAATAATTTCAAACACACTTAATTGCAGCAATGAAACAAAATCATTGTAGTAATGAGACATATTCAAATTCATAGCAGCAATGAAGCAAATACATTGCAAGAACGATACCTATTCATTGCAACAATGAAAAAAATTCATTGCAGCAACGAAACATATTCGTTGCAATTATGAAGCAAATTCATTGCAGCAACGACCATACTTTCACCACAGTAACGAATAATTTGCAGTTGATGAACACATTTTCATAGCGGAAATGAAACGTTACGTTCGCTCACTTTCGATGACAAAAGTTGTTGGGGTGATGAACATTTTCATCCGTGTGACGATGCTTTTCCGTACAGTGTACATAGCAGCAGCCTGGTCAATTTTCTAATAATTAGGACAGGCCGCAGCTGCCGTTGATCGGTGCCAGTTTCTCAGGTTTTCCCAGGTCCCTACTCCGGCGCCGGAGCAGACACAATGGACTTAAACCTCTAGTCTTCTCTGAATTAGCTTTAAAATAAGATAACATCTTGCAATAATCTTCACGTGCATTTGATGTTCTCAAGAAGTATATTCCCATTTTCTTGATATTTTTTATTACCTATTTCTTTTACTGGTAATTAATTTTGTGCTCAAATCGGTATTTGCCATTTCCTTATAACATCCTCTTATATTAATTTCCCATATGATTGTTGAGTTTGTGTTAACATCCTACTGCTGCTGTTTATTCATGGCATGACATTTTATAAGCTAAACATTAATAAATCTTACTGTCATATTTTCACAACTCGATTTTGATTTATTCCCACGTATCAGCACATAATGTTAACACGACTTCCACTAAACACGTTGTTGCATGTGTGAACACAAATTAGGGTGCTTAATTATCCAAGTATTGCAAAAAAAAAATATTTAGTTACGAGATATGCAACAGGAAAAATGTCTAAGCGCTTTTTATAATATTATTGCATCACAATAGACTTTACCAAATGCAATAATAAGATTTCCTTGTAGTTATATTAGAATACAAAGTTTATGAATTTATAATTGAACTGAAACCCAGTCTCGATAACGTCGAAACTAAAACACGCTATATCACCCTAACATAAGTCTTATTAATTTTCATTTCATCACGCACTGCTGTGATTTTCTCACCATCGCACAGTGGGTGAAAGTAACACTTTAGCAGTATTTAGTTTAAATTGGGAATTATTCTAATCTTTTTGGAAATAAAATTAAATTAAACACCTTTTTTTAACACTATTATGCTACAACCCAGTATTATCAACTATACTATGTACTTTTACTTTGGTTTGGGTCTAGACTAACATATGTTGGAAAATTTCGTGTTGAATGGGAAGTTTTGTAGGTAAAGCCTGTAACCTATACTTAGCATACTTATACATTGTAGTTTTGAACCCAATAAAAATAAATTTAGAAAAGCCAAAGTAAAGGAAGTTTAAAAAAGAAAATTTTCTTAAATAAGTGGCTTTTGTTAAAAAAAAGTAAGTTTTCTCCAAAAAAATACCTCGTCATATTCTTAATCAAAGTAAAAAAAAGTCTTAAAGAAAATACCTTATCTTAAAGAAGCGGCGCCTTGCTTAAAAACAGAAACGTTTCTTACAAAAAGTACCTTTTCTAAAAACAAGTATTTTTTTTAAAAATAAATATATTTTCTTAAAAAAGTAAATTTTTTTACAACAAGTTGCTCTGCCTTAAAAACTACCTTTTCTTTAACGAATACCTTTTTTGTGAAATAAAGTAACTTTTCTTGAGATAAGTACTTCAGTACATACTCTTAAAAATGTACCTATTCTTGAAAAACGGAGCAATTCTAATAAATAAAAAACCCCATTTCTTAAAACAAAATCTATTCTTCAAAAAATACCTTCTTACAAAAATTCCGTTTCTTAAATGTACCTTTTCTTGAAAATTTAATTCTTTTATTTTCTTGAGATAAATAGTAGGGTGGAGAGAAATCATACTTTTTTTTTTATTTTGAAAAAGATACACTCGGACCGAGAGAAGGGATCCTTACGAAGGGGCGCAACGCCTTCGAAATTTTGAAATTATTGCCTATTCGAAATTTCAAAGCTTGAGATTGCTCAGCACCCAAACAAAAGTATTTGAGGCATATAAGAGGATGATTGAGCATTATTTTTAGCTATGGTGTCGATTTCAGTATAAAGTACATTTTTTGAAGTAGGGCCGATTTGGTTATTTTACTTTTTGGAATTTTTCGAGCATTAAAAAAAATGTTTAAATTTTTTCATGAGCGGCTGTCATTAGTAATAAAATTGTCAACATTTATTGGCCTGAAACTCCAAAATCGGTTCTGGAGATCAACACATACACGTCTTCAAATAAACGTAGTTTTTAATTTAATTTAAAATGTCCACTTGCAGTCACTTTAAAGAGAATAACAAGTATAAATAACTCATGAACTATTCATTAAATTTTGATGTGCAAAAAGTAAAATAATCCAAATCGGTTCTTCTTCAAAAAATTTAATTAAATATTAAAATCGACACCAAAGCTACAAATAGTACTCGATCATCCTCTTGTTTGCCACAAATACTTTTGTTTAGGTACCGAACAATCTCAATTCGGAATCAAATTAAATTTCGAAAATGTTGATTCGTTAATTTTTAGTATTTTGTTGGAATCAACGCCAAAATAGCGATAATAACCATTTTCGAAAGGATCCAAAATTTCATCTCTTTCCGAGTGTAACTTTTTTTCGAATTTCAATCCACCCTAATAAGTAGCCTTTCTGAAAATAAGTAAAGTTTCTTAAAAAATAACCTTTTCCTAAATAGAGTAGAACTTCTTTAAAACGTACCTGTCTTAAAAAAAGTACTTCTTTGTAAAAAATTCATACTCGTATGGCTTTTTCTTACAGGAAGTACTTCTTCTTAGAACCAGTACAGAAATTTAAGTCACCCGCAGTCGTCCATTGCGACCGAGTGTTTGCCAATATTCAATAGAAAACTGGCATTGCACTTAATAATATCCAATACCCAACTTAATTACGATTATAGGTGATTATGGGGATTTATCGTGACTACAAGCCAATTGTCCGCCCAATATTTATATGGGAGGTACAAAAATGGGCATGGCGAAGTTGCTCAGTATTGCACAAAATATTGATCAGTAACCAGCCGGCCCAACAACTTATGTATGGGAGGCACCAAAATGGGCGTGGCAAAAGCACCCATGTCTTTCTTGGTGACTCGCGTTTACTGACATGAAGCCTATAACCTAATTTCATTTAGATCGGAAGTGTTTCACGCGAATTATCGCATTGACAACCCGGAGGACCGCCAAGCTTTTGTATGGGGGTACTAGACTGGGATTAGACATTTACAGATTTTGAGGCAATGTTTGAGTTGAAGCTAATCACACCTACCAAAATAAAGTTTTAGGAGAAATATGATTTTGAAGTAAATGTGTCGATTTGTATGGGAGGTACCAGAAGGGGCGTGACCAAATCAACAATTTGCAATCCCAACCTAAGTCTGGCGAAATAATGATCACTAACAAAATATCATTGTGAACTGGAAAGATTTACGGGAGTTATCTGGCCGAACAGACAGCGGGCCGAATAAATTTTGTATGGGAGGTACCAAAGTGGGCGTGACAAAACCACCTTTGTCTTAATCGGTGACTGGCGTTTATTGACATGAAGCCTATTATCCAATTTCATTAAGATCGGAAGTGGTTCACTCGAAAACAATTTTTTTTCATTTTACAAAAAGTATCTTTTCTTAAAGATCCCTTTTAATTATAGTATTTTTCAGCGGGGCCTTAGGCGTTTTGGAACTAACTTATATATAATATATAGCGAAAGGAATCTCATTCCAAATAATAAACAAAAATATCACGCTAAATCGAAAACAGAAAAACATTTTTTCACTAACCGGAGAAATCATGATCTCTTACAGCCTTAAAGGAAATTACAACTTTTAAACATAACGAGGATCTAAAACAACCAAATTAAAAAAAATTCGGTTTAGTACTTTAGGCGTGAAGTCTGACCTATTGTGAATAAAATGAAACGTTTTCTAACAAAATCTATGGATAAATTATGACTTTGTTCACTATTAAGTTAAGGTATCTCATTTCGACAACAACTTCAAAAATTTGTTGGAAGTGCAGTACTAAGCAGCACATTTGCATTTGATGATACGGTGTTTTGGTAAAAATCCCATTTATTATAATCGTGTCCATTTCAATCGGAAAAACATTTTGAAATTGATTAATGCTATTTTTATTTATTATTTGTTTTTGTAGAAATTATCACGTGTGATAACGTATTAAATATATTCTATAAAGTACTAGTATTTTTTTGAGTGTAACTTATGGATTAATAGCCTGTTCATCGAACTGTTTTGTTTAAGCAGACGTGGCGTGGCGATCAAGTTTACATTTGAGTTTTTGTTCCATTTTCGTCCGGGAGTGAAAGCTCATTTTACTAGCTGCCCTTATGTCAAAGTACATTGTTGCCAATGTGTTATTCTTGTTGATTTTAAAAGCTCTTTCTATTGGAAAATACCAAAATGTAGCAAACTGCAGGCAACACTTCTCTATCAGCTGTTTAATTGGAAGCAGCTGATTGCAGACAAAATAAAATGAACAAACAACAAATTGCAAGAAAAGTGGGAAAAATTAAAGTTAGTGCAGTGAGATAATTAAAGTGTTTTTAAAATGATTGCATCCGCGGCATTTGGGGCGACATGTAGCGACTTTTTTTATTAGAAATATCCGTATTAAACAACAATTTTAATTAATTTTCTTGTAAATGCGTAAAGAAACACATTTGTAAACAAACTAAACGATTAATATTTTCTGATTGTCTAAGCTGACGTTTTGTTTCGTTCGTGTTTGATTTCGCTGAACCAAATTTTTTAAGCAAAACGAGAGCTTTTTTCGTTTCACTCAAAACAAAGCGTTCAAAAACCAAAAGTTGTCTTCGCTAGTCATTTGGCGTACGAATGATCAAAAATTAAGTTACATAAACAGGCTATAAGACCTTATATTGTCGGGGTTTTGTTCCTGGGACTCGCTAGCATATGAAGAAATACATTTTTATGATCAATGCCGATTTTTACTAATAATTATTTTTAACATTGCACACAAAAAATATCTCTTCAAAGATTTTCCCACTTTTCCAAAATGTTCTTTTATATCTGTAATCTATGAACAATAAAAATGTAGAAATCAGAAAATAACATTATACATAATTTATTTTTGTCAAGTAAAATATACAATTACTGTCCTCGATAGGTATACAATATATGCAATAATACTCTTAGGCTTTCTCCATTTATTTTTAACATTTTAATTAAATTTCGCTTGAGTTAATCTTTCGGCCACTGTATAGCGTTGGTGTTGCGACATTTACTGAACCTTCACCTACACATACACACATCCAATTGTACCAATCGGAAATGTCGAAACTAATTTTGTTCAAAGACACATTAAATTAATTGTTTGAGGAAATCACAAGTGTGAAAAATTAATAGCTTTGTAGAGGGTGTCATGATGAAGAAAGCATCATACAGAAATATATAAAACTTTATTTAAAAAAAAAAGGTTGTGGTTAGTAGGTTGATACAAATTGTAATAAGTTGGAATTTCACAGTTTAACAAGGCTCCATCTAAGCGTGGGAATTAGAAACCTAAATGTGTTAAAAAACAACTAAACATTTCCAAATCTAAAATTTGGACAGATACAGATTTGCGCGAGCAAAAGCGTGCAACGTTTAGAAATCGCAAACGATTTGAGTTGGCAACACTGCTTTATTTGACAACCGATTTAACAGTTGATAGTTGCTTTTTGTTTAGTTTGGTTTGACAATTCATCACGGTACTGTTCGTCAAACTTATCGTGCACTTCGTCTATTGTATGGTAGTCATAATTGAATGTGTCAGTTGCCAAATCGATTAACTCCACTTTCCCAAAATTTTGGTATGTTAGTGTCTGTGGGTTAAACTAATGTACCCAGTTCATTTTGAATTTAACTATATAATAGATACAGCTATAGTGAAGTAATATATAATGCCAGTTTGCATTTATAATGAACGTGGAATTTGAAAACCCAGCGAAAATTTAAGTTTCTACAGGTATTTTTTGATGGAGTTAATCGATTTGACAACTGACACATTCAATTGTCCATCAGAGCGGCTAATTCCAATAACCATACATTGTTTTTGCATCATGTTGACTCTCATTGATAATGTGCATCACGTACGATGCCAAACAGTGCGCACCGAACAGGCTATAGCCGCTGTACAGCAAATCATTGAAGAAGACACACATCCATCAATTCGGCACCGTTCTCAGAAAATGGGTATGTGTCCATTCACTTTATGGATGATTTTCTTAAAGGATTTCATTTCATCATTCTTGTGCAAGAATGAAAACCAAACAACCATAGTATGCGCCGGCGAATGGGCTGAAGCACCAATTGATATTGATTTTGATTTTCCATAAAAAATGTTGTTCAGCGATGCAACTCATTTTTGGTTGAAGGGGTAAGTAGTAGTGATGTGCGGTTGCTCGTATTTTAAGAACCGGGTCTGTCGGGTCCGAATCCAAGAAGACCCGGGTATTTGGACCGGTTCTCAATTAAGTGCTAACCCAAGAGGTTTAAAAAATAATTATTTTTCCTAACTTTTTTATTATAATAAAATAAAGAAAATAAAAAAAAATGTAACTATAGAACGTTTTTTGGCAATTTATAAAAAAAAGTCCAAAAATGTGCTATATTTTTGGTTCACTGGTATAAAGGCACTTTAACTAATCTTAATTAAAAACAGGCTTTCTTGTTTTTTAATTAATTTTACTTTATTTAAGAACTATTAGTAATGGGTATAACCCCCTATGCTTTTTAATTACTTCAAATATACGGGTTTTCATTGAGAGATAAAGACAATATATGTAATCCAACGAAATTTGATTCCAAGCATCCTTAATGGTCTGAATTAGTGACTGCTTGTCATCAAATTGTATACCTCCTTCATAGACCTTACGAGATAACCAAAACCAGACATTTTCGATAATGTTTAGATCTGGCGAATAGGGTGGCCAGTCAGGAATATTAACATTTTGGCTTGCAATGATCTCCTTTACTACTCTGGCGTTATGTATAGGGACATTATCCTGTTGCAATATCCAAGATATGGGACCAAATAGTTCACTGAACTTCGGAAAAGCCCATTCCAATAACGTTTTATAGCTTGCACCAGTAATTTTTGCGCTTTGAAATTAAAGATTGATCCCGTCTGTGATATCGGTTAAAAAAACGCTTTTCTTTGCGCAGATCATGGAAATAATAGTTGTAGCCATCAGGCCCATCCAAATTAAACTTCTTCTCATCCGTAAATATAACGGTTCTCCAGTCATTTACATAACCTCTTGGCTGCACATCCCATATCATGTAGTCTCTTGCGATTTGAAGCCGATTTTCCTTACGAGGACCATTAAGTGCCGTTTTTTTTTGTAATTTCAGGTATTTAAGATACTCACAGCTCTTAATTACTCTATGTACGGATGACTTGCTCGCTTCCACTCCAGCTTGAGCTCTTATTTTTGACAAGGATAAGGCAGAATTAAAAGCAATTCTGATGATTTTTCTTTTCTCCTGCGTAGATAAAGACAGTGAAACCCTTCCCTTAATTTTTTTCCACACCCCGGTGTCCTTTATGTAATTGTCGACAGCTGTTGGGCTCCATCCAATTTTTTTAACTATTAGTTTTTGGTATTATATTAAGATCGGTTGTCCCAAACTACTCATGGACAAAAAATAGTCACTGACAAAATTTAGCTGTGATCAATAAAGATTTACGGCAGTTACCGTGTTGACCAGCCAGCCAGACAGACGGCCATGGCTCAATCGTCTTAAAAAGTCCTAAAACGAATTTCGTCCAAAGATACTGAGGGTCTAATATGGCTCCTTCTATGCGTTAAAATTGTCTCCGCAGTAAATAAAATATACCCCATCCCGTGTGGGTATAGAAAGTTTAATTGTTTTAGATCCGAGTTATTTTGAATGTTATAATTCCCTTTAAAGCTACGAGATCCCGAAGATACCGGTTAAACGGTTTCCTTGCAATTAACCGTGCGCCAGTATTTTAAAAAACGTAACTTTCGAATAAGTTATTAGATGCCGGTTAACCGTCTAAGCAGTATATACTCAATTTGTGTTAAAAGTACTTACAAACCTTTAATAATTAAACAACAAAAATATAATTTTCATATATTACTTATTTTTTTGAATTAAGTAAACATCTGTTTTGAAATATAAAAGTAAGATTTTAAACGGTTTTTAATTTTGCAATAGTTTTATCAATATCAATATCAATAACAATTAAATAATTTAACTTAGTATATCAATTAATTTTTTACACTTTATAAGATTATCATTCATGAAAATTACGAAATTTCGTAAAAATCGAAAATGATTTTCAAATTCGAATAAGTTTAATGTGGACATGAATCAATCTTGTCAATTTTACATCAAGCAGGCGTGGCAAATTGGAATATGAGTTACATTTTAATTTAAAAATGAAAAGTTATTATTAAATTTAAATACAGCTGCGCTATTTTGAGATTGAAACACTAATAAAAATATTCAATTCATTTTAATAAAAACCAATTCAATTCAGTTCAATTGAATTGAATTGAATTGAACTGAATTGAATTGAATTGAATTGGATTGAATTGAATTGAATTGAATTGAATTGAATTGAATTGAATTGAATTGAATTGAATTGAATTGAATTAACTTAAATTAAATTAAATTAAATTAAATTAAATTAAATTAAATTGAATTGAATTGAATTGAAGTGAATTGAATTGAATTGAATTGAATTGCATTGAATTAAATTTAATTGAATTGAATTGAATTGAATTGAATTGAATTGAATTGAATTGAATTGAATTGAATTGAAATGAATTGAATTGAATTGAATTGAATTGAATTGAATTGAATTGAATTGAATTGAATTGAATTGAATTGAATTGAATTGAATTAAATTGAAATGAATTGAATTGAATTGAATTGAATTGAATTGAATTGAATTGAATTGAATTGAATTGAATTGAATTGAGTTGAATTGAATTGAATTGAATTGAATTGAATAGAATTGAATTGAAAAGAATTGAATTGAATTGAATTGAATTGAATTGAGTTGAATTGAATTGAATTGAATTGAACTGAATTGAATTGAATTGTATTGAATTGAATTGAATTAAATTGAATTGAATTGAATTGAATTGAATTGAATTGAACTGAATTGAATTGAATTGAATTGAATTGAATTGAATTGAATTGAATTGAACTGAATTGAATTGAATTGAATTGAATTGAATTGAATTGAATTGAATTGAATTGAATTGAATTGAATTGAATTGAATTGAATTGAATTGAATTGAATTGAATTGAATTGAATTGAATTGAATTGAATTGAATTGAATTGAATTGAATTGAATTGAATTGAATTGAATTGAATTGAATTGAATTGAATTGAATTGAATTGAATTGAATTGAATTGAATTGAATTGAATTGAATTGAATTGAATTGAATTGAATTGAATTGAATTGAATTGAATTGAATAGAATTGAAAGAATTGAACTGGGTTGAATTGAATTGAGTTAGCTGATATGTTCTTTAACGCAAAATTTAAAAATATTAAAGCCGGACAAATGCTGCCATATTGTAGAAAATCTTTATTAAGCAGGAAACACAAGTCAAATAAAAAAGAAAAATTTCCGTTGAGTCCAATATGTTCTTTTGTTAGTTCCCCTTCTTATGAGTTGTGTAGGTACATTACGAATTACGAATTACAGAGGATTACAGAAGACTCCAAACACAATATAAAAGACTCATTTCAGTTTGAGACTAAAATCAAGGAACTAAAAATTCTACATTGTGAAAATTTAGTGTCATTCGATGTAGTTTCTTTATTTCCGAGTATACATGTACAGAAAAGAACAGCACACAAATATTAAGAAATCATTCTCTATATTATAAAATCTCTATATTATAAAATTTTGTATAGAAGACAATTGAATTGAATTCAATAGAAGACAATTGAATTGAATTCAATTCAATGTCGTAAAGCCTGTTAAAATATCTTTTTAATGATACCAAGATCATGGAAATCGGTTCAGCCGATTCTGAGTTATTGTAGTTTAAATGGAGCTCTTTTCGACCATTTTCGCGTTTTTTCGAAAACTTTCCCACTGTGCCACGCCCAAAAAATCGCAAAACAGTCATTTCTAAAAATGAGAGTTTGTTTGAATTGATCAAATTTAGCTATGAACAAAATTTCATCGATATCTGAGGTGGTCGGGTTCAAAATTTCAGTTTTATCGCGATTTCTAAATGAAATTCATCATTAGTGGATTGGTACCAAAAACAAACTGATTCAGGAAGGGTTATCAATTATCACTCCACACACCCGAAATTAATGGTTATTAATACGACAAGAAACCTAATAGAGAAAGTTTTGAATATAAGCAGCGGGAATTTTCAAAAAAACTATAAGGAGAAGATTACAACTATATTAATGGACAAAAATTTTCCAATAGGGTTAGTCAGTAGATCAATAAATAAGGCCAAGATAACCAAAATCCAACGGTGGAACCGAAAAAGTTTTAATCATTATCGTATGTGCCAGGATTTTCTGAGAGATTAGAAAAATCAGAAATATATGATATTAATAATTACAAAATGGCCCAAAAACAACACACACACTAGGTAGATTTTTTAATAAAACCAAAGATAGAATAAAAATACTTGTCATACTCGTATCTAATATAGTATACTAAATACCTTGTAGAGGAACTGATAGTGAAAGTTGAAAGGTGGTATATGTAGTTACAAATATTAATAAACTGAAGACTAGAATTGCAGGACATAAATTCGATCAAAAATATAGACACATCTCGACACAAAAAAAAACAGCATTATAATCACACTGTGCAAACTTAAATCATTTTCCAAACATTCGCGATGCCCAAAATCATTTTTTTAATTCTTCGGTCAAAATACCATACAGTATCAAGAAGTTGTCCAATGGAAGCATTTAAATTTATTGTATCTGTATGGACTTCTTTGGTATGTATCTTACTCTTTGAAGAACAGTGCAGTATAATAGATAAATAAAAATTAAAAATATTTGATTTTTTCCAAAAAAAATGCAAAATTTTAAATGTTAAATTCAATAAGTTCGCAACCAAGCATTCTGATTTGAAGTATTTTCACTCATTTCAAAGGTATTTTAATGGACATTTTTTAAGATAAATTTCCAGAAAATCAATGAAAGGAATCCTTAGAAAATTCATTTAAAATGAACGTACCATTTTGAAAATCAAAAAATTTTTAAAAAAAAACTGTACCATTCAAAAATTTTTGTTGTTGCTTTTTTTAATAAGCCTGCTAAACTACGTCAAAAAATTGGGTTGGCATTTCTGGTTGATCAACGTTTTTTCATTTTGTTGCATAGTGTAATTATAAACGTCGGTTAATGTTAGAAATGTTACAGATAATAAGGGCTCCAATAGCGAAAAGTATAAACTTTAAAGCAGATACAGATAATGTAGCACAGAACTATAGACATTTAATTAGTAGAATGAAGAATATTTCACCGAAAATTGTTTGATGTATCATTGAATTTGTCACTAGGTAACATTTTTAATATATCACGATGTAACTTGTTGAATTTACCATGATGTATATATTTTTTTCAACCAAATTATTTTTCTGGGAAACTATTCTAGGGAAACTATTTCTACACAAAATTGTTCTGGCTGCAACTTAAAACATTTTTCATATGACAAGAAAAAATTTCTTCAATTGTTTAATTTTTTCATTTTTTGTTATTGTTGTTTGTTTTTCAAATGACAGGAAAAACTGTTGTTGATCAATTCTTTTCGTTTCTAATTAATTATTGGGTTTATCATCCGGACGAAAAATAAAATTAATTAACCAAACGCTCGAACAATTTAATTTTTGAATACTCATAAGTTTTAATAGAAAAACACTTTCACAGAGTTTTGCCATACAGGGCTATTAGGTATACAAGACAAAGTGTGCGTTATGCCTTTTCAAGGCTTTAATAACAACATTTTCCGCACTTAAAAGGAATAACTATATTTTATTTATTTATAGCCTGTTTTTGTAACTTAATTTTTGATCATTCGTACGCCAAATGACTAGCGAAGATAACTTTTGGTTTTTTAACGCTTTGTTTTGAGTGAAACGAAAAAAGCTCTCGTTTTGCTTAAAAAATTTGGTTCAGCGAAATCAAACACGAACGAAACAAAACGTCAGCTTACACAATCAGAAAATATTAATCGTTTAGTTTGTTTACAAATGTGTTTCTTTACGCATTTACAAGAAAATTAATTAAAATTGTTGTTTAATACGGATATTTCTAATAAAAAAAGTCGCTACATGTCGCCCCAAATTCCGCGGATGCAATCATTTTAAAAACACTTTAATTATCTCACTGCACTAACTTTAATTTTTCCCACTTTTCTTGCAATTTGTTGTTTGTTCATTTTATTTTGTCTGCAATCAGCTGCTTCCAATTAAACAGCTGATAGAGCAGTGTTGCCTGCAGTTTGCTAAATTTTGGTATTTTCCAATAGAAAGAGCTTTTAAAATCAACAAGAATAACACATTGGCAACAATGTACTTTGACATAAGGGCAGCTAGTAAAATGAGCTTTCTCTCCCGAACGAAAATGGAACAAAAACTCAAATATAAACTTGATCGCCTGGGTAGCAATCGCACGTCTGCTTAAACAAAAAAGTTCGCTGAACAGGCTATTAATTTTATTATGTGATTGAACGCAGTCACGGAGACAACACAGTTACTAGTGGGAATTCAGAGGACATTTTTTACGTGATGAGGTCGGAATCAGTTGCCTTTTTCAGGTTACCAGTTTCTGTTATAATGACAAAAACTTCGTCAATCGCTATGTCCAATGGAACTATAGCAGATTCTTTATTAGATACAGTGCTGAAGAGATCTGTACATGGATTAGGGTAGAAAACTTAACGTTATTAATTCGCACAGAGTTTGGTTTTATTTTTACCGCTCGTTACCCAATCACCCTTCTCATCCCGTAAAGAACATTTGGTCTCAAATTGCATACTTTCCAATGGCCACAAATAAGAAAAATTTGGTCGATTTTGTTGAAATGTTTGGCATATTAACTGCCATCATCTTTTCAGAGGCAGCTCTTAGCCTCTCCGTAGAAATACTAAGTTGAAGACTTGAAATTGTTGATCTGTACTTTTTCCAATGCTATTCATGCCCTTGCTCAAACAACAAATTTAAAGTTGTGACACGGTTATCGATATTAAATTCATTGACGACGCCTGGGTTCGAAACTGAGGCGCAAACAAACTTTTTAATTTTTCATCCTATTTGTACACACTGAGAAATATCGACCCAAGCAAGATATTGCAGGGACCATGTACATGTTTGCAAGCATTGCTTTCGTGAATTGAAGATCCGGTGCCTTTTGTTTTCTTATTGGTGACAGACAGTAGTGTTTGCAGCAGTTTTCAACAAACAAAACCACATTGAGGTCACAAATTCATATATTATAATCCATTAATCATTGTGTCCCAAACATGTTATATTGAATAGCAAACACAATGTGTTTGGACACAAGTATACTATATTTACGACAGGCTACAAACACTTTATATATTTGCATCCATACAACAACAAAAATGAAAAGATTTCAGTGTGTACTTTTCGAGGTCAGGCAGCTTCGTTTAGGACATGAGACCGTTTTTGTATTTTTAATGACAAGATATGCTTCGATCTAATGAAACTATTTCTAAGGGTTCACGGATAAATGTTTAAATTTTCATATATAAAAGATTCTGCAAATTCGAAAATCTGCACACTTTTTTCCCTCGATGTACAGTCGGGCCCATCCACAAATCTGGGGTTTGGTTGTTTTCAAAAACTTGTTTTGCAAACTAAATTGTTATTAATTTAAACAATGAAGCAGATATTACTTGTAAGCTTCATATATAACGAGAAAAATATTGAAGCTCTCAAAGATTTATAAACTATATTTGTTGTGTATATTAGTTAATATTACAGTACTCTTATTTGAGGGGCCCAATATATTGACAGTGCCTTACACATATCTATCGTTCATCTCTCTAAAATGTTGCATATACTAATATTTCAGTTAACTAATATTTGCTACATAGTCCAAGTGGTTCTTTAGTATTCGTTTGACAGTATTAAATCATATTATAAATTATTTGAGATGCGTGATTTGACCCTGAAAAAATGTTGTGGCGTATAAAATCGTATCCTGTACTAAAAAAAGTTATTTCAACTTTACAACAAATTGACAAAATCTCATCGCAATGAGTCGGATCTCAAACGTACGATATATGTGCTGTAAATTACACTGTGCAACACCAATTTTGGGGGTGGACGATTCTTGCTCCAAATGTTTAGACATTGTATCAAAAAGGACGTCTGAAAATAAAGATAGAGAATTTTGGTCTGTGACGACCTTTAACGAAGTTTAATGAGGAATAACTTCGTGAAACATTCTGAATTCGTAGCTGATCATGTTAGTGTACATTTTGGTACTTTTGCAAGAAAGGACGAAAAAGACCATTTAAACTTTGAAATAGAGCATTTGAATTTCTTGTCAAATTTCACTGTGTTATCACAAGAAGAATTTGCTCAATTCAATATTTATACTCGATTTTTAAATTTGTTTCGAACAGTATCGGATAAGAAAATTGAAACATGCCACACCCATAAAAAAAAGTGTAGCTACACAGCGGCCTAAATTTTTGGGATTTGACTATACTTACTTAGTGTGATAATTTGGCACAGGATTCATCCACCTCTAAAGAAAAAACCAAAATTTTGTAGCATAGTGTTATTGGCCCTGCCAAAAAATCCATTGGGAATCCTTAGGGGGCAAACATTTTTGAATTTAATTTAATGTTAAACATTACTACACAAGTTGTTTTATAGATACTATTGCAATATAATGTTTATTTGTTTGCTGGTTGTGTTACTCTTCACATATGATTTCGATTTTGTAAAAAAGTTTGTAACACATGTTTAGAAAGTTTTTGTTACATCCCTAATCAGAAGAAAACAATTGTTGCTTGTTTAGAGTAGCACGTGACTCTGGTTTCTGATTGCCTCACTTGGGAATAAAGGAAGTTGTCATGACGTGTTTTTCTAGGCTGTAAATACAATCAAAAGAATTTTTGTGTTTTTAGGGATGTCGGATATTGTTGTAATTTCCTTATTTCGGATAAGAATAAGGAATTTGGGAAAATCATGTAAAGCCTTTATTAAATTATTGATTTTTCGTTTATTTACTTACATTTGACATATATATTTTGTTCTTTTTAGTCTGAATAGGTTGCAGTTAAGGGGATTTTTGTACATAAAATATCTGATTGGGATGGGCTGCGTTTCATTATGAAAATCGTTATGTGGTTCCATTGGGTGCGCTAGTAAACCTATAATTGATTTAAGACAAATCCGATGTATTAATTTTTTAGTAAAGTTATTATTATTTTTGCCCAAATTTAAAAATTATTTTAAGAAACCAAGTAGTAAGCTTTGATTTAAAAAAAATCTGTGAGTCATAGAATTATACCAAACATAAGTGCCAACATATTCACTTATACTTGAAAAATACACCCAGCTTTGCCTAATTGGATCTATAACTATAATACGGGTAGCTACGTACGTGACTTGGCGAATACGGAATGAAACATAGGTGAGCGAAGCCCTCGCATGGTGTTACAAAGTTAGCGATCGAGCCTATTTAAACGCGGATTGAGACTATGTTTGCCAGAAATTTTGCCAACACTTATGGTATCTGACAGTCAAGAGATGTCAAGGAGTATTAAAACAGTTCGATACAGGTTAGCTTAATATTTTAATGTAAACTGAAAAAGATTTTTAATGTAAATATTGATTCTTAAATATATTTTGACTTTAAAAATCGATACTAAATTACCCAACGTAACAAAAAAAAATACATGAGGTGTCAGGCGACACCCGGTTGGAATGAAGTTCATTTCGCAATATTGTATGTACTACTTAGTTCTAACACGCCTAAGGCGTCTGTTGAAAAATAATGTAATTTAAATGGATCTTTAAGAAAATATACTTTTTGTAAAATGATAAACTTTTTTTAAGAAAGTTTTTATTTATTGAATGTATTTTGTTAAAAAAAACACCTATATCTTTAGGTCCCTTTTGTAAGACTATGTATTATATTTTCCCGAAAAGGTACTTTCTGTAATGAGAGGTTCTTCTTTTACTAAAAGTTAATAGTTTTTAAAAAAAAAGCTACCAATTTAAATAAGAAGTGCTTTCTGTAAGAAAAAGCCTAAGAGTATGAATTTTTTTTTACAAAGAATAGTTTTTTTAAGAACAGGTACTTTTTAAAGAAGTGGTAATCTTTTTAGGGAAAGGTTATTTTTTTAAGAAAATTTACTTATTTTCAGAAAGGCTACTTATCTCAAGAAAAGGTATTATTTTATTTTTAAGAAAAGGTACTTTTAAGATAAAAAATTTTTGTAAGAAAAGGTATTTTTTTAAGAGAGGTTTTTTTTTTGAAGAAAACCTTTTTTGCGAAAGAACATTGAGTGAAAACTGGAAAGCGCACAGATCAGAGATTGTGAGAAGTTCTCCCCGGTCCCTTCATGGGATGTAATGGGACACCATTTATTTTTTACATGTAAAGGGTCCGCCATCTACCGTTTTTGTTTTCAACTAGTGCTTATTTCGTGAATGGTAACACTTAGCTCATGTCTGATTTGACAGATAATTAGTTGTATCCTTCCGCCGAACGAATAAGGTTGTGCGTTCGCTTGAACAGCGCTGGGAAATATTGCGACATTACTTTGAAAATCATGGTAATGTTGCAAATGCCGATTTTGCCAAAAAAAAGTCATATTTTCAGATGAAGCTCATTTTGATCTTGGCGGGTATGTAAACAAGCAAAATTCTCGCATTTGGGGCACTCAAAACCCTCACGCATACATTGAAAAGCCGATGCACCCAAAACGAGTCACTGTTTGGTGCGGATTTTGGTCCAGAGGCATAATTGGGCCATTCTTCTTCGAAAATGAGCAAGGAGTGGCCGTGACAGTCAATGGCGATCGTTATCGGGCCATGTTGAACGAATTTTTGTTCACAAAAATTGAAGAGGAGGATATTGGCAACATTTGGTTTCAACAGGACCGCGCTACGTGCCACACTCTCTATGTTTTGTGCCCTGTTTTTGAAGATCGCAGAGCTGATGTCGTTTGGCCACCTCGGAGCTGCGATTTGACACCGTTGGACTATTATTTGGGTGCCCTCAAAGATAAGTGTTACGCCAACAAGCCAGAGACAATTGAGGCTTTAAAGGACAATATTCGTGAAGCCATTAGTGAAATACAGCTGCACACAATCGATAATGTGCTTAAAAATTAGACCGATCGTGTAGGCTACTGCATGGCCAGCCGAGGCAGCCCCTCGATTGAAATTATTTTCCATTATTAACCGGAAGGATTGTACTTTCAAATAAAAAAAGAAATTTGAGAAAATATTCAGTAGTTTTTTTTATAGCATTTTCAAAAAAAAAAAGTTATTTGGCGGACCCATTACAATTTTAAGAGTAGGTACTTATCTCAAGAAAAGTTATTTTGTTTTACGAAAAAGGTACTCTTTAAAGAAAAATTGTTTTTTAAGAACAGGCAATTTGTTGTAAGATAATATGCATTTTTAAGAAAAGGTACTTATTTAAAAAAATTTAATTTTTTAAGAAAAGGTGCTTTTTGTAAGAAAATTTACTTTTTAAGCAAAGGTGTTTCTTTAAGATAAGGTATTTTTTTAAGAAAAGGTACTCTGTTGAAGAATATGAATAGGTATTTTTTTTTTTAACAAAATTTACTTTTTTTGTGTTATGTTATTTTTTTCAAATTTCTTTCACTTTTCGGTTGGAAACTACAATATGGAATAAACAGGCTCCACCTAGAAAATTTCCCACTAAACAAGAAATATCCCCTCATATGTTAAAAAACCAAACAAAAAGTACGAGTGTAAGAGTAAGTGTGCTACCAAATGTAATTCCATGCTCAGGGTTGTATTTCATAGATTTACCAGTCTTGCACTTTGGCTTTTCTAAATTTACTTTTTAGTGAGTTCAAAACTACAATATGTAATAAACAGGCTCCACCTTACAAAATTCCCTTTAACCCATTAGAGGTCAAATGAAAACTGGCTATAGTTTTTTGAATTCATTTTTATTTATTGATTAAAATAAGTGTAAAGAGACACAAAATGGAAAAAAAATTAAAAAAAAATATTTTGTTAGTAGATTTTTTAGGGTGTACTCAAATGAGTACACTGACCTCTTATGTATGAAAATTTTCGCAACATTGTTTTTCAACGCAAAGTGTTTTTAAGCACTTCTTACACTGCCAACGCACTCTTGAATGACAAACAACACACCGTAGCTGGTTTTGTATTTTAGCGGGATAGTGTCCAGCTCCATCTTGAGACAAACCTTGAACCGTTGACCCAGACTGTCGCGATTTTTTCTGTCCACCTTGGCGTAGATAATAACGTGCAATATGACGGCGAAACATTAGTTGATCCATGGGGTCCTCAGTGCTTATCACGTGCAACCGCCAAGCGTTAGCAATAGACAGATCCAGCATATATGTGAATAATACCCACCACCACTTCTTACCATGAACAGCCATCCTATATAACGAGATTGACTGATCGAGCTCATCAACACCACCCATGTTTTTATTATAATTTTGAAATAAGTGGGGTATAGGCACGTCAGTTTTCTGACGGTTGCTTGAGCACCATCGCTTAGCCGTTCCTAGTGGTTCAATTGTATCATAGTTGGTACCCATTGTACAAATACTGCTATCTTTCCATCTTACAAATAACAGCTCATTTTCTTTTTCGAATCTGTAGTCGTAGGAACCACGATCCTTTTTTTTCATATCCGTCGGGTTAGTCAAAGGACACTTTTTTGTTCTGTTGTCTCTGACTGTTCCAGTAGCATGGTACCCCAAATTCCTAAGATCAAGAAGAAGGTCGTAACTGGTGAAGAAGTTGTCAAAAAAACTCGATGATTTCCAGCAGTACAATTTAGCTTCTCCAACAAATTTTTGACAACACGTGAACCTAGCGGATCCGATGATTCCACCTGCCATTTTCCGGAGTACAAGTCAAACGAGTAGCAATAGCCTGTAGAACTAACCGCAACCCAATTTTTGTAGCCGAATCGAACTGGCTTTCCTCGAATAAGTTGTTTAGCGGGATGGTGGCCAAAATATTTTACCATTGACTCGTCTATAGATATATTCTCATGAAATACTCCCCATTGCAAAAAATTTTTTTGTAGTAAATCTCCCAATGGTCTAACTTTGAACATTTTGTCGTTAGTAGTCGCTGCAATATTATTGTCCACGAGATGAATGTTTCTCTTTATTTCACGAAATCTATGTCTTGAGAGATCTTTAGCTACTAATTCCACTCCAATGTCTTCATCCAAAGACCAATACATCGGCTCTCTTGGTAACTTATTATAGCCGGATAATATTAAAACTCCTAAGAACTTTTTCAAATCAGAGATATCCAAATGATATTCGTGCCTGTTGTTCTGTTTTGCATAGATAATCGAATTGGAGATTATCAGGTCAAAGACACTTTGATCAAAGATTTTTTCAAATATTTGCACTGGATTGAGATCCCTCATTTCTTCACGTACACGATTTATTCTTTCACAAACTTCAGAGTTCTGCTGAGAGGTTGAGCTCTGCGATGGAATGCAGTTGCGCCAGATTGGGTTTCTTTTCTTTGCACAGTCTTGTCGAGATTTCTTTGATGCAAACGGTTCATCATCACTATCGTCACTACTATCGTTGTCAATGATTTCTGGGTTTACGAAAACTTCAATAGTACCAGCTATGTCTTTCGGTAGGTTTGATAGAGTCATTTCTTCTTCATCAGTAAGTACGCTTGGATCAGGTGGAATGATTACCATTTCAATTTCTTCGTCTTCACTATCGCATAATATGCTATCAACAGCTTCTTGAAGCCCCTGAAAGCACTTTTGGGCCGTAAAACGTTTTCCACTCATAGTTAAAATCTAAGAAAAAACAAAATATTTTGTACTTATGCATGTTGTCATTGTACTCAAATGAGTACAGTCAATTTAATACTTTTCTACTTTTATTAGTGTTTTATATAAGTAATTTTGTTGTTCAGAGAGCAGAAAACATTAAAGTATTTTCTTAAATTAATGTGAATAAAAAATAATTTTTTTTAAACCATTTGAAAATTTCTATGTATGTAAACTATGTATGTATGTATTCAAATGTGTCAAATTAATATGAATTACTTTTAAACTCTATATTTTATATGCTGAACAGATACTTCGCGAAGTTTTAGTGGAAAATTTTTTTTTGGAAATATTTTAAAATAATTTAAAAAATTTCGTTAAACTTGGAAAAGATACAAACGAAATGTACGTTTCCAATACAAATCAAGAAAATTGACAAATTATATACCTACATACATATTTTAAATTCAGAAGATTAGAAATACTTGCGTTTTCTTCCAAATTCGTAAATTATATCTCATATATATATAAAAATGGATGTATGTATGTGTGTATGTATGTTACGAATGGGCTCGAAAATGGCTGGACCGATTTTGGTGACATTTTTAGACAATAGTCAGAATCATCTAGCGGGTGACATAGGCTATACAGCCAGTGTGAAAGTGGGTGGGCCCACGCCCCCTCTTCCAAAAATCGATCTGACGGCCGATTGTTATGAAAATTTCACAATATGGTACTGACGACCTACTGATACTCCTTGGCTATACTTGGTTCTGATTGGATAAAGGGGCGTGGCGCCGCCCATACAACTTTAAATTTATAATGCCTATATCTCATGAACTGTCAGAGATATGAATATGAGATTTGGTATATATGTTGTTGGAACAATATGAATTATATCGGGGGTGGAAGATGGCGGTGCCACGCCCCCTTTGAAAGAAACCAATATAACAGCCTTAACTATAGTTTGAAACGTAATGGAACAACAAATTTTGTTCATCCTTTGGCATTACAAAAACTTTGAAGGCAAAACTTAGTTTGCCGGGTCTAGCTATATATTATATAAAGCGCAATATAAGGTCGTTGTGATTTATTATAATGCAACAAAAACGTGTCGTCGCAAGGATGAAGCACGTCCATTAATGGGTGTACACTGTACACTACCGTTCAAGAAATTCCGAAAATTAAATTAAATATTTTCAAGTTTCAAGATGTGAAAATATTTTAAAAATACCATCATTATTTGCATTATGCCCCATTACAAAAAACACAAAATCCCATTATGAACGAGAACAAAAAACATAAAAACGAAAATATTAAAATTTTTTTTTCTTTGAAATCCATGAAAATTGGAATTACTAAATATTAATAAACAATGCAGAGGTGTCAACAGCCTTACCAAATGATGCTAACATGCTCCTTCAACCAGTTAGATATTCAGCCTTTCACCTAACACCAACTTCTTGCAGGCAATATTAATTCTGGTCTTTCCAGCGTAGTCTTGGTTGTTATATTTTCCGATGTCCTTTGAGTACATCTTCGAATACCTATCGCACTGTAGCATTCTTCGACCCATTCTACTGATATGGACTAGCAACCGTAAATGCGCTTGTTTGATACGAATAACCACGTCGATGAGTGAGTAAAAAACTAAAAAGCGCACAGATCACTGGTTGTGAGAAGCTCTTCCCAATCCTTCCATGGGATGTAATGGGAAACGGTTTTTTTAACTACGCCGATGACCGGAAACAGATTATACAGCTCGTGGTTCATATGTAGTCGATATTCGCCGCTCTCTATTAGGATCGAAGACTCCCAGTAATGTTTCATTAGCATTCAATATTACCCAAGATTCTGCGCCATGAAGCGAACCAGGTAGTATGGGAGTCTGATATATTTGGAACTTCGTTTGCCATACAGAGGTAATTTTTGAGCTCCAAAAGAGTTAGAATGGATTTCAGTTGTTATTAAAAATAAATATATGTATAAAAATGTATATGTGTTATTTCATTGAAAAGAGCGTTACATTTTCTATAAAAGATAAATTTTCCGACCGTAGGTACCTTTCCATAGTCTAGGTCATATATAATATTTAGTTTTAGGATTTTAAACGTCAGGTTTCAAGTATATGGAATTATGTTCTGGAAACCCAATTTGAACATGAATTTGGTTGGCATGAATTTTTCGGCTACGGCAACCAAATTAACGTCACAGTAGGTTGTTACAAACGAAAATTCGGTTACTTCGCCAGAATTGATTCGAAATTCGATAGTTGCAACCGAATTAATTTCAAATTTTGCTTTGATATGAATTGACGGCAACCAACCAAATTTCGTACCAATTTCGATTGTGACATCTGAACTAATTTCAAATTTATTTATTCCAACCAAAATTATAAAAAATTTAGTGGACAAAACGAACAGAATTAAACATTCAGTTGTCACAACCGAATCAATTATGAAACGAGGTTGTTGGGACTAAATTCATTCGTCACAACTTCAATTCGGATATGGCAAGCGCAATTCAATGCGACAGCAGCCGTATTTGCTGTCGATACAACCTCCTTTCCAACAATTGGGTCTTTGAGTGTATATTAGTGTACTGAACAATTTTTTTTGAAGGGGAGTCTTAAAATGTTCGTATTGAATTTCGTGTTTGCATTTTTTATACGACGTTACTTACAGTCCCGTACCGGCCACTGATGTTTCGATTCCTATTGTATTTGGGTAAAAACCTTTTTGTGGTCAATATGGGGGCTCAAAGGATGAATATATTTTCAAAAGTTTTGAAGCATACTATTTTATCCTAACAGTACAATTATATTTTTGTTTTTACTTTTGCAGGAAAATACTCTCAAATATATAAAATAAATATAATTTGGAGCTAATTCGCGAAAATTACTTTTACTTTTATCGACTATTTTACAACCTCATGAGGTTAGACGTCTTACACATATTAATTAAACAAACAAATTAAACAAATTTCAACATATTCTACCAACTGGCTCTATCCTTCGCCATTTCTCGCCAGTTGGTAACACCAAGGATACGGAGGGATTCTTCTGCCTGGTCTTTCAAGCGGAGTCTTGGTCGTCCTCTTTTCCTGCTTCCATCGGGTACGTTATCGAAAACTTTTCGAACTGGTGCATCTTCATCCATTCTAATAACAAGGCCTAGCCAACGCAATTGACCTAATTTGATTGCTTGCTGTTTACCCGTGTATTCCAAATCCGTTCGTATTTTCTACTTGTGCATAAATCATTTGGGATTTTATATGAAAGATAAACCTCAGATTTTATGTCTTTATATTTAGTCTTCTGCGTTCCATTATAATGCTCTTGGAATAATAATCATCTCAATAAAAATTAATTAAGACATTTCTTACTTGGCAAATACGTTATGCAAACCATAAAGGCGTCTGTCTACATGTGAGTATGCAAAGATACAAATTCGTATATTTCGTTGAGTGTTTTCCTTGGCTTTCCACAATTTACCACGAAAAATTAAAGAAACATCATGAAAACTCAAAATTATGACCACAGCCACAATTTATGCACCCAAAGTGTTGTGTTTCTTACGCAGAGTAACTTCTTTCACCTAATGTGGTCGACTTTGTTACTCACAGGAGATTTGAAAAGTTGCTTTTGATAACATTTACACTTTCTCCAATTACTGTGGAAGCGTCGATTTCCAGCAGCACTGTGTTGTCTGTTTCTTTCATGGCTTCGCAGTTGAGAAGAAAACGTATTTACCTACAGGTTAGAAAATTTCAAATTGTAATGAAGCCCAGGAAGATACCTGTTGTGTGTTATGAATAGAATATTTAAAGGACCAACCTATCCAACGACAATAAGAATAAGCTATGTGGAATCTTATACCAAATTGGAAAACCAAAGAAATTTTGTACGCAGATTGTAGGGCGAGATATTCCACACTCAATTTGACTTTTATTGAGTATTTTACAACCTCATCAGTTCAGATGTCGTATACATATTTATTAAACAAACAAATTGAACAAATTTCGACATAATCCTCCAACTGGTTCTATCCTCCACCTTATCGCGCCAGTTGGCAACACCAAGGATACGGAGGGATTTTCTCTCTCGTCTTTCCAGCAGAGTCTTTCTTGGTCATCCTATTTTCCTGAATCCATCGGGTACGTTATCGAAAACATTTCGCTTCATCCATTGTGATAACAACTACAACCCTGAATAAGTGAAACCAAATCAGTTTACATACTAACTTTCATCATACTCTGGCCAATTTCGAAGACTTATAACAATATACAAATTCAAAAGCAATAACAAATTAAAAGTACGAACCCCTATAAAAAATAAAAATTGCCCTTAAGCTTTCGAGAAACCAATTGAAAAACTTAAGTTTTACTTATACATTTTACAACTCGCACAAATAACACCAAAACATGTGTTCAAATTTGTGGCAGCAGCTCAAGAAGTTATGTCCCCCCAACAGGGAACAGAAAACACAAAAACAATTAAGAAGAGAGTGAGAAGAAAACTGTTTATGAAATAAACAAGCAACTACCCGACAACCATCCCAATGCCATTTTATAGCAACACAAATCACGATTGCCTCCTTTGCCACCTACTGTTGGAAGAACTGACAATATTTAACACTCTTCGAAAATTGCCCTTTTTATTTACTTTCAAGTTCACTCAACTTTCCCTCAAGCGGATTGTATAAACAAAATTGAAAACTGCGTAAACTCACTTAAGTTTAAACAACAAACAACAGAGCATTTCTGGCTGTTATGTATAGCAGATGACGAAAATATTATTGTATTATTATATACATATACATAAATACATTAGTATATACAGGAAACGAAACATAATGAAATGAATCAAGTGAAAATAATCAAACGTACAAGTGTGACTGACACTATGTGGTAATTGGTCAGGGCTAAACTTATATTCGGTATTCCTAACCTGACCAACCATCCAGATTTTGGCGGGATTGTCACGCTTTTCGATGTCTCATTTGCTTTATGACGTTTTTGTTTCTAGAAATAAAGGGTTTTCCAATAGGTACTTGACAAATTTGAATTTAATTTGTGAACGCACTATTTCACTGATCATCTAACTGTTACTTTCCTTTTTTTTTTTCAGTAAACTCAACATTTTCATCATGGTAAATTACACGAGCGAACAACGTATGCAAATTATAAAAATTTTCTTCTGAAATGTGGAGTCGGTGACTCCAATTTTCGGTCGTTATGCTCACCCTAGTAGACAAGCAATAACAAGTTTAGTGCAACAATTTGAGTCTACATATTCATTGTGTGATGCTGCCGTGCCAGTGAGATAACGGGTTCACAGCAAACGATCGAAATCAGTCAATTCCGCGGCGTTCTCAAGAACTGGTCATCGCCAAGACCACTTTATGGCGAATTTTGCTTAAAGATATTAGTTTACACCCATACAAGATCAAGCTGACTCAATAATTGAAGCCAATGGACCATTTGACGCGGCATCCGTTCTCCGATTGGGCTCTGGAGAAGATGCGCCAAGATAATGAATTTCATCGCAAAATCATCTTCAGTGACGAAGCTCATTTTTGGCTCAATGGGTTCGTCAATAAGCAAACTATCAGTTTTTGGTTTGGTGAGAATCCGATTTAAGTCGATCATAAAGTTTTGAAAATATGTCAAAGGGTTTGCGTTGTATTAAAAAAAAATATTAAAAAAAGTCCTTATTGGAAAACCCAATAGTAGCGAATAATTGATGTTGGAAGATATATTATATTATATACAACAATAGTGCATATGATGGTATTGATGTAGCGGCAGCGAACAACCAAGCAGGTCGTCGTCTCCAAATAGAGTATTGAATAGTATAGAGAACTCATGGAACGAATTGTATGCCTCAAAAGCACTGGCGACATCTGGCGAACGATTCAAAGCGTATTACTCTGTTTTTGTAATAACTTGGTACATTCATAATTTTGACGGCGAAACATTAATGCCTTTTGAAAAATTTCACTTTTTGTATAGTTTTATGTAATAATATTATGGAAATGGTGCATTAATATTGAAATATTCTATAAAGAGAATAAGATTCGTTTATGCTCTTTTAAGCAGACTCTCTACATGAGAGCGGAAAAAGAGTGCAATAAGTTCTCTATACTATTCAATAGTTTTTGTAGTCCCTCTGTTTATGACAAAACATAAACAATCATTTCAGTGCGCTGAATATTGCTTTATTGATGTGTTAACATCTATAGGCACGGGTAGGGTATAGTCTAACAAAGTCAACACATGCAAACAACACACTGCGTAAGCACACAGTGTTATCTACGTCAAAGCTATGCAGCGTTAGCATTGAAAATAATATGTGGCTGTTGTCTTTGCGTGAAAATATGTATGATGGTATTGATGTATCGGCAGCGAATAATTGTCTTAAAAGACGAAGTCTCGCTACGCGCAAGCTTACGAACATAACACAATGTATGTAATTGTGTCTGTTGCTTTGCATTCTCTTTGTTTTTTGTGGGAATAAAACAAAAAGTATTAAGCAAAAAGCTTGCACTTGTCTTTAAATAATTTTAAATATTAATATTATTTAAATGAAACGTCATTATATGATTGAACGCTGTTTTTTTATTTCCCAATGTAACATTTACTAATGTGTTCATAGAAATCGAACAGGTACCGTGGAACAAAAAGGTATTAACACATCGCCCGTGGGTTCAAACAATCATTGGTACTTTTTTCCAAGTTTTTAAAAGGTGATCCTTCCTTCAGTACAATTTCAAATTCACCACGGCATACACATACTCTGTCGTAGTACGACGAACATTTTCATTTGAAAATATTAACATCCAAAGCAACTCAAATTTATATGTAAGTAAAATCCCTACTCTGACCACCTTAAAATTTCTTTCGACGGCGGTCACCTCGTTTAGTGACGGCGACACTATCGAGTACTTAGCCATGAAAAGCTTCTCAGAATACCGTTAGGAACCGGCGTAAAATTGTAGGTTGTGAGAAGCTCTCCCTAATCCCTTCATGGGATGTAACGGGAAACCATTTATTTATTTATTTTAAATCCCTGACACCTTTCACACATTAATTCTAATTTTCTATAAATTTTACCCGACATTTACACCTGACGTAGTACAATAAAGTGGTTAAAATGTTGTTCTCATTTTGGTTCAGTCCTTTAATATCGGCCAAACATTTGTTTAGTTTTCATTGTTACACTGTTTTCAAACTCATTGAAATCATGTAATATACGCATTGATAGCAATTTTGTTTCCCATTCCAAATTGTATTTATGTCTGTATCAAGAGTTGCTTTGGGAATCTTATTGTTCCGAGTAATAATCTACGCATACTTGATAAACCATATCCAGGATGTGCTTCGTCGATACCCCGAATAGCACGGCATTTCAAAACATTTAACAGACCATTTAAATGGAATTGCCAATATTGACAACTCGATGGTTGCCAGAATTGTTGTAGAAGTATGGGAGGGAGGGTCATTAGCATGGTGGTGGTATAGTCTATTATGGTGAACCGAGTGGTAATGACGCCTTGTCTGTTATTTTATGTTAATAGTGTAATTGTCGGTTTAAATAAAATGTTGTATTTATAAAACACGTAATTATAGTAAAAGCAAATCGAAGCGGAATTGATAACTAATTTGCTGGCCTATACTTGTATATAAATAATGGAGTGTTGAGAAACATTTGAATTTAATTTTAAATTTTATTATAAATTCATTTGAGAAAACCCATGATAATGAGTTGAAGTTACGCGAAACCTCATTTATACCAGTGAGGAAAATACTATCAAAAACATTAATTTCCTAGGAAGAGATGCAGATCTTTGTTAAAACCAGTGCAGAAATTTCAGTCGGGTGAACCGACTTAAACAGACGCTCACCCTAAGTAGGCCATTGCGGCCGAGTTCTATTAAAAAAACAAATATATTCTCCATTAAGTTGAACGAATAGGCGTAACCAATGTGCCAATATTCAGTACCAGAGTGGTTTTGCGCTAAATATTATTCAATGCCCAACATAATTACGATCCTAATTGATTTTGGGGATTTATCGTGACTACCAGCTAATTGTGCGCCCAATATTTATATTCGAGGTACAAAAATGGGCATGGCAAAGTTGTTCAGTTGTTATTACACAGTAGCTTTTGCCAAAATATTAACCAGTACCAAAATTTTTTTTACGAATGTTTAATAAAGTTCCTTGTTTACCATCGTAATTATGTGGGTGTTGAAATTCAATTTTCTGTACAAGACAACACTAAGATACGTGACAAACAGTTTCAAATTGCCTAAATTAATGGACACTACAACAAATTCAAGATCGCAAATATCTTCAATTGTAACTAACTCAAAAGATAAAGAATTTTCAATTGAGATCAAAACACCACCACCAATTTTACCAACACGATCTTTTCTATAAACCACGTACTTATTGCAGAACAACTCACAAATAAAAACATTAGGTTTAAGCCATGTGTCAGAAAATGTAATGCCAACAAACTCAAAACCAAAGCTATCAGCAAATAATCTACACAATTTAGTATTCAAACCGCGAACATTCTGATACGCGACATTCAAATTCCCAATTAGTTTTTAGGAGCTCCCCTATTTCCAGCCGGTAATCTAGCAAAATTGTCACGCCTACCATTAGTTCGATACTCGAATTCCCTTACGAACGTTCTGTGAGGCTATAATTCCTAATCCACCCTTTTGACAAATCGGTCATCCGGTGCAATAATTTTGAAAGCCGACTGACCTACGTTCTGAAAATTGTGATTTCAGCTTGAAGCACTGTATGGAATCATTAGAATTATCAAACATCTACAAACATTTTTTCTGGCTGTAACTTATAACATTTTTCATAAAAAAATATATGGTTTCCCATTACATCCCATGAAGGTGATTCTGAGAAATTTTGGTCAAGAGACCATAGCTCTAAGTTGGATTTGGAGCCCCCCAAAAGGTATTTTTATCACCTTTCAGAATCTCTATTGACACCTGTAGAATAAGTTCATTTTAGGCTATTTTTCGAAAAAAATTCCTAATATCTCTACTAAAAATAAAAAAAATATTGGTATCAAAGGTGATAAAAATACCTTTCAAACAAGCCCACATTGAGAAATGTACTATAATTCTATCCGATGTATGACGAATTTAATTAAATTATTCTATGTATATATGGAAAAATATCTATTTTGAAATTTTGGGGGGACCCAAATCCGACTTAGAGCTATGGTCTCTTGAGCAAAATTTCTCAAAATCACGTGTAGATTACGTTTTTGCTATACGGTTCATCAAAAAAAATCATTCCATACAATTTGACCCGCCCTAATATACATAGTTGGATATTCGAATCCGCCATTCATATAATATTCAAAACAATTATATTCAAAATTAAAATGTACGAGCGTTTGGTCGTTTTTTTTTAATAATTATATTCTCCAATATTTAGTTGCCCTTTGGGTAACATTGTCAGGAAGATAAACACAACTATTAATTAAAAATTAAATGAATTAATGACCAAAAATGTTTCCTTATGTCATTTGAAAGATCAGCAATAACAAAGTGAAAAAATTAAACAATTAGAGAAATTTTCTTGTTTCATATGAAAAATATATCCCTATGTGGTTCACTGGTAGTGTGCGCGGCTATTGTGCATGAGACTGTGGGTTCGATGCCTGCTCTGACCACCTTAAATTTCTTTCGACGGCGATCACCTCGCTTAGTGACGGCGACACTATCGAGTATTTATAAATTAACCCGCCCTAATGTGAATATATTTTTACATATTCAAACATATTATGTATTAATTTTTAACTTTAAATTTTAAAATATTTTGACCTTGAAGGGTAAATAAATCATTTTAGGACATGTTTCTTATCTGAGCTGGCAAACATTTATTTATACACTGTAATATTTAACAAGAAATTTTAAATTTTAAACTAGAACTGGTAAAGAGCTTTCAATGACATATGTAATATACATATGTACATTAGGGTGTCCCAAAAAAAATTTTCTTTTTCGATTTTCATGGTTGCTCAGGGTTGATTGGAAAGTTTATAGGGTAAAGTATTTTAGAGATTTTTTCAGATTTTTCGGAAGAGGTTTAGAGGTCGCACAAGTCGAACTTCTACCAAAAATCGGGTAATCCTGAGGTTTTTTGAATTTTACTTAAAACTCGGTCAATAACCACGATTTCCTTAATTTGCAAGTCGACATTTTTAAAGCAAAACTTCCAAACTTTTATTGTGTATGCATAAACCACCAGTTTTGGCAATGATGTTGCTCAATAAGGTACAACGTATTACATTTTTTTGTAAGTTTTTGGATAAATTTTGTTAGAAAAGCTTTATAACTTTTAAAATTTCTATCCAAATTCAAAAAAACTAATAAAGCATTCTAAAAGACGGATAAATTCCAAGCAATTTTGTAGAAAAAATTTTAATTTGCTGTTACTGTTCCACAGTTATACCATTTAAAGCCTTTTACCCATTGTATGAACCTAAAATTATTATAAACTATTTGCCATTTTTGCATCGGATTTGCTTTAAATTTCTATGAAAATTTAAAACACTAATAATGAACTTTAAAAGACGGATAAATACCAAGCAATTTTGTAAAATAAATTTTGAATTTGCAGTTACTGTTCCCGAGTTATGCCATTTTAAAACTCTTCACCCATTGCATGAAACTAATAATACTAGAATCTATTTGCCAATTTTTCATCGGAGTTGACTTAAACACTGCATTCGTGAATAAATCTCATATATGGTTGCTGCAATATGTTCAATATATTTTTGCTACGTGTAATTCTTTGTCGTTACTTAGTGCATGTAGATTTTTTCAATAATACAATGTTTAAAGCACATCCGACAAAAAAAGACAAACAGTTTATAATGTTATTAGGTTCATACAATGGGTAGAGAGTTTTAAAGTGTCATAACTTAGGAACAGTGACTGCAAATTCAAAATTTTTTACAAAACTGCTTGGAATTTACCCGTCTTTTAAAGTACATCATTAGTATTTTAAATTTTCATAGAAATTTAAAGCAAATCCGATGCAAAAATAGCAAACAGATTATAATATTATTAGTTTCATACAATGGTATAATTCTGGAACAGTAACTGCAAATTCAACATTTTTTTTACTAAATTGCTTGGAATTTACACGTCTGTTAAAGTGCATCATTAGTTTTTTAAATTTTCATAGGAATTTTAAAAGATATAAAGCGTTATGCCAGGGATGTGCCCGATTATATTGGCAAGATTTGTAGAATTTAATCTAAACTAAAATCGACACCAATGTGTTACAAAACGGCCAACGTTCAAAATGAATTTGTCGACGCTAAACAACTGCCGGCTGAATATAAGCATAACATGCTGTATGTCACAGTTGAAGTGACAGTATATAAAAAATGCGTAAATAGATTTAGATATGGGTGGTGTGAAAATTAGGTAAGTTTCACAGAAACTGGGTTGCCTAATTTAAAATAGAAGTACATCCCTATCAGTATTAGATGCATTAAATATCATATTTCTTAACACATTTCTGCACATAACTACGTTATTTAACATGTTTGTACAATTTTTTATCAAAATAAGGGACTCACATTTCACACGGATCCAGGATCCCGCGGAATTTATTTATTTTTCTCGCTTTCCCAGAAAATGAAAAGGTCCGGGAATTTCCATTCCCTAGTTACCCGCAGTCAGCGATAACACCTATTCAAGGAATAATAAAGAGTTATAAGTTGAGCCTATTGTCAAAATAAAAATCCGTTTTATTTTGACTTTTTCCACTTTAACACTTTATCGCTCTCTGTCCCCATATGAGGACACCTGTTTAAAGAAGACAACTATAGTAACATCGTTATGTTTCTTACTGTAAATACACATATGATTGGTGCAGCCACGTGTGATTTATAAACAAAGACACGTGCCCCAAGAGCCAAACAAGTGTTATTTTTAGTGTTTTGTAATCTCGATATCGATTCGGTTGCGTTTGGTAAAAAAGTTTCACTATTTTTAATTATACCAAGTGATTTAAAGTTAGTAATTCTTGGTGTATAATATCTCGATTGCGTGTAGACAAGCGTGTTATATTTGAAATAAACAAAAAGTGAAAAATTTGACTACAAGGTAAGGTTTTATATGACTCTCCCCAGTTGGGGACAATGGGCTGATCAGTAGTAATACATTTTATTATCTACCAGGTTCTTGAACGTCTGCAGTATGACACATCGGAATATTTTTAAAAGCCACAATAACTTTTTGCAACTTGAGGAAGCCGTTAATTAGATAATGGAGAACGATGACGTTGATGCTAATTATGATATGTTAGTCGTGAATCCAAACGTTGCTGTAGTAATTGACGAGGATGAAGGAAATGAAGATTATTTTATAGATGAAACTATGCCAAATGATGTGCCGGGAACTATTCAACTTGTTCCAAGACCACAGGATGAGAGTAATTGCAAGTCGGAATGGGATGATAGTGACGGTGAGCCATTGTTTAGATATATAAAACACAAAAAAGACGATCAAAGTGATTTTGGAGTTCCTAAATGGAGATATATTTTCCCAACCTACAGCACAACTCATAATTCCAGTGGTGCAGTTAGGAGTAGAGTGGATGATTTTGGAAAAGTTATGAATGTGGATACACTTGTGGTTTTGTTGGAAGAAATTATTGATAACGATATTCATAATTTGATAATCGAAATCAAAACAACAAACATAATTTCAATCTTGAGCGGGAAGAGTTAAAACGTTTTCTGTCAATTTTACTCTTCAGTGGTTATAACCATCTATTTACAGGACGAACATATTGGAGTTTGTATGACGACTTTGGGGTCCCTTTGGTCGCAAGTACAATGAGACGAAATAGATTTTTAGAAATAAAGAAAAACTTGCACTTCGCCCATGACGGCAAAATCATAAGTTCGATTGATAAAATGTTCAAAATGAGACCTCTTTACAATCCAATTGAAAGAAATTCGTATCAATGGGGTATTCTCAACGAGTACTTGTCAGTAGACGAATCCATGATAAAATATTTTAGGCGCCAGTTTATTATAGGAAAGCTAGTGCGGTTTGGTTGCAAGAACTGGGCAGCAACAAGTTCAGATGGATTCTGCTACGCTTTTGAAGTTTATTGTGGTAAAACTACAGAAGTAACCACTGAGCCTTTAGGCGAACGAGTTGTTAAGTCTCTGCTAGCCAATATGGCAATAGATCCAGAGGAGCACATCGTATATTTCGACAACTTCTTTACAAACTACCATTTGTTGTGTGAATTGAAACGTTTCGGATATAGAGCCACTGGTACAATACCAGGTAACAGAATAAAAAAATGTCCACTATATAATGAAGAAAAAGAGTTTAAGAGCCGAATATGGCTATCGATTTGACAAAAATAATGAAATCGCAGTAGTAGGTACGTTGGAAAGATAACAGTGTTGTTACGAAGTCAACAAATTTTGATCATATAAATCCACTAGGAAAAGTGAAACGATGGTGTAAAGATCGATGGGTAAAGGTGGACTTCCAAATACCAAGACTCTTCGTCAATTACAACCAGGGTGTGGGAGGTGTAGATCAAATGGATCAATCCATTAGCCTCTATAGAGTGTCCATAAGAGGAAAAAAGTGGTGGTGGCCTATATTTACGTATCTATTAGATACCCGTCGGTGGTGCAATGTGTAGTGTTCGCGCCTCTTGTACATGAGATTGTGGGTTCGATCCCTGCTCTGACCGCCTTAAAATTTCTTTCGGCGGCGGTCACCTGGCATAGTGACGGCGACACTATCGAGTATTTAGCCATGAAAAAGCTTCTCAAAATACCGTTCAGAATCGGTGTAAAAACTGTAGGTCGCAATAAGGGAGTGTAAAACTTTAAAGCGCACAGCTCACTGCTTGTGAGAAGCTCTCCCCAATTCCATCATGGAAATAATTATTAGATTTGGCAGTTAGTAACGCGTGGCGGTTGCATGCTATAAGGTGTAAAGCTGCAAATAATCCACCGATGGACCTACAACAATTATCCTTCCAAATACCGATGGCCCAATTATTTACAACATACAGCATCACGACATCGCAATTCCTCGCCCGCCCGGGACGCATATTAAATTAATTACGATGTGTTGTTTGTCATGCAAAATGACGCTGGAGATGTGAATTATGCTCAAAAACACTTTGTGTTGAACGAAGCTGCTTTGGCCAATTTCATAATTAATCTGCCCATTGTCCCCATGTAGGGCCACCACTTTTTCTCAAAAGTGAGCACCGAATTTTAAGTTTTTTTATGGAATCCTTTTTATTGAGTCGGTAGTGAATTACTAAAAATCAATTAGAGCAATTTTTGACCGACAGCGTTAATGGGTTAAATGTGTTCGACAATGGAAATGCCCATAAGTTGAATGCAGGTATTTTTTCATATTCTATCCGAAAACTATGTTTTCCATTATAACATGCATTTATTTCTAACTGCAAAAACCATGAGGATAATTAATGTCTTCTTTGCCAGCTAGTAAATTACATTCTACACTTGCAAAAAAAACACGCGGTACCATAATTGCGGAATACTCAAACTTCTTTTCCCACCCAACTAATAGATTGAGCAATCTAGAGTGCACTCGCTTTTAAATTTCATATAAAAAAGCTTTTATTTAATATTAAATTTCGTGTTTCTATCAATGTATGTGTATGCAATCTGTAATATTTCCATCAGATAATTGCCGGGAAAAGGCTTTTATCTGATGTAATATGACCTTTCTGTAAAACAAATGTTATTAAGCAGACAACCATTTTACATGCATTTTGCTTACACATATGTGTATGCAATTACCATACGTTTTCCACCTCCTCACTGGCAGCCATAATTGGATTTTTCAATCATTAGGTATGACTTTATTATCTACTGAGTGTGGAAATGTATTGTATGGGGTTGATTATGTTTCCAGTTTAAAATGTGTAAAATCTTTGTAATTAGTTGGTACTCGTACAATAGTAGAAAAATTCAGTATTAGTTTGAAAAGAAAGAGTAATAATGAATGCTGAATACGGGTTTGTGACTGTCTATTAATTCTTGTATTATAATCATACCTAGTAAATAGATAGCTAGTATTATAATTTGTATGTATTTAACTTTGATTTGTCAGAAAAAACTATAGATTGTTTTGGAATAGAAATGGCTGATGACAACAAATGCTTATTATCGTAACAAAATTTAAATGGTTATTCAAACCGGTGATAACAATAATTAGTAATAATACCTTTACTTGGGCTCTATGAAATAAAGCCCCAATGAAATTAGGCCTCAAACCGAAAATGAAATAAGGCCCCAAACATTTGTATAGGAAAAAACAACAACTATAACTGGGGTTTTATTTAATTTTTTGGGGCTTTATTTCATTTTTTCATTTCATTTTTCATCATGAAATAAAGCCCCTATTTGCCTCAATTTTTAAAAATAATATAACACCCCAAAAATATATTTTGGGCTTAAAAAAAAAAAAAAAATCGGTGTAAAATAACATTATAAAATATGAATATAGACAAAAGTCTTGTAAATCAAGAATAAATTTGCTTACTGATGGAACGTGTGTCCTAGCAAAAAAGTATGTGGACCACAAACATCCACATGAAGAAGAAGCCTACAAAGAGTTAAAGGCTTTATATTAAATCAAGTAAGATTGCCAGTATGTTGCAGGAGCACTGGGAAATACAACAGCGATGAGTTCGCTTAGGTCAGCTTTTCGGAAGACTTGTGAAAGGTAAATAATATTTGTTATATTTGAATAGACAGTAATCTAATTTATATGCCCAACAATTTATTTAGCAATCAAGATGAAACAACAAATATTGCATTCTCAAAAAAAAAAAAGGTGATTGCAATATATTGTAAATAAAAGCTGGACAACATCGCCGCAAAATGCTGTTCATTTACCGGTACAAATTATATTTTAGAAAATCATTGTTTTGGAACAATGTTTAGAACAACTAGAACAACCTAGAACAACTTAGAACAACTGCAAAAAAAATTTTTTTTACAAAAGTGGGGTGCAACTTTAAAATTGGTTTTTTTCCATTTACCGGTACAAATTATACTTTAGAAAATCATTGTTTTGGAACAATGTTTAGAACAACTAGAACAACTGCAAAAAAATTTTTTTTTACAAAAGTGGGGTGCAACTTTAAAATTGGTTTTTTTCCATTTACCGGTACAAATTATACTTTAGAAAATCATTGTTTTGGAACAATGTTTAGAACAACTAGAACAACTTAGAACAACTGCAAAAAAATTTTTTTTTACAAAAGTGGGGTGCAACTTTAAAATTGGTTTTTTTTCGATTTACGGGTACAAATTATATTTTAGAAAATCATTGTTTTGGAACAATGTTTAGAACAACTAGAACAACTTAGAACAACTGCAAAAAAATTTTTTTTTACAAAAGTGGGGTGCAACTTTAAAATTGGTTTTTTTCCATTTACCGGTACAAATTATACTTTAGAAAATCATTGTTTTGGAACAATGTTTAGAACAACTAGAACAACTTAGAACAACTGCAAAAAAATTTTTTTTTACAAAAGTGGGGTGCAACTTTAAAATTGGTTTTTTTCGATTTACCGGTACAAATTATATTTTAGAAAATCATTGTTTTGGAACAATGTTTAGAACAACTAGAACAACCTAGAACAACTTAGAACAACTGCAAAAAAATTCTTTTTTACAAAAGTGGGGTGCAACTTTAAAATTGGTTTTTTTCCATTTACCGGTACAAATTATACTTTAGAAAATCATTGTTTTGGAACAATGTTTAGAACAACTAGAACAACTTAGAACAACTGCAAAAAAAATTTTTTTTACAAAAGTGGGGTGCAACTTTAAAATTGGTTTTTTTCGATTTACCGGTACAAATTATATTTTAGAAAATCATTGTTTTGGAACAATGTTTAGAACAACTAGAACAACCTAGAACAACCGCAAAAAAATTTTTTTTTCAAAAATGGGGTGCAACTTTAAAATTGGTTTTTTTCGATTTACCAGTACAAATTATATTTTAGAAAATCATCGTTTTGGAACAATGTTTAGAACAACTAGAACAACCCAGAACAACCGCAAAAATTTCGTTTTTCCAAAAATGGGGTGCAAAGTTTAATATTGGTTTTTTTCGATTTACCGGTACAAATTATATTTTAGAAAATCATTGTTTTGGAACAATGTAGAACAATCCTAGAACAATTCAGAACAATCTTCAAAAATATTTATTTCCAAAAATGGGGGGCTAACTTCGCACACCTTTCTTTTCAACACCTAAAAAAGCTCTGTCGAAAAAAATAAACGAATCGAAGAAGCCAGTCTTTTGCTGGACCAAGGTCAACTGTGGCTACATTAGGTCTACGAAGAAAATGAGATATGGTCCCAAAACTTGACACATTTAAAGAAGAATCTTCCGATGACGAGTTGTCAGATGAAGAACCTAATATAGCGCCTTCCAACAGCGATAACTAATGTATAGCTCTGTAGTTTGCAACGATGAAAAGCCAAATATTGTACTTATACCTTGCAAACATCTCAAAGTATGCAATGGATGTTATCTTAAAATACAGGCAGATGATGCCACTTCTAGAGGTTTAGACAATTACTGTCGTCAAGTGCAATGTCGGTGGTGCAATGGTTAGTGTGCGCGGCTCTTGTACATGAGATCCTGGGTTCGAACCCGGCTCTGACCACCTTCAAAAAAAAAAAATTTTTTCTTTCGGCGGCGGTCACCTCGCATAGTGACGGCGAACACTATCGAGTATTCTAGCCATGAAAAAGCTTCTCAAATTACCGTTCGGAATCGGTGTAAAACTGTAGGTCCAAATCAGTGAGTGAAAACTGGAAAGCGCCACAGCTCAGTGATTGTGAGAAGTTCTCCCCAGTCCCTTCATGGGATGTAATGGGAAACCATTTATTTATTTTAAGCAGTCGATGACTCTATGCAGGTATATACTTAAAAACTATATATTATTTTGCAATAAAGAAAACACAAAATAATTTCTGATTTTATTTTTTAACATTATGTTTCGTTGAAAGTGTGGGGTATTACTTTTTTAAAATGGGGCTTTATTTAATTTTTGAAATTGGGGCTTTATTTCATTAGAAATAAGTCCCCAAAATTGGGGTGTTGTTCCGTTTTTGTTTGGGGTTTTTTGTCCTTTCTTTGGGTTTTAATTTCGTTTTTGAAATTGGGACTTTGTTTCGTAATGAAATAAACCCCCAATTTTGAGGCTTTATATCGTTTCGTGTTCGTTTTGGGACCTTATTTCATTGGGGCTTTATTTCATAGAGCCCTTTACTTGAACTGCGACTGTTTCTTTAATTTTGTGTGATTCACGGTTGTTCCAAATGGAGTTTTTATGTAAAAAATTGCATCGTAGGCTTGACATCGAATGAGTTGAATGCTTTTGTATGGGATTATTGGCTCTCTGGAAATGCAAGTATTGCGGTACGGAATAATATGATGCTTAATGTAAAATTGTAGTGCTGCAAATGTGTGACAAATTGGACATTGTTAAGAGAAAGTTAGACAACGGGATCAAATCTAAAATTTTAGCAAACTATGTATTTTCAACCATCAAGTTATAAAAACGGCACTAATTTTTTGGCAGATTCGTAATATTGAATCATCGTAATATTGTAACTTTGTCTTTAAAACGTAGCTGGTAAAAAATTGGCGTAAATCAACATGTAGCGCCAAAACTCGATTGACAGATGCCAACATATAACGCCTCGATGTCAAAGTTCACACTTAAATAAAATACCTGGTTATGTTGGATATACATAATTCTCAAAATTCTGAATTTTGACCTCGAGATGGTACATGTTAGTCTTGCCCGATTTTCTTCAAATTTTCTCCAGTTAAACTATAACAGTATGATAACTGTGGCATGTTTTATAAAAATCTGCTGAAAAATGAGAAATTTTCTGAATATGTTTGTGATAGATACATATATGATTATTTGAACGTATATGATTACGTGAACGGGCTAACGTTGTTCAATGTTTCCCAATTTTTCAATATCTCATTTGTACACCAAGTGTTTGCTGAACAACTCCCCTTAAATTTCAAAAGTAAAGAAACAAGTTTCACTCGTCTTGACATATTATATTGAAATTTCATTATTGTTACTACGTGTTTCAGTGCAACATGTTTACATAGAGTAGGGCATTTGAATAGCTTTTAAGGTGGGATCACACGATTTGTACATTTGTACAAAAAATTACAAATTTAGATTTGTACACATTTGTGCATTTAGGTATCGATGTGCAAATGATTTGTTTTGCGATCCGACGATTTGGCTATTAAACATCACAATGATTTGTCACACATTTGTACGCACCAGTAAAGTGACAAATATTTGCCAGTTCACTCACACGATTTAACCATTTGGTCATTAACACTAAAACAGCTGATCAGTTGTCAACCATAATTTTGCATCTTTATTGTAAAATTTAAAGTGAAATAAACGAAAATGATGGTAACGCAATGGCAAAAGAAACTCGCTGCAGTTACATATACATATACATTTACTATTATTTAAAACGCGAAAAAAGTGTCAAAAATAAAGTTACTCGTAGACATTACGACATTAAGTATAGTGGTAAAATCAACTGAATCAATGTTTTGCTTTTACTTGTCAAAACACCTGCTGAATCGCGTGAGGAGACAGTGTTGCAAATATGATGATTTTTTCGTACTTGTATGGTTTCAATTTCTTTGCCATTTTGATTGAAATTTTGCTCCTCACCGATTTACACCAAAGTATCACTATCGATAGAACTTTTTAAACGAATAAAAATGACCGATAATTTTTTTGGCGGTCGGTCCAACTTTTTGACATATAGGCCTTCAGAGCTTGAGTATATAATCGGCTATATCTCAGGTATTTATAGTCCGATGTGGGTCAGCGGAGTATCACTAGAAAGCTCATATAAAATTCTATAAATTAGATTGTCCACATTTTTTCATTTTTATTAACCATTTGGCTGAAAATTAACAAAAAGGATTTTTAACCTCACCTTTTTAATAGAAACCAATTTTTCTCAAATTTTCCGCCAATGGGTTAATAAAACTGAAAAAATGTATGTAATGTAATTTATAGAATTTTGAATTAGCTTTCTAATGATACTCACTTGACCAAGATCGGACCATACATACCTGAGATATAGCCGATTATATACTCAAGCTTTGAAGGCCTATATATAAAAAAGTTGGACCGACCGTCAAAAAAATTGTCGGTCATTTTTAATCGTTTAAAAAATTCTATGAAATCGGTGAGGAGCAACTAAAGTGTAGTTATGGCAAATTATTAATCAAAATGGCAAAGAAATTGAAACCATAACAAGTACGAAAAAATCAACATATTGGCAACACTTACACTTGTCAACAATATTTGTCTATTTGGCACTTGCATTTGTCTTCAAGTGGCAAATCAGAAATTTGGCCATTTTCATAAACTTGATTTGGCTTCTGTGACAGCATTGCGTTCACACGATTTGGCATTTATGGTTGTTTTTGATTTGTCACAAGAAGCCAAATATTTGGCATGTCTGATAAATGACTAATGCAATTTAGAGATCAAACGATTTGTCTATGAATATGACAAATTTTTAGCCAAATGTACAAATCGTGTGATCCCAGCTTAACAAAATAACACTTGTTTTTTTGTAGAGCCGACGAATGAATAATACACAAAAAACTAGAATGTTAACGATGTAATACAGTTACTAAGGTCTCTATTTCTTTTGTTACACACCAGTAGAGCAAACTATTATGACAATAGTCATTCATTTTCTCTTAGTGATACTTCTGCTACATAGCTAATAGCTAATATTAGAGTTTAAAACAGAAGAAAAAAAATAAATCAAAGAGGTACGATGATAGATCAACAATTACGCCTCACTTTACACAACAGTTCTGTGAGCGATAAGACGAACTTTTCAAAGTCAGCGTGATACGAGTTAGTTAGAGACAATCGAGATATCAAATTAGTTGCAATATATACTTACTTACTTACTTAGGTGGCCTAAAAAAACCCAGAGGGGTCAACGGCCTTACAAAATGAGGATAACATGTTCTCCAACCGGCTCGATTTTCAGATTTTTTTTTGCAGCAACTGATAACACCAAACTGTCGCAAGCAATAATAAACCTGATCTTTCCAGCGAAGTCTAAGTCGTACTATTTTTCGATGACATTCGAGTATACCTTTACCTTTCGCACTGGCTCGTTTTGATTTATTCTGCTTACATGGTCTAGCCAGCGTAAACGCGCTATTTTGATATGCATAACTACATCGATGTGGGGATTCAGTTTATACTCGTACATATCATAGTTCAGCCGTCGTCGATTCTCGCCATTTTCTATTATAGGACCAGATATATTTCGGTGCATTTTTCTCTCGAAAACTCCCACTGATGTTTTATCGGCATACAATATGACCCAGGATTCTGCGTCAGAAATCAACGCAGGTTGTATGAGAGTCTGATATAGTTGGAGAGGGAAAAGTGAGAGGGAAAGTGTTTGCTCTCTAAAGTGCATGCTTAGAATGAGATAGTAACTTTTTGCAAGCACATTTCCTATTTATTCACAAAGTACATATAATGTACCAGAAACTCCATAAAAACTTTATATGTAACCAAAAGTGTATACAATTTGGCACCAAGTACATATCAAGTCCCATAAAGTGTATGGACTCCAACAGAAAGTACATCAATATAGTCAAAAATTTAATGTACCAAAAATTCATAACAGGTACCAACAAATTTCATCAATTGTACCATAAACGCACCAGAAATTACTTTAAATGTAGTAAAAGGTGCGCAAACTACCCCAAAGAAGTACAAACAAGTCCTAAAATGTGTACCAAAAAGTACACGTGTACCAAAGTACACAAAAATGTACATAATGTGCAGCAAGTAGACAGATCTGAAGCTGTTCTTGTGAAACTTGTCGAGTTATGGTAAGGTTTAGGCTAAAACATATGTTTGAGGATCGATCTATTCCTCGGCTTCCTTCTTCACTTTCCTTCCTTGTAGTTTTACTTTAGTTGTTGTTTATCTCCAGTATTACCTTAGAATTCTTTTTCTTGAAAAGGAAAAAAACAAATAATATTTTCTACAACTTTTAAAATATTTTGTTAAAAAAAATAACTCCCCGTTTATTTACATCACAATTTTCGAAACGTCTTGGAAATATAAGAAATGAAATGACATACATTTGATGTTTCCCATACAACAACGTCAAACTTGGTAACTCTTTTATCTCAACTTATAAAATTATACATGTTAACGTGCAGGTTTTCATTTTGTGTGAGTTAACGTGTATAAGTTACGAAAAAAAGCCCCTTATAATATGTACTGACACTAAGAAAAATCGAAATGTATTCCATTGCATTGAAATGAATTGAATTGAGTTGACATGAATTGAATTGAATTGAATTGAATTGAATTGAATTGAATTGAATTGAATCGAATTGAATTGAATTGAATTGAATTGAATTGAATTGAATTGAATTGAATTGAATTGAATTGAATTGAATTGAATTGAACTGAATTGAATTGAATTGAATTGAATTGAATTGAATTGAATTGAATTGAATTGAATTGAATTGAATTGAATTGAATTGAATTGAATTAAATTAAATTAAATTGAATTGAATTGAATTGAATTGAACTGAACTGAATTGAATTGAATTGAATTGAATTAAATTGAATTGAATTGAATGGAATTGAATTGAATTGAATTGAATTGAATTGAATTGAATTGAATTGAATTGAATTGAATTGAATTGAATTGAATTGAATTGAATTGAATTGAATTGAATTGAATTGAATTGAATTGAATTGAATTGAATTGAATTGAATTGAATTGAATTGAATTGAATTGAATTGAATTGAATTGAATTGAATTGAATTGAATTGAATTGAATTGAATTGAATTGAATTGAATTGAATTGAATTGAATTGAATTGAATTGAATTGAATTGAATTGAATTGAAATGAATTGAATAGATTTGAATTGAATTGAATTGAACTGAATTGAATTGAATTGAATTGAATTGAATTAAATTGAATTGAATTGAATTGAATTGAATTGAATTGAATTGAATTGAATTGAATTGAATTGAATTGAATTGAATTGAATTGAATTGAATTGAATTGAATTGAATTGAATTGAATTGAATTGAATTGAATTGAATTGAATTGATTTGATTTGAATTGAATTGCAACGCAATGAGACTAAATGAAGTGAATTGAATTGGACTGAATTGAATTGAATTGTATTGAATTGAATTGAATTGAATTGAATTGAATTGAATTGAATTGAATTGAATTGAATTGAATTGAATTGAATTGAATTGAATTGAATTGAATTGAATTGAATTGAATTGAATTGAATTGAATTGAATTGAATTGAATTGAATTGAATTGAATTGAATTGGATTAAATTGAATTGAATTGATTTAATTTGAAGTGATTTGAGTGGATTTGAGTTGAATTGAATTGAATTACATTTTATTGATTTAAATTAAATTGAATTGAGTTCAATTGGGTTGAATTGAACTGAATTGAATTGAATTTTTAAAAGGAACAATTACATGAAGTTTAATGCAAATAACATAGAGCACATTGCAATTGTTGCCAAGAGTGATAAATTTATTTCAACGGTTCCAACAAATACGTTCTCTATCGTTTGATTTATTACGAGGTTTTTGTCATTTGTCATTTTCATAGTTCTCGCCATACTGTCGTCTTAGTATTTTTCATGTCATATACATATAACATTTCATCACGGAAAGAAAAAAGCCGTGACAACGTCTGCAAATTATTCAGCTATATTACGAAATTCAACGTTTTGTGAAAAATATTTGTTGTGCACATTGAGGTAGCACATTTCTAGCTAAATGGATATATACGGAAATTAACAAAATTTCCGTATTTAGGCAATTGACCAACCCGTAGAAATTATCAACCTACCGTTACATCCACAAGATTGAACTATTTGGTGTTGTTATGTATTATGTGTTATTAATCATCGATCCCTATTTCTTTCGAAATAAGGTCGGACATAATATAACTGACAATGGCGAGCGCTACTGCACCATGTTAACGAACTTTTTGTTGCATGAAATTTAACCACATGATGCCTGCGAAGTTTAGGTTTAGCACGACGGTGCTACGACATACACAACCAGCAAAACAATGGCTTTATTTTGTCGAGCAGCGAATTTCGCGTACCTGATAACAGACCGTCTAGATCGTGGGATATCACACCTTTGGATTTATTTTCTTGGGGTTATGTGAAGTCAAAAGCCTTCCTTTATAAGCAAGCTACGGTTCAAGACTTGTAAGCCAACATCACTTGCGTGATACCGGAAGCAATGCTGGAAACAGTGATCGAAAATCGGATGTTCCGAATAGATTTAGGTAATCAGCGTGATCACTGCCAACATTTGTATGAAATTATCTTTACAAAGTAAATGTCAAACATTGTTCTTTCGGGTCATAATAAAGATTCCGATATTTAACATTATTTAAAGTATTTTGTTCAAACTTAAACAGGTCTCAATGGATCACCCGTTATTACGCTTGACAAACATCGAAATTGTGTCTTTCGTTTTGGAGCAGCCTGTATACGGAGCTTGAGTATTAAAATTTCTGTGAAGACGTTATAAGAATTTATTAAATACTTTCCCTCATTATATTTTACAGTAGAGTGACTAACGTAGCAGAGGTAATTATAGATGTACACCCTTTTTCACATAAATATCAACTGTGCAGTGGTTCACCATAACTTCAATATTATTTCCCCGGGCTGTTTTAGAAAACTCTTTAAGGGTTTTTCTTAGAACCAAATTATGCCGCTTTAGTCATTCTTATGTGTATACATATGTACATGAAGAAATAATGAGAAATAATTGTCTTGCCCCATTGTATCCTACAAATGTACTGATATATTCCTATGGTTTACATGATAACGTACTCTGTGTATGCATGCCTTTTCATTTACAGTGCGTGTCTAGCTCAATTTTGCATAGGACGCTCAACTCCTTAGAATATTGCAATTCTGATTCATACAAGGACGACATTGACATACTAACCTACATACTTACAAAGACAAGCGATTGTTGTTCAAGAAACAGCTAACTAAAGTACAGCAACAACGATAACTTTTCACATTTTGTGGGAACCTCAGTGGAAGATAAATGAGTATGTAGATTTACAAAGAAGTGCTAGTATGAATGGAAGGAATTTACGAGTCAATTAGAACAAGAGTGTGTGGGTTGAGCTTAAAAAGTTCCTGCTTTCGTTCGTTATATTGTTATGAATAAAAAGTAGTATAGATATTATTACATTTGTCAGTGTATTCAATCTATTTATAGTGGATCAATATGTTTAACAACAGTACATTCCACTAGGCCGAAGACAAGAAAATTTATCTGTAATTTCCATTTGTTCTTCTTAGTCCTTGAGAATAAAATTCACACTGTTAGACCTAAAATATTTATAAATATAATACACAAGATTCTTTAAATTTTATATTTTTAAATGTTTCAAAATACTATAAAGTAAATTTATTTTATATTTTTTATTACTAATATCAGTTTTAATTAAATAGTATTTATAATTAAATATTAAGAACTAAAAAATAAATTACAAGGGCTTAATTTTTGTTGGCAAATAGATAAGGAATTGCCTTAATGAACAACAGATAAAACGGGACAGTTTAACCCATTAAAGACGGCTCAGAGACCGCTCGTACGATTTTGACGAAACTTTCTGAATTTTACCTGGAGGTGCATAGAAGTTGCTTGGTGTATAAAGAAAATTTACCTCCTCCCATTCCTGAGATAGGACGTGGATATTTAAATACCGCACCGTCTTTAACGATATACTTTTTTAAATATTTTTGAACAATTTTGTTTTTCTTATTTCAGTATAAATAAAAAGCTATTTATTTGTTTACAAAATTATTAATTTTTTTGACCACTCAAAGTTCCGGTACACAACACAACACTGTGCCATTTAATATGTGCAGTGTTACTTCGAAGAACGTTACAAATATTTAAATTTACGCCGTAAGAAGTAAATCCAACTTTGAACTATATAGCTTAGTAGTTTGTTTTTAAAAAGGGGATTCCCAGTTTGCTTCTCCTTTTTCAGACTTGTTGAACGTTTTACATGTAGTTTATTTTGGTAAAGCAAAATCAAGTGAAATCAAGTGAATTTTTTTAACAATAAAACAAGTGCATAAAAACATAAAATATATTATACGAAAAAAAAATTATAAATAACCGATATAAAAATGAATCGTCGTCAGAAAATTCGTACTACTGCCGAATTACGAGAAGTTCTCGATAGCTGGTCCGATGGGGAAGAAGATTTTGAAAGAGAATCAGATACAACTCATGATGTCATATTACCACCCGATAACGTCGGCCAGATAAGAGATACGGAGGAGTTGGATGACAATTTATCGTACAAGTGTTGAACAACGACCAAAATCTGCCTCACGAGATTACCGGCACTTACGAAATAGAACGTTTCTGCAGTAGATGGAATGAAGATATACTATCTGCTGAAAACGAGAATGTTGATTTGCCAGTGACCTCCAGTAAGATTGGTAAGAAGAGACGTAAAATTGATAAGGGAACGAAACCAAACGAAAATGGTCCCGAAAGCATAATTACAAGTTTGAGAAGGAACCTTTGGATGATACGGAGACATCACACAAAGCTCTATATGAAGAGATTGGTGAAGTTAGTGCCCAGCAACTTTGGGAATTGTTTATTGATGAGGAGGTTTTGGACCTTATAGTAAATTACACCAACAATTCTGCTGCAGCAAACAATTGTCCATTATTTGTAACAACACATACGGAAATCAAAACGTTTTTGGGCGTCTTATATATAAGAGGTTACCAAACGTTACGACAAGTAAATTCTTACTGGTCAAACCGAGAATCACTAGGGTGTGTTGTGATAAAAGAATGTCTGCCAGGAGATAGATTCAAACGAATTAAGCAATTTTTTCAAGTCTGCGATAATTCGCCAATAGATCCTAACCACAAAGTTTCTAAAGTGTCGCCAGTAAATAGCTTGATGAACAAGGAGTTTCTTCAGTTTGGAGTATTTTCCCATAATCTTTCTACTGACGAGCAAATGGTAGCCTACAATGGCAGACATTCATGCAAAATGTTCATCAAAGGAGAGCCAATTAGGTTTGGTTACAAATATTGGTGTTTGGCTTCTGACGTAGACCAGTTTATGTTACAATTAGGAGAAAGGGTGGTACTTTCCCTTCTTTCTCATCTTGATGTCCCCGCGAAGCATACCGTAACGTTTGACAGTTTGTTCTACTAGCCATAAACTATTAACACGTGTATCGGGTGATGGATTTTTCGCTTTGGATACTGTTCGTGAAAATCGGACTAATCATGCTCCACTGATGGACGTCAAGAAAATTCGTAAACAGCCCCGTGGGACTTCAGACTTTTGTTTTGATGTGGACAATTCTATAATTGCTGTATGTTGCAACTATAATTCGGTACGTTATTCACCAATATATTTTACGTAATTCATCAATTAATTTGCCTCCGTTATTATTTTTTCAGGTCATAACATTATTATCGAATTATTTAAGTCATACACCAATCGATCGAAAAAAACCAATATAATAATAATAACTTTTAGCTGGTGACGGCCAAGTGTCTTGACACGTCGCTTTTATTCTTTTCACACTATAAATGCGGCTCCTAAGGCTATTAAGAATGTGCCAGCGTTTTAAAGTTTTCGCATTATCCTTTACTTGACAAACGTTTTTCTGATAATTTTTTGACAAACAAAAAAACGCCCTTTTTCCAATTCTCTAACTAAAGGTAAAAATTGAACAAATTTTTTGTTAATTTTTCCCACATTAATCTATCTCTAGTATTAAATAAAAAACCAACTTGCAGTCATCATTATCTCTTATGAGGCCAACGCAGGAATTTTTTTACTACTTTAACTTTTTTGGGTATTTAAATACCCAGTCGACTAAAATGGGTTAAGGTTAAATAACTTCCAGATCATAATTTTTCCTTTAACGACATCAAATATTAAAAGAGCTGACTTTAGCCACTTATTGAATGAATGTACTTATACCTACAAACATTTTGCAGCTTCTGCAATCTTATTAAACGTTTTGCTGGAGAATTCTTCTAACTCATGAAAAATATATATTCAATGTGTCTGAGTGAGTCAGCTTTTCGATTTGTCTCTTAAATTAGGGAGCGCTTGTTGATTAAATTGAAAATTTTGATTTTTTTGCCAATTACAGCCCTATTCTGGCAGGGTTACAAAAGTCACCACGGTTACTATTTGACAGCTATGTGACAATTGTCACAAATTGGTATTCTGACACATTTTTTTAATGACAAAAGTAACAAAACCTGTTACCTGCCAAAGTTATCTGGAAAGTTGATCCAAAATCATTTTATAACTACTGCAAGTAAACAATAAAACTGTATACGGGAAAAATTAATAATATATTTTGTACCAAAACCACAAGAGGTCATAATTAAATGACGGAGGGACTTTTGATACTTTGTCCTATGGCAATGGAGCAGAAAGAAGAAAGAACTTGCTTTTGTGTTAGAAAAATTGAAAAAAAAGGCTAAGGTCTTGTGTACTATCGGAACCTGCCAAAAAATGAGTATAATAGGGGATTTTTTTGAGAAAAAAAATAAATTTTTAGCGGAAAAGTGAGGTTAAAAAACGTTTTTTTAATTAGCTCCCCTATGGGCTAATAAAAATAAGTATGTTTATACACTGATTTATAGAGCTTCGAAAGACCTTTTTAATGATACCCATTTCAAGCAGATCGGATTATAAATCCCGGAGATTCGGACGATTATAACTCAAGCTTTAAAGGCCTATATCTCAAGAATTTGGACCGACCGCGGGGGGGGGGAAATAACTTTTTGAACTCAGTGCAAAAGCTTTTGTCGGTGGTGAAATTTTGATTTAGATCAGAGAGTTGGCGCTAAAGTAAATTATTTCTTCTAATTGGCGCGGTTGCACAGGTGTATTCTTTCCACTTAGCATCTCTGTATGTTCCTTGAGGCAGGCAATATAGCATTCCAGCAGTGCCTTTGCGGTGCGCTCAAATTCCCAAATTAATAATGTATTAATTTTAATTCAATAAAACATAAATAAATTAAATACTCACTTTTCCTTTTTTACCCCGTTTATTTTGTGCAGAAAACCATATGTTTTTGTTTTGTTGTCCCTGCTTTTGACAACCTGTTATTGTGAGGTGAATTATTTGTTACGAGGTGAATTTTTCGTTGTCACTGTGTTGCCAGAATACCAGATACAAACAATGGTGACAACTTTGTAACAATTTTGTGGTTACAATTTGATTGTTACCACATACACAGAATTGGGCTGTTAGGCGAAATGACTTTGTGAATATTCACTTTGTGAATATTCATACAGAAGCAGTAACCGAGTCCGGGAAGCCGTCAACAGTAAATAAACATAAAGGCTCTTTAAAGTATTTCTACAAAGTCCTCATAAATTAGAATATTACCATTGCATGATTGAACGGTCGGTTTATATTCTATAGGAGCTTTCACAGAACACGTAGTACAAGCAGCATTTCCCAACTGAAATCGGATATTTCGCAGATCTTAGACAAAAATGTAATGTGATGGCGACCTAAGTGCGCATAACTCTTGTCTCCGAATTATTGGAACGAAGTTTCTTATCGCCCGTTGCGGGATGGGCGCTAAATGAAAAACAAAATTAAACATCGTTTGTTTTAACACTATTACTGAATGCAATCTTCTCTTGGTAATACTGCAATTGTTAATGAGTTAATAAAGAATATATTCCCAATAGTAGATAAATAGTATCTATTATCAACTATGTATATTGTTTACATTTGCTTTGGTTTGTGTATAGATAACTGCTTGGATCAGAGAGTAAGAAACTAACTAGATGTCTCACATATGTTGGGCAATTTCGTGTTTAATGGGGAGTTTTCTAGGTGGAGCTTGTAACCAATATAATAACCAAATAAAAATAAATTTAGAAAAGCGAAAGTGCAAGATTGGCAAAAAAAGTTTTATTTTTTGTACAATATAAAGTAATAATAATTCATAGAAAATAATGCATTTTATTACAATTCCGTTTATTACCTTTTATGTGAAACAAATTCTTTTTCTTAAAAAACTACTTTTATTTAAAAAACACATTTCCTTATAAAAGTGTCTTTTCGTAAAAAAAGTAAATTTTCTCGAAAAAAACACCTATTTGTATTCTTAAACAAAGTACCTTTCCTTCAAAAAAAAAATATCTCAGCTTAAAGGAGTACCTTTGGTTAACAAAAGTAAATTTTCTTACAAAAAGCACCTGCTCTTAAAAAAACAATTTTTTTTAAATAAATATCTTTCCTTAAAAAGGTACATTTTCTTACAACAAATTGCCTTTTCTTATAAAACTACATTTTCGTTAAAGAGTAAATTTTTTGTGAAACGAAATAACTGTTCTGGAGATAAGTACCTTCTCTTAAAAACGTACCTATTCTTGAAAAAATCCTTTGCTTCAAAAAAATTTATTTTCTTAAAAAAAAATTAATGTTCTTACAAAAATTCTTTTTCTTAAACGTACATATTCTTAATAAAATAATATATTTTCTTTTCTTTTCCTGACATACGTACACTTTCTGAAATTAAGTACATGTTCTTAAAAAAATTACTTCTTTGTAAAAAAAGTCATACTCTTATGGCTTTTTCTTACAGAAAGTACTTCTTCTTAAAAATAGTACCTTTTTTTAAAATACATATTAGCGTACCTCTTTTTAAAAAAGGACTTTTTGGGAAAATATAATACCTATTCTTACAAAAAGGACCTTAAACTATACTTTTTTCTAAACAAATACATTCTATAAAAAAAATTCTTAAAAAAAGTTTAGCATTTTACAAAAAGTATATTTTTACAATTTCCTAAATTTATTAAAGCTTAAGACCTTTTTAAATAATATAAAGCTTTAAATTTTGAAAATTGTAATTTTAGAAAACAGACCGAGTAAAAACTCCCCCAAGGAAAATGATAATTGTATATTTTCTTAAAGATCCATTTAAATTATCGTATTTTTCAACTGGTTCCTTAGGCGCGTTGGAACTAACTAGTACATACTATATAGCGAAAGGAACTTCGTTCCAATTTTTTTGATTTTTTCGCCTAAATCTACATAACTTGGATTAAGTTTATATTTAAAGGGCAGCTTTTAAATGGTGAAAATCGTTCTGTATTCGAACACTTAAGTGCTCTACGATCTGTCATTCTATTTCTCTTAAGTAGGATAATTATATGACGTTTTCGAAAATATGTGGATATGAATAAGTAAATACATACTATGAGAATCCGTTTAAAAAGAAATGATATTTTTCAAACTTTGAACATAGATATCATTTAAATGTCTTGTAGGAGAATTACGAACTTCATTACGAGTAAAGTCTATAATCTTACTAAGTATTAGGCAAAAGAAAAAAAAAATTATAGTTGTAATTCCTTTTAGGCCAACAGATCATGATTTTTTCGGTTAGTGAAAAAATGTAAATGCGTGGGTGGGATTCGAACTCACATTCGCTGGACGATCGTGTCGATGGTACTCACACTTGTCACTAACCCAAGTATTTTGTTGTGCAGAGTGATTGTTTTGTCACCACTTACACATTGGTTTTCTACTTCAACGCACAGGTGCCGAGGTTTTCAAACTTCTATTTATAGAACCCAACTATTCTTATTGTAGTTTTTGTTCTGTTTTTATTATTTTCTATTTATCTGTTTTTACTGAAATTGTTTTTTTTTATTTGCATGTAATAATATAATGGTGTTTGCACCACTTGAAATAGAAATTATTTTATATTGATCAAGTAGGACATGATTCGAGATTGTAATGTATGAAAATGGTCGTCTCAATAAATTCTGAACAGTGTTATTTTAAATTTCGATCAACATTGGACGAGCAACAGCTGTTAACGCCTCCGATAAGGAAAAATTTTTACTTCTGAAATCCAATGGTCTAAATGTACTTCAAATATCAGCAAATAATAAGAGAGAAAAAACTGTTGTATACTTTACAGCTATTTGAATAACATCGGAAAAAAAATTACAGCAGGCAGTTGTCCGAGGCCTTCGGCCACGGACTGTCCCTGCAGGCTGTGTCAGAGACACGGCCATTAAGTTTAACGTAGAATACGCCATCCGATAAGACAGAAAACATATATAACAATAAATTCATTTGCTTATATTATTTATCATTTATTGTTATATATGTTTTCTGTCTTATCGGATGGCGTATTCTACGTTAAATTTAATGGCCGTGGCCTCGGACAACTGTCTGCTGTAATTTTTATATTTACCAACGGCATTTGATTCAAGTCCGTTTAAAAAAAAAATATTATGTTCAATTTTTTTAAACTTAATTTAATTTATGTATTTTAATTAATATTTTTATTGAAATAAGTTCTGCGAATGTTGAGAGGGCCGCCCTAATATTAAAAAAGGTTTACCTTATCGAGTCTTCGCTTTAGCATTCGAGCGTTGTGTGAAAGCTTTACGCTTTACAATTCAAAATTAATGTTACAACAGCCTTATTGAAGCTTTCGCAAAAAAGCTTTATTACGTTAGCTTACTGTTTGTTTCACTTTTTACTAGATACATGTGGCCAAGCAACATTAGCTTGCTGTGCGTTTCACTTTTTACTAGATACATGTTCCTAAGCAATGTTGAGCAACCAAAAACACTCAACCAAACACCACACATATGTTTGAGTGTATGTGTTTAAACAACTTTCATTTGAGAAATTAAAATACTAGAAATATATCAACCAATATGAAATGTATATCAAACGAAAGATAACATCTTCATTTACCTACAAAAACAATTTTAAAAAAATTCATCTAGCCGTTTCCTCAAATTCAATGAAATAAAGATTACAACAATAAAAACCTGACATGACTCCTCATACCGTAAGGTAAGACGTATTCTACGTCAAAATTTGGCAAACATATGAAAGGGAGCACTAAAGTGGTAACAACGGTGCGAGGAAGGTAAAATATGTCCAGACTTGACACCAATTCTTCTGTGTCGGGGGCAAAAATTCGCAATGTAAGTAGAGTTAACGCTAGTGTTTGTACAGGACGTCGCCTTTTGTGTCTAACACCTCAAATTTGCTAAGGATACAATGATATTGTCAGACAAGTGGTCGAAAGTACGGTTTCCAAACAAAAAAAATTAACATCAATGGACCAGATGGATACAACTACTATTTCCACTATTTAACCCTGCTGTTAGATTAGGACCATTTGGTCCAAATTTTTTCTGTTTTCCCTTGTAACTTTGGATATATACTGACTAAATTTTTCTGCTAATGGGGTCTTTTAATAAAACAATGTTATGTGCGAAAATTAAATTTTCTAACTTTATTCAGGACTGAGAAAAATACAAAATGACGAATCTTAGATTAGAGGACCATTTGGTCAATAGTACATTTTTTCATTACCAAGCGAATGTAAATTCATGTCAAATATTTAGAAGATGTTTTTGATATGTCAAATACTTGCTTTAGAAATTATTGAACCAAAATAGTTACAAAGAATAAGATAAAATTATTATTTTGGATGAAAATTGAGGTATGGACCAAATGGTCCCTCAATCTAAGATTCGTAAGTTTTTTCTAATCTAACAGCAGGGTTAAGAAAACAAAAAAATTTTTCTACGTAGTAACAGCAGGGCATGAGGATTTACGGTATGGGTAACCTAACCAACCATCCCACCTTTGGCGGAATTATCCCGGTTTTCGATGTTGCATTCCACTTTGGATGGCAATCCCGTTTTTTATAGAGAAGTCCCGCTTTTTGACGTGTTGGTTATTAGAAATAGGACAGTATAATTTAGATTGGAAGTTATATTTTTAATATACAATTTTCAACAGTCACACCCAGGATGTGAATTCACAATGTCACAATCGTATCCATATTTTTGAACTTCATCATCAAAGGCTTAATTGTAGGCTACTGACATCTATTTAAATCTTTCACTAACTGAATAAATCTGATAGGGGGTTTTTGTCGACTTTTGTTCTAATTAATGTTATATATCAAATTTTTTTTACCGTCGGATGTGTCACAATAGTGACGCAGTCACATAATTGTTGTGTGCATAATGTGCTTTTCGATCAAAAACAATTGTTCAGGTTAGGTATGGGTGAAAAAATGACTGGAGCATCGCTCAAGAGGATCTTATTCCTCAATTTAAGAATTTTTTTGGACCCATAGCAGAGACCTACCAATAACAAGGTGATAAGGCTCCAATACATACTGCCAGAGCTGTAAAACATTGGATTCATGCTCTAAATGTGGAACTTGTGCATTTGCCCCCAAATTTACCTTATCTAAATATAATGAAAAATGTCTGGATGTGGCTTGTACGGAAAGTATACGACTACGGAGAGTAATATGAAATACAATAATAATTAAGACAAGCGACAAAAGAAGCATGGGACTCAATTTCTTTAAAATAAAAACCTATTAATAACTAAAAACAAGAAGAGACAATATTACATGAGGTGTCATGGGACACCCGGTTGGAACGATGTTTCATTCGCAATAAATTATGTACTATTTAGTTAATTCCAACACGTCTCAGCCGCCCGTTGAAAAATACGAGAATTTAAATGGATTTTTAATAAAAAGAGCTTTTTGAAAAATAGCAAACTTGTTTTGAGAAATATTTTTTATCTACAATGTATGTATGTATAATGTATTGTATGTATTATGTATTAGATTTACCCAAAACGGTCCCTTTTTAAAGAGTGGTACTTCTTTTATTAAAACGTAATGTGTTCTTTAAGAAAAGGTACTATATTTAAGAAGAAATACTTTCTGTAAGGAAAAGCCATAGGAGTGCGACTTTTTTTTACAAAGAAGTACTTTTGTTAGAACAGGCGCTTTTTAAAAAAGTGGTACTCTATTCAGGATAAGGTTATTTTTTAAGAAAATTTACTTATTTTCAGAAAGCCAGCCTACTTATCTCAAGAAAACAAGGTAATATTTTATTTTTAAGAAAAGGTACTTTTAAGAAATCGAATTTTTGTAAGAAAAGGTATTTTTTATAAGAGAAGATATATTTTTGAAGAAAAGGTTTTTTTTAGGAAATGGAATATTTTTAGAATTGGTCCTTTTTTCAAGAATAGGTAAATTTTTAAGAGTAGGTAGATAGTAGATGGTAGCCGTCGGTGGTGCAATGGTTAGTGTGCGCGGCTCTTGCACATGAGATCCTGGGTTCGAACCCTGCTCTGACCACTTTCAAAAAAATTTCTTTCGGCGGCGGTCACCTCGCATAGTGACGGCGACACTATCGAGTATATAGCCATGAAAAAGCTTCTCAAAATACCGTTCGGAATCGGTGTAAAACTGTAGGTCCCAATCACTAAGTGAAAACTGGAAAGCGCACAGCTCAGTGATTGTGAGAAGTTCTCTCCGGTCCCTTCATGGGATGTAATGGGAAACCATTTATTTATAGATAGTAGATGTTGTCCTATTAAATGAGACAAAATTATTCCATACAGACAATGTAATATTTAAAAATTATAAAATCATAAGCAAATATCGAATTGTTGCAACAAGGGGTGGGGGAACTGCTATATTAATCAATAATAACATACAATACTACAGTCATGATAACAAAAGTAGATATTCGCTAGATGCTTCAGAGTCTCACACCATAAAAATATCCGTTGACTGCGACAACTTTTTAGTTATTACTTGTGCGTACTATCCGGCCGGCGATATAAATTCAATATGAGCAGACTTGAAAAAACTTTTTGATTTTATGAATCTTCAAAATTCAAATAATAAAAATGTACTAGCAGGAGACTTGAACTGCAAGCACATATAACGGGGTAATACTGTTAATAACGCAAAAGGCAATAACCTAAAAAAAAGTCAATATCGATTTCCCTGCACTTCCAAAATGTTCAGCGAAGCCCACTTTCCTCAGCCGTAATTATGTCATAATGCCTTCCATTGAAGCCAGCACACTTCACAATGGCATGACTATCACAAAGCCAACATGAAAGAACACAACCCTCATATACATCCCTGACTGTACAAATATATTAGTAATTACCAAATCCTAAAAGTATGCAGAATAATACTGGGTTGTATACTGGGTTATATCACAATACGGTTAAAAAAAAGTTGTTAAAAATATTTTCATTTAGCCCCCCCCCCCATCCCGCAACGTGCGATAAGGAACTTCGTTCCAAAATTGTGTCCCATAACATCCCATGAGTTTTTTACAGTCTCTGATTGGCACCTACTGTTTTACACCGGCTTCGAACGGTAGTTTGAGAAGTTTTTTCGTGGCTAAGTACTCGATGGTGTTGACATCACCAAGAATTATCTAATTTCTAGTTGATCCTCATTCAAGTGATACATTCAAAAAGTTTATTAATGTAAATTTGGGCTGGGGTCTTAAAGCGTTTGGTTGGCGGCGATATGTTGACGTTGCCTTTCGCTTCTTAAGTAACAAGATGGTGGAGGTGAGGAGGTGGCAACTGGCTGCGCATCGGAGTCAATAGTGAGGTGAAAATGAAAAAATCCACAAGAAGCCCCACAACTGACCCGAAGTCGCATTTAGAGGGGTGAAATATATGACTGTCCCACTACTAATCACTCATCCTTCTTCACCCCCCGAAGGGACTTCCATACAAAAGTGAATTTGTTATAAAATTACTGCCACCGCTCTAACTGTACCAAGGACGCCATTAGAAGAGTCAAATGTATATCCGACCCCCAGAACTTTTGCAACACCAATATTTACGCCCCATCTGCAACCCTTAATGTAGTCCCCATACATGTTTTTTCTATTTTTACAATTTTTTATATTTTGCCGCTTTTGTTTTTAAATAGTACGATTATATTGGGTTGGCTGGGAAGTAATTTCAGTTTTTTGTTGAAAGTAGTTTTCAATTATTTTAATTTTCAATATTGTGTGTGCTATGATGCTATGATGTTCAACCTTCTGTCATCGATCTGGCAATTTTTTGATCTCAGATTCATAGAAGTTGTATGTCCTGTTCTGTATTGAAGGATTTCCCAGTCAAAAAATTTTTCAGACTCCCTAATAAATTAAAACCCAAAGGTGGATATGGCATCACTTCCCATCTAAGCTCCAATATTTCTTACTGATTCGGCAAAGATGTGTGAGGCCTACCGTTGCCGTCATAGAAGACCACCGCCATTGCGATTTTATAATTCTGGTCGTGTTTCTTTTAGAGTCTCATTAAGGTTCGTCAGTTGCTGATAATAGACGTTATAATTTATGGTTTGGAAGCAGCCCAACATAAATCACTTCCCTAAATTCCGAACAAATCATCAATATACATTTGTTTTGATGCCGGTCAGCCTATTATGAACTTCCCAAGATTTTTCTCTTTTGGTTTGGAATACTTCCATTGTAATTCTCTCTATAGTTTTCAACATATTTTAAGTAGCCCAGCACAGTTTTGTGACTTCACCCAATTTTCAGCGCAATGACCCGATAAGGATATTCTTGCAAATGATAAATATCGATTCTTGCTCTTTCCGAAATGTTCAAAATACTTTTCTAGCCCGTTTGTCATTCATGTTATTAGATAGTAATATTTTTATTTCACTTATTTCATACTATTTATTTAATATATTTATTTTATAAATAACTCCGTGCAAAAAAATTTAAATATGCAAAATTGTTCAAATCGAATGAACGAAACATTTTTTATTTATATTTGTCTGTTATTGGAAAAGGGCCTTTATAATACTGTTGAATTAAACTCTAATGTTGTTGTTATTATTTTGATAATCTTAAAAAATACCGATGGGAGTAAGATTTTTGGTGTCAACAAAAATTTTAAAAAAATAAACCAGAAATTTAATTGGTTCTAATCATCTGATCGAGAGTGTATGTGTGCCACCAAAGTGTGGAAATAGTTTTGAAGACAAAAACTGAAAAGAGCAACACCTCAAATCTCTTTGTCTGCCCGAGCCTTTACTGAGATAATCAGCGCCTCGAACCATTCATGAAATTTTGCATATAAAAGTATATTTTTATACTTTATATATATTTTATTATTTATATAGCAATAGTCGTGTTTTAATGTGTTGCAGCATTTGAGGTCATTAAAGCCTTGAATGAGACTGTTAGGTGTTGCCGTGGCGAAAATAATGGTTGCCACTAGAGTTGGGCTTCGGGAATTTCCCGACGGGAATTCTCGAGAAATTTTCGAGATTTTTCCATCCCGAATCTCGAGAATTGAAATTTTTAACATTTCGGGAAATCCCGAATCTCGACAATATCTCAAGATTTCTCGAGAAATCCATTTTCTTTTAAAAATTTTTTGTTGACAAATATTAATAGAAAAAACAATTCTTTCAAAAGTAAGAGAATCTTAAGTTTGCAAGTAAGAGAATACACATATGATTATTATGATAACACCAAACTGTAACGGCCATTCTGTTAGACAGAATTGCACATTATATGACATAGCAACAAGCGAAAACGACCATACTGTTACGCAGAAGCAGTGTTTGTTGCTTCATGTCCGAGCGTAACGTGTTGTTGTAAAATGAGGCTGCTGTTTTAACATATGCGTTGTGCATGAGACTACAACTACTATATGAGTTTTGACATGTATGTTGTGCAATCAAAACAAAAACCGATAAAAAAAAGTTCGAACAGACTATGGAAAAACACTTGTTGTTTTGTTCGCAGACTGCACAGACGACGTTTGCAAATTTATTTTTTGTGGTAAGCGGGTGCATTTCATTTAAATTCTTATTGAGCGTTAGCCATCATAAGCTCTTTTAATTTTCAATTTTGTGCCAACTGATAAAGTATAAATCATATATCGTATAATAAAATATTTTGTGGTGAAAATATTAAAAATTTTAAGTTTTAACAAAAAGCTTAGCAAAATAAGTTTAAAATTTGTAAGTAAAAATAAAACGGGAAACCCCTTAAATTTTTGCTAAAACTATTTAAGTTTTGAATCGACGTATCGTTGACGGTGAGTACCGGTTAGTTACTTCCTTTAAAAAACAAAATTTAAAACAAATTTTGAATTGTCAGCATTACAAATCCTGAGTTCAGAAAACGAATACGACCAAGTTTGGAAGCTTTTCAAGCGATTTGAAGACGAAGCAACATGTTTGAAATGCAATAAAATCATTAAATGCAAGTCATCGTCAACATCTGGACTACACCGTCACTTGCAGAGGATACACAACATGGAGCGAAGGGAAAATGAGGCTGCAAAAGAACAGCCACCAGCTAAGAAAGCGCGAACTCTTCACAACTTTTTCAATACTTCTTCCTCGCCTGCATCGCTTGAACAAATTGTTGCAAAATTGGCTGCAAAAGATGGAATTCCAATCAACGCGATAACAAAAAGTGAGTTCATACGTAATAGTATCAGCCGTTTAGGATTCCGTCTTCCAAACTGTCACAAAGCTGTTCTGGGTTTGGTTATGAAGTACTGCACGACCATAAAAAGCAATTTGAAGAACAAAATTGAAAATTTTAAATCGGCACAGCGTAAGTTTAGCTTGAGCATCGACGAGTGGACAAGCGTGCGAAACCGACGTTACATGAACATCCATATATATTATGACGATGGAGAATCTGAAAACCTTGGCCTGGTTCGCATTCAGGAATCATGTCCCTCTGAAAAAGTATATGAGGTCGTAAATGCAAAGCTTTTAGACTTCAATTTAAACCTCCAGTCATACATCGTCGCTATTACAAGTGATGGTGCCAGTGTGATGATCAAATTTGGGAGACTATCACCAGCGCATCAACAGATTGGCTACAATCACGGCATACATTTGGCGGTCATGGAGGTAATGTACCAGAAACGAAAAGTCGCAAACACGATATACGATAGTGACGTAAGCGATGGAACCACCGTCGGTGAAAATAATAGTGAAAATGATATAGATTGCGGAGAGGATTCGGATGATAGAGGCGCCGATGAAGATGAAACCAATGCAGCCAGTACTTCTTTTTCCGTCATTAACGCTTCCGATGACGAGGACGACAATATAGTATTTGTTGCTGACAAGACAGCCACTATAAAGTCTGCATTTGAAATCGTAACAAAAGTTCGCAAGATAGTTTTGAAATTCAAAAACTCGCCTGTACGGAATGCTATCTTGCAGAATTATGTTAAAGAGGTCGAGAAGAAAGAGCTTTTCTTGCTGTTGGATTGCAAAACACGTTGGAATAGCCTGGAAACTATGCTGGCCAGATACATTCGCATCAGCAACCACGTTCGTAAGGCGCTCGACACGCTCAATTTAAATTTTATGGCCACTACTGACGCAGAAGAAAAGTATTGCGAGGAAATCATAAATGCTCTTACACCTATACGTGTTGCTGTCGAAGCACTTAGTCGCCAAAATGTGAACTTACTTGCTGCGGATTCTATTCTCAAATTTTTGTTCACAAAATTGGAGAATCAGCACACCGAATTGGGCGACGAATTCTTATCCAGCTTAAAAAAAAAATTAACAGCTCGTAGATCTAGCCCTTTGTTATCGGCCTTCAAATATTTACACGATCCAGTTAACAGCTATGGTGACAAATCTGAATTTTTCCAGACCTGTTCCAAAACAGAATTAATAAAAGAAGCCGAAACGTACTTGGTTCGTCTTTTCTCTACAAGCATTCAAGAAGACCAAGCAGTGTCTGGTTCTGACGATGATGACGTTACCAACAACGCCGATGAAGAAGATATGGCCAAACAACTTGAAAAATACGTTCAGCAATTCTCAAAACCTAAAGCAAACACTGCACAACATGCGGCAAACCAGCTTTTTTCGTCGCTTAGAAAGAGCTAAAACTATATGAAAAAACTGGACAGAAAACACAAAATGTTGAAAGACTGATCGGGGCTTTTAACACTATTAAGCCAACATCGACTCAAAATGAGAGGAATTTTTCTATAGCGGGCAATTTTGTGTCCGAAAAGCGTACGCGATTGTCAGACGAAGCCATTAACAGTCTGTGTTTTTTAAAACACCATTTTGGTAAATAATGTTTTCAATCACTTTTTCCCCCTATTGTAATAAGTATAATTTGAATTATTTTTGTTTTGCTTTTTTTTTTACTTATTTTTGTTAAAGTATATGATTTTGAAATTATTGAAATAGTAATATTTTCAAATATTTTTTTATATTATTTATACTTAAATACAAATAAATAAATAGAATATTTTATGAAATTCATTGCTTTTACACTGATTTTAGATGTTTTTTAGATTTTTTTTGAATTTTTCCCGATATTTCGAGAATTCTCGAGAATTCTTTTCGGGAAATCCCGCATCTCGAGAATTGAAATTTTCGTTATTTCGGGAAATCCCGAATCTCGAGATTGGGATTTTTTCGGGAAATACCCAACTCTAGTTGCCACTAGTACTATATTCCAACATAAATACATCCATAAGGCTACTTGGATATCCCCTGATAAACATTACCTGTTAATTGATAGAAGGCACCCTACTAGTGTAATGGACGTAAGTGAGATCCGACGAGCTAATGCCGATTCGGATCACTCACTACCTGGTTGTAGCAAATGTGGTCACAAGGATAAGCAGAGCGAAAGTCCAACGAAACTCGACATATAGAAAGCTGGACATCGAAAAGCTGCAATAAGCAGAGATTGCCACGGCCTATGTAAGTAGTAAAGCTCAGCCAGATACTGGCGCCGAACGCACCCCCGACTCTTGATCCTGAAGCGCACTGGAACTACATTTTACACTATATGTAAACTGCTGCAGATACCATACTTGTTTATGAAAGACTGTTTAAAGACAAGCCGTGGTATAATGAAGAGTGTCGTATGGCAAGTGATGATGAAAAGAACGCTGCACCCATATCAATGCTTCAGTCAGTTTAGTGCCCCCCTTTCATAGTGACAAGGACTGGAATCGGAGACATCACATCACATCGCTTTACCTGTTCCAGGAGGCTTAAACACCGACGAGTGTGTTGATCACTTAGAGGATGATGGCGTCGACTGCACCCCTACCAGCCAAAGCGTTGTTAGATTTACAATTTTCTAGCTTAGGTACAACAAAGCCGCTGGTCCGGATTGACTACCGGCTGAGTTATTTATGGCTGGTGGTCATGAGTTGAAAAGGTACATGCATCAGCTTATATGCAAAATCTGGCTAGACGAATGCCTACCCGACGATTAGTGTCTTAGCATAGTGTGTCCCGATTTTGAAAAAGGCTACCCGAGTATAGGTACGAACAATAAGTTGGTGACCCATCGCATACTAAATAGGTTCTATCGAGCATAATGTACGAAAGACTAAAGCCATTTTTTGCAGACCTGATCGGACCTTATGCCTGGAAAGTCAAAAATCGACCAGATATTCACATTACAGCAAATTCTGGAGAAAACGCACGAAAAACAAATTGACAACTACTTTGTAGAATACTTTTAGTAGATTGTAGGGCTGCCTTCGATAGTCCAATGCGAGGAAAACTGTACAAAGCTATGTCGCAGCTTGGTACGAGTATTCTTTCTAAGCTAACAGGCCTTTGAATAAAGACAACTGACCGACGCGAAATCCGCAGAAATGATTGGCAAAGATCATTTCGAACCATTGACTACGAGGCGATACCTCTGGAAGGGAGACACACTATCATGGAATCCCTTCAACGTATTACTTGAGATCATCGTCTGAAACTCTGCCGTCAACACGAATAAAACTGTCATTAGCAAAAGTCTACTGCTCGCGTATGCTGATGATTTCGACATCATTGGGCGAAATCTGCGAGAATTTACAACATTATTTTCGAGAATTGCGAAGGAATCAGCAAAAGTCGGTTTGGCAGGAATCGAGGACAAAACAAAATTAATGGTTTGGACAAGCAGAACATCCAACCGATTAAATGAAGGGGCGACCGTTGGTAAACGTTATAGTGTCGAGACAGTGGAAGAATTTATTTACCTCTGATGTGCTGGGAACAAAGATTCAAATATAGTAAGTATATCTCCGATAGAGTCAGACACAAGATCTTTACCAACTGACCCGCTAAGAATAGTGACGTAAGGACGTCTCGTGTACATGCCACAAGCCGAATGCCAAATCTAAGATAATGTATAGATCCTCAAGTCAGCATGGACTCTGACATGCAACTTCTTAGTTTAGGAAATCTGACGATATGTTTAGGATATTGGATCATACTAATTCAGCTGAATACTGTATGTAATTGAAATTAAGGGTATGTGTGTATTACATTTTCCGAGTTTTTGTATATCTACACTTGTTGCTTTCACGGTAGGTATTTTGTATTGGAAATTTTTTATACGATTCCGTGTGTTGCTGGGGTTGCTATCTGTTATTCGCTATTTGCTATTTTTTTTTTGTTTCCAGGGCGATGAAATGCACTTCCGTTGTATTCACTATTTCGATAAAAAGAATTTCCGTTCAAACATTTCACTGTATCTTACCATAGCTGTAGACAACTCTATCGAATTTGAGGCAGATTAGGACGAGTAGTACCTCGATTGTAAAAAAGATAAACAAGAGCAGTTAAAACGCAAACACGTTTGAATGGCATGATATTTATTCAATGATTTTTAACTAACTTTATGCAATATACAAGTGTGTGTATGTGCTACTCCTGCTGATAGACATAACTACATTCATTTCATATATAAGGGCTTTGGGTGATACATTTGTTATGCCTGCAGATTCCAGTTATTGCTTGCGTAGGCTTGATTGTATTTCGATGTACAGTGTTGCAATCCATTTGATATGTTTATTTAAGTTGAGGGATATTGGAGATAAAGGAGATAACGGAATTAAGAAGAATAAGCATGGATGAATTTGTTTCTGGGACTATGGAAAATTATTGAGAACACTTGGGACTCTATTATCAATTATTATCTGTCTACAAACTTCATATCGAGACCGTTCGCAGTATATTATTTTGGGCAATATTTCACACTAAACTAAGATTTGTAGAGTCGAAGAAATCTAATGGGATGATTAAGAAGTTAAAAAGGATATTTTAACGATTTTTTTATGAAATTTGGTTTACTGCGTCGCCTAACTTTCTACATCGATCATTACATGTCAAACCACCACCGGTTTTGGGAAAAAGTTGACACCAATATCCCTCATTCTCTTTAATGAAAATTGTCAGATAAACTATATCTTTAATTCTAATATTTCTTTGTATTTTATATCACAAATACATCAATCTTAAATTGTATTGAATATATGAATAGTACATTCCCTTTTCTAAACAATCTCTGTAATTTGGACAATGACGTATTTATACAAATAACAAAGAGCGAACAAATTAGAAAGAGCGACGTGAGTATGTGAGCTTTTGAAATTGTTCTAAAACTCAATGTAGATTAATAGCTGTTCATTTCGTTGCGAAACCTATTTCGGATCTGGAATCGGCTCTCTGAAGTGATAATTAAAAAAAATGAAATTGACAAAACGACACCATGCATATAAATATTATAGCAGGAGTTAGGAGAGCCAGTCGAGACTGGATTTTGGTTTCTTCAATTTTGATCCGCCGTTGGCCAGGGGTGTTGGCTCATCCGCCTTCAAAGAACAGAAGAGTATGTCCACTACGTGTATATCCAAGAGTTTCAGTTACTGGATCGCATTACCACTCAGGTTGCTCATTCGTTTTGCCTTCTCACTTTCGGTAGATAACGGAGGTATCCGATAAGCCATTGTCCAGAACATACTGCGTGGAAGTAGTGAGCTATTTCTGGCCACTCTCAAGGACAGTCCCATGCCAAATTGGGAAGCAACTTGCTTTATATTCCAAATCTATAATATTGTATAATATTCTGAACAATTTGTCCGTAACCCAATTATAATATAAGTCAATAGTATTAAACTAATAAGATATATTACTATGTCCGCTATATCAAAACATAGACCGACATACCGCATTTTCAAAAGGGATCATCTTTGCCATATTATCATGTGCCAAATTTCATTGAAATTGGTTAATATTTGTAAACTTTGTAGTTGATAGTAGCAAACCACACCCCAAATTATGTACCCAGTTTTGTTGAACCTGGTTTATACAAGGTGTTTCAAAAGAAGTCATCCGATGTTGTTTGGCTCTCATTTTTTTTCTAAATGAAAAACTTCGATTCTGTTTTTTTGATTATGTTTATTTGAACCTTTAGAATTTTATTGGTTAAGTTGAGAAGATGATATCGGTTAAATGGGTGCTGTCACAATTGATTACCATACGGGCTCGTTTTATGGTATTTTTGTTTATAATAAACCAATACCCAAGAATATTTTTCATAGAATTCGGCTATCTTTTTTAAACTCTGGAGACGATAGCACAAATCCTGGATGGTGCAATTGTTATACCGTTACGCGGCATTCAGGTATACCGAGATTTCGCAGTTTTTGAGATTTAGGCCGAAATGGCAACGGAATCCAGAGATTCTGCATACATTTTCACAGTGCTGGAATCTCCACAATTTTTTTAGATTTCGCTCAAATGGACCAGAATCTGTGATGCCGGTCTGATGCAAGGCTGTTATGTTACATCCGGTTATCATTAAGTACTATTTTGTACAATTCTGTGTGTAACACCCAGATAATTTGTTTATATAGATTGGAAAAAAGTTTTCTTGAGTGGACTGCATACAACAAAAAAGATAATAAAAGTTAGCTCTATTTCAATAAATCAACATTTTTGTTAATGTTATTGTTTATAACACTTTAAATGCCAACAATGTTTAAGAAAATGTCCATAAAATCTGTAATTAAAGTAATAAATTTTTGTTTGCAATGTCTTACAAATTTTCAGATCTATATTGAATATGTTGCCTTTGCAAAAACACTTGCATTTAACTACAAGGTGTTGCAAAAGAAGTCATCCGATGTTATTTGGCTCTCATTTTTTTTTCTAAATGAAAACCTTCGATTCTGTTTGTTTGAACCTTTAGAAGTTTATTGGTTAAGTTGAGAAGATGATATCGGTTAACTGGGCGCCGTCACAATTGATTACCATACAGGCATACGTGTATTTGGGATTTTTCATCACTTCGGCGAGAACTTCGGGCGACACATTCTCGCACTCTTGTCGAATGTTGATCTTGAGGGCTTCCAGGGTCTCGGGCTTGTTCATGTAAACACGGGTCTTCAAAAAACCCAACAAAAAAATGTCTGGAACGGTTAAATCGGGCGATCTTGCGGGCCAGTGCAAATCGTCAAAGCTAGAGATGAGGTGATCCGGGAACACCGCCTTCAGAATATAGGTTGTGGCTCGCGCAGTGTGTACCTGTGCTCCGTCCTGTTTGAACCGCATGTCCTCCAGTCCTAATTCGTCGAATTGCGGCAGAAAAAATTAGGTTAACATGGCCCTATAGCGCGCACCATCCACTGTTGTCGTTTGACCATCGGCGTTCTCCAAAAAAATGGCCCGATGACTCCTCCAGCGTAAACAGCGCACCATGCAGTCACTTTGAGCGGATGTAATGGCTCCTCGTGCTTCACTCGTGGATTTTCGGTGCCCCAGAAGCGATAGTTTTGCTTGTTCACGTACCCGCTGAGGTGGAAATGAGCCTCATCCCTCATTATGATTTTCAAATCATTAAGAACAAAAATGCCATAAAACAAGCGCGTATTGCGAAATCTACTCGATTGTCAAAATATGTATACCTGAACACTTTAGATTTTGAAGGCGATTCTAGAATCTTTTGAGTTGAAATGCGGTATACATGAATATGCTTTTACACAAAAAACGGATACCTATATATTCATTTCATCCTTAGTATAAATAAGAAAAGCTTATCTATCAAAATTCGTTGATTTCATCCTTAGTATAAGAAAAGCTTATCTATAAAAATTCATTGAAATCAATGCCGTTTCATCCAAGTTGGGGTCACCAATACAGTGAGTATGAATTATGACTTTTAAATGGTGTCTTGCGAATTCCAATTAATCTTTTTTAATTTTTAAAATTATATCCAATTATAACCACCAAATTAATTTACGGAGTTACACTATAAAATAACACGGAAAGAAACACAAATTGTCAGGAATCGTAAGGAGGCAGTTTGCAAAACATCTTTTTTTAAACCTTTATCTCCATTAATCGAATGGTATCGAGTGGTCTACAGCTTGAATAATAAAATAAGAAATTAATAAAATGTAATATTTGAAAGATTTGGTTCGAGTAAAGAAGTTTTGATGGCACTTTAAAAATACATGTAAATTGTTAGTAAGGATCAAACATTATGCGAAACATTGAATCGATCTATAAATTTTTCAAACCTGCTTAACATCATGTTTAACGGCCGAAAGATCATTAAAGTGGTGTAACCATTTAATGGTGATTCTTTATATCCCAGAAAATATACCAACTTCTTTCGAATGCTTAACAAAATTTATGGGTGAATAATTTTCGTTTATAATATTTCGTTTATAATATTTAGTTTTCATAATTGACTAACCTTAAAGTTTCTGCGTAGGTATTTAACGAAAAACAAATAAGAAATTCAAGCTTTAAAAAATGAGACACCAACTTATTTTCAAACATTTATATTAATTGTATTTTGGGTTGTTTCCTGATGTGACCATAAGATTAACCTTTTAGCTAACCTTTTAGTAGACGGGCATTATTTGAACGGAAATTCATCACCATTTCCTCTCTATTCTTAATTACTTTTCTCTTATTTAAGAGTATTCTTACCTTACATTGGACCTTGGGCTATTGATGTCAATGGACTATAATTTAATCAAAAATACAGAAATTTTTACAACTTTTTCCTTTTGTTCATTCACTTCCATGAACAAAATGTCATTGTACGTGCTTTGTGATTGGGATACACCGAAGACAGCAAGTAAGCTATTACTAGAAATAGCTGCAAGAAAGAAAGTCAAATAACGAATGAAAATCAAACATTTGTTGGAAAACCCAGACGTGTCGTAATTTTTACAAATAAAGATGACACATTTTTTTTTACAAGATTCAGTTTGTTTTATGCCGCCATTTACCATAAAAAACGAAATGAAAAATCTGTGTATTCTTGGGCAATTACATTTTGTCTTGTGAGGCGAGAAAATGATTTAACAAGATTTCGCAGCTACAATTTAATGAATCCGTAATAAGCTGGCACGTAAATCCCTTCGCTGGAATTGAATCGCAGCACAAATGGAGAAGATAAACATCTTGGGTATCATATGACTTTGGGAAATCTAATTATTAGTAATGTGAAAGTCCTTAATGTGGGCTGGATTGTAAACGGGGTTTTCGTTGATTTAAGAATTTTGGTTTAAGAATTTAAGTAAAAAATCCACTGTTATTATGCGGTTTCATTCACATTCTTAAGTAATTCTATATATCTCGTGTTTATCGTAAATTCAAATTTGTACGAAAAATGTTTGACATTTCGTAAATATACAAGTTTCTCGAGGTATTCGAGAAAATAACGAGTTTGATTGCAAACTCATAATATGTTTAAGTCCTACTTCTACAACGGAACTCTGTAACCTTTTAACGATAAAGTTCGGTAGTTAAGTTGTCAAAATTCATTGAATTCTAAAAAAAAATTACCGAATTTTGTCAATTTGTATCGTTATTTAAACTATAGTTAAAAAGTTACAAATGCATATAACATACTTATATAGTAGACTCCTAAGAATAATCAAGATGTGACCAATACCAATTATACGCTCCCTCACAATTCATTACTCGTTATTACACCTTCAGCCATACACACAGGGAAAAGATAAATTAGAAATCAATTCAGGTATTGGAAGTGCAAGATACAACTCATAAAATGTACAATATGTAATTCTACTACTAAGTATATGAATTAGTACTATATGAATTCGTGTTCAAATGTTATTCACTGAAATCAAAATTTGGTTTCTGTAATAAAAACACTTGTTACAAAGTTATGTATTCTATTATTCATAAGAGGCTTTGCTGTGAAAGATAAACTATACTATATTTGAATGAGTGTATTCAAAACGGAAGCAGGTTAACCGAATTTCGGCCGGTTAACGTGCGTCAATCAGACCACACCCATCAGACACAAAACACTTGGCCAACGAATTAATTAGCCAATAATTTGCTGAAATATGTTGTCCAAGGCAATGGAAGTCATATCTAAAACAATAAAAACAATAAACATTATTCACAATTCAAAAAGAAGTACAAAAGGTCCAAGATAATATTTATTCGACGATGATTTTACCTAAATGGGTAAGACAAATATTAGAACAGATAAGTTGAATAAAATAAACACATAAATAAAGGTTAGGCCATGTAAAATTTGCAATTTGCGCACCACCCGTTATTTCGAAGCAGAAGTCTAGTTTGACATTTATGAAGTGATAGGTTATTAAAGGTTAGAAATTTATTTAATGAGTTGGTTTACGCTTGAAGAAAATTTTGAAATATTAAAAACTTCCTTCAAAATTTCCGACTCTTCAACCTGAACTTTAAGAAATCTACGCAATAAATTCGATAAAAATAGAATGGCATCAACCCAGTTTGTAGATAAATTTGTGAAGCATGTTTGTCAATCCAAGGTTCTTATTGAATAAAAGATCTCGTGTACATGCTCGTCCAGTGTGATCAGTGGAAAATATTGCCGCTGTAGCTGAAAGTGTGCTCGAAATGCCATCAACTCGCCACCGTTCGGAACAAGTGAACATTTCGCGGACTTGTTTGCGCAGAACGCATATAAACACCAATTATCTGATGCGTTTTCGCTTCGCTGAACGGGTTGAAGATGGGTATTTTTACCGAAAAATCATCTTTTTTGATGAAGTTCAATTTAAATTTCACCTCGGAAAATGCACACGTCGTCGAGGAAAAGCCGATGCACCCACAACGAACGACTGTTTGGTGCGGTTTTTGGCACAGCGTTATCATACGCCCATATTTCTTCGAAAATGCCATACTCAGCGATTTTTTGTACCTAGAAGTTCAAAAGAATGACATCGTGATTGCGCTGTGTGACACACTGCCAACGCTACAATCGATCTTTTGCGTACCGTGTTCGAAAACCGCATAATCTCTCGCATAATCATTGGCCACCACGCAGCTGCGATTTGAACTCGTTAGACTATTGTCTCTGAAGCGCCGTGAAAGATAACTGTAACACAAACAATCTCGAGTCCAAATACAATCGAAAATGTACAGAAAATTGGATTAACGTAATGAGGTACTGTGTTAAAGCGAAATTAAGTTCCAAATTTTATACGGCCTACACTATAGTTTTCCGTTGTATCCCATGACGGCATAGGCTTGCACACTTTGGGCTTGAAATTTTTTATCGGTGCCGAAAGTTTTCAGAATGCTGTCCGAAAACAAAACAACGAAAGTGTAAACAACTTATTACCCAAATATCTAGCGACCATTTGATTATGGCAGCTGAGCTTAAAATTCCATCTTGCGGGAAAAGGGATTTGGCGAATTTAGTAAAGGAATTGGCAAATTCTTCCCCATCAGGAGTTACATCGATTAAAAGAATCAGGATATGTAAGTTGGAAATAAAACGTATGTCAGCTGACCAAGCATTTGCCATGATAATAGACACCATGCACGACTACGACGAAATGCGGCAGCACTCAAAGATTTTAGGCCTTACATTATATCCGTGTTATGACCTGGTAAAGAGCTCAAAAATTTTATGATATCAGAGAAATATTACCGTTACTGAGAGATATGCTGACATAAGCTTGCAGTCGCTAATAGACCATACAGTTGAAAGATTGATAAATGCACAAGAAGAAGTTTTTAAGGATCTACCGGATATAAAAGATGAAATAAGCATAATAATAAAATGGGGATGCGATGGTGCTGAACAAAGCCGTTACAAACAAAAATTTCCGGACCCCAACTTGTCAGACGAAAGCTTATTTTTTACATCTATGGTACCTCTTCAACTTTGTTCAACTATAAGAGGGGAAAAACAAATTTATTGGCAAAACCCTGCTCCATCCTCGACCAGATATTGTCGACCCATCTAATTTGTTTTCGCAAAAGAAACGCGTGATGTCATTAAAAATGATGTGAAGCATATCAAATTTTAGCTTTGGCTCCAACTAGCATTCAAACGGAGAATTTTAATTTTAAAGTAAGAGCTACTCTCGTTTTATGTATGATTGACGGAAAAGTTTGCAATGCGTTGTCAACATATAAATCATCACAAGCATCCCAGCAAAAAAAGAGTATCCCAATAAGTAGAATTTGCACCACAACTCCTTGGTAAGATGTAGTGCTAATTTAGGTGCAGAAGTACTTCTTTTAATATTGCGTTGTCCAATGCAGCACTACTTCTTGTTTGACTGTTTGGAAGTGCAGTTTATGCTAAAATTGTAATGCTTGGCAAGAAGTGATATGCTATTAAAAAGTTCTGACTTTAAGCAACAACTTTAGGGTTTAACTAATTATTTTATTAATTGTCCTTATACTAGTACTCCAAAACCTTCTGTCAACAGGTGAAAAAGAAAGGAAATGAAAATCAATTTGAAAGAAAGTAAATACAAATTAAATACAAGTAATATATTTAGGCATCTTTGAACTTGTCCACTATCACTTTAGCTCTTTAATAAATTTGAATCATAATACTCATTCCGGATGTGATGCAAATGTAGATTTTTCGGAGTTGTTATTGATCAGCGTCAAAATTGCATTAAATATGCACATAGTGTTGCAGAAGATGTACAAAAATAATAACATCTACTAGAACTACTTCATTATATTTTTGCTGGGATGCTACTCCAAAATTTATGAATAGTATAACCTCCTTATCAGAACGTGATATTAATGCAGACATGCTTGCTTTTGGCCTTTCATCTCTACATGCTTGAATACGATTCATGGAATGCGTTTTGCACATCTCGTATAGGGTGGAAATAAAAAAATGGTATGTGATAGGTGAGACCAATAAAGCTAAAGTAGCTGAAAGGAAGAAGGAGATTCAAAACAGATTTAGAAACGAAACGGGTCTTTTAGTGGATATGCCAAAGCAAAAAACAGGCAATACTAATGATGGCAATACAGCCAGAAGATTCTTTTAAGATGCCGTAATAACATCGGACATAACGGGTATAAATCTGAATCTAATCAACAAGTTTTGCACAATACTAACTTGTATAGGAAGTGGATACTCAATTAATATACCTGCTTTTCAACGTTACACCGCAGAAACTACACAACTTTATTTATCGGAATGTTCGTGGTTCTACATGCCAGTAACTGTCCATACAATTTTATACCATGGAAACGATATAATATCTTCCTGCATCCCACCCATTGGCAAGTTTTCAGAAGAAGCGCAGGAATCGGTAAATAAATATGCAAGAAATTATCGCGAATTATTCACTAGAAACACATCACGAGTGGACACAAATACGGATTTATTGCATAGACTGCTTATTTCATCCGACCCATTCATAGGCAGTTTACCTACAACTCCAAAAACCAAGCGAAGAGATTTATCTGCGGAAGTGGTAGAAATTTTTTTATTGGACTACCAATATAACGAAGATAATTCTGATAACGAAGAATATTATGATTCGCATTAAATAAAGAAACTCCTAATTAATTATTTTTATATTATGATTTAATTTATTGTTTATACATGTTGTAAACCCTGAAAGTAAGTAACATTTTCCCCCCTTTATTAAATTTAATATCTTTCCAATATATATAGCAGCATGGCACAACTTGTATGGTTAAATATAAAAAAACAGCTCAATATAAAATAAATCAAGTACTTGTTTGCCTTAAAAACTGGAAAAACGATGTTTGAGTGGGGTAAGGGTGCAGTAGTTTTTGTCCAATGTTGTCTACACACCAAATTTCAAGTCAAAATCTCTTAAACAACGCTTGCAATTGAATTAAATCCCCCTAGATTGGCAAAACTTTACACTGTGCGCCGCAGGCGAACAATTTTTCTCAAAAAAATCGCGGGTTTTTTTGGAAATTTTTTTTTCATTTCTTTCTGAAACAGTAAAATATAGTTTATTAAAATTTTTGTTAATCGTGTGTTGAAGCGCCGTAGGCAAAAATTCATTTCTTTCCTTCCATCCTTTCTTTCTAAAATAATTAAAAAAAATAGTTTATTTAAATTTGCATTTATTTACTTTTTAGTAATATTTGGGGCATAATTTCATTTATTATTATGGGGGAGTTTTTTCATTACGTTTTATAGTAGCCAAACGAAATTGCACCCCGAGAAATTACACCCCAATTTAATTATGAAATAACACCCCAAAACATGAAGACGGACCCCAAGAAAAATGAAAATATCCTCAAAAAATATTTGGGGTCCACTTTCATTGGGGCCCACATTCATAATGAAAAAACACCCCAAGTGTAAGCCTGTGTATTGGTTTGGTGTCCATTTTCATTTTGTAATTGGGGTGTTATTTCCTGGGCCCATCTTCATTCCGCCAAAATATAATATTTTCTGACGGAGGAGGGTTTCTCAATTTCATTTGTATTATCTGTAGTCTATGAAAATGATCCTTACTAACTACACTCAACAAAATTTGAACTAGATTTGAGTTAAAATGAACTAAAACTGAGAAAAATTGAACTTCGTATGGCGCCAAAGATTTGTTAACTCACTTTAAGTTCATGAATTTTCTTGGAATTAGTTCATAATCTGAACTTGGAGTCAGTTCAAATTTATTAGTTTTTAGTTCAGTAGAATTCAACCATGAACTAGACTTGAGTAAATTGTTGTAGCAAATATAGGACACCGTCATAGTTCAGATGTACATATATTGGACTAAATTTAAGTTCAATTGAACTAAAATTAAAGAAAAATAAACCTAGTATAGAGCCAAAGATATTATTTACTCAGATACACTTCATTATTTCCTTGTAATAAGTATACGAATAAACGTACCATATGTTGAAAATACTCAAATGCAGTACAAACGTCTGCAACATTTTCGTAATGTAAATAAACGTATACCACAAACCACAAATTGAGTACGAAATTGTACTTATTGTAAATATATCTTGAACTAAAAATGGGTAGAAATTGTCATATTCAAGTTACCAATTCCGCAACTTTTACTAACCTAGGATACATGTACCACCATGAAATATAATTAAAATGAAACACAGTTCAATTGAACTAATAGTTATGTAGTATAGGTGAACCTACATTGAGTATAAGTTGTTGAACTTATTTGTAGTTACATTGGGTCCATATGAACTAGAATCAAGTTCAAATTGAATAGATTTTAGTTTATATGTTGGTTTCATTAAGTGAAAATCAGTTCAAAATAAGTATATGTGTAGTAAAATGTAGTACATATAAACTTGATATGAGTAAAAATATTACAAAAAACAAATTTGAATGAACTAAATTTTAGTTTATTTGTACTGTATTAGAGTAAATATTTTACTCCAATTAGTTTTTATTTATTACTTTTATTACATTTGTGCTCTAATATATTACATTGTTATAGGAAAAACTAATTATGTTTGTACAATATTGAAATTTTAACGAATAATTATGAATACATTTTTAACACATACAATACTTATATATCGTATATTTTATAAATTGATGTTTTTTATAAATTGATAATTGGATTTACTTGGAGCCGTCGAGGATTTCGCTCCAGTACAGCATGACGAAGGCATTGAATATGCAGAATTGTCCCAATATAATTAATAGAGCTAAATTTTAAAATAAAAGAGAAATATTAGTTATGGAAAAGAAATATGTCGATTCAATCACGAAAAATTCGATAGAATTCTTACTTTGCAAAATTGGCTATACCACTTTTTCTAGATGAATCGGCATTACTTTAAATGAAACATTGGCAATATTATTTACACGATATTATAATATTGTCAACGATTCATTTCAAACTGCAATACAATAAAATAAGGGCACATCGGACATAAAATGATACCATATGTTTGCGCCGTTGTACAAAAGGGGAGAAAAGAAGAATAAACAAAAAAAGTTCTTAGATGTCCGTAAAAGGAAATCCATCTTGGAAGATAAGTTACCCGAGTAAAGATTAAATAAATAATATTAAATAAACACATCTTCGAAAGCTATTAAAGTATAATGTAGAGCACAATATTATAGACCCGCTTAAATTAATAATAATAACAAATAATAAATGGTGATTGAATGTTTATTCTACATTAATATACTCCATCCACATATCGTACATATGTGATGGGAGAGCTTTGCTTATGTCTTATACAATTGAAATTCTGATGATGTATACATAACATAATATTAACCAAGTGTGCAATAATTTTTGGCACACCAGGGTTTGCCGGGTCGGCTAGTATGTTCAAAAACGTATTTTCGCTGGTAAAGTAGGAGACTGCAATTAGAAAAATTTTAGTGGTGAAAAAGTGTAAAATAACACTATCGAAAGTCCACTCATTCCATGAATTAAGGGGAATTTTGATGCAATAATATTCACACAATTATATCACCCAAAATTTTGCCAACGACACGTGCAAATATATTGGCGTGAATATGTGAGAATGCGGAAAGCTGAAATAATAAAACAACAAGGAATACGTAGTATTCGAATTAGGATAGTATAACAGTTTAGAGGATGGTCAGTATGTTTCTGTATGACGTAGTGCATTGTGGAAATGCAGTATCTTTTCATACATAGTTCAAACCATCGTATATTTATCATTTACATGTGTAACTTTTGGTACATTGAATAACACTGGAGAGCAATACAATACTGTAGCTTTAGACTAGCTTGTTTACAAACGTCATCGCACCCTGCGTACAGCTAATATATTTTATTTACCACGTAGCCTTTATTAGGCCAACATGTTATTTAAAACATATCATGTTTGCTTGTTTACTCCAAATATTCAATGCCCTAATATAAATTACGGTAAACTATGTATTGATTAGGATGCCAGTTCATTTTCCGAAACCTTCAGAGTTAGTATCTGTTAATATATTCCATGTGCTATAATTATTTTTTTCTTCTGGTAAAGTATGACATTATCGCTATAAAACTTTTGGTGGTGAAAAAAGTGTAGAATAGGATTCTATCAAAAATCGATTAATAAATGGTTTTTCAACAGAGACGCTACAAAAGTACATCGATAGGGACAGCAAACGACGTCATATTTTTCCCCTCTCTTTTGACATTTCTCTTCAGGAAGGTTTGCCATTTCCTCATGGATAGATATACGAGCCAACAACGAGTCGAAATTATTTAAATTTACTACCGAAGTTTGGAGTCAGTGGCCTCAACTTTAAGAGCGCTACGTCCAATTTATGGTCGTCATAATCGTCTTACCAGATCAACAATTGAGCGTCTAGTGGAAAAATTTGAATCCACAGGCACAGTACAAAATGTTCCCGTGCCAGTGAGACAAAGAAGTGCTCGTAGTGTCGAGAATATTGCTGCCGCTAAGGCTTCAGTTCAAGAAAGCCCAAATGTGTCTCTCACACGTCGTTCTGAAGCGTTGGGCATCTCTGTGACGTCGTTGTGGCGAATTGTGCGAAAATGTCTTGGCCTACATCCTTACAAGATCAAATTGACGCAAGAACTGAAACCGCTTGACCACCATAAGCGTCGTATGTTCGTGAATTGGGCTGAGCAACAAGTTGAAAATGATTCGGATTTTCATCGGAAAACCTTCTTCAGCGATGAGGCTCATTTGTGGCTGAATGGCTTCGTGTTGAAGCGCGCTTGATTTTGGAATTTTTTTTTCGTTTCTTTCTAAAACAGTAAAATAAAGTTTATTAAAATTTTTGTTGATCGCCGTAGGCAAACAATTTTTCCCAAAAAATAGCGCGATTTTTTTGTAAATTTTTTTTTTCCTTTCTTTCTAAAATAGTAAAACATAGTTTATTAAAATTTACATTTAGTTAATTTTTAGTAATATTTGGGGCCAGTATTAACCATCCGAAATTGCACCCCGAGAAATTACACCCCAAGTTAGTTATGAAATAACACCCCAAAACATTTAGACGGACCCCAAGAAAAATTAAAATGTCCCCTAAAAATAATTGGGGTCCACTTTCATTGGGGCCCATTTTCATAATGAAAAAACACCCAAAATGTAAGCGAAAATTGGCCCCAAATGTACGAAATAACAACCCAAAATTTCGTGTTACTGCAACCTGTCTTGGTTTGAGGCCCATTTTCATTTTGCAATTGGGGTGGTATTTCCTGGGCCCATTCCGTCAAAATATAATATTTTCTGACGTAGTAGGGTTTCTCAATTTCATTTCTATTATTTGTAGTTTATGGAAATGATCCTTACAAGCTAGTAAATCAAATTAAAAATACAATTTTAACCAGAAATATTATACAACAATATGTATATTAAAAGTTACTTGTTGGAAAACTGGGGTCAATATTTATACAAATGGGATTAAAACGCTTCATAGCTTTTACAATAACGTCGCCCGAGGTGTAATTAGATAAATAAAGTTCTTCTTATATATGCCGAGTAATGGGCTTTCTATTTATAGGAACGCTGATTGGGAGCACAAGTTCCGAAGTCTTTTTGAGCAGCTTTTGCATGGCGTATTACTCGGTACTGTCACCGTCATTATCCGTGATGATGGTCGTCGAAACAAATGTGAGCTGGTCAGAGCGGTAAACGAACTCAATTCCTTATGTACAAAAGTTTCGCAGTCTAATCAGTGGATCACCGATGGTAACAGACTTTTAAGCAGTTGGTTGTTATCAGAACTTTAAAAAAGAGTGGGCTCAGGAATAATATAAGTTAAAAGTCACGACTAAATGTAATTCTTGATATTGCATAGCACAATTTGCTATTGCTGCAGCGTAATAAATCTATTTGGAAAAATACAACCGCATTGGGTTAATGCTTTTTTCCAGACTCAGGCAGCAGCGACTATTGCCTGCTTCGAACCTAATTTAAGTATACTGCCCTTAAAGGATGGTATCTTGAAAAATAAAAAGTTTAATGTTGCTTATGTGATCCACCCTCATTACTGTTTCCTTTTATTTGCTACATGTGTATTCGGACTTTGCTTAAGCAGACACTTGTTACATAATTGGCCATCGTAATAATTTACCACATGGTAACCTACGCATTTAATCCTAACGTCATCTCTACCGAACCAAAAGAATTGGTATAACAAAGTGTTGTTGTTTTATAATGCCAGCAACGTGCGTGTACAATTCCTATCGTTTAGTCGTTTTACATAACGGAATTGGACATGTGTTCAGTATTAATTACAACTAATAATGGGAAAAAAGTGATACGAAAACTCTCATTATTATATTTGGCTACAAGACTATTGCGCCACGAATAATATATCTGCAAACACGTGCAATTCGCTAGTATCTTTCGGTAATAGCATCCTTAATTCCGGTGGAGTAGTGAAACAAAAATACAAAAAATTACAGCTCCAGTACTTTTTAGGGTCCACAAAAGGTTGGCTCCTGATTTCAGACAACCCTATTAGCGTTAATTAAAGTTATTTAAAAATAACAGCAAATACATTAGTAGACGATATTGAAAGTGACAATCTGAATTATTACTGTTGGGTTATAAAAATGTCAACAAGTTGCTTCAATACCAAAATTAACCTTTTTTCGCTTTTCTACCACAAATATTATTCATACAAATTGCATAGAATTTATTTAAAAAAAGACAATACAAATAAATTGAATGTCTAAAAATGCCATTAGAATGAGTCAACAACATCATAATATGTAACTGGGTTATTGACGATGGTGAGTTTTTTTAATGAAATATTGAGTCGAAATATTTACTGTTTTGATAGAAAAATATAATGTTGTTGTATTTTTCCTGCAAGTTTATATTCTTATTATTTTTTCTAAAATCTAAATTTTCTAATCTAAAAATTGGTCTGTACCAAATCTTGTTTAAACAACTTCGTTCTTCTTAAAATGTAGATCAAGCATTTTAAATGACTATCGTACCCAAACACGATTTAGGGTAACCCGACTGAAGGGTTACTGACTGACGTTATTACAAGTTTTTTTTTATTGAACGTTTAATACAAAATAAAATATAAGATCCATTACCAATAACGCTGAGTATAAAATTAAATGTAAATCAATCTTTCAATTGTCAAGGTTTCGTTTAAAACCACATATGTAGTTCTATGGAGATTTCTTTGCCTGGAACCAACTTCACCAAATGCTGGAAACACTCTTGTTTTTGGAAGGTTTTTTAAACGTGAATACAATATTTCTTCTGTGCTGCACCATGCCAAAAGTTCGAAATGATTATTTTGTAAGGTCTTAATCAAAATTTTCAAAATTGCATGGTTGGCGTAATTGTAGTCAATTTGATCTCAACTGGAACCATCTTCCTCTTGTTGATTTTTAAATCAACAACATGTGAAGTGCGGATCTAAAATTGTAGTCAATTCAAAATAAATATTTCCTCAATGTTGAAAAATCGATTGTTAAAAGTTTCCAGTTAAATTCTTGCCATTCTCATACTGTCGGGTATAAAATCAATGTCGCAGAAATGAAAGTCTTTGAAATTTCTCTTATATTTATAATGATGACAACTTCTGAACACGGTTCATTTTGCTCTGCAGATAATTCTGTAGTTATTGAATAAAACGGTTTAAATATAATGCACAGTTCGTCTAATATTTTGACAGAGGCTTGTACACGTTTGGTTCCTTTAGAACCGAGCCCCTGCCATTATGGGACCGATTTTCGTTTCTTTTAAATTATTTTTCAGTTCTTTTAGAATTATGTTGCACTCTATTTTGACCATTTTTTGTTCTTTTTAACCCGTTTTTCTATTCTTTAGGAACCGGTTTCTATTTATTTACAACCGATTTCGGTTCATTTAGAACCGTTCCGTTTAATTTGGAACCATTTTCGGTTAATTTGAACTTGTCCTTCGATTGGATTTGAAACCGCTTTTGGTGCTTGGGAAACGTCTGCGGTTTTTTGGAACCAATGATCGGTTCATTGGAACCGCTTTTCTGTTCTTTGGAACCGTTGTTCGGTTTTAGTAAAGACCGGTCCGGTCGGTTCTTGTAAAGAACACGCTGAAAAATCTTTCGATTTTGTTGTTTGGATTCAAATATAACGTGTGTTTTGGATCTTGTAGCAAGTACGGTATACTTGTGTTCAAACACGACGTGTATGCTATTCAATATTACATGTTGGAGACACAATGATTAATATTTTATAGAGTATGTGTGTGTGACCAAAGAATAACAGTGTTTGGGATACAACTACATCTGTGTTTGAGGCAAAAGTGGTACAAGTATACATTATTCACAGTTAAGGTGTATTATGTTAAGGCTGTAGTTTTGCATTACTTTTCAGTCAGTATTGTAAGTTTCTAAATACGTGTGTAAGTTGAAGATGAAGTGAGTATTTCTTACAACTGTTGCTTTAGTTTCCTTTATGCAGTTGTCAATCGGATAGAGGAAAATATAATGAACAAGGAAACCCACCAACTGTTGACGACCCTCGCAAACGTTATACGAACCATGATTTAAGGATATGTACCTGGAATGTTCGAACGTTATACAGGACCGGTGCCACTTTCCAACTGGCGGATGTCCTCGAAAAATATAAAGCTGACATCACAGCGATTCAGGAAATGCGATGGACAGGATATGGTTGGTTGCACCAGAAAGAAAAACATCGATATTTGCTACAGCTACCATGAGCGTAAGCACGAATTTGGGTGCGGATTTATAGTAGGCAAGTGATTGCGACACCTAGTTTCAAGGTTCAACCCAGTGAGTGACCGCATAGCCACAATTCGCAGCAAAGCGAAATATTTCAACATCTCGTTAATTTGTGTGCACGCACCGACAGAGGATAAAGATGATGAGGTCAAAGAAACATTTTATGAGCGCCTGGAGGAAGTATATGAACGATGCCCTGACCACGACATTAAGATTATTCTAGGCGATTTCAATGCCAAATTAGGAAAGGAAAGTGTTTTTCGACCAACCATCGGCAATCGCAGTCTACATGATACCACCTCCGTTAATTGAATAAGACTGATAGCCTTCGCCGCTGCAAAGAACATGGTAGTGAGTAGCACACGATTCCAGCAGAAGGACATTCATAAGGCGACCTGGATATCTCCTGATCAACGGACGAAGAACCAGATTGATCACTTGGTAATAGATGGCAGGCACTCTTCTAGTGTAATGGATGTACGTGTGGTTCGAGGTGCCAATATCGACTCGGATCATTACCTGGTGGCTGCTAAAGTTCGCACGAGATTGAGCAGGGCGAAAAACGTACGAAGCCGAACACAGGAAATGCTGGCTATTGACAAGCTACAAATACCGGAGTTATCAATGTCCTATCGACAGGAACTCTCTCTCTCTTGCTAGAGCAGAATACCCCCCCCTCCCGAAGACCCAGATGCGCAGTGGAAGCACATCTACCATTCTTTGGAAATCGCAGCAAGGACTGAACTTGGCTATCAAAAACCGCAGAAGGATGAGCCATGGTACGACGAAGAATGTCGCATTGCAACTGATGAAAAAGACGCTGCACGTATGGCAACCAAACAGTCAGTTACAACGCGTCCTGCGAGTGAGCGGTACAAGAGGCTGAGGAGGGAGGAAAACCAACTATTTAGGCGAAAAAACTGGGAGTGGGAGCAGAGAGAGAGAGTGAAAGAATCGCAATGTGAGGGTAAGAAGATCGACCAAGTGGCCTAATAATGGGCTGCCCTCCTGCAAGGACGAGAATGGGAATCTGGTGACTGAGAAGCAGTGTGTACTCAAAATGTGGAGACTTTTCAGCACTACTCCACTCAGATTCTTCCACTGAAGATCAGGAGGTAATGATAGTGGAAGATAGTATAAATTGTATCCATCGTGTATAAGGTCTTGTCGAGCATATTATGTGAAAGACTAAAGCAAATTATTGAAAAGCTGATTTAACCTTATCAGTGTGGTTTTAGACCAGGCAAGTCCCCAACTGACCAAATATTCACGCTACGGCAAATCCTGTAAAACACCCACGGAGAGCAAATCGATACATACCACCCTTTTGTCGATTACAAAGCTGCTTTCGATAGCCCCATACGGGGAAAACTGTTCGAAGCTATGTCTGAAGTTGGTATTCCGGCAAAACTGATTCGCCTCTGTCGAATGACGCTGACCAACACCAAATCAGAAGTGAAAGTGGGGAAAGACCTCACTGAACCATTCTGTGCCAAGCGAGGACTTAGACAAGGCGACACACTTTCGTGCAATCTCTTCAACATCTTAATGGAGATAATAATGAGAAAGGCTGCAGTAAATACGAACAAGACCATTAACACGAAAAGCCATATGTTGCTGGCGTATGCTGACGACATAGACATCATTGGGCGAAATTTGCGAGAGGTTACTGCAGTATCGAAAAGCAATCAGCGAAGGTGGGCAAGACAAGACAAAAGACAAAATTGTTGGTGGCAACGACTAGAGAAACGTCTCGACTTGGTCCGCACGTGAACGTTGACAACCGATTTAATTTTGGCGTGGTAGATGAATTTGTCTACCTTGGATTCGCCGTGAACAAGGACAACAACGTCAGCCTGGAGATAGATAGGAGAATTGTGCTTGCAAATATATGTTATTTTGGGCTCAGCAAGCAGTTTTGGAACAAAGCCCTCTCTCGGCGGACAAAAGTCCAGCTATATCAGACTCTCATTTTTAATGTCTTAACATATGGCGCCGAAACTTTGGTCATATCGCAAGCGGATGAAAAACACCTGGGAGTTTTCGAGAGAAAAATTCTCCGTAAAATGTATGGTCCAGTTAGGGAAAATGGCGAGTACCGACGTCGCTGGAACGCAGAGCTATATAATCTCTATTCTGATAGTTAAGACGAATCAAAGTGGGCCAATTGCGTTGGTTAGGCCATGTTATCAGAATGGATGAAGATGAACCAGAGCGAAAGAGTTTTGATAACGTACCCGATGGAAGCAGGAAAAGAGAACGACCAAGACTCCGCTGGAAAGACCAGGCAGAAGAATCCCTCCGTATCCTTGGTGTTACCAACTGGCGAGAAAAGGCGAAGGATATAGCCATTTGGAAGAATATGTTGAAATTTGTTTAATTTGTTTGTTTAATTAATATGTGTAAGACGTCTGACCTCATGAGGTTGTAATATAGTCAATAAAAGTAAGATTCATAAATATTCCTGAATATGTGTGTAAAGTTTCGTATTTCGTATTATGTGTGTAATTGTAAGTGTTTCGTATTTTGGCTGATATATTGCATTTTAGTTTCTTGCATTCAGTTGTCAATGGCTCATCGGATAGAGCATATCAAATGCACTTGGTAGGCGCTTAGTAGAAATATTTATGATCAGTATAAAACAATATATAATTTGATGTTGTTTTGATTTCTGTATATGGCTTTCGTATAAATGTGTGATACCAAAGTGATAAACGACTTTGAGGAAAGAAACTGAAAAGAGCAACAACGTGAAGCCTTCCTTTTTGTCTGCCCGAGCCTTTACTGCGCAATTCGGAGCGGAGCACCATTTGTGAAATTTAATTTTAATTGTATTTAATTTAATAACAATTTTAAAAGGTTTGAATTATTTGTTTGGGTTTTAATCGATTTTCTCTATAAGATTGTTTACCGGCTGCATTCACTAGCAAGTTTCCCTGTAGACCCACGTGACCGTGTATCCACCGCAGTTGCATTCTGCCTGCTCGAGATATTAGAGTATATCGTAGTTTCGTGATTGAAAATCATTTGATGGAAACCCATCTTTGATACTAATGTCACACAGATAAACTGTCTGTTAAAATTCGTGTTTTTTTTTGACTGCTTGGCTATGATGATGGAGTGATCAATACATAGCCGTAGATTCACCTGTACAGATTGACGCGAATTCGCCTAATAATTTGATACTAAATATTTGTTCGCCGCAAGCGGTATTGGGTCTGATTCTAGAAGCATCCTTGTACTTATACAGGATCTCGCAGTTTACGAATTGTGATGAGAAACTTTTAAATAAGTCGGAGCGGCACTATATGTAAATGTGAGAGGTATCACCGCTAACCTAATTGGCCTTCGAATGCTGAGAAAATGTTGAAGTTTTTTGTTCATACGAATAGAATGAGGCTTTCAAGAATTGAATTTTAAAAGACCATAAATGATTACACTTAGATAATTAAAATTGTTTTATTTTCCTTAGTTATCTAAATGTACATTTTCTATATGATAGAATTTTTCTAAATTTTTTTAAAATTTCAACATACAGGGGGTCCATAACTCCAAAACTATGCACTTGACCAGATTTTGTTATCTTTATTTTATTATCGAGAAATGCTGGCTAATTTTTTGAGCTACTTTTGGCTTCTTTTATACCCCATTACCCTCTCACACATCATAAATTTCGGGGACCATAACTCCGAAACAATGCATTTGCCCGGATTTTGTTATCACAAAAAATTTTTGTTTTTTGGAGTGTAAGCCGTAAAATAGACCAGTTCCCAAAAATGTTTGATATTGTGCTTCTTCCGAGACTTATACTTCAATCGTTACCTACTGACCTACTGAAGTGATATACACCAGGTCGAATTACAATAACTTCTTGCTTTAATTTTCCATGCCATTTTGGTGAAAAACTGTGAAATTTAAATGTGTTTTAAACTTTTTTATTGACTGTTATTGTTAGAATACATTTGTGTTGTATTTAACACTATAATTTTAACACAGAAAACGAAATTCCGTTGTTGTTATTTTGTTCGTTGTTTTGAACCATTGCCTCTATCTGGTATTAGTAAATCAATTCTTTTCAACATCGAACGTAAATATCCCACCAGGCCAAATGTCAGAAATTTGGTGGGAGAACTAGTAGATCTACTATAAGTATTAAGCTATGATTCAAACAAATAAACACATGTAAGCAACAGCTGATTCGAACATTGGTTTTACTTACGTTCGAAATTGTCAAAACCAACTTGGTTTCATGGCACCAAATGAAACCAATATTGGTTTGCAAAAACGACAATTAGTAAAACCGACATGGTTTCTATGACAACCCTGAGTGTTTTCATTAATCATCTAATTTTGATAATTTAATCGTGGAATTTCCAATGCGACTACCTGGTAGATAATTTTACCATGATAGACACTTTATGTTGAAAAGTATATTCGTTTTATATTATTTTGAAAAGGATATCAGTTGTTTTTAAATTTAAAAAAAATATATCTTCAAAAGCAAAATGAATGTTTGCCTGTGCGCTGCCAAAAATTATGCATTACATGCAGTTCAATTTATTTCGTACTTATTTAAATGATGTCTTAGAAAATGGGTTTATTTAATATTGGTTATTTTATGGTCACACCCCATGAAGAGATTAGGGAGAGTTTCTCACAAACTAGTGAGCTGTGCGCGTTCTAGTTTTACACTCACTGATTGGGATCTATAATTTTACACTGGTTCCGAACGGTACTTTGAGACTCTTTTTCATGGTTAATTAAGTACTCGATAGTGTCACCGTCACTTAGCGAGGTGACCGTCGTAGAAAGATATTTAAGGTGGTCAGAACTGTCATCGAACCCACGTTCTCATGCACAAGAACTGCTCACACTACCATTGTACCACCGACGGCCACCTGTTAAGCATAATCATTTATTGAAGTTATTTGATATTTATTATTTATTATTTGATATTGGACGCCTCGTTCTTTTCGTACGATGTAACAATCTGTGATGATTACCTACGATGCCACTCCAATTTAGAGAAGTTGAGTAGTTACTTCTGAAGCAATTCAAACAATTTGCTGTCTTTATCAAACTTTATCGGAGGAATATTTTTAACCTTTATTTATCTATTTCCTACCTAATTTTATGAATTCTTAACAAGTTTGTGACTACGATTAATCTGTGCCCCTTTTTAATTTTAAAAATTATTTTGATCAAGATTGGCTTGAATGTTTGCCTCTACAAAAGCATTAAAGAACTCTATTCTTTCTATAGTACTAAAAATTTCACCCTAGCGAATCAAAATTCCAATTAAATTTTTTTTAAATTCCAAAACTTTCTGAAATACGTTTTTTTGAAAATACTAAAGTCTGTCTATTTTAAGTAAAAAAATTAGCATCATTTGCCGCATGGTTTATATTTCAATTAAAAAAATACCATTAACCTTTGTTTACGCTTTTAAATTCTTGTTAAATGACGAGACACACATGATTGTACGAAATACAATTTAATTTTAAAAACGGGAGTAAAGGTATCCTGAGTGTACGTTGTTACCAATTATGAATCCTAGCTTGAAAATTGTGTCAAAAATCTTAGGTTTGTCATTTAAAACAAAAAAAAACAACTGAATTAAGTCAGCATGTTTTTCAATGCTCCTTTTATTAATGATTAATTTTTACACTTGGGACTTTGACTTTAGTGTGTCGTGCACGCAAAATAAATTGGTTAAAACCAACCGAAATCTCGCATAAATGACCTTCGATTGGAGCATGTTATTGTGCATGATTGAACCAAATCAAACAAAGTATTAATTACTTATAAATAAATATACGATAGTTTTAAAAATTAAAACCATTTCCAAGCAAAGAAGGGACCAGGGACCGTAACTGTTATGACTTATATCGAAAAAGTTTTTCTTAATAATTATTGTGAGACTTATTTACAAAAAGTTTAAAAATAGCAATTATTTTTCAACTGAAAAAATAAAAAAAAAAAATCGAGTGACCTAAATTTTTATTGACCATTGAGTCAAATTTGTGCTACATTTTCATATGACCGTGAAAAGGGGTATTAAGGGGTTAGGTCCACTCGATGAGTATAGAAATGGTTTTAATGGTTTTAACAGAAAAAATAAAAATCCCAAAAAAAACTCTTATTTTTGATTCGAAAAATAAAATTTTTTTTTAAGGGTTATTTTTGATTTTTATTTTTTCAGTTGAAAAATAACTGTTTTGTTTTGATTTAAGGACTGTAATTAGGAATCTTTCTCGATTACGAAATATCAGTGCATCTTTATCATTTGAATACTTGACAACATTTGTCTGCGATGATTGCAACATGATGATTTTTTCATTTAAAATTTTTTTCATAACAGTTATTTACGGTCCCAGTTTCCAGCAAAAAACTTTTACGAGCAGACTACACAATAAAAAGTGTGGTAGAAATGATCTACAAGGCTTTGATTACTTAGCCGTATTCCTTAAATATGAAATAATTTCCCTTGTAAACCAAATCTTTTTAGGATTTGATATAAAACATAAGTCTAACTCTTTACGACTTTCATCTTCGCCTTCTGCGTGTCCTTAAAATGATACTCTGATAATCATCCAAATATCAACATTTCTTATTTGGCAAACCCTTTATGCAAACCACAAAGGACTCTTTGGCAATTTAAATGTAAACAAGTAAATGTATATATATGTTTATATTTCCCTGCATATCTCCATTAAACCCCAGGTGTACCACAATTTGACGGCAAAAATGAAACAAACATAATGAAAATTTAAATTTGTCGTCCGTAGTAATGATTTATATTCTCAACTTTTTGTGTATCTCACGCGGTGCTGCTTTTTTTGACCGTTTCGAAGCACGATTTGTGGGTCATTGGAGAGTTCAAAAGTTGTTTTTACGAACATTTACTGCTTCCTCAGCTGCTCTATAAGAGACATTAAATCCTACATCTTTAGTCAGCATTTTGTTGTATGTTTCTCTCATCCCCTGTCAGTTTCAAGGACCAAGAAGTATTTACTTGATTGTAGGAAAATGTCAAACTGTAAGAGGGCAAAAGCTGAATGCTATGCGCAATGTTATACCGAATTGGAGAGCCAAAAAATGTTGGTTGTAGGATGTATAGGTATAGCACACATTCATACATATATATTGCGAAAACACACCGATAGCCAATTGTAAACATTTTTGAGAGCTCGACCAGCAGGTTTAATGGGCTGTGTTGAAAACTGTAAGCTTTCCGCTGTTGTTTCATTAAAGTTCATTGGAAAAATTAGTGGATTAGGATGGTCTTCTTGCATGTTTAAGTATATTATGCATACATATTTGTTTCAGTGTTGTATACGAAGGTTGTTCGACAAATTAGCATAATTCAGATATTCTAATTATTTATCCCTATAGCGCTATTTTCGAAAACACTGTTCTACACGCTGAAAAATCTGCCGATTTTTGTTGTTTGAATGCAAACATAACTTGTATTTGGAGCTTATCGCAAATATAATATACTTGTGTCCAAACACATTGTGTTTGCTATTCAATATTACATGTTTGAGACAAGATGATTAATATGTTATAATATATGTGTTTGCAATCCAAATATATCTGGGTTTGTGATATAAATACAACTGGGTTTGTTGCACTGTTTGTGCTCACTCGAGAGCAAGAGAATAAAAGAGCGACAACGAGAGAGTCGATCTTGTAAGTGTGTGTATCTGTATTTTTGCATTATTCTCTCAGTCGGCGATTCACAAATATTCCTAAGTGTGCGTGTAAATTGCAGTTAACGCCAGAATTTCTTATTTTGGCTGATGGATTGCATTTTAGTTTCATGTATTAAAAAAAGAATAAACTAAGATTAGGACCGTTAAATATTTTGTGATGTTCCTTTGCTTTTTGTGTATGCATTTCGTATGTGTGCTACGAAAGTAAGAAACAATTTTAAATAAAGAAACTGGAATGGGCAACAACGTGAAGCCCCTTGTCTGTCCGAGCGTTTACTGAGAAAAAAACACAAGTAATTAATACCCGCTTGGAGTGCATGAACTAGATTTGTATATGAGTATATACTTTTAATGGCCAGTTTTTCAGTCAGTGGTGATCTTCGTTTCTTAGTTAAATTGTGGTTAAACATCGAATTGTGTTTCTTAGTCATTGTTTAACTATGATTTAACCACCCAATGTTGGTTGGTTAACTTATAGTCAGAACCATATTGTTTTGACAATCAAATTACTGACTGTCAAAGTGAGAAATGAAGATTGTACAAAATACATGTTTCACATTTGCGTATTTGTACACATACGTTGAGTCTTGATCGTTAAATTGTTGAGCCTATATAGTTTTTTATACATTTTTGTTAAAATGACTTCGATTTTATGCATCTATTTCTTATTTTACATAATTCCATTTTGTGTGTTCCCCTTCGTTGTTTTAGTATTTATCCAAAACACACGTTTTTTCCAATAAGAATACAAGGGTTGCCATATTAGTTGGCAATACGGCGACTTACATTAACTCACCACTGAAAAACAAAATGCAACGTTAAACCTCTAATTAACTTAGCATTAAGATTAAGTAATCCGATAGTTAACTACCCACTTAAGCCTTGTGAAAACAAAAACGTGAGAGGCAACAAAGAAAGGGCAAGCAAAAGAGCAGCAGATTCTCATTTCATTAAAAAAGTGTTACGCAAGTGTTAGGTTTGTAAGAGTAAATCATCGTTTGTTTGTTCGTTGCTTGGCAGTCGGTATTGAAAGTGATTATTGGGCGATTTTCATATAATTTTCCCACGCGATTTCCTCCGGAAATTCATAGCCGATTTTATTAATTTTTGGATTAAAAAGCTAGTGCGGGTTTCGACGAAGAGTTTAGGCCAAAAATTAAGGCGATCCGATATCGGCGAGCCGAGATTGAAGTGTTTTAATTTGGAGTATTAGTTTGGAGTAATATTAAAAAAGTCTTTTATGTTGATCTTCGGTTATATCGTACGAATATAACAATGTATGTATGTATGTACAAGTGTCTGTTGCTTTGCATTCGTTGACTTTTGTGCGATAAAAAACTAGTATTGAGCAAGAATATAATGACACATGTGCTTGCACTGGGTCTTTAAATAATTTTAAGTATTAATATTATTTAACTGTAACGTCATCATATGATTGAACGCTGTTTTTTATTTTCCTATGTAACATTTACGAATGTGTTCATAGAAATCGAACAGGTACCGTGTAGCAAAAAGGTGTTAACACATCGCCCGTGAGTTCGAACACTCATTGGATTTTTTTTATAAATTTGGAATTATATTGATAAAAATATTTATAATACATAATACATATATATTGAAATCAAAGAATAATTTGTTTCTAAATATTATTGTGTTTGGGAGGAAATACGCATATATTTCCACCAAAGTATATGGAGGTTTGGGGGATGCACGAGAATGCTTCAACGTAAGTATATGGATGTTTGGGATGAAGAACGAATATGTGCCCACGTAAAAGCATACATGTTTGCCAGAAAACATGCCACTGGTTGTATTTAAAAGTAAGCGTGTTGGGAACTTACAAACAATAGAATGAATAGTTTTAGGAAAACATTTATTTCTAAAAAATTATCCGATTTTCCTGCACTTTTTTTTGAAAAAATTTTTTTTTTTACTTATCTCAATATTTGATAAAGCTGTACAACTTTTGTGAACATATTAATACAATCTTAACGTATCTAGGCACCCTAAATGGCTCATAAGTTCCACTCTGTATTTTAAAAATTGTAAATTGTATGTATGTATATGTCATCATTACTCGAGAACAACGGGTGCGAGTTTGTTCGAATGAATTTTTAAATAATTTAGAATTGCAATACCTTTAAACTATAAAAATAAAAAATGGTGAAAAAATATGTTTTGCTTAAAAAATTCAAATTTTTTATATTAAAAAATACAAGAAACATAAGAAACGGCAAAAAGTGTAAAGTCTTATTAGTTTATTCTAAAGTCACAATGACCTATGAAGAAACGGAGACATGGACAGTGATACATTCATTTGATACCTCCATTGGGCGGTGAATTGTGAGTTTTTGTTTGGGTTGCACATGGTGAGTAATACAATTCTTGACAAAATGAGGTACCGTCACTAAATTGTGAGTAAGAGCGAAACGCGACCATCGATGGCTACAACTTTGCCAAATATTGTGAGCGAAAAATTTTGAATCCCTTAGAAGTTATGCTGAAAATGAAAAAAAAAGTTTTATTACAAAAAAGAAGTGGAGGAAAATCTGGAAATTGGTAAAAAACGACTTTTTTAAATTTGACGTTCTAAAGATATTTCATGGATACCGATCATACTTCGATAAATATGGTTGTCAGTAGTACGAGATTCCAACATAACGACATCGATAAGAGAAATTGGATATCCCCTGATCACCAGACGAAGAACCAGATTGGTCACCTGGAAATTGATGGAAGGCACTCTACTATGTACTTGTGATTCGATGAGTAAATATATCTATTCGGATCACTACCTGGTTGGAGCGAAAGTCGTACGAAACCAGACAGATAGAAAGCTGAACATCGAAAAGATGCAATTGCTACACCAGAGATATGTTTGCTGCACCAGAGATAGCCACGGTCTATGTAAATGAGCTCACAGAATGCACCCCCGACTTATTATCCTGTAGCGCAATGGAAGTCCATTTCCCACTCGACGAAAACTGATTCAAACACCTTACTTGGCTATGAAAAACCGCTGAAAGACAAATCATTTTACGATGAAGAGTCTCGCATGGCAAGTGATGAAAAGAACGCTGCACGTATGGCAATGCTTCAGTCAGTTGCAACGAGTCCCGCGACGGATCGGTACAAAGAGAATGGGAAGAGGAAACTCGGTTCTTTAAGAAGAAAATACTGTTGTAGAGAAAGTGCGAGTGTGAGCAAAAAGTAAAACCAATGGCCGTGGATCAGGGCCCCTCAATTGTAGAGATAAATGCAGGAATCTTATCGCAGATGCGCAGAGTACATTGGGAATATAGAGAGATCACTTCTCTCATTTACTTGTACCAGAATACTTCAATACAGATGTGGGTGTTTAGTAAATACCGACGATGGCACCTACTGCCCCCTCCTAGCCCAAGTGAAGGTAGAACTGCAAAATCCCGGCATCAACAAATCCGCTTGTGCTGATGGATTACCGGCTGAGCTGTTTAAGGCTGTTATCAACTCATATGCAAAATCTGTCTAGACGAATACATGCGCGACGATTAGGGCCTTAGCATAATGTGTCCAGTTTTCAAAAAAAAAACCGGCCCGAGTATGTGTACAACTATCGACCAGACATTCGCCTTACGACAAATCCTGGAGAAACCCCTCGAAAGCAAATCAACACACACAACTTCGTTGCAGATTGTATGGCCGTCTTCGATAACCCCGAATATACTGAACGAAAAAGCGTCTCAGGGATGAAAATGTACATCACCCCAACAACTTTTATCATCGAAAGTGAGCTAAAGTACAGTTTCGTTTCCGCTATGAAAATGTGTTCATAAACGGGAAAATGTTCGTTAATATTAATTTGATTCATTATTTCAACGAATTTGTTACGTTACGTTACGTAAGTATCGTTCTTGCAATGAATTTATTTCATTGCAGCAATGAATTTGTTTCATTGCTGCTGTGAATTTGTTTCATAGATGTAAAGATTACGAGTCATTGTTGCAATGAACTTGTTTCATTACTGCAATGATTTTGTTTGATTTTAATTGTACCGTGACGTGCCTACACTCGCAAATATTCAGTCACATATTTCGGGGTAGTTTTGTTGCTATCGATGCATCAATTTCTTTGCTGTCGTGTTGCTCCTCGCATTCTGTTTATTTATGTGTTTGATTTATAGATACTAAAGTTACACACACGATCATAGCAAACACAAAAATTCACACAATTTATTTTTCACAATAAAAGATTACTACTAAGTATTACTAATCAGTCTGTTTTAACAAATTTATTTAAACTATTCCGGCGAAGAAATATATCTACCACTTTTGGTTGTTGCAAAGGAACTGATTTAAGAAGTTTACGCTCGCTCATTTTTTCAAGAGCATTTCTCTTTTTACCTTCATAAAAACTAGTTTCGTTACAATAGCGAAATTGTTTCGTCAACTCAGAATGTTTGAAAACCTCCAAAATAAATAAATAATAAATATTAACTTTAAAAAATAAGAGATAAACCAAATATCACTAGTTCAAATCTAAAGGCATGACATTTTTAACCCATTTTTCTACAAAATTCAAATTAAATAAAATTGTTGCAGGAACGAAAAGTAAGTTGTTGCAGCAACGAAATGAAAAATTGTCAAAGAAATCTTATATGAAATTTTTCGTTGCAGCGACTACCAAATTGTCAGATATACGACAGTTTTTACTATAGCAACGTAAAAACATCAACGAAAATGTTTCATCCATTCGATGCAGCGTTTTTATTTCAGAGTAGGGGAAATCTGTACAAAGCTATGTCGGAGTTTGGTACTCTTGCTAAACTGACACGCCAATGACAGTAACCTATACAAAATCTTCAGTAAAGATTAGCAAAGACATCACTAAACCATTCAGTATGAGGCGAGGCCCCAGGCAGGGCGATACCCTAACATGCGGCCTCTTCAATATATCAAGTTAGATCATCGGGGAAAAAGTGGAAGTAAACGCGAATATAACTATCAAGAGAAGTTAGTGCAGTATTTTCGAGAAATGATAAGGTATCAGCTAAAGTGGGTTTGACAGTAATCGAGGACAAACAAAAATTAATGAATTCGTCGAGCAGAACATCCACCCGATTCTTGGAAAGGGTTATATCAGTTGTAACCCGTATGTTACAAGAAGAAAGAGCATCAGCCTAGAATTCATGCGGAGAATTGTGCTTGCAAAATGTGTTATTTAGGGCTAAGCACTCACTACAGAGATACGGTCTTCTCTCAAAGATCCCATTACACATTTCTCCTAATTGCAACTGTCGTCTGGGTGTCTATACTCTTTCTCTCTCGCGTGTGAATGACTTTTATGCATTACAAACACATTTTTCTTTCTTACTTAGAATCGGACGTCCGCCAACATGAGTTCAAATCCTAGATTCCTTTTTTTGTTTCATCGCCATTATGAACTGTGCCAGTTACAAACTTCAGGTCCACTCCCATATAGCTCTCCATGAGGCAGGTCAAGGTGTTTGGCATTCCACAGCTCTTACCCGAAATCAATCAGTGATGTTGTTTTATCCGCCCTCCGTAATAGTTTTAATTTTAATTGTTTCTCTCTGGTTTAGTTTTCGGGAAATATTAAAGAATCTAAATGTAATTTTGTGAAAAATCGGAAAAAAATTTAAAGTAAATTGAAAAAAATGAATTAAAAAGCCTCCTAGAATTTGGAAATGATCTGTGGGGATTTTTGTGTTTAGGAGGCCAAGTCAATGCACAAAGGATTGTGGAAAATACAGTCCCTTGCTCAATCTTGATTCGATACCCATCACTTTTTTCTTATGTTTCCATGTGTTGATGCAACTGGTCTTGTAAAAATTGTCGTAGGTGTTATGACAACAGAATGCTTAAGCTGAGCATAAACACCCCCACCTTCGGCCTCTGTTGCTATTCAATATAAACTCGCTTAATTTGGTTATAATGGGTTTTCCAATAGGTACTTGACAACTTTGAGTATAATTTATGAACGTACTATTTCACTGATCATCTAACTGTTACCTTCCTTTTTTCAGTAAACTCAACCATTTCATCATGATAAAGTATACGAACGAACATCGTATGCAAATTATAAAAATGTACTATCGAAATTCGGAGTCGGTGACCGCAACTTTGAGAGCGATAACTCCAATTTTCAGTCATTAGTCTCGCCCTAGTAGACAAGCAATTACAAATTTAGTGCATTCATATTCATTGAGTGATGCTGCCGTGCCAGTGAGAAAACGGGTTGCTCGAAGTAACAAACGATCCAAATCAGTAGATTCCGCGGCGTTCTCAAGAACTGGGCATCGCCAGGACAACTTTATGGCGAATTTTGCGTAAAGATCTTGGTTTACACCCATAAAAGATCAAGCTGACTCAAGAATTGAAGCCCATGGACCATTTAACGCGACGTACGTTCTCCGATTGGGCTCTGGAGAAGATACTCCAAGATGATGAATTTCATCGCAAAATCATCTTCAGTGACGAAGCTCATTTTTGGCTCAATGGGTTCGTCAATAAGCAAAAGATGCGTTATTGGTTTGCTGAAAATCCAAATCTGCATCACGAATCACCACTTTATCCACAAAAAAATAACTGTTTGAAGCGGTTTGCATGCCGGCGGCGTCATTGGGCCATATTTTTTCGTCGACAATGACGGTCGTCACATTACTGTGAATGGCTATCGTTATAGCGCCATGATTACCGATTATTTTTGGCCCGAATTGGAAAACATGGCCTTGGATTTGGACACGTGATTTCAACATGAGGCTGCCACATGTGTGGCTTGCACACGTTACAATCGATTTATTGAAGAATAAGTTTGGTGAGCCTGTTATCTCAAGAAATGGATCAGTCAATTGGCCGCCTCGTTCGTTCAAATCATTGGTGTATGCCAACAAGCCCACGACGTTGGAAGAACTCAGAGCCAACATTGAACGCGAAATAGTGGCCGTTACGGCCGAAATGTGTGACCGAGTCATCGAAAATTGGGTCCAGCGAAATGACCGGTGCCGATGTGCCCTCGGTGGCCATATGAACGAAGTCGGCTTCCATTTATAAATGTTTTGATTGTATTTCAAGTCGATCATAAAGTTTTGGAAACATCTCGAATGGTTTGCGTTTTATTTTAAAAAAAGGTTGTCAAAACCTTATTGGAAAACCCTTTACATTTCTCTACTCCTCTCTTACTCTAGTTCACTCTTTGATTCATAAATCTATTCCTGTTTAAAGCCAAATGCGATTTGCATTTAATGTTTATTGAATAACTGACAATGAATCAAAATGATTGGCCATAGTGTTTCTCCAATTGATTTTCTGTGCTAGATGAGACGTAAGTTTATGCATGGATAGTCAAACGAAAAGTCCAGATATTGTTGGTACAGCAAATGGTATTGGAACTCTTGTTAACCAAGTAATAAATGACAAACTGTATCATAAACTCATAACTTGTATATTCATTATCGGAATGGAATAGAAAATATCAAGCAAATTTGCAAAATAGAATGAAATATGTTATCTTTGTTTTGCAAGGCACTTGAAGCGAACGGGTTGGGTTGTAAGCAGAGCTGGTCATGTATTGATTACTTCGAAATCAATTACAATTTTGATTATGATTACTTGTAATCGTAATCAACAAAAATTTGATTATGATTACTCATAATCGTAATCAAAAAATTTTGATTATGATTACTTGAAATCATAATCAAAAAATATTTGATTATGATTACTTGAAATCGTAATCAAAAAATTTTGATTACGATTATGAGTAATCATAATCAAAAAATATTTGATTATGATTACAAGAAATCATAATCAAAAAATTTTGATTATGATTACTTGAGAATGTAATCAAAAAAGTTTGCTATGATTACATGTAATCATAACTAAAAAATGTTTGATTACTTGAGAACGTAATCAAATAATTTTGATTATGATTACATGAAATCATATACTTGAAATAACATTGCAAAATATATGTGCATTCAAAAGCGATTTTTATTTTTCATATTAAGAAGTCCTTCCTAAACTGCATGATGACAAAAAAAACGGCAAGATCGGTGGCCAGCAAAAGAAGGAGGTTATTTATTATTGTACGAGTTCAAAAAATGTTTCAATATGTGAATATAAAAAAAAATGCACCAGAACATGAAAGTAACGAGAGTGAGAACAATTGTAGGAGTAAAACAGTGATAACATATGTAAGTGTATAAAGGTTAAAATGTTCCGAAAATTCTATTTAAATATCTTTAAATTGGCTTTCAATAAAACCAATTTCTCAAAAGAGTAATCGGAAAGAGATTGTCGCCGTGGGCTGTTTATAATACCAGCAAAAGAAAATAACCTTTCCACAGGCGCCGACGAAGTTAATGGTGTGTTGTACTTCAACGATGTTCTTTTGAGGAGTGGATATTTAAGCCAAATATCTTTTCCAGTATCTTCATCAATTAAATATTGAAAAAACTGTTGCGCAATTTTATTGGAGAGGTGTGTCTTGACAGGTGTAACCGAAGATATTTGGTCAACACATAACTCATCTATATAAAAGTAAAACACATTAATTAAAAATATTAGAAATATTTCTCAAATAAAGTAGCCTCTGATTACTAACCACTAGGTTCAAATTCATAAAAATTCAGTATTGCTGTTAGTTGAAATATGACGGTCAACTTCTTCAACGCTAGTTTCTTCACATTTCTCAACCAAAGAGATTATCATATTGTGGATATCTTGCGCAGTGCGATTTTGTTGCCTGTTTCTAAATGTGGTGAACCACCTCATTTTAACATCGGGGGATAAAACAGCCGCCGCTATAGCATCATCTGCTTCTGCTGTTAGCGTGAAATATGAGGAAAATCTTTGGCGCACCTTTTCTTCAATTAAAAGTGCGACCGCACTTAGAAGCAAAAGTTCGTTTCCCTTCGCAATCTTCTGAAGCTTTACACTCAACGAAAGTAAACACGGTATTAGACACCCGTACAATAAATGATCCTCTCTTTGGAGGAAATCAAGTGCTAATGCAATTGGAGACATCATTTTAGTGTAGTCGTGCAAATACTGAAGATCTGTCGTCACAAATCTTGATATTGCCAAAGAGTCGCACAAATTATCGAGATTTTTCTCATGCACCAATATGCGGGATACAGCATCAAACATGGAGTTCCATCTTGTTATTACTGGTACAACCAAAGATGAACCCAGTATCTTCTTTATTATCTCAGACGACTTTGGCCAACTGCATTTTTTCCATAAAGCATTGCACTTTTTGAAAGCCTATGGAAACAAATTTAAATAGTTGTTGTTTTTGAGTTTCGATATAAAAATATACCTGTAGATGCCTCTGGTGAAGCTCTGCATCAGTTTTCATAATTCTTGTAAAGTCCGCAGTAGCTAATAAATTCAACGTGTGGCTAGCACACCGTAAATGTTTCGGCAGAAATGTTTGAATGCTTTCAAAGTTCGGAACGTCTACTTCTAGCGAATCATCATCAACATGACCTTCATTTGATTATGATTTCAAGTAATCATAATCAACATTTTTTGATTACGATTTCAAGTAATCATAATCAAATATTTTTTGATTATGATTTCATGTAATCATAATCAAATTTCTTTGATTACGATTTCAAGTAATCATAATCAAATATTTTTTTGATTATGATTACTGTAATCATAATCAAAATGTAATTGTAATCATTCAAGGCACAGCTCTGCAAGTTTCTGTATTACATCAGTATCATTTTCCTTTAATAAACTTCTTTGGCTTACCAGTCCTGGCTGAGCTTTTGTTAATAACTTCCAAGTGCACAATTCATAACACAATTGCTGCCCTTTATACATTGCAGATCTATCTTTACAATCCGTCCAGATATATTCAGTAGTTTTGTATAGTCCAGTAATCGAATTTAAATACAATTTTGCTAGAAAATAACTCTATGAACCCGGATGAAACAGTAGAGACAGAAAAGTGAAAATGTGCATGCAAATTCTCGTATTTATTCTAATGGAAGTAAGTTGGATTTCCATTTTCCCATTTCCTGTTATGTGCATCATAGTGTGGATTCTAAATATTCAATATCCGTGTTGGAGTAAGAAAAACATGTCAGCTGTGTTGACAAATCAGTGGGGGGAAACTGATTCTATTTAAATTTATATTACAGGGTGATTCAATTATTATGTTGATTTCTGTCAGCAATTATGTGGGACATTTTAATGTTTTATATTTCTTTCAGTCAGTTGGTACTACAGTGTTTGGGAAGTTTAGTTATGGAGCGATACTGAGTTGTACAATGCGTAAAAGTGATACAAACGATTAATGAGAATAGTGGTTCTGCAAGAAGAGAAATTCGGGCACTGCATCGCATCTGCCCTGTGGTGCAGAAATTCGAAGGCACTGTGACGGCGCAAAATGTGACCACACCCGTTCGCTTCATATGACCAGTTCTTCAGAGCGAGTTTAAACCGCGGATTACTAAAACTGAGACTAGATTAAATCTTAGTTTAATTGTCCATTCTGTTTTTCAGTGCACAGTTAAATACATCACAATTTTTTACTCTGTCATGAGTCACATGTCAAATATATCAACAGTCGTTTGCTGTTATTTGTGTTTTTTTTTTTTTTGTGTTTTGTTTTGGTAATAGTTCTATGCGGTTGCAGCTTCTGTTCTTCAACTGAGGTAAGTAATTTGCATTAATATAAATTCATTTGAAATTGGTGTAATAAAATATAATTTTGTGTTGCAGGTTACCTTTAGTGTAAAAAAAATATGCAGATGCTTTTGTTACACGGAATCTTACATAGAACTCATTACCGCCAAGCAAATTGAAGTGATTTATCCGGGTCATTATTGTGCGTTGTTTTCTTGTAACCTCATAACAAAATTCATCGCACATTCCTTGGTCACTAATGTCTTCTAGATCAGAGGAAAAACTCATTTTCAAAACTCCAATAAAATATCAACAAAATGTTTTATTGTTTACATACACAAAATTCTTCTTCTTGTTTTTCATTGCTGCTGTCAACAGCCAACACAATCTAAACTTAGTTTAACTCGCACAAATTGGAGAGTTAAACGTAGTTTCACCTTTGACTGAAAAATTGAAAATCTGGTTTAAACGTAGTTTAACTCATACCCGAAGGTGACCTCGAACTGATAATATTAAAATCTGGTTTAAACGTAGTTTAACTCATATCCGAAGGTGGTCTTCGACTGAAAAACTGGCCAATAGAGGTCGTTTGGCCGAAAATATTGCTTCTGTGGAACAAAGTGTTGGCCAGTCGACGATAACCTCAATTTGTCGTCGTGCATAGACTTGTTTCGGCACTCCTACAAAATAACTGAAGCCTAGACATCTCTTTGCAGCGTCTTAAATTTGCGAATTGTATGCTTGAACAGCAAGCAGTTGATGCCGAGTTTGGAAAAAAATCAACATGGGCGATGAATCACATTTTCACCTAATCAGATACGTTACGTTATTATACCCTCCACTGTAAGTGATAGAGGGTATATATCAGTTTGTCATTCTGATTGTAACATATAGAAATAAGGCTTTGCGACCCCATAAGGTAAATATATTCTTGATCCTTATAACAACAGGAGTCGATATAGCCATGTCCGTCTGTCCGTCTGTTGAAAACATTCTCACGACTTCAATCGGCGATAACTCGGTTTGGTTTTTGGCCAGAATGTTCCACGTATTCCTGAGCAGTTTGGTATTGAAAATCAGCGAAATTGGTCCATTGGAAAAAATTTTATGATTGAAAACGTAAAAAAACTCATAAAATTTTCACACTAATTTTTGTAGTTTTATACTAAACTACTCCTTTTGCCGTGTGGTGAATTTCCATGTTGAAAATCTTTGTTGTTATTCTTTATAATAGGTAAGTACTTTAGAATGTTTAGATGTACATACTTTCATGTGTTCATACATTTATATGAATTTTGTCACACTTCATCTAAGGTCGCTGTGGCCTGATGGGTAAGGGGTTGCCTGTGGAGTCTGAGGGTTGTTGGTTCAACTCTCGTCCCAGCTTGATTTTTTTTCTTTTTTTTAACAGTTCTTCAAAAACTGCTTTTTATTTTTAAATAAAAAATGCTTTTTTCAGCTCGTTTTCTTTTTTTTAACAGTTCTTCAAAAAATGCCTTTTTAGTTTTAAAAAATTATTTTTTATTTTACTTACTACTCCTTTTGCCGTGTGGTGAATTTCCATGTTGAGAATCTTTGTTGTTATTCTTTATAATAGGTAAGTACTTTAGAATGTTTAGATGTACATACTTTCATGTGTTCATACATTTATATGAGTTTTGTCACAGTTCATCTAAGGTCGCTGTGGCCTGATGGGTAAAGGGTTGCGCGGTGGAGTCTCGGGGTTGTTGGTTCAACCCTCGTCCCACCTTGTTTTTCTTTTACCAGTTCTTCAAAATATGCTTTTTTATTTTTAAAAAAATGCTTTTTTATTTTACTTGTGAACAAATAACTTATTTTTATTTTTTTTAAAAAAGTACATTTTCTTAAAAAAAAGTACATTTCTTAAGTACATTTCAAAGTACATTTCAAAGTACATTAAGTAAATTAAGTACATTTCAAAGTACATTTTCTTAAGTACATTTTCAATGTGATCATTTGAGCATTGTGAGCAATGCATTTGTGAGCATTGTGAGCATTTGTGAACAAGTAATTGCATTTGTGAACAAGTAACTTATTTTTATTTTTTTTAAAAAAGTACATTTTCTTAAAAAAGGTCCTTTTTAAAATTTAATATTTTGCTGGTTAACACTAAGGTAGAGGGTATCAAAGATTCGGCACAGCCGAATTTAACACTTTTACTTGTTTTTGTATTATTTGGATGCAAATATAACGTGTTTGTAGTTTGTTGCAAAAAGAGTATACTTGTGTCCAAAAACACACTGTGTTTGTTAAAATGTTACATTTACGATCTTTTTCGAAATATATTTGTGCAATGAATTGTTTCATTGAATCGGTCATTTGAAAACACCTCATATCCAAAAAAGTAAACTTTCGGGAAATCAAACTTCATAATTTAACATCATATACTTTTTGAATTTTTTATATGTTTATATGGTAACCTAATTCTACCAAAATAAAATTTTACTATTTTTATTTTGATATTTAAAAAAATTATAAACGTTGTTGGATATGTGTTGTTTCTGAAATGGACATGAGTGAGGGGTCCCTCAAATGACTGATTCAATTGTGTTTGCTCAAATTATTTGTGTCTGTCGATTTTTTGTAATTAGACTAACTTGGATTTAAGATAAATTCAATGATGTTTAAGTTTGTTCTTTTCGTTTTTTTTTTTTTGTAAAATAGATCCGTGATAATGAATAGCGATGCTAGTTGAAATATATCGGAATAGATGATTATCCAGAAAAACGAATAAATTGTTTTATTTACATGGCCTTAAGCCGAACTAATCACTACAGCACAATCCAGAAGATAGCAGGTTAACTATACTATACTATAATAGAATTCTCAACATCCAACTTATAATATCAAATTTTCATTCATATTTGAATTTATCTCGGTTTTCAAAATTCACATATCGACGGCTTAATATAGAAAAGACGTATCTAAATTTTTGTTACTTTATAGTAGAAGGCATAAACAGTATAAAATCGGAGAGAGTTGGCACATTCTTTGTTTTTAAACGCAGTTTTTTTGTAAAATATAAGAACTAATATTAAAGAGATATGTTTGTACGAAAGGTGTTTTTGAGAGTCCCCTACCAAAATAAGCAAAAAGCGCGATTTCGCAAGACACCAAGGTATCACCTATTAATTTCACATTCACAATGCAACCGACAGTTTCGTTTCTCATGCCACCTCGTTCTCACACACAGAATTTCACATAATGTCCTTTCGTTTTTTGTACAAAAATGTAACTCAAATTTGTCGCCGAAGTTGGTCTCTTTTTACTTCAGCAACATATTTGTTCGAATAAATAATATACTATTAAGCGGTAGATGGCGCTGTAGTTCGAATTTCCTTTTCAAACATAAAAACATCAATGAAAATTTAAACCATTTGTATTAAACGATGCATTATAAAACTTAATTTTATCCGTAGAATCTTTTAATACCAAATATGTTTAAATACATTAACATTTTTTAATATTCAAAATACAAACCTGGATGTGACATTTATAACAGTTGAATCATGATGTAACTAATAGAGGTTGTTTTATTAGAACAACCTAAACTATTTGCTTTTTCTTCTGTTCATTACATGAACAATCAAACTCATATGTATTTGGTTTTTGTAATTTCTGGCTTACTTTTATTCTTGACATACATCTGTGTTAACCCGGACACGAAAGCAAAATATGTTTTATTTTTGCCTTGATATATTGGCCGTAATACTGGTATCACCTGTTAGAAGAAACATCTAGATTCGAAGTAAACTGTTGCTAACATTGCGAACGCCTATTGAAAATGTTGCTGGCATTGTGATTCCGGCTTAAAGAAGAAGCAAACTCCAAATTACGTTTCAAACTATTGCTGAAAATCTTAATTTTATAAGGACTTCACCAAATAGAAAATTATATCAATTGTAATTTTGTCACAACTTGAAATGCCCCATCTTTTTTCTTAGTTTTACAATTTGTCTTCCCATCAATTTTTTCCCGGGCAAACAAATTTGGAACTTATGCATTACTTTAAACGAGTTTCACACTCATTAAATGCTCGATTAAAAAGCTCATACACAATTTTCATAGCATAATTTATAAATCATTTAAGTGGGGAATGATCAACTGTGAAACTGAGCCTATGAAATAGTTTTCTATTTAATATGGGCATAGTACTTCCTTGAAACTCTTTTGCTTCATTCCACATTCATCCCATCACCAGTCTCTACTGCACTTAGGTTCCATTAAATCAAATAAAATCCTTTTAGAGAAAAACTCAAAGATCTAGCAAAAGCAAAAGCTGCGTTAAGAGGGTACACCACTGACACAGATGGTACATACTTCATATCGAATAGGTAAATTGTAGCAGCATTATTCATCTGCCTGGCAATATTTTGTTAAAGGTATAGAAAATCCTTATATAAATGCTTTTAAGTTAATATATGTATAACAGGCTATCGACCAATCATACGTTAACCCTTTTTGTTTATCAAGACTTAAGCATTTAAGAAGTACTCGCATATTGCCCAAGGAGAAATAAAGGGGATTTAAAAAATCGTCCTTTGTATTATAATCGTCTATTCGCATGAAAATGCTTTAACGCACTCATAAACCATCTGTTTCCCAACTTATGAAGAAAAGTGAGTAAAAGGAAAAGGGACTGTTTATTAGAAATCGGAAAAATGTTTAGTCACTTGTTTGTTAAATGTTTAGATGCTTGTTTGTACATTGTTTGTTTCAATATAGTAGTGTTTACCATCCCTAAATCTACATAAGTGTTTGAGACTGGCCGATGGTGTCTGGTAAAAGAAACAAGAAACATAAATTATTATATTGTAATCTCATATATCTTCCGAATTTTGTTTATTTTGTTTATCAAAACAAGTAATTTAGTATAACATAAACAGTGTCAGTATCTTAAAACATACCCGTTTCCGAAATTTCCAAGCAGCTTCTCAGGTTGCTTAAGATTGCACACGGTATATATGTATGTGTGATTAGGTTTCAAGTCTTTCTATGGGCTCAAAATTTTTTAAAAATCCCATCAGAGAGTGATGGGTCTGTATTCTAAAACAGTTTAGGTTATAATGGGTTATCCATTTCGTGGTTTCAAAAGTATAGGGCTGGAATTCGACATCTGTCAAACTAAGTTGTTAAACCAATTTTTTTCCATTTCAGTTGAAAGTCTCACATTGACGAACATGGATCGCTTAACGATCACATGATGTATAAAAATTATTAAAACCTACTACAAAAATGGTGATTCTGGCACAGCCACATATCGTGCTTTAAGAGGAGATTATGGTTTACATAATCGTACAACTACGCAAGCAATTGGCAAAATTGTGAAGAAATTTGAAGAGACTGGAGCGGTTACAGATACTAAAAGGCCTGTGCATCATCGTTTCGTTCGTTCCTCTGAAAATATCGCTGCTGTAAGTGAAAGTGTTGCCGAAGACCCGAATGTGTCGATTCTTCATCGTTCTGAGGAATTAGGACTGTCTTACGGCACATTATGGCATATTTTGCAGTTGAATCTACACCTACATCCATATAAAGTCCAGCTCACACAACAACTGAAGCCACCTGACCATTCACAACGTCGTACATACGTGGAATGTGTGCTTGAACAACAGGCGGTGGACGACGATTTTTCGAACAAAATTTTCTTCAGCGATGAAGCACATTTCTCACTCGGTGGGTATGTTAATAAACAAAATTGTCGTATTTGGGGTTCTGAGAATCCTCAAGTAATTGAAGAGAGGCCATTACATCCAGAAAAAGTCACTGTTTGGTGCGCTCTTTGGTCCGAAGGTGTGATTGGACCTTACTTCTTCGAAAACGACGATGGAACGACTGTCACCGTCAATTCGGAGCGTTATGGTCATATGATAACCGATTTATTTTTACCTGCTATTGAATAATACGACTTGGAGAATATGTGGTTTCAACAAGACGGTGCCACATGCCACACAACTCTAGCGAATATGGCTTTATTGCAAGAGACATTTCCTAGCCGCGTAATTTCTCGTCGTGGCGATTTCAACTGGCCACCATGATCATGCGATTTGACACCATTAGACTTTTTTGTGGGGCTACGCAAAATACCGTGTTTATGTAGATAAACCTTTAACTCTTGAGCACTTAAGAACCAACATTCGTCAAGTTATGGCTTAGATACCGTCCAATATGAAGTGGTCGAAAATTACCTCAAAAGAATCAACGCTTGCAACACTTCGCGTGGTGGTCATTTAAATGATGTAGTGTTTCACACATAATGTCAACGTTCAAACTTTATAATAAAAAAGAAATATCATGAAAAAAAATATTTTATATTTCTTTTATTTACGTTTACTTTTGAAACCGCAAAATGGATAACCCTTTATAAGTATAAACAGCCGTTGCCAACTCAATATTGATCTATCACATCGTCGTTGGGTGTCTGATACTACAAAATACAAATGCATGATTCGTAGATCCACAGAATTCTGAGAATCTGGTTGTTAGTTTTATTTATGACAAAAGGATTTTTTTGGCAAAAATTAAATACATAAATTAGAGACGTTTTGTCATTTAAGGGTTTATTTGAACTGAACTTTTCTGTTTTCCAAAATATTTTCATAAAAATGAAAATACTTAAATATAATAATATTGACAACTCCTTTCCCCCAGTAGCAGCACTGGACACTAATCACTCCACCAACCCTATTATTGATCCTGTAAAATGTGATACCGCATCTCAGTGTTTTCTTCTTTGCAGTTAACTACTATTAAACATTGCATTGGGGTTCTGCTGCTACACTGTCCGACAATTAAACTTCGTCTGTACGGTGTTAACTATCCCCGGTGTTAACTCAAGTTAAGGCCGTCCTCGGTGCTATTACGGACAGTTTCTATTACAGATTTTAGCTTGTGTCAATCTCGTATTTTCATCCAATTTTTAATAAGACACGTCGGAAGATAAGATGTTTTAATTTCTTTCTGCAACTCATCGATGTATCGTAGGCTTTCCATATTCATCTCATGCAGCAGCGGTAGATTTAGAATTTTCCATGTTAATGACCCGTTCATAGTAACATTTTTAATAGAGACATGATGATTCCAGTATTAAAATTTCTGTCTAGATGTTTTTATTGGTAGCTGCAACGTGCCGTAAATCTTGAAAGCAGTTGCTGGGCAGAAGTAGTATTTGTTAATAGCACAGTGCCACACAAAAAAATATAACCATATACGGACACCATTACGTGTTAAAAGAACAATAAAAAAAGACCCGTGTCTCCCAGTTTTGACCAAGTCATGTACTTTTTTTTATGGGCCCCCAAATATTTGGGGCCTCGGTGTCATTTTTGCAAAAAAGTGATCATTTTGTCAGGCTGATATCTTGCAAATCGTTAATATAAAAATCATGTTTCAATACAACTTTAACATTAGATACACCCAATAAATCAAACATACTAATATTCGTGTATTGCTCATTACAAATTTCAAATCAAATCTTTCCAAAATAGTCGGACTTACAAAATTGGTCTTAACCAATGTTACTGGCAATATTAGATTTTGCAACTACATTAAATTCATTCTATTCCTCGCTAATGGAATTAAGAAAAATCTGCCAGTGTCAATTTGTTCTTTTTTGGTGTTTACAAGAGTTGTGATAATTTTGAAAATAGTAAGATTGGTTGAATTTCTGAGATATACGTAGTCTTTTTAGATAAAATATTTGTCAGAAAAGAGGTCAAATTATCTTAAATTGTCCTTATGGACCACCCTCCTCTTAATGAGAACGGTCGTTCCCATATCAGCTTCTACCAGAGCTTCCTCATATAAAGGGGTCAAATTATTGCCTAACCTTCGATTGTTCCTCACGCAAACCTTTTCTCCAACTTCAAAAACTCTATTTTGATTGTTTACATTAAAATATTCCAATTATTTAGCCTACGCATTTCTAATACGTTCGTTTATCTTCCGCCGGAATTCAGATGAGACAGAATTAATAGTATCCACTGCTCTTACCATTGGTTAAAGAATGCATGTCCTGTTATATTCTATACACGCCAGCAAAATAAGATCACCTGTGTCTTCAAACTTCAAACATCTTGCTATTTCCCCAAGAGTACTATGAAATCTTTCAAGTTGTCCGTTTGAGGTGCTATGCAATGGTGGGGCGTTAATAATTTTCACATTAAATTGGTTTTCCAAAGTCATTCTAATTGTCTCAGAATTTAAAGACTCTTCTTTATCGCAAAAAACTTACTCTAGCTTTGGGGAGAAGGTTCATTTACTGAAGAATAGGTTCCTTCACATCTACAATTGTCCTAGACTGTATTGGTTGTACGATTACAAATTTTGAAATTTTATCCATACAGGTCAGAAAAAATTTCATATCGATGGAATGAATATCAAAATAGTGAATCTCACCGGAATAAGAAGGTATGACGGTTTCTCCAATAACATGTTTTTCCGGATGTCGTTTATACTTCGCCTTTGAGCAACTTTTGCAATTTGCGACTACTTCGTGGAATAATTTAGTCATTTTTGGAAAGTAATAATCTAGTAGTATTTGCTTAACATTTTCCTATGCTGCTTTATGAGCCCGCTTATGTTCTGCCACCACAATTTCTCTTTGTTCACTTTTTTCTTTTTTACATTTCGCCACAAATGAGAGAGAACTTCTAGCTATTGTTTGGGCTTTAAAATCTCTCCGATATTATCTATACGGTGTGGAGAACCTCAATATCTTCACAGACCACCAACCTTTGACATAGGCTGTTCCAGATCGTAATTGTAAAAGCTTTTGTCGATGAACACAATACATACAAATATATTTTATAAACCTGGAAAGGAAAATCAGGTTACAAGTGCATTTTCTCGGCAACACATTCATGTAACAGGGGATTACAATTGTTCGGATTTAGCTACAGTTCATAGTGAGGCGTCACTTACTTCTACTATAGAAAGCAGCGACGAAGCAGTAAACTGCTTTAGAAATCAAATTAGCATTTTCCTGTGCTGCTTAATGAGCCCGATTATGTTCTGTCACCAAAATTAATCTGTGCGCACTTCCCAGCCGGCAATGTTTGGAGCCGGTTCCCTTTTTCGAAATTTTCTAGAGTTTAATTAGAAAAGAATGGTCTTTTTCGATACGACATTTAGTCTATACTTTTAATTATTTAAAATTCTAATATCTAATCGATAAAAAGAGTCTATTGCGATGTTATACCCGGTCTATTTGTTTGATTTTAAATTTGACAATACATTTTCATTACAATACATTAAATTGTTTCAATATTTTTAATTGTAATATTTAACCGAAAAGGTTAGGCTATTTCGATGTTATAACTAGTCACTGTTGTTAAAATAGACAAAAGTACTTCCAAAATAATACCCTATGTAATAATAAAAAAATATATAAAGATGGGTAATTTTAATAAAATTCTAATGCACGATCAAGGCTCGTGTTTTTATTATCCGCAGAACTAAGATTATAAATGTTTTATTAGCTCTCGAAACGAGAACATCGCATAATTGGTTTTTAGGCCTGGATACGAAGACACGAAGAGCGTCTCGTCGGTTCTTATCATTAAAAGTTAGTGCAAATTCCTTATCATGTGTCTTGAGAGTTTTTTTGGTCATCAATGAAAGTTTCTGCTCAACTTCTGTTGTGAAAAAAGAAATCGCCGAGATACAGAGTTTTAAAAAAGTTTGGAAAAAAGACAAAATAGCGTGCATTTAACCTCAATTTGCTCAGCCAGATGGCAGGTAACTTATGATTTTTTTCTCTTAAAAGACAGCCTTACCTCTTACATTTCCAAAATGCCCTAAATTAAGCACTACCTCTGAAAGACCTTTCCAACAAGCCCAAAAAGAAAAAAATCCTACCACTGGTTCAGAGGATAACAATTATACCCTATTACCCTCAATCCAAAATTGTTTAAACCTCTGCCATTTCGCACACTTGCATTTTCGGGGATGGTCGTAGTGGATATATTTTCATGAAATGAGCCCAGGAATACGCTGGTGAAATTCGGTGCATCGTGACTGAATCACCCTGTATAATAAATCACCCTGTATAAAAAGTTATCGAGACAGGACGTGTTTCCTATCGTGGCAATAGATAGTCTGGGGAAATGACTGTTGTAGAAGCTGCGCTAGCGAAGAGGAGGTGGATTCAATAGAACATTTTCTGTGTTTGTAGCCAGCTCTTTCCTGAAGGCGGCAGGTTACACTACTCTCACATTTCTTTGGGGAGTTAGCAAATCAGGCCGATTTTATCATCCGCCAACTATTGAGCATTTTAAAGCAATCAATATGGTTCAATGGGAGGGCCCAGACAATTCTCATATTTTTCCTTTTATCCCTGTAGTATCACAATGGACCACAACTTCTAACTGAGCCTGACATGCAGGCTGCCACTCCAATCTACGATGTCCTACTTAATTTCAAAAGACTTAGGAACACCCTCTTATAATCTTTGCCAACATAATATACAGTATAACTTTGGCCGTCGGTGGTGCAATTACTGGTGCGCGTGGCTCTTGTACATGAGAACGCGGGTTCGATCCCTGCTCAAACCACCTTACATTTCTTTAGACGACGGTCACCTCGCTTAGTCATGTCGACACAATCGAGTACTTAGCCATGAAAATGCTTCTCAAAATACCGTTCGGAACCAGTGTAAAACTGTAGGTCCCACTCAGTGATTGTAAAAACTAGAAAGCCCTCATTTCACTGATTGTGAGAAGCTCTCCCCAATCCCTTCATGGGATGTTATGGAACACCATTTTTTTTTATAACTTTAAAACTTCATTACATGGAGCTAATTAACTGCATTATATCCAAGTCTTTTCGTCTATTACTCGTCCCCAAAAGATACCCCAATTGCTGTTTAAATTGCATAGCGGTGATAAGGCAACACACCCTCTTTACCATTATTAATGTTTGTAAATTATTCATGAGATTTGTGTGTTTAGTTATTTTCTAGTTAGTCTGTACGTCGTTCGTTAGCAATGAACTAAAATTATATTGAGGAATCCACAACCAAACACAAAATCTTAACCTATAAATATCTCGTCTCAGTATTTCTGAGCGAGAAGGGCGAAGGACATCATCAGTTGATTCGATTTAATACATACATTTCCCAGAATTAAGAAACTCTCGTTGTACAAGCATTTGAAAATAGTGCAATTTATTACATTTTTATGAAATAAGGCATCATTCATAAACATGACACGTTGTTTGTTGGCATTCAATAAATGCTGAATATATGTATTTCAATTCTGGCAACATTTCGCCAGCAACAGTGCTCAAAATTATAGCAATTTCTAATTGTGGTAAATTTGAAAATGGTGAGCAGACCCTAAATAAATAATCTTCTTATCACAAAATCCGGGCTTGGTGACTTTTTGATAGCATCTCATTTCATGCGATTTTAAAATGAAGAACGAATTCAGAGAGAAGAAAGCTGGACCTTCTAACTGCCGGTTCCAATTACCCTTCCTATAGTGGCGTCAATAACACTGTGTTACAAAAAAGACAAAACTAGAAATACGTGGGTAGTGATAGTATTTTTCTTGTAGGTACTGTCGAAATTTCTTGTAAAATTTCCCAAACACCCCCAAAATCTTGAAAATCGGTTAAAACCCCAGTTTTGCGTACGTTTTCGCACTTATAAGCCTGTAAGTTATTTGATTATCAACCGATTTTCATTTTCTCACCGGATATAAAAATAATAAACATAGGCCGTTCAAACAGTATATACGTTCTTTAAGAAAATATGAGAAGTCTGTGTGTATTTGTCCAGCAAACAGTTATTTTTTTAATTTCTGTCGCATTTTTCAAATTCTGCAATGATTTCCCACATTATTTTATAAAGAAACCATGACACTCTTGAATTTATTCAAAAGAGATATTTCCTAATGAGTAAAACGCAACTTTATTTTTAAAAATCCGGTATTAATCGACTGAGTGATTGAAGTTTTATTTAGTTTTGTTTTTATAAATCCGGTATGAAATGACTGGGTTATTGAAGTTTTTCTTAAGATTTTATAAAAACTTCAATAACTTAGTCAATTAATACCGGATTTTTAAAAACAAAGTTGCGTTTTACTCGTAAGGAAACGGCCCTTTTGCGCAAATTGAAGAGTATTATTGTTTCTTTATAAAATAGTGTGTAAAATCTTCGCCGAATTTTAATAATGCGGCAAAAATTAATATTTGTGGCAGTCGGTGGTGCAATGGTAGTGTGCGCGGCTCTTGTACATGAGAACGTGGGTTCGATCCCTGCTCTGACCACCTTAAATTTCTTTCGACTTAGCCATGAATACCGTTCGGAACCGGTGTAAAATTGTTGGGAGCAATCAGTGAGTGTAACAATTAGAACGCGCACAGCTCACGGGTTTGTGAGGAGATGTCCATAACCTCTTCATGGGATGTAAAGTGAAACCATTTATTTATTTATTTTTATTATGATTTCTTTATAAAATAATGTGTGAAATCATCGCCGAAGTTGAAAAATGGCGAAAAAATACAAACAGACTTCTCATATTTTCTTAAATATCGTATATATTGTTTGAAAGACCTCAGTTTCTTCATTTTAAATCCGGTGAGAAAATGAAAATCCTTGTTGATAAAGGTAAGCAAAACCGAGGTTTTAACCGGTTTTCAAGATTTTGGAGGTGTTTGGGAAATTTTACAAGCAGATTTTTTTTGACTTGATAGCACCTACAAGGAACTTCCCAGGTATTTTCAACTGCCGCACCGTGTAATTGAAGGGTATACAATTTTCGTAAGTTTTTGATTTTGTTTGACTAACTTTTTATATGAGGGGTTTTGAAATCCGGATGCGGTCACAATACACAAAAGTACAAATACACAATAAGTGCACACAAAAAATGTAGTACGTGTATATAAAATTATACGAAGTATATGCAAACTTTCAAAACCTTAAGGCAGTAATTCAAAAGGTTTACAGAAAAGACTCCATAAAAGTTCAAAAAGTATACCCAAAAGTACAAGTAACCTATAACAACAAAAATCCGAAATATGTACACAAATGTACAAAATAAATTGGGAAAAGACTACCACAAATCCAGTCATCATACTATAGAGAAAATGTGGTATCGAGAGTACATCTGTCTCATCTAACGTTCAATTTGACACTATTCGACATTCGGTAGCGGCCATAGACAGACGTTAGACTCAAAATTACTTACACCGTTTGGAGTAACAGTAACAGTTGACTTAACTTTTTATCCCGTTCTGGTTGGAGAACTGTGAAATTTAAATATACATACCTTGACAGTTTTGGTACGAAGTTCCTTATCGCACGTTGCGGGATGAGGGCTAAATTAAAAATGTTTAAACAACTTTTTTTTAACTACTTTATTACTACCCATTATTATCAACTATAATGGGTACTTTTGGTTTGGTTCGGTTTAAAGGGAAGTTTTCTAGGTGGAGCCTGTTTATTATATATTGTAGTTTTGAACCCAGTAAAAAGAAAATTAGAAAAGCCGAAGTACAAGACCTGCAAATCCATGAAGTACAACCCTGAGTATGGAATTACATTTGCCAGCACTCTTACTCTTCCATTCGTACTTTTGGTTTGTGTCTAGACTAACATATTTCTTGTCTAATGGGAAATTTTCTAGGTTGTAGTTTGAACCGAATAAAAAGTAAATTTAGAGAAGCCAAAGTGAAAGCAGTTTAAAAAAATATAATTTTCTTAAATAAGTGCGTTTTCTTAAAAAAAGTAAATGTTCTCAAAAAAATACCTATTCATATTCTTAAACAGAGTAAATTTACTTAACTAAATACCTTATCTTAAAAAAGTAACTTAAAAAAGTAAATTTTCTTACAAAAAGTACCTTTTCTTAAAAAAAGTAATTTTTAAACAAGACCTTCTCTTAAAAAAGTACATTATCTTACCACAAATTGCATTTTCTTAAAAAACTATATTTTCTTTAAAGAGTACCTTTTTTGTAAAAGATAATAAATTTTCTTTCGTAAAAAAAGCTTTTCTTAAAAAAAATACCTTCTCTGACAAAAAATACCTTTTCTTACCAAAATTCCTTTTCTTCAGAGTACCCTTTCTTAAAAATGAAATAATACCTTTCTTAAAAAAAATCTTTATCCTAAAAAGAGTCCACTTGTTTAAAAAGTACCTGTCCTTAAAAAATGGATTTCTTTTTAAAACAAATGCATACTCTTAGGCTTTTTCTTACATAAAAACATTAGCGTTTAATAAAAGAAGTACCTGTCATCAAACAAAGAACCTTTTCGAGCAAATATAATACATATTCTTACAAAAGGGACCTAAAAATATACTTTCTCTTAAAAAAATACATTCAATAACTAAAAAAATTCCTAAAAAGAGTTTATCATTTTACAAAAAGTATATTTTCCATTTAAATTACAGTATTTTGCAACAGGCGCCTTAGGCGTGTGGGAACTAACTACTACATAATATATAGCGAAAGGAACTTCGTTCCAACCGGGTGTCCCCTGATACCTCATGTAATTTTTCATATCTTTTATTGTATACACGTAATGCCGCTGTTGTTGCCGTGTTGGTCTTTTTGTGCGAATGCCTCCATCTGCTATTAGTAAAGCACTACATTTCAACAGGCAATGTCCATATGCAACCATACCAAATGTAGTACATTTAACAAGAGATGTGGTCCCTCTATACCAAATTTGCTCTATGCAATGTACTCCTTACCTAATCACATTGGCAGTCACTAACTGTAAAAGATGCACGAAAATGCTTTCAAGATATCATCGAAAAAAACGAAGAGGTCTATTAACTGAAACCATTGGCCAAAAGATAACACTTCTCTACCGTCATGACACACAAATGATTTTTTAAGTGGTTCGACGGTGCAGTTCTAAGCAAGACAATTGGCAACAGAGTAAACAGTAATAAGTTTCAAATCAGTAAAATGATTTTAACCAATAACTGATTTCGTTAAAATATAAAATTCTTAACAGTCATTTAATAAATTTGGTTTACATATCAGGCACGTTTCTACAACCAATATTTGGAAACAAAAAAATATTTATTGGAACATACACACACTGAACGGAAAATCATCGTCACAGGGATGAAAATGTTCATCACCCCAACAACTTTCGTCATCGAAAGTGAGCTAACGTACAGTTTCATTCCGGCTACGAAAACGTGTTCATCAACTGCAAATTGTTCGTCAGTGGGAAGAACGTACGGTTGTCGCTGCAATGAATTTCATTCATTATTGCAACGAATTTGTTTCGTTGATGCAATGGAGTTGTTTCATTGTAGCAATGAATAAGTATCGTCCTTGAAATGAAATTATTTCATTGCTGCAATGAATTTGTGTCATTACAACAACGAAGCACTTCATTTGTTTCATTGCAGCTATGAATTTGTTTCATTGCAGCTATGAATTTGTTTCATTGATGCTATGAACTTATTTCATGGCTGCAATTATTTTTTTAACTGCATTTATTTGATTTTGTTAATTTAATGTGAGGTACAATCGATACAATTAAGTTCTGAATAAAATGTCTTTCAAATGGCCTCCATGTCTTCTTTTGCAAGAACGAATACGATGAACCAAATTTTCGAGCACTTTTCAAATTAATCAAATCGTATGTCATGAATAGCACGTGTAATATTGTCTTATAAAGCTTTAAGAGAGTCTGGTTTATTGGCAAAAACCAAAGACTTCAAATAGCCGCACAAGAAATAGTCTAATGGTGGCCATTCAATGTCACAATTTCTTGAAATAATTGAATCTTCAAACATTTCTCGCAATAATTCGGTTGTTGTCAATGGCGAAGGTCCAATGGCTTTTGTCCTCTAGTGTTAACTATTGTATACGGATGCAAGCCCAAATCCTTTCACAAAATCCACCAGGTTGTGGTTTGAGACAGACCCAATTCGTGACAACTTCTTGGAATCGATAAATTGCGGTCGTCAGCAACACTTGAAAGTTTTATTTTCATTACTTCGAGAGATTCTTTGTCGTATTGACACTTGAACATTATGTAAAGAAAATGTAAGCTCGTAATTTGCAACAATTCGACGAATAGCGAGTATAGGCGAACGATTATTACGACCATAAAATGGCAAAAGCGAATTGGTGAAGGATAATTTTGATAAAAAAAATTTAATTCTTCATATTGTTGAAACGAGCTTAGGATCATTTATAAGAATTGCTTATTCATTTCCAATATTTCGTCCCCACATTGGGCGACTTCTTCAGGGAACAATTATTATTATAGCCGAAGAAGTCGCCAAATATGGAGACGAAATATTGGAAATAAATAAGCAACACTTATAAATGGTCTTAAAAGTTAATATATTAAAAAAAATTAATAATAAATAAACAATATTCTCCGGGCTTGAGGTCAGATTTGCTGTTCCAAAATTTCCAATATTTCGTCTCCAGATTGGGCGACTTCTTCAGGGAATAATTATTATTATAACCGAAGAAGTCGCCCAATGTGGAGACCAAATATTGGAAAAAAATAAGCAACACTTATAAATGATCTTAAGCTCGTTTCAATAATAAGAAGAATTTCAATCGAAGATCGAAGAAAATGTAATACATTAAAAAAATTCTCCGAGTTTGAGGTCAGATTTGCTGTTCTTGTATTGGAGTTGCGAAATATCCAAGAAAATAAATACAAGAACAACAAATCTGACTTCAAGCTCGGAGAATATTGGTTATTTATTGATAAAGAAAAGGTCGAACAACAGAATAAAAATATTAGAATTTAATAATTTGTAAAAGTTGATCTTGCGTATTTTTCTCCACGATAAAATTGTAAACATTACTGAGTACAAAGAAAAAAAAATTACTTATCGTGATATAGTTACTACAAATGGCCAAAACGTCATTTACAAATCATATCACCCAAATTGGAAAACGCTTTATAAGGCAACATTTGAAAACTGTTGCCATTACCGCATCAAAGTTGTACCATTATTTGGGTGAGAAAAGAACATAGAAATGTTACATTTGCTCACAGTTGTATTCTTCCATTTGCTTTTTAAGCATGTTTTTTTACCCAGGTAAACTAATATCGTTGGCCAGTTTAAATGGAGACCTAAGCTAGTTTAAGCGATTCTTCATACAAAAGTGCTGAAAATCTCTTTTTCACTTTTTCACTTTTTAAGTTCAAAATTGTCAGAAAAGAACACAAAATCTTGAAGTAGGGTTAGCCAGGAAGCGATAATTCAGTCTGTTCCTCCATACAACTTTTAGACCTCTATGGATGAGTTACTTTTTATGTAATATTTATTTTTTATCTAATTTATCAATAAATCAAATATATTTTGAAACATTGAAGTTAGAACTTCCGTTGTTTGAAAGCATTTCTTTAACCCTCTCATGCCCGAATTAAAATGGGAGTGGCTAAAATTTTTTTGAGTATACATATAAGATAGAGTTGACCTCAATATCAACTGACAAAACTTTCAATATCCTAGGTGTCCTAGTTATGCGTATATGCAACATTGGGCAATGGTGTTATAAATTTAAATACAAGTTGATTTTCTTTCAAATGCCGTTTATTTCAATTTATGTATGGTAGGATACAAAACAAATTTTTGGAGGATTGGAGCACAAGTGCACATTGCATTTGCTGCATTTAGAGTTTGGAAACCCAGTGTTGCATAGCCTACATCTGCCCCTTGTTCCCCATTCCGGCCTCTTTTACTGGGGTTTGAGTCAGATTCAGAACCCGTAGAAGGAGCTGGTGATGAAGGAGTTATGATGGAAGACCTCTTTTTTTTGCGACAACTGTAGTTTTACTTGCGTTCAGAAGCTCGGTAGCAACATCCAATTGTAAATTTATGAGCGGCGTATGATTCAATTCGCAATCTGTATGTGTGATGTCTCTGCGGTACAACAACCAACTGTTTACTAAACTCGAATTTATGCACCAGTACACTATGCACATGTACCATTTATTTGGGCGGTGTTTGATTTTGTACAATTCAAGCAGCATGTCCGCAGGATCAACCCCTCCCATGTGCTTGTTGTAGCATTCTACTATACCTGGACGAGGTATAGTTGTAAAGTTCTTCTCGTTGCGCCACCATCTCTTCCATTCTCTCATGGGGTTCTTACCTGCATAATTTGAAACCAGTTGTACACTCTTATTCTCGTACCAACGACTAGCAATCAAGTAGTGCGTTGCTTTATATTTGAAATCGCTTGATCCTCGTCCTCGTTTTTGAAGTTCCTTCTCACTACCTAGAGTACAATTTTTCAATCGGTTGCTTCTATTTATACCAACTGCTAATATGCCTTTTTCTTTCAGAGCAATCATCAAGCTTGTTGAAGAAAAACAAATCGTCAAAAAACAGTTTGAAATTTTGCTTTACTGGCATATTGGATGATAAAAATATCACAATGTCTGACGATATTCCCAAGCCATAAGACTTCCACGTTCCTTAAACAATGTAGAGTAAAATCATAAATAATCCCAGATACCCCAGCTGTAGTGAACATTGTGAAACCCCACTTGTGGGGCTTCATTGGAAGGTATTGTTTCAAACTATGTTGACCTAAGAAAAGAATGTATTATTGTATTATTCAGAAATATATAATATATGTTCACAAATACTAAGATACATTTATATGCAAGCATTTGCTCATCAATACTTTGGCATTCTTCCTGCGAAATTTCATTGAATTTTTTTTATGGAGTCCAACAAAGGGCGAACTTTGTATAACTTATCGTACTCAGGTGTTCCCTGCTGAGGCTGTTCAGAATTATTTTTCCAGTGGAAAAACATGTTTCTTGGTAATGCATTTGCAACGGCCGCTAGTTTGAAATTCGCCGCCCACGCCATTCTTTATGTTGGTATTTTCACAACTGCAAGGATAGTAGAATGCCAACGAACCTTTTAATTTCATGCACAGTACATTTCAATTCTATGCCCTTGGTTGGCATGGCATATAAGTTCGTGTCCTCACATATTTTCTGCTACAGTTCATCCGCAAAGAAAATACTAAAATATTCGATGGGTTTTTTCACCTCATTACTGCAGCTGGTCTCGCTTCCATAAACTCTGCACTCATCCACTTCAAACTCTGTAAATCAATTTTTTCCATAACCTCCTCTGCAATGTTTTCATTTTCACTCAAATCTTCATAATTTTCGGTTCTAATAAATTGGTCAATCAAACCAAGTAGTTGCATATTTTCAGCTGTATTATCCAAATTTTTCAAAGACTCTTCTATAATTCTGTCCATATTTGCATCTTCTTCTTCTTCATTTTCCTCGTCAGCCGAATCATCCCAATCACAGTTGGCAAATTTTTCAATTTCAGCCTGAGTCAAACGTTTTTGGCGCGTCTTAGAATATATATACAAAAATAAGTTTTTATTTTTCGAAAATCACCATATACGCAACACAAAATTTACAAAATTTTACAGCAAACTAAATAATATTTTCATGCCGGGTTTTTTTTTTTAATTATTCACTTACCTTTCTTTATTTAGTTGTTGAACTTGGGTTTAGGATGAATTAATTATATTAATGTTTTTTAATACTTTTTTAAAACAACGTTTTTTTTCAAAATGAATTTGTCAACTTCGCTCTAGGGAGAATATCCACTAACTGAACACGTGCACAGCTGACTACCAACCAATTAGCTGTAAGCTTAAACAACACATGAGGCTATATTTTTGTATAGCGGTACTTGGACGCTCATAAACACAATATTGCATATACACAACATCGGGCATGAGATTGTTAAGTTGTGCGATTTATTCTAAAAATTAGTTTGTTTTTTTTTCAGTGTAACCTTCATTTGCTGTCATCGCAACTATATCCATTAAAGTTAATACAAATATAAAATGCGAATCGCACATTTCTCAGACGCAGATGTGAAATTCCATTGCAGATATTGGAAATCTTATTTTAAAAATTTCTGTTAATGCTTTCGACAATAAAGAGGAAATGAGTTTTGCTAAACTATCATCATGTTTTATACAGAAAAATACTCTAACACTGTAGGAATACAATGGCATGTGATACTTGATACAGTAGGTGACAAATATTTAGCACACATTCAGTTCGAATGTATACACTCAAAGTGTATAGGATATTATCTTTGTAATTGTCTCTAAACACAATAAGAAGGTACGCATTAATTTATTTATATCAAGCTAAGTCATCTAGCACAATCTTGAGTTTTTTATTTAATATTTAATATAATCATTGGTGCAATGCTTCGATGACGGCTCAGACCACCTTAGATTTCTCTCGACGGCGGTCACTTCGCTTAGTGAAGGCTTCGAGAATTTAGCCATGAAAAGGCTTCTCAAAATTACCGTTCGGATCCGATGTAAAACTGAAGGTCCCAATCAGTGTGTGTAAAGCTAGAACGCGAACAGCTCACTGGTTGTAAGAAGCTCTCCTTAATAGCTTCATGGGATATAATGGGAAATCATTATTTACCTTTTATTATTATTCAAAACTATAAATAAATTAAGTTTGTTTTTTAATTCAGTGTGAGATTTGACTTAGAAAATATTATTTATTTAACTTTGAAAATGAAAACAAATATTTATGTAGGTCTAATTATTATTTCGGTTAGATTTTTTTTGTCAGCAATACAACTAAACGTTCTGGTCAGAGTTCAAAAAAATAACTAACTTTTTCTAGGATGGCCATTTATTCCGGTTGGCTACCGTGCATCAAACAAAGAGATATTTTTCGAGGACAATTCATGAAGTGTGTTTTCAATATGCATTTTTGATAGAATAAGTGAAAATAATGCACTATATACATGCCTATCTTCCCGCAATGGGACCACATTAGAAAATATTCTTTGCCGGATTGGAGCCGCCATTTTGTGTTTTAGATTTAATAGAATCGAAATGGATTCAGCGACCTAATTTATTGATGGATTGCAGCACTTTTAGATTTTTTCGCCACCATATTGGATCCGCCATTTTGAAACTTTACATTGAACCAAGATGCCGATAATCTAGCTTCGAATTTTACATCAGCAGGTCAAGAAAATTTTGCAATACAGCCAGGTAAGGGGTTTTTTTGGAAGGCATGAAGCTGTAATCTATATTGCATTTTTAGGACGGGTTGAGTTCATCTAAAGATATTAGTCTTATCGGCGAAAAATCCCGGAATGATCTAAGATTAAATTGTTTGCTGAGCCAGACAGCAACGAGTTTGCTCCATACAAATCGGCTCACCTTAGTCTATATAAAGGGTCCGCCAAATAAATTTTTTTTTCAAAATGCTATAAAAAAACCTACTGAAAATTTTCTTAAATTTCTTTTTTTATTTAAAACTACAATCCTTCCGGTTAATAATGGAAAATAACTTCATTCAAATGGCTGCCTCGGCTGGCCATGCAGTAGCCTACACGATCGGTCAAATTTTTAAGCACATTATTGATTGTGTGCAGCTGTATTTCACCAATGGCTTCACGAATATTGTCTTTTAAAGCGTCAATTGTCGTCGTAATACTTATCTTTGAGGGCACCTTACAAATAATAGTCCAACGGTGTCAAATCGCAGCTCCGAAGTGGCCAAACGACATCAGCTCTGCGGCTGATAATGCGATATTCAAAAACTAGGCGCAAAACATCGAGTGTAGCTTCGGCTGTGTGGCACGTAGCGCCGTCCTGTTGAAACCAAATGCTGCCAATATCCTCCTCTTCAATTTTTGTGAACAAAAATTCGTTCAACATGGCCCGATAACGATCGCCATTGACTGTAACGGCCACTCCTTGCTCATTTTCGAAGAAAAATGGCCCAATTATGCCTTTGGACCAAAATCCGCACCAAACAGTGACTTGTTTTGGGTGCATCGGCTTTTCAATGTATGCGTGCGGGTTTTTCATACCCGCCAAGATCAAAATGAGCTTCATCTCAAAAGATGATTTATTTGGCAAAATCGGCATCTTCTGTAAGTCGATGGCAGGCCCACATTCTGCAACATTACCATGATTTTCAAAGTCATGTCGCAATATTTCTCAGCGTTGTTCAAGCGTATACACAACCATATTCGTTCAGCGGAAGGATAAAACTAATTATCTGTCAAATCAAACATGAGCTAAGTGTTACCATTCACGAAATAAGCACTAGTTGAAAAAAAAACGTTAGATGGCGGACCCGTTATAAGCTAGTCATATGCCAATTGATATAACTCCAGATCTTAAAAATTTTACAACTATTACAACTAAAGCATCTTAATCTTTTAATATTTAAAACCTCCTTTTCAACACATTGAAGGAGTAATCATAAACGAACGCGCATTTGTTTTGTATGAAATTGCATGGAAAACGCGAATATTTTGCAAATTTTCACCAATTTCTCTTTGGTGGATTTAGGTCAATTGACTTCTGAGTAGCTCATGTTTTAGTGTTTGCATTCGTGTCGTTGCCTGTGCTACAAAATCTTAGACATGTCCAAATGTAAGTAAAAAAACAAAGATAGTCGAAAAAATTATATTTATTCATTACAACTCTACATTTTTTACCAGAGGCAATTGTAAAATTGTCACCCCGATCCATAAATAATGGATATAAACTTCAATGATGCCATTGTTAACTCTGCAATTTCAACCTCCCATTATAACCTTGACATGTGTTTCCAACAATGTCTTCGGCTTCTTTACTTAATTATCACATATTTTGAAAAAAATCTCAAGAATGGGGAATTGCACTGTGGCAGATATATTTTCAAGTATTCTAAGTCATTTAAATACTGGCAAAACTAACTGTGTCATCCTGTAAGCAATAACAATCGAACATTTCAAGTTGGGATAAAATTGATAAATACCGATGCTTGAACCAACAGAACTGCATTTTATTTTGAAGTCCTTTCTCACGTTTTACAAAGTGAGCGAAGTTATATACGTTTATATCGAGCAAAGACAAGAACCATTATACTTCTTGTGAACGGTTGTAGAAATATTAAACGATGAGACATCCAGAACAACTTAATTTTCTTGGAAAGAATTCACTGAAATTCGGAAAAATTAAGAAACACCCGGTCCACCCAGAAATACCAAAACGCACAGATGTGTGATTAGTACAACGTAGTCAAGATGTAAATGTTAGAGAGACTGAATTCATCTCTCAGCAAAATGTCAGAGGTGGGGCGAATGCATTTGGTACCGTTTACAGTCCATCACCCAAGGCATCCAACGCTATCCCCAGCTTTTTAAGATTCGATTTTACACCCGAGATAAAATTAGTCCAAATAGGACATATTTAAAAAAAATTTAAAATTAAAAAATTAAGCTGAAAAGCTGCGCAGGTGCGGAGAATGAGAGGGATATAGTTTTTAGTATCCAATCCTGGCCTTACTTTTTTCAGTTTCGATTTTGAACTGGAGATATATTTAGTCAAAGTAGTACTAATTTTTTTAAACAAAATTAAAAATTATGTTGGCATATCCCAAAATCGGAGGGGTTCTTACTTTTTTCAGTTCCGATATATCCCCCACATTCGCCCATCCCCGTAGTTTTCGGGATATACCCACTTAATATTTAAATTTGATTAACCTAGAGGTACTAATTGGACTAAATACATCTCCAGTCCCAAATCGAAACTAAAAAAGTGGGCAAAAGGTTAAATACCAAGGCTCCCGAACTTCAAAATATATTCACCCTCATTCGCCCGACCAGTTCAGTTTTTTAGTTATGCATACCTAATTTTTCAATATTTTTTTTAAAATCTGAAAAATCTGAATCTGAATCTGAAAAAGATGGGGCTACCGTTGGATATCATAATTAATGTACATCATTTCCCTTGCGGGAGTTTTTTAGTCGGTCTGTTTTCTTTCTTGTTTCTGTTCGTTATCTTGTGAAAAAAGTGAAAGAAACTGGTTTGACACCATTGGACTATTATGTGTGGGGTGCCCTCAAAGATAAGTGTTACGCCAAGCCAGAGACAATTGACGCTTTAAAGGACAATATTCGTGAAGCCATTGGTGAAATACAGCTACACACAATCGACTACTGCATGGCCAGCCAAGGCAGCCATTTGAATCAAATTATTATCCATTATTAACCGGAAGGATTGTACTTTCAAATACAAAAAGAAATTTGAGCAAATATTCAGTAGTTTTTTTTTATAGCATTTTCAAAAAAAAAAGTTATTTGGCGGACCCATTATAAGGATTATTTATTAGCTTTATCATGTCGAAAATCATTGGTTTTAAACAGGCATGATTTGAAAAATTGTAAGTTTAAAAACAGGCCGACTAAAAACTCCGCAAGGGAAAAGATGACAGTTGACGAAGAGCACAGCGAGCTTGAAACAATAGTATTGTTGATGGCAACCCTGTGTTTTGTTGTTTTGTAATGACAAAACAAAATCAAATCATGCCTGTTTAAAACCAATGGTTTTCCGACATGATAAAAAAGTGTTGTGCATGAAAGTGTTTCCAATGTTAGTGCTTGGTATTCTTCGACCGTATGTATAAAGGAATTCTCATTAATTTGATGAGTGTTGCTAGACATATATTTTTGATAAATCCAATATCCGAAATAGCTATACAGACAGCCTTGGCATCATTGGAACACTTTTTGTGCTCGACCTTTTTGAAAATAATATAAAGCTAAAAAATAAGCTTTATTTATATTAAAAAGGTTTTGAGCTTGAGTAAATTTGTAAAATTATAATTAATGGAATTTAGACGGTACAATTTTCATTCGCGCCCAATCTGCAGGTTTGCAGACCAACGAATTCAGTCTCTCTAACATTTACAATGTGAACACAAGGTCCTAATCACACGTATTTGCAAAAGTTTGATATTTCTGGGTAGACCGGGTGGTTCGTAATTTGTAGTGTAAAGTTGTCCGAATTTCATTGAATACTTATATGTTTCAGGACTCTTCACATATCCTTAAAAAGGATGAAATTTATCATTTTTAATGTAAGTTTCAGAAAAAGTTCACAAAGTTAAAAAAGATAGTTTTATTTTAATTTCCTTATATGGTTTTACTATTATTAGAAAATTTAGAAATAAAATCTCAAGCCCTATGAAACAAGACAAAATCCTTAAAATCGGTGAAACGAATTGCCGCTATATATGTATATATATGTATGAAAACTTCTCAGAAAATTCCAAAAAAATTTTGGAAAATTTTCAGAATTAATATTCACGTAGTATGTTGGTGGAAATACGAAGCAGCAATTTCATAAAAAATGTCAAGTACATTGAAGCTGCACTAGGTCCGTAAAATCGATGAAAACGAATATCCTCCACATACTATATGAAAAGTTTCAAGGACATTGAGGCAGGACCAGGTCCTTAAAATCGAATAAAATCAATATCCGCCATTAATATGAAAATTTCAAAGAAAATTAAAAAAAGTTTGGAAAATTTTCACACCTTAATATTCACACATATTATTCTAAATATTAAGTAAAAATTTTAGAAAAAATGTCAAGGACATTGAAAAAGGACTAGGTCGTTAAAATCTCCGAAATCCAATTCCCGACCAATTCCAATTCTCTCCGAAAATTTAAAATATTTTGGAAAATTTTCACACTTTTATATTCACACATATTGTTGCAAATACTAAGGAAAAGCTTAATAAAAAGTGTCAAGGACATTGAATCAGGACTTGGTCCTTAAAATCGAAGAAGAGCAATATCCGCCATATACAGGGTGTCCCCTAAACTTTTCTCTAAACTTAAACACGTGATAGCTGAGAACAAAAGCTACCATGTTTGTTCTTACGCCAATTGCCTAGGTGGCTTCGTTTTCGAGATATTCGTGTTGAAAATAATTGCATTTTTGAATGCATTTTCAATAAATGCATAATCTACTTTTTAAATGAAAAAGAAATATTGAAAATTGCTTCAAAATTGATTTTAAATGAAATGCGACAGGAAATGACTATTAATACAACTACAACTGAAATAAGAGACCGCTTATCTAAGTGCATAATGCAACAAGGCTCTCATTTTGAAAATTTTCGTTAATTGGAAACATTTAAAAAAAAATACGTTTTCATTTCAAACGAAAAAATAAATTATTTAAAATCAATTTTGAAGCAATTTTCAATGATATTTCTTTTTCATTTAAAAAGTAGATTATGCATTTATTGAAAATGCATTCAAAAATGCAATTATTTTAAACACGAATATCTCGAAAACGAAGCCACCTAGGCAATTGGCGTAAGAACAAACATTGTAGCTTTTGTTCTCAGCTATCACGTGTTTAAGTTTAGACAAAAGTTTAGGGGACACCCTGTATATGAAAACTGTCAGAAAATTAAAAAATATTTGGAAAATTTTCACACTTTAAGACTCACAGATGTTATTGAAAATATTAAGTAGAAATTTTGAAAAAAAATTCAAGAACATTGAAACAGGACCAGGTCCTTAAAATCAAAGAAAACCAATATCTGACATATATATGAAAACTGTTCGAAAATTTAAAAAAGTTTGGAAAAATTTCACACTTTAGTGTTCACAGGTATTATTGTAAATACTAAGTAGAAATTTTGGGATAAATTTCTAGGACATTGAAACAGGCCATTTGTATTCATTTAATGTCCACTACGTTTTATGCAGATATTTTGTGTGAATCATAGTAGGTGCCTTTTATCGACATTTCCACCCAGCGTAAAGCGAGTGTGATTATACCTGCACTGAGAGAGTGAATAAGAATAATTTATTTATGTAAGAACCATTATGCACTATAAATCCATTTATACTTCAGCACATGGCTATAATCAAGAAATTAGCGACGGGAATATGGAAGCGATAGCAATGTGTTGTATAATCGCTTCAACAAACAAAAATTCAAATATAGTGGGAAATTTGAATCACAATAATTATCTATTAAATAAATGAAGAAAATTTTAATTTCAAATTAAATCGCATTGACATGATGTCAATTAAACTAAGTCTTAATAATTTTACTTAAAAGCAACACTTACGTACGTAATGGAATAGATTCACATCCTGGCAACTTAAGTTATCAGAATTATCCTCCCTTGCATTGTAGTCAACATGTTTATATCGACTGTAAATTGCTTCAATTCACCTAACTTCCTTCGCGATTCCATAGAATAGTGCAATAATGCAACAATGGAACAATGTTTGCATCGCTCAATTCCATTCACTGTTTGCACCATAATGTAGATTTTAGTTATTAACATTTTGTTGTTTATAAATTCCCATTAAACATAAATAGAAGACATCAATGTGCTCATGTCAATGTCAATACCGCTTACGCGTATTTGACAGCGTAAATAGTTATAGATGTAGAAGCAGAACATTCAAATGTTGCACTTAATCGAAAAGCTGGAAATGGCAATTGAATAAATTATCTTAATTGTAAGAGAACGACATTTTAAGCTACATTTAATATTTGTAAGAAAAAACTTGGCGCAATAAAACTAAACGCTTGATGACAGTGTTACTGATTATGAGTTCGAAATTCTTTGTATGTGTTGGTAATATGGACTTAAATTTGTTCTTATATTTTATAGACCAAAGGAAGGAAGGTCATTCTTTTATATTTTGAATTTAAATTTTTAGTCAATTACTTTATAAACTTTACTTATTTAAGTATTCTCTCATAATACGTACAAAAGTCCTAATTACTACAGTCACTAACTTTTTGTGCGAGGGTACTTTTAGTTCCCTACCGGCGGTTTAAGCTTCAATTTCCAGAAAATTTATACATAAACATATATATTATAAATATAATTTAAATTTTTTGTATTTTGCAGTTGTCTTTTCGTCAAGATGTGTTAGGGGCTAAAAGACTCTTCACACAAATAACACTGTGCGACACCAAAAAAAAAGATGGGGTTCTGTCAACGGATTCTGGTAGAAAGGTCTATAAAAATATACGTGTATCGGCGTTTTGCTAGATCTGATCATAATTTTTTTTTAGGGCGGGTCAAAATTTCCGCCCTTCGGAAATTTCCTGCAACATATCGGCATGCAAAATTGTGTGTTCTTTACTTTTGAGGTACTAAACTTGTTCAGAAATTTAATAGAAAAGATTCAGATAAAAATTTTTGTGGAACAAATTAACCCTGTAACTGTCACGTATAACCATAATATTTACTTTTTTCTTGAAAACTCGCAAAAAACTGCTCCACAATGACGGGGGGCGTGGTCAAAATATTCTACAAAAATGATCACCATAAAATTTCACTATATGTGTCCGAACACTCCAAAACACAAATCTTAGCCCAAGTGGTAGATAATAAGCAAAAACTAACTGCCTTCTAAGGGTTAATAATCAGTTTAGTAATTTTGCTGTTTCCATTATAAATAGTCCAGATAATATAATGAATTTTGTCATATTTCATCTTTTATCTAGCACTTGGGCTAAGATTTGTGTTTTGGAGTGTTCGGACACATATAGTGAAAATTTTTGGCGATCAATTTTGTAGAATATGTTGACCACGCCCCCTCATTTTGGAGCAGTTTTTTGCGAGTTTTCAAAAAAAAAGGTAAAAATTATTGTTATACGTGACAGTTAGAGGGTTAATTTGTTCCACAAAAATGTTTACCTGAATCTTTTCTATAAAACTTCTGAACATATTTTGTACCTCAGAAGTAAGGCACACACAATTTTGCATGCCGATATGTTGCAGGAAAGTTCCGAGGGGCGGAAACTTTGACCCGCCCTAAAAACAAATTCTGATCAGATCTGGCAAAACGCCGAGACACGTATATTTTTTTAGACCTTTCTACCAGAATCCGGTGACAGAACCCCATCATTTTGAAAAAATCTAATTTTGTCTCACAGTGTAATGTGTAATTTTCGTAATTGTCGATTTCAAATTATAATAAAAGCAACTAAAGCATTCTTACAAATTGGGTTTCAGCTTTTAGCTGATAATATTCTTAAGTTTTAAGGAAATTAAATTTCAAAGAAACCATTCCCTTATTGTAGATATTGATGGGGTTTTTACTGCAGGATTCATCAGTTTTTTCTAACAGATTTGGTTCCAAAATCTTATCTCTCAAAATAAAAAAAAAAACCAAATTCTGCGTAAATTCAAATTTACAATTAAATAAACAATTTCAACTGTTTGAATCTTTTCTATAGCAAATGCAAATTTTATTTTAAAAAAAAATCAAAAGAAGCAGAAAGGGAATTATTCGAAATATTTTTAAAAACCCTAATTAAATATTTTATATTTCACATTTTTTACTGTATGGGATTTTTTAGTTGTTTTTGTGATTTTAATTTATATAAAATTATAATATAATGGGTGTACGTTGACCAGTACAAGTATCGTCTAAAAAAAACTTAATTAAACCAACTAATCTTAGTTTGGTTTGGCATATTATGGCCTTTTAGAAATAGCAAATATTCCTATTATTTATGGAACACATCATGTCCATCATGGTAGTCCATCATGTCAATCCAATTTCCCTAGACTTGAATGACGGTTTCTGGTTCTCTCTCAGTACTGGCTCGGGTGATATTGGCCTTAAGGGTGTGGATCGTTTCTAGATTATTCGTATAGCATTGCTCTTTCTCGGCGTCAAATCAGAGGTTCAATGCGGCCAATTGACATCGCCAAGATAATAATAACACGACTACCGAACTTAGAGCGCAAAAGGTTGTTTGATGAGTTGTGTAGCATGGTGCGCCATCTTGCTGAAGCAAAGACTATCCAAGTTCATATCTTCCATTTCTGCCTATAAAAAGCACTTTCTAATTTCGATTAAAACAACCTCTAAGTCGGTTGTGACAACCTCTTATTCGGTTGTGTCGAGCTCTAATTAGGCTGTGACAACATCTATGTCACTTGAGAGCTTTAAAATGACTCCGAATTGCAGATATTAACGTGGCTCCAATTCCGTCTACGCAACCTTTTCCGTGTCACGTGCCAAAGTAGCTCCAACTAATTTGTATTCCGAATTTTACTTCAATGTAGATGGTTACCTTACAATGATGAATGATATTTTCTTCCAAAACATGAATCGCATTGATATGGGCTAGGTGTGGCTAAATGCCATACGGCTACGTGAAATTCGGCGACCGCAACCATCGAATGATTGCAGTCAACATTTGGTGAAAAGATGATTTCGAGAAGTGGACATTGCAAATTGGGCTTCACGGAGATGCGACAATCCAAAACTCCGCTGAAGGGATCACGTTGACGCATCCCTGCGTACACTTTGACGCATCCCAGCGTAAACAAAAAACTGAACTGATTGGAGAAAATGTCATCTTCGTTTTGTAAGGTCCCTGACTCCCCCGGGGTTGTTCGTGACCGGATAAGTAAGTAAGCAGTAGATTACAATTTAATTTTTGCTTTTATTTTTTTACAAGTTGAATTTTAATTGCCCTTAAAAAACACAATTTAACCTGCCATTAACCACGTTGAAATGGCATCAGCGTTAAGGTCAGCGTCGACCTTAGATATTTCTAGAATAGATTTACAGCTCTAGATTACATGTCTAAGGGCGAGTTTCACACTCGATATTTAAAATTTAAAAGCTCAATTCAAAAACTCACAGAAAATGTCCATATTAAATGACAAACAGCGGGACTTTAAAGTCCATTTAAATGGAGAATTTTCAACTGTGCAACTGGGCATTAATAATTCAAAGTATTTCAAATATTAATGTCCATCGCACTGAGTGTTACATTCTTGAACGTTCCTCGATTTCACGAAAGACATCGCCTAAGCTGCCAATGATTTCTCTATGAATCCCATTAGTTCATGTAGGGATGCCTATAGGTCTGACTTTGAAACATTTGTACATCAATACTGGTCGGAATATATCCGTCTATCAATCATTTCAAAATCTTCATTAGGGACAATCATAGGATTAAAGGCTTAAAGTCTTTGACAGCTGTGTGAGTGGCATCTCCAGCTTTTGGGATGAGAACCACTTATGTAATCTACCATCTTTTAGGTACACGCTGAAAAAATCTATATTTTTTTGCTGTTCGGATGCAAATAAAACGTGTGTTTGGAGCTTGTCACAAATACAAGTTACTTGTGTCCAAACACTGAGTCTCCTATATAATATTTCATATTTGAGATACAATGATTTATTTATACGTTATAATAAAGGGTTATGGTTTCAAAAGTATAGGGCTGGAATTCGACATCTGTCAAACTAAGTTGTTAAACCAATTTTTTTTTCTTTTCAGTTGAAAGTCTGACATTGACTAAAATGGATCGCTTAACTATCACACAACGCATAAAAATTATTAAAACCTTCTATTAAAAAATTCTGACACAGCCACATACCATTAGACTTTTTTTGTGGCGCTACGCGATATACCGTGTTTATGCAGATAAACCTTTAACTCTTGAGCACTTAAGAACCAACATTCGCCGAGTTATGGCTGAGATACCGCCCAATTGTGTCAAAAAGTGGTCGAAAACTACCTCAAAAGAATCAATGCTTGCAACACTTCGCGTGGTGGTCATTTAAATGATGTAGTATTTCACACATAATGTCAACGTTCGAACTTTATAATAAAAAAGAAATATCATGAACAAAAATATCTTATATGTCTTTTATTTACGTTTACCTTTGAAACCGCAAAATGGATAACCCTTATATCTGTTTGTGATCCAAATGCAACACTGTTTATCAGACAAATACAGATGTGTTTGGTGCATTGTTTACTTCAGTTTTTTTGTTTTGTTGATATGGTCTGCCTGGAGATTATTCTCCGCTTAAGTTAATGTTACTGCAAGTTTATGTATGTATTTTTGTATTGTTCTTTCAGTCAGTGATTCATAAATATTCCTGAGTGCGGGTGTAAATGAATTGAGTGTTTCTTATGTTGATTGATCTATTTGATCTAAAAATTTTTGGTTTTTGGATGCAAATATAACGAGTTTGTAGCTTGTCGCAAATATGCTATACTTGTGTCCAAACACATTGTGTTTGCTATTCAATATAACATGTTTGAGACACAATGATTAATGGGCTTTAAAATATGTTTGTGAGAATCAAAAGTGGATTTTTTGTTGAAAACCGCTAACAAAAATACGAGAAAGACGACGAGGAAATTAACAGTAGTTCCAATTGAATTTATGTTAATGTGTACTCTCAACTGTAATATAATATGTTGTCCACAACCTACTGTTAGCCGCAAATTTGCCTCGACAAAGTCGTCATTCCATAGTATATAAGTATACATGTAAATATTCGAGAATTCTTATGTGTTTGTTTGCTCCAAATCTATTTGCTTATGGCTTAGATCAACAAACATACCAGCCTGCTGTTCGCATTCGTCCGCCGCACCGACGTTTGGGAAACGGAAGTCAAATGAATCCAAACACAAGGACATGTCTCAAAAGTGTGAATGAAATGACGGAAGAAAAGAAAATAACTTGTAGCTGATATAATATATGTCTATACAATCTCCTATACCATTAACAAACATAGACTAAAATGCTTTAACCCAAGGAAAACAAATTTCATGGCAGCAAAACGAAAGGAGAGAGGAAATAACAGTTTCAATAATGACACTTATTTGTAATGTGCTGCCAACAAGATTTTTTCCAGTTGTTTATGGGCTATGCTTTAAAGGATTTATCTCATGATAATGGCTTCCTGCTCTCAACAATTTCCATTTACGGAGATGATTTTTTAAAACTCGACATCTCTAGTATGTAGCCGGTTATAAACGAGGTACATATATAATGTATGTGCTTATTTTATCGGAGTGTTCGATTTGTTATTATTGTTTGTCTTTAAGCTATTTTAGGATTTTGTTTGAGCTGATGCCTTTAGGTGAATTATTTTGCATACAAACACGTGCAAGTGGCTGTATATTGATGATTGTAAAGCACCTATGTCTGTGATTACCGTCTAAATGAAAGTATCGTTCACTTCTGCAGGCAAATCATTTATACTGGAGAATCACTCAAACGGAAATACATTACACGCTATAAAGAGACTTCAACGAAGCAGGATGCGGGACACAGAACATTATTTTCATAATGTTTAACGTATCATAATTAATGTTCACAATATCCTCAATAAATTTTTCGTAACTTTGAAAAAAAAATTAATGTGAGTCCGATCACAGGGGAGATGTGTAAACATCTAGTAATGAAGTTGGAAGTACTTATGCTTTTAGTATATTTCACTATTGTAAATACATAGGAATTTGCTGGTTTTTGTTTGTTTTATTTAACTTATTTGGTTAGTAAATGGCCACACTGCAGTATATATGTACTGCATTAAAAATTACAGTAAGCAGTAAATTTACTGAACACTGAAAAAATTCAGTAAATTTTTACTGATAATGAAATTTAATTTGCATTACGAGTCAAATCATAGGGCCGTATTCATAATAGTCAGTAATCGGGCATTACTGATTACAGAAAATTCAACTTTATAAAAATTGCTGAAAAAAATTTTAGTAATCAGTATAAATTTACTAGTTAAAGAATTATTTTTACTGAAATTATAGTAGTACTGCAAAGTGCCCATCTATGATAAATGCCTTAAGTAAAATAGTTAATATTGGCTTATGGTAACTAAAATAAAATATATAAATTTTTGACTCGATTGTATTTAAATGTCTATGGAAAACTGCATGTATAGTAGTGGAATTGTTAGTTGTGGGGGTTTGTGGAGAATTGCTCACATGCAAGTGGAAAACGTCAAATAAAAATTTTGATAAAGCTTGCGACTATGGGTTTGCACAATTTGTATTAAAATCTCCACCCATAATAATTGGCATGAGATGGAGATTGTTACCCAATTGTCGTGCGCCAGCGTCAGTGTAAGATATGTTATAATCTTAATTTATAATCTTAATTTATATTGGAATCTAATAGAAATTTTATTAGAATTAACATTACCTCCATTCAGCTTTGATACACTTTGTGTTGTTTTATGTTCTGAGTTATATTTTTTTTTGGTGTTTTGTAAAATATTTTATTATTTTGTATTTGTTGCGGTTGACAAGTTACTAATCAGATGTTTACTGAAATGTAATGTTATTTTACTGCAATGGTTTTCGAAAATTAGTAGCTAATATTGCACACTAGATGGTGCTTATATGCAGCTGTTAAGTATGAATGACAATCTCAAAGATGAAGAAAACTTTTAGTTTTTAGTTTTCCTTATTTTGCTTTGTTTTAGTAAGTTTCTTATTAAAAGGCCAACAAATCTTTTTAAAAGTTATTAAAATTAAATGTTTTTGTATTCATTTTATTTATTTGTTTTCATTTGCCTACGATATCATAATGTACGACAATTAGTGAAAATTAGTCGCTACTATTGCACACTAGATGGTGTTGAGTATATTGTACGCAGCGTATGAGTACACTAATACACTCATACATAGCTCACACCGATTTGATAACGCTTTACGATTGGTCAACGATTACATCGCACACCTTACTCTAAATTTGTGATTGTATTGTGAAAAAGATTTTTACCCCCAGCGTATAGATTTTTACACATCAAAAATTGATTTCATTTGAATAAACTTGAGCGCAATAAACTTCCATGAAACCAACAAGAAAACCAGTACTATAGCTCCTGGTTTCAGCGACGTCGGTACTCGCCCTTTTCCCTAACAGGACCATATATTTTACGGATAATTTTTCTCTCGAATACTCCCAGGTGTTTATTATCCGCTTGCGATATGACCCAAGTTTCGGAGCCATATGTCGAGGCAGGTAAAATGAGAGTCTGGTGTAGCTCCGTCATGAGAGGGCTTTATACCTAAACTGCTTGCTGAGCCCAAAATAGCATCTATTTGCAAGCACAATTCTTCAACTTATCTCCAGGGTGACGTTGTTGTCTTTGTTCACGGCGCATCCAAGGTAGACAAATTCACATACTACTTCAAAATTAAATCGGTTGTCAACGTTCCAGTGCGGACCAAATCGAGAGGTTTCTCTAGCCGTTGACAATTTTATCTTGCCGTCATTAACAGCAAGATCCACCTTCGCTGATTCTTTTTCGATTCTTGAACCAGTAACCAGTAACCCCTCACAAGTTTCGTCCAATGATGTCTATGTCGTCAGCATACGTCAGCAACATATGACTTTTCGTTTTAATGGTCTTGTTCGTATTTACTGCAGCTTTTCTCATTATTATCTCCGTTAGAATGTTGCAGAGATTGCACGAAAGTGTGTCGCCCTGTCTCAGTTCTCGCTTGATGCAGAGTGGTTCGGGGAGGTATTTCCCTACTGTTTTGCCGGAATCCCAAGTTCACACATAGCTTCGTACAGTTTCCCCGTATGGGGATATCGAAAGCAGCTTTGTTATCGGCAAAAAGTTGGTATGTATCGATTTGCTTTTCGTGGGTATTTTCCAGGACTTGGTGTAGCGTGAATATTTGGTCAGTGCGAGTGTAACATTCTAATTATTCCTACCCGTTTCCAGAACCAGCTAAGTATTTTTTTTATTATTTGGTCAGTGCGAGTGTAACATTCTAATTATTCCTACCCGTTTCCAGAACCAGCTAAGTATTTTTTTTAAGGTCGTTTCGTTTGAAACATTAAGAATTCACCACACTATGGGCCAATATGCAATATGTATGGTTGGTAACATACACATTCTAACATATTCTTCCAAACTTATTCTGCAGGAACCATGTATGTGTTTGGAACACACTTCAAACATTAATATATTTGCAAGTCCCAAACTCATTTGCGTCTAAATGTAAACAGCATCATGTTTACCGGTAAACTTGCCCTTTTAAGTTTCTTTCCTCAAAATCGATTCTGACTTTAGTAGCACATATACATATATACGAAACACATACAAATAAAAAACGAAGTAACATCACAAACCATTTAAGCGCCCGAGCCTTCATTTATTCCTTTTTTACTCATCAAGCGCTTCTGATATCATCTGTCCGATGAAGCATTGACGACTAAATACATGAAACTAAAACGCAATACAGCAACCAAAATAAGACACACTGACTTCATCTGCAATTTGCACGCACATTGAGAGCATAATGCAAAAATACAGATCCACATATACAAGATAAACTCTCTCGGTGTCCCTTTTTTATTCTCTGTCTCTCGAGAGAGCATAGGCAGTGCAACAAACAGCTGTATTTGTATCACAAACATAAATATATGTGGCTCGCAAACACATATATTCTAACACATTAATTATTGTGTCTCAAACATGTAATATTGAATATCAAACACAATATGTTTGGACACAAGTATATTATATTTGCGACAAGCTAAAAACACATGATATATTTGCATCCAAAAAACAAAAAAGGGCAGATTTTTCAGCGTGTGTACATGAGCATGCAAACTAAATAGTATGCTGATAGGAATATTGACAATACAAAGGAATTTGGTTTAGTAAAAGATTTATTTATGAGTTTTGAAAATGAAATAATATGATTATTAATATTTGCGCATGGAACTGGAGAGCCGCATCGTGACATTAAACGAACCTCTCGAGCCGCAAGTTGCCGACCCCTGACCTATAACAATTGATTTTAAGTGCAATTCTATTTGCATTCCTAGTATTGCACATACACATTTTTTTCTAAATATAAAGTGCACCTTAACCTATTACTTCCTTCTTATTTACATTAAAAACTCTAAACACACATTTCTGCAGTACTTGAGTGTTGTAGACACATATATCCTTTAGCAACATGTTGCTGTACTCAAAGTAAAATTTTTATTGCAAATATGTATTTATATTAACTCTCACACTTGCATTTCCACCGATAGTTGGCAAACCAGTGGGGACGTGTAAAAAACCAGAAATGTTGCCTTCAATTCCCCTGTCATCGGTTTTTAAAATATAATATGAATGTAATAAAACTGCAAACTAATATACACATCCAACAAACACGTCCCTGATTATTATTTACACTACTCGAGTTATTACTTGCGTGTCACGACGTGGAATGCAATTACTTTGATTATATGATGAAAATATTAAACTCGATATGTGACAATTTGGTGCAATAAAGAAACCCAGCAGAGATATTGCACTGATATAGTTGACAAGGTAATTCTATTTAAGAAATTTGTACGCAAATGAAGGAACTCAATCTCATCTTGAAATATGTAAAAAAATATGGTAATCACAAATCCACATTAATGGTATTGGAAAGGTTCAAAAGTCTTTTACTAAATTTGTATTAATCTATTTAAACTTTCCTGCTGCACTTCCACCTTACGAGAGTACACGTTTGCTCATATCCTTAAAATCTTTAAAATCTAGAAGAGATATTAGCTCTTTAAGGTTTCTGCATCGTATTTTGAATAATTCTCCTAGTTCACTTCGTTATTACTGTCCTTTTTGTGCTGGTATTCATTCTGATAATTATGCTTTAAATGAATACTTGCTTAGAGTGATGATATTGTATAACTCATTATATAACTCCTTCGTATTTACTATTCCTGTGAATAAATTTAAACTGCTACTTAATAATTTAATTACCTAACTATTTATATACTTTAAGCTGCTAGTCTGTCCATAGACTGAATAAAGGAAATGAAATATGCGACATCTAAGTGTATAACCACAATCAGCGCGATGGCGTTGGCGTCAATTCTAAATACGTTATAGATAAACACAACCACGTGCCGTCAAAATTTTTAATTTTTGGTCACTAATACACTCGCGACAATCTCAGTAATTGTTCTTGAATTATTTTTTCTACAGTCCGGAAGGACAAAAACTGCATCGACTGTTCTTTTTGGCCATGTAAAATATAAATTAACACATCGTGTTCACATTTCTGTCAGAAATTTGAAATAATTTAATTTAATTGTCAGTAAAATAGAAAAACGTGTTTCAACACATAAAAATTAAACTGGAACTTAAATCATAATTTAAGAATAATTACTGACATTGGTGCGAGTGTATTAGTGACCAAAAATTAAAAAGTAAACAAGGGTGACAAATACTTGACGTTTGACGTCGCCTCTGACTTAGACGACAAAAATTATAATTCTTTTTATTTCCCTGGCGTCAAGAAGGCAGTTTATTTCCAGTTTAATTTGTATGTATTGATAAACGTTTTTCGTTTCAGTAAAAATAGAAAAACTTTTTCATCACATACAAATTTGTATATTAAACTGGCGGCAGGGAAATAAAAAAATAAATAAACTTGACGGAAGGGAAATAAAAAGAATTATAATTTTTGTCGTCTACTTCAGAGGCGACGTCAGACGTCAGACGCCAGCTCTTGCTCTTCTTCCATAAGAATACGTGTAAACATTTGCAACGTCTACGTTATAGTTCCGATTGTGTTCGTACACTAATGCAAATATTCGTTCAATCAGAAATTATTATGAGCTATTTTAATTTAATTGAGTATTGAAATAACTCCAAATATTGTACAGGAAAAGTAACTGGAAGAGTAACAACATAAATGGGAATATCAGCCAAATATATTTTATGTCTGTAAAAAGATTTTCCGTTATACTTAGTAGGCACTAGACATCTTTAAACGCAAGAAAACACAAATACCAAGCAGGTCCGCATAATTTCAATTCAGGTAGTAACCTAGCAAAAAATACTGCTTCCACGAAAGCAGGTTTGTAAGGACGAGTTGAAACGAATTTCACTTACCAAGCTGCTTCCATAAGGCATGATTTTTATTTCAAAAGTTCCACTTGGCAGCACTTTTTAATGTCGACCGTCAGTGCTCTGTCAAAGCAGTAACGACGTGATGGAATTATAGCCGTTAAAATTAAATAAAAAGCACTTACTTCATAGCAACAAAGAGTAGCCTAAATCATGACATTTTTTGAGCAACATTTGTTGGAATTTATACGCTGAAAAAACGGCCTCTGTAACATATTCTCCCATACATATTCTGCAGGAACCATGGATATGTGTTTAACATTTATATGTTTGCAAGTCCCAAACTCAGGTGAGTATAAATACCAAAATTAACATGTTTACTGACAAATATGTATGCTTTTACGTGAAACATATGCGTGCTTCATCCCAAACATCCATATACTTACGTGGAAATATATGCGTATTTTCTCCCAAACATAATATTTAGAAACTGATTATTCTATCTTTCTTTATTCATTAGAATTAAAATAAATAATTAGTACAAAACTTAAAATATTTAAAATTACCCTTTTTACATTTACTCGCTGAATGCATTACTTTTTTTTATGAAATGAGAAACTTCCGCTCTTTTGCTTCTCGTTTCTTAGTTGTTTCTCACGTTTTGTTTTCAGAAAGTTTCAACTATGCCTTGGTTATCGCTATGTGTTGGTACACAAACAATGTACTTATATACAACTCTAGTTCATGCAAGACAAGCCTGTATTAAATAGTGCTTGTGTTTTTTTTTAATGGTCCGCCATTACGATTTTTTCAGTAGAGGCTCGGGCAGAAAATCGTTTCTCACTTTGGTAGCACACATAAATATAATTAACATATCCGAAACATATACACAAAAACCAAAGCAACATCACAAACCATTTAACCGTGCGAGCGTTTGTTTATTCTTTTTTCACTGATCACGCGCTTTTGATATCCTCTGTCCGATGAACCACTGACGACTGAATACTTGAAATTAAAACGCAATACATCAGCAAAAATAAGAAACACTAACTTCATCCATAGAGTAATACTTAAGAGTCTCTATTACTCTCTTCGATGCCCTCTTCATGACGACGAGGTAGTAGGCCATTCCATAGCGTTTTATTTGCTGCTATATTTTACCAAGTTTACTCTTTCGTTGGACATAAAACATAATTTAGCTGTCATTAGTATCAAGAAACACTATTAGTTCCTGTCTTCTTTGGTCTCTCATTCTCTATCATTTCCCTAGTACCTTTTCGATCAGCTGTGCCATAGAATCCCCTTGCTTTATCTGCAATTTGCCCGCACATTCAGCAATATTTATGAATCACTCACTGAGAGAATAATGCAAAAATAGAGATACACACTTACAATATATATACACACTCGTTGCCCCTCTTTTATTCTCTTGCTCTCGAGAGAGCATAAACACGGTTGCATTTATATCACAAACACAAATATATTTGGGTCGCAAACACATATATTATAACATATTAATCATTGTGTCTCAAACATGTAATATTGAATAGCAAACACAATGCGTTTGGGCACAAGTATATTATATTTGCGACAAGCTAAAAACACATGATATATTTGCATCCAAACAACAAAAAACTACAGATTTTTCAGCGTATAGGAATTAGTTCAGTCATGCCTTGTAATAAGCGTTATTTTAACATCGTATTTTCACTGCTTACATACATAATGAGGTAATAAAACACGGCTTATGTAATTAGGTATTTAGATCAGCTACGGGCACACCAATACCACTACACATGCATTTGGGTTTGTAGCAGAACGACAAATGCAGTAAGACAAATCCTGTGCTCGTTAATGGCTGCCTCTTATTTTATTTATAATTTGTATCCAAGTGTTCATAATGTTTTCAATATTTCCTGCTTTAGCAAAAAGAGCTTGTTGATGTATTATGCAATGAAAAGAATAAATGTATGTTTGGTTATTTATCATATGATCAATTAGACCTTTATTCCTTCCAACCATCACCTTTGCACCATCTGTAAAAATTGAGATTAATTTCGAATTAGGACCTACAGATAGTACAAATTCTGACACTGCATCATATATTACTTTTCCATTTACATTAGAATGTAAAGAAACAACGTTTAACACTTCATCAGCTGTATTAAAATTTTCATCAACCTTTCGAACACAAATAAGTAACTTGCAAATATTCTTTATGCCTGTACTGTCATCCAGACAGATCGACAAATATTTGCAGTTGAGTATACTTTGTTTTGTGTGGCCGTCGGTGGTACAATGGATAGTGTGCGCGTCTCTTGTACATGAGAACGTGGGTTCGATCCCTACTCAGACCAACTTACATTTCTTTCGACGACGGTCACCTCGCATAGTGATGGCGACACTATCGAGTACTTAGCCATGAAAAAGCTTCTCAAAATACCGTTCGGAACCGGTGTAAAACTGTAGGTCCCAATCAGTGAGTGTAAAACTAGAAAGCACACATCTCACTGATTGTGGGAAGCTCTCCTCAATCCCTTCATGGGATGTTATGGGACACCATTTTTTTTTTTTATACTTTGTTTTGTAGCGGAATATAAAAACCTAGCTATTCCCTCCGTCCGGATAAAGGTATCGATTCCAAGGTTTTAAGAAAATCTTTAAATCGCTCGTTAGAGCAATTGGCAACATATCTAAATAAATCTTTAAAAAAAACTCCATTTTCAAACGGACGGCCTTGTTTGGCTAAAGCTAAGGCTACTACATACATATGAAGACTGTGCTTCTGCATCGCACACATTTGAAGACAGTGAATTATTTAAAAATTTTTCAAAAAACCTTTTTTCAAAGATAAAATTAGCGCTTTTCTGTCATCTACCTGCATTGAATTAAAATCATGATGACAAGAAGAATAATGCCGATTTGAATAATATTGTGCGCAGCGATTTGCTGTGAATTGACACACAAGACATTCTGCATTACCAAAAAAATTGTCACAAAACAAAAATTCTTCCTCCCATTTCTGAAAAAACATCATGAATTTTTTTGTGTATGCGTGTTTACGAGCGATATGTCCTCACTTATTGAACATCAAACAACGACTGATAAGTTTTGAATCTCATGAACACGTCGTGTGTATTTGACAACGCAGTAAGCGTCGCACCGCGGGATATGACGTGCCCATCACTGATTTAGATAAAAGTTTATTAAAATTATGAGACCACCTACATCTTAAAATTTAAAATAAACCTAAATAATTGAGGGCATGAGAATTAAAACTCGGTAAAGACCATTTTTGCAGCTTTTCAGGAGAAGCAAAAAAATGTTTTCTGAATAACTTGTTTTCATACTCACTGACAATATGGATGTACTGTGATGCTACCTAGCGGCCAAACTAGGAACTATAGAGGTGTGGATGTTATATCAGAGGGTGCGCCTTGGTCTAGAGAACAAGAATATGTGAAAAAACGCATTTCACCAAAAATGGTCTTTACCGAGTTTTAATTCTCATGCCCTCAATTATACCCTCACCCATAGGATGGGGGTATATATCATTTAATACGGAAAAAATTGTAACGCATAGAATGAGCCATAATAGACCCTCAGTTAGGTTGGGATTGAAAATGGGCGTTTTGACCACGCCCCTTCTGGTACCTCCCATACAAATCGACACATTTAGTACAAACTCATGTTTCTTCTAAAACTTTATTCTGGTAGAGGTGATTAGCTTCAACTCAAACTGGTGAATAATCTGTAAATATCGACTTAACTGGAGAAAATGAGCGAAGTTGCCACGCCCTTTCTGGTACCTACCATACAAATGCTTGGTGGTCGTCCGGGTTGTCAATGGATAAGAATTCCAGAATTTGTATTCATAGAATTGTAGATTTTACCAATTCAGTTTTTTCTGTGTACAATCATATCAATCCCTATATTTCCTCAATATTTGTTTATTCTTTAATACATTTTGTGGCCGTCGGTGGTGCAATGGTTAGTGGTGCAATGGTTAGTGGTGCAATGGTTAGTAAACGGCTATTGTACATGAGATCCTGGGTTCAAACCCTGCTCTGGCCACCTTCAAATTTCTTTCGGCGGCGGTCACCTCGCATATATAGCCATGAAAAAGCATCTCAAAATACCGTTCGGAATCGGTGTAAAACTGTAAGTCCCAATCAGTGAGTGAAAACTGGAAAGCGCACAGCTCTGTAATGGGAAACCATTTATTTATTTATTTATTTAAATTTTGTGAACATCACTTTAAACCATTTAATAAAATCAGTTCACAACACTTCAAATTAAAAACAATAGTATTAAGATTAAGAGGTTAGGGAATATTAGGTTAATTTTATAATCCTTACACTTAAACTTCAGCATTCGTTAGTTATTTTCTTGTATTACATTATATGTTTTCCTATTTCGATTGCATTTCAAAATTAAATTATTTTAATGTTCCATTAAATTTGAAGCAACGAAACACACACCTTAACTTGCGTATCTGCAAAACATAATTTTTCATTGCAGCTGTTTTAAATTTAATGAGAATTTACCTTTTTGATTTTTATCCCCTGAAATAACATTTAAAATTTACTGCCACTTTTTGTGCTGCCTTTCTTGCCGTTGTGTTCGTTGAAACATCTGTTGTCCTGTTGAATTTTTTATGAGTTTTTAGCATTTTTGCGGTTTTCTTTTCGGGAACTGTATTTAAAGTAGGAACATTTAGGGAAACATTACACCCACTTAAAGTCGTTCAATAGGAAATACATTTGTGCCAATTTAAATTTATATTATATACGTTAAATGGTTTTGATAGAATCACATTTGTAAAACTTGATACAATCAAACAACACCTTATGATTGCAAGCAGTATTTAGGAAATATGTTAATCAAAAGTCAATACTTGTGATAAATGAAATCATGGAATCATGTAGCAAACGTATATACGATTTAGAAAAATGTTACATGTAATATGCAATGTATACGCGTTGTTATTATTTTTTAAAATGTTGCCAGGACGTTGCCATGTACAAGAGTCACAACTAGAGTGTTCAATACCGAAACCGAAATGTGCAAGATGAACAATAAACCCCGAAAATTTTTCCGGAGGGTGAGAAGTTTGAATAACGGGCCGAAAAACTCAGATTTTTCCACTGAAGATTAGGACGTAATGATTGTGGAAGACAGTGTGTAGACGCTACGCCAAATCCTGGGACCCACGAAATCCTGGGACCCAAAAGACCCACGAAAAGCAAATCGACACGATTACAAAGCTGCTTTCGATAATCCCATACGGGGAAATTGTACGAAGCTACGTCTGAACTTGGGATTCCGGCAAAACTGATCCGTCTCTGTAGAATGACGCTGGCCAACACCAAATCAGCAGTGAAGGTGGGGAAAGACATCATCGAACCATTCTGTACCAAGCGAGGACTGCGACAAACCGACACACTTTGGTGCAATCTCTTTGACATCTTAATGGAGATAATAATGAGAAAATCAGCACGAAAAGCTATATGTTGCCGGCGTATGCTGACGACATAGACATCATTGGGCGGATTTTGCGAGAGGTTACTGCAGTATTTTCAAGAATCGAAAAAGAATCAGCGTTAGTGGGTGCTAATGAGAGCCAGACGGATTATACCTTTACGCGGTTGAAATCAGATTGGCCAAAATGAGCCCCAAAATTCAGTCCAGTTCTCAGCAGCTGTTTCCAGACCTGTCTAGCACGCCATATGTTGTCGGTTGTTCGAGATAATTCAACAACGAGTCCTCTAGTGGTAAAATTGCAATAGTAGCGCCATTTGGATTCGCCTAGAAATATCTTATCAAATTCATAAACATATAGTGGTGAGATCTCATATGGTAACTTTCAGCTTAAGTACTTATTGACATGAAACTTCCCTAATATGCCAAATTGCTTCAACAATCAGAAAGTAATATGTAACATATAGTGGTTGTTTTTATTATAATTTTACTTTGATATTCAACACCCAGTTTGAACATTTGTCAGTAGAATTTCCTTCATACAATGTCAGTATGTGCTGTCAATTTGAATAAGATCATAGAATAATACATACCATAGAAGGTTTTATTCGCTCAATAAATTAAACGTCATAGGTACGATGATAAGTAAACATTGATTGGTGGAAAGTATGGGTTCAATACTACCAGGTAGTGGCAATAGTATACAGCGATAAACAAAGGAACAACAACCGAATTTCGTGATTTTGTGACAAACTAGTTGTATTAAATACAATACAAATGTATACCAACGATAAAAGTCAACAAAAAAATACAAAATATATTTAAATTTTTCAGTTCTACACCAAAACGACATGAAAAAGTTAAGTGAACACATTTTGTAACTCCACCTGGTGTAAGGTAATTTTAAATTTAATTGCTCTCATTTCCACAAACCTACGATGAAGAGTGTGAAATGAAACTTCAGATGAGAGAATAAGTTTATCTACGTATGTATTATTCTATATAATAAGATATGTTCTTGTCATGTTACTAGTTTTTCCTTTATCTTTTGTCAACAACGCGTCATGCGTATAGAATTTCAAGTTAATCAGAAAACATTAAACTGAAAATTGTATGTGTTCTTGAATTCTATGTCACAAATTTTCAGAAAAATTTCAAAAATATTTAAAAATGAATACAATAATATTGCACATTTTCAGTGAATTATTGGTATACATACATAATTATGTATATATGTATGTATAAATTAAACACTTTGTTTTACAAAGGGTTAAAAAAAAATATTTATTTATTTTTACGGAGCAGCACTATGTGCTTTACATCGAGTTAGACTTATAACTGATCTCTTAATTTTATGTTTGCTGCCACGATACCATTTGTCTCAGTCCCAGTGCCTTAGCATGAATTCTTCCCTAAGCAGCTAAACGTGGGAAGCATTAGCACAGAATCTTTGTGCTGAATATTTCTTTAGAATTTTGTGTCACCTGCGACAACAGTGCAGACGCAACGTCAGCAAATAATGTGGGAAGCTAATATGTGAATGAACAGCTGCATTTTTATTGTGGGAAAGTGTTGCAACAATGTTGCTAAAGGGTGTTGACAAAGCGTAGCTTTAACTCTTCCCTCCGAAATTCCAATCGTCCCCGATTGGTTTTAAAAATATGGGATATTGTTTAAACTCGTAAGTTTGCCCATTTTGGGTGTAGGAATTTGGATTCCTTGAGGCTGTTGAGGTAATTGTGGAGGTTCTGCATTAATAATAACGTGTGATTCTATATTAGAAGATTTTTTCATTTTTACTGTTAGAATTATAATGATTAAAATTACAGTGGCCAAGAGGCCAAGGTTGGTAAGCAAGCTAGATTTAACCAGTTTATTTAAAGAATTTATTTTCCCAATATTTTTTAAATTTAGTTGCTTCATAAGCTGAAGCGAAAGAACTTCTTCGAAATCTGATTTGGAGTTGCTGTGTTGTACTAAGGCCGGTAGAGGTTTCAGGTTTACAATATCGTTTGTGGCGAACTTATAGTTATTAATTTGTATTGTTTCATTGTTGAATTTTATCAAATAGGATCCATTTAGGCTTCTAGTATTGTTTCCAATATTGACTTTCCCTTTGAAATCATTTAGCAAAATTAATCCTGTTTGAATTTCTTCAATGTTTTTTATATGATCGTTATTTGTGATGGTGCAGTTGTGGGGTTTATTTTTTAAAATTTTTACAATACAATTTTCGTTTTTTAGATTTAAGATTTCATTTTGCTTACATATTTTTACATTGTCAATGGTTTTACAAACGTTTTTTACACCATAATAAGCATCGTTACATTTCAATATTTTTTCATGCTTAATTTTGACGTGACAACGTCTTAAATTAGGTTGCGGCTGGGAGTCACTTATGAAAAAGTGTAACGCCCGGTAACGTTACGATGAGTCACCGAACACAAGTAAACGCAATGTGTTTACTTGTGTGCCAGAAACGATTTGCTTTGCTGGCTTCTAGTGGCTGTTGGTCGGTGGTGTGAGTGTTTTTGTTTTTTGGCACATCATATATATGACGACTGAGCAAGTATGTATGTGCGTATATATGTGCGTGTGTATGAATATTGATTTAGATCAGTCTGCATTGGATAAGGTATTATTTTTTGTTTTTTGTTTTTTGGCTTTATGATATGTGTAGTGTATGTTTGTGTGTAGAAATTTTCATATGAATTAGGTAGCCAAAACGAAACAGAGAGCTGCGGTAGGCTTTAAAAACGATATGCGAATATGATGAATTGAAATACTTTTTGGTTAGTAAATTATTTTCTTTTGTTTTTAATAAAAGAAATGTTTATTTTTTATAATAAAAGAAATGTTTATATTTTATAATAAAGGATATGTTTATTGTTTATAATGTCACATTTGATAATGTGTTCATAGAAATCGCACAGGTACCTAGATGGTGTTGAAATTACTTCTATTTTCCTAAACCATAAGTTTCAATAAATGTTAAAACATCGCCCGTGAGTTCTAACACTCATTGGGCAAGTGAGTTCATTGCACTCCTATTGTGCAATTTAATTATATTCATATCAATAAATATTCTACCGAGAAAAAGACGTTGTCACGTAAAATCTTCGCCCGTAAAACCGACTTTACAGGCAACAATTTTTTTAAAATAAATTCTCTTCTTTTTAATGGTTTTATGATCATAGATTGGCAAATTTCCTTTCCAGTTTTAGGTATTTTTATAATGTAATTTATTGTTTCATTTTTAACAGCGATTTTAATATCTGCGAAATTTAATGATTCTTCTAAGCTTTCAAAAGGCATATTCTCATTAGTAAAGATATTTTTTATTTGTGATATTTCAGAGTCGGATAGGGTAAATGTATTTATAATATTTGCTTTTGTTAAATGTATGGCTCTTTTTATATTTTCTATTTCTTTTTTGACAATATCAATTTTAAATTTTGTTTGCAATATGAATGTATTTCTGAATTCTTCGCCGCTTTTTAAGGTTTTTAATATTTTGTTGCTTACATCTGTGATATTATTTATTCTTTCAATTATTCTCTTATTTATTATAATTTGATCATTATTATTTTTTGTTAATTCTTCAAATTTGTCATTTATTGTTACTAAATCATTATGGTCAGGGCTTCCTGCTAACCATTTCCAAGCTGTACCTATAAAATCTAATGATCTTTTGTCTCTAGTTGTAGGTGTTAAATTGTCTATAGATTGTTCAATGTAGACTATTTCTTCCTCCAGAAATGGGAATAAAGGATGGGATGTTGGGATAGTTTTGATAAAAGCAAGTCGTATGTTAGATGTAATGATGGAAAATTCTGTAAGATTTATGATGTGAAAAATCCTGTAAGTTCCGGTTTCTATTTTCGCAATGCCGTCATCGATGGTTACTATTTCTGATTGCGAATATTCTGATATTTCGACTGATCCTTGTCCTAAGTGGTTGTTGATGATGAAAAGGAGTGATCTGAAAGATAGTATTTTATTGATTTCTTATGCGGTCTTTGTGTACTATTTTCCCTGACTCTGTTGTAACTGTGGAATTTTTATTTTCTTTAACAATTTCTTCTTTATACCTTTTTGAAAGTTTGGTACCTAGTCTTTTATTTTGTTTAACGTAAATTTTGTTTCCTTCCTCGTAATTAATATTTTCAGATTTATTTTTGTTATGGTACTGCAAGTCTTGCTCTTGTTTTCTTTTAAGCTTTTCGCAATTAGCTGTCCTTGTTTGTTCTCTATTGTCAGGGTCGGATGAAGTTGGTCTTCCAAAAAATAAGTCAACTGGTTTTTTACCCGTGACGGAATGAATGGTGTGATTGTATTCGTTTACTGAACATTCTAATAATTCGTCAAAATTCTTGTCGGTATGTTCTTGTTTGAGGCATCTCATGATTTCGGCTATTGTGGAATGGAAGCGTTCAATTTGACCATTTACTTCGCTTTTGTAAGGGGGAGCAATGAAAGTATTAATATGAAATTCATTTTCTAACATGAATTTAATTGGTTGTGAGCTAAACGCTTTTTCATTATCAAAAACTATGTTCTTAGGTACTCCAAAGTGAAATATGATTTCCCTTAGAGGTTTTCTAATGTTTTCCATACTTCTACCATCTATATTCTTTGTAACCGCTAATTTTGAAAATTTGTCTATGGAAGTGAGTATGTTGTGTTTATCTGTGGAGAAAATATCTATATGGATCGTATGCCCTGAATATTCGGGCAGAGGAGTGGAACCTAATTTTGTTTTATTTGGGTGACGGTCATATTTGCTTTCTTTGCAAATTCGACATATCTTAGTTATGTTTTTGATTTTTTTAGCCATTGCTGGGAAAAAGTATTTTTCCAAAATCTGTAAACGGTTTTCTTTCTCATTTCTATGTGCTCGATTATGTGTTTCAATAATAATTTTGTTTTGTTCCTCTGTGTCCGTCACATCTTCTACCATTTGATGTGTAAATCTGATTTTGTAATTGGCAAAGTGAAGTGGATAAATAGCCTGAATTCTTAGCATTATTTGATCGGATGTCCTTATACCGTTAATTATAGCAGGGTTGAGGTGATTCTTTAATATTTCTACAAGTGAGGATTCGTCGTTGTCACTTATCTCGATTGTGTGTCTATGGTACATGGGGAAAATGATATCAAACTTGTAAGAGGACGTAGACCCTTCGGTTAGGAGAATTTGATTTTTAAACACATTAATAGGAGTTTCCACAGAGTATATTAAATTTTCGGAGGAGCTATCACTACTGTGGACAGTGGGAGTTAACGAATTTATTGTAGCTATCGGTGGTCTGGATAGTAAGTCGGCTACTACATTTGTATTTCCTGGCTTGTAAATTAATTCATGATTATATTCTTCTAATTGAGCCTTCCATCTTTTCATTTTTGCGTTTGTGTTTTTGTTGCTGAGAGCAAAAGTTAATGGCTGGTGGTCAGTAAATATTTTCACTTTCTTTGATCCATAAAGAAAACATCTGAGGGATTGTAGGGCATCAATGATTGCAAGCATTTCTTTTTCATTGGTTGCGTAATTTTCTTCAGCTCTACTTAATGTTCGTGAAAGAAAGGATATTGGTCTGCCATCTTGAGAAAGAACAGCTCCTAATGCATAATTAGAAGCGTCCGTGGTAAGCTCGAAGGCTTTATTGAAATCGGGATAGTGAAGCATCACATCTTCCGATATTAGACAATTTTTCAATTGCTTAAAAGCTTCTATTTGTTGCGCTGATAAGTTTATTGCAGTTTTCTTAGACATGTGTTTGGAAATTCGTCCCAACTCTCCTCTAAGAATTTCAGTTAGAGGTTTAGCGATTTGGGCATATGCTTTTACAAATCTGCGGTAATGTCCTGCCATTCCTAAAAAGGAACGTAAATCGTCGATATTTTTTGGACGGGGAAAGTTTTTTATGGCCTCTACTTTTTTAGGGGTGGTACGAATACCCTTTTGTCCTACTATAATACCAAGAAATTCGGTTTCTTCTTTGATAAATTCGCATTTATCAAATTGTACCTTTAGATTCGCGTTTTCCAATGTGTCAAATATAATTTTGAGATCATTAAAATGCTGTTCCTTGCTTTTGCTGAATATAATGATGTCATCGATGTATACATAACATCGGACACCGATGTGTTCCCTTAAGACATCGTCCAATGTGCGTTGAAAAATAGCAGGGGCATTTCTCAGGCCAAATGGTCTTTTCAATGTCTGCTTCATTGAGCGCAATTTGATGAAATCCACTTTTAAGATCAATTGTGGAAAAATATTTGTTTGTTCCCAAATTAGAGAGAATTGTGGTTACATCTGGAATCGGATATTTGTCGGGTATGGTATCCTCGTTTAATTTTCGATAATCAATTACCATACGATATTTCTGTAAACCCGAAGCATCCTGTTTCTTCGGTACGATCCATACCGGAGAATTGTAAGGAGATTTTGATGGACGAATAATGCCATCTTTTAACAATTCTTCAATTTGTTTATCTATTTCATTTTTAGGATATGGGTAGGATATGGGTATGTTTTTGAATAAATTGGTCTATCACTCTTGGTTCTAATTTCCGCTTTTACATTAGTTACGAAGGTTAGGCGTTTGTTTGGTTCGGAGAATAAAGTTGGACAGGTATAACAAAGTTTTTTCAGTTTAGTGCTGTCTTCTGAACTAAGATGGGTTATCCGTAGTAAGGTATGCGCAATTGAGTTAATGTTTAATTGTTGCATAGGGTAACTGTACTTATTTAAGAGGGTAAAGTAGTTTTCCTTTGTGAAGATAACAGCATTTAAATCTTTTAATGTATCGTTTCCTATAATGGCTTCAAAGGTTGTTAGGTTGTGTAAGATATGAAATTTTATTTTCCCTATATTGTTGCCAAAAATATCAATATTAGCATGATGAGTAATTTTGACTTGTCCTCCTACTGAAATTTTTGTTAGAACCAGTATCTAATAGGAATTTGACTTCGTTGCCGTTCTTCATTTTGAAACTGAAATATGGCAATGAAGAAGCGTTTAGTCTAAAAAATTAATGTCGTCAATTGTTGTTTCATCTTCGACATATTCCCCTTCATACTCGAGTTGATAGTCTTCTGGATTTTCTGTGTAGGTGTCTTCGGTGTATTCGACTATTTGTTCCTGTGGGTCATCTGTCACTGTTTCTACATTGTAAACTTTTGGAAATTTCTTTGGTTGGTGGGTATTTTGGGAGTGTGGACGTTTTTGAAAATTGTTTTGATGATTATGGGATGGTCTATTTTGGTAGTTAACTTGTTTAGTCTGTATGGTTGAGTCTATTTCCATGGGTACTTGTGGTTTGGGTGGAAGCGGTGGATTGGAATGTGCTTGAGGTGCGTAATATGTTTGTTTTTGATTATAATAAGGGTTTTGATTTGGTTTTTGAAATTGTTTTTGAGCGAAGTTAGTAAGCTCTGGATAGAAAGGACGTGAACCTGAAAATTTCTGATACTGTGGGGTATTCTGTTGTTGACGATTATTATTATTGGCTTTATTTTTAAAACCTGAAGTCATGTTATGGGCGTGATTGGCTCTGTAATTCATATTGCTTAATTTTAAACACATATGAAGAGCTTCAGGCAAACTTTTTGGCTCTCTTACACTCAGGAGACTAGGTAAGGCACCGTTGAGTCCTCTGATAAAGGTATCGAGAGCTTTGTCTCGATAAGTTGATGCTAATGTAAGTAAGGCTTCTTCACCAAGTTCTAAACAATCAATTTTGTCTAAAATTAGAGAAAGATATTGATAGACCTGCTGGTAGAATTCTTCAACAGAACTTCCCCTTTGTGCAAGAGTTGTCATTTGATACTCCAAAGTACCAACATCTCTTTTGTCAGAATAATGTAACATTAAACATTTTTTTATTTTACCCCAGTTCAGCGGAGTTCGGTAAGATTCAAGTGCTGCGTCGGCCTCACCGACAATTTTGTGCCGAATAGTGTGAAGAATCACAAAATACTTTGGTGTGTTGCTATTTTGCCCGTACATTTGGAAAATCCTGTCTACAGATTTTCTCCAGGAGCTAAACTCTCCAGGTTTCCCTGAAAACTCCCTGAGACATTTAACCACGTCCGGTACTCTTTCAGAATCTTCCACATTTCTACTAAAATCGATATGTGGTTCTCCTTCTTCTATTATGGTTGGGTGTAAAATTGATTTAATTGTTTCTTCAATTATTTTTGAAAGTTCTTTTTTTTGATTGGTTGTGAAAAATGTGGAGGATGATGGGATGGGATTAGGATTAGAATTGCCTAAATTTAACTTTGACAAGGATGCAGCTATATCTTCTTCTTGACTCATTTTGTATTTTATTAAATGTTATTCTTTGTTTCTATTATAATTTCACAAATTAGAAATATGAGCTTACATTAAAAAAATGATTATTCCCATGGTCATGCTGTTGATTTCCTCTTGTAGTTGATGTTGAGGTTTGTTGATATTTACGTCTTGGAGTCACATGCGATTTGTTTATAGTCACTGTTTGTTACTAATGAATATTCTTTTTGGTTTTTGTTTTTGCTTAAATTCTTTATTGCTTTATTAGTGTTTCATTAATTAATTATATTTTATTTAACTTTGCTTGTTTTAGCTTTTACTACCAATTTCACTTATGGTTTTTATTTTAATTTCGAGTTCGTTTACTTTTCGATGTTTTAATTTAATTTTTACTTTCGTTATGTGATTTTCACGATTTTTTTACCTCAAAGGGCTGGACAGTACAGTCCTTCCTTTTTTTAGAACTAACCTTTTTTTAGAACTAACGTTCAGGGGCCACTTTTAGGTTTTAATTTGTTAATCGGCCGCGTATTTAACTTTATTCAAATTTTCCGACGCGGTCCCTGCTCGGGCGCCAATTAAACACTTTGTTTTACAAAGGGTTAAAAAAAAATATTTATTTATTTTTACGGAGCAGCACTATGTGCTTTACATCGAGTTAGACTTATAACTGATCTCTTAATTTTATGTTTGCTGCCACGATACCATTTGTCTCAGTCCCAGTGCCTTAGCATGAATTCTTCCCTAAGCAGCTAAACGTGGGAAGCATTAGCACAGAATCTTTGTGCTGAATATTTCTTTAGAATTTTGTGTCACCTGCGACAACAGTGCAGACGCAACGTCAGCAAATAATGTGGGAAGCTAATATGTGAATGAACAGCTGCATTTTTATTGTGGGAAAGTGTTGCAACAATGTTGCTAAAGGGTGTTGACAAAGCGTAGCTTTAACTTATATAAATGCATGGGGCCATTTCTTATTGTAATGACAATATTTGTTTTAACGTTTTTTTACTAGAGGTCATCCATTTCAAATAAAATAATTATATAAAAAATTACACAAGGTTTCCATACTTGGAGACGTCTTAGCCAACTGACCCACTGATTTAATTTCAAACAAAAAGTAGCTATAAATTTAAAATTAAAATGTTCGAGCGTTAGGTCAATTTTAAATTATTTTATTTTTCAATATTTCGCTAATCATTGGGTAGCACCGTCGGAAAGATAAACATAATTATTAATTAAAAATTAAATGCAACAAAATAATAATGACATCTAAAATTAAATTGAAATTTTTAATTAATAATTCTGCACATTTTCGCGACGATGCTACCCAATGGGTAGCGAAATATTGAAGACTAAAATAATTTAAAATACATTTTAATTTTTAATATAATACGAAACGTTGAATAAATCATCATATTTTAAAAAAATATATATCATATTCCAATTTGAAATGCGTGTTTATTATAAAATTTAAAAGTTTTATTTAAATTCGCATTAAACTGATTTTAAATCGTAAATCAAATTCAATTTTGAAAAAGATTTTCATGTATGATAATTTCTTACATGAAATTTCATACATGAAAATCTTATTAAGTTTAACACATTTAGTTGTCAAATAATTATAATTTTAAAATGCGATGTAAAAAAATGTTTGAAAAGCTTAATTAATTCTACTTCAAATCATAAAATCATTTTGAAAAAAAATGTTTGGATATCGTCGTTTGGCCAACGAAAACAGCTACATGTTTTTTATTGACTTTTCAGGAAAGCAAAAAAACTAAAATTTTATTTGGAGCATTTGTTCTACAACTCTGTCTTTGTCGGTACCATAAACTTCGAAGCCGATACAAATATCAGGGAGGAGCTGCGTGAGTGTATGTATAAATACAAATGGTTTTCAATTGTGCAATAAAAAACTTTTACATAACCCTTTTCGTTGCCGCAGCGACGATATGTCATTTAGATCATATTTCAAAATAGAAGTCACGTTTTGTTAATTTCACTAGAATGCAAAAATTATATCATTTATTATTAATTTTTTTAAGGATATTAATGCAAATTAAGTAAAATCCGATTAACCGGTTAGCCGACGTCAAATAACCGGTTACCCGACGTCAAATAATCGGTTTCTGGGTTGTTCGAAAATTACGTTTTTTTAAAAATCGGCACACAGTTAATAGAAAAAAAACTGGTTAATCGGTTTCCCCAGTTTTTCGGTTTCGGTTTTGCACACTCTATTTGTGTTATATTCAATACGAAAAAGGGTGTAGAGTTAATTGCAATACAATTTATTTGTAGTGAAACTCTATTTGGAAAATTTAATCAAGGAAATTTTAATGTATAATATAGATTAATTCAGATTAAAAACATAATCAAATTGATTAAATACGTTATACTTTAATACTCAGTCATTTTATGAAAACTTGGAACCGTCGCACAGTTGCGCCCGTAGAGCCTACGAAATTTTAAATAAACCCATTTTATAGGAAACTTTCCAACGATCTCAAATATGCTACTCTTAATAATATCAGGTTTTCAGTTTAGAAGACATAACCGTTCACAATTTACCGATTTTCGGTTTTCAAAAATACACCATTTTTAGTTAATTTGGTGCGATTTCAGGTGTAATATCACGAAAACTAGGTAATAATTGGTTTCTAATTTTTCGATCATTATTTTATTAATTATTCTTGACTAATTATTTAAGCTTAAGGTCACTTCCGATTTCATAACGTTACGAATCATCTTTTTTTCAATTGATTGATGTATATATTAAATGTATACTAATATAGAAACTGTACTGTTTGCTTTGTGTTTCTCTAGGTAAATCACTATTTAAAAACTATCCCTTTTCTCACTATTTTTCAACTTTGACGGGGGAAAAAAAATATATTTTTACCTCTGCCATATTTTCAAAATATGTTCTTTGATTATTCCTTTACATAATTCAAAAGGTTGTATCTCCCCGTACGTGCCCGTTTGGCTTCTGCAGGCAAAAAAGTTTAAAAAGGCATGGTTGCAGAACTTGTATGGCGTGCATCCCTTACAAGTTGTCTACCTGAGAGCACCTCACTTAAAAATTACTTTGGCGTAGAAGAACAATATTGACGTATGGTCCCTACAGGTAGGCACAAATCTTATTTGGACACGTGCATAATATTAAAATTGCATAAATCAACCTAAATCCGTATGTATGCAGGTAACAGGTACATTTTTACGCATGGTAGCATAAGCCTATATATTGCAAAATAAGCATAATCCCTGGATTAGTCTACGACTGAAAGTTGGTGCAACAAGTACTGAAAACATGGCTTTGAACAATTTAAAATTACTTGAACTGTTTAGAAAGTCAACTGCACCAACATTTTTCGTGGAACCTGCTTTAGAAGAACTTGATAGAAACTTGACAGAAATATTGAGAGAAGCAAAAGTATAAAAAATAATCTTGATATATGCAAAAATTAAAGCAAAATGGGTGAAATGCAATTGAACCATTCACAACTTCAACTTCAAATACGAGGACTAGCTTAATGAAGACACCATCTTGGATATATTAGCATTACCTAAACCTACCGCATCAACCAGAGGAGCAAAAGGAAGGTCAAAAAAAAGTATGGAGGAGTGTTAAATTTTCACAAGAAAGAGTAAACTTACCGATGCCACCAATGACAATGGTATTTATCGGACGCGCTGTCTATTAAATATACAAAGGATAGTGAAAGAGTTAGGTCGCAAATTACAAAATCTGTTGCTAATGTAAGCCCACTGCGACTAAATAGGATTGAGGGCAGCATTCCCACGCCCATAAACGCACGCATTAAAAAGCATGGTTCCGAAGAAGCCTTGGCCCATTTTTTGACTTAGAATTTTCCAAAGAGAAATATGAGAAACTGCGGGCATCTTTAATGCGACACGGGGCTGACATTTTACCCGGAAACAAGCATATTACGCAAGCCAAACTAAATTCACGACCACTGCATACGGAGTTTACGGAAGTCTCTGCGAAAGCCAATCTGCAGGCTCTTATGCGCCATACAGCAAAACTGTTGTTACAGAGTCTTCCTGAAAATGAGGTGGAAATTCTTCCTGAGAAATTGACGTTGATCAGCAAATGGGCATGCGATGGATCATCCGGACAAAGCGTTTATAAGCAAAGGATATCTGCCGATGACGCTAAAATATCTGACGGAAATATGTTTATGGCATCTGTTGTTCTTCTGCCGCTAAAATCTGATATTTCCCTATACTGCAAAAATCCACGACCGTCATCAGTGCATTATTGCCGATCAATAATGTGTCAGTTTGCAAAGAAATCGGCAGAACTCATAAGGACCATGGTGAAGCGCATTGAAGAACAAATAAGCAAGATTAAGCCTACAAAGGTGCAAATTGGAGAAGGAAAATATATTGAATGTAGTTACGAGTTCCACCTGACCATGGTTGACGAAAAAGTCATAAACGAACTGACAGGAACAACCTCAACATTGTCATGCCCGATTTGCAAAAAGAGTCAGAAGAACTTCAGTAATTTAAACGATTCTACAAACGAGGAGAATTACGAATATGGAATGTCACCACTGCACGCAAGGATAAGGTGTATGGAGTTCTTGCTAAAACTGGCATATACCCTACCACAACAAGACGAAATCATCGATGAAAATACACCAATTAAGGATAACGAAAATATCAAAAAGAAGCAAATACAGGATGCTTTTTTTTTAAACAAGTTGGACTAAAAGTAGACTGTGCCAAGTGCGGATACGGTAACTCAAACGATGGAAACACTTCTAGGAGATTTTTATCTACAATCATAATAAATGTATCCACAGAAGAAGTTGACCCTGACAGTCCATAAAATATTGGCGCATGACAAATATATAATTGAGTACCAGTCTTTGCCAATTGGAGAGCTTTCTGAAGAGGCACAGGAGTCTCTTAACAAATTTTATAAAAATCTAGATTGCAGAACACATTCAAAGCATCAAAGGTTAGGCAAAATGAGGACCTCTTCAATATGTTGGCAGCATCTTCCGATCCACTTATTTCTTCCCTGCGACATGTGAAGTCAAGAATAGAGTTATAAAATAATTATATTTTAGAAATGATTAGTCTTTTAGATATACCTTCTGTTACGAATTGTGACGAATAATTTACAGAAAATTGAAAAAATAGATTAAAAAAAAATTAATTTTGTTTTAATTTGTTGGGTAATAATTCTAAAACATAAACCCCTAAAAAAATAAAAACAATCTAAAAATGTAAAAAATTATTTTTTTTTCTTACCATAAAATTGATTTTTATAAAAATTTTAACTTTGATAACCCAGAAGTTAGCACATACATATAAAGCCTAGCACCCTTTCACAAGCTGAACAGTCATCCATCATATGCCGTTTAAATTGTTCAATTATCATATTCAGTTCAAAAGATATGATTTTTTCAACAAAAAAACTCAACTCAAATGGACGCACGGTGGTGTAATGCTAGTGTAAGCGACTCTAGTGCATGAGAACGTGGATTCGATCTATGCTTAGACCATCTTACATTTCTCCTCGTTTAGTGACCGCGAGACTATCGAGTATTTAGTAAATGAAGGTCCCAATCAGTGTATGCAAAACCAGAAAGCGCATAGCCCACTGGTCTTACGAAGCTCTCACCTATTCCTTCATGGGATAAAATGGCAAACCATATTTTTTTTGGAATATAAATTAATGGAGCTTATTCATTTTTGTAGACAATAATTTTTTTTTATATATTTGCTCCGTGTAGTTTCAAAATGATTAAGTTAGAAATTTCTATTTATCTGACATAATAATTGTGGACCGCCCGTATTTAGAAATGTTCCTTTATTATTGTATGTGTTACATGTGTTTTATGCTCCTCATATTTGAAAACAAACAATGAGGGGGTTCTGCTATATTACAAGGTGGCTGCTGTTGATGGGTTTCGACGAATGTAAAATAAAATAACTGTAACAGATTTGAATTCAATTTGCATATGTAACATGTTCGTATGTTTGAATAATTTTGTATTAATGTGTGATATGACAGGAACAGATACTCAAAGTAAAATGATTTATTTTAAATGATTTTGTGTAAATAACAGTTTCAGAGGCTTTAAGCTTTTATATGTTACATATACTTTTTATTAATAATAAGAAATGTTCTTATCCCAAGCAGATGAGTTATTAAGACAGATCTATGTATGACATTTGAGCAACTGGAAAATATTGAGCTGGTATTTTTGAACTTGTAAAATTTAAGTGTTATCAATACGCATAATTTATGATTGCCGATAAATCTAACGAGTAGAATGACCATCCTTATACTTCTTGAAAACAACGTTTTGCATACACCGAACGGAAAATCATCGTCACACGGATGAAAATGTTCATCACCCCAACAACTTTAGTCATCGAAAGTGAGCTAACGTCGCGTTTCATTCCCGCTGTGAAAATGTGTTCATCAACTATATATTGTTCGTTACTGTGGTGAAAGTATGGTTGCTGCTGCAATGAATTTGCTTCATTATTGCAACGAATTTGTTCATTGCTACTATGAATTTGTTTCATTGGTGCAACGAATTTGAGTCATAGTTGCAATGAATTTATTTCATTTCTACAATGATTTTGTCGCATTACTGCAATGAAAGTTTTGAAGTGTGTTTGAAATTATTTATAGATAATTGTACATTAACAGACTTGCACGTGTTTTGATAACAATTTTTTGAATTTTTGTTTCGAAAGTGGTCTCAATTTGTTAAATAGATTATATTCATTCCAAGTTGAAACACTCGTCGGGAGAAGATTGTGGTTGTCGAGGGGTCGAGTATTATTGTGGCCGTCGTATTCAGGTCCTGCATTTAACCCTGCTGTTAGGTTAGGAAAAAAATACGAATGTTAGGTTAAGAGACCATTTGGTCCATACTGCAATTTTCATGCAGAATATATGTATATATTTTAGTTCAATATTCACTAAATATTGTTATCATTATTATCATCTTTGTTTTGAAAATAAATGTAAAGAAAATCAAAGGAAATATACTATGGACCACATGGTCCCTTAACCTAAGATTCGTATTTTTAACGAATGTTAGCTTAAGAGACCATTTGGTCCATACTGCAATTTACAAACAAAATAACAATCTATTCGTATTCTTTGTATCTATCTTGGGTCAGTAATACTCAAATATTTTTATTATTATTGTTATTTTATATTTTGAACATAATTGTAAAGAAAATCAAAGAATATATTCTATGGACCAAATGGTCCCTTAGAAAATTTAATTTTTGCTCATGCCATTGGTTTGTAAAAAAGATCACGTGACCTGAAAAATGAAGTCAGTATATATCACCGTTCAAAACTTACAAAGAAAACTAGCCATTATTTGGACCAAATGGGCTTAATCTAACAGCAGGGTTATAAACAAATTTGAGGAATTTATTATTAAAATATGTACATATCTATGGCTGTACTTACCATGAACATATGCAATACTTCCATACTCTCTAATCATTTAACGTAGAATCACATCATTGTTTTGTTAAATCATGCAATTGTTGTTGTGTTGAGGGTTCTGTCATTGTACCGCCAAATCTCACCGTGATTAAGCCAGTGATCGTTCTGCGAGAATTTTCTTCAACTGCTCATTTATTTATTTTAACCAAATTTTATAAAATTTCGATTATATTAATTTGATTGTACGTTGAATTGTTATTTTTTATGTTCGTCGTGCTTGAAACACTTTGTTTCTTTGACTTCTTAATTTTCATTGACTTCGACTGCCCGCACAAATGTACGTATGGCTTTCGTTATTTTCTGAATCCAAATACCAACACAATGAAACAGGCGCGACCGAATTATGATCGAAACGCAAAAATACGAACATTGTGTTGCGATTTGTACCGTCAAGTGCATATACACACACAAATGTTCAGTTACATATGTATTTCGGGGTAGTTTTTCTGCTACCGATGCGTCACTTGGGTTGCGTGAACATGGTTTGCCGAATATGGAAGCATCACACGAAGACCGTAACACCGAGGTCCCTATGTTCCGGGTCAATTCGGCGCAAAGTGGAGTTAGCAGACGGTCATAACAACGGATTTGCCTATTCGCTTGGAACTTTGCCAACAGCTTGATATATTGCTTGTCTATGTCAGATGAGGCCCATTTTGATCTACACGGCAATGTAAACAAGCAAAATTGCAAAATGTGGAGTGAATCCAATCCAGAAATACTCCGTGTGAAGGAAGATCACCCAGAACGAGTCACTATGTGGGGCGCAGTTCCATCAATGTGTATTGTGGGACCACACTTCTTTGAAGAAAAAGGTGTAACAACAGTAACTGTCAATGGGGACCGTTATTTAAAGATGTTGAGGGCACTGCGGCGAAGACGTATCCTTTTTAACAGCATTTGGTTCCAGCAAGATGGGGCAACTGCACACATAGCAAGACGGATTTTTTGGGTTTGAAAGAGCTTTTATACAACTGATTTTACAACAGAGAATTACAAACCTAAAGCGTAATATAGTTACTGAAACCATAGGCGAAAGACTTTGTTTCCCGAAATAAGTTGTGCAATATCTCTATTCGGTTTAAATGTAAATTCTTGAACAAATGACAACACAAGCAGAAATGCATAATACGATAAAATAATAGGAAAAAAAGTACAAAACTTTGGTTGAGTCAAACTATTTGGTTGAGTCAACTAAGAGAATGTCATCTTAGCCTCAAGTCTGCTTTCAGCGAAAGTATATTTTCAATTTCAGGTTGGGTTAAAATCAATCAACGAAACCGTTTAAATACCAAAACATTTAATTTTATTTTATGTTTTAAATAAATTCATATTTACTGAATGAAGTATGAACTTTAACAGCGAAATTAATTTCATAATAGTTTTTTACAACATTTTTATAGTATGATAAGTTTTGATTTTATTTATTCCAGCTCAGGACCATTTAATATCTCTACTAATTAAAACATGGTCTAGCTAACTATTTTCATAGCCATTTCAGATCTTCAGCGACGGTTGTTTTTTGAAATTTTGCAAAATCTCTTCTTGAAAATTATATCTCAATTAGTACAGATGTGTTCTGGTCCGACCGTATAAATAAATATCACTCTAGTAGTTTTTTATAGTTTATTATAATAATATCGATCTCAAAATTCAAAAAGACTTAATTAAAAGTAAACGACTCGTAAAAACCGTATAGTTTCAAATTTCGTCATTAAATCCATAGAAAAATAGGCAGGAATTTATATCCTTCCCTTTACGTTCTCTCGATGATGACGAGGTAGTAGGTAATTGGATAGAGTTCGAGTTGCTGGTGAATTTTACTCTTTGGTTGGACACAAAACGCACCAAAATATAAGGGAATGTATATTTTCGTTCGATGCAGCCAACATAAAACATACTTTAGCTGTCATTAGTATCAATGAAACACTATTTAAACTTAGTTTGCAGCATGGTGTCTTTTTTGTGGGTTATAGCTCTCTCGTCTATCTACTCTGTTTTCTTACAATTTCCTACTTTCATGTAGTCGATCAGTTGTGTCATGGATACCCCCTGGTTGAAATGAAGCGATCTTGATCTAAAATTGACGACGACTCACACTGCTCCGTTTCATGGACAAAAATCAGAAAGATTTTTTCATAGAAATAGATTTTTTGTCCCCCAGAGCAATTCAAAGTGAGCGATTTGTATGTTAAATAATTTGATTTTTTAGTTTCTTTCGTTAGCAGTTGAAGGAAAATATTGTTCAAAAATACATTTGTGGAAGAAAGTAAATTATGTGCTATTTTTTGGTTAGGTAGGAAGCAATACAAATTTTGGTTTTTGTTTTGTTTCGTATAAATCTAATAATTGATTTTTAAAAATTGACTTTTTCAAGGTGAATATTTGAAAAATTCTTATTTTTTGATGGCAAAAAAAAACATCATAAAATTCGGTGAAATATTTTTTCGTGGTAAATTAGTTAAAACTTTAATCTATTGGAAAAATGCAAAATCTTCTCCACTTTGTTCCGCTTCTTTAATATTTAAGCTTTTTAAAAAGTGGTTAAAATTACTTTTTTACTTGTTAGTCAAATATAAATTAGTTAATAATTAGATAAAAAATATTTGCAAATACCAAGCGCGTTTGATATCCTCTGTCCGATGAACCATTGACGACTGAAACTGAAACGTAATACACAAGCCAATATTGGAATCATTGACTTCTTCAATTTACACGCCCATTCAGGAATATTTATGAATCACTGACGGAGAGAAGAACGCAAAAGTACTGATACACACTTAGGAGATAGACTCCCTCGTTGTCCCTCTTTATTTCTCTTACTCTCAAGAGAGCATAAAGAGTGCAACAAACTCGGCAAACAAACATAGATATATTTGGCAAACAACATGTTTGTGTCTCAAACATGTAATATTGAATAGCAAACGCACGTTATATTTGCATCCAAACAACTAAAAACGACAAATTTTCGTGATTTTTACAATTTGTATGGGAGGTACCTGAATTCATTATCCGATTTCCTTCAAATTAGGCATACAATTTTCTGCATTGAAAATCTTATACCTGGCAAATTTCAGGTAATATATGTTTATCCGATAGGATGTTACGGCAGTCTACACATCTATCTTACAGATGAAAAAAAGAATGGGTTACCATCGATTCAACACATAACGACAAATTATTTTTTTTTAAGTCTTTTTCGAGATTTAACAAAATCTTGTTTCGAGTACTTTCACGAAAAAATTCCAAAATTTAAATTTTATCTGAATTGACTAAAGTTCTGTCGTTGTTGTGGGTTCTTTATATACATAATAAATAAAAAATATTACTTTAAATACAGATATTTAAAATCACACTGTTTTGCGGCTTCAAAAATCATACATTTTTGTATTTGATACTCAACAATTTTAAAAGTTTCATGAAATAAAGCAAAAATAATCCGAGATATGAGGTTTTTTTATTAATTTTGTTTTTCACAGTTTATACATTTATCTACCAGGGAAAAATAAGAACAAGTCCCTATCTGCTGCTATTGGAGAAGTGTTTTGGGAAACACTTTTGGTTTCTGCGTAGAATAATAATAATTTCGGTTTTTATGGGCGGTGGGCCAATGTTGATGAAATGTTAGTTTTTGATAAGGTGGCATATAAATATGTTCTTCACTCAATTTTCATGGAATTTGTCGCAATACTTAAATTGTTACAACCAAAAATAATTTCAGTTTTTGTGGGCGGTGGGCGTGGTCAATGTTGATGTAATGTTATTTTTTGATAAGGTTTGATATGTTCTTCATGCAATTTTCCTGAAACTTGTCGCAATAGTTAAATTTTTACAGCCAATAATAATTTCGGTTTGTTTGGGTAGTGGGCGATGTGCGTGGTCAATTTGGTCGTTACTTTGAAATTTTCGTAATTCTATTATATTAGGGACTCGTGCCAAATTATATTACCCTAACACGACTCCTTCTATTTTAGTCCCATCGATGTACTGGAACAAAGCACTGTGCGATTGTTGGAATAGGGACAAATATGTTTGCAATTTGTACTGAAAAAATTTTTTACACAATTTCGCAAACATTTATGTAATAAAAGGAAATATTTATTTTGAGACACACCTTTTTTTGCCTGTAATATAAAAATTAATGTTAATAGAAAAATGCAGAATTTCTTAAATACGAATAAAACGACTACAACAATTTCAGTGGGCTGCACCGACTTAAATATACCATTGAGTCATCCATTGCGTCCAAGGTCCATTAAAACATGTTTATATTTTTTTGAAATCGACCAACCTCCAATAACATTAGCATAGGTTTTGATTTACGAAGATATCGTATCGCTCTGCCGGAAACCCGCCCAACTATTTACTTATAGAGTATGAGAAGGCAAAAAATAGGAGTGGGAAAAATATAAATTTTTAGCTACGAAGTAGCTTTTGACGGAACATTACGCAGTATCATACTACATTATTATCGGTCGCGGCTTACGGAAGATATCGCTCTCAGCAACAGGACTCTCGCCCATTTTTTTTTTGTATGGGAGCTACATAAATATGTGTGCCAAAGTTGATCATTTTTAATTGCAATGTAACTTTTTGTGACCGTCGATGATGCAATGGCTAGTATTCGCGGATGATAACGTGGTTAATAACGGATGATAACGATAACACTATCGCCTACAATAAGTGAGTGTAAAACTAGAAAGCGCACAGCTCACAGCTAAAGGGAAACGCTTTTTTTTAGCTTTTTATAAAACATTGCCCGGTACCAAATTTCATTGATATCATTTGTGATTTACAGGAGATATCGTATCGACCAATCAGACCGCCGCCCAACTTTTATATGGGAGCTACAAAATGGGCATGGCAAAGTTGCCAATTTTTAGACACACAGTATATTTTGACAAAACATTGCCCACAACTACTGTATTCAAAACCGAAACCGGTTAACCTAATTCCGGTCGGTTAACCGTACGTCGGTTTTCTCAAAATTGCTATTTTCGAAGAACCTGTTTCACCGGTTATTTCAAGTTGATTCACCGGTGTTTTCGGTTTTACACAACTGATCTGACACCGCAGAATTACACATCTAAAGTCTTTTTCATAGCTCATTATGATTACTGGCCCCATCAGACAGACACAAAAGACTTTGCCAACGAATTATTTCGCCCATAATTTGCTGAAATTGGTTGTCCAATGGCATTAGGAGTCATATCTGCCAACTTTGATTTCGAGCTAAGTTCTGGATCTAATGACAACACAGGTGGTATGTTAGCTGAAATGCATAAGAAACAGTATTCACACTCAAAAAAGAAGTGCAAAACGTCAAAAAGATTATTTGCACAACGATGATTTTGCCTAATTGGGTAAATCATATGTGTATTTGTTAAAGGCTAGACATTTTCAAAATGGGTCGCTTTACGCTCTAAAATATATTGGGAAATATTAAAAACTTGCTTCCAAATTTCTGAGTTTTCAACTCAAGCTACTAGAAATCTACGAAATAAACTACTCGTGTACATGCTCGTCCCGTGCGTTTAGTTGAAATTATTGCCGCTTTAGCTGAAAGTGTGTTTGAACAGCCGTCAACATCAACTCGCCACCGTTCGCAGAACTGAACAGTTCTCGCACTTGTTTTCGCAAAATTTTGAGCGTTTTACGGAAAAATCATGTTTCCCATTGAAGCTCATTTTCACCTCAGTGATTACGTTATAAAATAAATGGTTTCCCATTACATCCCATGAAGGGACTGGGGAGAACTTCTCACAATAACTGAGCTGTGCGCTTTCCAGTTTTCACTCACTGATTGGGACCTACAGTTTTACACCGATTCCGAACGGTAATTTGAGAAGCTTTTTCATGGCTAGATACTCGATAGTGTCGCCGTCACTATGCGAGATGACCACCGCCGAAAGAAAAATTTGAAGGTGGTCAGAGCCGGGTTCGAACCCAGGATCTCATGTACAAGAGCCGCGCACACTAACCATTGCACCACCGACGGCCACTATTTATGATTACGTTACCAAACAAAATTGTCGCATTTGGGGCTCGGAATATCCACACGTCGTCGGAGAGAATCCGATGCATCCACGATTTTTGGCCAGGCGGCATCATAGGCCCAATATTCTTCGATAATTAGCAAGGAGCCGCCATTAGCGTCAATGACGAGCGTTACGGTGCCATGCTCAACGATTTTTTGTTCCCAAAAGTTGAAAACAGGTCGACTGTGTACGCACTGTGTTCGCAAACCGCATAATCAGCCGAAACCTGGTAGTCTGTCAGTGATTTGAACCCGTTAGACTATTATCTCTGGAGCGCCGTAAAATGTAAGTACTACGCAAACAATCCCGAGTCCACTGAGACCTTAAAACGCGAAACAAATGGAGTAGACAACCAATAAAATCATAATTTTGAAAAAAATGTCTATTAGTATTTTTTTTAAAGCGAAATTATATTTCAAATTTAGTTTCCCATGACATCCCATGAAGGAATAGGCTCACACACTTTGATTGGGACTCGCAGTTTTGCACAGGTTCTGAACGGTATCTTGTCAAGCAATTTCATGGTTATGTACTCGATAGTTGATATCAAACTTCAAAGAGACGAATTAAAAATAACCGATGTTTATAAAACGCATAGTTGCCCAGTTTGTCATAAAAACCGAAACCAATTATTAACCGGTTTCTACACCTCGGTTTAACCGAAACCCGGTTTCGCCAAAATAGGAAAAAAAAGAAACCGAAAACCGACATTTTTGAAAGACCGGTTTTTTTAATACACTACCCATAACCAAATTTTGTTAATATCGGTGGTGGTTTACAGAGAGATGCCCATTTTTTGTATGGGACGTACCAGATTGACAGTGGCAAAATCACATATTTCTTACAGCTGATTTAGCCAAATATTGCCTAATAATAAATTTCTTGGTAGTCCGTTACGGATGTTATCTTGCCATCCAAGCAGCCGGCCCCACAACTTTTTTATCGGAGGTACAAAAGTGGGTGTAACAAAATCACAATTATTGCAACGTTGACAATTTTCACCAGTAAAATAAATATATACAGATTCCTAACCGATGTCTGAGTTAAAACATGCTAATTTGCAAAAAGCAACATGAAACTGTATTTAAATATTTCCCATCTAACACACAATGCCGCAGTGACAGATTGAAGGAACATGTGTTCCAGCACCATTTGTTTCAAGGTACCTTAACAAGTTCTAAATCTAAAACTAATTTAACATAGTGTCTAACACTTACTAATATATTAAACATCAACAGTCTCCGGCATCCGACTTGTTAATAAATGAAAATCGAAGAAATCTGAAAAAGTTTAGATAGTTTTCAAAAGTTTAATTTTCCTTGCATTTCTTAGTTTTGAATGTGTTTATTTGAGATTAGTCAAATGCTATTTTCGAATAATGCATTTTTCTTTCCAGTCAGAAAAATAAATTCATTAAATTTTGGCAAAAATAACACATTGATCATCATACATACAACTTAATTTAAGGATACAAACGTCAATCAACTCGACGCTCCAATAAGCAGACTATCGAAGAACAAGTTAAAAAAAAACAAAATAGTTTTGGTTTTAATTTGTCGTTAGGTTATACCGGTTACATAATACCAAAATGTTCAGATTAATGGCACCTACAATCATTGAGATAAAATCACTCTTGACCATTGTCAATATTTCCATTATTTTTAGTTGCGTTTATCTTGTAAACTGTATGTCGAGACTAGGTCGAGAGAAGCTTTATCATGGTCAAATAATCGATAGTGTCGCCGTCACTTAGCGAGGTTCCTGCCGTAGAAAGAAATGTAAGGCGGGCAGATCCAGTGTTGCCAGCAGCTGTAAAAAAACATGCCAAAACAAATCCAATTTGCAAAAAAGTGCTAAAACTGAAACAATCAATAACAAACAGTCTACATCGTATCAAGGTTTGTTGCGAAGCTGTTTTTCAAAACCAAGTACGGTTGTTGCGGAAGGTTTTATAGAGTCGGAAATGGGTTTCCACTGCGCTTCAGGATGGTAATCGGGAGGGGTGGGTTCTGTGCCAAAAGTTGCGAGAGTTTCCTGGAGTAGAATCTGGCTACATCTGGTAATTGCAGCTTTCCGATGTCTAGCTTTGTCTGAGTCCGGTTTTGTACGATTTTCGCGCTACTTAATCTTGTGCGAACCTTTTCTGCAACCAGGTAGTGATCAGAGGAGCTAACTGCGAGCTAACAGCATCCAATATACTAGATGAGTGCCTACCATCAATTACCATGTGATCAATTTGGTTCTTCGATCTTTGGTCAGGGGATACCCAAGTAGCCTTATCTTTATGCTGAAATCTTGTACCACTAACGACCATGTTTTCTGCCGCGGCAAAGCCAATCTGTCTCATACCGTTGTCCGAACTGTCAGCATGTAGACTGAAATTGCTTAGTCAGCAAATTTTTACTTAACTCAAGAAAATTGGCCCTCCCAGATTAAAGCTGGGCGATTAACCAAATTAACCTCTTTAATAAAAGCTGTTTCCATTTTTTAAATTTATTAAAATAGTTAGACGGTTGAACCAGTTGGTTTCTATGACACAGCTGATCGAAAAGGTACTAAGGAAATGATGCAGAATGAGAGACTAGAGAAGGCATACAGATTACAGACCATGCAGCTAACTAAGTTTAAAATTGTTTGATTGATACTAATAACAGCTAAATTATTGCAACCAAAGAGTAAATTACCAAAGCAACTCGAACTCGATGGAACGACCAACTACGTTGTCGTCATGAAGATGCATCAAAGAGAGTAAGGGAAGCTCTTTAGTATTGCTCCGTGGTTAAACCGTCTATTCGATTTTGACCAGTAATATACTTTGAGCCAAATACAAATTTTTGTTTTTGAGGGTCATGAAATTGCAAATAAAATGAAATTGCAAATAAAATGTCTAAACCAACATACTTAAGCAGTAAAGGATTTTTTGAATGCAAACTTACGGCCATATTTGAATCCACACCCGTGATAATTCTATATATGTTATGATTGCTGGTGGAATATAAGTATTATTTCAGAGTTCAATTCCAAAAAACAGCCATACATTATAGAAATAATACAATTTAACGAGAAAAAAATGCTAAAAATGAAGCAAGAAATGTTAAAAGTTAGCAAAAATTGCCCAAATAAGTGCTAAAAAGTATTTAGCATGTTTTTCCAGAAAAAAAAGTGCAGAAGCCAAAAAAAAGAAGCTAGAATTGCACTTAAAGTGCTAAATTGGCAACACTGGCCAGAGCACGGGTGGAATACACGTTCTCATCCCAATAACCACAACGGATCCGAATCGGAGATGACTTCGAGAACGGATCCGTTCTCGGTTCGTGATCGGATCAGCGAGCGGGAGAAATTCCTCTTTCGTTCTCGAAACGAGAATTGCGTCCGATCTCGAAACGAGAGCGGATCCGATAGCGAAATGAATTCGGACCCGATAGCGAAATGAATTCGGACCCGATTACGATGGGGTCCGAAATCATTTCGATATTGATTCCGATTTCATTTCAGAATAAAATAATCAAATTACATTTTAGGCATTTATTTCTATATGCATTTCTGAGACCAATTTTTTTTCATTATATTTAATTTTTTTGGTAACGCGGTCTTTCGCAAATTGGAAGTATTTTTTACTTCCATCGTTTCTAACGGCGCATTTGGGTATTTCCGCTGAAATGCCGCTGAAACATAGAATTAAAAATCTATATTAAAATCAAATGTAAACACCTAGGGCCTACTTTTAACTTACCTTTGATAGCTGATGCCACTGTTAACTTTTTAGCTGCCTTTTTCTCTATGGACCCAAATCAAGTCAAGTGCTGCGTCATTTCATCATCAAGGACACTGTGTCAGCAGGTCCTTACGAAGTCGGCCGCAGTACTGGCAGGTAAATATTGAAGATTTTTTTTTTGCTTTTAACGAAAGCGAAATTCGACATATAGGACTCAAATCGGATCCGAATCGGATTAGCAGAAGCGAAATCCGCAATATCGGACTCATATCGGATCCGAATCGGATTAACGAAATCCAATATATCGGACTCAAATCGGATCCGAATCGGATTAGCGAAATCCGACATATCGGACTCAAATCAGATCCGAATCGGATTAACGAAAGCGAAATCCGACATGTCGGACTCAAATCGTATCCGAATCGGATCCGAGTCCGACTTTGTGCTTATTGGGATGTGCAAGAAACGTGCACACTACCACAAATTGAGCACAGCATATTAATTGTAAATTTAAAGTTGAAGTTTTCATGTACAATATAAGTCAACCCATAACATTGCAATACGTCCGACTAGTACCTGGCTAGTATCTAAAATGTGTAAACCCTCAGACTAATATTATCAAATTAGTATCAAACTATTGGGATTTTGGAAAACATTTTAGGAATTTGTATTGCATTAGATATCCTTGTTTGTTTTATTTTAATTAATTTAAAAAATAAAATTATATTCAATTCCAATTCATTGATTTCAGTAAGCTGCAAAATATAGAATAACCCTCAAAATATTTCTAATATATGCCTCATTTTCCATTCAAGTCCCGTCCTGCAAAATTTGTGTATCAATTCATACGTGTGGTGTGGTGCCAAGGACTCATTGCCAGGCATCAATATGAGTCAAACTAAATTTGTGATATTGCTTTTGGCTTTTTTTTATTTAGCAATACCATTATCATGTTGCGGTTTTCACACCCACACGCTGATTTTACCACAACTGCTGTCAGCATCGTTGTTGTTCACTGGATGTAACATAATTGTGTAACAGACACGTTGAGCAATTTAAATCTTTTCCGCTACACTGATTCAACTGAATTTGAAATTTCGATCAGTCTTTACACTAATTCGGAGAACATCAATGGCCAAGGGTACATGCGGATTTTAGTATCCACAAATAAATTAAGTCGAGGAGTCGGAGGTAGTTGTACTGCCACACGTTTTATATTAACATAACCAAATTCACAGTTACAAAACAGATAAACTAGAAATTGTTCATGTAAATGAATGTGTATAAAGCGTGTGTTACCGTACCATATCAAATGTTACGATTCGTGGCAGGAGAAATAGACTGAAATTATCTTCCATTTCAAATAAATTGTATCCTCATTCCTTTCGATATCTACCGCCAATTTTAGAGAACGTACAGATATTTCATTATAAAGTGACTATCAAAATACAGCAGTTAGAAAACAAATGTTGAAGATTGAAAAACAAAATTGTGAACAAAAATTATGCAATCGAAAAGATCAACTATTTTTCTGGTATTTTTGCGATTTCTTTTTAATTGTTTGTTTCGTTGTAAATTCAACCTAAACGCATTAGTTTCTTTGAAAAAAATTTAAATATGGCAGAAGTCACAGAGATTTGTAAGTTTTTAGTGTTACAAACCGTTCGCCTTATGTCTACATCATTCCATTTGCTCTACATAAATTAAAATTTTGGCATACCCAACGATTTCCCTATACTGAAAGAATAACGCTTCGACGCATGAATGAATTGTGGCCATCGGTGGTGCACTGATCAGTGTGCATATCTTTTGTACATGAGAACGTGGGTTCGAATCCTGCTCTGACAACCTTACATTTCTTTCGATGATTGACACGTAGCTTAGTGGCGGGACGTTATCGAGTAGTTAGCCATGAAAAGTTTATCAAAAAATACCATTCCGAATCCGTGTAAATCCGCACGTGCCAATCAGTGGATGTTGAATTAGAAGGCGCACAGCTCACTAGTTGTGAGAAGTTGTCCCTTTATGGGAGTTAATAGGAAAGTATATTATTTTATTTATTTAACACACAATTCCTTTTAAAATGGTTTGTTTCGTTATATTTCCGAGTTTAAGTTTAGTGAGGTTTGCGCCAGAGAACAGTTTGATTGCCTTATTTCATGACTTCGAATGCAATCACATAAAATGAGCATATTGCTGTCAATACAAATCATTTCAGTATAACAACACATGACTCGACTCAGAAAAGTGATTGTGACGAAAAGCATGCATTGCATTGCTTGTCTTCTGTTTATCCTACTAAACACTCACAAAAGCAACGAATGTTTAACGATTGGTATGAATGGTCTCAATGCTTATTGAATAAAACGTACATTTTTTTTCTGTGAGGTATTTTATTACATTTTTGTTGTTTTAATTTTTTTACTTTGACAGTAAGAAAAAGTGTATATATCATATGTATACATAATTTTTCATTAAAAAATGAGAATGTTGAAATTAAGATTCGAGAAATGTAGTTTAAAAACATATGAAAAGAAATAAAAATTCATAATTAATTTAAAATAATATTAAAAAATTCAGTTTTTACAGGATATTTACATGAAAATACTTTTAACAACAAGAATGATTATTACTTCCTTATTTTAATTTTGAATGAGAGAAAAAAATTTTCAAATTTAGCTTTTTGTATTTTTTTTATGGTAAACACCGGTACATATTTATTTTTCCACAATTTCGTCACACTCCATGATTAAAACACATCCACAGGTCAACGAATACTCAATGAATGGTGTGAATGGTTTTGATTTGGTTTTATTGCTGTAATGTGTCATCAATTCATTTTGTTGCTTCACATGGAACGGCATGAGTTAATGATGAGTGCCAAGAAGGCAATCACCAAAATCAGTAAATGTATGACATATTAACAACATTAGTTATTGTAGTTGAATGATAGCATGGCAAAAGCAATGAATAGTTGAAGGCATAATAAAGCGAATAGTTTCGTTCTGTTCTCTGGTTTGCACCCGAGAATGAAACTTTCCGTCGTATTACTTTTGATAACAACTATTGACAACATTCAAGTTCCTGGGGTGAAGGATTCTTTCACTCACCGCAAAAATTTGAATGGTCATACTTAGTAAGTAGCCACTTTTCTTATGCTGGGACTATCATCTCTCAGTAGTGCTACAAGTAAACGATCAGTATACTCGTATATGGATCGATGGGAATTTTATTCTGATATTGACTTTCAACACATTTTGAAGTTTCATCGTTAGTAACATAACAAACCACATATTTACGAAAGCGAATGAATACGAGTGCATACAATGCTCGGTATGTTCGAGTCAAATTATACTCGCTTTGCTCTTTAGTTCTGGTGCATCGTTTATATACAGCCCCGATACCTGTAGCAACAGAACCTACGAATAATTGTTTTGTTGGAGTCTGGTTCTATCATAGAGCAATTTATAAAAGTGCCTATCCCTCTCTCAGCGTTATTTAACGGTCGTCGAAGTAGTAGGAAATTGCATCGAAGTTGAGTATGTATGTGAGTATTTTTGGTTGGATGATGAAATCATAAATGATTTCTTTAACAATTTTCTCTTTTGTTGCTGCAACAACTAATTTTTCGTTCCAGCAACAATCATATTTGATTTGAATTTTGGAGAAAAATTGGGTAAAAAAGTGTGTATGAGATGTAAACTAGTGTTATATGAACTTTCTCTTTATTTATTTATTATTTATTATTATATTAATTTTTTTGAGGTTTGCCAAAATGAATACGATTCAGTTGTTAATGCAACGCAACTAGTTTTTATGAAAATCATGGGAGAAAATTATAGAATGTACAAAAAAGAGGCCAAAGAAAATGGTTAGCATTAGTGGATACGTACATGTATCAAATCAGTTCCTTTCCAAAAGCCGACAGTGGTACATCGCGTGCTTGTGTTTATAATATTAATTCATTAACTTGAAACTTAAAAAAAAAAGAAAGACAGTGTGTGGGAGTCAAACCCAGAGATAAAGTAAACCAAAACATTTCAATCAAATTTTTAAAAACTTAAATAAAAACTGTACGATTTAAGCGCGATCGCTGGCTTAATGACGGGGAAATTTGCGCAAGAATTTAGAACTTTTTACAGTACAATACATTTCAATTACAAGAATACATATGGTGTAGTTTTAGGTTTGAGAAACCACAGCACGGCGATCAACTGCTCTTGGATTTCGTGTTAATAAAATCCTAATTTTTAAATCATTAAAGTTATTTTCGAAACAAGAATTTAATATATTTATTTAAAAAAAAAACTTAATGTAATAACTCAATTGACATTAAATAATTTCAAACACTCTACAACACATTAATTGCAGCTGTGAAACAAATTCATTGCAATAATCAAACAAATTCATTGCAACAGTGTAACACATTCCTTGCAGCAGTGAAGCAAGTTTATTGCAAAAATGAAACAAATTCTTTGCAATAGTGAAACAAATTCATTGCAGCAATGAAACAACATGATAACAGAAATTAAATAAATTCAGTGAAACTAATTAACAAAATTCATTGCAGTAATTCAACATATTCATTGCAGCTGTGTAACAAATTCATTGCAGCAATGAATCATATTCATTGCACGAATGAAACAAATTCATTACAGCAATGAAACAAACTCATTGCAGCAATGAACAAATTCATTGCAGAAATGAAACAAATTATTTGCCGCAATGGAAATATTCATAACTACAACGAAATAAATTAATTGCTGCAATGACACAGATTCACTTCAGCAATGACACTTATCTACTTCCGCCCCAACCACGGCTTTCATCTCAGTGGTGAAACATTTTTTGTTGATGTCCACAGTTTTATAGCAGGAATGCAACTGAACATTAGCGCACATTCAGTGACAAAAGTGGTTGGGGCGGCGAATATTTTCATTCCTGGGACAACGCTTTTCCGTTCAGTGTATTCACGAATTTATTTTATTTATAAGTGAAGCCTACAGTTTACGGCTCATAGTAAAGACCGTTGAAGTGCGTTCACTTCAATTTTCTATCTTACCCTTCATCTCACCCTTGTGTGGAAAACCACCCAAAAAAAAATTAAAAACAAAAACATCGCTTAGTTCATGAAATATTTTGAAAAGTTTCTATATAATTTCTCTATATATTGCAATAGAAACAGCACTCCTTGTCGTCAAATGTCCATGTCTGTGATATTCAGACAAACTTATGAGCTATTGTCCTCAAGAAATGGTGCAGTAAGTCAGTATGCTGTTTGCTTTGAGGGTGAACGGTTCATGTAAATGTATTCGTTATTGAAGACACTGCAGACAATTGTTTGCATTGTAGAAAGTAATATATTTGTCGCCGCTGTTTAGGACAACATGGCTACACCAAAACTTCTTAACGATGAAGAGCTTGAGGTTATTTCAAATGTTTCTGATGATGAAGATTTTTCCGATTACTCGCCGCAATAAAATGATGAATCGGAAGAAAGTGATGGAGTATGGAATCCTCCACCAATTCACGGTTTATGTTGTTTTTCCCACCGCAAATTGATAAAATTATTCTGAGTTGGTCGAACGAATATGCAAAGGCGCAATGCTGCCACAACTATATCGAAATCGACTCAAACTTGTTACATGCATACATCGGTGTTCTCATTTTGCCTGAAGTTTACAGGGAAATTGTTTATATGTGTATGTTCGATATGAACTTAATATTTTAGTTATATGGGTGATTCCTTGGAAATAATGTTTCTTTGTCCATCACGTTTATTTCCATGTAATTAAGGGACGGCAAATAAATAATCGCGTAATTTCAATACTTTTATGGTACACAAGATTTTCCACAACAATATTCTCACCTGCGTCGCGCTTATTCGATAGAAACATACAGAAACTAATGAAAATATCAGAACCGTGGCGTGTCCATTTCATAAAAATCAAGGTTTATACTATATTCACTCCCTCATTTCGCAGTATGGATTGATATTTTTTTATGGTCATTGAAATTGCCTAAATAGAGGATATTTTCATGTATTTACCGAGCGTAAATCTCCTATTTAGGCCCGACTAACAAGATCTAAACTTTGTCCACGCATTTTTGCCTAATATCGTACATTTACGTTTTACCGCTGTGGCGCCATGTTGGATGGGTATAAAGGCGCCCTCGCTGTGAGAACTCGACCATTGTATATCAAATGTTATGTTTACATCAATGGCTGACAGATTTATCCACATTGAATCGATTGGAGTGAAGTGTTTTCTTTACGAAGGGTAAGTCACAAAATTAGCAGTCAATACCATGGTACCGCTTTTTTATTGCGCAATATAATACTCGCCCTCCTAGTGACGAAATTTGTTCGATATTTAGTCATCGAAATGTGATTTTCAAAGGAAATTATCTCACGTCAATTTGGCATAGAATGAAGTCAATTTAAATATGAAATGTCAATACCGTGGATGTCAGAATCGTGGCAATTCTGAAAATTATAGTATAAAATATATTGATAAATGTTTTACATTGTTGTAGTACAATAGATGTTGGTATACACTATTGTAGTATATATAAACAAAAACTGTAAAAAAAATCACATCCGAGGTATGTTAAAAACTAATAATTTCACCATCCGAAAAAACGTTATTTCCAAGGAATCACCCATATATAATTGTAATAATTTAAATCAAAGAATGAAATAATGATGTACTTGTTCGATGGTGAATACGGACGACCCATATTTAGAGCATTAATATCAAAGAAAACATTTCAATATATAAATCGTGTTATTCGATTTGATGACGTTATAAGCAGACGTCAAATAAGTTCTACGAACGAATTTGCCCCAATTCAAAAAATATTCTACAAATCGTCTGAGTTATTAGCTGATTATTGCAACCCATCTGATTGTGTTGCTATTGACGAGCAATTGCTTGGTTTCCGTGGAAGATGCAACTTTCAGCAATATATGCCTGCTAAGCCCTTACGATATGGAATTAAACTTTGGCTATTAGTTTCCTCTGAAACTAGCTACGTTTGGAAATTGCAGCCATATTTAGGAAAGTGGTTTAGCTGAGAAAAACGAGAACGTGTAGTTTTGGATTTCGTTTGTGGACTGAAGGGTCACAATATAACAATGGACAACTTTTTCTCTTCTTACGAACTTGGTTAAAAGCTGTTGTCAATAGGGTTAACAATGATCGGTACAATGCACAAAAACAAAAGAAGGATTCCACCAAAACTTTTAGAATGGAAAAAAGTTTCGTTGTTCCAATCAACATTTGCATTCACCAAAAATACAACAATCGTATCATACATCGGAAGAAAAGATAATTGCGTAGTACTGCAGACAACAATGCACGATTCGAGTGATTAAGAATGTGATGGAAAAAAGTTGCCAAAATCATTTAATGTTATAGTAAACCGAAAGGTTCATTTGAATACTTTTTATTTTGATGTCAATGATCACCAGCTATTTGATCTTATATTTACTTATACATAGGTGGTGCGGATATAGTTGGCTGAATGTTGTCTTGTTACAGTTGCAAAAGAAACACAAACCGATGACCGTTATTGGTTTTTGCAAATACCCAGTGTGACAAACGGATCCGTTTCCGATCCGTAATGGATCCACTTCTTCGTACTTTCAACCATAACGGAATCAGTTACGGATCCGTTTCGGATCCGCAAGCGGGAGAAATTCCTCCCAAACAAACGGATCCAAAAACGGATTTCATGTCCGTTTTTCGGATCCGTTACGGACTCGTTACGGACATCATATTAGGATCAGTTTTACGGAGTCAAATCGGGATTGAAATGGATTATTCAATTCTCGGTTACACTGATTCCTTTTCTAACTTTTTTACGAATGCGTAAATTCGCGATTACACTGATTCCTCTGTTAAATTTTTTACGGATCCAAAACGGGTCCGCAACGGATCCGTAAATTTGCGATTACACTGTTTCCTTTTTTACATATTTTACGGATCCGAAATGGGTCCGCCACGGATCCGTAAATTCGCGATTACACTGATTCCTTTTTTAAATATTTTATGGATCCGAAACGGGTCCGTAACGGATCCGTAGTTTCGTGATTGCACTGATTCCTGTTTTAAAGTCTATTACCGATCCGGAACGGGTCCATAACGGATCCGCATCCGTTTTGTGCACATTGGGTATGATCTCTCAGCTCTAAACGCGTCATTGTATTCAAAGATATTAAATCAAAATGGAAAACAAACAACGCAACAATGCGACGAGTTTTCTTGCGTGAGCTTGGAATATCACTTGCACAATCATACATGTCAATGAGGAAAGGTGTGTCACGTTCCGAATCAGTGGCGTCTTTGCCTTTTGCCATTAGGAATAATTCCATAATTGAATCCGTGGGGGAGCCCAGTAGCTCAATAGCCCAGTCCATATTATCTACATATATACTGACTGACTGATTCATCAGCGCCCTGGCCAAACGGCGTACGCTAGGATAATAAAATTTGGACTGTAGACTCCTTTTGGGGTAAATATGCGAGATAAGTAGAGATTTTTTCTACTCTTTAGGGACAAAAATCGGGCAAAAAGTGATAAAAATTGGTACTAAACTAAAATGCAAGCGGCTAAAGGCAGAATCACGAAACATGGTGTGTACACTCCTCTTAACGTATGCAAAAGGTGGGGGGAGCAGATAAGTGACTTTTAAACATTTTTGGTTTTAGGGAGAAAAATAGGGCAAACCGGGACGAAAGTGGTATCACTGTAAATAGCAAACTTCTGAAGACCGAATCATGAAGTTTGTTTTGCACATTCCTCTTATAATATAGACATAGGAAGAAATCTGATTTTCAAAATCTACACTTTAGAGATACAAATAGGGCAAAAAATGACAAATATAGTACTGTCGTCAAAATCAAACGGTAGGAGATGGAGTTATGAATTTTGGGGGCTATATTTCAAAATAAATTGTAGTTTTTAGGTAATTTACGGTACTATTTTTGGGACTTTTTCGATACTGTTTTTGGTACAATTTTAAGAACCTTTTGCTTCCTTCTTTGCTATTTCTCTTATAATCTGTTTGTTGTTATCTGTAACTTTATTCGTACTTTTTGGTACGTTTATTAGTACTATTTTGTTCCGTTTTTCTACATCTATGTGATCATACTTGGCTTTTCTGTGTAGCTTTATGCGGTTAATTTATGGTGCTAATAAGAAATGTGTGCTTTTTAACATTTTAGTACCTGTTTGGGTAGTTTTTTTTTGTTGGTTTCATCAGTTTTTGATACAATCTGCCAGTTGTTGTCAATTTGTTGGTACAACTTTTGGTACTGTGTTTGTATTTTTTTTTGAGAACTTTTTTGGTACTACTTATAGTAGTTTTGCAACCTTCTTTTCAATTTCTCTATGATAGACAACCAAACAACCAGTTGCAATAATAAGATATCAGATCAGATTTGACAACATGTACCTAAAAACTCTAGAATTTGATCCAACTTCTCATTATGGGCAACAAGTAGTAGATAGGGGCAAGATAGGGGCCATTTTCACTGTCTTCATCATAAAAACTAGATATCTTCGTTACATTTTATTTAACATTTTTTAAAGTATCATGTTGGTAAAATAACGAAGTTAAAAAAGTTCCAAAGAGACGAAAGATTAGGATATTTTTGAGGTTGGATGACCTGTTTCCGAATTTCAAATAATTTTTTGAATTTAGCACTTTCCTTTTGTTTTAGTTTTTTAAAGATAACATTTTCCGATGTTTACAAAAGCTCTTTTTTTTTAATATCACAACCTGTGTTTGTAGATTAATGTATTACAATGGGTAGTTGTTGAGTGTCGCCATCTGGTGGCGAATTTAAATATTCAATCGAGTGATATCTTTCAAATATATTTTAGGTACTATGTTGTCAACACTGATCTTTAATCTATACTTAAAGTGGGTCGATTTTATCACCATCCTTTTCCTTTATGTGCCATCAAAGTGCTCTACAGTGAAGTGAAGTAAAATGAAAATATGTTATACTGCTTAATTCAAAAATATTTAATTTAAAACACTATACACCACTAGTGAAATAATAAAAGTAAAAATAGTTTGAAAAATCTGCCTTAGAAAGAGACTTTTTTATAATAATTTTTAAAAAATATTATTTAGAAAAAATATATTTTAAAAAAGGTATTGTTGTACAAATGAGCAAAGATATACATTAAAAAAGAAAATATGCCAGTATTAACTTATAAAAAACGAAGGAAGGCTTTTATTTTTCTGGATTAAGATTCATATCGTCTGTTCCTTACCAACCCGAACGTTTTTCGTAAAAAAAATTCATTGACCACTCAAATTTTTTTAATATTAGACAGCCATATTCGTCTGTTAAAAATATTTTGTGTGTTTTCAAAAAACAATATATTTTTTTTTAATTTATACCCAATTGAAATTGAAAATTGATGCAATAAGGGAAAAAACGATTTGGGGTGAAAGGGTTTTCACCAAATTGATTCAAATAAACTGTTTTCTTTAAATAAACATCAGTGGCCACCTCGTGATGAGAGGTATTAGTTTTCTTTATGCCCCTATTGTACATGTTGTTAAAAATAATTCTTATTTTTGAATCATAAAGCTAATGAAAATCGGATAAAAAATATAAAAGTTATTAAACTTTTAAGGCGTTAAAAATAAAACTGATCCAGGCCTTCTTAATTAATGATCATGGTTAATATAAAAAAATCATATTCTCGCTTCTATTTTTACGCAAATGCAATTGAAAGCTTATCGAGTAAAGTCGAATAACTATTATAATTGTCATGCAATTGTAAAATTATAAAAATCGTGGTCTTCGGTGGTGCAATAGTAGTGCATGCGAGTATTAGCCATGAAAAAGCTTCTCATAAATAAATAATCCGTTAACAACCTGACAAGCCTTCCGAACTGGATTTTTTTTTAATTACTTGAAAAAGAGGATGTCGTACTAAATGTTAAAAACAATAAAAAATTAAATTTGCGGGTAATAATCATTTCTTTTTTCTAATCTATTCAAGTGCGTCAAAAAATAAGCACTTTGATCTGATCGAATAAGATAATATCTAAATCAATACTCTTGTAGGCAGGACGTAGTCTGCAGGGCCAGCTTGTATATAAATATATATATCACTGGTCCACGAACATTCAGAATCATCATCCCTATCATTGAACATACATCCAAAGAGATCCAAGTGTCTTAAAATACTTACTTACTTACTTACTTAACCGGTCCCGGACAACCCCGGGGGGTCAGGGACCTTACAAAATGAAGATAACATATTTCGCCAACCAGTTCGATATTTTGCTTTATTTCTCCAGTTGGCAATACCAAGTGTTCGCAGGGATTCATCGACCTGATCCCGGAGTCTTGATCTTCCTATTTTTCGTCTTCCTTCGGGTTCGGTTTCGAAAACCCTTCGTGCTGGTTCGTCTTCATCCATTCTACTGACATGGCCTAGCCAGCGCAATCGCGTTATCTTGATCCGCTTAACTATGTCAATGTAAGGATAAAGCTCTTACAGCTCATGATTCATGCATCGCCGATACTCGCCGTTGTGCACTATAGGGCCATAATAGAGCCATAATACACATTATTCTTGATAGAACCTTATATGCTATGGATAAATGGCTTATTCCACGGTAGTTGGCAGAGATACTCGGGTCACCTTTTTTAAATATGGGACATAGTACACTGAGACTCCAATCGCTGGGCATGCATTCATCTAACCAAATTTTGCTAATGAGCTGATGCATGCACCTTATCAGATCATCGCCGCCAGCCTTAAACAGCTCCGCCGGTAATCCATCGGCTCCTGCGGCTTTGTTGTTCTTAAGCCGGGCAATAGCTGTTCTGACCTCGTCTTGGTTAGGAGGGGGGCAATCGACGTCGTCGTCCATATTGTTATCGATTGTCCCATCGTCTCCATATTCCCTACATGCTCTGCACATCTGCGACGAGATTTCCGTCCTTGTCTTTACTGAAGGGGGGCCCTGAACCATGTCCATTAGTTCCGCTTTTAACTTTTTGGTAGAATTTTCGGGCTTCGTTCTTCCTTCTGTATGTCTCAATTTTCCCACTCTCGCGCTTTCTCCAATGCCGTTTCTTACGCCTAAAAAGACGGTTTACCTCCTTTCTTTTCTCTGTATACGGCTCAGTTGCAGCTCGCGTTGTAATTGACTGAAGCATTACCATACGTCAGCGTTCTCTTCGTCATTTGCAATGCGACACTCTTCACCGTACCACGGTATATTGCGAAGCGGTTTTTCGAAACCAAGTACGGTTGTTGCGGCAGTTTTTATAGAGTCGGAAATGGGTTTCCACTGCGCATCAGGATCGTCATCGGGAGGGGGTGGGTGGGCACTGTGCCAAAAGTTGCGAGAGCTTCCTTGAGTAGGCTGTGGGTACTATTTTACTATTTACTATTTATTTATTTACTCGGCTAAAAACAGCTGGAAAAATATAATTTTACATATCTTCAGTTACAAATTAAATACAAAACTAAAGTATATTAATTAAATTAAAACAGTAATCAGGAACAAAATTAAAAAACAAATAGTAATAAATTCATGTAGGAGATAAAAGATTGAACATGGACGATATTAACAGAATTATTATATAAGTACAAAAATTATTATATAAGTACGAAGATATGAATAGAATAGGAATGCAAAAAAAAAAAACAGTAACAAATAAAGTTGTAACAGATGCAGCAGGATAGAAAGAGTAGGAACTGGTGAAGTATGTGGAGCAGGAACAAATGAAGTAAGAACATATGACACAGGAACAGATAAAGCAGGAACAGATGGAGTTGGAACAGTACCTCTGGTAATTGCAGCTTTCCGAAGTCCAGCTTCCTCTGCGTCTGGTTTCGTACGATTTTCGCTCTACTTAACTTTTGTTGACTTTTGTTGGTACCAGGTAGTGATCAGAATCGATGTTAGCTCCTCTGATCACTCGTACGTCCATTACACTGGATGAGTGCCTTCCATCAATTACCACGTGATCAATTTGGTTCTTAGTTCTTTGATCAGGGGATACCCAAGTAGCCTTGTGGATGTTTTTATGCTGGAATCTTGTACCACTAAAGACCATGTTTTTTGCCGCGGCAAAGTCAATCAGTCTCATACCGTTGTCGGAACTGTCAGCATGTAGACTAAAATTGCCAATAATTGGATTAAACACATTCTCCCTTCCTACTTTGGCATTAAAAGCTCCTAGTACAATCTTAATGTCATGGGCAGGACAGCGGTCATACGTTTCCTCTAGGAGCTCATAGAATATGTGTTTGGCATCATCATCTTTCTCTTCTGTCGGGACATGCACACAAATTAAGGAAATATAAAAATATTTCGCTTTTATGGGGATTGTGGCTATACGTTCACCCACAGGATTGAACCTAGAGACTAGATGTCGCAGTCTTTTGCCAACTACAAATCCGCAACCAACTTCATGTTTTTTTTCATGGCAACTGTGGTATATATCGCAGTTTCTTTTTCTTGTGCAGCCATGTCCTGTCCATCGCATTTCCTGGATAGCGGTAATGTCAGCCTTATAACATTCGAGGACATCTGCCAGTTGGATATATATAGAGTTCTTACATTCCAATTGCATATCCGTAAATCGTGGTCCTTATTGCGTTTGCGGGGGTCGTCAACAAATAAGGGTGGTTTATGTTTTCTTGTTCGTTTACGTATTTTCACTGCCATTATGAACGGTGGCGGGAGGCAAACCCAGCCCACCGTGTTTTTGTATTTTACCTACTGCCAGGATATTTGATTTCAGTCGCCCATTATGGATCAGACGCTGACCAGGATGCGATATGTTGAACCTGGATTTTCTTCTTTTAGTTTCTATCCGCCGTTGGCCCTTATGTTTGGCTCATCCTCCTTCTAAGGACAAAGGAATATACCCGATTGTTTGGTGAGCTTCAGTGACATCATTCACCTACTAAACCAGATTTGATGCTCATTTGTTTCGCCTTCTCACTCTAGCTAGCTAACTGAGGTTTCCGAAAAGCCATTGCCCAGGACATACTGCATGGAAGTAGTGAACTGCTTGGACTGCCCAATGAAGGAATCATTTCTGGCCACTCCCAAGTGAATGACAATCAGAAACTTTCCACCTCCACGGACAGTTCCATGTCCCTCCAAGTACCGAAGGAAAAGGTAGATGTCACATATGTATGTTATACGGAAAAGTCGAAAACTAAGAACTATTTACAATGTAATGGTTCACCTGCACGGTAGCGTATTCAGCGCCAAGAAATGACTTCAATTTTCTTCTAAGCGCAGTGGAATATGCACAAGTTGACTCTCGTGTGTCGGACGAAATCCTGCGGAAAATGAAAACTCATCTTTGGTACTTGTCTTGTTTGATCCAGACATTTCGCTTGAAGACAAACGCAAAATGGTGAACCGACTTGCAGTCGACTTTACCGAAGGAAGAAAAGTGGCGGATCCCCAAGAGTTGATGTTGTATAGCTTGAGCGACCTTGTGTCGAGTAATACGAAGAAATTTTTCAGTCGTATCGAAATGTCGTTGGATTTCACGGACTCTGATCCATCGGAATGGTCAGACAATGAAGATTATAAGAATGGTATCGATTATTGCAAGAGCTTAATGGTTTCGAACGATACAGCCGAACGCGGAGTCAAATTTATGCAAGACTACAATAGAGTTTTGACGCTCGATCCACAAAAAATCAATTTCTCCTTCAGGTAGTGGATGAGTACCGGAAGAAATATCCGAAGTACACGAAATCTTGTCTGATGGAATAAACCAACCGATATTTCGAAATGTGAGAAAAAATGCGTGTGTTCTAAGCGACATAAGTTTTGCAATTTGCGTATTTATCATTCGATTTTTGACTGCAATAGCTTGCTGGAAAGTTTATTTCACGTAGAATTGTGTCAATTGCATTTTTTTTCTCAATTACAGCCATATTTTCCCCATATAATAGCATATTTATAAAGACACGGTCAATTTTATTTTGACAGACCGGTTGTTTTTATGTTTTTGGACCAAAAAAGCTTAATCCGTCTCAAGAAATTCCGTTTTTCAGGATCGCACTACAGCTAACGTCAGCCTTAATGTACATCAAATAGTGTGCTGTTTCTGCCGAAAAGGTGTATGTAAGCGTGCTCATATCCGAAATGTTTGTATAAAATGTGTCGAAGAAAAACTAATTTAATGTAACAGACAATAAAATATAAATATATACATACATATGTCTTATTGACGGTAAATCATGACTTTGAGTACCCAATGTGCACAAAAACGGATGAGACTTAAAAAAAGGAATCAGTGCAATCACGAATTTACGGATCCGTTACAGACCCGTTTCGGATCCGTAAAAAATTTAAAAAAGGAATCAGTGTAATCGCGAATTTACGTATCCATTGCGGACCCGTTTCGGATCCGTAAAAAATTTCGAAAAGGAATCAGTGTAATCGCGAATTTACGGATCAGTTGCGGACCCATTTCGGATCCGTAAAAAATGTAACAAAGGAATCAGTGTAATCGCGAATTTGCGGATCCGTAACAATTTTAAAACGGAATCAGTGTAATCGTGAATTTGCGGATACGTAAAAAAGTTAGAAAAGGAATCAGTGTAACCGCGAATTGAATAATCCATTTCAATCCCGATTTGTCTCCGTAAAAAAGTAAGAAAAGGAATCAGTGTAATAGCTAATTGAGTTTTTTTAAGAGAAAGTCGTTATGTGGGACCTAGAAAAATCAGTTTATAATAATTTTTTTTCGAACCGTAACGGATTCCTCTACGGATACATTTTATTAAAATACACGGGTCCGCAACGGATCCTAATAAGATGTCCGAAACGACTCCCTAACGGATCCGAAAAACGGACATAAAATCCGTTTTTGGATCCGTTTGTTTGGGAGGAATTTCTCCCGCTTGCGGATCCGAAACGGATCCGTATCTGATTCCATTACGGATAGAAAGTACGACGAAGTGGATCCGTTTCGCACACTGGGTACACACAAATTATGTTGCTAGTGCAAAATACGTAGCCATACCGTATGTGTGGAAAAACACACACAAGGGAAGACATTGTAAGTTATTTTGAGGGTGAGATGCAGGTTAAATAACGTAATGTATTTGAATGAGACATCACGACTCAAATTATTAAGTAATTGTTTTCCTTTCATGATAATCGAAATGTAATCATTTTTCTTTTGGTCGTCGTTTAATATCCAATTTGTAAAGGGGTTTTCAAAAGAGACACTACAAAAGTAAATCGATAGGGACAGCAAACGACGCCATATTTTTCCCCGCTCTTTGACATTTCTCTTCAGTAAGGTTTGCCATTTCATCATGGAAAGATATACGAGCCAACAACGAGTCGAAATTATTAAAATTTACTACCGAAATTTGGAGTCAGTGGCCTCAACTTTAAGAAAGCTACGTCCAATTTATGATGAGGCTCATTTCTGGCTGAATGGCTTCGTCAATAAGCAAAATATGCGTTATTGGTCAGACTGAAATCCGCACCTAATCCATGAGTCATCATTGCATCCCGACAAAATTACGGTTTGTTGCGGTTTATGGGCCGGCGGCGTCATTAGGCCGTACTTCTTCCGTGATGATCAAGACCGGCACATTACTGTGAATGCGAATCGCTACCGTTCAATGCTAACCGAATATTTTTGGCCCCACTTGGATGATATGGACTTGGAGGACATGTGGTTCCAACATGACGGCGCCACAAGCCACACAGCGAATGCCACAATCAATTTATTGGCAACCAAGTTTGGTGAACGTGTTATCTCACGAAATGGCCCAGTCGATTGGCCACCTCGGTCGTGCGATTTGACGCCGTTAGATTATTTCCTATGGGGCTACGTCAAGTCTATGGTCTATGCCAACAAGCCAGCGACGATTGATGAACTTCGTACGAATATCGAACGTGAAATTGCAGCAGTATCGGCCGATTTATGCTTGAAAACCTTCGAAAATTAGGTTCAGCGTCTGGACTTCTGCAAGCGTGCCCGTGGTGGCCATGCAAAAGGAATCGAGTTCCATAGATAATGGAATCGAACGTACTTTCAGAGGAATAAAGAATTTCATTGGTATCTAAAACCGGTTTTGTTTTATTTAAAAAACTTTTGTAGCGCTCTCATTGGAAAACCCGTTATATGGTACATTGCACTATTTTGCATACAATCTTGTCCTATTACTCGTATCATCCAACTTTGATGTAAATTTTTTGCTTAAACGAACTATATGGATGACAGGAAAATTTTTCCAGCGAGAGTGAAGTTGATGAAATGAAACTAATGCACAAGTACAAGGGTACAATATTTTTTCTCTTTGCTGTTCCGGTCGATTTCATCCTTTGTTTGATTATTAGAAACTTAATCATTTTGTGCTTTGACTCTATCATTATATAAGGCATGGAAGTGTATGGCTGGTATATCATGTTTAACATACTCTTTGTAACAAACTAAAATATTGGTATTTTGTAAAGAATTTTAGGATTTTCGAAAAACCGGAAGCATATTTCGATATTTGATTTAAAAAGAGTTGCGTTTGGAAAGTAATTTTGGAAGTATGAGTAAAGTTGGGATTAGTTTTTATGGGACATGATTTAATGATAATTTGTTTTCATTAAGATATTTTATCCAACTGTGCATATTAATACAGATGCAGGGTTGTATCGACATTTAATACATTAATTGTCTGGACTTTATAGGATTTATATAATTACGAAAACCTTGACATGGTACTGGTTTTTAATAGGATTTTAATAATATTTATACGAGGAAAGGAATAATAGAACAGATGCCATTAGAAAACGGTTTAACTCCTTCTTTACCAACGTTCTTGGATAATAATTCAAAAACATTACAATCTGCGTTTGATTCCTATTATTATTTCTTAACATTTCGGCTATGCAATAGTAGTTTCCTAAACGGGCCTTACTTTTTTAAGTAAAGACCTTCCGTCCTTTCTTCCTCTCATTTGTTTTAATTAATACAATGCAACCGATACTATTATTTTATCTTGCTCTTGGGGTCGATGATATTTTCATAGGACGAAAGTACTAGAAAGTACTTGTCAGTAACGACTGGACATTCCTTGGCTCATTTCATGAAAATATGTCCATTTGCTACCATCCCCGAAAGTGCAAGGGGGCGAAATGGCAGCGGTTTGAAAATTTTCGCATTGTTGTTCTGAACCTGTGGTCGGATTTTTTTGATTATTGGCTTGTTGGAAAGGCCTTTAAGAGACTTTTCAGAATCATTAAAAAAAGTGAAATCGCCGAGATACGTAGGTTCCAAAAAAAATTAAAATTAAAAAAAAACTTTAGCCCCGCCTCTTACCTTTGCGAAATTATCTAAGCGAAGCCCAGAGGCCTTACCGTTCCAAAGCTACGACTATTTGAATGCAAAAAGTTTTATTTTTGGAAGCGAAATTATTTTATTGAAATTTCTGGCTGAAGAATCAAACACAAAGGGAAAACTAAATATTTTATGTTCAAGAAAGTTTTCAATGTGGTTCCCGTTTTCTAGTAAACACAGACGTTTGCGAACCACATCGGACATGTTCAATTCGGTCATCTTTTCACGAACTTTCACCGCAGGTTCCCCAATGCGTGCAAGTCACTGCTCACGAGTGTTGATCTGCACAGAATACATACAATCTTTCATGTAGCTCCACAACAAGAAATCAAGTGGTGTGAGATTTGGAGATCGTGGCGGCCAGGCGATTGGTCCAACTCGTCCAATCCCACGTTGAGGGAAATTGGATCCAGCACAATAAGCCCGTAATGCACTATTTCACTTTATTTAATGATCCTGAAAGGTCTCGTAAAGGCCTTTCCAAAAAGCCCAGTGGTTTAGAACTTAGCAATTTTAACCTAGTACCCTCCGACCACCAATGCGAAAATTGTCAATCCGCTGCCATTTCGCCCCTTGCATTTTCGGGGATGGTCGTAGATAAACATATTTTTATTTATTTATTTCGATTGTAATATAAGAAAGCCCCCAAGGCCAATTATACTATATTAATTTTTTTCAAAAAAAATATCAATAGTTTTCAAAACAATACATTAAATTAAACTTAAAAAGAAAAATACATAAATATCGATATAATGGCTCCCAGCCGTAAAAACAAAAACGAAATATTAATTTGAGAGTAAACAAATTAAATTCAATTAAGCCCCTACCAGCAATACAAGTAAATTATTGATTAGCCATTTAAAAGAGCTAGATCAGTATAGATTGTTTGGAAAATGCGATTAGAGAAGGAAAAGTTACGTAGATGCAAAGGAAGCTGATTCCATAAACGGGCTACCCTGACTAGAAATGACCTATCATAAAACTGAGAGGACATATGTGGAATTACAAGCTGCGGATTTCTAGTAGATCTACAAAATACAAATTTGTCTTTTAATAAAGGTGGTAAACCAGAATTAATTATTCTATTAAATGCAAGCAATGTCCTAATTTCAACAAGTGATCAAATAGATATCCCAAAAATAACAACACATATCGCGAGATGTGGTCATGCCGACGCAGCCTATACACATAGTGCACTATTATATAGAAAAGTCGTTCAACCCTTTTTAATCTAGACAAAGTTGTAGCTGATATGATTTCAAGACCATAATATATTTGACGCATTAACAAGGCAAAAGCTATCTTCTTCCTAATGTAACATGGATAATACATATTTGTAGAATATAACCTTCTCGACGTAAATAGCACTTTGGTCACTAACAAGTCAATATGATCGGAAAAATAAAGTCTACAGTCGAGTATAATGCCAAGACACTTCATGTAATACCGATATCAGGAAGTATATCACTAGTTGCACAAAAACAAATTGCCTTGGTTTTATTAGAGTTAAGACAAAGGTAGTTGCAGTCTAACCAATCTGTTATCTTCTCTAAGGTTAAGTTAATTGGTACTGCGAGTGAAACAAAAGACTCTCCAAGGAAAAAAAGATGAATCTCGTCAGCATATAAAAATGGACGGCAGTTTATACTAAAGTGGGCAACAATGTCACTAATGTACATAATAAAGAGCAACGGTCCCAAAATAGTGCCTTGAGGAACTCCGCCTTGTATAGATCGAATGTCAGAATGAACACCATTTAGAGACATAAATTGAGAGCCTATATTACTAGGACAACATTAGTTTGCAGACTGTCTTTGAAAATCGAAAATCCTTACGTAGCTTACAAATCAATTTAGTATGATCCATTCGATCGAAAGCTTTAGATAGGTCCAAACCCACAAGTACACCAGACGATCCCTTGTCAATGGTCTCTCGTACAGTATTAGTCAGATGGATCAAGTGGGACGTGGTATTAAACCCATGCCTAAAACCATACTGGTGACTGCTTATCATATTTCTGTCATTAACATAGTTAACCATAGAGTCGTTAATGATTAACTAAAACCTTTTTGAAACAGCTGGTAAAATACTAATAGGACGTAGATTATCAACCGCACAAGAACCATTTACTTTCGGCAGTGGTACCACACGCGCTACTTTCCAAGCCTTCGGGAAAACAAAGATATACGAGCCAACAACGAGTCGAAATTATTAAAATTTTCTACCGAAATTTGGAGTCATTGTGGCCTCAACTTTAAGAGCGCTACGTCCAATTTATGGTCGTCATAATCGTCCCACCAGATCAACAATTGAGCGTCTAGTGGAAAAATTTGAATCCACAGGCACAGTACAAAATGTTCCCGTGCCAGTGAGACAAAGAAGTGCCCGTAGTGTCGAGAATATTGCTGCCGCTGAGGCTTCAGTTCAAGAAGCCCAAATGTGTTTCTCACATATCGTTCTCAAGCGTTGGGCATCTCTGTGGCGTCGTTGTGCGAATTTTGCGAAAAGATCTTGGCCTACATCCTTACAAGATCCATGAGTCATCATTGCATCCCGAAAAAATTACAGTTTGGTGCGGTTTATGGGCCGGCGGCGTCATTGGGCCGTACTTCTTCCGTGATGATCAAGACCGGCACATTACTGTGAATGCGAATCGATACCGTTCAATGATAACCGAATATTTTTGGCCCCAATTGGATAATATGGACTTGGAGGACATGTGGTTCCAACAGGACGGCGCCACAAGCCACACAGCGAATGCCACAATCAATTTATTGGAAACCAAGTTTGGTGAACGTGTTATTTCACGAAATGGCCCAGTCGATTGGCCGCCCCGGTCGTGCGATTTGACGCCGTTAGATTATTTAATGTGGGGCTACGTCAAGTCTATGGTCTATGCCAGCGACGATTGATGAACTTCATACGAATATCGAACGTGAAATTGCAGCAGTATCGACCGATTTATGCTTGAAAACCGTCGAAAATTGAGTTCAGCGTCTGGACTTCTGCAAGCGTGTCCGTGGTGGCCATGCAAAAGAAATCGAGTTCCATACATAATGGCATCGAACGTACTTTCACAGGAATAAAGAATTTCATTGGTATCTGAAACCGGTTTTGTTTTATTTAAAAAAACTTTTGTAGCGCTCTTATTGAAAAACCCGTTACCTACCGTGGGCCCCGCACTTTGCATGGTTTTGAAATATGTAAACCTTGCAGAGTATCCCAAGTACGTGGGTGTTATTTTCCAACCCAGCATTGTGGAAAAGCGGAAAAGGCGACGATACCCATATTTATGGGATTACGAGTATTGTTCACTAGATTATCAGTGGTGGTGAGACAAATTACGCTCCATGTGGTTTTCCTGACATTGCAGATGCTTGAGAAACCCACCTACTGGACAGTACTGACTAGTGTTCATAGAGTGGCGACGATGTGCACCATGGTTGTGCTCCCACTGCTGCATTGAATGTAATGTTATACTTGTTGCCGGTAGACATTATAAGCACACAGATTACTTCTAAGTTTGCCATCAGTCTAGGGCAATTCTGACAGGTCGAGAAACAGTGTGAGAGGTACTCCCAATATTCCTGCATTTCTCGGCTACTGGAAATCACACCCAAGTAGGCTACGGTGTCTCGTCTAGGGAACTGGGGTTATCCCTTTAAATTATCTTTTCATTGCAGCGTGTATAAGGCTAAAATTTGAGCAATTAGAGAAGTGACCGGATGGCTGAGGAATAATAGTCCAGCAGTTTTTGGGGTCACGGCATTAATATACCTTTTAATGCTGCATAATTGGAGGAAATGTCTTCTGAGTCACTGAATGTGGCAAAACACGAGGAGGAATTTAAAAAATTCGTTATAATCTGTATAAGCTCAGTCTTCTCTGACAGTCAGGCGGTCATCGAGTTTCTGCAATCGCTATTCCTGTATTCAACATCTGCCCAGGGGGTGGATTCTGGTTCTGTGAAAACTTCTCAGTGATAATTCTTGTACCTAAAACAACACTGGAGATTTTTTTCATTTCACAGTTTCACAGAAACAGAATCGACCCTAAGAACTGGCATAGGTCTCTTAACGAGATGACCCATCAGTGCGATATTCACCTTATGTGAGCGTCAGGACACAGACATATTCTGGGATACTTCAGAGCGAATAAGCTGCCCAGACTAGGGACCACCTTAGTGGTTCCACAGGAATTTGAATGTGTTGACATGACCCTAGCAACGAGTAAGCCCATGCTGACAGAACGCTCCTATATGATGATGACTGAGAGATCGTCTAGGGGCATACATTGGGCACACTCAAGACATGTCTGTCCCATAGTGAATAGCAGGAGTTTCATAAAGCTTCGGTATTTAGCCAGGCTCAAAATATCAATGATTGTATCAGTTTTGACGAAACACTGTCTGATTGGTAGACATGCGACGAGACTAAAGGTCAGGGCAAATGAATTCTGTAGAAACTGTGACGATGCGGTACATGAAGACTCCACAGAACATATTCTTTGCACATGGCCATGCCCTACACACAGATAAAAGATTCGCTGTCACAACTATATTTACAGCCCACTAAAATTTGTCGGTTCCTTGGACTAGCACATTATTCATTTGTGATTACCAATAATTGTGTTCAGTAGTGCATATCAATTGATTTGTAATTCAGTTTTGGTTGCAAGAAGTGAAATATTTAGTTGAAGTCACAGCAACAAGAAATAAATGTGATCTGTCTATCAAGTATTAGTTCTAGCAATCAAATTATCCTGTAGTGGTGAATATTCTATTAGTTGGATGAACGAAATATGTATATAAAGTAATTCGGTTGTACAAAATAATATATTGGTGTGCTCAACTAAAGTAATTTATTGAATTTGATGGCTGTCATAACCATTTGATAATGCTTTAACCAGTTAAGAATTTTAAAGAAAAAAAAATTATTTATTAAAATTGTGTATATTATATTTAAATATAAACAAAATTATTATTATTTATAACCAGGGTTCGTATTTGGTGGCTAATGGGTTACTTTGGGTAACCCAACCCCATTTTTGATCGAAAATATGAAAATCTTAGAAAAAATTGCTATATCTCGAAAATGATGCGTCCAATCGCAAAAATAATACATTTTTACCGGTTTCTAAAGATTTCTCACAAACTGTTGAAATTCGCATGAAATAATTTTTTTTCAAGAAATCTCCAAAATATGACAGTCGCTAAAATAACTAAATGGCTATAACTCGGAACTCGGAAAATAGTAAATTTTTACCTCCGTTGGAGGCTGTAACCAATGGATGTCTTTAATACGGCATCACCTTTTCTTTTAAACAAATCTCTAAAACTAAATTTATTCGAATACAAAATAGCTAAAACCGCTTTTTAAAACCGCATTATATATATATTTCGCTAACGGAGCTTTCAACCGAAATATAACTATTTTATTCTGCTTTCCAAGGGCTTTTCATAAAGTGGTCCAATACGTATGCACTTTTTTTTTTAAACCGCCAAAATAAGTAAATCGCTAAAATAAAAATAGTTATAACTCGGAAATGGTGCGTCCAACCGCAAAAACAATAAAATTTTTACTTCCATAGTAGGCTTTAACCTCTCATATGGCATCACTTAAACTCCGTTAGACAAATATCATCATTTTCCTGGCGGGAGTTTTAGTAGGTCTGTTTTTTAATTTTTTTTTTTTCCACTTTTTTGAAAATAATATTAAGCGTGAGTAAAACTAATATGTTTCAAATAAAAAATCGCTAATATGTATTTGTTAGCGATTTTTTTTTAAAATAACTGAAGTCGTATTGAAGACATCCATTGGTTAAAGTCTCTTATAGAGGTAACACAGTTATAATTTTTGCAATTGAACAAACCGGTTCTGAGTTATAGCCATTATTAATTCAGAGATTTTCATATTTTGACTACTTTTGAACAATATTTCGTCGATACGTTTGGACGACTTTATGAAAAACCCTTTGAAACTCGTAAAAATAGTTTTGTTTCGATTCGATTTGTTTCCGTTTCCGAGATATTGGCATAGGGGTGTGTTAGCGATTTTTGATTCCATAAATTTTAGTTTTAGCGATTTTTTAAACATAAAAGTGATGCCGTATTGAAGACATCCATAGGTGAAAGTCTTCTAAGAAGATAAAAAATTTATTATTTTTGCGACTCGACGCACCGTTTCCGAGTTATACCTATTTTGTTTATTTCAGCGATTTTCTTATTTTGGCGATTTTTTGAAAACAAAATTATTTCATGCGAATTGGAACACTTTGTGAAAAACCTTTAGAAACCTTTAAAAATTTGTTATTTTTTTCTACATTTTTCATATTTTCGATCAAAAATGAGGATGGGTTACCCTGCGTATCATACATATGTATGTTTAAGTTAATTTGTGTCATCCACAAAAATAGTTCCTCCAGACAAGTGTTCACCATTGTGTGCACGTATTTGTGAAGGCGCCAATAGTGGCATCAGATTCAACGATTGTGTTTAAAAGTCTCACTTCATCACAATTTATGTTAATACTAGTAAAATAAAAAAAAAAAAAAAACATGTGATTCAGAAACTAGTGTGGTGATATAGTATATCACCTGTTTATATTCGTCTTGTCGAATACATGGACTTTAATGACCTTCTGATTTCGTATTGAAAAATATATGTCAACCATTGTTTTTGTCCAAAACATTTCAAGTTCAGGGTCTATGCGACGTAAAATGTGAATATGTAAAGTATACTTACCATATTCCTCGGTGGATGATATCTATATAAGAACATTTAATTGTTTGTTCACAACTTTGTTTATCAGTTTCTGTTTCAAATAATACGAGTAGTTTTTCTGTAAGGTCCTCGTGTAACATTCAACTATAGTTTCTCTTTTATAGGAAAGCCTCTTGTGAAAATTCGAATTCATAACTTTGTGTTTTTGTAGCAGAAACTAAATTATGATTACAGTGACTAATATTTGAAAACGAGTTCTAATATTGTACTTTTTTTTAATTGTATCTTCCATTTCAGATGAATGAGGTTTGCATCTAGACAATTCGTTTTAGATTTAAAATATTGTTCGAGCCCCTAACATCTGGTACAGCATTTATATTTAACGTTACTGTCCACAGATTACTCTAGGATAATATTCCCAACCTAACTTAACGTCTAAAATCTAAGTATAATAAAAACTTGCCGGAAAATCTTCTTCATATCTGTGCAAATCGTCGCTCAAATGAAATATTGTAAAATTTTATGTTAGATTCCTCTAAGTTACTTGCAAGTATAGGATTATTAGTTAAATTTAGTTTTTTTGAAAAATACACAAGTTTCTCAAAAAAATTTGACCTAAAATTTTTTTTAACTAATTGAAATCGCTTGCTGTATTTAAAAACCTATTAAGATTATTATATAAGTATAACTTAAGTACAATAAAATATTTTTAAAAGTATCAACAAACGCAAAACCCCCTAAAATTACCTTGTGTGAGTCATTTCATTTATACGTCCTGTTTCATTAGAACTAATCATTTTGTTTATTCAAGCGCAAGACCAATGTAGATCTCACTTAACTCCATACTAGTTCCAAAGATTTTTCCGAAATTTCGCCAACATTTAAGCCAAATTAAACAGCCAAATTAAATGTTTAAACCAGTTTTTAAATCATTATGACAAACTCCACTTTAATAGCGAATATAATTTAAATTTTAATCAGTCACACACTCAATGGTCGGACATCCTGAAAATAGTTCAACTTGTTTATGGTCAGTAACATTTCAAAACCACCGTAATATTTTTTTAATTCCCTTTTTAATCATTCTTTCAGTTTGTTATTGTTGATTATAATAAACCACATATCTTTTGATTAATGAAGTACGAAATGCAAAGAAGCAAACAAGTGAAAAGGAAAGAGAAAGGGAAAGGGAAAGGGAAAGAACAAAAACCTGTCGAAATTGTGCATTATTTAATAACGAGAACCTCATTATATATCAGATTATTTTATGTTTAAAACAGAACTATTTATAATTTTCAACTTGTTTGGTTGGTTTGTGTTTTACAAATGGGAAGTTCCATATAAATGGTCACGCGAAAATTTAAATGTAATCAGAGTTGAGGTAAGGCAGCTGGCACAGTTGTAGCAGTAATTATAGACGTCTTAAGTAAAATTATTTAATGGTGTTCCAGTACATCCCATGAAGGGCAGAAAATAAGACTATAAATCGTATACTTGGCTGCAGAAAATAAGACTATAAATCGTATACTTAGATGCATTTTAGAAAATATTCCAAATTTGCCTAATTTTGGAACGAAGTTCCCTATCGCACGTTGCGGGATGCTAAATGAAAAAAATACCGCGTTACAAAAAGCTTTTGTTCTGTCCTATGAACAAGTATACCTTTTCGGAAAGAGCGGAAAAAATAAAAATACACGTGTGTCGTCGATTTGCGTGTACACGTCACAATTTTTTATGTTTAAAGGTGTCTGGTCCCACACCGTGAAATGGCTTATTATACACTCCGGTTCACTTATTTAAATGCACTAAAAATTCCATTTTCAGCAGCCTGTATATATTGCAATTTGTAACCGATTGGAGAATTTTAAAATGGAAACCAAAAAAATAGCACATTTTTCGACTTTTTTTTTTTTAAATTGCGCAAAAAATGTTCTTTAGTTAAGCAACCCCTATTGTCATGATTTTGTTTATATCTCAAGATGTCTAGCTTCCACTTCCATTTTAAAATTCTGCAATCGGCTACAAATTGCAAAAGATACAGACTGCTGAATATGGAATTTTTAGTGTCTTTAAATAAGTGAACCGGAGTGTATTTGTGAGGAAAAAAGAAGGATTGGTTGGAATATCATGAAATTTAATTTCTAAAAGTATAATGATAATTATATTATGCTGTGATTTCAGAAGTGCATTTTTTTTGTACCGGTTATGGCTTTTATTTTTTAAAATTACTTTTTCGCAATAGTAAAAATTAAAACTCACGACACACGTTATTTTCATGTATGTAACGTAGTGAAAATAAACAATTGTTTTTAACACTATTATGCTACAACCCAGTATTATCAACTATATTGGGTATTTTTGCTTTGGTTGGTGTCTAGGCTAAAATATGTTGGGAAATTTCTTGTTTAATGGGAAGTTTTCTAGGTGGAGCCTGTAATCAATATTTAGTAACTATATATGGACGTTTTGAACCCAATAAAAATAAAATTGGAAAAGCCAAAGTGGAACAAGTTTAAAACAGAACATTTAATTAAATAAATGTCTTTTCTTAAAAAAAGTAAATTTTCGCAAAAAAATACCTATTCATATTCTTAAATAAAGTTAATTTTTTTCTTAAAAAATACCTTATCTTAAAGAAGAACATTTTCATACAAAAAGTACCATTTCTTAAAATAGTGAATTTTCTTACAACAAATTGCCCTTTCTTGAAAAACTACATTCTCTTTCAAGAATACCTTTTTTGAAAAATAAAGTAACATTTCCTGAGATAAGTACGTACTCTTAAAAATTTACCTACTCTTGAACAAAAGGACCAATTATAAAAAAAAAATACCAATTTCTTAAAGAAAAACCTTTTCTTCAAAAAATACTTCCTCTTAAACAAATTTTTCTCACAAAAAATCCTCTTCTTAAAAGTACAGTTTCCTAAAAATAAAATAATACATTTTCTTTTCTCTTTCAAGTGAACCAAAAAAAATAGCACATTTTTTAACTTTTTTTATAAATTGCTCAAAAAAAATTCGTTAAGTAAGTAACAACTACTGTCATGATTTGTTTTATATCTCAAGATGTCTAGCTTCCATGTCCATTTTAAAATTCTGCAATCGGTTACAAATTGCAAAAGATACAGGCTCCTGAATGTGGAATTTTTAGTGCCTTTAAATAAGTGAACCGGCGTGTACTTTTTTAAGAATTTTTTTTTTGATGTATTAACAACTTTAGGCACCGGTAGGAAAATCTATCAACCTGAACACATGTAAATAACACACAGCGTTAGCATTACATCCGTGGTTGTATTACAACAATAGTCTCTGCCTGAAACTAAGTATTATGGTATTGATGTAGCTCCAGCGAACACACAAGCAAGTCGTCATCGACAAAGAGTATTGAATAGTATTGAGAACTCATGGAACGACATGTTTGACGCAAAAGCATTACCGACATCTGGCGAAAGATTCAAAACGTATTGCTTTGATGTGAAACATTGATGCCTTTTGAAACATTTATAATTTTTGTATTGTCTAATGTAACAATTTTGTCGAAATGGTGCATTTATATTGAAATATTTTATAAACAGAATACGAATCGTTCATTCTCTTTTACTCCGACTCTCTACATGAGAACGGAAAAAGAGTGGAACAAGTTCTCTATACTATTCAATACTTTTTGTCGTCGCTCTGTTTATGACAAAACAATTATTTCTGTGAGCTAAATATGGCTTTATTTATTTTAACAATATTATATCTAATGTTAAAGCAGATGTAAGAAACGAGAAAGTGCAATAGCAAAAGAGCCTTCAGCACAAAAACTATTATTTTTTTAATTTCCAATGTAACATTTACTAATGTGTTTATAGAAATCGAACAGGTGCCGTGTAAGAAAAAGGTGTTAACACATCGCCCGTGAGTTCGAACACACAATGTTTTGTTTCATAAGTATAATGTATTTTTTAAGTATATTTTTAGTTCATTTTTGTAAGAATATGTATTATATTTTCACTAAAAGGTCCTTTTTTAAAGAGATAATTATTAAAAGCTAATGTTTTTTTTTAAGAAAAGGTACTATTTTTAAGAAGAAATAACTTCTGTATGAAAAAGCCATATGGTTTTTACAAAGAATTACCTTTTTAAAAACAGGCACTTTTTAAAGAAGTGGTACCATTTTATGAAAAGGATATTTTTTTAAGAAAATTTACTTATTTTCAGAATGGCTATGTATATATCTCATAAAGGCACTTTAACTAATTTTAATGAAACACAGTTTTTTTTGATTTTTTAATTTATTTTACTTTATTTAAGAACTATTAGTAATGTTCTATTTGTTTTTAATAACTCCAAATATACGGATTTTCATTGACGGATAAAGAGAATTTACGTAATCCAACGAAATTTTATTCCAAGCATCCTTAATGGGCTGAATTAGTGACTGCTTGTCATCAAATTGTCTACCTCCTTCATTGACCCCAGACATTTTCGATAATGGTTAGATCTGACGAATAGGGTGGCCAGCCAAGAATATTAACATTTTGGTATGCAATGAACTCTTTTACTATTCTTGCGTTGTGTATAGGGGCATTATCCTCTTGATTATCCAAGATAAAAAATAAATGGATTCCCATTAAATCCCATGAAGTGACAGGGGAGAATCTCTCACAATCACTGAGCTGTGCGCTTTCCAGTTTTCACTCACTGATTGGGACCTACAGTTTTACTCCGATTCGGAACGGTATTTTGAAATGCTTTTTCACGGCTAAATACTCGATAGTGTCGCCGTCACTAACCGAGGTGACCGCCGTCGAAAGAAATTTTAAGGTGGTCAGAGCAGGGTTCGAACCCAGGCTCTCATGTACAAGAGCCGCGCACACTACCCATTGCACCACCGGCGGCCACCGATGGGTCCAAGTAGTGCACTGAACTTCGGAAAAGCAGATTCCAATAACGTTAGCTTGCACCAGTCATTTTTGCACTTTGAAATTCAAGATTGATGGTGCCATAGTACGTAATAGCACCCCACACCATTACGCCGCCGTCTCGGCTGTGACGTCGGTTCAAAAAACGCTTTTCTTTGCGCAGATCATGGAAATGACCGTTGTAGCCATCAGGACCATTCAAATTAAACTTCTTCTCATCCGTAAATACAACGGTTCTCCAGTCATTTACATGACCTCTTGGCTGCACATCCCATACCATGTAGTCTCTTGCGAATTGAAGCCGCTTTTCCTTACGGGGAGCATTAAGTGGCGGCCTTTTTTGTAATTTCAGCTAGTTAAGGTTAATTCCTTAATTCCTCTGCGTACTGATGACTTGCTCGCTTCCACTCCAGCTTGAGCTCTTATTTTTGACAAGGATAAGGCAGAATTAGAAACAATTCTGATGATTTTTCTATTCTCATACGTAGATAAAGACAATGAAACGCTTACTTTAAAATTGTTTCCATACCCCTCGTGGTCCTTAATGTAATTGTCAACAACACTTGGGCTCCGTCCAATTTTTTATTAGCTTTTGCGGGGTTATAATATCCTTCAGAATGGTAAACATCGATTTTAGTTTTTTCCGCTAGGTTTACCATTTTTTGTTTTGCCATTTTGACTTGTAAAGTGATAAAGGTGTAATAAGTTGTAATAAACAAATGCTCCTGACAAAAAATCCTCGCTTACTTTAAAAATAATAAAGTGACTTTATTCAAATGAACCAAAAAAATACCACATTTTGGACTTTTTTTTTTATAAATTGGTCCAAAAAATTTCTTTAGTTAAGAAACCACTATTGCCATAATTTTTTTATATCAAGATGTCTAACTTCCATTTCCATTTTAAAATTCTGCAATCGGTTACAAATTGCAAAAGATACAGGCTGCTGAATATGGAATTTTTAGTGCCTTTTAATAAGTGAACCGGAGTGTATATCATTTTACAAAACTTATCTTTTCTTAAAGATCCCATTCTTATTATAGTATTTTTCAATAATCGCCTTAGGAGTGTTGGACCTAACTTGTACATAATATATAGCAAAAGGAACTTCGTTCCAACCTGGTATCTCCTGACACCTCATGTAATTTTTTATTTTAAAATTTTAAAGGAAATAAGAAAGCATGTTTTTTATCTGTGTTTTATAAACATATTTTTACATAATTGGTCATAATCGAAAAAAATTGTCGAATTTATTGATCTGTATCTCACACAGTTTTCCTGCAATAAAAAGTGTACTTTCTTAGATTTAACAAGACGACTAACTTTTGTTTAAAGCTAATAATTAAGTAGTTTGTTTGCACTAAATATTTCAAAATATATAATTTAGAATTTTTAGGCCAAAAAAAAACGACCCGTGTCTCCCAGTTTTGCCCAAAGTCAGGGACTTTTTTTATGGGCTCCCAAAATGTTCGGGCCTGTGTGTCATTCTTGTAAAAAAAGTGATCATTTTGTTAAGCTCATATCTTGCAAACCGTTCGGAATTTTGATTTACTTTCTGAGGGAAAGTTTTAGCTCTTGCTATAAAGAAATTGTGAACAGGTAAAATCAAAAAAGCTTTTGGGGGCCCATAAAAAAAGTGCATGACTTTGGGCAAAACTGGGAGACACGGTTTTTTTTTTGGTCTTTTATACTACGTACACTGCTTGTCATTAGAATAAGGCCGGGATGTTTTACGTTAACTTTAGCTTCTTTCCTGGAAATAGGGTATTGAAATTTAATTTTGTTGTTTTTTTGTTGAAGAACACACTCTTGTTAAGTTAAAAACACTTGAAGAAAATAGGAATAAACAACTGTTCTATTTTATTTCATATTTTTATATACAAGTAAACTTAAACTCTGTTTTTAAATAGTTCATAAGAATAAGGCCACAAGGGTAAATAATAGAAAATACAACTTAAAACTATTTCGATTTATTTTATTTTGGATTTACAGGTAAATGTGTACTTTGTACACTGTTTTAGTACTTTGTGCAGCCTCCTTTGTTCGAGATTACTTCAAATATTCTATTTGGAAGTGAGTCATACAACGATTTCAGATAGTCTAATGAGATTTCGTTCCAGTCTTCTTTGATGGCTTTGATTAAAGAATTTTTGTCGTCATATTGCCTTCCATTTTCGTATACTTTTCTTGTCATCCAGGCCCAGACGTTTTCCACAATATTAAGGTCAGGTGAATACGGTGGCCACTGCATTAACTCCACATTTTGTGACTGAATCCAGGATTTTATAACTCTAGCTGTATGTATTCGGAAATGCTGATTCCAGAATAGGTTTATAGGATTCAGCTGTCATTGTAGCGCTCTCAAAAACTATTTCCGATGTTCCGTAGTAAGACACAGCACCCCACACCATTACTCCACCTTCCCGTGAATGATGTTTCGTCAGGAATCTTGGTTCTTTTCTTAGGTCATGGAAGTAATAGTTGTAGCCGTCGGGTCCATCCAGATTAAATTTTTTTTCATCTGAAAATACAACAGTTCTCCATTCGCTGCTCCATGTCATTTTAGCACGTCCGAACTCTAGCCTCTTTTCCTTGCGTTGCTTGTTTAATGGTGGTTTCTTTTGCAGTTTTTTTCTCTTTAAATGGGAACATGACTTAATAATTCGTCTAACTGTAGATAAGCTAGCATTTACACCAGTTTCCGACCGGATTTTGCTCACTGAGGAAGCTGAATTGGAAGCTTTTCTTATAATTAAACATCGCTCACGCTGTGATGTGGCGCGGTAAGTGCGACCTTTCATATTTTTTCCGTAGTTATCCATGTTACGAAGAAAATTGTTTATAACAGTCTTGCCCCTACCAATTTTTGCAGCTATAGCACGACTGGAATAGCCTTCTTCCTTATAAGCTTCAATTTTACCTCTCTCCGCTATGGACAATGATGTTTTTCGACCCATGGCTTCTTTAAAAGGCAGTAATTGGCTAATAAAATTAATTTTTTTTGTTTTCCGATTAAGATGTTCACTCCTCCTAACTAAAAACGCAACTGGCCTTATTCTAATGACGAAATTTGAGAGAGTCATTTTTCAGTATCAAGCTTTATATGACAAAAATAAACATAACGGTTTTCTCAAAAATGTTTCATTCTCTATTTATTGTTTAGTTTCAATATTCTCTCTTCTTCTACAACAACAACTTTGGTGTTTTACATAAAGAAGAAGCATTATTTAAAAAAAACAGGTGAAAGTACAATGGCCTTATTCTAATGACAAGCAGTGTATATGGTTATATTTTTTGGTGTTACACTTTGTTAACGTCGGAATTCACGAGGTTGTCAGCTTTCAATGGCCGTCAAACACAAACTAAATGACGTCGCTTTCTTAACATTTTTCAGTAGTATACTAAAAGATCTTAGTTGGCAGGAGTAGTGATTGAGGCGTGTTTAAAGATCACGGAGCTTTTAAGCCGCTTAGTATTTAGTGGGCATACCCATTCAGTACTGTAGAATATACATTCGCTGTAGGTTATACAGTTGTACGACCTATTCTACGACAATTTTTGGCCCCTGTGGTTTGCTCATTTGCATCGCAGCGAATTGTATTAGCAATTCGCAGAATTTTGTGGCAGTGTAATAAGCATAAGTGTCTCGGCATGGCTGATAAAATGGAAGTTACTAACTGACTATTGTAAAATGTCAATTTCCGCCTTACTAAAAAGCATTGTAGCATTGAGTATTTATTGTCCACTTCCGAGATATGATGAGATACATATTTTTCTGTTGAATTTACAGGTCAAATAGAACCTTGACACAAAAATCGTTGCCTTCAATTTGAAGACCGTAAAAATACTTTAGAAATTACTGTTGACATATTGGGTTTGATTTTTATACTTATAAATTTATTTTAATATATGAATTTTTCGAGCACTATAACTCGACCAATATTAAATTTAATACAAACAGTTTATATTTATAAACGTTACGGCTGACTTACAGCAAAATCGGCACAATTTCATATTTTTTGCGCGACTGTTTACATGGAACTCCCCATATGTTACGACCAAAGATACATTTATAAAACCCCTATGTGGTATATCTGAGTCAAGCACCGCTTTGGAACTTTTGTGGTATTGACTGCAAAGGAAAATATGCAAAGAAATATTTGTTATATCCTTTCATTCTTTGTCACGAGTTTTTCAGGCACTGATTAAATTAATATGTACTTAACTCTGCTCTTCACTTCACTCACAGTCGAGCTTTCGTTAATTCCCCTTTATAAATTTTAATGGTTTCCTTCTTCCCATTCTGTACTATTTTCTCTGAAGATTAAATTCAAAGGACATTTATGCATTCTACTGTATTATGGCTAAATTTTTCCCAAATTACCGCTGAGGAATTCATTCATTCTGTTGAAATGCCATAAACATAAGCTATGTACTCTTTTAATAGGATAACATAAACTTTAGTACTTGCTTTGAAACCAGCAACATGTACAAAATTGTATACATTTCATCTAATAAACACCAGGGTGGATGGCATCCCTTATTAGGTTTGTTTATAATAGAGAAGAGATGATACAGGTTGGACGACGAACGTTGGAAATTGCACAATAAGTTCATATGAAAGGGAACTTAAAAAATCCAGACAGTTCTTACAAGTACAAATGTCCATTGGTTAGTAAAAGTATGGACCCTTTCTCATTGTGCACATAGCTGTTTATAACAATTCCTTTTAGAAATTGCAATACACCTCAGTACTTCCCGTATTAGGTCAAGTATTCCCTGGTAATGCCATCAGACCCGAGTCTGATGGTAGGTAAAGTTCTCACATTCATGACTATTAGGTAATTCTGGAACGTCAATACTCAAAATACATGCTGAAAAATCTGTCTTTCTTTAATGTTTGGATGCAAATATTACGTGTTTCTAGCTTGTCGCAAATATACTATACTTGTGTCCAAAAACACATTGTGTTTGGTATTCAATATAACTTGTTTGAGACACAATAATTAATAGACTATTGTTTGTTGAAAATAGATAAAACCAAAAACGAGACAGAAATAAAAGGGCAGCAGATGTTAAATTCGTGAAAACAATGCCTGCAAACAAGTATATGTTTCCTGCATTATGTTGCTGGGACCCAAATTTTGTAGTTGCTGTAACTTAATTTGTATGCCTGACTAGAAGTTGTTGGCAGATTGGATGCGGCAATCAAATGAATCATTCTTCTTAAATTTCAAGCATTACAGAAACATCGACCAATTCAGACAACAAAGACCGACTACGACATTTGGCTTTAAAAACGTGTTTATTATTGGTACGTGGAAGACAAGAGCTCCCCCTGAAAAATTGAGACTCGAGCATGTTAAACGGGTTGTGGAATCCTACAAAATGGGCATTCTAGGGTTGAACGAAGTACTTTGGCTTAATAGTGGCAGAACCCAAACCCCATCTGGTCACTACTGTATGTTCTTCGGCAATGACATACACGTGGAAACAGAGTCGACCTTCTTATGCCACGTAAGACTAGAAATGATATTGCATACAACGCTATGTCTGATCGCACCGTAATTGTTCGCGACTTTTGGACATGAGAACCTGGATTCGATCACTGTTTTGACGACCTTTCTCTGATTATTAATAGAATTTTTTAATAGAATTTTTTGAAAAAAATGACTCAAATTTTACATATCTTAATCCTTAGACAAGGCGAGATTATTTGTATACTGTTTATTGAAAATTCATTTGTTTTTGATTATTTTTACATTAGTAAAACTTTATCTTACGAAGGAAATAGCTATATGGTACAGACATACACAACGAGAAGTATCCCAAAATGTACTTATTGAAGCTTCTCAGTTCAATCTTTTAATAATGAGTGTGGCCTCCACGATTAACTATAACCTCATTTAAACGACTTGGCATAGAGTTAATTAAAGAATGCATATTTTCTGGAGGTGTTTTGGGCCATTCTTCTATTATTGCAGATTTTAACTCCTTTATTGTATCAAATGATCTCCCATTTTTATAAATATTATTACTTAGTATTCCCCACAAGTTTTCTACTGGGTTAAGGTCCGGACTAAGAGCTGGCCAATCTGAAACTGTTATATTTTTGTCTTGAAGGGACTGCTTTGTCTTCCGTGCGGTGTGGATTGCAGCATTATCTTGCTGCAAAATAAAATTATTTCCATAATTATCCTCAGCAAAGTCAATGAAAACGTTATCCAGTAATTCTATATAGTTCTCGGCATTCATTTTATGTGTTATAAAACAAATCGGAGAACGTGTTTTGTATCCAAAAGCCGCCCAGGTCATAAGTGAGCCACCTTTAAAATTGCGAGCCACCCTAGTTTTCTCTTTTTGGTATTTTTCTCTCCAGTATCCTTGAAACCCATCGGGGCCATCAAGATTAAATTGTTTTTCGTCGCTGAATATAACGTTTCTCCATTCTAAGTCCCAAAACTTGTATTTCTCAGCAAAAGCTAATCTGGCTGCTTTATGCCTAGGATTGAGGTTAGGTTTGTGTATCATTTTTTGTTGCTTTACGTTGAGGTCTTCATTCAAAATTTGGTTAATTCGTCTCACTGTCACGTTTAAATTTAATTTTGACTTTATTTGTCTACAACTAAAGTTATTCGAGACCGCCAGCCGTTTAATTTGCCTTTTATCGCGCATCGTTACAATAGCTTTTGCTCGCTTTCTTTTTTAGTTCCATAACTTGACGGGTCTCGCAAGTAATTGTGTATTGTCGTCTCTGATCTGTTGAGTTTTGATCCAATGGATGTTATTGTTTCCCCGCATTCCCGATATACCTCAATTTTTTTACGCTCATTTTCTGACAACCTTGTTCCACGTGGCATATTGGTCTAAAAATACATTTAAAACTATATAAACTAGTAAAATCCATATCTTTTTATGTTCGCCACAAAGTATATTTACCATCAAAAAAATTTACGAACTTCAAACACCTTAATAACCAACAGAATTGAATTTTTTAATTTTGTACCATTTATCAATTTCATTTGAAATCACTTATATTCAAAGCAAGAATTTAAATTAACGGTTCTTCTGAGAGAGAAATCTCAAACTAAAATATGCGTTTGAAAAGAAAGTTGTTACTGCGTTGTTAAAAGTAGTACCAATTTGCAAAAGGTATCATATTTATTCAATCTGAGCATATTTTTACTTTGTACCATATACCAACTTCGGTCCCTGTAAAAATGTGGCAGATTAGATTCTTAATTTTTTTTTTAAATTCATTACTACTCAGTGGTCTTTGTCCTAACAATCAAAATTTTATATAAAGGAAGTAAATCGGTTTGACTTCTGAAAGCCTCATATTCTTAAAGTTCATTGAATTTTAGTAATAATTCAAATCCATCAACAACTTCAATTGTATCTATTCCCCAGTGTAGAGCACAACACGTGTCACTCTAACCGAAATTATATGTCGTTACGACAAAAAATTTTGTTAGCCAAGCAAAATAACCTAACATGTAAAGTGGCTTTTAGTCTGCGGCGACCGTCCTTATTGTTTCTTTACAAGTTATTTTTTAATAACACATTTTTCTTCATTAACATTTTTCTTTAAAGCAAAAATGAATTACACAATATGGTTGGTTGTGGCGAGTAGAGAAAGTAAACTATCTTCTTTCATGTTGCTAAAATCTCAACGTAATTTTTTCCTCTTTACAAACAGTACAATGACTATAACACCCATCCAGCAGGAGATTTAATAGTTACGTCTTTTTTGGAACAGAGTTAATCTGCTGGTATTGCTGTTGTTCAGTTATAAAGTTCTCCCTTTACAGTTAAATATATATTATTCGTTTCGTTTATTAAATAATATGATTTACACAGTGTAACACGACAAAATATATCCATATACGGACACCACTACGTGATGAAAGACCAAAAAAAAAAGACCTGTGTCTGCCAGTTTTGCCCAAAGTCATTCACTTTTTATGGGCCCCCAAAAGATTTGGGGCCTCGATGTCAAAACCGTTCAAAATTCAAGGAAACAATCAACAAAAAAAATTTACCTAAGATCTCGATAAACAACTTTCTGGAACATATGAACTTCCTAGGTATGATTCTTATATTGTGTGCTGCGTCCCTTGTTGCGTGTGCTGAGCCTACTTCTATGCCTTTGCTGTTGCGGTCGGTGAGATAGCAAAGCATCTCAATGTTGAAGTAAACGGTGTTAAGAAGTAAACGGCGTTAAGTTATTAATTAATTTGCAGCTATTTGGCCCATTAGGCTTTCAGCTGGCATGGAAATAAATGAATTCAATTGAAATTTTTCACTTTTGCGGCTACCTAAACGCTGCCTAAGCGCTACCTAAACGGTGTTTAGAATCATTCCTAGGAAGTGCATATGTTCGAAAAACATTTTTGTAGTTGATTATTTCCTTGAATTTTGAACGGTTTGCTACCTATGGACCTGAACAGGGGAAAAAGATTAAAAAAATCCAATTTTTTAAAGTTTTTTGCGATATTGACCTTGATGATGAAGTTTTTTTGATTTTATATGTTGGCAATTTTTATTCTCTATGACATATGAGCCTGACAAAATGATCACTTTTTTGCAAAAAATGACACCGAGGCCCCAAATCTTTGGTGCATGACTTTGGGCAAAATTGCGAGACACGGGTCTTTTTTTTTTTGGTCTTTTATCACGTAGTGGTGTCCGTATGCGGTTATATTTCCATGATTTAAAATATTTCGTACGTATGCTCGGAGATCCGGAGTTTGCACAAAAAAGCATCTTCATGGATGAGACCCGTTTTTGGCACAAAGGCTGTGTCAACAAACAAAATTGCCGTTATTGGAGAGAACACAATTCCTTAGTTTACGCTATCAAGCCAACCACTTTGAACGAGCTCGAAGCCAACGTTCAAGAGCCGAACATATTAGACCGAGCCATGCAAAATTGGACCGACCGCTTGAAGCACCGCCAGCCAGCGAGGTTTTCTCTTGAAGGACGTGCTATTCCATACATAATGGCATAAATGTAGCTTCGGATTACAGCCATAATCAATTTGAGATCTCGCACCGTTGTTGTTTTATTTACATTTATTTTCCTATCGTTCTAATCTAAGGACCCTTCATTATTAAAAATGCAACACTGTTTATCGCAAGTCAATGATGCGGTCAGTTGACAGGCGAATCTTCCTTTCTTCCAGAGAGGAAGAATTCTTGGTGATACATATTTTAAAGTGTGAGCGGAGAATGGGAGTGCCATTCTTCACTTCTTTTATCGTTTTTGATTTTATAAAGAGACTAGACTTGAATTTCACGTCACGTTTGACACCGAAGGCCGACAGATCAATCTTGTTCTGAGGAGGAGTATATTCTTTTGAACTACTATTCGCAGACGAATGTGCGGTAATGGATTCATATTTCATACACAGTAATGAAGGAACACAGAAGCTAATCGGAGTAATGATTAATCAATACCAAATACTTCTTTGAAGTTGTCACCCGATTACTTCGATGAAGAACAATTTCCTGTTGTATCTGAAGTTTCAAAGCGCTTTTGAAATTCTCCAATTGCCACTTCATGCCCCCAATTGTCAACACTTGTTCGTTTTTGTTGTTCTACTCTTTAACAGTCAACCGCTTATTTAATTCCTCACACAAAATTCTGGAAAAATACAATAATTTTACATGAAATACTGGGAAAGAATAACATCTATTACATTCCTAAATATACTTACGAGTGCCAAAAATAACAATTCATTCATATTAAAAGCATATTAAGAGAAATTGTGTAACATCGCAATATAAAACTCTCTCTTGGAAATCCTGTTAACTGTGAAAGAGAGTAGTACATGTGTTATTGCTAAACTGTTAACTAACAGAATGTCGTGTCAGGATAATGTGATAAAAACTCTTATTTTTGCGGAAATACTAGTTATTGACATTTTGTTGGTGTTGACGAAAGGATATCAGTGTTCGCGCAACGGAAGAAACGTTTAAAATATAATTACAAGAAAAAAACGCACAAAACAAAAAGAAAAAAACAATCGGTAACGGAATAATTTAATAAAGAAAGAAAAGTAAAAAGTTAATAACGTTCATATTTTACAATGTAGTAATACAGAGTTTTCGAATTGAAAAAATATTAAACAAATGCCCAAGATAAAGGCGACAAAATTCAAAAGGATAAAAGTGTTGGATATACACAGTGGTCGGTATGTGCATTGTGGTGAATAAATAATAAATTTTTTTCTTAACAGCTACAAGTGTTTAAGAAAATGACAAAATTTAATACATTGTATCTAAGTGAAACCAAGCAGTATAAGTTATTGCACTTCTAGTCGTAAATCTTATAGTTTTTCTAAGTAAACAAAAGAAGGGCAGATTCGAGTTTAGTTCCAGCACATTCGAAATTGGAACAGCATAAAAGTATTCGTTGGTGAATATTGATATTGATTGGTATAAAACTTATAAGTAAATAGAAAGGGTTTTATAATAGTGTTAGCGAAAACGTGGCAACAGTGCATACCGATAAAACCAAAATTAAAATCAGGAACGTCTTTTCGAAGGGTTTAAGATTTTGATGAAAATTGGAGAATGTATTAGGGATAGCGGTCTTGGGTGTTGGAGTATTTTGATTTTTGTTTTAAAAAATATTTAAAGCGGTGAAAGATATGTAGCTTTGAAATTGGGGAATTGTGTGAGAAATCTCTTGGAATTTTCATATGTTGTATTTTGTGAGTGATATACAAATGTCTTTTTCTATTGAGTTAATTTTTTAAGGACTCAAGAAATTTTAGTTTTCATCAACTACAGAACATGGCCAATGGAGAAGGAAATTTGCAGCTAAAAGAAATAAAAATCCAAAAAAAATCTTCTTCTGCGAATATCTTCAACGGAGAGAATATAAACCAAATCGCTTTTAGGTACTCGCATCTTCTCTCCTATAAATTCTAAATCGATTTCTACAACAATTGCAAAAAAGTTAGCTGTGAAACGAATATATTGAAATTGTTTAGCTTGAGCCAAAATTCATTGAACACAAACAATACAATTTTTAAAATTAATTTTTAAAATTAAATTTATTGACGACGTTAGACAACTTTTTCAACACTAATTCAAATCGTTTTATTTCTAGAATAACCTCAAAACTAATGAAATTTTTGATATTGCCAAAAACCAACATCTAAACCTAAATTCAGTGATTAGTGTCCTCGACACACCCTGAAAATCAGACTTTTGTTATTGTTTGGATGCAGATATAACGTGTTTGTAGCTTGTCGCAATTATTCTAATCTCGTGTGCAAACACATTGTGTTTGTTCAACATTACATGTTTGCGGCACAATAATTAATAGTCTATAATATATATTTTTGAGACCCAAATTCAGCTTTGTTTGTTGAAACCCGCTAAAAACAAAACCGAGACAGGCAACAAGGAAATAAAAAACCAGCAGATCTTAAATTTTTTAAAACTATGCTTGCAAACATGTGCATGTTTCCTGCAATATTATGCTGAATCAAATTTTTTCAGCGTGCACTTTTAAATGACGGCCACCTTTCATGGTTCTTGCAAGACTAGCGAGTAGTTATCTATGAAAAAGGTTTTCAAAACTACGTTTGGAACCGGTGTAAACATGTTGATCCCAATCAGTGAGTGTTCAACAAGAAGGGACACAGCTCACTGATTCTGAGAATGTATTGTGAGAAATATTTATTTTTACTAAAACCGAAATGAAGGGGTAAAGAAGCGCTATGCCAATTCCCTCAATCTAGTACACTGTGTCACAAAGTTTTGAACAAATGTATCTCACATTTTATCCAAGTATAAAATTTTAGATATTGTATAATTACCGTTATTTATGTATTTCAAATATACAATGTCACTTACATACAAATATCTTCAAAACTGTTCGACGAATTTTGTCGTTCTTTTTCTCAGTTAAAGGAAATGCAATAACGGAAACAACGGTGCATAGTTTGTAAACATTGATTAAGAAATCACTGAGTTACAGTGCAACAAATTTCAAATTCAGAAAAGTCTTGATGCCTTTTTACAATTTTGCTCTTTTGCCTTTATTTTTTACAACAAAATATTTGAATAATTTGAAGCAAGATCTCTCCAGTATTTCAATTGGTTTGCTAAACGTTGTTCCAGAAAAAAGATCGACAAAATTACACTTTTGAGCATTCTGAATGCCAATTCGGATTCAGCAGGCAATTCTATATAGAGCTTAGGTTGTCGTTACATTTAGTCAGGGCTTTGTTGTAACTTTGTGACACAGTGCTATTAGTAGAACACAATTGGAGACAAGGAGCAATCTGGCTAAAAAACAAAGGTTTTTGTCAGGCTTTAGCCGCATATTTGATTGAATTGAAAACAACGACAAATGATATTTATTTTTTAATTAGAAATATAATATCGAACGATTTAAAATGTGTCGGTCCAGGCAAGTTATTGATTCTAAATTTTGCACTAAGGCAAAAGGCGTAGCACTAAAGCCTAAATGCAATATTAAATAATTGTCCACCAAATTACCGAAACTTATACTAGAACAGGCCTGATTATTTTTCTGTCGAGCCAGTGTGTCATTTCATCCTACAGCCCTTCTATATAGCGATCAACATCTGTAGGCCTTATTTACCTTGTCCACTGTGCGGTATTTCCAATTAAAATTCTGGGATTTTCATTTTCCTTGTGAATATACATACATATTTTCGCTTTTGCGGGTACACATTTAATCCCCTTGGCTGTGCCCAATTATAAGCTATATTATATTAGGACTCTTTCCCCTAATAAGTATTACAACAGCAGACTGGTCTAAGTTCTTCGTCGATAAGAAGCCCTAGGAGACTGTGAATTATGATGACCCTCAATAGTGGTGATATAATCCTCCATTGTGATAATCCATGTTGCACTCTGTCTGTTACATTTACGCCATGAGAAATGCAGTTTATCCATCTATTCAATAGCATATGCTAGATCCAGTATCTCAATGCCCGGCCCAGTGCAAACTGGTCTGAGGATTGGATGAGTGACTCGGTCTCGACATTGTTGAACGCACCCTTAATATATATAAGTATGCATACTGATAGTGTATTCAAGTTACTATTGAGAGTTTCCCATATGTGGTGGGTTACCTCATGAAGTGCGGTTTCCACTGATCGACCTTTAATATGTGCCTGTTACCTGAACTTCAACATATCGTGTGCTCTTCTACTTTTCATCATGTCGTCCACTATTCTCTCCAAGGACTTAAGTATAATCGAGGTGAGACAAATTGATCACAAGTCGCATAACGTGCCTTTCCAGGTTTGTGTAGGAATACTGCCCTAGGTTTCTGCCTGGAAAATTCCGTCCGGTCCCACCGCTTTAGATGGTGGGAGAAGCTCGTTACACTTCTTTTGAACATTTCGTCCGTGATGATTGGCGACTGATGTAAACCATTATCATTCTGCTGTTGTTCGCCCTTGGGTTCCGCAATTCCATTCGGAAAGTCTGTATCCATCAGGTGACTTAGCGTTTGTTGCATTGTCTTCATTCTGTTCCCTGTGTTGTCCACTAGCGTTTCCGCCTGAATGTATTTCTTAGAAAGGAAATTTCTAATTTTCGACATGTCACTAATCTTCGTCTCCCTCAGTTTATTTATAATCCAACATTTTCTTCAAATTCATTAAGTTTAACTATGCTATTAAATTGACTAAGGTTAACTAGGCTATTATTAAGCTTATCTAGGCTAAGAAATTTCACTAACTATAGGGAGTGCAAATCTGAGTTTGAAAAGAGTCTGTTTTTGAAACATTGCAAGTTTTAAGTTTTGATAAAAAAAGGTAATTTAGATGAAATGTGAGACCAATTTAATTAACACTACAAACCTTTTGAACGGTTTCGTGGCAGGATTGTGGGCCAAAGTAGAGCAAATTAACAAAGATTGCATTTTCATTTAGGTTTTTAGTGTTTTAGTGTTAAAAAACGTGCTCTCAACAATGTAAATATTTAGATTTGCCAACATTTGGCTTTATTTGTCAAGATTGTTTTTCAATCATAAGCTGTAAGGAGCTGTTGGTATAATCGACTTTCAGATTGTATTGCTTCTGAAGGATTCGCATATGTAAATTGCATATACATTTGGTATATATACGATTGATGACCTTATCAATGGTATCAATTCTGTGGAAGGCATCTGATGATGCACTTGTCTCGGACTGCGCAACTAGACATGCCAGTGAGTGTGCTCTCATGAAAAGTATGTATTAATTATCGAAACTCATCGAAAACCAATTTTCACATAGGAAAATAATTCACATATAGAGTAATATAATATAGAGCTGCCATCTTTCTCATCTAACGTTTAGTTTCGCACTCTTCGAGGGGCGATCGGTGCCATAGAGAGTTTTTTGACGTAAATTGACTTACAACAAGTGGAATTACACATATTGTTGACTTAAATTTACCATTGCAAGTGTTCGTTGGATGGTGGGAAGCATGAGTTCAATAACACCAGATAAAGCAAAGTTGTTCCAACAAAGGAACAACTACCGCATTTCAAGTTTTTGTGGCAAAATAGTTGTGTCAAATATAATGCAAATGTATACCAACGATAAAAGTCAACAAAAAAGTCCAAAATACATTTAAATTTTACAAGTTCTGTACTAAAACGAAATGGAAAACTTAGTCAACAGTTCTTGTAACTCCACCTGCTGTAAGTTAATTTTCGTCGAATTTCTCTCATTGGCACAAATCAACTACGAAGAGTGTGAAATGAATCGTCAGTTGAGATAATAAATTGCTGTATCCTAAATTACTCTCTGCTTGTAATAAGTGATATTTGGTTGTTAAAAATAAAACAAAACATAGAAAAATTGTGCAAATGGATGAAGTATTTATTTGGATCGATTAACAAATGCCTATCATTTAGTTTTAAAATCTCTTTCATGCAAATGTTACTCACGGCTACGCTTCACGTGGTCCTTTCTGAGAGTCCAATTCTGTCACACTTTTTCCAACATTTCGGCTGAAATCTCACCAAACGCATGTGCAATGGTGTCTGCCAAGGCAGAAATCGTGGTTGGCTTGACCCTACGGACGAAATACTTCACGTACCCACACACAATTTTTTCCCATTGGCTCAACTCAGCTTTCGTCGCACCGAAAGTTTCGCGCTCTCCAGGCTCACCGTATATCCTGGATTCTGTTGCCAGAATATAACTGGTTATACGTGACAGTTAGAGGGTTAATTTGTTCCACAAAAATGTTTATCTGAATCTTTTCTATAAAACTTCTGAACATATTTTGTACCTCAGAAGTAAGGAACACAGAATCGAATTTACAGCGCCGTAATGTGACATTAATTGCTCCCCAACCTCGTCTCTCAATTGGTTCATGGTATCGCATGCAGTGTGGCATTTGGCACCGTCCTGTTGAAACCTCATGTCCACCAAGTCTAATTCTTACATTTCGTGCAAAAAAAAAGTCTGGGATCATCGAACGGGACCGTGCTCCATTGACGATACCGGTTGGGGTCATCAACGTGTTTGAAGAAGTACGATCCAATGATGCCGCCAGCCCATAAATCGTGCACTTTCCAAGGTGCATTGGCAGGTCTTGAAAATCATTTGTCTAATATTCGGCAAAAAATCGTCAATTCTGTTTACTGTAAAGAGAGCCTCATCGCTGAAGGCAATAAAATGTACGTAATTTGCGAAACACATTTTTCACAAAGCATGAATTTTAATAATAAAACTCAATGATTTGCAAGCGTTGTTCGCTTCTAAGTCTATTCATGATGAAATGGCAAGGAAAACTGAATATTTTAGACTGTGACCCATGTCACGAATATCGCGCCAACTGGCAAAAACTTTGCACTGAAATACCAAATAGCAAAAATTCTTCCGTTCGTATGAACTTTTCATAGAGGGCGGATCAATAAGTCCGTGACTTTTCGAACTTCCCTCGTGGTTAAATAAAATGCAACACTGCTCTCATCAAGTAGCGCCTGTTAATAGAGTACTGTCAAATTTTGAGCAAGTGACGTCATTTACTGTGCGTTTAACAGCAGTTCAAAATATACAACCTCTTGAATTTTTTTAAAAATGGAAAAAAGTGCATTTCGAGTTCTCATTAAACATTATTTTTTGCGAAAAAAAACCGTCAATCAAACCAAGGAATGCTTGATAAATACTATGGGGACTCTGCACCATCTATTTCAATGGTAAAAAAGTGGTTTACTGACGTTCGTTGTCGTCTCATAAGTACAAATGACGGTGAACTTTCTGGACGGCCAATTGAGGTCAATTCACCCGAAAATGCCAATAAAATTCACGATATGGTGTTGGCCGATCGAAAAGTAAAAGTTCGTGAGATTGTTAATGGCATAGACATTTTATATGGCAGGCAGTGTGGTTTCGATTTTAAATGATCAGTTCGACTTAAGAAAGCTGTCTGCAAGATGGGTGTCGCGTTTGCTCTCAATTTACCATAAACGAAATCGTGTGACAACTACAAAGGATTATTTGGAGTTGTTTAACCGCAATTCGAAGGAGTTTTTGTGGCGACTTTTATAACTGTGGATGAAACATGGATCATGGATCTAAACAATGGGTTTCTCCGGGTGAACCGGCTCTCAAGAAGCCAATGTAAATTTTTCGGCCAATAAGTTGATGGCAACGGTATTTTGGAATGCACGCGGGATAATCCACATCGATTACCTTCATAAAGGGGAAAACATTAACAGGCGAATATTATGCCAACTTATTGGACCGATTTAACGAAAATGTAAAAAACAAACGACCCCATATGGCCAAGAAAAAAGTTATTTTTCATCAAGATAATGCACGGATGTACACGTGTGTTGTCTCAATGGAAAAATTCCATGAATTGGTCTACGAATGGGTACCTCATCCACCATATTCTCCTGATTTAGCCCCCTGTGACTATTTCCAATTTCTAAACCTAATGCCTCGGTGGAAGGAGATTTAACTCCAACGATGAAATTATTGATCAAAAAACCTCGAAAAATCGAATTATCTGATGCTCAACCGAACGCTTAATGCGGTATAATGTGAAAATTAGTTCTTAAATGTCTTGAAAAGCGTAAAAAACATGTTCAGTGTGTGTTAATCAATCATTGAATTTGTCTACAAGCACTAAGTGAAGTGCAAAGTTTTGTTGTTCTTCAAAGTTCTTTTTCGACCACTATATAACTTACAACTGTCTTGTTCCCACACGTTCTATGTTCAACAGTTTATAGTATTTCTAAAATATTGAAACAATTTGTTGCCATTTGGCCAAAGAAAAAATAAACCAAAAAAAGGTAACAAATTTTACAAATTTAAGTACGTGAATAAGACTTACATATATGTATAAAAAGATAGCAATACAATTTTTAAATAATATGTTGAATTTTATGTCGAAATACAATAAAAAGTAAAACAACATAAACAGCAGTCCATTTCTTACATATAAAAAAAATTCCCTGAAAATTGTGATTGCTATTAATGTTCAAACATTAAATGAAACATCTAAAAAAAAACCTCATGAAAATGCATGTCAAGTGTGTTCAAAATCCGTAAATTAAATAAATAAAGTTGTATTGAAATATAAATTAATATTTTTAATAACACAACGTGAGATAAAAAGTTCCCAACAACGTCAAAAAAGAGTAGGAGAAATAAAATTTGTGAAATGTTTAAAGCGAATTTGTGAAAACAAAAAAAGTGTATGTTAATTTACAATAAAAAATCAACAATATAATTAAATCCTTAAAGGATTAATGTGAATGTTGTGTATATTTAACGTATTAAGGCCACAAAAAATTAAGCTAAAAAAGGGTTGAAAAGTGAAAGCAAATAAAAGTTAACAAAACACATACATATACTTATAGACATACAAATATACGCCCAACGTTATGCTCAATATCCAGAAAAGAAAAAAAATAGCCATTGGTTCAGAAATATAAAATTGTTAATTAACAAAATATTGTGTAAATTTGTTAAAGAAAAATATGTTTTTTTTTAACTTTAAAATATATGTAATTAACTGAGTAGCTGATTAAATTTCCTGTTCACATATCTGCTATTGTAAGTATATTTTATGTTATATGGAAAACAGAGGTACCTACCATGATCGAGTGGTCACGTGCCCAAAACTACTTTATCCACACATTCGTGGGGTTGCCAACCAACAACTATTGCTTGTAAAGTAATTAGTTATTTAGAGAACACAACTTTTCGTTTAACTAACAACAGCATTTGTACATGAAGCACCATTATCCCTGTCAAACATGTGACCAGTGAACCACCCCAACCTTATCTACCAACAACATCCAATCGCAGTGTAGGATATCGAAAAGTTAAAACAAAAAGAACCTCGGATAATTCTTTGTGACCAGTTCCATTTGAATGAAGTGTTGAAACAGTAATTTTAGTAAAGGGTGTTTTCTAAGGCTGACAGTAATCATAGATGCACCAAATTGTTGAGAGAATAGTTTAATGGTTGTCCTGTCTTCTTTAAAGTTTGTATTTCTCAATCTCGGTGAAATATGTTATATATTTTTTAGACAGCATGCACCACTGACAGTTATAGAGCCGCCAACCAATATTGTGGCATTTCAACCCTAACAGTTGCATTGTCCTTAATTGAATTTACTTATACTGAGACGTAAAACAAAGTAATTGTTTATCGTACGTCTTCTGTGACGGAAATTGAGTGGTTGTAACATGTCGCCCTACAACAAAGGTACAAAGAGTGTTAACAAAAATACAAAAAGTGTACACAAAAGTAAAAAAAAGTCAATGCAAGACTACAAAAAATGTACACAAAGAAACAAACGTGTAAACAAAAAGTAAATTAAAAAACACAAAAAAAAATTAAAAAAAAAAAAGATTAAAAAAAAATGAACATCCCATGAAGGGATTGAGGAGAGCAGTGACAGTGAGAACAGTGAAATGTGCGCTTTCTTGTTTTACACTCACTGATTGGGACCGACAGTTTTATACCGGTTCCGAACGATATTTTTGAGAAGCTTTTTCATGGCTAAGTACTCGATAGTGTCGATACTGTAGTGAAAGAATTGTAAGCTGGTCTAAGCAGGCATCGAACCTACGTTCTCATGTACAAGAGACGCACACACTAAACATTGCACCACCGACGGCCAAAAACAAAACACAAAAGAGTGGAGAAAAGTACAAGAAAACGGCCAAAAGTGTACTTAAAGCAATAATAAATTTTCAAAAAGGTAAAAACCGTTCACACAAAAGTGTACAAAAATTTAAATTAAATTGGAAAAAGTGTACGTTACATAAAAATACAAAATTTACACAATTGTACTTAAAAGTACAAAAAATGTTCATAAAAGTACAAAAAGGTGCAGAGAAGAATAACAACCATACAAAATATAACAAAAAGTGTAAACAAAGATACAAAAAGTGTTAACAAAAAGTGTAAACAAAAGTGTACGAAGAACTTCAACAAATTTACCCACACATACCTAGAAGTGTATTTAAAGGTATTGAAATTGTACGAAAGAGTTAAAACAAATTTACACACATCAGTCTGTGCTACTATTCGAACGATTCAGATGTGTTTATTACACTTTACAAATCAGCTGTTGTAGTGATTTATTTCTAAACAAATAAAATTAAAAATATATTCTGAAAATGAGTAACAAACGTATAGTTTGTGGGGGAATAATCCAAGGTATATATGTGCCGTCGGCGGCTCTTGTACATGAGATCCTGGGTTCGAACCCTGCTCTGACCACCTTAAAATTTCTTTCGGCGGCGGTCACCACGCATAGTGACGGCGACACTATCGAGTATATAGCCATGAAAACGCTTCTCAAAATACCGTTCGGAATCGGTGTAAAACTGTAGGTCCCAATCAGTGAGTGAAAACTGGAAAGCGCACAGCTCAGTGATTGTGAGAAGTTCTCCCCTCTCCCTTCATGGGATGTAATGGGAAACCATTTATTTTATTTTGATATGTTCAAAGACTGCAAGTATCTATATGCTATCAGTAAAAGGTTCCAAATCCTATCCGATCTAGACGAAGATGATGCCAACAGTTTAGAAAGTATATGAAATATTAAGTCAAAGATACAAATTTTAACGTCGTTTTGTCAAAGGCTGAGCTAGACTCAGTCAAGGCCAGGGTCCTTCGTTAGAATCTACTAAACATTTCGAAAAAAAAGAGCAGATTAGTTGACACATCTATACGCTGAAAAATACGTATTTTCGTTGTTGTTTGGGTGCAAATACAAAATTTTTTATAGCTTCTCGCAAATATATTATACTTGTGCCCAAACACATTGTGTTTGCTATTCAATATAACATATTTGGGACACTACACTTACTTTTACTTTTATTGACTATTTTACAACCTCATGAGGTCAGACATCTTACACATATTAATTAAACAATCAAATTTCAACATATTCTACCAACGGTCTCTATCCTTCGCTTTTTCTCGCCAGTTGGTAACACCAAGGATACGGAGGGATTCTTCTGTCTGGCCTTTCCGGCGGAGTCTTGGTCGTCCTCTTTTCGTGCTTCCATCGGGTACATTAACGAATTCATTCTGATAACATGGCCTAGCCAACGCAGTTGGTCTAATTTGATTCGCCTAGCTATGTCCACGTCAGAATATAGATTATATAGCTCTGTGTTCCAGCGACGTCGGTACTCGCCATTTTCTCTAACAGGACCATATGTTTTACGGAGAATTTTTCTCTCGAAAACTCCCAGAAAACTCTCGAAAAACTGACCCAAGTCTCGGAGCCTTATGTCAAGACTGGTAAAATGAGAGTCTGATATAGCTGGACTTTTCTCTGTCGGGAGAGAACTTTGTTCCTGAACTGCTCGCTGAGCCCAAAATACCATCCATTTGCAAGCACAATTCTCCTACTTATCTCTAAGCTGACATTGTTGTCCTTGTTCACGGCCGATACAGGGTAGACAAATTCATTTACCCTTCAAAATTAAATCGGTTGTCAACTTTCAAGTGCGGACCAAGTCTACAGGTTTCTCTGGTCGTTGACACAATCAATTTTGTCTTGCCATCATTAACAGCAAGACCCACCTTCGCTGATTCCTTTTCGATTCTTGAAAATACTCCTGCAACCTCTCGCAAATTCCGCCCAATAATGTCTATGTTCTCAGCATACGCCAGCCACATATATCTTTTCGTGTTAATGGTCTTGTTCGTATTTATCCTCATTATTATCTCCATTAAGATGTTGAAGAGATTGCACGAAAGTGTGTCGCCTTGTCTAAGTCCACGTTTGGTACAAAATGGTTCAGTGAGGTCTTTCCCCACTTTTACTACTGATTTGGTGTTGGTCAGCATCATTCTACAGAGGCGGATCAGTTTTGACGGAATACCAAGTTCAGTATGGGGCTATCGACAGCAGCTTTGTAATCGACGAAAAGGTGGTATGTTCCGATTTGCTTTTCGTGGGTCTTTTCCAGGATTTGGCCTTAGCGTGAATATTTGGTCAGTCGTGGACTTGCCTGGTCTAAAACTACACTGATAAGGTCAAATAAGGTTTTCAATAATTAGCTTTAGTCTTTCACATAATACGCTCGACAAGAGCTTATACGCGATGGATAAAAGACTGATACAGCGATAGTTGAAACAGACACACGTATTACCCTTTTTGAAGGGACACGACACTAGAGAAAAAAAGAATCAGATATTCAATTCACGACAACAGTGCTACCAAACATGTACATGGTTCCTGCAATATGTTGCTGTAGCCGATATTTTTCAGCGTGTATGGGGTTTGAAATCAGATTCTTTATTGATTTTGTTACAAGATAATTTCATTTAAAGAAATATCATCAATTAATCCACGTTTTGAAAGTACTCATCAGGGAAGGGCTGAGAGCACTTTGCAGGCATGGATGAGAACACTCTTCAGGCAATGGATGAATACACTCCCCTGGTAACGGTTGAGAACACTTTCTGGGGACGGTTTAGAACACTCTTCGGGCATAGATGAAAACACTGTTCAGGCAACGGATGAAGGCCCTCTTCAGGTAACGGTTGAGAATACCTTTCTTTACACACCACACACTCTTTAGGCAACGGATGATGCCACTCTTCTGCGGAAAGTTGAGAACAGCCTTCGGGAAATGGCTTGGTAACACTCCTTTGGGTTCGGCCAATCGATTTCAGGTCATCGATGGGTTGGTGTGATGCATACATAGGACGTGGAGCTGTTCTACATCGGTATGATTCGAACTTCTAGACAGGACTTTGCATTCGGACTGGTAGTACTGGATCGGCCTCCCATCAGTTAATAATATACTATGGTGAAATATTCAGTCGAAGTCGCTATGGCTGAGTAGTAGTGTATTCAAAACCGAAACCGGATAACCGAATTCCGGCCGGTTAACAGTACATCGGTTTTTTAAAAAGTGCTATTTTCGAAGAACCGGTTTCGCTGGTTATTTCAAGTCAATTAATCGGGTTTTACACAACGCAGTTTTACAAATCTAAATCCATATTCATAGTTCACTATGGATACTGACCCCATCAAAGAGAGACAAAAGACTTTGCCAACGAATTATTTCGACAATAGTTTTTTAAAATAAGTCATAGAATGCCAACTCCGATTTAGACGAAAAATCGGAACAATTAGTTTTTTCCCATAGATTTAACATTTTTGGTTTTGCCATTTTGACTCGTAAAATGATTAAGATGTAATAAATTGTAATAAACAAACGGTCCCTACAAAAAATCATCGCTTAGACCCCTTTCACACTCGGCAAGTTACTTGCGCAAGTCTCTTGCCCAAGTCTTGGTTTGTTGATGACAGAGGTAGGTCGGGATAGGGGAATAAATTTTGAGTACAGACTTGCTTGTACTCGGAAAGTTGAAAAACTGACTTGCGCAAGTAACTTGCCGAGTGTGTAAGGGGTCTTACTTTAAAAATAATAAATTGCCTTTATTCAAGTGAACCAAAAAAATAGCGCTTTTTTTACTTTTTTTTATAAATTGCTCAAAAAAAGTTATTTTGTTAAGAAACCACTACTGTCATGATTTTTTTTATATCTCAAGATGTCTAGCTTCGACTTCCGTTTTAAAATTCTGCAATCGGTTACAAATTGCAAAAGATACAGGCTGCTGATATTGCAGCCGGATATATGTAGACGGCTATGACCAAATATAAGTTTTGTTGCTTTAACCTTAAGATTTAAAGATTCATAAACCTCAAAGCAAAATGTGTTGCCCACATACATACTAGTGCGAAAAAATCCAACCTCTAATATGCCCAACATGAATATTAAAAAAGTCAAAACACTGTTTCGTAAAAGTTCTGTCAAAAATAAACCAACTTCTCCATGAGATTAACAGTACAGGATGACAAGGAAATGTATTTTTTTGCACTTATATTTCGCCTTAACCTAAAACTCACAACCTCACATGTTAGACTGCCTCGACTATTACTAAATGTACAGAAAAGTATCATACAAATTCCAAGTACTTATTTGGAGACTAGCAAAATAAGAACCACCTTAATGTCCGAATACATAAAAAAATCTAAACAGATTTCCACGCGGCTCCCACCTCCAATCACTTCGAGAGGAAAATTGTGACTATTCATCTAAATTGACATTAATCTTTGAGAGCCATCAGCGGGATGTTGTTCGGGGGACTTAAAAGTTTCTCCATTTTTGCAGACGCATAGAAAAACAAAACGTTAATGGTGCTTTAATACATTCTACCATAACGGCTTAAGACTTTACTTGTAGGTAACGGGGATTTTACTCCGTAATATGAGAGAGTGGTCATCTTTTCATTTGAGCAGGACCATAATGGAAAAGGATTAAAAGTTATGTATGTCAAAACAAATGACAGAGATTTATTCGTGGTTAGACATTTAATGGGGCACGTGTGTGAAGTAGATTAAACCACTTTGTAGTATTCATTTGCGAGAATATAATGGCGAAAAGTTGGGCATGTTTTAGTTACACCGTTTGCTTGTTTTGTACAGATAGCTAAGCGATATTAAACAGCACTTGAAACACCTGCTTCTATCTTTAGCAGGCACAAAGTATCCAATATAGCGTATTCACAAATCCGGGTTTTCACGAATGTAACGGCCACTCCTTGCTTATTTTCGAAGAAAAATGGCCCAATTATGGCTCTGGACCAAAATCCGCACCAAACAGTGACTCGTTTTGGGTGCATCGGGTTTTCAATGTATGCGTGCGGGTTTTCTGTGCCCCAAATGCGACAATTTTGCTTGTTTACATACCCGCCAAGATCAAAATGAGCTTCATCTGAAAAGATGATTTTTATGGCAAAATCGGCATCTTCTGTAAATCGATCGCAGGCCCACATTCTGCAACATTACCATGATTTTCAAAGTAATGTCGCAATATTTTTTTAGCGTTGTTCAAGCGTATACACAACCATATTCGTTAAGCGGAAGGATAAAACTAATTATCTGTCAAATCAGACATGAGCTAAGTGTTACCATTCACGAAATAACCACTAGTTAAAAAAAAAAAAAGTTAGATGGCGGACCCTTTATAACCAAAAATTGGAAACACACTTTCGCTGAAGGTAGTTTTAGTGCTAATTGTACAGATGAATTTATTCAGTTTAATGAACCTAATATGCCAAACCAAATACACTAAATCCGTGTTGGATCAATTTTCGTTTGAAAGTATTTTACTTATTTTTGGATTGTGAATACTGATTATTATTTTATAGATTTCTGCTAACCAAAAAGGCAAAATGCATTGCCAAAAAAAGACCTTGATTGAGCACAAAGATACAATACAATACAAAGAAAGATACAGACACAATTACTATTTAATAAAATCAATTACTCAAGTACTTCAATTCGGTGGCGACAGCCGGTTTTACGGTTGCAACAATTTCTTTTCGAAAAATTAGTTCTATATTTGATCGATAGTTTTTCCAATTAGTTGCCGAATACGATGCAGCAATGCACTCGTTTCGTTAATTTTATATGTTTATACAGACAATTTAAACAATTCTGTAAATTATACAGACAATTTAAATACCAACTGGGTATACGCATACATAGACTAATACTTATAAATAGTAGACCCAATAGTTCTCCCACCAAATTTATGACATTTGCCCTGGTGTGATATTTACGTTTGATATTGAAAAGAATTGCTTTACTAATACCAGATAGAGGCAATGGTTTAAAACAACGAACAAAATAACAACAACGGCATTTCGTTTTGTGTGATAAAATTATTGTGTTAAATACAACACAAATGTATTCTAACAATAACAGTCAATAAAAAAGTTTAAAACACATTTAAATTTCACAGTTTTCCACCAAAATGACAAGAAAAATTAAAGCGAGAAGTTATTGTAATTCCACCTGGTGTATGTCACTTTTCGTCAAACATCTCTCTATCACACCGACAGCATCACGAAGAGTGTGCAAGGAAACGTCAGATGAGCCAAATATTTTCTCTACTTAGATTTACTCTATGTACTCATATTTCAATTTATTATTAAACTCATTGTTCTCAAAGAACGCAATTAAAGTATTCTTTGCTGCAAGAAAATTTACTTATTTTCAGAAAGGCTATTTATCTCAACAAACGAAAAGTTACGGTATTACTTAATTTCTAAGAAAAGATACTTTGCAGAAAATGAATTTTTGCAAGAAATTGTATTTTTTTTAAGAGAAGGTATGTGTTTGAAGAATAGGCTATTTTTAAGAAATTGTATTTTTTTAGAATTGAGCGTTTTTCAAGAATAGGTAAAGTTTTAAGGGTAGGTAGTACCTATCTCAAGAAAAATTCATTTGTTTCACAAAAAAGGTACTTTTTAAAGAAAATTTTGTTTTTAAAGAATCGTTAATTTGTTTTAAGAAAATGTACTTTTTTAAGAAAATGCACTTATTTAAAAAAATAATATTTTTAAGTAAATGTACTTTTTGTAAGAAAATTTACTTTTTTTAAGCAAAGGTACTTCGTTCAAGAATATGAATAGGTATTGGTTTTGAGAAAATTTATTTTTTTAAGAAAAGGCAATTTTTTAAGAAATTGATCATTTATTAATCTCCTTTCACTTTAGCTTTTCTAAATTTACTTTTTATTGGATTCTAAACTACAATATATACTAAACATTGGTTGCAGGCTCCACCTAGAAAACTTCCCAATAAACAAGAAATTTCCCAACATATGTCAGTTTAGACACAAACCAAAGCAAAAGTACCTAACATAGTTGATAATACAGGGTTGTAGCATAATAGTGTTAAAAAAAAATTGTTAAATTGCTTTTCATTTAGCCCCCATCCCGCAACGTGCGATAAGGAACTTCGTTCCAAAAAGTATGACAACTCTTGGCGGACTTAAATTTCTTTTTCTGACTTTATGCACAAAGTTTAAAGGTACCAAAAAAAATTTGGCAATGTATGTAAATACTGGGTATGTAAATACTTGGTCTTATTTTCCTAAGGACAATAAATAATATTTTGTTAGTCAAATCTTACACTGAATTCAAAAAAATATTAAATTTATTTATAGCTTTTGCATAATATACTATAACTTTATATTAAAGTGTTGACAAATTAAGTCCGCCTGGAATTGGCATACTTTTTAGAGTTACCATTTATGTTAGTTGGCAACAATAGACCATATGAAAGGGAATTTTTCGAGGTCAGTGCATGATTTTTATCTCCTATATGCATTTTTGAATGAACCAGTTAAAACAATACGTTATATACCTACTAGGCTAACCATTCAACTAATTATTATTCGGTTAATCGATATAAAATTAACCGAACATTTTAATAATTAAGTTTTTCGATTAACGATTAACTCAAACAAATCATAGCGATTAATCGATTAAAAAATATAAGTACGTGTTTATGGCAAGCAGTCCGTCTTGAAACAGTCCTACAATGTGGCACCTCATATGACAACGATTTGCGAACAAATTTCATAACTTTACACACATTTCGAATAAATTTGATAGTTTGTTGAAAGAAAGCGTCGCACAGTGCTTTGGCTCATAGACATATATAAATAAAAATTGTCTCAAAATTGGTTCATTAAATTGGGTGTAATAGTCTGATGAAATTTCAAGACCCACTGGTCACTTTGTATGGGGGGTATTAAAGTACCTGCTCCGATTCTGCTCGAACTATATACAATAAGGATAATAATCAGAAAATTAGGTATTGCAAAATTTTTGTAAAAATTAATCAATCCAATAGGGTGTCATAGTGTGATATAGTTTCAGAGCTACCCTACCACTTTTGGGTCCAAACTTTGCGATTTTTTTAATTTTGGCTTGGTACCAAAAGTCACTAATTTTCATGTTGCTTCAACTAGGATTTGTGAATTGTACCTCTATACATTTTAAACTTTATAATGAAGTTGTTTTTGTTACGTTTTGTTTTGTTTTATTAAATATGCCTAGTACAATGTTCGAACACTGTTTTCTGTTTTTTGTTTTATTTTATTCGAATAATCGATTAATCGAATAATTTGATTGCGGTTTGTTCGGTTAATTGTCAGATTGAAATTTGCGATTAACGATTAACCGATTAATCAAAAACCCGACAACTTTAGAAAATATTCTTAATTTCGAGTTTCATTTTGAGTTATAGATTTAATTGCAACGAGACTTCAAAATAAACTGCGTAGCAATTCATTGACGGATCGCATCACTTTTAGAATTATTCACCACCATATTCATGGTTGTCATAGAAACCATGTCGGTTTTACTAATTGTTGTTTTTGCAAACCAATATTGGTTTAATTTGGTGTCATGGAACCAAGTTGGTTTTGACAATTTCGAATGTAAGTAAAACCAATGTTCGAATCAGCTGCTGCTTACATGTGTTTATTTATTTGAATAGTTTTCATGGAAATTTCAATAAAACTAATGGTATTACACTAGAAAATTATAAAAAAAAGGAATAAGTCGTTATAAATAAAATACTATTGCATCAGCAGGTGTAACATTTTTGTTATTATACGAAGAATTCTCACGAAGTTGGCGAGATCAGTAGGTAACGATTCAAGTATAAGTCTCGGAAGAAGCACAGTATCAATAATTTTTGGGAACAGGACTATTTTACGGCCTACTCTCCAATAAACAACCATTTTCTGAGGGGGACAGAACACGTTATTTTAAGCAAAAAAAGTAAAATACCAAAATCCGGGCAAATGCATTGTTTCGGAGTTATGGTCCCGAAAATTTCGGATGTGTGAGAGGCTAAATTAGCCAGCATTTCTCGATATTAAAATAAAAATAACAAAATCGGGTCAAATGACCCCTCGTATGTTGAAATTTTGAAAAATAATCGATATTTTTTTAAATTAAGGGACTTTCTTCAATGGCGTAGGTCCAACACCGGCTTCGGCATAGTATTTTTGTGGTATAAAGCTTTCTGCGCGGACGGCATTCGGTCGGTCTAAGGGCTATTTTCCTCTGGGGTAGGTCCAACACCGGCTTCGGCACATTATTTTTGTTGTATAAAGCTTTCAGCGTGGCCGGGCTAAGAGATTTTCTCCTCTGGGGTAGGTCCAACACCGCCTTCGGCATAGTATATTTGTGGTATAAAGCTTTATATTTTTGAGAAAAGTAAAAGAAAATAATCGATAATTTGTCCAAATTTCAACATACGGGGGTCCATAACTCCGAAACTATGCATTTGTCCCGATTTTGTTATTTTAATTTTTTTTTTCTTAAAATAACATGTTCTATCCGACGCAGTATTTTTTTTAATTTTTGGAGAGTAAGGCGTATAAAAAATAAAAACAAAAATGCAAAAATATATCTTTTTATTAAGCAATTATTAAAGTAACTCAATTCACTTACATTTTTACAATACACCCCGGTGCAAAAAAATAACAAACCAAAAGCGCGCGAATGAAAACTGACAGCTGTTAGCTGCTTGGTTTACTTCCAATATCAAAACCGATAACATTGATTTCCGTGACACCTAAAGCCGACATAAATTCTAGTCCGAATATAAAACCGATAACATTGGTTTTCATGACACCAAAGCATTTGTTCTTGTCGTCTTCAAAACCAATAGTGACAACATTGGTTTCTATGACACCCCTGATTGGTTGTTAATCTGACTTCGAGTTAAATATCAGCGGCCCAAGAAAATGTGTTACAACTACCAGGCTATATTTTTTGGGTGTGAGATGCTGTAATATATATTGAATTTTTGGGTGGGTTAGAAATCATCTACAGGTTGTTGTCCCTTCGGTAAAAATTCTCGATATGATTCAAACTAAATGGTATTTGCTGAGCCGCGGTACCAAAAAAAAATCGCCCCACCCTATAGCATTTTTGGATTTGGTTTTGCATTACGATCATATTCGACTGGATATTATGCAAACGATATGAAAAAGTAAGCCTGGCGATGTAGTAACACTACCCGCTGTTAGTCGTTACGTATTTACGTAATTTTCACAAACCACTTATATACAATTCCCGTAAGCTAGTTTGAGGTTGCTGATTTTTTGCAACCATCGACGACTGACTGATTCCGGCGTAAGTGTTGCCATTTATTTATAGTACAAATGAAAGTACAATTTTTCTAAATAAGGCCGTTTTAAATGTATCGAATTTGGTCGCTGAATACTAAAGACTTGAAGCCCAATGTTTGAGACCAATTTAAAGCCAATATTTTAAACCCAATATTTCCAGTGCTATAGTGTTCATTCCGATTCGTCACATATTCTTGTAAGCAAACAGCAGGTCTCAAAAGAGATTTCCACATAATTTGGAGCAGACCTACTATTTAGCCCTATCACCAATTTCAGTACAACTACTTCGGACGCCAATTAAACCAATCCCATTTGAACAATTTACATAACTTTGGTAATAAATCGTTTGCTCTATTTCATCAATGTATTGGGTATATCTCTCGATACCTCCCATCTCTGTATGTGAGTACTCGTTTCAATTTCACATCTGCTACTAAGTAAACTGCTAAAATATAACAATCTTAACCCTCTGATGACCAGAGGTAACTATTTTTTCCCAACGGTATTTGGCACCTATAAGTATTCGGGTAGGAGATAGAGTGTTCTTAAGTAGTTTACAAAAGAGGCTTGAGGCTTCTCTATCTGACCCGTATTGCCTCCCACGATCAAGAGGATTCAAGTTGCGAAAAAAGGCGCAAGAGGTTTAAGCTAGGGCTTTCATTTAAATAAGAGGGTTCACCATTTAAATAATTTTGTAAAAACATACAAATATATAAAAAACAATCAAAAGGAAACATTTGAAAATTTGGAGTAAAGAACCTTGTTGAAAAAAATTAAAACTGATAAAGCTAAAACCATGAATTTTCAATTATTAAAATTATTGAGTAATCAGTTTTTATATTAATTAATCAATCATGAATATTTATTAGTAAAAATGCAAATTTATCAATTAATAAATAGTAAATACGATAAGTCACAATATGTTAATCAATTATTCGATTAATCAGTATTTCGTTTAATCAAGTTTCCTGATTAATCAATTAATCGCACATCCCAAGTAAACTGCCCTCTTGTTGAAATAATTTACTTTCAGTGCTGGTACACCGACAACTGAATTACACGTAACCGAATTTAGAGATTGTCTCAAGCACATTGGTTGTGATAACCTCCGAATTATTGGTTGTCACAACCACATTAGATGTTGTCACAACCGCATTAGGGGTTCTCACAACCGCATTAGAGGTCGCCGCAACCTATTGTAAGTTGGTTCAGCCGAATTTCAGTACCGGGAACTAAATTCAGTCATGCCAAACTCAGTTCAATTGTGGCAATTGCAATTCGGTGGCAACGACCGATTTTACGGTTGCTACAACATCTTTTCAAACAATTTGTTCTGTGAGTGTAATTAGGAGTCTTCGATCGATACATATGTATAGTTTCTGTACGTATATTTATTACTTGACTAATTGCAGCTTCAATGACGATTTCCAAGAATGAATTTTAATTTTTAATGGTAAAATTTAATCAAAACGAAATTTTGGTCAGTCTTGAGTAATGATTTTTTGTCGTAGTTCACGTTTGTGTATACTCGAATCATTTCAATTTTAAATCATTGATATCATAGATTCTCATATAATTTGGGAACCTCCTTTCACTGAATTGACAAATTGCATTCAACAACACAACAAATTCTTTCACTGTACTACTTCTGTATTGGTGAGTTGTTCAATTTACTGCCTTCCTTTCAATCCGTTGCTTCTGGTCTGGAGGAAAACGTGTGTGTCAGTGGCGAAAGGTATAAAATATGAAGTGGCATCAGTAGAAACCATTATCAATTTTTATTGTTAGTAGATATTTATAGAGCAGTTTGCTTGTGATGCAAGCAACCTAACACATGGGTGTACAAGAGGCCGTCTGTTATTTCTACTGTTTAAATTAATATTAAATTATTTCAGAAACGCAATGATAAACAGGTAAACAAAACTTGCTTTGTGACAGAAAACGGCAAAATCGTCGGATGTATGACACTTGTCATTGCTACAATGAAACACACTAACTAATATGTTTCATCCCGATTCGTTTTCCTTTTCATGTGGCAATTTGTATAACTTTATATCATGGGGACTACGATTATTTCAGTGAAATTGATGATAGATTTAATGTATGTCAGTGGTGCAAAGGTTTGTCTGCGCGACTCTTGTACATTAGAACGTGGGTGCAATTCCTGCTCTGGCCACCTTAAACTTCTTCGATGACGGTCACCTCGCCCAGCGACTAATGAATAACTAACCATGAAAAAGCTTCTGAAATCCCGTTCGGAACCGGTGTAAACTGTACGTCCCAATCACTGCGAATTAAATTAGAAAGCGCACAGTTCACAGATTATGAAAAGCCCTCCCCTATTCCTTCATCGGTTGTGATGAGAAAGTATTTATGTATTTATGTTAAACGAAGTTGTTCCACAGGCTTTATTTAGAAATATTTAAACATAAATTAAAATTAAAAGCGGTTGAAACTCCCGCTACAAGTTTATTTAACAATCAACTGTGTTTGAATTCAAAAAGTTTTAATTTTCTTGAAAAGTTTTTAGCTAGTTTAACACAAAACTTTGTTATATCCTTTTTCTTCAATATCCTTCAGCTATTGGTAATAGACACAATTTAAGTCACATGCACATATCGTTATTTTCAGGCCTAAAATGTGCTCGTCGAAACCCTCTACATTTGACGCGGGTAATATACGTACTCTTCATTATCTCTTCATTTGTTAGCAGTTGGGTGAGGGCACTCAAGTAAAAAATGTGTAAACCAGACGGAAATATTTTCGCTTGGTTAACTGTACTCAGGTGGTGTTCAATATAACACCATTAGGAGGAAGTGGTATAGCGCATTAGCTCTTCAGCAAAACACCAAAAGCCTTAAAGATAACTGCCTAAACCAAAAGGGAAAAATATCATGTTACTAGTAAAAGACGAAAAGTCAAATATTCCAGTAGCGGGAATTCAGACAAATAGGGTAAGTATAACATTTGTAAGCATTTCAGGGAGTGAAAAAAGGGATCAACAATTCATAAATTAATATAACGTTGTAGTAAATAGAAGCTAATGATTTAATTAATTAATTAAAACATAAATAATATGCTAATTATCGGTTGTGTAGAAAATATATTTCTGTTATGCATATGGAAAGGCTAATATACTTTTAAATTCATAAAATATTGTATTCTAATTTATTCCCTTTTGATCTCAGTAGTTGAAAAGCATTTACTTAGATTTCGTATTGTACAGAGAATTAGGTGAAGGCCTTAGTCGCCAGTACCATAAATCTTAATATTAATCTTGTACTTACGAGTGCCATAAGCTTAATATATGGTTTTTAAATATATAAATAAAATCATGAAAACCGTTCGTAAGCTGCCCATATTTTTAATATTTGCGTAATTCAAAACGAGCTAACTCAGTTATTGAATGAAATTCGTAAAAGGAAAATTCGAAAAACTTTACTTATCTGCTATCGATATCACTTTAAGTACATCTCGTAAAACTATCGGGGAACGCTTCTAAAAATCCGAGTTATGTACGTTCTTACAGAGAAAATTTTCTATACTTAATAAGAACTTTTGTATACTCTGCTTTGAAACTGTGTATTATCCCTTGGTCGAGCGGTTGAATTTGGTGGTAAAAACTCTACATCGATATTGGAAAATGTCAAATGAGTCTTACGGCAAGATGCGTTGTCCACTATGAGAACAATCTTTTTGTTGTCTTTCTGCAAGTTTTTATTAAAATTTGTTAAAATTGAGTTCCATATGACGGTCGTCATCTAGGCATTTCGGTTAGAACAGTACGGGAGGGGAATATCCTTTCCTTTGAAACATCGATTATTTTGCGGTTTCCCAATTCAGTTCTTGTTGCATTGACAACAAACAATAGAGTCAAGCGTTGTTTTTGTGTCTTCCATCCTTTTGCTTCTTCATGTTTTCCTTTAAAGGTGCCATCCGGCAGAGCTTTATAATACAAGCCAGTCTCGTCGGCGTTAAAAATGCAGTCGGGCGAGAATTTCTCAAGTAATTTTGGCACACGATTTTCTATAAAAGAAGACGCATCAGCAGTGTTGCTAGATTTGGACTCCCCGTGAAGTTTGGAGTAACTAATGGCGTTTTTTTGTTTGCACCACCGTTGTAGCCAACTGCGGTTTGGAACAAATTCTTCTTTTAGCTGCTCGGACAGCTCTTGTGCTTTACAAAGCAAAACAGGACCACTTATCACTGCATCGCCACCGCGCATCTGTGCAAACCATACACGCAAAGCCTTTTCCAATTTTTTGTGTTCTCCTCCCCGGTATCGTTTTTGCTTCACGTTATTAACTTTAGATATTTCGTCACTGTTTTTAATAATTCTACACACTGTAGGAAGATTTATTTTATATTTAACTAAAAGAAGTGACCGACTCTTTCCATTTTTAAAATCGTTTATTACTTTAATTTTTTCTTTTATTGACAAATTCACTCTGCCCATTTTGTTTTGTTATGGTTTAAATTAAAGGATGCAAATCATGTGTAACACGTTTTTCTAGTGTTGGAAAATGCACAAATTTGGTTTCATATAACCGATCAATTTTGTGTGTAATCATGGTTTACAAAGTAGCCAATAGATGTCATATGTGCAATTAGTTCATATAAGCGGATTTCATATATTCTAAAAAATTATTTTAAAAAGCGTGACAAAATGTTACAAAAAAAGGGTTTCTTGCATATAAGCGTTATTTCGTATAAGCGGTATATACTGTATTAACTATAGCTATTGTAAGACTTAGTATTCGGTAGAATTGAAGGATTAATTGTTTTATTTTCTTGAACATATTTATTGAAATACTCAACGTAAAAATAGAAAATGTTGATTTCGTTTCTAAAAAAAAAATGTATGAGGGGACATTTAAAACATGTTGCCATCGCCCCTTCAAAACTATGCCTTTTGTGGGCTGGAAAAGAACATGGAAATGTTGAATTTTCTCACAACTGTATTCTTCCATTTGCTTTCTTACCATGTTTTGTTTTCCACGCATAATAAAAATGGGTTTCCCAATAAGGATTTGGCAACTTCTTTTTTTAAATAAAACGCAAACCATTTGAGATATTTCCAAAACTTTATACTAGCAATACAATGAAAACATTTATGAATGGAACGAGACTTCGTTCATATGGCCACCGTGGGCACGTCGGCAGCGGTCGATTCGTTGGACCCAATTTTTGATGACTCGGTCACACACTTCCAACGTCATCGGCTTTTTGGCATAAACCAATGATTTGACGTAGCCCCAAAGAAAAATGTCTAGAGCCGTTAAATCGAACGATCGACGCGGTCAATTGACTGGTCCATTTCTTGAGATAACACGCTCACCGAACTTACTCCTCAATAAATCGATTGTAACGTGTGCTGTGTTGCTTGTGGCACTGTCCTGTTGAAACCACATGTCGTCCAAGTCCATGTTTTGCAATTCTGGTCGCGATAACAATCGCCATTCACAGTAACGTGACGATCGTTATTGTCGAAGAAAAAATATGGCCCAATGACGCCGCCGGCATGCAACCCGCACCAAACAGTTATGTTTCGTGGATGAAGTGGTGATTCATGAAGCGCATATGGATTTTCACCAAACCAATAACGCATATTTTGCTTATTGACAAACCCATTGAGCCAAAAATGAGTCGAAAAAAACGTCGCGTCAAATGGTCCATCGGCTTCAATTCTTGAGTCAGCTTGATCTTGTATGGATGTAAACCAAGATCTTTACACAAAATTCGCCATAAAGTGGTCTTGGCGATGCCCAGTTCTTGAGATTTGGATCGTTTGCTACGGACGCCTGAACGGCAGCGATATTTTCGTCACTTCGACCAACCCGTTAACTCACTGGCACGCCAGAATCACACAATGAATATGTAGACTCAGATTTTTGCACTAAACTGGATATTGCTTGTCTACTAGGGCGAGAATTACGACCGAAATTTGGAGTTAAGGCTCTTAAAGTTGTGGTCACCGACTCCGAATTTCGGTAGTAGATTTTTATAATTTGCATACGTTGTTCCTTCGTGTACTTTACCATGAATAGTGAAATAGTGCGTTCACAAATTAAATTCAAAGTTGTCAAGTACCTATTGGAGATCCCATTATATTGGGTTCTTTTACTTTGGTTTGTGTCTACACTAACATATATTAGGAAATTTCTTATTTAATGGGAAGCTTTATAGGTGGGGCTTGTAACCAATATTTATATATAATAGTTTTGAACCCATAAAAAAACAAATTAAGAAAAGCCAAGATGAAAAAAGTTAGAAAAATTAATTTTTTTTAAATAAGTGAATTTTCTTAAAAAAAGTAAATTTTATCAAAAAAATCCCTACTCATATTTTTAAACAAAATTCCTTTTCTTAAAAAATTACCTTATCTTAAAGAAGTACCTATGCATAAAAAAGGTACATTTTCTTACAAATTTTCTCCGAAATAGATTTCAGTATGTGCAAATTGGTTCATCGAAAAGTGCTATGAAACCAGTAAATTGCGGTGTTCCGCAGGGAAGTGTCTTAGGCCCATTACTTTTCAAAATATATGTCAACGACCTGAAGAATATGCAATTTAATGGAAAACTGATTATGTTTGCGGATGATATATATATTCTTTACAGATACCAACACGAAGCTGTTCTTAAAGCTCAGATTGAGTACGATGGCGCCATGTTATGTGAGTTTTCAATAATAAATCGATTAATTCTAAACTCGGGAAAAACCAGGTTTATAAAATTGAGACCATATACTTGTCAAAGGGATAATCAGATCTCTATTCACATTGATGGTGCAACTATTGAGGAATCTGCCAATGTAACGTATTTAGGAGTAAAGCTTTGTCATAATTTGCTTTGGGACGACCACATTGCGGATGTCAAAACTAAAATATCAGCTGCTACAGGAGTGTTGTACAAATTTAAGAATAAATTAAGTACACAAATAAAGATGATAATTTACCAAACTCTTATTCATTCGCGACTCACATATCTTCCACTAATATATGGATGTAGAGCAAACAAACATTTAAAGTCATTACAGTCTGCCCAAAATAGAGTTTTAAAAATTGTACACAACATGCCATTAAGATATTCAACTGTCGATTTATTTAAGTTAAAGGCTAAGAACGTGCTACCAGTTCGCGGCCTATATTTGCAACAGCTTTGTCTATATGTTTTTAAAGCAACAAGGGGAATAAGTTCATCCTCCATAAGGTTTAATCAGAATAGTTTTATAACTGGAAGACATACCAGGCAATCGGAAAATTTGAGTGTTTGTAGATGCCGCTTAGAGTTAACCAAACAACGTATTACTTTTGCTGGACCAAGCGAATTCAATAAACTGCCATATGATCTTAGAAATGTATCTATATTATCAACTTTTAAACAACACCTAAAATCGTATTTGTTACAGAATTTAGAATCACTTTTAGTGTAAATGTTTTGAGGAAATTTAGCTTTACAAGCAGAACATTTATTTTTTTTTTTTTTATATTGAAAGTTCATTCTACTACACATATGTATGTACATGTACTGATTATGAAAATTGTATAAAGTTTAGTTGCCGGATAGCCTCTATCAAGCCTTTTAGGCGCTGGGGCTCTTATATAAACATTGAAATTATATAAATACTTTTTGTAATAAATAAATAAATTTAAAAAAATTTAAAAAAAATTAAAAAAAAATTTAAAATAAATTTAAAAAAAAAAAAGTACGTTTTCTTAAAAAAGTAGGTTTTTTTAAATTGATTTTCTTAAAAAGCTACATTTTCTTTAAAGTGTACGAAACAAAATAACTTTTCTTGAGATAAGTACCTACTCATAAAAACGTACCTACTCTTGAAGAATATACGAATCGTTAAACCCAATTAATATAAACCAGATCGGCACGTATTACTGGAGCTTTCCATGCAGAAAATCATATCTCTTTTAGAGCTCGGTTGGTATAAAAAAAATAGTTTCCCGTTACATCCCATGAAGGGATTGGGGAGAGCATCTCACAACCAGTAAGCTGTGCGCTTTCTAATTCTGCACTCACTAATTGGGACCTACATGGCAAAGTAGTCGATAGTGTCGCCATCACTAAGCGAGGTGGCCGTCGTCGAAAAGAAAAGAAAGAAAAGTAAGGTGGCCTGAGATGGGATAAAACCCACGTTCACCGTTGCACCACCGACGGCCCGTTTGGTACAGAAATATTCATTTTGCCCTGAAGTAATTTCGTTTGGTACTTAAACTCACATCTGACCTCAAAAATTGATACTTTCTCAGCAAGTATCAATAGTTTACTTATAAATTTACTATAAATAATCTTTCATTTACCCCAAAAATTCCACAATTTACTTTTACGGCTAACAACTAAAACGTTTGTATTAACGAACATTTCGTGCACGGCGGTCAGAACTGAAAAAACATAGTTTCGATTAAAATGACTTTGAAATTTTCAAGATGTGTAGGATGGTCTGGAAAATGCTAATTTCAAATTTCTCTGACACATAAAGTATAAACATATTACATATTGAAATTAATGTATCGGAAAAACTGGTCCTGAAGAATAATTTTTAGTTAACATTTTAAAACCAGTATATTCTTGGTTGTGACTGTCCTGCACGAACCGAACGATATTCTTTTAAGTTCACAAGTTATTTCTGTCTTCTTTAAAGGAAATCAAGTTTATACAAACAAAGTTTATATACAAAGTTTGGTGGATAGACGTGCAGACTTGAACTATATATCAGGTTCAATAAAATGTAAAAGAATACTACGACTAATGCATCCACAATAAATTCTATTCTGCGAAATTTCACTGTTTTGCGGCAACAAAAATTTGTTTTTTGCCAAACATTTCTCGGTTTACGTAAAAACATTTTTGAGTTTGGAGTTAATATAACTGGTTTGCGGTAAACGAAAAATCATTTAATGGAAATTTTGTATAGTTTTTTGAAAACGTTGTTCCTTTTTTCAGTTACAGTTATACTATATATAGTTCGTTGTAAAAATTTTTTAATTCTCATAAGTAACTTGATTTATTTATAATAAAGGGATATTACATATTTGATCCAGTATCTGTTCCTTTGCCATAACCACACTCCCCATCCGAAATTAATTCAGTTTTGATTTCGTTTAGGCATAAGGCGTGAAAATGTTTCGACTACACTGCACTGCAAACCGAACGTTTACTGAAATTTTTATAAAGCTAAGTCTAAGCTTTATAATCCTGCTAAAAGTCGTGTTAAACTATTATTGCAAATTGAACAATTCGCGGAGAGAGAAACTCTCTCCCATTTAACAGAAATCGTTCTATCATGGCCTTAAACTTATACGAAGGTGTCTAACACCTTAGCGACGGTTGGCAAACATCTTACAGAACTATTTCAAACAGGGAGTTTCACACAAGATCTCATATACAGTTTACCTTCGAAATATAGACCGATTTCAAACAGCTGTTTCATATCGAAAGAAAAATCCTTTACTTTACTTTTATTGGCTATTTTACAACCTCAAGAGGTCAGATGTCTTACACACCTTAATGAGACAAGCAAATTTCAATATATTCCTCCAACTGGCTCTATCCTTCGCCTTTTCTCGCCAGCTACTAACACCAAGGATACGGAGGGTTTTTTCGTCCTGGTCTTTCCATCGGTGTCTTGATCATCCTCTTTTCCTGCTTTCACCGAGCAAGTTAAAGAACCCCTTTCTCGATGAATCATCTTCTTCCATTCTGATGACATAGCCTAGCCAACGCAATTGGCCTAATTTGATTCGTCTAGCTATGTACACGCCAGAATATAAGTTATATAGCTGTTGATTCCAACGACGTCGGTACTCGGCGTTTTCTTTAACAAGATCATATTTTACAGAGAATTTTTCTCTCGAATACTCCTAGGTGTGTTCTATCCGCTTGGGTTCTTGTTCAAGGCGGATCGAAGGTAGATAAATTCATCTACCACTTCAAAATTAAATCGGTTAACACCGTTCAAGTGCGGACTAAATCCAGAGGTTTGTCTAGTATTTTACACCTTCAATTTTGTCTAGCCCTTATTAACAGAAAGACCTACCTTCGCTGATTCATTTCGATTTTTGAAAATACTGCAGTAACCTGTCGCTAATTTCGCCCAATGATGTATACGTCGTCAGCATACACCAGCCACATATGGCTTTTCGTGTTAATGGTCTTGTTCTGCAGTAACTGCAGTAACTCCAATAAGATGATGAAGAGATTGCATGAAAGTGTGTCGCCTTGTCTCAGTCCTCGCTTGGTAGAGAATGATTCGGTGACGTCTTTCCCCTCCTTCACAGCTAATTTGGTGTTGGTCAGCATCTTTATACAGAGGCGGATCAGATTTGCTGCAATCCCAAGTTCGGATATAGCTGCGTACAATTTTCCCCTTATGTGGCTATCGAAAGCAACTTTGTAATCGACAATCGCGGGTCTTTTCCACGATTTGGCGTAGCGTGAATATATGTCAGTCGTGGACTTGTATGGTCTAAAACCACACTAATAAGGTGCAATCAGATTTTCCACAATGGCTTTAGTCTTTCACATAATACGCTCGACAGTACCTTATACGCAATGGAGCCTGATTGGAGTAGTGCTGAAAAGAAGTATCTTCACATTTTAAGCACACACAGCTCATCTGTCACCCGAATCCCATTCGCTACCTTTCAGGAGGGCAGCCATTATTCGATATTCTTACTGTCTGGAAAAATTTTCGGTATTCATTGTTCATCCTACACATTTCGGTCTTTTCACTCTCTCTCTGCTCCGATTAGCATTTTTGCTCCCTAAATAATAAATTTTCCCCCCTTCTGTACCGCTCACTCGCAACGCCCCTTGTGTCAGACTGTTTCGCTGCAATGCGTCTTTTACATCAGTTGCAATGCGACAGTCTTTATCGTGACATTGTTTATCCTTTTGCGGTTTTTGACAGCCAAGCGGAGTCTTTGCAGCGGTTTCCAAAGAATGGAAGAGATGCTTCCACCGCGCTCCTGGGTAGTCACTCTAGCAGGAGAGTGACCTTTTATTGACAGGGCTTTGATCTCTCCGGTATTTGCAGCTTGTCGGTATCTAGCATTTCCAGTGTTCGACTTCATACACTTTTCGCCCCACTCAGTCTTGTGCGAACTTTCGCAGGTACCAGGATCTGATCCGAGTCGATATTGGCACCTCGCATCACACGTACATCCATTACAAATGCAGAGCGCCTACCCTATAACGGCATTTTCACCATAGACGCTACAAAAGTAAATGGATAGGGGCGCCAACGACGCCATATTTTTCCCCGATCTTTTGACACTTCTCTTCAGTAAGGTTTGCCATATCATCATGGAAAGATATACGAGTCAAAAACGAGTCGAAATTATTAAAATTTACTACCGAAATTTGGAGTCAGTGGCCTCAACTTTAAGAGGCCAACTTTAGGGGGCCTCAACAATCAGCGATGAGGCTCATTTCTGGCTGAATGGCTTCGTCAATAAGCAAAATATGCATTATTGGTCAGACAGCAATCCACACGTAA